>CM073938.1:14651924-15901924 GCA_037179545.1 Sesamia inferens | reverse complement strand
GAGTCCCCGCCACATCACTAGCTGCCCATCGCCCCCTGAACAACTCCTCACTGAGTTGCAGTTACGACTACAGACTAGTGCATGCAGTGCGACCATACCTACTAGTGTCCCCGCCACACCACTAGCTGCCCATCGCGCTCTGAACAACCCCTCACTGGGTTGCAGTTACGACTACAGACTAGTGCGTGCAGTGCGACCATACCTACTAGTGTCCCCGCCACACCACTAGCTGCCCATCGCGCTCTGAACAACCCCTCACTGGGTTGCAGTTACGACTACAGACTAGTGCGAGCAGCGCGACCACATAGCCATGATACGTGTTCTATTTGCTGGCGGAGGCACCCTCCTCACCATCTTCTACATTTTGAAAATCTAACTCAGCAGACATTACTTGGAAAAATCTTTCGTACCTATGCGATCGTGGGGTACTTATAAGTTCTGTTTCCAATCAACGATTTCAATAGGTAACGATCGCCATTATCGACATCAAACAACTCACCAATATTAAATTTCATTACTTTAGCTCATTTCTATCAAATTTAGAATTTTCGTAAATAGCACTCATTTCTATGTTCGTTACCGCTTGTTCTCTTGAGAAGATTTAATAGTCTAGACACACATACTATCAGAAGCTCAAGTGAGCTCGTAACTATAGGCCACAGTGAACTTTAGTTTTGAATTAAAGACAAACCAGACATCATAATTTTTAAAGCCCGATTTAAAATTTCTCAGTTCATTATAACAAACAATAATCGGGTAGTACAAGAAATAAAATTTGCAAAAATAACTCATTATCATGTCTCAAAGAAATTGTTCAGTACACAATACACTGGCACCATGTACACTGTATATATACTGGCGCATGTGTACATACACCAATGAAATTACAGATTGCTTGACAAGAGAACATTCGGCCACGCAATCAAAATAAAAATAGTACGACTCACCGGATTATGGCAATTTCCCGCAAACACCTGCCACTTGGCAGTTGTCAACCGTTGCACACCAGACATCTCGGAGCTTTCATAAAACTCCATTACGTTACCACAAACGTTTTGGGTATTTTGACATCTTCTCATCGCCTGCAGAGTAGAGGCTCAAGTCTTGAAACCTTGGGCGTTCCGCAAAGCGCACGCAGCTCTGACTCCGCACCACACGCCATTGATGTGATTCACCAAGCAGCTAGAAGCGCGCTCCGCAAGCGCACCTCGCTTGCCAAGCAACAGCCAGCACTGTCGCGACAGCGCCGGGTCCAGCCGCACGTGCACGCCTGCAGCGGACTCCTGCAGCGCACTATCAAGCGGAGCGATCACTTCTGCGTCAGCAACTGAGCGCACCTCATAACGTGACGTTCACTTCCAGCCTCACGTTATTCTGTTCCTTGATTTATAACGAGATTGTGAGCAGTGTAGTTCTTTATCCAACTTCTGATGTCGGAGACAGCGACGGCAGAGCGGTAGGGTCGACAGCATCTTGGTGTGGTGGTACAGGTTCCGTTTCGTAGGTGAGTTTTGAATTAAAGCACGACGTGTAGATATACCCTCCAATCTTCATAATAACAATTTGAATAGGCAAACCGACAGTTTCGGTTCGGAGATGTGCCTTGGTCCGCGTCTCGATGCAAAGTGACCGTTCGACGAACCCCACTTTCCAAAGTGACTCTGCCCATGTGACGCCATCACAAAATAACGTCACAAGCGTTCGCCCCTCTACTACGTAAATCAAATCAGCAACTTCTATTAAAATTAATCGACGATCTCCGACATATATATATATTTTTTTTAATAATTTTAAACTAGCGCTTGACCGCAATCCCGCCTGATGGCAAGCAGTGATGCGATCGTTGATGGTAAAGCGCGCTAGTTTATTAAGAGGCTATTCTCTCCGAAAAACTGAGCGAATAGGAAGGAAGACGGCAGTTGAGCGAGGTGATGCAATGTTAAACCCAACAACACGACCAACGATGTTGCGCCAAAGGGAGAATGATCTGAAGACCCTCCACGACCAAACTCCCAACACAACAACATTAGGCGCATCGTACCCGGCACACATCGCAACACAACTGCTCAGACCCGTTCTCCGTACGGCTTCACCAGACATCACGAACACGGCAAATCGCTTATATAGTAATATATAATATTAGTATAGATTTCGTTTACTCACGCTGTGGGTAGGCCAAAATTTTTAAGCTAACAAAATTGGTAGGTAGGACTATCGCCAATATCTGATCAGGGACCATCGTAAGTATTATTCCTCCTTACAGCTGATATTGTAAGTCAACCTTAAAAGGATGCTCAGTTTATTTACGGACTTAGCTGCAGTTATCATGTGCACGGGGTTTTGTTTTCAAAATGGTTAGATATTGATTTAGGCGACAGCCGACAGTACATATCTTCGGTCAACGGTTAGGTAAATTATAATTATTGGAGGTGTGAGTAGCGCTTCAAGGATGTTTGCCGAAGAAGATGCTCTTTCCTGATGCGCCGTGTGTCAGCTAGCCCCAACATTGTCTTGTGGTGTAGCTCTAGCATACGAATGTGAATCTCCACTGCAAATTGTCCACATCAGTATTGGAGCTTGTAACAGAGATTCTCATGGAGATATAAAGTGTTAGGTTTAGTAGTGTGTAGATGAAGGTTACTAATTGTAGAATAATAGCAGCAAACATCTTCAGCCTATAGAGGTCCACTGCTGGACAAAGGTCTCCCCCAACACATTGGGGGGAGAGGGGGGTTATAACACATACTGTACCACAATGGCACGGAAAAAAAAATAAAAGAAGATTACTTTTTTCGTTTATTGGATTCCTTGAAACCAAAATTAGAGGAATGTTCAAGGAATCTAATGAATAATAATAAAAAACTCCAAATTAAATATAACACTTAGCGGATCGAATTTGTAGAAAAAAAAATCGGTTGTCTGTAAAGTCGGTTCACTGACGATAGTTGAACGTGATAATGCCATAACAAAATACTGATGGAATGGTTGCATTTTTCAAACCATTATCGCCGCAATTATTGTTTCTATAAACAATTGACACAACATTCACTTTTCACTGCACTTCATACTTGACGTAAATGTATTATTAAATGTAAAAATGTATGATTGTATAGCAGCTATCCATGCGGCCACATCGCTAACTAAAGTTGGAGAGAAACAGGGAGTCGAACGCGAAGGACGATTGTGCGTCTTTGTCGCTCGTTCCTCGCTCTCGCTTGCACTTCGAGCCTTAAATGGAACGAGGTAACGCCGCATGAGTCATGTTATTTTACGCCGCATGAGTGCAGCTTTCTTCATTGGAATTATAAGACGTTGTCACTGTTATGTGGCGGAATAAAACACGGTTTGATGGTTATTGTATAAAGGGTAATGAAATAATAGACTGTAATTTTAAGGTTCGGGTATATTCCCGTTGGCAATAAATTCAATATTTAACAGAATCCCGGACAAACAATTATTTATTTTAAGAAGAGGCGTGTGTCCGTGGCGTGGTCCGTGGAAGCGAATGAGGTAAGGTCCGAGCCGGTCCGCTCACTCTGTCATATCCCCAGCCCGCGACTGCTCACGCCGCTGGCACGTGCATACTGCGACCATGTTGGGTCTCATTACGTACTCCGATATTACTTGACTACTTTTTTATAATTTTAACTGTATATATCTAATAGTTTGTTGAGCTTGTTATACAATATGTAAAGAAAACCCTGTCCGACCCATATGGATAATAAAGGTCAGGTAAACACTGTGAGTATTTTATTATAGTACCGACTCAAATTAATTTAGTGGCTAATATTTACATAATTTAAAAAGTAAAAAAAAAAATGTGTACAAGTATATAAAAGAGGAATAAACTAGAAGGCATCAAAAAATTCATCCGCATCGCTGTCAACAGGAAACGTGCCCAAAAGGCTGGCAGCATTGCCACGTTGTATGGCGATGCTGATTCTTTGGCCAAAAAAGCCCCAGCCCTCTGGTCACGTGAAGAGTCGATTGGACGTTTGGCGAAAAGTAAAAAAACAAGTAACATAAATGAAAGTTTTCGAGTTCTCGGTGGTAAGCCATAACATCTGTTGTATTGCAATGTGTGCCGGGCACGATGCGCCAATTGTTGTTGTGTCGGGAGTTTGGTCGTGGAGGGTCTCCAGATCAATCTCCCACTGGCGCAGTATCGTTGGTCGTGTTAGTCTTGGGTTTAACATTGCATCACCTCGCTCAACTGCCGTCATCCTTTCTATTCCTAAGTTTTTTTTTTTGGCTTAATAAACTAGTGCGCTTTACCATCAACGATTGCATCACTGCTTACAATCAGGCGGGATTGCAATCAAGCACTAGTTTATAATTATTAAATAAAAGTGAATGGTTGGACGTATAAACTTATAAATGTTTGTCGCTCTTACACGCAAAAACTACCGAACAGATTTGGATGAAATTTAGAAACCAAATGGTCTATAACCAGGATATTCTTTTTATCCCGATATTCTCAGGCGATCGAAACTTACGCGATAGAGAACGCACTGTGCAGCTAGGTATTATACAATGTTATTTTTTCTTTAGGTATATGAAACCTGAATATAGTTTATTCAGAATAAGTAACTGAATCAATAGGGTAGTTGACTAAAAAAAAAACTAATTAGTCCGTCAGTCAGATTCTCAAAAAATACTAGACACGTATTTTTTCTTTTTTCATATAAACAAAAAATGAAGACGACACAGTGCGTTGAAAACTCATGTGACGTTACTGTGCGCTACAGTTTTTAGCGAGCAGTGACGTCACTAGCCACCACTCCTGATGATCCACATCTTTGATGCCTTTTATATTTGTAAATTTTTATTGATTTGATATAACAAAGTATACGTGTCCAATAGTTTTCTATAATCTGAATGACGGACTAAATAGAATCAATTTTTTTTTTACCCAGGAAACATCCTTATTCCAATAATTTGTTATATTCTTTCCCAAATATTAGAAGAAATTTCCAAATGACTACCTCCGCGCGCGTAGTGGTAGGTCAAAATTTTACTCAGTAAAACCCACCCGTGTTCTTTCACTTACCTGTGTGCCAGAGCTCCTCTCTGGTACCTCTTAAGAATAACTCATCTTACCTCTTTCGCCTCTCTTACCTCTTAGGTGATTATTAGGAAAATTTGGTGATTTGTTGAATCACCAGCCTTCCACAAAATTTTCCTCAGAGAATCTATTATTTGAGTAAGTTTGTGTGTGTTCAGTGTTCGAAATAAGCTGAAAATATGTAAGTTTTTTCATGAATACAACTGAAAAAACTTGGCTTAAGTTAATCCTGAAAAAATTTTTTAGGTGTTTCTACTTTATTGTGTTCAGTTCGTTTATTCCACCACTTTCAAATAGTATAAAAATAAATGTAACCATTCACTACCCGGATAAAATTCGATTACATTTTATCTGACATCCAGATTAACATATAAGGGATGATTTGGTATTATATAATGTGTTACATAGCGCGATTTTTGTAAAAGAAAATATTAACTTAGCGGGCATACTTTTTCTAAAAGTTAAGTCTATTCATTTACAAAACACGCTGCTTGTAGCAAAATTTATTATTTTGATTGATTGGAAAAACCGAACATCGGATTTATTTTAATAAACTACTTACGATGATTGTTTGAGAGCCACTTGTATTTGAGTTTGAGTCTGAAGATCTTCTTAATTCTCTTTGAATTACTTTTTGTAGGTCTTCATAAACTTGGCTCTACATTAAAAATTTATTTCTTGTTTTCAGAACAACGAAGGATTTATAGTTAAGAAGTCAAATGTTTCATAAGTCTAATTAGAAAATTGATAAAAAAATATTCCTACTTTCATTAAAAGACCTTTTATCACCGCCATAATACTGTTTTCAAGAATATCTTAATTGTTGTTCGTTTTTCTGGTGTGTGTTCCATAAATAATATGCTTTTAATATATTATGGATCACTTAAAATGATATAAAAATGGTTTAATAATATTGTAACTTGGTTACTTCATACACGTATGTCATGTAAAACACGCTTGAAATGCCGACAAATATAGCAACCCTCACGTTGTAGCCTAGAAGTTATTTTCACCACAAAATCCTTTATCACTTCAAAGTGAAATGCAAAATACAAGTACAACAAGTAACAACGGACTGTCTTTCGACAGCACGTAGCCCCACGCGTGACCCTCTGTGCTCTCTTGAATTTCGTGGACACGGTTGCGAACGAAATTTTTCAGTTGTAGTGGAGGTGTGGTACCCTAAAACTATAGTAGAGACCCGGTGGACGAGTCGGCGCTTCAACACCCGGAAGGCTGATTGGGGTCGTCTCACCGAGGAAATGCAAAGCGGGATATCCGCTCGAGGGCTCACCCTGGAGCGGATATCCAACGCCCAAACGAGGGGCGAGCTTGAAGGGGTGGTCTCGGACTACATAGAGTCCGTATCCGAAGCGTGCGGGAGGGCTATCCCCCCGCACAGACCACCCCAACCCAAGAAGGGCTTTCCTTGGTGGAACGACGAGCTTGAAAGGCTGCGGCGCGACGTGAACACAAAGCGGCGCCGGATCCGCTGTGCCGCGCCGCGTCGCAGGCAGTATGTAGTGGAAGACTACCTGAGTGCCAAGGCGGAGTACGAGCGGAGGGCGGTCAACGCCCAGACTGCGAGCTGGAAGCAGTTCTGCTCGATGCAAGAAAGGGAGTCTATGTGGGACGGTATCTTTCGGGTGCTGAGAAGGGCGTCAGGTCGTCCCGAGGACCAGCTACTCGTGGAGGGTGGAGTTGTGCAGAGCCCGGATCAATCGGTCGCGCTGCTGGCCAGAACATTCTTCGCCGATGATGACGCGTCTGTGGACTCTGAGGTCCACACCGTCATCAGAGGTCGGGCGGATCTGGTCAGCATGCGCTTACCGGGAGAGACCGACGACCCCCCGATTACCAGGGGGGAGTTGGTCCGGACTCTGCGCAGCTTCAACCCTAAGAAGGCACCGGGTCCGGATGGTTTTACGAGCGATATATGCTGCCGAGTAATTAACCAGGATATCCAGCTATTCCTGGCCATCCTGAACCGGTGTCTTGACCTGGCGTGCTTCCCGGCGCCGTGGAAGGAGGCATCTGTCGTGGTGCTAAGGAAGCCGGCGCGTCCAGACTATGCCCGCGCAAAGTCGTATCGCCCCATTGGACTACTTTCCATCTTGGGCAAGATACTTGAGAAGATTCTCTGCCGGCGAATCCGCTGGCACTTCTTGCCCAAGTCCAATGCGCGGCAATACGGCTTCGTTCCGCAGCGGAGCACGGAGGACGCGCTGTACGACCTGATGCAACACGTCAGAGGCATCCTCCACAAGAAGGAGATCGCCCTGATAGTCTCTCTTGACATCGAGGGGGCGTTTGACAATGCATGGTGGCCTGCTATAAAGTGCAGAATGATAGAGAAAGGTATTCCCGTTAATCTTAGGCGTCTTGTCGAGGATTACTTCAGGGACCGGAGCGTAGTCGTGCGCTACGCGGGGAAGACGATGCGGAAGCCCCAGACCAAGGGCTGTGTCCAAGGCTCCATCGGTGGGCCTCTCTTCTGGAACATGCTGCTGGACCCTCTACTGGACAACCTGGATTCGCTGGGCGCGTACGTGCAGGCGTTCGCGGATGATATCGTGTTGGTGTTCTCTGGGCACACGGCGCTCGGGATCCAGCGGGATGCCAATGCCGCTTTAGCCTGTGTGCACGAGTGGGGTGTCATAAATAAGCTGCGCTTCTCCGCCGAAAAAACTCAGGCGATGGTTGTCACGCGCAAGCTTAAATATGACACTCCGGTCGTGCAGATGGGTGGCGTTGACATCTCGATGGTGACCGAGATCAAGATCCTCGGAGTCATCGTCGACAGTAAGTTGACCTTCAACAAGCATATTTCATATGCTTGTTGCAAGGCAACTAACCTTTATAGGAAACTGTCGGCGATGGCTCGGGTGGATTGGGGCTTGTGTCCGGAGATCATCAGGACGATATACACCGCGGTGGTCGAACCCACCATCCTGTACGGCGCGAGCTCCTGGGCGAAAGCCGCCGAGAAGATCTCTGTGCAGAGAACCTTTGCTACCGTCCAAAGGGGCTTTGCACAGAAGATCGCCAAGTCACATCGTACGGTGTCGCTCAATGCAGCACTCACGCTGTCGGGTCTCCTCCCGCTCGATCTTCGAGTGTTGGAGGTCGCCCGGCTGTTTGAGTGCAAACGGGGACGTCCGATAGATGAGCTGGAATCCCGCGAACTGGAGGAGCGTAGGGCCTTTACGGAGGCCCCTCACCCCGCCAGTGAGCCAGATGTCGATTATCAGTGTCTGGAGAATATGCTCCCCGAAACTGTGGCTCAGCTACAGCTCCCCGCTCATCTGATTTACACAGACGGTAGTAAATCGGATGAGGGGGTCGGGGCGGCATATTCATACTGGCGGGATGGGTCCGAGATTCGGACCAAGCGAATGAGGTTGGAGCCGGTGTGTACCGTCTTTCAGGCGGAGCTGCTCGCGATAGCCAGGGCTACGGACCTGGTTGTCCTGAGAGGCTTCGACTGCGCGGCGGTGCTCAGCGACTCTCGATCCTCGCTCGACTTGATCCGAAACCCGGAAACGCACCATCCCCTTGCTACCCATATTCGTAAGAATATCAGGGAGCAAGAGGGGAGTGGTAAAGTCCTCCGGTTCTTTTGGGTGAAAGCTCATGTCGGGATCCCCGGCAATGAGCGCGCCGACGAACTGGCTAGGCAGGCGGCGGCCCAGTCCAGGGTCGCCCCAGCGTATGACAGGTGTCCAGTCTCTTACGTCAAGAGACGTTTGAGAGAGGGCACAGTAGCTGTCTGGAATGGGAGGTACACCGGCGGGGCCACGGCTGGGGTCACGCGGATGTTCATCCCCGACGTGGTGTGCGCGCGCAGGGTCCTGAAGTGCCTCGACAGGACGTCTATCTGGGCGCAGATTCTGACGGGTCACGGCGGCTTCGCCGCGTACCTGCATCGTTTTAAACTAAAGGATAGTCCAGCCTGTGTGTGTGACACACAGGCGTCCGAGACCATACAGCATTTGCTCTTCGAATGCCCGAGGCACAACCGCGACAGGTACGACCTGGAAATAAGTACTGGTAGAACATTGACGGAAATAACAATAGCCGACCTTATGGCGGACAAGCACTCCAGGCCGTACCTGGAGCGGTTTTGCCTCAAAGTGGCTAAGCAGTCTATCGACAGAAACCGGACGAGGGCAGCACAGCCGAGCACTGTGCCGTCGGCAAGAGTTATGATATAAGGATGAAAATGTACAGAAATAAGATAGATTTAATTAGAAAGATTAGAATAAGAAACTGTAAATATGATTTAAAAGATAAAAAGAATGACATGGGAAAAGAGCGACCCAGAAAAGAACAGACAAGGCCAATGCCGCTAAAAAATGGAAAGCGGAAAAAATAGAATTGGCGGGAAAAATAAAAAAGCAAACAATGATTCTTGCCATGCAAGAAGAAAAGAGACGGCACAATTAAAAAAAAAAAAAAAAAACTATAGTAGAGTCACACCAAAATCTACAATTGCTTACCCTTAGAGTAAGAGAGGATAACACCTTTGTACACAACCTTGCAGCCAATAAAGCTCCGCAAAGCTCCATTCGCGGGATTGTCGTAGGCTTTATCGGTGCTATCCTACTTTTAGAGGTTAAAAGATGTACTTTTATCGAACCAGATTGATCTACGGAACGAATGTACAAGCAAGCGACTTACGCTCGTTCTGAAGTATCTGAAAAAAAAAAACATGAATTTCATGAGTACTTGAGTCATCACTAAGAACCCATCGAGGAAGTCTCAAGTTATTTAGAAGAGGTAAAGATCCGCAAATGCTAACCATACATTTTTGATGTCCTGTGATACTTCATCGTCCCATGAATATTGATCAACCCACAATTTTTGCATGATTATTTTTGCGTCAACAACACACGGCCCTACAAGCCCTAGTGGGTCAAAAATCTGTTTTATCACAGATAGTATGTGTCGTTTCGTAACTTTCTTATTTAAATTTATATTTATTGAAAATGACAAAGTTTCTGAATCACAAATCCAATTCAGACCAAGAGTTTTAGACGAGACATTTATATTTGTTTCTGAAAAGTCTAAAATATTGTCATCATTGTTATTATAAGAGGGAATTATTTGATTTAAAATGATTTTACTGTTTGATTTAAAATTTCTTAAATTAAATTGTGCTGATTTTAAGGCAGATATGACCACCTTTGGCAATTTCAACTGTTTTATCTATAGAATACGAGCCTCCTATATAATCGTCGACTTAAAAATATCTTTGGATTGATTGTTTGACATCATGATTAGGGGCGCTATCAGCTAAACCGACTAAACATTTTGTGGCTAACGTAAGTCACTGTGTTAAGCGTGTATATTTTTAAAGGTTCCTTCTCTCCGGTCATGTGACCAAGGCGTTCATACTTCTGCATGAACTCAACGTACCGATGTTTGAAGACAGGGTCTCTCAGAAACTTACGCTCTAGTGACATAAACCTACATTTTGCCTTTTGTAAAGACTCACCTAAGACTGAAGGATCTTTCTTCAGCGGCATAGTTACGACAAAGCGTCCATCGTCTTTGTGAAAAGTGTGTTTCTCGAAACTCTGCTCACAGGCACGCTCCTCCGGAGATAAGGAGTGTTTGGCTGCGATGGTGTTTAATTTTCAGAAACGAGTTAAGTCTGGATTGGCACTCTCATTTATAAAATAACAAATGGGAGAAGAAGAGTGTGACTTATGACGGGCACTAGCCAACCCAGTTTTGTTTCATATAACTTAGGTTGATTTTTACCTAAATCGATGGAATTATTTCATAATACGGACCAAAATATTTCGGCTCCAACTAAGATATCTATAGCTGACGGTATGTTAAATGAAGGGTCAGTTAAACTTATTCCCAATGGGATATGAAGGTTTGATAAATTGATGATCAACTATTATCACTCAATTGTTTTTGTACACTTTTATGTCATGTTTACCGCAAATAAACGATTTTCTTTATTTTCTTTTTTTTCAATGTTAATGTATGAAGAAGGCAACGTTTGAGTGATCTGAGGTAAAATATGGCAGTCTACAGTAAATGTACAGTCGTCACTATAGTTTGACATAATAGTAAGGCTACAAGACTATGTACAATGAGAAGTGTTGTTATTTATACCTGTCACGGTGGCGCTAATACTACGTCTCGACAAACCTAGCTTACCACAAAGTGACTCAGCTACGAAGTTACCCGTGCTACCGTTGTCGAGCAGCACTCCGGCCGTTTCCTTTGCTGTCGACCACTCTCACGACCGCTGTGGAAAGCAAAACATTCGGAGGAGTAGTAAATTGTTTAAAATTAGTTGACCCAGCACAGTTACTGGCGGCATGACTGGTTCTGGAATAGGGGTTGTTTCTGCATGCAAATGCAAAACTTTTCTAACTTTTCTTGCAAAACTTGCAAGGAACGAGATTGCATTTTGATTCAACGTGCCCTGGTCGTAGGCAATTAAGGCAGACTTTTGCTTCCCTAACCTTTTGTATACGAGCATCAACAGTCAGGGCTCTAAAAGCTTCACAATTCAAGAAGTACCTAATAATGAGTTTGATAGGACATGTAAACATTTTTTTATTATTATTTTATCTTTTATTTTATAGTTGTTATCATTTGTGTTTGAACTTTATTTTTTAGTTGTAAGTATATTTGAATTATGTTTGTTAGTCTCTGTATGTTGTTCTCTAGAATTTTTCCTTTCATGTTCCTGTAAAGTTTCAGACAAATCTGCTCTATTGCTAAGATAATTTATAAATAATTCTAATGTGGGTAGATTATCAAGTGTGTTGCGATATTCTTCCCATTCCCTACGTGTGATACTGTCAAGTTTTTCGGACATGATATAAATTATGAGGGTATCTTGTAAACTAAATTCTGTGTCTTGACCTAACGTTAATAAAGCGCGAAGGTTTCTATTTGTAACGTCCATAAGGTGACGAATAAAGGAACACGATTCACTGGTCATGTGTTTAATCTAGAATAGCGCCTGAACATGATTATTTACAAGCAACCTTTTGTTGTCGTATCATTTACATAATAGATTCCAAGCTGACTCATAATTCTGAGCTTTAAAATCTAAGTTGTCTATAACCAGCAACGCGCTACCCTTAAGTGAAGCTCGTAGGTAGGGCAACTTATTAATTTTGTCAATGTCCGACCGTGAATGTATCAATGAGATGTAAGTGTCCTTAAATTCAAGCCAGTGCTGATAGTGACCTTGAAAAACAGGTAAATTGATTTTTGGCAACCTCACACAATTGGATTTAAGACCACCTGCCTGTACATCCTCGTTACCTGTCACAGAACCATCCAGAAGCTTGACAGACTGGGGACGGGCACCAAGTAAACTCCGCCACCAGCTTATAGTATTGATTTTTGAACTGCTCACGCTCCTCGTTCTCATCATCAGGGTTCTCCACCAACAGCTCGATGTCACTCTGTAATTTGTCGAAATCCACATATAAGCTATCGAACTTATTAAATCTAGTTTCTAAATGTAAAAGTTGTAAGCTACTAAGTTCGTTGCAACTTTTGGTTGTGTGAAGATAGTTGCTAAAAATAGCTTAGATTTCATACAGTTGCGTCATTTAAAAAAATTCTACTTTTTGGTCAGACATAGCGATAAAACGCAAAAGCACACTCACAAGCGAACAAATGCGAAATATGAAACAAGCTTTATAAAAAACAAGACAAAAATATAAATAGTACCTAAGTAGCTTTCTATTGAGTTACGTATGACTCAACGGTGCGAACAAAGAAACACCTGATGCGCAGGTACCCACACCGGTTTATTATCAAGCGATCAGCTGTTCGTAGATAAGAAGCGAATGATTTTAACAGATGGGTGATGTTTTGTAGCTTTATAAGCAGTATAATTGAATTTTTAGAAATGTAAAGCTGTAAATATGATATTTGACAAAACGTCTTATGAAGTAATAATTGAAAGCACTCACTTAAATATTCCTATCTAAACAAGAAACGGAAAAATTAAAAAAGGGAAAAATTGGAACGAACTCACAGAACAACTATACCATCCACAGGGTAATAATAGTAGGGATGACAGTGCAAATTCGATTTTCTTTGTCCTTGCTTGACGATGACTCAGCTTTCGGCGGTTGCAAGGGCCGTCGTACGACCACCTCTGGATTACGTCTTCCTCTGGGGCGGGTTACGGTAGCATTGCGAAGGTACTCCAACAGAAAATTAATGACTCCTGCCTGGAACTGTGGCTACTGAAGACCGTTACCGAAGAGCCTCGAGTTTGAAATTATTCCAAGACCGTTACTTTTCGATTTTTTTAAAACAAACGGCGAGATACTTGAAGGACCAATGTTTTAAAGTTCTGGTATATTGCCGCTGGCAACAAATTCAATATTTAACAGAATCCCGGAGAAACAATTATTAATTTTATGAAAAGGTGTGTGTCGCAGCGGGCTCCGTGGAAACGAGTGAGGTGTGGTCCGAGTCGGTCCGCTCACTCGGTCATGTCCCCCGCCCGCGTCCCGCTCCAGCTGCCGATGACGACTGCTCACGCCGCTGGCAAGTGCATACCGCGACCATGTTGGATCTCATTCCCAACAGTTATTAAGGCCTACAAAATTCGTTTATAGGCCTTATTATACTTCTTTTCACCATGAAGTGACTGTTTTTCTGCTTTTTTTAAAATTTTTGTCTTTATTGTTTTTAGGGCATATAACAACAATGCCCCGAAACGAGCATTGTGTTCTGAGGAAAACCTGGAAGCAGTAAGAGCAGTACAGTGTGGACGGCTGAGCACGGTATATCCACTTCCAACGGTGATAAGGATAATATACCGCTTGCCCAAAGTAAAAGAACAGCGTTTAAGTAGCTCATGTTTACCACAGTTAAGAACAGTGAAAAGACACCAACAGTAAGAAGAAATGCCATCAATTACACACAAAAGACCTATTCTACAAAAACGAAATAGAAAAAACACCAAAAAAAAAAAGAATAGAGATAATATTAGCACTAAAGAAAACCATGAGAGACGGTACTGTCACGGATGTAAGCTGGACGAAAAGGCTGCTATGAAGCAATGTTTTAAATGCAGAAAGTGTTATCATGGGGAGTGCGTTGGTTTGTCAGGGGAGGACTTTGGCAATTTTGAGTGTCCTGAATGAAACTAATAAAACTAACTATTGATCTAAATCTCCAAATATAAGACGTATATTTTGTTTAGTTTTATATGTTAAACTCTTAGGCCTTATTACCCTATTATAGTTAAACTAGGCTTAAACATAGTGTTTTATAAATACTTTATTTTGACTATTTTTTTTTGGAAATCCACTAGTTTTTTATTTATAATGGATGTTAATTGCTATGAATGTTTCATAAACATTAAAATTTGTTGATTCATTTTAATAGTATTTGTTTTTTTTTGCAATTCGCGCTTAGTTAGGCCTTATTAGCCGCACTTACCTTACAAGAATCGGGTTTGTTGCATTTTCTAAGTCCTGGAAAGAAAACCTGCGCATTCAGTCAAAGTCTTACGGGGCGGTAGTCTGATACGAACGGAGACCGAGATTACCCTCAGGACCAACACGTAAGTCCTTTCCTAGGTATCGGAATGATCAATAACACTACTTGACCTAGGAATTAAATCTATAACCCTACGCGTAGTATTTGCGCTTGCGTCCATGTCATTAACCGAACTAGTATGTTATGAAAGAATACATACTTTTGTGGCGGTATCTACAAACGCAACATGCAAACAACGCGTCATACTGACATCAGATGATCCTGTATCTCGCAAGCAGAGTTTAATGAGCAACTACATAGCATAATTACATAGCATAATTATACAATATGTAAAGAAAACCCCGTCCGACCCATAAGGATAATAAAGGTTAGGTATACACATGACCAAATAAAATATGAAATTTTACATAATCATCATAGTAACAATACTAATGAATTTTGAAATAATCACAACAACACTATTTTAGACAGTAGGTATTATTATGAGTGTTGAGACTGGATGCGACCACGTGCCGCGTGCCCTGACCGCCTCCATTCGCCCGCGCATGTATCGTCTACCGCACGTGTATTAAGTTACCTCGCTTTTGCCAAATAATATTTATTTTTTTAGGAGGATTT
This sequence comes from Sesamia inferens, assembly GCA_037179545.1. Lineage (NCBI taxonomy): Eukaryota > Metazoa > Arthropoda > Insecta > Lepidoptera > Noctuidae > Sesamia > Sesamia inferens. Next base: position 15,886,734 of record CM073938.1, on the reverse strand, counting down.
CATTAGTAGAATCGGTTATCGATACCTAACAATACCTTTACGAATCGGACAGGGTTTTCTTTACATACTGTATACAAGATGCGACCACGTGCCGCGTGCCCTGCCCCCCCCCCCATTCGCCCGCGCATGTATTGTCTACCGCACGTGTATTAAGTTACCTCGCTTTTGCGAAATAATATTTATTTTTTAGGGGGATGTCATTAGTAGAATCGGTTATCGATACCTAACAATACCTTTACAGATCGGACAGGGTTTTCTTTACATACTGTATACAACTTCCTAACATCAGCCGTTCGGCAAGTGCCCGCCAGCCTGCCAGACCCGTCTAGTCGGAGGATCCTACCTTTTTTAGGAAGATGAGTGAACTTTATACCCTGTTCTTCATACTTCTAAACTTTCGATAGTACTAAGCTATCAATATTTTCAAATGTCACGAGTCACGAGCATAAATACCTTGCACGTACGCAATATAAGATATTTATGGTCGTGACTTAGCTAGTGAGACCGGAAGCCAATCCTGTGCTCTTTCGTTATTGTGCTAGTCGATGCAGTGTAGGGTTCATTAATATAACGGTTTTGTTCCCGGGAATTTAAGCTCGAGAAAAGTCGTGAACTCGAGAAATCATGTACGGACGACAGCGGGTCAAGCTACCCCAAACTGTCAGATATTCCCAATCAACCTTGAGCCTTAATGCTTTAGAGATAAAGTTGAACATCTAATAAGGAAATCTGACAGATTGTATTAGTTTGATCTGCTGTCATCTGTACCTATGTATATAGAAATTAATTTTTTACGACTATTTTTAAGTTATAAATATTAAAACAATTACCGTCAATCTAGGTAACTTTGATTGGTTCGTGTATTTTTAAACTAGCTCCGTAAACGTTAAATATTTTTTTTTGTGTTTATTATAGTATAAAAATATTATTCTCAAACGTGTTTCTAAACGTTTTTATATGCTCATTTAAAATTTATATAACAATGCCAAACTTCTGACTGATTTTATTGATTATTTTATAAAATATATAAGACAAAACTGGAAATTAATGATTTTATTTCGTCACTTAGGTTATTTATAAGCAAAACATAAACCAATGTTACCCAAATTAATTAAAAATATAATTATTACTGCTTTTCTATCAATGCGTGTCAAAGTAACCCATGTAATACCGTCATTACATGAGTACAAATTTGACAGACTAGAATTTTTTTAATGACAGCTGAGTTTTTAGATAATTTCATTAATCTTTACGGATGAAAAGTGTTATGAGAGCAGTACCAAAATAAAATACATTCGTGTGATAGAATTAAAAATTTTAAAATATTGTGTAAAATACCGCATTTATCTGCCAAAGTAACCAGATTGATGGTATTTTAAATATTAAAATATAAATAACAAAATATATACCTACAGTCTCGGTGGCGTAGCGGTAGCGAACACGGCCGTTGTGCAAGAGGCGCTGGTTCGATCCCCGCGCAGTGCAAATATTTGTATGCATGAATATGAATATTTGCGTTGGTCTGGTTAGGAAAGCACGTTAAGCCATTGGTCCCGGTTGCCATACGAACATCTAATGGCAGTCGGTACGGGTTGTTGGAGCCTTCAAAAGTCCAACAATTCGCCTAACTGCAATGCTTCGATATCACCTTCGGGTTGTGGAGGTAAGACGGCAGTCGCTTCATTGAAAATATCTAAGTTTAGCCAAAATAAATAGTTACACTGGTAAAGCGGACCCCAGACTCCAAGGCTTACAAGCTTCGGATGCGACTGGGATTAACGCTGAGATAATGATGAAATATTAATATAAAAACATTTAAAAACATAAAAAAGTAGTAGCCCACCCTTATCGGGAACAGGGTAAGCTACCAGCGGTCAGGGCTCTAAAGAATGGAACCTCCTGACAATGCAAGCCGTGTCCAGAAGTACCGCTTCCTTAATCAAGCCCTTGACCCAATTGGCTAACGAGAGCCTCCTGAGGTGTTGGTCGAGGTTCTTGACTATTAAGCCACTGGCTGTCACTTCTATCGGTACAATATTTTCTGCACATGTCGACAATCTCGCGAGCCAAGTCTTGATATATACGCTATAGGTACTTGATTTACCTTTCTCGGCTTTAATCTTGGTATTTTTATTAATCTTAGTATATTAATCGCAATATATAAATTAATGTTTTCTTTCATGTAGATTTTTGGTTTAATTTAATAGAAGCTTTTGTTTATAAGTTCTAAATAACCAGCCAAAAATGGTGCTGTCATTATAATTACGAGTCGGAATAATATTACTTCTGTATTTTTTTAAGTTAATTAGCTTATTCATAAGATAAGTTTTATAATTAATTTGATGACTTTTATTTGTGAGGAAAACCAATGAATTTGTTGAAGTTATTGGAATCAAATAATATGAGAAAACGTACGTAAATGTAAATTTCTCGACAACCCTAGAAAACCCGAGAAATTAGCCTCAAGAATTCTCGAGACCCGAGAAATTGAGAAGCTCGAGAAATCATGAATACTAATGCAGTTGAGTGAGTGCTTATTATTTATGTTATTACTTCCTCTTTACCTCCAATCTACAAAGCTAGAAAACTACACACTTACCTACGACCTTAAGGTAGAAAGGTTCTGTTTTTCAGTTCAAATGTTCTTACATTTTTCGTTACGGGAAGGTCAATATCAAGTTGTATGTTGCTCGGAATGCGATTTGCGAAAAATCATCAATACAACTTCCTAAGTTAATGTCAAATGAATGATTATTTCATAAAATCATGACATTTGTTCTAAGTCACGGGACACACCTGTTTGGGAGATGCACTGAACTGGGAAATATGACAGAAGAAAGGATAGTCCAGGATAGACACATAAAGCAATGACTAAAGCAACGAATGAGTCTGAAATGATGCTAAAGTTGACATTTCAGGCCAATTCTAGTTTCGTGATGGGGTCCACGAAGACCGATGCCTTCTGGGTCAGGGTTGCGGGTTGTTTAAAAAGGGAACCATGGCCCTGGACGTCGCACAGGCAAGTGAAGAAACACGAGTGGGTTTTAGTCAATAAAAGTATGACACGCCCTTCCGCTCCGCCCCGAGCGGGAGAAATCAGTCATTTGATGATTTCCCATACCAAAAAAGGCCAATTCTCGAATTCTGTAAAGTCAGATTTGTTACGGTTGCGAACCACATTTTAATTTACATATAACCTAAGACTGCCTTACAAATTAGCTCATCGGAGATTACAGTAAAAGTACCTACATATATCAACCATCCGTTTAACTAATATTATTCTAATGTAAGTAAATAAAACGGGGTAGAACACCCTTCTGTTTGACCTTCTTTGAACAAAGATATACATAATATTGCTTACTAGGTGCTTCAGTTATAAAAGCTCCAAATATTTGTTCACGTTAATTTTGTTTACATCAAAACAATCCCTGCTATAGGGTTATGACTATAAATTGTTTGTCGAAAATCTTAGTTTCGATTTGTATATTTATTATAATGTAATTGAGATGGTTGAAGACGCTGAAGAGATGAAATCCAGATAATGTGAAAGCTCTCAGTAAAGTAGGTCGACGATGTAAAATAAATTGTATTTATATAAATAATTTTCTTTCTAAATGGTATCTTCTCTCTTGATATAAACATGACAAGTATAGTGGGTATTTAAATCTTATTTTTTTGAAAAATGTTTTTAGATACGGTGTTTGAAAAAATAAATTTAAAAAAAAATATTTCTACACACCTTGCTCTGGTTATTGCGGTAGCATACCTATACTATTACAGTAATGGTGATGATCAAATTGTCAAAGCGCTGAGCTTCGCGACGTCAACATAGTTCAATCAACGCGGAAGGCGTACCTACTCGTACATAGTAAAGCTTTTGAATGGAAAACGTGATTTCAGTCAGGTTTTTACCACAAAAACGGATTGTTGAACGCAAAAAGTATTCGGTAAGGCACACGCGTGGGAACCTCGGTTGACTTGACGACGATATTCGTCTGTGTCGCGGAATCAACAACTATGGATAAGAAGAAAGTATTGGGAAATTTCTGTATAATAATTTATACAAAATCAACATTTTAGAAATATGTAAAGAGCTTTACAAGAAGATTACAAAAAAAGAACCACAATTAACATTCTTATGTGCTAGTTGCGCAGTATGAATTATCTTTTATATCGGTTAATTTTATTAATCTTTCAATCTATCATAAAGTAGGAAATTAATACATAAGTACGTTGGTTGTTCAGTTCGTCGAATAAACTTTTTTATTACGGCAACGGATTCTCTCAACATTAACGGGAACTCTAGACAAGACAGAGCAACCGTAAAAGCTAGATGCTCATATTTTCTCTTTTCATAATGTCTTATTTACCTAACTGTAGTTTACATGACATATCTGTCTATTAGAATACGTCCTATTTTAGACACAGATATTTAATTAGGTACTAGGCATGCATACATACTCACTAGTATTCTGCATAGTATTTTATACGTGTAACTAACGCCTAATAAGTTCATTGAAGGTAATCGTTTCATATATTTAATTTTACCATAATCATTTCTGAACTTCTGCAGTTTCTCACATTTAAAGTTTAATCGTAATATTTTTCAGTCATGTTAAATTAATAGATTAATCCATTTTATATTTATACAATTTTATTAGTAAATATAATTTACATAATATCCAAAGGTTAATTACAGTTCTTGGCAAAAAAATTGGTAAGTTAGAGATCTTTTTGATAGATTGAGGCTGAGATAGGAATGTGAACTTTCTTTAAAATACGGAATCGATATGAGAATCAAGTATTATTTTTAAGATTCCAAGTCTACCTTGCTCACTTTCTTATCCAGAACACAAGCTAATCCAAAAATCTACGATCGCCGATGAGAAAAATCGTGGCTCAGTTTTAATTGGACATGACGAATCAAGTTTGTCGGAAAAACTGGGCGGGGACTCTTTGTGGAGGCGGATGTGGGTTTTTGTGGATTAAGCCTTTTAATACATTCACTACTGTTTAGATTTTATTCCTTATTTAGATTCATGTCCTCATTGTCATCACTGAAGACATGCATCTGAATAAGGATTAAAATGTTATACACATCTACAAAGAGAGATGAAAAGCTCATAAATTTATGAGTCAGAATGAACAAGCGTAACATTGAGCTCTTTGTTATGGCTATTTCTTGATCAATAAGCTCTAAAAAGTAATGTATAACTGTTATTGAAGAGAGTTACATTCTGGCAATGTCAGCTACTAACAATTGATTCACGATATCTTGGAACTTTTAAAACAATTGGTATCAGTAATTGAATTAGCACCGTGGTACATAATAATGGTTATATGAACTGCGTTTATTTTCCGGTATGTTATAAATACATACCAATCTTGTATTTGCGTATCGGACAGCGGTAATCGTATCTAACGACTACTAAAACATGTAAAACTCTCTAAATGATTGTTCTCACACTACAGCGCGTGAGAACGAAAAATCACAAAATTAAATTACGGGCTAACTGTTAGGCAATTAAACATTCAAAAAATATCAGCGACAGTTATAGCGGGTCGGGAGTGTTCGCAGGTGCTTCGTGGGTCTCGGATTTGGGGGTGGTGGGGTTCGTCACGTTACTAATCGGTCGTCGGCTTTGCTTTTTCGGAAAAATGTTATCGGTACTCGATCGATTTTCACAGCAGATAATTCACGCACGTGTCACGATCCGACCCGACAAGGATTCGACACACTGTCGCTACCTGATTGAGCTGTGTCCACTACCATCGCGACAGGTTGTTTGCTGAAAGCTGTCTCTTGAACCCTGGAGAGTACGATAATGAATTACATCGATATAATTAATTACATCGCGATTTTGTTGATGATTGATTCGGATCGGATCTTTTCTAACATTGTAGATGTCTCAATCTGTAAAACGTTGGATGGATCTGGAACATCCATTCAATATTTTACTATAATTGAGACATCAGGGGTGAAATAAATTCCCGTTACAAGTGTCATTTAACTTGAGCAAATATTTTTGTACATTATTCGAATCTAATTTTAATTAGACATTTTTTGTCAAGCATTGATAGTAATTCTTTTATTTATGTAAAAGAAGTTCTTTTTTATATAAATAAAAGAAATTCAATTAATGCTTGACACAATTCTCAGGACTCTCAACTAAAGTGACATTTAACATTTAAAAGACATTTAAAATTGCTTTTCAAGAAAGCTATTTAGTAGCGTAACGAAAGCATTTGCTTAGCGAAAATTTACAATCACCCAAAATATTTGTCGACGGCACTTGCCGCCGGTTGCCGTTCATCGTTTCTCACGAGAAATGATCTGGCGGCATTCCGTTGTCCACAGAGACTCGATCAAATGCGAAAGTCGTGCATGTCCACTGATCATTCGACCAAAAAAGTCAACACTGATTCCTAGTTTTTGTGGAATATTGACTAAAATAAAACATTTTTTTTCACTTGCTAGCGCAACAAGGCGGATTTTTATTTAATTTTACAAACGAGCGATTGAGCAATGAGTTTGCTAGTATATTTTCTTTGCCAGTTTATGAAGTTCGTCATATAATATTTATTGAATAGGTACGTTTCTGTAAGCTGGAGCCATAACTTTTACATTTTCAGTATAGGTAAAGCCATTTTAATTTTGTTTCACTTTCTAAGACTCTTTGCAAAATAGTTAATATTATTCTTACATTTAAACTGAGCACTTGAGCACATCCGTAACGGAGAAACTCAGAAGTAATATATAAATAACGGCATTCATTATCGTTTTAAGGCTCGCTTCACAAAGGGTGCCATTCGTTCCATGTTTTGTCTAACATTTTGACAGTATAGGAATTGAAACAGTACTAAATAATAGATGCGAGGGTGTCGACACGTCGTTTTGTTTTCTAATCAACAATGGAGTGAGTTTCGTGCGAGTTAGACGTCATACTGTGACCCTTTATCAGGAATATGGAACTATGGAGTCAAAGAGCGTGCCTTGTTTTGAACAAATTATGAGTCTGGTTTTCGCATAGAAGGGACAACAATCGCTCGTGATTCTTGTTAACTCGGTGGAAGTCTTAGTAACAATGATATATTTATAGTTAGTGAGTCATCGGTAGCCATTAGGAGGGACATTGTCTTAGCTGGGCATGCTGGTCCTCACAGTTGGAGCGCTTTGCTTGTTTACAAACATTTTATTGAGGTGTTGTATTTAATGGCTCCTTTATGAGGTGATTTTGCTTTGTTTTGTTGACACTGATTGACTGATGTATTGATTGGAATAAAGTTCTACATAACTACATTATGCTTGTTTCTTGTGTGTGCTTTCTGCCTCCTGTCCTGTGTGTGTGCATATCGATCCTTCTTGCGATCCTGGAAGAAACATTACTTATTAATTATAACATTTTAGTGAATCTTCTTGCAGCCAACATGTGAAATAACTTTGATCAATTAGATTACATTCATCCATAAATAACTCCTTACTTACGTAAATGTATCAATATGATTCTTGTATACATAGGTACTAATAACTTTAGATGATTTGTAATGCAAGCAGCCAAACACCATAAACAAACAATACTTCACTCTTAACCACAGAATGTAGGTACACTGAAATATAATTATCATTACTATAAAATAATAATATAAGTTCGATGCACCGGTGCTTAGGCGCTGGTTAGCATTGCTTGTGCGGCAAGCATGATTAGTTTTTAAGTGTTACTAACCCTTAGTAGATAAGTTACTAACCATTGGACCATTGTTGTCTTTGAATAAAATAAATTATTATTATTATTATTATAAAAGCATTAATTAATGTTAAATATTCCAATTCGTTTAAACAGCGTGGCATTCAAGGGAAATTTCACTGTACCTAACTGTTAGCGAAATGTATGTACCTATATTAATTCCAGTTAATACTACCACATAGCTAAAAGGTATTCAGGATTTTGCATTTTAGGTACCTCATTATTTAGTAATTATTTTAACTGAAAATTATAAGCAGATAGATGAAATGCCTTAATTAAATAACATTTGGTATTTAATTCAGGCATGGCAAGGTTAATTATTGCATTGAAATTATTTCTTATGACAATATTTGTACATATGATTATGAATTCGAATTTGTTTAATTAATTGAAACAGCTAGTTGTGCTAATGAAGATACTGCAATATTTATCGCATATAATGAGAACACTTTATATAGGGCGAAAACCTTATTTATATTATACAGAATAACATAAACGCGCAAGTTGTAACCATGAATTTAGCACATGATTGCAGAGCCTCTTGCATAGAAATATAGGACATGAGTCCAGAGCCTTTAACGTAGAAATTTCGTACACTATTCTAAAGCCTCTAGTTATTTAATCAGCCTGTATAAGTGGGAAATCACACAAGTACGTTTAGTATTAACAAAGTATAGTGTTGTCCAACGTCTACATTTGTCATTCAGAAACAATGGACGGCAGTTAGGGCCAATGTCGCCGATTGTGACAGAACACAAAGGGAGTAACAGTACAACAGGACATTTTATTGTTTTACTGCGCAGCTCCTACCGCCCGTAGGAGGTAGCACCCAAAAGTACCCAAAAATATTGTTGAAAAACGTTTCAAGCTTTAAATACTGACATTTAAATAGATTTACAACACGTCACGTTCCCGGAAAGGTGACAGTATTGGAACAAAGATCGACATTTGTTTTCCTTCTTGTTAAAATCGTCATAATCACTGTTTTTAGTGTTATTTTGGATAATTTCTATAGTTCGTTGTTTTTTTCGAAGTTAACTTTATAAGAATGTATGTAGGTATGTGTAATATCGGAGTGAATAAAAATTGAACAAAGGATGATTTATTGTTGTGTTTAGATTTGTTTGTTAGCACACATCATGTAATATAATTTATTCACACCCTCAAACACCCCAATTAGAATATTATGTTATAATCATAATACATACATTGAATTTTTAATTTAACATGTATATGCATTGTTATTTATTAAATTAGTTATAGGTACATATTCTTAGAGAACGAAGACCTTAACGTTCTTGGAATAAGGTTATTTTCTTTATTTTGTATTGAATGGTTAAATTTGTATAAATACAAGTAAAATTGTAATTTTAAAAGTCTACAAAAAAACCAAGGGTAATATGACAATAATTTCCGTAGTTTTAATTACATTTGGGATAAAAAAATACCTATATTAAAAGTGATATATAAACCGATTAAGTAAACGATTCTGAACAAAGGAAGTATATTCAAGAAGTGTGTTAATTAATTTCCATGTTGTATATATCTAATATATAAAATTCTCGTGTCACAGTTTTCGTCGCCATACTCCTCCGAAACGGCTTGACCGATTTTGATGAATTTGTTTGTGCTTATCCGGTCTTGGTGTGTCTTGCCGGTATCTATGAGAATCGGGCTACATCTATTTTTAATTTTTTTTTTATGAAATTATTTATATGGCAAAACAACGTTTGCCGGGTCAGCTAGTACATATACAGTATGTTAAGAAAACCCTGTCCGACCCATAAGGATAGTAAAGGTTAGGTAAACACATGACCAAATATAATATAAAATTTTACGTAATCATCATAGTACCAATACAAATGAACTTTGAAATAATTCTTTTTTTCCCGCGAATTAATTCCAATTTCCCCGAAATTTGGTAATTTTTAAAAAGTGACAACACCGGTATTATTATGAGCGAATAGCGATGCGACCACGTGCCGCGCGCCCTGCCGCCCGGCCCCCGCGGGCGGCAGGCGAAGGGTGGTTAAAGCCCATTTATGAAGTTACCCCTTTTTGCGAAATAATATTTATTTTTTTAGGGGGATTTTTTTTTTTTAAGTTTAGCGCGGTTTTGTATCCATTAGTAGAATCAGTTATCGATACCTAACAATACCTTCACGGGTCGGACAGGGTTTTCTTAACATACTGTATATAGTTGTTAGTTTCTTAATGTACCTACACTTACGGGTATTTAAGTCAGTATTTTGTGCTTTCTTGTAATAATTATGAACCTTAGAAGCATTAGGTCGAGGTATACATACGACCTAATGCTTCTATGGACGAGAAATGTTCAATAGAAAAGAGAACCTTGGTTATAAAAACGGTGACAGTAGGGTGGAGAAGAACAAAAGACTCTACGTTCAACAGTCTACAACACTATTGTGTTTCTTAGAGACGAAATTCATAAGTCAATGTTAGCACAAAAAGTAATAATGCGCTAGGCAATTTTAATCCGTAATAGATTATATGGTTTTTTATTTAGATCCTTTGTTTTTTTAAAATTGTTTTATAGCTTGCATAGAACTTGTCTATATAGTTATGAAAGTATGAACTTGTATGTATTTTAAGGATAAAATACATACAAATTTATACTTGTTCTGTCATTACATACATACAAAGTGATAGTTGTTCTGTCATTTGTCAAGCATGACTAATGACAGAACGTCTATGACTATGCTAATGACTTCATATCAGCTATAGTTAAGGAAACGTTTATAGTCCATTTATCAGTAAAAAAAATAGAATTGCTTTATAGGTCTAACTAAGGTACTGTTTCCAATAAAATCATGTGTTGATATCGTTAAATAAACAATAAACCTTGTCTCCCAGACAGTTAGCAGGCTGCTCGGGTTTTATTAACATTTACCGGTGCCACAATACCTCTTAATAAACCTAGTTCGAGAAATGCTTAAAACTAACCTACTGGTATCGCTAGCAAGCACCCAATTTGAACTCTATGCCATGGGAATAGGGAGCGAAGAATTCAATAACATTTTGCTCAAAGATGGTGGTAAACATTTGATGATACTGACTGTCTGCACGGAATTAAAATCTTACCAATAAAATGAGGTCCATTCAATTTGCCGCACAATTGTCCCCATTACGCTCTTTAGTTATCTCAGCTAGAGCCATCTTCAATAAGAAATTGGTGTTGTTAATTACAACAAGTGCTCCAAAGTAAATTGTTTTCAGCACAAGGTTAGGCCACCCTTCTACGAACTGTTTAAAAATTTGTATCGTTTGTATGTCTTAATTTGTGGTCCGTAACCAAATTCTTCATCCAACCGCACAATTATGGACCACATGTTGAGATAAGAACAAAGAGTGTGGGTACTACCGTTCGGTAGCCAGAGCCGACCCCCATGATGCGTGCTGTGTTCAATCTGAAACCACAAACAAGACTATTCAGGCCAAAAGCATGGCTTCGCACGACGAACCTTTGTCTTCTGACGAAAGTACATTTAAGTGAAGTTCATTGTTGTAAACCAAACTATGATGCTACCGATGGGTGGTGGGCTATTCTACGACGTGGTTGTGCTTACCTGATGACAGTTCTACGGCATTATTGATTGCTTCCTTGACAAATATGTGATTGTTAACTCTTGTGGTGTTTGCATGTTGGAGTTACTCGAAGAATAAAAGGTGTTAGTTTCTGGTATTACTTTTGTATTACATTACATGGCAAATTCTTTCACATAATTAGAAAAAAAGACTCGTTCTCATTATTAACTCATTTCACTATGTATAGTAAATATAGTCTTTTCCGATTACTTAAAACTGGTCAAGAACGTGGCGGACCACGCTCAATGTAGGGTTCCGAAGTTTCCCGTCGGTCACAATAAGTGACCCCACTAAGAGAAAAAAAAAATGGCTATTTGTTACATTATGTTGACATACTAAGTACAGAATCCTAAAAACGGGCCTACAAAGAATGGTGATAACTCAAGAAAGAGTTATAGCTTCCAACTATGTACTTATTCTATAGCTCATACCCATTCTAACCGTAGAAACTCAGGAAGTGCGGTGTAGCCCAAAGTATAGCGCCATCGCTCGGGAAATTGGGTTACTAATTTTATAGAAGCTAGACAGGTTATGTATGTCGGATTTTCGGTGGTAATTTTAGATTACACGTAGGAGTAAGGAATATACGTTCAAGAAAATAAAATATGTATATTAAGATAAAAGAAATGCTTGCATATTACGGTTAATTTACAAACTTATTTCAGAAAATATGTTACATATTTTTTTTTAAACTGATCAATCCATTAAGTTCAAAATAATTTTCCTAGAAGAGTTTTATAAAGTTCTGCTTTTGATATTTTTTTCAGATTTTTCAAACGTAGATATTATTTCCGAAAATATAAAAATGATCAAAAAATTATTTTAATAAACTCCTAGTCATTTTTGAATACCTATCTAAAAATATATAATGCGACGGGGAGGAAATTAAAAAAAATACGCTTTCTACTTTACGTGTATGGCGGGTACCCTAATAAAACATTCTTTTTCACTTTTCATTTTATTTATTTATTTAAACTTTATGCACAAACATTGCACAATGGCGGACTTAATGCCTTAGGCATTTTCTACCAGTCTACCTTGCTTTATTTTAGCACTTTGTCGGCGTGATTAATATACATATTGGTACTAAGTTTCAGCTCTATTGTCTTAATGGTCACTGAGATTATCCGGGGACGGACAGACAGTCGGACTGACTTGACGAAACTATAAGGGTTCCTAGTTGACTACCTACGGAACCCTAAAAAATATAATAATAGAACTCCATCGGCGATATTTTTAGATATCAAATTAATGAGACAAGATATTAGACTGAGATACCAAAATAGAATCAGAAGACTTTGGCTAACGAGAGTTTTCAAAGTCTTACATTATTTGAACTTATCACATTAATCACGATTACAATACAAAATTTTCCAAATCTAAAACATTAATGAGTACCTACCTTCAGTATGGAATAGTTCGACTTCCTACCTTGAACCACCCAAGTTCTGCCACACACAAGCAGTGGGCGTAACTACTTTGTCACCTCATGAATGAGTTCAGATACCATCAAAGGTATTATGTATCTGTATAAAAGGAATGACCGCCTAATTCGTGGCTAATACATCAAATACTGGCTGAAGAGAATGAAGATTGTTCGATTTTTGAAAAAGCCGCTACAATTTTTGACATTTATGCTGGTGTCATTGTGTGTGGCGTCAGGGATTTGAATGGAGCCGGGGTGCATCGTAATAGGTGTGAAGTGTCGTACTATTGTTGTCTGTTTTTCAAGACAGGTATTCGAGATGCGCGAATAATGTACGATGTGTGACGTGGCTTGTGGGATGTGAACGAAGTAAGTGGTACTATGTAATCATACCTCTTGTTTGTTTGTATTTGTGTATTAGGTTTCTTAAGTAATTATATCTATTTCTAGTATTCAATTAAGTACCTACTTTACACTTAAGCCTAAACTATTGTAACACTTGTATAGGGAGCAAGCTATGGACTCACAGTACCTAATCTAAAAAAGCTGGCTATAATAGTTTTGGCAAGTACAATATTTCAACTGGTATTTATTTGGTACACAACGCATTACAGCTGAAACAAATGGCAAGGAATTTTGTTCTAGTTTGTATGGGTCGGAATGTTTTCGACACATTTCGCAATGTCACTTACACCGAGTTCTTTGCATAGCAAGATATCCAATTTGTTTTCTCTAACTTCTTTATGCCGATGTACAGAGAATATTGAACAAATGTCATTGAAAACCGGTTTGTCACGAATTATATATAGGTATATAGGTATATATATAAAGGGTGTATTTGACATCGACGCACAAACGAGTACCATGGATCCAGTAGGTACATGATCCTGAACGCCCCAGTGGTGGAATTTTTCGTCGGCTTTTTCATGATTAGAAAAAAAAAAATGTAGTTTTTTTCACTTTAGACCGTTCATAATTGCTATACTTTTATAACCCAATAAGATATTAAAATAAAAATTAATTAATTTGCTAATTACACAAAATAGCGCAATGAAAACAAAATCGAGAAACTATCTTATCAGCTGATTTAATAGAGTTCACATCATCAGGGATTAACGTCATACCTACAAACTCGCACGGCGGCACGCTTGCAACGTTTAAAGGCCGAGCCGACACTTTTTTTAAACACTTTGAATTCTGCAACCGTTCATTATCGACATAAATGACTATCATAATTTTATGAGTGGCATGCGGTCTAGCCTTTTTGCGAAGTTTGCGTTACGATGTCAGATACACCCTGTATATTTATACCTTCTTTGTTTCCTAAAGAAATTTTCTATCATGTTGTCAGTAATTTTGTTATTTGATGAGTTCATGTTATTCGTTATACACCGAGTGAAACGTTATTGAGCATCACACATTTTGGAGATATGATAATGTCTACGCAGATTTCCGTTAAACTGTAATTGCTTTTCATGACAATTTCTTTGAGAATAATTACATCTAGCACTTCAGTCGTTGTTAGGACAGAGTATGTTTATATGAGTAATAAAAGTGTTGTGACGTCTACTGTGCAAATGGTCGATGACCATGTAAAGTCTAAAAGTTGGAACGAGAAATCTCGACGTTATAATGATTAGATCGTATGTAGGGATAGGTCTTCGGACGACCTAATACTTGTAAGATAGAGAATTGTTTTTGGAATGTATTTATTTGTGGCTTATCTGTGGAACCTTAGACTTCCCTTCAAATTTAAAGCGTTTGCTTTTCGTTTGAATATTATGTGAGATGTTCTTTAGATACCAAACATATTCACCTGTAACACAGGGTGGTAATATACTATATTTAAAGATTCTCTCTGTCTCTCCGTATCCGATCCGTGAAGGTATTCTTAGGTATCGTTAACTGTTTCTACTAACACCTACAAAGCCGGGCTAAACTTATAAAAAATCCCCCTAAAAAATAAACTTTATTTCGCAACATGAGGTAACATAATACATGTGCGGTAGTCAAAGGCGAAGGGGGGCAGGGCCGAAGCACGTGGTCGCATCGCTCATAATAATACTGTCGAAATGGTGTTGTTACTTTAAAAAAAATTAAAATTTTTTGGGGAAGTTGGAATTAATTCGCGGAAAAAAAAGATTATTTCAAAATTCATTAGCATTGTTATACTATTATGATTATACATAGACAACCTCCGTGGCATAGCGGTAGCGTTCGCGGCCGCTGCGAAAGGAGGCGGCGGTTTTGATCCCCGCGCAGTGCAAATATTTGTATGCATGAATAAGAACATATGCACCAGTCTGGTCGTACCTCGGAAAGTACGTTAAGCCGTTGGTCCCGATTGCCATACGAACATCTAATAGCAGTCGTTACGGGTTGTTGGAGCCCTCAAAAGTCCAACAATTGGTCTAACTGCAATGCTTCGATGTCATCTTCGGGTTGTGGAGGTAGACGGCAGTCAGTTTAGCCAAAATCGGTTAATAGAATAGAATACTCTTTATTATGTACACCATATAGATTTCAAAAACATAAATATAAAGATTTTGCAATGGGTGACACAATGGGCGGTCTTATCGCTAAGAGCGATCTTTTACAGACAACCTTTGGAAGGAATAGTAAGGGGAAGGAGAGAGAAATAGTGTAGGTAGTCTACAGTGTACTATTTATAAAGTTGATATAATAAATATATACGTTGAGTGTATCATATTAGTCTAATAAATATATACATCTATTTAATAAACATCATACAAGAGCAAATAAAAAAAATAATGACATGTTTAAAGAAAGAGGAAATGTTTTTTTACCATGGTTTTAAAAGTGGACAAAGTTTGAGCACGCCTTACAGACATAGACAAGTCATTCCATAGCCGAACTGCTTGTTCAGTAAAGTATTTATCGTAAAAACTAGTGGATTGCATCGGCATGTCTAATATCAGGTATTCCGATAACCTCAGATATCTATTATGTGTGTCATGAAGGAACTTGAAACGTTCTTTAAGATAAGAGGGGGTTTTAGGATTAAACAAAATGCTGTAGAGCTGAAATAGTATATGAGAATTCCGGCGAAGACGTATGGGAAAGCCACATAAGCTTTGTACGATATTCAGATATGTGATCATATTTGCGCAGGCCAAATATAAATCTTATGCAAAAGTTTTGAAGTCACTCAAGTTTATCTAGTTATGCCTCAGTAAGATCTGAGTAACTGACATCTGCGTAGTCAAGGATGGGAAGTAAAAGTGATTGTGCAAGCGCAGTTTTAGTGGCAGTAGGAAGAAAATTCCGTAACCGTCTCAGAGACTTATCAGATGCAAAATTTTTACTTTTTTTGAAGTACAACACCACGAAGAGCAAGACTCTTCTATGTATATACGTTGCCGACGGCCGTACAGGTAACTACGAAACCAATCAATCGCTGTTGGAGATATGTTAAGCGAGCGAAGCATTCCAAGCAGGATATTGAAATCGACAATGTTGAATGCAATTACTAAAGTCCAGTAAGCAAACAATCGTCAGATTTCCCTGCTCCATACCCAAGCGTATGCCATCAGTGACATTAAGTAAGGCTGTAGTGGTACTGTGACCAGGACGAAAACCAGATTGGAAATGATTCAGTAGACTATTCTTACAAAGAAAAGTACTGAGCTGATTATGGACAAGGCGTTCTAGGACCTTGCAGAGGAAAGGCAAGATGGAGATGGGACGGTATTCAGAAAACTAAGTTGGATTGGATTTGTTGGGTAACGGAATGACTTTGTCATCTTTCCACATAGATGGAAAGGCACCACGAGATACAGAGTAGTTAAGGATGTAGCACAAGATAGGAAGAATCTCATCGAGAACAGGGAGTATCATTTTCCGACTTACACGATCATCACCGATTGCGTTAGACGTGATTGAAAGTATGCACTGCTTAACATCACAATCAGTGAATTGAGTAAAAATAAATGGGTCATGGTCCGGTGTTGGAAGGTTCGAAATCCAAACAAATCTGGTTCCTGCTTCCGCTCTTTCATGTGTACAGCAGTGTGATGTTGAAATGAAGAATAAAATGATGAATTCGCTTACTTCGTACCTATATGAAGTTTTCGATTCTTCATTTCATCTAATGTGAGGAACTTAACCTTAGCACTTCGATTTTAATTTACAGGAAATGAGTTTCTGTCGCGCATATTGAACGCTGCGCTGATACTTGCACATTTTCATCTTGTTCACACAGATTTTAAATAGAAATTCCATTTGCAGTTTTGTGGTACAATCTAGCAATTGGAATGTTTCTTAGAAATGTGAAATAGAAAATGATGTTTTCCATTTCCTACTGGTATATTTATGTTGCTAGTGGAATTGTGAGCAGCATTGTAAGTGGGACTACGAGTGACGTTACACCAAGCCATGCATTTAAATAAGTTTGGATCCACAGAGATGCTACACTGGACATTTTTTATATCATGTGACCTGATTTTGAAGTGAATATTTTTTGTTTTCTTTTTATAAATTATAAACTAGCGCTTGACCGCAATCTCGCCTGATGGTAAGCAGTAATGCGATCGTTGATGGTAAAGCGCGCTAGTTTATTAAGAACCTATTCACTCTAGTCTTGAAGACACTCAAATTGTAGTGTGACGGAAACACCGCCGCCGGCAAATTGTTCCAGTCCCTCGATGTACGCGGTATAAAAGAAATAGCGAAGCGCTTCGTCCGAATCGTAGTGGTGTCAACAACGTAAGGGTGGACAGTAGCCGTACGACGGGTCATCCGATGGTGGAATGGAGATGGGGGAATTAAATCATGCAATTCCTTTGTACACTCGCCAGAATGCATCCTATAGAAGACCGAAAGGCTGGCTACTCAGCTGGCTGGCAGTTTAATCTATAATTCCATTAATGTATTGTATGTGTCTGGTATTGGATAGACTGTGCTAATTGTAATGGGCATTTTACAATTCTAGTCTGTTGCACCCAATACAAATAAATTATCATATTGAAATCCTTTCAATATTAGAAAGAAGGTGTATGAAAATTTGTTACGCGCAAAAAATCCTTATAGAATTTGGATGAAATTTAGTACACATATAGTTAATAACCAGGAATACTACATACGATTCTTTTTATCCTGATTATCCCACGAAAGCTCAGTTGAAACCACGGGCGCAGCTATTGGTTAAATAAATTACGGGTGAATGATAAATATTTTAAAATGATTAGGATTATGATACCGCTGAAAGTTAACACCTATTTTTAATGATATCTCCATGAAATTATTTCCGTCTAAAACTGTTCCTACTCGCGGTTGATAAGACCGAATACAAGAAGCTGACGGCCACTTTATTATTCCAAAAACTGTAGCACAAAACTGTAGGTACATAAAATGAAAATGTTAACAATACAAAGAAAAATACTTCCACTTACGAGGCTTTATCCCAGTGAACTACATGGTCCGCTTAACTTTGTTTCATACACCATTGATTCGGTATCCGAACTAAATCCCGACAACCGTCGGGAACAGACGTTTTCTCACCCAATACCCTACTTTGCCAATGTCAATGCCAAGAGAACTGTGTCGTCGGGAAAATCACTTAAACAACAAATTGGGGGAGGAAATTTACCCTCATCACATTGTCTGTGAGGGTAAAAGCTGCGGTAATTCAGTTGTCTGTCTAATGTTTGATGTTCTGGGCAATCAGCCTTGTCGAGTTTAAGATTTTGGAGGAGTTAATGTGACAATTTCATTTAATTTTGTGTCTTGTATTCTAACTGCAAATGAAAAGAAAACAAATTCTCTTTTATTCTAAACACACCATTTTATTTTTAACCTCGACTAAATTCGGTAATTGAGTCTCGCTTTAATACATTTAAAATTTGGTCGATGAACAAACTCAATAAGTCTTGCTTGCTTCTGCAGTTTGTTGCGCAAAATGTTGGCAACAGTTTCAACTTTGTTGCACTAAATCCCCGTTATTTTTGAATAACGTTCTTATTGTTATCGACAGCGTTTGTGAAAAAAAAATATAATGAAATCAAAATGGCGTCATCAGTAATATAGGGGTGTATAAAATAATCAGGGCAGTAATGGTAGTCGTTTATTTACTTTTTACGATTTATATTTAGCTGGGGCGATGTCGGGGTGGTTCGGAATTTATTCGACGGGGTTTTGTAATGGTAACGTCGTTCGGTTATGCCTCGTTGAGTAGGGGATGTTATTGTTCAGCGATCCCAGACTGGCTTTCACGCGGGGAATTTCACCCCGTTGTTTGTCGAGAAGTTTTAAATTAAAAGAGCAATTTATCACTTGGCTTGAAACTGCCGACCGTTAGAGCAATAAGAAAAAGAATAACCAATTTAAAAAGTGTCAGAAAATATTAAATTGATAATTTGCAACTGTTATATTTATAGGTAGGATATATCTAGGAAAATTGAATCAAAATCCTCAAGGCCTTAGTAAACTTAAGACTCAGTTACATAAGCACTAACTTTGCAGAACAGTTTTGCGAAATATAACACTGAGTAAGCTGGCTCTTGTAACTTAGCTTGCCAGATTTTCATAATTTTTCCGGAGATTGTTGGCAGTATCTTGGAAGTTTTGAAGTTCTTACAGTTTTGCTAACTACTGTAACTACCGTAGTTAATGTTTATTAACAAAATTTCTCGTCAAATATTTTAAATGTAATGCGTTACTTATTTTAAGTATCCCGTTTTCAGTCATGAATGTTCACAAATTATTAATATTAATTAATAGATAATTTTATTGTTTGCCTATTTCGCTTTCAAATAACAACCAAAAGTTTGTTACAGAATTATTTTGTTGATTTTCCTTTGTACAGTTAACAGTAACTTGGCCTTATTTAAATGAACATTTTATGTTTCTGAATTCGTGCTTCGAGTCCTAAATTCAAGAGAAAAGCAATGACATTAACGTCAATAGAATGGCCGTAAGAGTACTGAAGGTTCCATTATTTTCGTTACGGAAGTGTTACCTGATCAAAATGCTGTCTTGGCACTAATTGATTCACATACAAAGTATGTGAAAATATTTGAGAAAGTTTTACTGACAGGGTTTTAGTCACGCCAGGTCCGAAGTGAAAGAATTCGTTCGTTTACATTTATGAATGAAACGTATATATTTATTCAATAATGGCTAACGATAGTGGCTGTAGTTAAATGAACGTTGTCAATAAAACAATACAATGGAATGGGCGGCCGGTGTATTCCCACAATCACACCACGCTATTAGGTATGGTCTAGCATCAGTGATACTAAAAATTGACATTAACGACGAACGCATACATAAATTTGAATTATTCAACGTCTTCATGCTTGTATTTTATATGACTAAACGATGCATGAAATTATCGAAAGCTCCGATGTTTGTGTTACATTCATGTAACTATAAAAGATACATATACATATATTCATCACGAAAATGAAGCGTTGACGCTATAAAAGATTTAAAGAAAACTTAAGATTTCATCTATGCATATAAAAGAAAGTGATTGACTTATTTAAACCGAAAAGTTATAACTTTCATTAGATCTGCTCATTAACGATTTACATTTTTCGCCTTTCTCTTATTAAGAATGGATTTTATTTATTTAGGTTACCAGACATAATACAAACCCTGAATCTACTCTTAACATAATCAAGTTATTACCGAAATATTTATAACTAGCGACCGCCCTCGACTTCGTAAGTTAATTGAACATTTTATTTTAACCCCAAAAGCGTCGATTTCTATAGATACATTATTAGACTTGTAGATCATAATATACAGCATACATTTTAAATTTTTGATGTGCTCTGCTCGTATTTGTCGCAGCGTAATGTTATATGCCTAAAGCCTTACTGGATTAATGAGCTATCAAACGCAAAAAGATTTTTTCAAATCGGACCAGTAGTTCCTGAGATAGGTATATTAGTATATAGATTCCCGCTTCATTCTAACAAAGTTTTAACTTTAATTTAATAAAGTTAAGCCTTTTGAGCAAATAACTGAATACATTGCGATTCTGATTAATATTAATGTGAACTTAAACATGTCTATAAAGTTTAAAGTCTACCTGATTATAAATAAGCCGTGTGTAATTAGACTAATTAGCATTACTTTGGTTATACGAAAGTTCATATTTATTATATTATAGAGTAACCTATGGCTATCGGCAAAATATATTATGAAATTGCAACCCTATCTACATTGTAAACACAAAATACTAAATTATGAAAATATTTACATTGGTATACTGTGTGTGGTGGTCCATGGCAATAGCGTTAAAATAATTCAACAAAAACAGAATTGGATAGCCACCAAAACATAACTTTTGTTATGTTTCGTATCGCGCTAATCTTTTGACAGATGGTTTAACCATAACTGGATCACAATTGGAACGCAACCACTGCCAAATGAAAAAGTTGAAACAAAGCTAAACTTACGTTTAAACGATTAAAAATTTACTTATAATTTATTTAGTTTTAATTACTATATCTGACAAAATGTATCACTCATACATAGATTTTACTGCAATCGAAGTTAAAACTTTAGCGCGATACGAAATGTGATCGAAACTAAACCATAACTTTAACTGGATTAGATACGAACAAGAGTTGAACTTTTACTGTTTTATTTAGCGCAATTACCCCCTGTGGTGGCTCTAAGATTTCAGCCGCGACTTACGTGTTGGAGGTCATAGGTTCGTATCCAAACAGCTTTACTTTGTGTAAATAATTTAATCACCTCTGCTTCCAAAACGGCGAAGAAAAAGATAGTGAGGAAACCGTCGTGTTTTTTTTTTTGAATGGGGCAAAACCCGCCACACTTTTTCCCACCCACTGCAACTCTTGAAAGGCAGAATCAACAGTAGAGACCGAAAACGGCGAGCAATGAAGCTCGACGAGTCCCGGAGAAACGATTCAACTGTCTTGGGTCCCGCAACGAAATTAATCAGAAAAGAATAGCGGAGGAGTAAGAAAAAAAATATTTTTTCCACTTCCCTCCATAACAATCAGGAGGCAGAACAGAAGTAGGCCAATCGGCACAAAGGGCAACTATTGCAACTGGGAGAAGCCCAGACTGCCAAGCACCACGGAATAAAATTTGATTAAGTTAATGGGTCCTAAGTAGGTATGTGCTGTTACAATTGATTCCAATAATAGGTATGGCAAAAGCGCCTGAACGCACGGAAATTGGTTCTAGTTTCTACAAGACACGACACCACAAGATACGACTCCGGATGTTACTTGTACAGTATTCAACATAATATTGCCTTCATTCTGCCAAAGAATACACTCCCACAAGATGTGATGTGCGGACTGTTCAAATTCACAGCTCGATGCAGAACATTGACACAAAGGCGAAGGAACAAGTTTAAAAGAATACAGTTTAAAAGAATACAGAAAACAGAAAACCGTCTTGTCTTGAAACCAAGATTTCCAAGAACATATGAAATGTACCAACCCGCATTGTGCAGCGGCCCCCGCTTGGTGGATTACGGCCCACACCCAGGGATGAGGTGTGTGTGCAAACAGAAAGGACATTAATGACTGATTCTGCTATTTATTTATCCATTTAGTTCAGGCTTCAAGGCCCATACATACATATGAAATACTATATTAACATAAAGACTTAAAATACTCTTACGGGCTAGGGGTACTAAAACGCCGGTTAAGGGTTGCCAAGTTTATTGGCAACGAAGGTACAGTCGATCGTAGGCAATGACAAGTAGAACGTAGCTGACGTTGCACTGAAGTCTTCCCTTACGTCCACGAAGTCCGTGTCGTAAACACACAATAACACTACAGATGTTACTTCACGTAGTACTCAAAGCTCTCGTTACAGTTGCTCAAAGAACGCTTCATAACTGTCGCTGTTTTCGTATCGCTGGTTGAATGCAGACTGACTGCCTACTGGCGTCACGGCGTTTTATATAGGCCACCTGATCGAACATTCCAGATTCGTCTAGACGTAATCATAATAGCGCGTAACTTCGAGTACATTCAGTAGATACCTACGGTAATTCCCGGAAACGTTTTCTAGAAATTTCGTTGTCGTCACTTTGTTGACAAAATTGTTTGAACCTGTACCATTCGATAGACCACCCTAGATCTAGCAATGCGTTTTTATATTGCACCTATACATGGTCTCGAGTTATAGGGCTTAAAAGTTACGCATTGCATGTCACGCGATATTGAACCTTATGCCATCGACATAAGGTGCATTCGTAACAATACTATAAATACATATAATTAACTACACCTAATGCACACGAAGTGTCGGCATCGTGTTTTACTGACTGGTGTCATGTAGCTGGCCACGAAACTGGCGGTACACAACACCTTTCGGCCAGAACTCTTCTTTGAGGAATTTTTCGAGATCATGTGTCGGAACGCGCAGCACGAACGACTTGAAATTCGACGTGGCTCCAACCTCTCGACCCTCAAAGTCCAGCTGGCCTTGTCGCGCAGATACGCCACGACCTCCTCAATCTTCGTGGAGTGGTGCAGACGGGACACATATAAACTATGTTGATGATGATGTTACCATTGTCGTTGATAAAATATTCTATATTGATGCTAAAATATAAATCCTTGTATATTTAACTTCTGGCGGTACCTACTTGTACATATAATAATGTTAGTAAGGTTACATGTATCATAATTTGGTGATAACAGAACTTGATTACGTGTAGTGTGTGCTGCATATCAATTACGTGTGCCAGGAGACAAGTAGCTACTTATTTATTACATACTGTTGGTTACACAAGTAGTAATACCATGGTTGGCAAAAAGAATATTAATCACACATTCATATTTATTATTATACCATTGTCTATTCATCATCATCATCTCAGCGTTAATCCCAGTCGCATCCGAAGCTTCGGAGTCTGGGGTCCGCTTTACCAGTCTAAATGCTCAATTGGCTAAACTTCGATATTTTCCGTGAAGCGACTGCCGTCTGATCTCCACAATCCGAAGGCGACATCGAAGCATTGCAGTTAGATGTTACGGGTTGTTGGAGGACTTCAACAACCCGTAACGACTGCCATTAGATGTTCGTACAGCAGCATCTTGAGGAAACCTGGACTTTAAGTATGAAATCGCCAACCCGCATTGAGCAAGCGTGGTGATTACGCTCAATCATTCTCTGTATGAAAAGAGACCCGTGCCCAGCAGTGGGACGATAAAAAGGTTGATGATGATGATGGGAACCGGGACCAACGGCTTAACGTGCTTTCCGAGGCACGACCAGACCAGTGCAAATATTCATATTCATGCATACAAATATTTGCACTGAGCGGGTATCGAACCCGCGCCTCCTTTCGCAGCGGCCGCGTTCGCTACTGCTACGCCATGGAGGCTGTCAATTGTCCATTGTCTATTGTACGATTATATACATATATTGTAGGTATACCATTGTAGGTATATTTATTTTATATATTAAGTCACCAAAGTTTATTGTTTTACATTGGTAGGTAGATAAGTTTTTGTGAACGTGTTATTATAAAGCTCCTAGTAAAAATAACTTGGGGCACGTGTCATTGACGAAACAAAACCGACTCAGAGGTTTCCTCGTGTTTAAACTGTAAAAAGTTTTCATTTAAGTCCCTAAATATTGTTCCTTCTTAATAACACGTGAACATTTCTAAGTTGTACAGCAGTGGTAGCGTAGAGTAGTGCAGGTGACTTACAAGTTGTGGGTTTGAACCCCAATCAGGCGCTTTATTTTGTCTAAATCATTTGATCACCACTGCTCTCAAGATGGAGCAGGAAAATATCATGATTAAACCGGCATGCCCTAGAGCTAGAAACTTCAAAGACATGTGAGATTTACTACCCCGCACTGGGCTAGCGGGGTAGATTTCGGCCCACTCTCTCTCACTTTGGATCCGAGTTAAATAAGCGTTTATAACCTCCTAGTGGTTAAAACACCAGCCTCTCAAGTATGAGTGCGAGGGTTCGATTCCAGGTTAGGCAAGTATCAATGTAACTTTTCTAAAGTTATATGTACTTTCTAAGCATATCTTGGACACCAGTGACTGAAGGTGAAGGAAAACATCTTGAAGAAACCTGGACTTTATAAGTCTGAAATCGCCAACCCGCATTGAGCAAGCGTGGTGATTACGCTCAATCCTTCTCTGTATGAGAAGAGACCTGTGCCCAGCAGTGGTACGATAAAAAGGTTGATGATGATGTTGATGATGAAGCGTTTATCATCATTATTACAGGCATTCCTATCACTATAAGAAATTGGGACATGCTCTTTCGAAATTGATATCACTTGTATGCTTTTATCATTGAGGGAGTTTTCGATAGTTTCGTTCTTAATTTAATGAACTTCAGACATTGCCAGATTTTTCAGGTCAGTAATATGCCTCTGAAATATGCACCACAGACACCTTGAAAATACACATACAGGTAGTAGACAGAAATTTGTCAAAATAAAAACTACATTATAATTACTTGTAATCGATATTTAGAAACAACTTTACATAAATATGTGATTGCTAGGCAGGCTTTTTAATTCAACCAGTGAATGTAGCGATAGATTCGAATCAACTCCTTGCTTTTAATTTAATTAACTACTACTACTTTTCTCGGTGGTAGGCCATAACATCGGCCGCCGGCAGAAGTTACCACCCACCAGACAAAGCCTTGCCGCCAAGCGATTTGTCGTGTTCCGGCATGATGTCTGGTGAAGCCGTACGGAGGACGGGTCTGAGCGGTTGTGCTGCGATGTGTGCCGGGTACGATGCGCCCAATGTTGTTGTGCCGGGAGTTTGGTCGTGGAGGGTCTCCAAATCAATCTCCCTTTGGCGCAGCATCGTTGGTCGTGTTGTTGGATTTAACATTGCATCACTTCGCTCAACTGCCGTCTTCCTTTCTAATCGCTCAGTTTTTTCTGAGTGAATAGGCTCTTAATAAACTAGCGCGCTTTAACATCAACGATCACATCACTGCTTACCATCAGGCGGGATTGCGGTCAAGCGCTAGTTTATAATAATTAAAAAAAAAAAAAAAAAAACTACAGACTCTAGTCAACAAGATAAGCAAACTCATTTAGATGCATTTATCTATAAATGAGTCAATAAAAGATTATCTTCGGCCTGTGACTTCGTCTGCGAGAAATTTGTAATCCTCCGAACATCGCGTCACATCGCGTCACATCGCATCGCCGCCCGCGTTGTTACTACTTTTTTTCTTTTTTCTAGTTTCTAACATCATCATTGTCATCAGCAATTAGCATCATCAGTCCTCTGTTGTAAAAAGGCTTCGCCTATTGCACGTCATTCAACTCGGTAACTCTCATCCATCTGCTACCAACCATCCTGAGAATCAGTTTGCTTATTCTGTGAAATATGTTAACAATTGAATATTTCAACAAACATCAGCTTCTCAAGTATCAGTGCGCGGGTTCGATTCCAGGTCAGGCAAGTACCAATGTAACTTTTCTAAAGTTATATGTACTTTCTAAGTATATCTTGGATACCGATGACTGAAGATGTAGGAAAACATCTTGAGGAAACCTGGACTTGTAAGTCTGAAATCGCCAACCCGCATTGAGCAAGCGTGGTGATTACGCTCAATCCTTCTCTGTATGAGAGGAGACCTGTGCACAGCAGTGGGCAGATAAAAAGGATGATGTTGACAATAGAGGTGTTCCAAGACAAACCAAATAACCAAAATTATTTTGGTTCTTGGACTGGTCTTGGAACACCTATTAAAGGGTTAAATCACTCTGAGAGACGTTAAGCATAGCCCGGTTTTTAATGGTTTTCTTAAATCGCTTTTAAGTTTCCTCGAGACTTAATTAGGCTACCAAATTTAAAAATACAGCTGCTGCTAGCTATTTTTAGAGATTAGCACGTTCAGCAACACACTATCATTATGATCATTATATTATAAAATAAGCATCAATTCTGTACCTTTTTTCTGTTCTAGTTTTTTCTGTCTATATCATCTATGTGTGTAAATAAATGGTTAAATAAATATTATTATAAAAATAGCTGACTGATGTACTTTATTAATATTAGGTACTTACTACTATGAAAAATACATATAAAATGGTCGTGGTGGCCTAATGGTTAAAACACCAGCCTCTCAAGTATGAGTGTGCGGGTTCGATTCCAGGTCAGGCAAGTACCAATGTAACTTTTCTAACTTATATGTATTTTTTAAGTATATCTTGGACACCAATGAGTGATTAAAAGATAAAGAAAAACATCTTTAGGAAACCGGGACCTTAAGTCTGAAATCGCCAACCCGCATTGAGGAAGCGTGGTGATTACGCTCAATCAAAATTCTCTGTATGAGAGGAGACCTGTGCCCAGCAGTGGGACGATAAAAAAAAGATTGATGATGATAATGACATATAAAAAATGTTCAAATTTGCTAAATAGTATCGTTGTGATTTCAATATTTAGTGTTCAAAATTTAACTTAAGATAACCAACGAAAACCAAATTTAACTAACCTTATTCGTTACCAAACCACAAGCTTAATAATTCTGCGATAATGGTTAGTAATTATCGTAGAATTATTTTAACTATTATTAGTAGAATTATAACATAAGAGCCTGAGCTCATGTTTAAAGTTAATGCTAGTTTATGCTAATATGGCTGTGACGGCTGCCATTCCTGAGTAACTTATTAACTAACTATTAAGTTATGACGAAACTAAATATAAATCACGCATAGGTAATGAGATTGATATGACTAGAATACAATTGAACTGGTAGGTATTCAGCGCACGAATTTTATTATGTGCATTATCGGAATTTGAATTTGAGATTATTCGGGTACATATATTTCTTTTATATATAAATTATAAACTAGTGCTTGACCGCAGTGATGCAAGTGTTGATGGTAAAGCGCTCTAGTTTATTAAGAGCCTATTCACTCTAGCCTTGAAGACACTTACATTGTAGTCCTACGGAAATACCGCCGCTGGAAAATTGTTCCAGTCCCTCGATGTACGCAGTATAAAACACGAGGCGAAACACTTCGTTCGGATCGTTGTGGTTTCAACGCCGTACGACGCGTCGGCGATGATAGAACGGAGATGGCTGAATTAAATCATGCAATTCCTTCTCACACTTTCCAAAATGCATCCTATAGAACACCGAAAGGCTGACTACTCTACGCCTGTGTTCCAGACTTTGGAGACCTTTTTGAGCTAAATCTGAGTCACCAATTATTATAGCCTCTTCGCACGCCTCTCCACTGAATCCAAAGTAGCCAGGTGGCATTTTGCAGCACCAGCCCACATGTGACTGCAGTACTTCACACCCGAACGGACCTGTGCTGTCCTGGCGTGAAGTACCGCCGGACCTTTGCGATAACGCCAAGTTTCCTTTCAGGCACCCTGGCCTTGGACCCTAATGAACCGCCTAAAGTTAAGATTCAAGAAAATCTCGACTAGAAAAGCCGAAGGCGGTCTGTGCAATCCAAAGATACATTCCGAAAAAAGGAGCCAAGGTGAACAGGCTTCTTTTGGCGGTGAATAGACACGATTATATTTTGGTGGCATTGAGAGCTACAAGATTGGCTTTGCCCCATTCAGATACAGCCTGTAGTGCAACACTCGTATGCTCTACCATAGCCTCTTTCTCGGAACGGATTGATTCCTTAGTAGCCCGAGCTTCCGGCAGGTATCTCTCCACAACTGTGCTGTCATCTGCATACCCAAAGATACCAGGCATTAGCAGATCGTTAATATGCAGCAGGAACAGAGTTGCAGAGAGAATAGACCCCTGAGAAACACCTGAAGAATTAGTCGACATGGTCTCCGATGAGTATTCGTTGACAACAACTCGGAGGGACCGTTCATCAGGGAGTCTTTTACCCAGCCAGCCAGGCCAGCGGAAATGCTGTACGCTGAAAGCTTACTCAAAAGGCCAGCTACATTAAATATTAAATCTCAAAGGCCATATTAAATTTCAACAAGTACCTATATACCAATATTTCTTCGTTCTTGGTATCTCTACCTTTACATGCAGAAAATATTTAATTACGTCTGCTCATACGACGCTTTGAATCGTTTCGGTGATTTAAAATTGTACCTACTTTCAAAATGAAGGTACCTATATGGTAGGCTATAACCGTTTTCCTCAACGATAATGAGGGGAGATGTGGAAGGTGACTTTAGAATGTACACACATTAAATGCCTACTATAACTGAAAAACATGTGACAGTTTCACACTACTACGAACGAAAACTCGGCATAATCTGAAAACTCGATAATATCTGAAAAGCTGAATATTATATGTTAAAATTTATAAACTTGACGATAATTCACAGTAGGTATTTTAAGCGTGCGTCCCACCTGATAAAATGTTTCACGAACTAATGTTCCCTTAAGCCGTGTCAAATTAACATAAGGGACGAATTTTCACTCGAATGTTACGCATACCGTTCACGTAATTTGAAGGACGTGGAATAAGCGTGGTTATGGAAGCTAATTTCAAAAGATATTTAATTTGTTTCCTAACATTTTTTAAATAAAATTTTACAAACTACCAAATGTTAATAATTGGTTACCCAAATCAGAAAAATGTTGCTGAAATTATATTACCGCAACAAGTGCATTTTGTAATACTAAGTAAACAATTTGTAAGTATTAACATGCACGCAACATTTCATTAGGCATACTTTCAGTCGCCGCGGCAAGCAGCTGCACATAACATGACAGAACTACATACGGGCCACGCGTAAAATCAAATGTATAATGCTAAGATACGTGTAAAATTAAGTGTTAAAAATGAGTGTAGAAATGCTGATTAGATCCAGGTATTTAGTGGCTGTGGTGCACGATTGAGTGGTCACATCTCTTCATAGAGCACGGCCGACACGCATCTGACACGCCGTCATATCACAATGCCATGGCTCGTTTGTTCCATTGTGATACCCGTTGAATTCATGTCATATGCCTAATTATATTACACTAATTTTAAGTGTGCTCAATCGATAGTCTCGCCTTTAACCGGATTGGAACAAACATCTCCATAATATGGTTCACGACATTTTTTTTATGTACATACCACATACTCGTAGATCCAAGTTATTCGCCGAATATTTTTGTGGAGGTATTGTGTCGTGCGGGAGCGACCTTGTCTGGACAATGATGGATCTCGGTACTCGCTGTGCTTCATTATGTAACTAAGAATTGACATTTAAAGAGGCCTTACGCCTTTGTTATTACAAGACTACTAGTATTACACATGGGAATCACCAATCAAACTTTGACGTTTCTGAGATCGGCGAAGTGGGAGCAATCAGTCTTTTTTAATATAAGAACTCTCAATATATTGTGGATCGTCAATCATGCGGACTGGCTCCTGATGTTAGTTATGTCTCTTTTTTATTTCAATACTGGAAATAAATTAAAATTCTGCATATTTGTTACACTGAAGGGTAACATTTGCAAAGTTATCGCTTCTGTATTGTTTGAATTTAATTCTGGCAAAGTTGGTCAGGAACATGGATAGTTATGCTATGTTTTATATGTTCCAGTTTGAATATAAATAACTTTAGTATCGGGTTGCTGACTTGGTTTAGTAAGTAATACATACCTATCTACTTTTTTATACAAAAGGGATTTCGCCATAGTTTGTGAGGTTCATAAGAAGATAAAACTCATTTGTATAGGACTCGACAAAGGTAGGCCTTTTATTCGCTTTGTTCTGGATATCCTTT
The DNA here is from genome assembly GCA_037179545.1 of Sesamia inferens. Taxonomy (NCBI): domain Eukaryota; kingdom Metazoa; phylum Arthropoda; class Insecta; order Lepidoptera; family Noctuidae; genus Sesamia; species Sesamia inferens. The sequence goes on along the minus strand of CM073938.1, from coordinate 15,856,277 downwards.
TAGATCCAGGATTATGTGGGAGACAATTTTTTTCTATAATATTATGTTTACAGGACCGATTATGCAAAATTAATGTGAGATACCTATTCATAATTCTTTATTACATTTTGAAAAAATGCGATGATAATAGAATAAAAAAAATAAGGAAAATTACTGGCAAACCTGAACGTCTAATAAAGACCAACGAAACCAATATATCAGGATCATCAACGTCGTGACATAACAATAAAGAATTGAACGTAAAAATTAATTATTCGCTATCGGCACGCTATTCTAATAATCATAAATAACTACTGCAATCGGATCAAACGCGGTGGGTCCGTTTTGCTGACGAACAATGTGCGAAACATTAAAAATATCAACAAAGGAACTTTTGACTTTCATAGTACATGCACCGAGACAAATTAATGAGATGAATGAGAAACACCGGGTTACTCGAATGTCAGCCTTAATTTATTAACAGTAAGGTACACAATTTTTGCCATAGAAAGCAAAGAGTACGTGGTTTATAGCTGTCGCTCGCGCCAGCTGGCGTACCGTGGAAAATCGATTTTCACGTGAGACCGACGGATGTCGCATCTGCGCGCGACTATACGGCCGCCGCTTGTCTGCACCCAAAATACGCGGCGATCTGTGAAGGGAAATCATGTGAGAGCGACATTTAAAGCATACAGATATTTACGTACATACAATGGAGTAATTGGCTTTAATCGATACACGCAGTGTGTTTGCAACTCCGGTTAGAGGTAAATCGTTAAGCCGTATTGCGTGCCTAGAATTAGTCGCGGCGGGTCAAAGACCTTGCAACTTTAAAAAGTTAACCTGTGTACAAAATATCAATTATTTTTTACATTTTTGGTAGGTACAATAGACACCTAGTCTATTGTACCTACCAAAAATGTCAATTAAAATAGTTCAGTTTACAGTCGTATTTTCGGTCGTGGGAAATAAGGAAGCCGTTCCGTTTGATCACTCAAACGTCAAATTATTGACGGGCGCACTAATAACAAAAAGCAAACAAGTAATTATCCAAAACGAGCGCGGGACCACACAGGGACAGAAACATGGGCGAAATTTACGAAAGCTATCACCGTTACAAATCGTTTTAACGCAAACGTATAATCGGTCGTGAGCCGTTCTATTTGTTTTAAGTTGGCCGTAACCGGGATTTGGAATAAAAACATCAAAGGGGGTGCGTAAGAGCAAACCCGAAGGAGTAATTATGATTTGTCTCGGTTAAGCGGAAATAGTTTGTGTCGCTATTAATCGCGATTGTATTCCGGGAACGTCGTCCAAGCGCGCGTCAGAAGCGGCGTGGAGGTCCTGCGCCCGCGTAGACTCGCCGGCTGCTTGCAAACGCTGCTCTATGCTAACATTATAGGATTACTGTTACATAACATAATTACGTGTGCCTATGTACAGCTTCGCAATAGTAGCTACCATTGCATTTGATTACACCGTCTTATGTAAACAGCGCAGATTAATTTTATTTCAGTAAATACTCATGGAAGCAAAACGAATTTACATTTACGTGATGAAATCAGCAGAGATCTTATTGGTACTTATTCTTTTTGAAGATACCAGTACAGTGGGATGTCATAATATTTTTTTTTAAGTTAAGCAACTTTAAGTACCTAATTGTGTATGTACAGTCAACGTCACGATGTAAGTACCCCCTTATAAGCACCTACGTTCGAACCCACATTAGCCGCATAATATAGCATATTTTGTAATTTTTTTAGATACTATTATTTCAAGGCTTTTAACTTTTTAAATTGTGTTATTTTTTTCGTAAATAGATTTTTACATACCATTAAACCATAAAATTTTATCAAACAGTTTGTAGGTTGACCTGTTAGTAACAATTTAGTTGCTCTAGATAGAACCACCCCCCCTAATCGGCGAACACATTGTTATCAAATGATTGCGACTAGTTGGGATCGTTTGGACCGAACGGACCAATGGGCGGTCCGAACGATCCCAACGGATGCCAGCACGTGACACGTCGCAATCATTTGACAAAGTGTTCGCCGATTTGGGGGGCAAGTTCTATATTTTCAGTGTGCTAAGGTTTTTGTTTTCGTCAAATTGTATTCTATTGTCTCCAAGTTATACTATTTATAGTATTTATGCAAAATTTTATTTTTATATATCGTTGTAACTCGTAGGTTTATAAGAAAATGAAAGAAATATAATTTATTTTAGTAACATGGTTTATTATAAATTGAATACAAATATGTTCTATAAATTATATATATGACATTACTTATAGTCTGTATCGCTTCACTGCAAAACTTACAAATAATAAAAAATAAAATACAAGCATTAAACGCAGTAGTTCACATTAAGTAGGTATAGAACTTTGTTGGACGTTGAACGTTGTTCTCAAGAAGTTATCTATGATTTTAATGTAATTTTAACACAAACACGCATAATGTGCTTGTGTTAAAGATCAGTAAAATGTATGCATATATTTTCAATTAACAAACTTTGCATTCTCTGCAAGTTCATATAATTTGATTAGACAAAGACAAAATCTTAACGCGAAGTTCTTCCATTGATTATAATTCTTTGAATTATTATTTAACTGGCTTAGTTTATAAGAGTTTGTGATAATCAAAGAATAACCAATTATTCGAACTTGCGAGTTTCATCCGAGCATATGTATTAATCTAAAGGATGATACTCCTATGTGTGAATTGCAAAGTTGTAGCAAGTTAATTTTAATACAATTGGGGTACCCAATTGATGCTGCCCACTGTACGTACAATGGCAGGACAAGCTACCCCAAACTGTCCAATATCACACTCAACCTTGAGCCTTACTATTTTAGAGATAAAGTTGAAAACAAATCGCAGTAGTTTGATGTGCTGTCGTCTGTACATACAAATAATGAAGCAACATACAATTCTTCAGTGGGATTATGTAACCATCTCACAGTGAAAAAGTAGCTGAAGAGAGCATGGAGTGAGTTGTTTTTCCAACTGTTGCTAAAGATTGACATTATTGACAACTCACTATATGTTCAATTTACCTTTTCACTGTGAATTTTTTACAGAATTAATCGGCTGAACTTTCTAGAAGCAGCAATTTCTTAATGTCCTTCTTTCTTTTTCTCGCAGAAGAATTAGAGTATTGCAACGAACGAAACATAGTCCAAAGAATTGCAACAGTGGCAGTGGGCCGGGCACATTGCCCGTAGAGCACGTCTTTCAGCTTAAATGATGATGGTAATGATGAGTTCGTCTTATTAATTCATCAATAATTAATATTTTAGAAGCCGTACGTAAATAAACCCTACATTTACACTTTTAGTTTGTCTAAGGAAACAACGGGAAGGCTTTACTGAATATTCTAGATAAACGTCTGCTGGTTCTTAAACTGGGTTTCTCATAACTGAGTTTACTCTATGCAAACTTACATAAAGCTTGTAACAAGATGCTGACAGATAAGGGGAAGTATTAAGGCAATGCAGTAAATCTTGCCACGTTGAAATACTAAACTACAACTTTCATAGTAAGAAAGCTTGAACTCAAGTATTTGTTTTTGAACGCGAGTCCATTTTGTAAGAGCTATTTGGGTGTCAAAAACTCCGAGTCACATGGTCCTGGTGCTAATCTACTATTGTGGTCTTAATGCATTTCTCCTATTACCAATTATGCCTGTTTCTGTAATAGACACCAACTCGGAGAAACGTGTTTACTCACTACATATGTATATACTTATTTTAAATTGATCCTACTTTTCGTGCCTGTCTGGGTGACCACGTAGTTTTTACTGTATAACTTAACTGTAGGTATATAACAGATATTGGCGCTGTTTTCATTTGCTTTTGAAATTTTATTATTCTGAAAGGTATCCCCTTAAGAAACAGATTTAACACGAAACATCGCGTTTCACCATCGGTCGACCCATCGTATGGCGAGTTTCCACGTTACATTATTAACATCAGTACGATCCGGACGAAGCGATTCGCCTCCTCCTTTATACCGCGTACATCGAGTGACTGGAACAATTTGCCAAATTTTCACAATTTGAATGTCTTCGAGGCTAGAGCGAATAGGCTCTTAATAAACTAGTGCGCTTTACTATCAACGATTGCGTCACTGCTTACCAACAGGCAGGATTGCGGTCAAGTGCTAGTTTATAATTTATAAAATAAAAAAAAAACTTACCATTTAAGTACCTTTTATTTAGCTAGACTAGCGTTCGTCCCACGTAAGCGGGTGCGAGCGGGTACGGACAGCAGCGGCCGGTGCGTGGATCACCGTGTCGCATCGCGATTTCCACGCATCCATCCGACGAGCCGGGCCTTTGTCACAAAGGAAATTAACTAGTTATACGTACCGTGTGTGTGTGCCGCTGTGTGCGTCGGTACGGTTCGCAGAGAAGCACTTTAAATATGAATACAACATTATATAAATAAGTGAACATAAATTCGAAAATTTTACCAAAAGTGACACAATGAGCGGTCTTATCATTAAGAGCGATCTTTTACAGACAACCTTTAAATGGAATAGAGAGAGACCGGTAGACAAATGGTCAGATAAATATTTTGGTTATATTTGAAATTTTCTAGTCTTTTAAATCTGTATGTCAAGGGCAGACGAGTAGAAACTGTGGCTCTAGTAGTTATTTTGTGATAAAGTTTTTAATGTAGTTATAATTATTTTTTATTGCTGTTAGTTGTTATATTGTGCTGTTATGTTTTGGGTGTAAATTAGGTTAAAACTTATAATATGAAGCTGGTTAAGTACTAAGGATTGTTACCTGTTACAGTTGTCTTGTAAATAAATAATAATAATTTCGCAGTGGGTTCTCTTTCAGTATTAGTAGGCACAGTGTGATTGCGTGTTGGAACTTTAGTAGTAATTATTAGGTTCCTGATAAGTTATCATTTTGATCGCAATAAGTGCTAAAAATAATTAATTTATGTGGGTTTGATATTCAAATTAACTTAACGACTATTATACATCAACAACCAATCACAACCAGTAAAACAACCCTATTATTAGAAGATAAACGTTTGTTAATTTTCAGTAAACGTTTGTTGTTCGTTGTTAATTTTAAGTAGGCGTGTCTTCTGACACTTACGGATCGAATAGGAAAAGACATACCTACATCAGAACTGATTTATTTATTTTGTTTCAACACAACGGATATATAAAAATATAGGAACGCCATTATCTTGCTGTCGGTACCTAAGCAGTAATCAAACGTCAGTGTGCCAATGAAGGAAGGGCTATTGTTATAATGTTGAATGAAAACTTCTATTTAAGAAGACTGGGTGCTTTTTATATATTTTTGAAATTATTTTCAGCAGATGTTCTGGCTTGATGGATCACATCCACGATACTAAAGAGCATTATTTCTAGGGAACTGTGAAATTGTCTTTTATAGAGTCGAGAAGCGATGTTGGGTATGCCGGCAATTATAATCACTATTAATATTATCACAGGTACTATGTCCCTACTCATTGGATGGGAAGTGCATTATATCACGGTATACCTGCCCTTTAATTACTTTTATTAATAAGTTAAACTACGTTTGATTCGATAACTATGTCAATATTTGCCATTGTGTTTCTAAAAAGTTAATTCTAATGACTTAATTGGTATATCTAAATTAATTTAATATAACAGCGCTAGGCGGAAAACAACTGTCTAGCCATTGTTAGCAGAGTAGAAAAAAAATAGCAACACTAATAATATTCGTGTCTGAAGTTCTATACAATGCATATCCTGAATTATTATTCCGTACATGCAATGATTTAATTGGCATACATGTGCTTTTAGCCAGATTAATTTATGGTATTTAATGAATCTACAAAAATCTTGAATTGCAACTAAATAGCAAAATCATGATGCGGAAATAGTTTTTACTAACCCAATCAGCGCGGGGACCCCTAAAGATGAACATAGGATTTCGTATTGGTCAAAATGATTGTTAATAATATTCTATTCGGTGGATCTATCGTTTTTCGAAACCGTGGGAAAGGTTCGATGTTTATTTTTGTGTGTTTCTGACAAATGACTGTTTTTTCTCTTTTGCAAATTACTGCTTCGGCTGACAGAGCAATCGGTTCTGCGATTCACGATAGTCGAAGATTATAAAATGGGTAGTAAAAAAATAATTACTAACTTTGGATTTCGTATTTCGAGTAAGTAGTGCATATCATTTGCCAAATAATTCTGTATGCAAAGATGAAACTTGCTCATTCAAAGGCGACCCATAACATTTGGAAACATTTATTTAACGCTTGTTTGCGATAAACGAAAATTTAGAGTTAAAATTTTAAGCAATAATGGCGGATGCTACCTATTTATTCTTTGTTGATAAGGTTGTATTTTTTTGGTCTAATAATTGCATTGAATTTCTGCTTTTCATTTGAATACGGGTCAATGAACCCGCCTAACCGAAATTAAACTGTTTCATAGATTTAGCATTATTTATCTGTGTTCAAAATGCTATACATACTGGAAACAAATCCAATAAGAACTTTGCTAACATTCCTACTGGACTTCTGAACAAAATTGAATAAACTGCAAACTGAAATTCCTTTACTAGGTAATTAAATCAACGTTTTATTAACTGTTGAGCTGGCTGGATTTTATTGGCAAAGTTTGGACTCCAATGAAATGAAAACGAAACGCTGCTTCTGGAAATATTTTCCGAGTGAAATTGTTAGCAGAGCTTTATGAAGCCTGAAGCGTATTCGTTTATTTGTATGAATATACGGAGGACTGGTCTGAGCAGTTGTGTTGCGATGTGTGCCGTTCTCGTGTCGGGAGTTTGATCCTGGAGGGTCTCCAGATCAATCTTCCTCTGGCGCAACATTGTTGGTCGTGTTCGGGGTTTAACATTGCATCACCTCGCTCAACTGCCGTCTTCCTTCCTATACGCTCAGTTTTTTTTTTTTTTTTTGAGTGAATAGGCTCTTAATAAACTAGCGCGCTTTACCATCAACGATTGCATCACTGCTTACTATCAGGCGGGATTGCGGTCAAGCATTAGTTTATAATTATAAAAAAAAAAACGGAATACCTGTACCCTATTTCAGTTTTAAAACTACAGATTATGCGAATGTAAAATTTTAGTGTTCCGTACCCAAAGGGTAAAAACGGGACCCATTACTGAAACTCCACTGTTCGTTCGTCTCTCTATCTGTTATCAGGCTGTATCTTATGAACTGTGATATAGCTACTTAATGCAGTATATGACTACGTGGCGTAGCGATAGCGAACGCGGCTGCTGCGCAACGAGGCGCGGGTTTGATCCCGCGCAATGCAAATATTTGTATGCATGAATATGAATATTTGCAATGGTCTATCCGTGCCTCGGAAAGCACGTTAAGCCGCTGGTCCCGGTTACCATACGAACATCTAGTGGCAGTCGTTACAGGTTGTTGGAGCCCTCAAAAGTCCAACAATTGGCCTAACTGCAATGCTTCGATATCGCCTTCGGGTTGTCCACACAAGTTATAGCTGATAAAAAATATGCCAGGCCCCAAAATCTTTAATATTCTTACTGACACTAGAGGAGGTATGCTGGTTATGTTCTTAGAGTTCCTAGTTACGACTAAGTCAATTAAAAAATGTTAGGACATGGTTTACTTACTGCTAAACTCAAAAATCCCTTTTTCCCTTGTTTTGTTAAATTAAATGTCACAGTTCAGTAAACATGCTAATTTATTTCAGGCGTCGATTGCAAGTTGCAATGTCATTGCACCCGTTTTTCTTAACAACCTTAACAAATGATGATCGCAGATCTTTTGTTTCTAAATAAAATAGTTGCTAGAAAAACCATTGTCATTTGTTTTATTTTGTACTAGCCTCGATAGCGGCCGCGTGGAAGATAGAAAATATAGCATTTGTTACAAAGTATTGAAATCTTTGTACAAAGTAATTCCTAACCTCTTAGTTTACAGTGATGTTTATTAAGTTACGATCAGTTGCATATTGGTAATATCAATACACGCACAGAGCAAATAAATCCTGCAATATACTTCTAGGTTTTCTTTTCAATATCAGCATAGAAAAATTTGAATAAACCGCAAGCATGCGTATTGGAAATATTCAAGAAAACTTTATTCATTGGACAGTAACGTACTCGAGCGTCTCTCTAATGTGTATTGAGCAGCTCCGCAAAATGCGGCTTCTAACAGACTTACTAATCATATGTAAAATACTCGTGTTCATTTCATCTCGACATTTACATTTAATATATTGGCAAGTTTATGCGTTGCTGGGGTGGTCTGACGTGGATGCCCTTTGAAACGCGCCCAAATATCCACGAATAGGTGAAACAAATTTGTAAGCAGTCTCTCAATGTGTTATTGGGCACTGTTCGCTCGAAGTCAGTCAGGACATTGGCAAGAAAAGGTAACAATGCATCTATAAAACTTATCGCCTCTCTGCGCGCTTGTTTGCGCAGGAAGAATGTTGCGTCAGGAATTTATGCAAAACGCCTTTGGGTGTTGATGTATAAGAGCTTAAAGGGAGAAAGGATATAAGTACTATTGTGACCGATGTGTGTTTTCTGTAAGTAGGTAGGTAGATGTTTCTTTGAAGGTAATTAATGAACTATTCCTATACTGTTTTGTTTTGTTGGTACAAGGGATGACTTCAGCCCTTTTTTCTAGAATATAAACATAAATCCTCAAAGTGGTGTGTCGGATACCGTGATGAATATTCACTTAAACACCGGATCGTGTCATCGCGGTCCTCGTGACAAAGCTAAAGTGAATATAATAATGTAATTGAAGGTAATAAGCTGTTATTTACTCCAGGCCCGCCTTTTACCGGTTACGTGATGTATTCTGTCGGCTTTTAACGGTACACCACAGTTTCAACAAGTCTAGGCTATGTAGGTGTATCATTTATTATAATGAACATTAAGTGTTTCTGTTGATTACCGGTCTCTCTTGTCATACATGCACGATGACATCGATTGTAAAGCGATGTTTGTAAGTCCCAATATAATTACAAAAACTTGTTGAATTCGGTGTGGTTTTAAGCTACGTCTACATCAGTGCATTTAGTTGGCCATCGACTGTGAGCATCTAATACTAATTGTTTTATACAGTTAGTACCAAAAGTTTTAGACGTCGTTTTATACATTTTCAATATACGCTTGGTGTGAACGCGGCTTTATAAAGCCTCACACACACACACACCGGCACAACATCATGATCGATAAATATCACAACAATACGAACATCATTATTTAAGTACAACGTACAAACAGGACGAGCAGCAAATACTAAGAATTCAATTGAAATCTCCAAAACACATTAAGAAGTATTAAAGTCTCTAACATGACTAATTTTCTCTGACCTTTACTTTTCCCGATGCATCCTCGGTACATCCTCTTAAAGAGATTGCTTCAATGTCTGCCGCTTGTCACTCGACGCTCTGAGGCCTCGCTCCACAAGTGGGTCAAGGTACATCCTTCGTCTTTTATAATAAGCGCCCTTCGAGTGAATTTTATGATAAAAATATCCTCATAATGTATTGACTAGTGGAGAGTAAATTGATAATAATAGAGAAATGTTAAGAAGCTTATTGGAATGAAATTTCTTTTTTTAGCTAGGGGTACGTTTTTGTAGTAAGGAAATTTTCATATCTGAAAATTGTACTATATTAAAAATGAATAATGATGATTTCAAAATTATATTCAAATTCATTCCATTTCATTCAATTAAACCAATTACAGGCACTTTTGAATTGTTATGATGCTGGTCAGTTAGAAAGATAAAATTAGTTGCCCATTCCAAAGCGTAGCAGGTTCCTGTGGAGAAGAACGGGCACGAAACTCCACGGACATTCTTTTATATTAAAATATTAGTTCCATCATTCAAGTGAAAAGGAATCTGAACTGTCAATGTCTTAAATATAAAGTGCTACAGAGTATGAAAATAGCAATTCTGTGTAAACGAATTCTGTTCATTATTTCAGGAAATGTGTACATAATAATTTCACGACAGCTTATCAAGGTACCTACTCGTATTATAGTTGTGGGGTTTTCAACTAACTACGACATTATAATAGGCAAAGCTGTGATTGTCGCCATTTTCCGAGTATTTTGTGCTTTATATTTTGCTTGTACGTATGTAGTATTTGTAGAGTAGTCACGTTTGTGTGACTAATAGTCTCTTGGGCGTACCCAGGCAGGGGTAGGGGGAGGCAGCTACATGTATGAACTTCCCTAATGACTAAATAAAATATAAACGAGGACTTATCTCTAACTTTTAAATAAACCACGCAGTAGACACTAACTAAAAAATATCTTTTCTTACTCCTCCGCTATTCTTTTCTGATTAATTTCGTTGCGGGACCCAAGACAGTTGAATCGTTTCTCCGGGACTCGTTGAGCTTCATTGCTCGGCGTTTTTCTGGTGGTTTCCACTGTTGATTATGGCTTTCAGGAGTTGCAGTGGGTGGGAAAAAGTGTGGCGGGTTGTGTCCCATAAAAAAAAGACACTAACTAAATGTACGGTGTAATTACCAAAACACCGCGATTTGACTTGCCCCCGTAGGCCTGACTTACCTTCCCCTAGGTCTAACTTGCCCCCCCCCCCCCTAAACTAGAAGTTGGTACGCCCACTTAGAGTCTCATACTATCTATATATTTAGAGGTATAAGGAATAGGGTGCAAAGTTCACTCATCCTCCATAGATAAGGGAGGATCCTCTGACCAGACGGATGTTGAGTCTGGCGAGCACTACGTTATTATTATTTTTTATTATGTTATTACGTTGACGCGTTGTTCGCATGTGGCGTTTGTAGATATAACTATAATATATATTTCTCATCAAATATCGTACTTTTTATTAGTTAGATAAATAAGTCAACGTCCTAGAACCATCAAAAAAATGTATACCTATATCAATCGTGCAGTTCCAGAGAATAAGGTATCAATTAAATTATTACGTTGTTCTGATTTAATTATTACTTTAAAGTCGCTGCTAGTACTCTGTTGACATATCCTTTAGATACTCTTCCCAAAAATATAAAACAATATTAATAAAAAAGATATCACGCAGACGATTCTATCTCATAATCGGGAAGTGGTATCATAAGGGCGATTGTGACAAAGCCCGCTGAATGACTTGCGATATTCGCCATTAGAATTACGAACTAGGGTTAATATAGTTAATGACAGTCGCCCATTACAAGTTGTTAGGCAAACGACATATAACGAACCGACGCCGAAACGTATTCGCCACGCTGCGTTTACGGGACCTCTGCTGTGACGTCAAACGTTTGGACCATTAGCGATAATCTGTGAGTTTGAGACGAAGCGTAAGTCTGAATTTGCAATTTTTTTGGATTAAAAATAAACCAGTTTATGAAAAAATAGAAGATGGGATGGGGTATTGGCCTAATTAAATAATTTATCAAAGCGCTATACGCCTCTTCTATTTTTTGTTTTAGATTCAAGTTAATAATATTCATCATTACCTATATGCCCAATACGATGTAGGTAGCTAGGTGCCTTTCAGGGACAAGCAATGTTAGACCATCAACTAACTACCAGTACACCATACCGATATGTGTATGTATGGTTGTTTGAAAATTCCAAGATTTTGACATAGGCGTTGTTGCCAAACCACGAATCGTATAGATATAGGTAACGGATTGCGAACGTGTTTCGATAGACGTGGGTGAGGGATAAGTGGGTGACATATCTGATACATAAAATTATATTAAACGATACAGGTTTGGCTAAAAATTATGACACGTTCGATCATTTTGTCTAATCCTGATGAAATTGAATGAGTCTTTATGTTAACGATACCGTTTAGTTAATACGCTTGATATATTTATTCACGCATGTACGAATATTTGGAATACATCGGTGTTTAATAAACAGAATAAGTAAAGTAGGCCACTCATCAGTGTTGTATTAATTTACCCGTGAACTGGTCTAGCATAGTACGAAGTTTTAATGGACTAAGCGTACACCTACGCTTGTGTTAACACATACGTATTTACCTATTGGACCAAGGTAATTTTAACATTTGATTCCATTGTTCACTCCGCTCCTGTATCTTCCTCATTGTCATGTCGCTGGCACGACTGTATACTAACAGCGTATATAGTACCTAAGCAGTACTATACACTATGTAACAAAAACCCTGTTGTTCCTTTCAGGGACATATGATTTTACCTACAAGCACATCATTAATGCAGTCATAATTAGAAAACAGTAATCATTGTCTAGTTGAGGGGTCACAATTAAATACCTATTAAAACGGACAAATTCGAATTTAGAATATCTGATTTTATAAGTTAAATAAATTGGCGGGAACGTTCTACTTATGTCTAGTTTCTTCATGCAGAATTGCAGAGCTAAGAAATCAGTCACAGATTATAAATATTAATAATTAAACATTTATTTTAATTATTTTTGTTGAACAATTTTTATAAATTACTTGCTTTATTGCGTCCGTATGCCGATTTTTAAAACGTAGGTTGAAGGAACAACAGGGTTTTTGTTACATATAGTATACAGGCATTCTCGTTGGCAGTACGAAACTAAAATGAAATTGTTTATTATTAAAATAAGATATCGGAATCACTTTTACACATAAATAAAAGGTTGAAGACTTCGGGGTGGTTTCCTGTCTGACTACTCTGGGAAGAAAAGCCACAACAAACTCAGGCATCATAGCCCTTTGAAAGTCTATTCATAATCTTGGCCAGAAACCAAAAGCTTTACCAATTTAACTTCATGTTTTAGTACTTACCCAGAGGTCAAGATGGTAGGCAGGAAGTTTAACATAGTTTTTTTTTTAATAATTATAAACTAGCACTTGACTTCTATCCCGCCTGATGGTAAGCAGTGATGCAATCGTTGATGGTAAAGCGCACTAGTTTATTAAGCCCATTCACTTAAAAAAAAACTTAGTGAATAAGAAGGAAGACGGCAGTTAAGCAAGGTGGTGCAATGTTAAACCCAACAACACGACCAACGATTCTGCGCCAGAGGGAGATTGATGTGGAGACCCTCCACGACCAAACTCCCGACACAACAACATTTGACGCATCGTACCCGGCACACATCGCAAAACAACTGCTCAGACCCGTCCTCCGTACGGCTTCACCAAACATCATGCCGGAACGGCATAGCTCCTCATCTACAAACTAAGTAGTTACCTACTGCTGTTCTGTCGAAGTAGGAACGCCTCCTGGCCGTGGCCGGGTTCAAACCCCACCAGGCGCTTTACTTAGTACAAATTATTTCATCACCACTGCTCTCAAAACTGTGAACGAAATCATCGTGAGAAAATGATGTTTTCCTCATGAAATGACAAAAAAAAACAATGTCTAAGACATGTGACATCTACCAACCGGCACTGGGAGAGCGTGGGTACATTACAGGCCACTCCCTCTCACGGAGAGAAGGTCAGTGTCCCAACAGTGGGAACTAATGTTCCCACTGTTGGGACCTAATGGATAGGCTGATTATGATGAGGTTACCTATTCCCATTTGAGTTCGCATCAGTGTGCAAATAACATATCTAGTAGAGTGAAATTGCTAAATAGAGTCCAAGAGACGTAGAATGTACAAACTTCGTTACGAGAGTACTACTAACGCCATCTTTTGCAGTTAATACGAATTGAATCACTACTTTTTTACTTCTTGACCTTAGTATCAGGGAGAGTGATTATAGTTATGAAAATATGTTGATGTATCAATGAGTAACTCTATTAAGTGTCGTTGAAACATGCATCCCGCATTTTACAATTCAAAGACACCTAATTCAAAATTAAAACATGGTTAAGTGCTTGTGGTTAAGACCACGCGTAATGAAGGGTTTCGTAGATGGCATGAATAATATTTTTTTCTCAAGAACAACTATAACGTTTTAGTCGAAAAACGTACTCTCTAATATCAATATAAGTTAAAATCTTCTGTAAATTCGAAAGTAATTTTTTAATAGAGAATAAATAATATAATTAAGTGTTACCAATTATCGGACTTTTTCTTTTAGGTATTAGTGCAGTGAGGCCCTGCTTCTTGTTAAATTTCGTGATTCTTGGTAAGCGAAAAGCCCTTTAGTTTTTGAATTTATTGAAATGTGTCGCATAAATGGCCGTAGGTATTTTTTATTGCGAATCTTGACTTTCTTGAGTTCTATAATCGTAGATGTACGTATTAAAAATTAATTTTTAACTGACACCATTTCATCTCCACGCGTTCCTGAGAAAAAGAATATTGACGGACAGACAGAATGGCGGACGAACGGACAACGAAGTAATCCTACGAGGGTTTTGCTATCTCCTTGTGAGATACGCAATCAAAAAAGTAATAAATATTATGGAGACACTAGTTGGTATATTTGTAGAAGATCGACTAGGACCTCTGTAGTGTTAATATAAGCATATTTCCACGCGCTTCTATACTTTTGTGATTCCCTTGTAACGTTATTGATTTTTTGAAACGTAGGATGAAGTTTGGTAACAATAAATATTGATTCGCTTGGACCCCTTCGCTTGGTTCGCTTCGCTATTATTAACAGTTGTTTTTGAAGGTACTTTAATATTCAATATACGCTTATAGTTATTTAGGAGACTTTAATGTAAATTATGTTGTGCTATAATCGTCATCGTAATATTGTGTATCATTTTGCACCGTTGCGATCAACCATGTTGCATGTTGCAATAGTACCATCCCATATCCTACCGTGGGCGTCGTAAGTGGCGACGAAGCATCGCTTCTCTTCTCTCTTCTCTAGATGTCAAATTACTGCGATCCCCAACCAATCCGCCTGCCAAGCTTGGGGCAACCCAAAAAGCAACAAAAGCCTTGGAAGAGGCATTTGTTCAGCATTGGACCTCTATAGACTGAACATTTTGTAATTCGAATCAAGAATAACGTTATATCTTTTTTGAACTCGCCACATGTATAACAAAATCCCCTACATTTTGTCTTAACTATTCCATGTCTTTTTGCCGAATTCAATATAGACTAGGCTGCCGTAGTAGATTGCACACATTTTAAATGTCACATTCTAGTGTTTACCATTCATTGTAGTTATGGCCTTAATGCAATCCCGTCTGATGGTAACCAGTGATGCAATCGATGACGGTAAATCGCACTAGTTTATTATGAGTCTATTCACTATAGCTTTGAAGACACTTAGATTATAATCTGCCGGGAAGAGCGTCGAAATTGTTTCAGTCTCTGTTTGTATGCGGTATAAAAGGCGAGGCGAAACGCTTCGTCTGGATCGTAGTACTAGCAACTACCACTTCTTGTTATAGGGAGGAATCCTGTGTAATAGTAGAAAGAACGTTAAACATTGATTACTGCTATGATACTCAGATTTACAGCACAAGGCGCCATAAAGCTTTGCAGCAGTTACCTACTTAAAGTACTTATATGTGAAATGCATGTGTATATAGCCAATTAAGACCCACTTGTAACATTCAAGCTCATCAGCGATGTAAGTACCTTCATTAGCATGCATGTAGGTAATAATCTACCTAATTAATTGGCCAGTCCTGACTCCGCTGAGGACGTAGATATATTTCACAGACCTGACAAATGCGTCCGTTCCATCACATCGGATAAAATATTATTAAAACAAACAAATGAACAAAAAAGATAGCTTTTCGAAAGAGCCGAAATCAATGTGCGAGCTCTGCTACATTGCCGGTCTCAATTATCGAACCTCAAACGTCATATATTTGTTGGAATTGAGATTTGACTTTAAGCTCTATGTTTTTGATGTTACGGAAGAATTTGAATTGTAAGCTGCGGAGATAATAAGTACGAAAGGTCGATCGGTTTCGTGGTCGTAATTTAATGTAACAGTTAATATGACAGCAGGCATGAGCGTGCCAGCGGGTCGCCTGTGTATTATATTTATGCACTCACACCTGGAGGTCTGCCGCTCTCAAGGGTATTTTATTTTGAGTTGTTGTCTTGATACGATAGAGAACACAGTATTTATGTTGAGCCCAATAAATATGGACTATTAATTACTGATTGTGTTACAGTTCTGTTAATTCATAGTGATTAATAGCCGAGCCTTTCATGTTAACAGGTTCAGACATACTTTGGCGTGTAGCCTGAGGTGTATAATACGTTTCATGTTTATTCTTTTGTGTTGCTACTCAATACACTTGTTGTTTTGTATTCAATTTGTTAGACACGGTTCTTAGTGTTGTTTAACTTCGATAAAAAGTAAGCAGCTCTTGCATCTGCTTCTTCAAGTCTTTACGTAAACCAGGAACAGATTAACGTACCTGTTACGAATCGAACAAATGATTTTGTCACACGTTTATCGTTTAGGTGACTAATTCTTTACTCTATTTGATGAAATAGAATCAATACGGAAATTGCAGCATTGATTGGAAACCAAATTGCGAAATTTTAAATGAACAACTTTTGATGTTAATCTGTAAATCTAGTGTTAATATAAACTATTTATACAAGCACATTTTGAGAGAGTTAAAGATTGTTCTATAGACTATACAAGATAAGGCATGTTTACAGTAACAAACTGCATTAGCGAACAATCAAACGCTAAATTGCAATTTAACGTTGACAAATCAATATTGAGGTGAAAATAAAAACGGAAGCAAAAACTGCAATAGACGGAAGGGGAAAGTACGCTGAACGATTTAACTTCTTTACAAATAGTTCAAATATATCTATTATTGAACTTATTCAATAACAACCTATTATAGATCGGATATCGATTACGTTTTAAAGAGAGCCAACAAATGAAATTGGCAAATTGATTCTGAATTTCCACAGAATGATCACAATAAACGTTATCAATTACCTACATAGTAGTTTCAGCATAGTCATACTAACGATATAATGTAATATAACTTTTTGAAGCAAAAGTTTAAGTTGCGAATTAAAAAGATCAGCGAAGTGAATTTTTAAACTGAAATTTTGGTAAAAAGCGTAAAAAAGCTATCCACTAAACTGTATCTGGGCAGGTAGCTCATTAGTAACACCACTGGTTTTTTAAGAAATCTGCAGTGAGTATCTGGAGGGAAACGGTAAACCACCAACCTGTTGGTCGACCTCAGCGAAATGCTTGAATAATTGGTTGTCTACGGACGGCTAGTGCTGAATCTGCAGCTACGACATCAGGGATCAGGTGTTAACATCCGTGGGGAAGTCGTGAGGAAAAAATTACGTTTTCCCCGCAATCTACCATACTTTCATGCAAAAAGAAAGTATTTGCCACTCTTTAATCATTTTAAAGGTAAAATATCGTGAGGTTATTAAGTCATCCATGGACAGAACAACGGGATATTCTGGTGGATTTTATGAGATACGTATTTTGACTTTTTGAGATATATTTTATTGATTGCCTAAAGCGAGGTTCGGAGAATACTAAATCCTGGTATTGCTTACTCGGCTGTGAATGTCCGTCTGTTGCTGGAACTTCAGCGAACGTTATGAGTAAACACGTGTAATTTGAGATGAAATGTGAACCGATTGATGTCTTTGTTCAGGTTCGTGAACGTTTTATGGTTTGCCGAAGGGCTGCTGACTAAACTTGCGACTTACATTGTTCTGGTTCAAACGATCGTACAAAGGTCGAACTGGGTAGTGTCGAAGTTACAAGTAGGTGCGTATATGTTTATAATAATAGAAACCGGAGTCGAGCAATCACATTGTGAATAGTAATGTGTAATATTACTATTGTGATCCCAGACAAATTAACTGATGTTTTGTATGTACCTAGTTAATTATGTTGTTTGATTCAAAAGTTTGTTAACTCACCGTCAAACCAGTTTGGCTACAAATTACGTTAATCAACGTTGAACCTTAATGCTTTAGCCGTAAAGTTTAAAATTTAATAAATAAATTTTGATAGATTCAGAAGCCTGATGTGTTGGCGTCTGTACATGGATGGCTTGAAGTACAATATAAAATAAATAAATAAATGATATGTGTCTCTGAATAATACCTATAACATTTTTTTTTTTTTTACGGACAAATCACACAGATTGAGCTAGCCCCAAAGTAAGTTCGAGACCTGTGTTATGGGATACTAACTCAACGATACTATATTTATAATAGATACATATATAGATAAACATCCAAGATCCAGGCCAGGCAGGCAGGCGTTGACCGTTGCACCACGGAGGGCAGCTTACCTTTTTTTTAATAATTATAAACTAGCGCTTGACCGCAATCCCGCCTTACCTGTTTAATATGATTTTTTCAATGCCAGATAATTTTATCCGTAAAATACATTATTTTTTTATCTGTTCCTCGATAAACCTACACATTCATAATTCTTACAGATGTCAATTTTATTCCACTAATAAAAAATCTCTGAAGATTGGAAAACAGTCTTTAAAAAAGGAAGGAAGGTATGTTTGTAATCTTTAATATCAAAGAATAAATAATATTATTGCTGCCAACGTCTCTGCACATAATACCTCTGTAAATAGGTACCGGACACGTGTTCCATTAAGAAGCTTATCTCCCTTTGTCGAAGAACCGTAAGATCTTCCTCGCGAAGTAACATATTGTATGATATCAAAGCAGTATTTTACAAGGTTGGGGAAAATTCCTAGTACCTATTACAAAATGTAAAGTGCGTTATTCGTGCTGTTATATAAGTAGGTACTTTTATTGTTGTGTTAAATTTGCTAACTATGGGTTGGGAAGTATCTTAGTTATACATTCACATTTTACATTATTCATTATCTATCCTTTTATAGTCCAACTGCTGGGCACAGGTCTCCTCTCATACAGAGAAGGATTGAGCGTAATCACCACGCTTACTCAATGCGTGTTAGCGATTTCAGACTTAAAGTCCAGGTTTCCTCAAGATGTTTTCCTTCAGTTATTGGTGTCCAAGATATACTTAGAAAGTACACATAATTTTAGAAAAGTTTCATTGGTACTTGCCTGACCTGGAATCGAACCCGCGCACTCATACTTGAGAGGCTAGTGTTTTAACCACTGGGCCACCACCACTTGACTGGGCCACCACGACTTATCACATTTTACGTTTCTAGTTAATTATCAAAATGAAACAGTTTTTAATGTAAGTAAATTCACAACCAAAATTATGATCAGAAGCTATGTTAATGTACAATGAGCGCTCCCGAGGTTACGCACACTAACACAATGTAATGAAATAGAACATCTATATCACACAAGTGTTTTGGTATTTCATTTTGGTAAGTTTATAACCGACTTATTGGAGTATATGACATTCGGGCAATCGCAAGGAGGCGCGGTTTCGATCCCCGTGCAGTGCGAATATTTGTATATATGAATATGAATATTTGCACTGGTCTGGTCGTGCCTCGGAGAGCACGTTAAGCCGTTGGTCCCGGTTACCATACGAACATCTAATGGTAGTCGTTATGGGTTGTTGGAGCCCTCAAAAGTCCAACAATTGGTCTAACTGCAATGCTTCGATATCGCCTTTGGGTTGTGGAGGTCAGACGGCAGTCGCTTCATGGAAAATATCGAAGTTTAGCCAAAAAATAAGCAGTTGCACTCCAAAGCTGAAAGTTTCGGGTACGACTAGGATTAACGCTGAGATGAAGAAGATGAAATTCGGGCAGTTCCTTGACAAACGCTTGCAGATTGTTGTTGAATTATCATGAGTAACCTCAAACCGTAATGGAACGAACAAGTATTAAAGTGCATAATTTGTAAAAAGTCTTGTGTCGTTTTCGACAACAGCAGGGTAATTGCGTAAAATACTATCAGTATCGATCAATAGGTTTAATTTTAACAGTTCATTAACTTTCATTGCGTTATTTATGTTGTTCAGCAGACACATTTTTCCAACATATGGAGATATGGGTAAGCAATGTCCTTTAAAATGATTCAAATGATTAGTAATAGCATGGTAAGCAATAAGGGTGCTATTTTATAACGATACTGCTACTGTGTTAAATTAAAATAACCACAATAACACCGCAATGGCAACAAAGACCTCCATGCCAAGATGTGATCTTTAGAATAAATAACTTAATCCTCCTAATCTATTTATTAGATCAGAGACTCATCTTTCATCCAAGCATAAGTTACCTTGGCGTACTTCTAAAATCTTAAACAAACTTCATACCCAAGTATGCCACAGCGAGGACATCCTCCACAAGTGCGTGCACGGAAGGCTTTTCTCTTCGGTATGTATGCCGTATCTCTCCACAAACAATGTCTCAATTCCTATCTTGTACCGTATGTCACCTGCATATGTGATGTGCACACTTCTTTCTGTTATTATTGGGGTTGGCACTTATCACATATGCATTAATAATAAGTATCATTAATTAATAAACAATAATGAATTAACAAACATATCATAAGTAATATATGTTATTGTTATCAATTGCTTATTGAAATTAATTACAAGATTTTTCACATAGGTCGTGTTATGTGAAAATTTGCTTTCTTTTGATGTATCAATCACCTGAATACTCTTACCCAGAAAAGATATTCATCATAAAAAGAAAAACAACGCTAATATGAATTGTTTAGGTATCGTCCTCAAATTTCTTTCTAGTGCATGTCTGGAGACTAGCTCAGGAATAAACCATTGTGCCCCGCGTGGATCCATGTTCACAGATCCGAAGATGAAGAGTTAATTAAATAAGGCTCTAGGTAAATGGAAAATAGCGGACTCACGCACAAAAGGTTCCATACCATTGATTTATGAAATTAAAGGATTTAAGTTCCTTGTATGAAGGATTACGCGGTAATAAGCGGTTTACGATTTACGAGGTATTAAAGAAAAAACTACTTACTAGGTCTCGTTCAAAACAATTTTCGTTTGTAGTTTATATGGTAATGTACATCATATGTTTTTTTTTAGATTTTTCATTTTCTTATTTTAGAGGTTAGAGGAGGGACCAACTTTTTTCTACTTTGGAAGCGTCTGACACGTAAACTATTCGGTTTAGAAAAAAAATATTCTAGAAACCTCGATATAATTTTTGAACACCTATCCATAGATACCCCTCACGTATGTGTTTGATGAAAAAAAAAAAAACAGTTTCAGTTCTAAGTATGGGGAGCCCCCAATATTTATTATTATTTTTGCATCAAAATCTTAACCCCTTATTGCATGAATTATGAAGGAGATGAAAAAAAAAAAATTTTTTTGCACATATGTGTTTATTTTACCTTACATAATGAGATCAAAGTGAGAAAAAAAAATATTTGCTTATATAATAAAAGTTTTTTAATGACGCCATATGTGGCTTCGTATGCAGTCTGACCAATGGTTGGTCGGTCATATATGGCTTCGTATGCAGTTGGGGAAAAATATGCTTATGCTACATGAAATTCTTTATAACAGTTTCGTTTGTCGTTGTAACATAAGTACACATTACATTTTTCACATAATGTGAAGGAACGAAATTTGGAACAATATTGGCATAGTTGACGGGTATTTTTTTTCCAAATTGGGTAATGGCTAATCCCATCAGAGCGTACAGAATCCAACGGAAGATCCTGATGTCTGGCAGGAGTTTTTCGTGGTTTTTTCGCAGGTACTGGCGAGTCGGGTACATTGAGGGGAGTACCACCCCGGCTTGATGTCGGAGTTCCCAAGATGCTGGAGGGACGGCCACGTTTTTTGACCATAAGAGCTTTTCCTGTCTTTCGCATGTGTTCTGAAATCGCTAGCTTAAAATCAAATAGAGGCATATAGGATGAGTCTGTATTTATTCGGCGCCACAACAACCAAGAGTTTACAATGGTCATGTCCAGCATGTGAAAAAAAATCCTTTTGTACCACTGACGAGACCGCAAATGGATTCTGTAATAGCCCAGAATGGAGTCAAGTAAATCGACTCCTCCCATATGTTGATTATAAATATCGACGGCTTGGGGAGAAGGAATATCAATATATTTTTTTTCCTGTCGAGCATAACGCCGTTTTGTTGTGGTTGGCTCGCTTCCGACGTAAGCAGAAAGAAGATTGACGTTCTTGTTGTCGAACCAGGAAACCAGACTTAACTTTACTTTATTTATGACTGCTACCTTTTCTGCCATGCTTCCACGACCACGCTTCTTGAGTTCCTTTTCTGTAGGCATATTTGAGTTCGGCACACGATTGAGTCGCACGGTTCCTAAGGGTAGCAAACCGTTCTGGAAAAGATATACTTGAAGATTTGGGCTATTGAACCAGTTATCGAAACAAATCTTGTAATTCTTATGTCGTGGAACTGTAGATGTCAACCGAGTTACCACATTTGAGCTTACACCAAGATCTGGCGCATCTGAAGGGTAGGAATTGCTTTGATCTCCAGCAAAGATATCGAAATCATAACTAAAGCCGCTAACCCCGCTCAGAACTAGGTTTTTGTAACCCCATTTGTGAGGTTTAGCTGGGTTATACTGCTTCAATTCATGACGACACTTGGTAGGAATTATTTGCTCGTCAACGGCTAAATACTCTTCTTTTGGGACTAGCATCAAAAGCGCTCGAATCATGTCCAGCAAAGGCCGAATTTTAAACAATTTATCATGGCCATCTTGTCCAAGAGGTACAAAAGTTTCATTATTATTAAAATGTAAAAATCTTTTGATAGATTCGAATCTGTTACACGTCATTATTTCATAAACCTGCGACTGCCCTACTTCTTTTGACCAATACTTCCTAGTTGACGGTAACTTCACACAAGACATAAAAATGATGATACCAATAAACTTTTCTATTTCTTCTTTCGTAATCATTGCTGGTTTGTTAATATTATCTTGAATAGATTTGAGGTTAGATTGCTCAGTTATAAAGTTAGTCATATCAGCTGTAAACAAAAACTCGAAGACTTCTGCAGGGGAACTCAGTTTTTTTATACTGTCAGGTAAATCTGTGTACGGTAAATTGTCTCTGTCAGGTAAATTTACGGGTACGTAAATTTAAAATTATTGGCATCGTAAGCTGGCATTTTTCCGTTTTTCCAGTTGACCTTTGTTTTTGTAGCTTTTCCTTTGGATTTAGAGGTAGATGCAGACTGTAAACTACTCAAAGGCACGTCATCTTCTTCAGAAAAATCAGAATCCGACTCAGGTATGATAATATGTCTTCTAGGGGGTAAAAGAGTTGATTTTGTAAAACAATTTTCATCACAATCGGAATCAATGTCATCTTCACTCTCATTTCCATCACCAGGTATAGTGTTAACATGCTTATAATAGCCATAAAAGCGGGCGGGATCCATTTCTGAAAAAGCAAAAATAGCACTCTGTAATGCATACCAAGCCAAATATGGCGGCGATCAATTAGTGTGAAATGCATACGAAGCCAAATATGGCAGGTTAGAAAAAGCGCAACAAATCATATGAAGATAGCAAAAAACCAAAAAAATTAATGTTTACCCTTATTTTAGAAAGTTAAAAGAATGTAGTAATATTTTTTTTCATGAGTGTACTCACCTTTTTAGTATTTATTTCTCAATTACAAAATGACACTTTTTATCGCACACCAACACCGTCGTACGCGCTCAACATAACCTACAATATATTTGACAGATGACACTTGTCATGTGCAAATTAATTACGTTCCGTTTCACTATGAAATTCTGGTTCAGATGTAAGTTTGGTTCTTAAGGTACAGTTTATAGTTAGCCTATAAAAAAATCTAAAACTTTGTCATCCAAATATGGCTTGGTATGCGGTAAGGGGTTAATGCGGTTTACAGAATACATACATCTATCTACCAAGTTTCAACAGTATAGCTGTTATAATTTCGGAAAAGATTGGCTGTGACATACGGACGGACAGACACGACGATCTATAAGGGTTCCGTTTTTTGCCATTTGGCTACGGAAGCCTAAAAATTTAAGTTCTTGTTTTTACACAAGTATTATTAGGAAAGACAGGCCACTATGGCCTCTCTTGTAAGACTTTTCGACCGCATAAACCTATCCTATTTTAATTTGTATTGAAAGTGAATAAGTCCTGTCTTGTAACACTAATAAGGTTTTTTTTTATATATTATAAACTAGCGCTTGACCGCAATCCCGCCTGATGGTAAGCATTGACGAAATCGTTGATGGTAAAGTGCACTAGTTTATTAAGAGGCTATTCACTGTAGCCTTGAAGACACTCAAATTGTAGTTCGACGGAAACACCGCCGCTGGCAAATTGTTCCAGTCCCTCGATGTACGCGGTATAAAGGAGGAGGCGAAACGTCCGGATCGTAGTGGTGTTAACAAGGTAAGGGTGGAAACTCGCCGTACGACGGGTCGTTCTGATGGTGGAACGGAGATGGGGGAATTAAATTATGCAATTCCCTCACACACTCCCCAAAAAGCATCCTATACAACACCGAAAGGCTGGCCACTCTACGCCTGTGTTCTAGGCTTTGGAGACCGTCTCGAGTGAAATCACAGTCACCAATCGGCTTCTTCACACGCCTCTCCACTGAATCCAAAGTCAATTTCTTCATACAAATTGACGTAAATAAACGTTAATGCTATTGAGTAAGTACTTATTAAAACTAAAAAAAATATAAGAATGTCTTCAAAGTATCATTGTCTACAGTAAACATCGAAGAAATAAGACACGAGCTTGAAAGCTTTCAAAGTTAAAATAAGTACAATATTCTATTTCATCCAACCTTTTCCGACATATTATGAAAGGCTTAAAATAAGCACCGATGAGGTTGCAAGCGCACGACTCCTTTCTTCAGACATTATTTTACCTAACTTGTTACATAAAGGACTAATAATTTTTACATAAAGTCATCTTTTGAGAGCAGATGTGGTTTAGTGGTAATGAAACCTAGGTAGTCACTACATTGTGTTACTTATCTAGTCCACGGTGCTATCAAAATAGGTGCAGGAAATAAACGTACTAGAAAGTATTAAATTAAAGACATTCGACAGCCGCGCGCGTAAGCGTTGATACGTGACTTCATTATCACCATCAACCTTTTTATCGTCCCACTGCTGGGCACAGGTCTCCTCTCAT
The DNA here is from genome assembly GCA_037179545.1 of Sesamia inferens. Taxonomy (NCBI): domain Eukaryota; kingdom Metazoa; phylum Arthropoda; class Insecta; order Lepidoptera; family Noctuidae; genus Sesamia; species Sesamia inferens. The sequence goes on along the minus strand of CM073938.1, from coordinate 15,831,347 downwards.
ACAGAGAAGGATTGAGCGTAATCACCACGCTTGCTCAATGCGGGTTGGCGATTGCAGACTTAAAGTCCAGGTTTCCTCAAGATGTTTTTTTTCGATCTTCAGTCATTGGTGTCCAAGATATACTTAGAAAGTACATATAACTTTAGAAAAGTTACATTGGTACTTGCCTGACCTGGAATCGAACCCGCACAATCATACTTGAGAGGCTGGTGTTTTAACCACTAGGTCACACGACTGTGAGACGACCTCGATACGTGACTTGATTCTTAGTAATGCGAATGTTGTAGGATGCTTATGAATATCTTCAGCCCATACGTAACATGGCAAATTGGGTCTGTGTATCTAATGTTATATGCAAAGGATAAGACAAGAGAAATTTACAAGACGTGAACAAACATTGTCAACACGATTGGCGCATTGGCAGAGCCATCGACTGCCGCGCTGCGTGTCGCGGGTACGATTCCCGTGCGGAACAAATATTTGTATGACCTACGTTGTTCTGGGTCTGGTGGTTTATGTATGCGAGATAAAAGGGGGTCCTGGGGGTCTGGAGAAATTCCTAGTGTGGGGCAGTCTAAACAAAAAATTGTTTGACCTGTTTGTATGGTCATTCGTTGTGGGGTTAAATTAATGATTATTATACAATAGCTCATTAATTCGGGGTCACGCGGCATTATGCATAAAAGTGCCAGTTATGTTAAAAATATCAAATTTTTATTTTCTCTTACTATTAATCGTAATCATTTTATCATAATTCGTGAGCTTATCGTGGAGGACCACAGGGTAGGTGGGTGCAGGATTTAACACCATTATAAATCTCATGTACTAGAAGACTTGTTACAGGGGCTGAAACGCTCAGTAGTCTCGCATGCGATTGAAAGAGTAACGAAGCAGTCAAATCTTTAAACTTACTTTACATCACGCCTATTTTTTTTCTGAAAGGTTAGGCAGAGATGTGCCCTGGTACTTCCACATTTCAGTAGTTATGTTTAACACCTACGTTAGAAGCGTAGACCCCTCTAAAGGCTAGAGCCTATTGCCATGAATTGGACACGAATAAAAACTCCGAACTAGTACCTACTGAGAAATTCCTGTGAAAAACCAAATAAAACTTTGCCCACTGGGAGCAGAATCCAGGACGTCAAGCACTTGCACTCGTGTGTTGCCTTGCATAGTTAGATTCAAGGAGACACCTTTACAGTCTCCCTAGAGATGTGCCTTATTGCACAGAGGGGGCTCTGGATTGGTCTTTAGTGCGGTAACGGCTTCCATATAAAGATGGTGAGCGCAGCGCACTCCCAGGTTAAAAGACCAAGCGACTACTGAAGGTTCCCCCCAAAAACAAAAAAAGGACGCCACGAACTTGACCAACGAGCCATTCAACAACCTGTTCATCTTATTAACTCGTAATTAACAGTATTCTTAAACTCGATGCAAAGGTAAAGGGTTTATAATGCTGTATTTACATATATAAACTAGCTCAGGTCGATTATGATCGGTGTTTATATTTTTTAACCCTTTAAAATAAAAAAGACATCACTACACATCATTAAAATGCTGCGCGTACGATTGTTACCATCCTTGTTGGAGATCATTACCTATAGTCTCATTACCCATAGCCTTAACGAGCAATAAAATAATCTGAAAATGAAAGAGATTCTTAAAAGTTTGTTTCCTATTCTTTCAAAATCTAACCCATAATGTTACTGAAGTTATAATTTTATTTAAAACTGACAATGGCGCTGATTCTAGATTCAATTTCTTAATATTGTATAATTGCATGGCAAACGTGTGAGCACAATGCACTTGCTGTAAAGCATCTATTTGTTGGGTTAGTTTTTTATTTATTTTTATTTTTGTGTTTTCCATAATGGACGCTCTTAGCGTACAATATATTTCTGCATCATTCTCACGCGGTTAATTTCAACATGAATGATGTAATCAAATATTTCTATCAATAGCTTGATAATTTAAAAGAGTGTCCATGGAGTTTCTTGCCCGTTCTTCTCCATAGCTACCTACTCTTTGGAATGGGCGACTAGCTTCACCTTACTGACTGACCGACCTTCTGACAATTCAAAAGTGCCTGTCACTGGTTTATTTGAAATAAATGCTATGATTTGATTCTCTTTTTCAAAAACAAATTTTATGTTAAGTGCATCTTGTTTTTCTATTTCATTAAGAAAAACCCAATAAATATGTATGTCTCTAAAAATATGTCACATATCTTAAGCTTTTGCTCCCTAAGATACAGGCCTGGCCTAGTTTAGAGGATAAATCTACTCGTATTGTACCTATTGTAATGCAGTATTAATGTACGCAAAAATTGAAGAATGTCCCAATAAATATTTGTTGTAATTAAGCATATGTTTCGTTTTCTTGACGATTTTTCGAGTTTCTATGTGTGCAGCTTGTCATATTCATTAGCTAACTTCGACATTTTTTCTGCCAAGAATGAAAACTTCAAAGACATATGACGTCTACCAACAAGCAAGGGGCGCCTGTGGTGGATTACGGCCCACTCTCTCTCTCTCACAGAGAGAAAGTTTATGTCCCAACAGTGAGAATTTTATTAGCCGATTAAGTATACTTGTTTCTTTCTTCTGGACTTTTATTTCAATGCTTTTAAAGTTTAAATACCTACTTCTGTCTGGTGAAGCCGTACGGAGGACGGGTCTGAGCAGTTATGTTGCGATGTATATGTTATGGTACAATGCGCCAAATGTTGTTGTGTCGGGAGTTTGGTCGTGGAGGGTCTCCAGATCAAACTACCTCTGGCGTAGCATCGTTGGTCATGTTTTTGGGTTAACATTGCATCACCGCGCTCAATTGCCCTCTTCCTTCCTATTTACGCAATTTTTTTGAGTGAATAGGCTCTTAAAAAACTAGTTCGCTTTACCATCAACGATTGCATCAGTCCTTACCAACAGGCGGGATTGCGGTCAAGCACTAGCTAATAATTAAGAAAAAAAAAACTAAACTACTAAATATACTAACAGCTGGTCTAAAAATAAAGAGCGCTATGTGATAAATTGCTGTAGGTTCGATCAGATCCCCTATCGGATTGCATATTCATTAGCTAAATATATGGGCGCCTTGGGGATACCACAGCATCCGTTAAAATAAATATCCTCTCTATTTATTTTGATAGAAATTGGCTCACTAGCGGGGACTTTAACTACATGGTCAGCAACGTCTGTATTCCCAAAAGAGTATAGTGATATGAGGACTCATTTCAGGACGTTGAATATAGCGTGTATAGGAAAGGGTATACATATGTCAAGGACACGGCTTCTTCGGATGATGTCAAATGTTTTTTTTTACACGTTGTTAGTACCTATATTCTCAGACGTTCTTCAACTCTGCTGGCGATGAATGATTCTTCACACGAAGAAAAGTTAGTATGGTGGGTGGTTCATATGTTTCGGTATGAATGGCACTACAGGGGTAAGATAAGCCACCATATAATGGTTTGTTATTAAATTAAACTTTCAGAAGTTACTTCGTTAGATATATATTTTACCAGCGTGCTTTGCACGAGTTTTACGACTTAACAAAACATTGGGGATTCTTTTTTTTAAATTTAATATTATTGCATTAAACACTCAAAATTCTAGAATAAATTATTTAAATTATGGTCAAAACCGTATCAAAATGTTCTGTTGCGCACTTTAGAAGAACATCATGTCACACAGATATAAACGATAAGTTTTGTTTTATATTGTGCCCGTAGGTGCACATTATAAAACAAAAATACATTTAGGTATAACATTTTTTGTTGCACTTGATATGTTTAAATAGAAAACCGTCACTATATATTTTTAACTTCAATACCTACCTTGTAGGCACATGTGACTAGGACGTGACATCTGTGCTGTTGCTTTCAGCTCATACAGCGATAAAATTTCCAAATTCTGATGTGTCATGGACGCATAAACCCCTCAATCCGGAACAAGGCAATACCGCTTTTCAGTAGAACTTGTTGCTTCATCTGACGCAATCTTTCTAAAGCAGCTTTACACCAGTTGTAGGGAGGTTGATTCGCTGTGTTTAGATATGGTCGTCAGTGTTGTGTGGATTACAATGGAACTTTGTTGACGGACACAGCGGCACCGGTGGTTACCATGTCATATATACAAACTCACACAATATTGTGTAAAGTGTAAAGACTGCCGTGTACAACGGCCCATACTTGTAAAAGACACGTTTATCACTACCTATAAGTAGGTACCGCTTACACCTGAAAACGACATACACAAGGTACTCTACGTGTCTTTATTCAAGACTTCCACACGACTGCTTTTCTTACGAGTAATCTTTGACTGTCATAAAAATCTCAAAGCTTAGAATATAACGTAGATGCGACGTTTGTAAATCCTGAGTCAACAGCTGCTTACAGACCTCGGCCAAATATTTCCGCTCTTTGATGTTGCCAAGAATCAGTTTATGTAGACAATTTTCATGCCTAAAGACTATGGCTGATTAAACTGTTTCCATATTAGGTAGTCCTAAAATAAAAATATAAATGTGTAATTAGAGAACATGTTTTTAAATATGCGGTTAAATAATTAACTCGCCATTTTGGTGCCTAGTTTGGGGCCAATGTAATATCTCTGTAATTTTGTAACTACATATATGGTTTTTTTGGAGCCATCATTTTCCCACTGCTGGACAAAGAACTCTCTGCTGTCTTTTCACCTCTCTCTGTCTAGAAGTGACGAGAACCATTTTCTTTCTTCAATTTGTCTCAATAGCAAATTTGGTTCTTGGCATCTTTATTATAATTAATATACCCTTTTTTATAAATTATAAACTAGTGCTTGACCGTAATCCCGCCAGATGGTAAGCAGTGATGCAATCGTTGATGGTAAAGCGCGCTAGTATATTAAGAGCCTATTCACTCTAGCCTTGAAGACACTCAAATTGTAGTTCGACGGAAACACCAAATTGTTCCTCTTAAACACATTCTCCAAAATGCATTCTATAGAACACCGAAAGGCTACTCTACGCCTGTGCTCCAGGCTTTGGAAACCATTTTGAGTTAAATCTGGGTCGCCAATCAGCCTCTACGCACGCCTCTCTACCGAATCCAAAGTCGCAATATAAGTCGGTACCTTGACACAGTATTTGATGATTTGAAATATTCTTGAAGTAAGTATTCTCTTTGATTAATGATGATATTTGAATGTTTTCTTTGGGAACAAAAAATATATATTAAAAAAAAAACTGGTAGCAAGGAGAGAGCGAGGCTCATTGTATTTAAAGTCAGAAACAGTAATGTTTAGCAAATTGACTACCTACATAAATTGTTCGTTTTTTTTTTTTAATAATTATAAACTAGCGCTTGACCGCAATTCCGCCTGATGGTAAGCAGTAATGCGATCGTTGATGGTAAAGCGCGCTAGTTTATTAAGAGCCTATTCACTCAGAAAAACCGAGCGAATAGGAAGGAAGACGTATATTTATTTAGATCCCAACTGTTATTTTTTTTACAGATTCATGAAATGGGTATAACATGGCTAATTCTAAAGTCTTGGTGGCCTAGTGATTAAATTAAAACACCACACTCTCAAGTATGAGTGTGCGGCTTCGATTCCAAGTCAGGCAAGTACTAATGTAACTCTTCTAAGTTATATGTACTTTCTAAGTATATCTTGAACACCAATAACTGATTAAAAGGTGAAGGGAAACATCTTGAGGAAACCAGGACTTTCAGTGTAAAATCGCCAACCCGCGATTGAGGTGGTGATTACGCTCAATCCTTCTCTGTATGAGAGGAGACCTGTGCCCAGCAGTGGGACGATAAAAATGTTGATGATGACGATGATGGCTAGTTGATGTAATTGGTGTATGTTTGCTTAGCAAACTTTTTCCATGTCTGCAGATTCATAATTACAAGTACCTGTGGCTGAGACAAGTTTTAATTAAATCGAAATTTTGTAAAAATTTAAATTGACAGTATATTTATTGTGTGTGTCTGTGTGATTTGTCCGTATATATTTATTTTTATTTTTATTATTTTATACTTACAAGTAGTATACAATAAAACTTGGTATCATAATGACAGTGGTGCGTAAACGCAGTCATGCCACGCAGTCATGCCTTGAGCAATATATGCTAAGTACCTATCGTGAAATAACTAAGTGAGCCCCTAAATTCAAGGAACTATAAAAGGTAATTAGTTCCTTTAAGTTTTGTTATTGCTTGATGGTTGTAATTAGGTGTTATTATTTTTGTACGATATAGTTACAGTAAACGTCCAAAACTCCAGTGACATGCTAGCATGCCATTATTTTGATCTGTGCGAGCGCGCAGCCAGTGTGTGTGTGTATGAGTACTTAATTTTTTACAGATAACACACATAATAATATTCGGGTTTTAAGTAAAAAACTTGTTGGGTCATCAGCTTTTTTTATCGTTTCATTGCTGGTCACAGGTCTCCTCTCATACAGAAAAGGATTGAGCGTAATCACCACGCTTGCTCAATGCGGGTTGGCGATTTCAGACTTAAAATCCAGGTTTTCTCAAGATGATCTTCACCTTTTAATCAGTCATTGGTGTCCAAGATATACATAGAAGGTTCATATTACTTAGAAAACTTACATTGGTAGTTTCTAACCCGCCGGAATATCGGAATAAAAAGTATCCTTTATGTATATAATCCTAGTTATAAGCTATCTGTATCAGTTTTATCCAAATTCGTTCAGTAGCTTCTGCGTGAAATGTAACAAACACCCATACATACAGATATATAAACATTCGCATTTATTGATTCTGTTCAATTCAACTGCACTTATCAACATTAATAGTTCAATGCGCATAGTGGCACAGGTTAAGTTTCGTATTAGTACTCTGAATGGAATAACCCAGTCTGTTATATATGTATGCATATTCATTGCTGAAAATAAGCTACCCCGAAGAAGCTTTCTAAAAGATCGTTCTTAATTATCTTGTATATATCCTTGGCATTTAGTTAGCTTCATATATTTCGTAGAAAATTAAAATTTATTGGGTTTAAGCACGTACCTACATTGAGTTGACTTTGAGATTTCCAATCTTAAAGGTGCATATTCTTTTGTCAGTGACTTGTTTGATCCCAAAGAGAATCTAGTCTAGTTATAAGCAATTAAATATAGAAATGATTCCACCACCGTTAAAACGTTATAATAATTTAAGAAGTGAAATCTTCCTTGACCTAGAGGCGTTATCTTCTCCGCCCTTTATAAATGGTACTAGTTTCCCGGCCGCGGCTTCGCTTGCGTGGAATTGGGTTATATCGCGCTTTTTAGATTTCCCTCGGGAATATCAAATTTTTCCGGGATAAAAAGTATCCTATTATTTAATCCGATCCTCGAACTTTATGTTTGCTAAATTTCAAAGCAATCGGTTCAGTAGTTGCAGCGTGAAAGCGGAACAAACAAACAAACTCGCTTTCCGATTTATAATATTAGTAAGGATTTTGGCTATATTATAACAGCTATAAGGGTTTATTGATCTAGTTAAGCTATGTTTGCCGTGGTTGATTTGTGGATTGGTTACCATCTATTTGAGATTTGTTTGGAAGAATCACCTGTTTTTGACTCATCAAATCAATACCGACCGATGCTATGTATGAACCTATCTAATAATGTTGTTAGACGAAGGAGACTAGTCTCCACGACACAGGGAATCCTAGTGTGGAGGCTAGTGCTATTTAAATATTGTAATGTTTTTCTGAACAATAGAGTTTTTATTATTATTTATTTTTTTATTACATACCTACCAAGGTTCCTCTGGGCATCAGAAAGCACGTTAAGGCATTGGTTCCCAGTCTTACCAAAGGGGCATCGTATTACTCAGTAAGTAATCTACTTACTGAGTAGGTGTCAATTGGACAGTTGCTCCATGTATGTAAAATATTGGTCTTCAGCTATTTTTTTTAATAATTATAAACTAGTGGTTCACCGCAATCCCGCTTGATGGTAAGCAGTGATGCAATCGTGGATGGCAAAAGCGCTAAATTTTAGTAAGACAGAAACACCGCCTCTGGCAAACTGTTCCAGTTCCTCGATGTACGCGGCATAGAAGATGAGGTGAAACGCTTTGTCCGGATCCTAGTGCTGTCAACAACGTAAGGGTGGATACTCGCCGTACGACGGGTCGTCCGTTGATGGAACGGAGATGAGGGAATTAATTCATGTAATTCCTTCGCAAACTCTCCCACATGCATCCTATAAAACACCGACAGCTCTATTCGATTATACAGGAAGGTGACCCCAACATAGTTAGGAAAAGGTGTACAATTTGGTTTTATTAAGTTAGCTAAGTACTTATGCTGTCTGTAAGCAAAAGAATACAATGTTTTGAATTAGCCTTATTTTTTATTGCTGAATAAGAGGCTCTTGACCTCGACCACATCTGATGTAAAGCTATAAATAATGGCTATGATAGATCTGGCATGCCTGGATGGAGGTCTGTTCAGTTTTGCTTTGAAGGCAGACGGGTTAAATATGTGGAAGGGAACACAGACGCTGGCAAAGAGAGAGAGAGTTCCTTTTACAATTTCCTTTCACTCTGCATCTAAATCGAACACACATAACATGAAGATTAACAAAAGACAAAAAGTTTAACACATGTAATGCCTATTACACACTTGTTATTAAATATCAACATTTTTTCTCACGAACTTACGAAACAAACTATTGTATTCCCACAGGACTTAATTAGGTGCCAAAACCCGGACACGCATAAACGGCGTCAATTATTGGGCAATTAACTCAATTAATGCCTAGACAAGCGTCAGTAGGATCAACATTATACCGGCGAAGTATCGGTGGGCAATAAAGAAATCAATCAGCGGATTAGGTATTTCAAATCAATAAAATCAGAAAAGGCCATAATATTGAATGGACATTCATAGCGATATACAAGCACTGGAATCGGCTCTAAACTGCTACACACTATATTCCGCCTTATTCATAAACGCTGCTTAAAGTTAACTAGTGATTAGCGATTCTTTCAACATACATTTTTGACCTTTTAACGTCACTTAACTTAAATCATCCTTTATGAATAAACACCACAGTGTTTAAGGGATTTATCCATAAGCGATGATTAAAGTTAAATAACGTTAAAAGGTCAAAAATGTATGTTTAAAGAATCGCTAATCATTAGTTAACTTTAAGCAGCTTTTATGAATAAGGGGGATAAATGCTACAATGATTTCGTGTTGTTATGAGTTAAAGATAGTTTTTCAATATTTGGGTACCCTATTATTTATTTTATTTCTTAAGAAAACTTACAGCTAGTATGCAGATGTAATGCAGTTGCCTGTTAGTGAAAGAATGTCAACTAAAAGTTTTCTTTGACTGTATTATGGTAGCACAAAATACAGTAGACAAGCAAGCGAAAGTCGAATAAAAAGACTCTCGGAGCCACAGAACAAATGAAAAATATGGAGCCAATCCTCCAAAGAAGTTTTTATATATTTACCTTGAGTTTATTCAGAGGTTAAAGTTTTTTTTTAGTTTAACGTAGGAGGGTGAACCACGACTTATTAACAGCAACACATTTTTATCTGATACATAAAAATAAGTTCATAAAATCAATTAGATAAATTAGTAATTCTTGAATCCTGCTCCAATATCATAGCAAGCACGCTCAAACCCATCTAGTAAACTTACACAAAGCTTCGAACGCTTTTTTAGTTCTCATGGGACTATAATATGCGAGGCGGCTCGTATGATACAGAGTGGGGGGAGCACGGGTGGAGGGGGGCGGTGCGTTTGATGCCGACAGCACAGGTGTGATGCGCGTCCGATGCGGTCCCGCTGAACTTAGGCTGACAGCACTAAAGTGGTGACTGTGGTTAGTGAATTAATCTAAGTTTTATTTGGGAGGCTGATTCTGTATATGATATTACAGTTTTATTGAAAGCGTGAGGCTCGACTGGTGAGAAGGGACTAACATGTGGTAACTGCAGGAGTATCACAATGTTGCTGCATAAATATTAAGTATTTGTACGCTTATGTTAGGAGCTGGTTGGGAAAAATTCATCATATTATCGATGGTTAACTTTACATATTTATGGATATCAATTTAAGTTTAAGAGTGAATCACTCAATCTAATTTTGAATTTTACTCTTCGCTTATACTAAAACAACAAGTTGACAGCTAAAGTCGCTTATACTATATTATATAAGAAGAGATCCTAGATGCGTCATGGACCACGGCCACGTTTTTTTTTTGTTGTACCTATTATCTTGAATAACATGTTATAAAGCCCCGAACTCATGTCAACAACATATTTTCTTTTTGTTCTTTTTGGCATATAGATAATAAAAATAAACGTCATACAAAACCAGATAACATAGTGTACACAATGTTATATTGTTTTATGTAACGTTAAAATAAGAGGCATTTGTTTAATTACAAAAAAAAAAATGACAATTAAACTAAAGTTAACCAAATGAAAGCGGTGCAACCGACCCCATAAGGTTCACGCGGGTCAGATAATTATAATACCGAGCATCATTTTGCTGTAGTTAAGTTGATACGAAAACGAATTGTTATTATCAATACCTAGTTCTTATCACTGTCTGGGATGTTTTTTCTTTAAACAATAGATAACTGACTAAAGGTGACCAGAGAGGGCGATTAAAGAACTGTTATTATTTCTAGATAATAGTGAGATGCAATTCTTCACTTAATTATTTAATTCGAGTAATAAACTAGGTTCGATTGTTATGGTCATGTAGCACGAAATAAGAACTGTGTGGCGGTCCATCGTTCCGAATCGCTCGGAATGGTTCCCGTTAATTTAATGGGATGCCTTAATGTGTGGTCGACACGACTGGGTTTTGGAACTATTGATGTGTTAATAGAAATTTCAACGTTGCCTGACATCCAAGGATCTAGTGTGAAGAAAGCACTTAATATTAGGTATAAATTAATATTCATTCAAATGTTGACGGTATTTCAGGAATAAGTTACGGGTTATTTTATAGGAATTGAGTTATTCAAGTTGATTCAAAGATCCACATTAATATATATGTGAACTGTGGGGTTTATTTATAAGTGAGGATTAATTTGAATTTGCATACAAACATCAGAAATATGAATCGCTTTGACTGATGGTCTGACTTCTTGGTTGGCTTCTGACAACCCATAACGACAATCATCCACGAATGATAACCAGGAGCAACGCCTTAACGTGCTTTCCGAGGTACGGAGGATATTTGATATGTAAAGGTCGTCACGATATCCGTCAAGATCACCCATCCAGGAGTTGACCTCAGCAAGCGTTGCTTAACCTTGATGATTCTATTATTTCTCAGCCACAAGCCTCTATCTATGTCAAAAGTGTCTTTGCATGTATGTGTCCTACCTAATTACAGTTACTTACATAAAAAGTATCAACAGATCTGTCAACCAAGAACGATGATACATGTCCAAAAAAAAACCAGGCCTATTTTTTGCATAAGACCTCTTAAGGTTTGCCCACTGTACCGGAATATGATTGACAAATAAAAAAAAACGAGAACTCACAAATCCTATTCCGGACCACTCGAGTGAAAGAAAAACCCATGAAAACAACATGATTGTATTGTGACGCTAACAGGATAATCCTACTTAAAAGCGTCATGTTGACATTCTAATTTTCACTTTAGGGTAACTTGAGATATTCATAGAAAAAGAAAGTGTTAACAAAGATATGGGGATGATAAGACCACCAATTGTGACATAAAATTGACAAAATATTTTGCGGATATTCCTGTTTGTTGTCAACTTACCTTCTCTTTCTTCATAAGGGATTAAAAATTGTTCATTGTTGACAGTGCTCAAAATCCAATGAAGTATTTTGCTATAGAAATGTTAGTGAGAGCATCAAGTTCTACGAAATTTTGTGTCCTTTGTAAAGGACCGCTTGGTCCTTTTACCAACTTATACTTGTACATATTTCGGTCTTGTTTGAGGTTTGTCAAACATATTAAAACAGTTACAGGAGGATTATTAATAATACAATGGAAACCGTTCTGCCCACGCTGAATAAATAGATTCAGGTCTTACTGAAACTTGTCGTTTAATCTGTGGTTGAATCCCACTCCAGTATGAATGATGTGGCCGGTGACTGGCATTGCGCCCCCAAACTACAAGCTGACTCGTGTCACCCATTGCACGAATTCATGTCTCAGTGCCCCCGAAGCTGAAGAGCCAACAAGTTATAGCCAGGAGGCGCTTCTCACCAAGATGCTATCTATGGCGGGAGCTGTATAAGCTCCCTGACAATTTTATCGAACCATCTGAGAGCTTCCCGCCTGGCCACCCTTTACCGTGGCCGATTTGGAAAGTTCTCAATAGACTTCGAACCTAAGTCGGCCAAAGCAAAGACAATTTCCACAGATGGTGGTTCACGGTTCATGATTTCTAGTGCGAATGTGGCACCACCACACAGATCACCAACCGTCCATCCTGCGCCTCATATCACTACTTACTGATGTTATGACTGCGTCAATGAGCGGGGTTCGCTGAATTTTAGGGCAGATACATTTAAAATTTCTGCCATCGATATGCTAAGAAGAAATGACATTGCCTCTACCATGAGTTCTTGATACTCGATATCGACGACGGTAATTTTTTTTTTTATGACAAATTTGTTAGCGCCTCTAGCGGTCACTTACGGAACTAAAATCGGTAGTATGAGTTTACAAGTAAATACCTATCAAATAGTAACTCGCTAGCGACTATAGTTTTATCAGCTTCAAGTACTATACTACACGTAACATTGCAGTGTAAAACTGACATCCATCACCTCAAACATCAGGTTCAGTTGAAAAACCAGCATCAGTCACTAGTTGTCTGGCATTTTTGGTGAACTGAGTAGTTTCGTTGTAGCCATAACGCTCACTTTCTTGCTATTTTCTTACATTGGGTTTTATCTTTTTTTATAGTTATAAACTACTGCTTGACCGCAATCCCGCCAAATGGTAAGCAGTGATGCAATCGTTAATAGTAAAACACGCAAGTTTATTAAGAATGCAATGTTAAATCCAACAACACGACCAACGATGCCGCGCCACAGGGAGATTTATTTTTAGACCCGCATCGACCAAATATTATTATAATTTGATTATAATATGGATTTTTTACAAGAAAATAGTTATAGTACAGCAATCAAACCTTCATAATGTAATTCGTCAAATTATCTATAAATATATTTTATTTATACTGTCTCTATATTTTTGTTGTTTTGGTATCAAAATGTGAAGTCTATTAATTAATTTTATTATAGATTACGGCTCATGGTAGAAATACGCAAATAACTTCTTAACGATTAGGGATTAAGGATTAATGGATTAAATATTGTAATATTTATGTTCGATTTATAGACTAATAATCTTCTCTATAAATATAATAACCAGCTTTGTGCAGGACAGAGTTGTTTCAATCTTCAATTTTTTTTTTTTTTGATAATTTATAAACAAGTGTTTGACCGCAACCCCCCCTGATGCTAAGCAGTGGTGCGATGGTTGATGGTAAAGCGTGCTAGTTTTTTAAGAGTCTATTCACTGTAGCCTTGAAAAAACTTAAATTGTAGTCAGACGGAAACACAGTCGCTGGCAAACTATTCCAGTACGACGGATCGTTCGATGATGGAACGGAGATTGGGAAATTAAGACATGCAATTTCCGCACATTCTCCAAAATGCATGCAATAGAACACCGCCAGGCTGGTTACTCTTCGCCTGCGCTTCAGCCTTTGGAGATCGTTTCGAACTAAATCTGGGTAGCCTCTTCGCACTGCTCTCCACCGAATCTAAAGTTGCCAGGCTGGTGACTTTGCAGCACCAGCCTAAATGTGGCTGCAGTACTTCACGCACGAACGGACCTGTACTTTGTATAACATTAGAAGTTGTCCTGGTGTGAAGTACCGCCGGACCTTTGCAAGAACGTCAAGTTTCCAGCCACCTTAGATTCAATTAACCACCAGTTCAAAGCCAAGGTGGATGCTAAGTAACTTGGAATGCCTTTCAGCAACATCGCCTGTAGCACGATAACGTGGCCATAACCTGGAGATTACACTTTGGTTAATTTGCAAAGAGTCAGCAACCACGCGTTTTATTGCGCCAGCTTGCAACATGCCTCAGCTCTAATCTGCTCTTCCCTTTTGAAAGGTCGATATGACATAACAATAAATGTAACACACGCTTAAATGAGAATAAAGAAAGTGTGTGATTGCTTTTAATTTTTCAAAACTTTACTGTTTAAAATGAACGAACTTTTCGACCGTCAAATTGGAATAATCGATATTCTTTCGTTTCAAAATTAGTTTTTGTTTTTTTTTATTTCGAAAGAGGTGATGTCGAAGAAAATATTTTATTGAAAAACTTTTTATACTGTAAATAGTTTTTGAGTTTATGTAGTATCTTCAGACATTGTTGATGTGTGTCGTTTGTTAAAATATGTAAGGTCTTCATATTTTAACAAATAAAATCATTTATTATTACTTATTCTATCTATTCTGTGTACGTACCCCGTGCCTACGTTATTGTGACGAATAATATAATACATACATTATAAAAGAACTAGGCTCTCGTTATTTACAAAGACAGTGACGAGTTCAGGGTTCGATGAATGCGTACTCATACTCATGCATGGAATAATTAATACACAGCCATCGGTAAAATGTCAGGGCGAAACGGCGTCGAAAACAAATATATGAATATTAAATGAGACAATATATCTCCACGTCGAGATACAGTTGTCGCTGAGTGAGGAATTTATCACTTTTTAGATATTAATATACCTATCGACTAGGATGTTTACTTTAACTAAGTGGAGGTAGTTCCAGGTTTTTTATTGAAATCTTATAAATAGCCCACGCAAAATGGTAGACCCTATAATAAAGACACTAGAAGATCAAATATAGTTACATTAAGTAACGAATCCTGCCTTTTTATCTTTTTACATAATATGATACTGGTACTTACATAAGAAAGAAACAATTTTCTAAAACAAAAAAAAAAAATTGCAAGATAGGTAAAGCTTTCATGCGTGGAAATTATTAATATTCTAGTTTTATATTTTCCATATTACCTGCCATTTCCTGGGAAACTGCGAAAAGATTTTATGCTCCATTTTGCCGCTGATTCTTCACAGATATACATACTTGCGGTCGCAACTATTCCGTTTTACAATGTCACTGCATATTTTAGTCCGCTCTACAAGCATGAAACTTGCAGAACGTGTAGCCGACAGGAAAATGGAATTTTGGTAGCTGTTGTCGCAATTTGGAACATTCATTGTGTCGTTAATGAATATTTCAGGAATTCAATGTGGAAGTAAATTTTCAGTGGAGTATTTTAGTACTCCAGATATTGTATGTACTGTCTACTTGCTTTACTGCGTGCAATAAAACAATTTTGTACATTTTATTTGTGACGAAGACGCTTGACGTTAAAGATATAAAGGAACGATAAAAATATTTAGTTTAGGCGACTCGGTGTACCTAGTTCTTTTTAATTTCTTATTTCTTAGGAAAGTTAGTCACTCATTTAATTTTGAAATGTTATTGAATCTCATCATCATCATCATCTCAGCGAATAATCTCGGTTGCATCCGCGGCTTTCGCGTTGGAGCCCAGGATCTGCTTTCCTACACTTAGGTACTCCTCCATTTCGCACGATCTCTGGCATCCCGTGGTGTGAAATTTTTGATACGCATGTCATCTCTTACGACGTCAAGCCAGCACTTCTTTGGTCTACCTCGCTTGTTCCCGGCGCGCCATGGCAAGACATTTGTTACCCACGTAACAGTCTTTCCGCGTAACTCCACACATCCACCGCAGCATATTCATCTCCGTGACACGCAACTCCTGTTTGTGTCTCTCAAGCACAGGCCACGCCTCACTGCTATACAGAAGAACAGGTCTAATGATGGTCTTATAGACCTGTCCCTTAAGCTTAACCGGCATTGTGGGGCCACAATTGATACCTGTCACCTCACGCCATTTTGCCCAAGCTGCGGAAATGCGTGCCTTAACGTCGCAATTAATGTCACCAGACGCGTGGAGCACAGATCCCAAGTGTTTAAATTGGTCTGTGCTGCCGGTAGGGTCTTTTACACAACGGCACTTGGATATATCCTGTGCCGCTTTGACCCTGGAATGTGCCAATTTGTAAATGAGCTTCTGGCCCTCAGACGATTCCAACTTCTCTTAAAGCAGTTGCAAGTGGCTACGTCTGGCTCTAGCTACAGTTCTTTTAGTGGCACGTTTGGCAACCTTATATGCGTCGCATCTTCAGGAGACCCGGTCGCCTGCCACGTTTTGAAGAGGGCTTTCTTCACCCTTTTCTCCCTCTGGACTTTGCCCGTCCCACCACTAGGTCTCTTTGTCACGCCGAGTGACGCCGAGCACCACCCGCGCCGCTCCAGTAATAGCTGCCTGGAATCTGTCTCAGTGGTCTTGGACAGTTTCGCCCTCGGTACCCACGCACTTGTCGCCGATAACCGACGCGAACTTCTGGGACTTATTTTCATCAAGCAGCCACCACCGGATCTGGCGCCGGCAGTGCTCTACATGTCTACGTTGGGCCTTGACGCAGAGGTCCATGACAAGAAGACGGTCTTGTGCAGTGAGGCTATCACCGGGTATGACTTTGCAGTTGGTATGACTTGGAAGTCGATCTGGGTGGCGCTTCGCCCGCTCCGGTAGGTAACAAGGTGCTCCGGTTTCTTTTTGAAATAGGTGTTCACAATTGCCAGGTCAGCGGTTGCACACGTTCGAAGAATGTTGTCCCCTTCCGCGTTGCGGCTACCGTATCCAAAGCCACCGTGAACATGCTCAAATCCGTCACACTTCTCACCCACATGACCGTTCAAATCACCACCCAGAACGATTCCCTGGGACAATGGGATCTCAAGAAGCAATCCTTCGATCTGGCTCCAGAACAATGCCCTTTCGGCGTCACCGCACCCGGCCTGCGGAGCATAGGCACTCATCAAGTAGGTTATAACCCCATTGTAGATGTGCACCCGTGTAGATCAGCTTGTAGCCATTCCCAATAAGCCTGGATCTGCTGCCTTTCCACCGAGTTTCCTGCAGGAATGCCACGGCCAACCTCCGCCTGTGGAGAGTATCGGCCAGTTCTCTCGCGCGTTCAGTTAGCTTGCCAACGTTCCACGAAGCGAAACGAAGTTTCCTGGTTTGTCACAGGAGTCAGGTAGGGCTCCTGCGCGCCGTTTTGCGGCGGCGCCCTAACCGTAATACGTGCCTTTCTACTGTTCTTATTCATGAAATTATTGAAATGTTATTGAACCTGCCTATGAAAAATGCCCTACACATGATAAGGCATTTTTCATTGACGACAAAGATAATGATTATTTTATTTTATTAAGAACAAATAAACAGTTCTTTGCATAGAGGTTATCTGGCGATATGAATAAGAATGTCAATGTAAAGTGATGCTGATGCTTACGGCATGTAAGGTATTACAAAATAATAAACAACAGCTATAAATTAATAATAACTTTATGGTTCAAAAGCTCATCTCATGTCTCGTGTATACATCACAGCATACTCGTTTTATGAGCTGTTTTAGTCCAGCAAGTAGCGAGTTTACATCATGCCTCGGGCGTTGATCATTTTTTGCGGGTGCACCCGAATCAACCACCTTGGGCTCAACAAATGTGTGGGCAATCCGGTAATTTATTTTTTTAGCCAATAAATTACTCATACGTCAAAACTTCGGACGTGGCCGGGCGGCGCGAGCGCATCCGAGTGATATATTGGCCCTTGTCACAGCACTCTACCTTTTCCTAACAATTTTAATATGAGGCTCGATTAATAAATTGCTCATTTCGGATGAACCGTTTTACTAATGAGTCGGCGGAGACTTGAGGGTGAGACAGCCGGCTCATTTGTTAACGTTGTGGCTATTTCTACAAAATAATGTTTGCCACTGCTCCGTTATACAGTGCATTATTGATGCAGTTACTATTTTCTATATATACACTTATTCAATTCCCGCACGGAACAAATATTTGTATGGCCTACAGGTAGTGGTTCCGTTTTTAATGTTTGGCTGTTTGTGTATGTCAATTTAAATGTCTGTAAGGCGCATCCACGATATAGCAGTAATTCCTAATGTGGGGAAATGTCTTAAAATATTTTTTTTATCTGTATTATTTCATTTTTTTGGCCAGATATTGTATGTGTATATATAACTAAGATGAATGATTGAAGTGCGCGGGTTCGATTCCAGGTCAGGCAAATACCAATGTAACTTTTCTAAAGTTATATGTACTTTCTGAGTATATCTTGGACACCAATGACTGAAGGTGAAGGAAAACATCTTGAGGAAACCTGGACTTTAAGTCTGAAATCGCCAACCCGCATTGAGCAAGCGTGATGATTACGCTCAATCCTTCTCTGTATGAGAGGAGATCTGTGCCCAGCAGTGGGACGATAAAAAGATTAATAATGATGATGATGATGATATGTATCTATATCTATAGATCTGAATATAAAGTCCAGCAATTGTTTTCAACAACTAATCTTAAGAATCTGAAAGTCTGTTTCCCTTTAACCTTTGATTGGCACATTTCCAATCCCCATGCTTCAACTGTTGGGCCTCCCTCACTTTACAAAGCTCTACAAACGCTATTCTGCACTTTTCAATCCTTTGAAACGAATTTATGACACGTTGCAATATTTCACCGAGGCTTTCTTCCGTTCACACTTTATTTTATTTTCTGCTTTTAAACACACTTTTTATGCAAAACTCATTAAATAACGGGGAAAAAGACAATGAGCTTTTTATTTATTTATATAAATTATTTCACTTATTTTAAAGGTTTAGGTCATAATGGTGTGTGTATCAATAGTGCCTGCACCTACATTTCATCCAATATGTTAAGGATCGTAAGTTATAATTTGGTGATCATCGAGCCTTTAATCAGCCACAGATCCAAAATCAGACCACTACACCTCGTCGTGCTCGTGCTCTTGGAAAACTCCAATAACGCTTTGTCCGTCCTGATTCTGCAAAGCACCCGACTTTTAGCATGGGCACTATACTAACGTGACAGTTAGGTATTTCTGTATTACAAAGTAGATTTTGAATGTAAATATGGTTCATTGTAATGCCCCAATGTATTGCACTTTTTAAACTTTGAAATTAAAACATGCAGATAATAATTACATACTTACTATCATTATGTAAGTGATGCAATTAATGCAACAATGTCATACTTTCTCAATATTCTTGCAAAAGATATGTGATGTTGTAGGAATATATGTAGATATGTAAATGTTCTTACTAGGGAATCATAACATCGAATGAAGCTTTTTTCAGATTACTGGTATCTTCATATCGCTGAAATTACTGTAGTTTACATCCATAAAGATCTAAAATACAGTCGATATGAAGAAGAGTAGGAGACGCACCAGAAGGACTTGCTGTGACTTAATTGGTAATGTGTTAATTCTGCATCCTAATTGCGTAATGCGATATTGCTAATCTGTTACGCAATTACCCTGCTGGTTATATACTATATTTCAGAGACCAGTTTCTATACCTAAAAACCTTTAAAATCTAGTCGAATTTGTGAAATTGATTTATGGGAAATGTACATTTAACAGAACAAAAACTTGTTAAAAATGTAAGGAATTTTCGAAACTGATTTATTAAAAGAGGTATATTTCACAGACCGAACGTTCTTAAAAGTATGTAGATATACATTCATTATTTTGACCTGAGTAAGTATAGTACTACTACTTCAACTCTTCAATGGCCTCTCTGGTTAGATACCACAATTTTACTAATAACACGTGTAACAAATTATAGAAATTCTTTAACAATTTTATTTCGGCCGCGTAAGCCGACTACTAGGAGATTTGTTGCAAAGCCATGATGTGGCCACTATGCTCCGATATTTCAATGTTCTTTATGAATTATTCACTGAATGCACTTTTTACTACATAAATTACGCGCTTTTATTTAGTAAACAACACTATAAATAATTTTAAAAGTCAAATGAAAAATGCGCGTGACACTCATCTTAGCTTTCCTGTCAAAACTCCCAGGTTTATCGAGTAAGTATAGAAGTAAGCGGTAATGCCACCTTACCACTGAACTGAAGCTTCAATTAGGTCTAAAATAACTGTCCTATAAACAAATTAGAACTGGTGATTTTGTGACGTAGGTACCTACGTGAGATATTCAACCTTAAGATAACAGAAAAAAAATGCGGCCACCTTCATCGACCTATGTGAACATGAGACATGCTGTTAATATAATTGTTTTTATAGACGCACAGATTAGTATTCTGTTAACGTCATTCGACATAATTATATTACCTACTATTTAAATACAAATTACGATAATCCCAGAAAAACATTTAATAAAATTAATGTTTAAGGCAAATTGCAAAATCGTTGTATTTTTTTTTAATTATTATCTTTTGATGTTCGGTGTTATTTTCTAACAGAGTAATCTATTAAACGGCGTGGCTTCAAGTCTTTTGTTTGAATTCACACTATTACTTAAAAAAAAACTGTTAGGTATGTGAATAGGTAGTAGGTTATTATTCGTTTTTTGTTTTGGTTAAAGCACCTAAGTTATGTACAATTTACATGTAAACATGTTTTGATTGGGTTGGAATAAACACCTATGTAGGTAGGTTATTAAAAATTAAACAAATACCTACCTTATGTCAACTATATTATTATCTTTAAAACTGTGGGTTGCTACCTGGATCCAGAAAGGTAATTGCGTATCACGATATCGGAAGCAATAGGGTTCATTTTGACAATCCCACAACATTAATTATGAAGTAAGTGGTCACATTATTCAAACATATGTATTAGAATAAATATAGTTTAAAAAACTAAAAAAAAAACATGCTTTTAAAGAATATCAAACTTATTAAGATATTATGGCACTTTGTGCCATATTTTTTGTATATTAAGCGCCTCATGCTTTTTTCTCATTTTACTAGTATTATTTATAAACTATTGTCATAAATTAAATTTTAAAATTATTTTTAAGTTTTTAGTTTGATATTCTTTAAAAGCATGTTTTTTTAGTTTTGTAAACTTTATTTATTTTCAACTTTTTAGTTCGATATTCTTTTTTATATAATATACGGATAACACGAACGCTTAAGTGGTGCTCATTTGTTTTTACCAAACTTTTCTTGATCTCCAACAGACAGAATAGCAAGTGCTAAAATTCGTAATGATTCGTTACCCAAGTAACTAGATCTAAAACTAAATCTAAATCTAAACTAAAAAATACTTTGCTTGTACAAATGAATGTAAGGTAAGGTTGCAAAAAATTTTGAGTTAGAGACCGACAAACAAACATACAAGTGAAGCTAATAAAAAGCATGTAAAAATGCTTAGTAATAGTATGTGACTCAAGTAGGGTGCTGCACCCTAATTGTGTAAAACTTCATTACTATCAGTTGGAATCATTTTGAAGCTTATTACTATTCCATTGCTTCCTATATTCGAAAATGTATCTGCTCGATAACGTAAACAACGCAATGAATGTTGTTGAACTGTCAAATTGAAACTACTGACAGCTTGTTACGCAATTACCCTTCTGGACCAAGTTTTTAAAGATATTATTCCGTTAACGCTGTACTGGGGAATGTGTCTCATGTCAGTAAGTGACTAATTCATCAATAATAATTATTATGAAAAGAAAAAAAAAAGTGATGAAGGCAATCAACACATGACTTAATGTGAAAGCAAAAATATCATAATTATTTTTTTGTAATTTGTCGAGTGACTAATTACATGTATTATCAATGACATTTACCTACTGCATCTGGAAACACAACCGTCGTATTTACGATAAACAAGAAACGATTTGTATTGTCAATTCATTGTGTCCTATGATGACAAGTTAATTGAAAAAGTCACGGAACATGTAAACCTAGTATGCGTTTTCATTACGAAACTTGATCGTCGATATCAAGCGCGTTTGACTCATCGATTGGCCAGCATCAATGTTGTAAGAACTCTCAACCAAGAGCGCAGATAAGAGCTCTAAACGCGCTCGATATCGACGATCGAGTCTCGTAATGAAAACTCATACTAGGCATACAGTGCTAACTTTAATAAATAAATAAATTAATAAATACAAAAATAAATAAATAAACTTTCATCACATGCATTTACAGCGGAAACAAGTAAATATCCAATCTATTAACAGATTTTCTTAAAGAAAATTATGCTTATGTGAGTTTATATATAATCACACCCACAATACAGGAAAACTGCTAGTGTGGGGCAACATCATCATGGTCATCGTCGTCATAATTTCAGCCGAAAGACGTCCACTGCTGGACATAGGCCTCCCCCAAGGATCTCGACGATGACCGGTCCTGCGCCTCCCTCACCTAGCGGCTTCTCACGACCATCACAACAAAGGCAACATTTTTTTTAATATCTAAGTTTGGGGTTGGAGAAATGCTATAAAATTCTACTAATATAATAAATGGATGTTTGTTGCTCTTTCACGCAAAAACTACTGAACGGATTTGGATAAAATTTGGCACACAGATAGTTTCTAAGTCATTATCATCATCATCTCAGCTTTAATCCCAGTCGCATTTGAAGCTTTTTCAGCTTTGGAGTCTGGGATACGCTTTACCAGTCTAACTGCTGATTTTGGCTAAACTTCGATATTTTCTGTAAAGCGACTGCCGGCTGACCTCCACAACCGGAAGGCGATATCGAAGCATTGCAGTTAGACCGATTGTTGGGAGGGCTCCAACAACCCGTAACGACTGCCATTAGATGTTCGTATGGCAACCGGGACCAACGGCTTAACGTGCTTTCCGAGGCACGACCAGATCAGTGCAAATATTCATATTCGTGCATACAAATATTTGCGCGCCTCCTTGCGGCCGTTTTTGCTACCGCTACGGCCGTCAAGTTTCTAATCAGGAATAACACATTTTATTCTGATATTCCCACAGGATCAAAACTTAGGCGGGCGAAACCGTGGGATGCAACTAGTACGTACCCAATAATATTAAACATTGGGACAGAAGCAAATCGACAAGCAATAAAAACTTATTTACAAGAATATTTCATGAATGAAGAAGAACGCAAGTTTCAAGATTCTTTATTTGTGAAAACATTAGTATAAGTACATTGGGTACATAGCATGCAAGTATCACAATATATCATCATCATCATCATCTCAGCGTTAATCCCAGTCGCATCCGAAGCCTTTTCCAGCTTCGGAGTCTGGGGTCCGCTTTACCAGTCTAACTACTGATTTTAGCGAAACTTCGACATTTACCGTGAAGCGACTGCCGTCTGACCTCCACAACCCGAAAGCAATATCGAAGCATTGTAGCTAGACCAATTGTTGGACTTTTGAGGGCTCCAACAACCCGTAACGACTGCCACTAGATGTTCGTATGGCAACCGGAACCAACGGCTTAACGTGCTTTCCGAGGCACGACTAGACCAGTGCCAATATTCATATTCATGCCATACAAATATTTGCACTGCGCGGGGATCGAACCCGCGCCTCACCAGTGAAACCACCATAGCGAAACTCACCAGTGTGACTTTATGATTCATTGGAATAGGGTCTGAACATAATCTCGCCAGTTGGTTCTCTAACCACCTATGTTGGGTCGATTTACGGTCTAATTGGATGCGGCTGAATATATATTTCACTATTTACATGACATGACTGCCTATGGGACCTTCACAAATCAGTTAGGTAGGCACTTGGCAACACGGCTTTTAAGACATTCACACTTCGGACTACACGTATCGATTGTCACGTATTTTCGAATGACAAATGAGACCTTTTTTTGTTGATGGGAAATTATCAAATGACCTCTACCGCTCTGGGTGGAGCGGAAGGGCGTGTCAGACTTTTACTGACTAAAACCCACCTGTGTTCCTTTACTTGCCTGTACGCCAGAGACCACGGCATCTTTTTGAAACCACTTGCGGTCCTGGCAGATGACAACTGAGACTTACTTAATATACTTTTCGAGGCACAGAATCATCATCATCATCATCTCAGCGTTTATCCCGGTTGCATCCGCGGCTTTCACGTTGGAGCCCGGGGTCCGCTTTCCTACTTAATTTCCTCCATTTCGCGCGATCTTTAGCTGCCTGTGGTGTGAGATTGTTGGCACGCATGTCATCTCTTACAACGTCAAGCCAGCACCTCTTTGGTCTACCCCGCTTGTTCCGGCCCGGCGGAGGCGCCATGGCAAGACATTTGTGACCCACGTAACATGCCGGTTTTCCTCCTGCAGTGTTTCCGCTATGTCACGGACATGAAGGCTGCCACGGATGCGGGAGTTTCTGATGCTATCCTTCCGCTTAACTCATGCACTCACACATCCACCGCAGCATGTTCATCTCCGTGACACGCAGCTCCTGCTTGTGTCGCTCAAGCACAGGCCACGCCTCGCTGCCATACAGGAGAACAGGTCTAATGATGGTCTTATAGACCTGCCCCTTAAGCTTAACCGGCATTTTGGTGTCACAAATGACACCTGACACCTCACGCCATTTTGCCCAAGCTGCGGAAATGCGTGCCCTGACGTGCAATCAATGTCGCCAAACGCGTGGAGTACAGACCCCAAGTATTTAAACTGGTCTGTGCACTAGACCATGTCACCGCCTATTCGCACGGACATGGGGTCTGTCGTGTTGTTAGCCATATACACGGTCTTCGCCACATTGAGTTTCAGACCTCCGTTCTCGAGCGAATCCTTCCACACATTCACACGCCGCACCAACCGATCCCTGTCCGCGTCCGCCAGCGCGATATCGTCAGCATACATAAGCAACCAAGGAGGTTGCTCATGTGAATCCTTGATGCTATCCGACAAGGCGTCTAATATCACGCTGAACAGAAACGGACTAAGAACGGAACCCTGGTGGAGTCCGACGGTGACGGGGAAGGGTTTAGTGTCACCAACAGCGGTCCTACATGTCTCGAATTATGTCAACATAGGCTTCTGGTACCCCTTTGGACCTCAGTGCCCACCAGATCACCCCCCGAGGGACACAGTCAAAGGCCTTCTGCATATCAAGAAAGAGCAAATGCAGAGGCGTGTTCTTCGATCTGTATCTCTCCATGGCGATCCTTAGTGCGAAGATAGGATCCATGGTTCCGTACCCTGGACGAAACCCATATTGACACTCTGAGACAGCACACTCCTGCCGGATCCGGGAGTCCATAATCCTTTAAAGATCTTCATGGTGTGGGACATGACCTTTATACCGCGATAGTTGCCACACTCCTGTACCGAGCCCTTGCCTTTGAAGACTGGAGTAATAATACTCAGTCTCCATTGGCACGGGATTCTGCCGGTCAGGAGCACGTGGTTCAAAAAGCTAGTTAACATGCCCACACCGCGAGGACCCATCGCCTTCCAGGCCTCAATGGGAACTCCATCAGCTCCGACAGCTTTCCGATTTGCCATGCGACGAAGAGCCGTACGGACTTCCTCAGGCGTTATCGGGGGCACTAATCCAAGATTTGGAGGGAGTTCCGGTGTCTGCACCTCTTGGTGCTGCTTATTCAGCAGCTCGTGGAAGTACGAGCGCCATCTCTCCTTCACCGCGAGGTCTTCGCATAGTAGGTTGCCAATAGGGTCTTTTACACAGCGGCACTTGGATATATCCTGTGCCGCTTTGACCCTAGAACGTGCCAACTTGTAAATGAGCTTTTGCCCCTCAGACGATTCCAGCTTCTCGTAGAGCGGTTGCAAGTGATCTCGTCTGGCTCTGGCTACAGCTCTTTTAGTGGCACGTTTGGCAACTTTGTATGCGTCGCGATCTTCAGGGGATCCGGTCGCTTGCCACGTTTTGAAGAGGGCTTTCTTCACCTTAGTCTCCCTCTGGACTGTGTCGTCCCACCACCAGGTCTCCTTGTCACGTTTGCGGCCACCCTTGGAGACGCCGAGCACCACCCGCGCCGCCCTAGTGATAGCTGCCTGGATCCTGTTCCAGTGTTCTTGAACAGGTTCCCCATCGGTACCGGCGCACTTGTCGCCAATAACCGCCGCAAAATCCTGGGACCTGTTTTCATCCAGCAGCCACCATCGGATCTGGCGCGGGCAGCGCTCTACACGTCTGCGTTGGGCCTTTACGCAGAGATCCATGACAAGGAGCCGGTGTTGCGCAGTGAGACTCTCACCGGGTATGACTTTACAATTGGCTACTTTGCCGATGTGGTGCCTCCTAGTCAGTAGAAAGTCGATCTGGGTAGCACAACGTCCGCTCCGGTAGGTGACAAGGTGCTCCGGTTTCTTTTTGAAGTAGGTGTTCACGATAGCAAGGTCAGCGGCCGCACACGTTCGGAGAATATTGCTTCCTTCTGCGTTGCGGCTACCGTACCCAAAGCCACCGTGAACACGATCAAACCCGTCACACTTCTCACCCACATGGCCGTTCAAATCACCACCCAGAACGACTCCCTGGGACAACGGGATCCCGCGAAGCAATCCCTCGAGCTGGGTCCAGAACAACGTCCTTTCGGCGTCACCGCACCCCGCCTGCGGAGCGTAGGCACTTATCAAGTGGGTTATAACCCCATTGACAAGCACCCGCAACGACATCAGCCGATCACTGATGCGATTTACCTCCAAGACGTCATCCTGGAGCTCGCCAGACAACACCACGGCGACCCCATTCCTCCCACTAGGTGCACCCGTGTAGATCAGCTTGTAGCCATTCCCAATAAGCCGGGATCTGCTGCCTTTCCACCGAGTATCCTGCAGGAACGCCACGGCCACCCTCCGCCTGTGGAGAGTCTCGGCCAGTTCTCTCGCGCGCCCAGTTAGCGTGCCGACATTCCACGACGCGAAACGGATTTTCTTGGTTTGGGCTCGCTTCTTCAGCCGTGTCCGCCTCTGACACGGTAGCCCTAGCCAACAGGTCACAGGAGTCGGGCAAGGCTCCTGCGCGCCGTTTTGCGGTGGCGCCCTAGCCGTGACATGTGCTTCTATGTTTCTTACCATTGTAGATTGGCTTATTTGGCTAATTACAAGTGCGACTGCCGTCTGACCACTAAACCCCGAAGGGAAAGCCGGCGTCAGCGCCCCGTTCGTTGGTCAGCAGGTGCACCGTCTGGCAGGTGGGGTTGACTTGGGTCCCAAAGATGGTGGTGGGACCCCAAAGCACCCAACTTTTCGAGGCACAGAAGTGTAATACAATTTGATGGATGTCGTAACCCATCCACGTGCTAATCTCGCTACCTCTTCACTGGATCCGTAGTTAATTTAAAAAAATCTTAAGTAGTTATTACACACATAAGTATTTTCACACACACATAAATATACAAGTAGAAAAGAATAATTGCAACACTAAAGTGATAGTGGATCGAGCACATTGCCCGTAGGACCGATGCCCGATGGGGCCGACGGGTTCTCGAGTGGCGACCGCACCGGAAGACGAAGCGTGGGTAGGCCCCCGACAAGGTGGACCGACGACCTAGTCAAAGTCGCGGGAAGACGCTGGATGCGGGAGGCGTAGGACCGGTCGTCGTGGTGATCCTTGGGGGTGGTTGGTGGGTTGGTGGTGGGGGTGGGGTGGATGATGATGATGAGAAAATAATATTAAAAATTATTTTCAAAAGTATATGCTTATTTAAAAAAAATAAAACCGCAAAAGTTATAGAAAAAAAAAACTGTACTTCATTGTTTGCAATGCAGTTTTATTTGTTTAGGAGTTGAATGAAAGTCCTTTGTGGGTCACCTACTGTCTAATTATCGTACTTTTACTACAACGTGTTCATTGATAACAAGTAATTAAATGGTGACCTGTGATAAAGGTGCGTATAAATATGTGGTGCAGAAGATGCATCGGCACTCGTGGACATGGCTCGTTTGGTGTTGTGGGTATTGGCTGTCTTAGCGGCCGGGGTCTTCTCGGAACCCGTGAGGAATAATGTGTCTCAAAAAGCTGGTAAGCCCACTTTTAAATTGATTTATTGTGTTAAGGAGTCCATTACATGCATTTCTGTCTCCATGCCATAAGAGTATGGTGAATAGTTAGCGTTAGTCTAGCTAGATAGGGATTGACTGCGAATGAATCTTGTTCTTTTTCATCAGCCTATTTACGTCCCCACTGCAAGGGCACTGGCCTCCATCATTCACATGGGGGGTAAATGCCATACTCACCACGCTTGGCAGAAGGGTTGGTTGAGGTTTTGGTATAAATTGCAGAGTTTTCATTTTCTGTGTGCTGGTGACTTTGCACGGAATTTACCTTAGTCGACCTACCGACCTTCGACATCTCGGTCGGTAAGAGTAAGGGCGGCCTATTCTACTCTGCTAGGTACCACATGGCTAGAACGAATAAATCTGGTTTCCATGAAATAGATCTTGTAGTAATTGTTGGTTCGTTTTAACATGAAACTTTTAAAACTGAATAATTTTTGTTAATATTTATTTAATTAAAAATAAAGATCTCATTATCATGGGAAGCTATGGCGTGGGACTATGTAATAAATACCATTTACATATATGGGTGTTTATTTTTTTTGTAACAATGCAAATGTGGTACAGGGTTTCAACGAAATAAACTTATAGGTGCATATTATAATCAAATTTTATTATTTTTGGGTTAAAAATTATCTTATGGAAAGAGAGATAAAAAAAAAACAGCGGGTTGCACGTCAGGAGTGTAAACTTGAACATCAATGTTCTAAATTTATTAATATTTTTGATTGTTCCTTTAAATTGCTTTATTAAATTATTAGTACAAAAGTACTTTCATTTATATTCATTTATTGCGTATTGTACATCATGAGAACTTCTATAAAATAACACAAAACAGCAGGAGATTGCGTACATTTTCGCCGCGCCGTACAGAGAGATTTCTTCCATGACTTCCTCGTCTAAGCCGGTCTGACTTCTCTCCATATGTCCTACGAATTGTCGGTCATGTGTTCTGATGAGAGTGAAACATTTTTAACCAATCCCAAAAAAACCACAACTCTGCTAAAATAGTTTACACTTCAAACTTTAGCGAGTTCCTTTAAGCTTGTTTCAAAGGGATTTGTCGATATAATTTTCAATTGGCTAATATGTATGAAATATTTTTTGTATAGGCATGGATATTTTTAATAGTTATATACATATTATAAAGTTCTATATTTTACTAATTAGAAGTAACATGCAACTCAGCTCAGCTCAGCTCTTGCAATGTCATCATTCTAGGTTTGCATCTTAGAAAAAACGTTCCGGATCAAAACTGCTTGCGAATTTATTTCCGTAATGTAGAACATAATTTTTCATTTGTTTTTCTTACAGCTGACCCAGTCTTCCTGCAACGCCAGTTGGATTTGATGCACTTATACTTCCACCTTCATGAGCCCAATCTTATTGTTATTGAGTCATGGAGTCTCAAAAACAACATTCAAAACTTTAGTGTATGTTACTTCAGATTATAAAGTCTTAAACTAACAATATGCACGATTGGTTTTGAATTTGGCTGCTGCTGTAACTAAAGTTGCTTTTTGGTTTCAGAATGTTACCGCTGTGACTACCTTAATCGAGTTACTGGAGCATCAGTGGGTACTTCCTCGCGCTGTACCGTTCTCGGTTCTCGAATCTGAGCACATGTTTGAGGTAGTCACCATATACAATGTGCTGTATTCTGCTAAGGACTACGACACATTCTACAAGACTGCCTTGTATATGAGAAACATCATCAATGAGAATCTCTTCGCTTACGTGCTCAGTGTTGTCATTGTGAGTCGTCCAGATACACAAGGAATCTACATCCCCCGTCTGTATGAGGTGTTCCCTTCATACTTCAACAATGGTGAAATTATGATGACCGCCCAAAGAATAAACACCCACGGTTCCCACATGGTGGAGCACTACCCATCTACCTACATATGGGACGACAGTGTAGTTATTCGGTGGAATGTTACGATCTGGCCTTACTACAATAGCCAGAGCACACCCATAGCTTACTTCACGCATGACTACGCCTTGAACACCTTCTACTACAACTATCATCTAGCTCAACCCGCTTGGCTACAGAGCGAAGCTCTTCCAATGAAACAGCATCGACGTGGAGAAATGTTCTGGTTCTTACACAAACAGATTGTTGCTCGTTACTATATGGAAAGACTTTCTAATGGTCTCGGTGAAATTCCTGAAATTAATGATGAGATTATAGTAGAAGGTTACAACCCTGGTCTTTTGTACCACAATGGTATTGCTTTCCCTGTTAGACCAAACTACTTCCTCCTCAATCAGCCTCAGTTAGTTAGTAAAATCCAAGAAATCTACGATTACGAACGTCGTATTCGTGACGCCATTGACCACGGTTACGTGATTAACGTAAGTTATTTATTAATATTAACAGTTAATACCATCATTTTTATTGTCACTTTATGTAATATTTCACATGTTGTAGAGTGCTGGTGAACATATCAACATCAACGTTCCAGAGGCTATTGAGATCTTGGGTAGTGTCATTGAGGGTAACGTCGACTCTCCAAATGTGGAATATTACAAGGACTTCATCAGCATCATGAAGATGGTTCTGGGCAATTCTGTTGTTCAAGAACACCAGTTCTACCATCAGTGAGTTATCCATCATTATGATGTGCTTAGTAGTTGAACATGCAATAGTTCATGGTATACTAATGTTTTAACTACATGATTCCAGCTTCATTCCTTTGGTTGTCCCCTCTGTCTTGGAACAGTACCAGACTGCTCTACGTGACCCCGCTTTCTACATGATTTGGAAGCGTGTTCTGGGACTGTTCCAAATGTGGCAGGAAAAGCTTCCTCACTACAAGCGTGAAGAGCTTGCCTTACCCCAGGTGGCCATCCAGAACGTTGAAGTTAGCAAATTGTCGACATACTTCGAATACAGCTACCTGAACGTCTCTTCTTATCTGCATATGAACGAAGAAGAAGGTATTAATTGATAAATTATTTTTCTGCCTGAGTTTAGGCAAAGTTCATTTCTAATTGTTTTTTTTTTGTTTTTTTAATAGTGAAGGGAGTATACGATCAAGTCAGTGTATTAGTCCAAAAACCGAGATTGAACCACAAGCAGTTCCAAATCCGCGTTAAGGTCATGAGCGAAGTAGCCAAGAGTGTTGTTGTTAAGTTCTACTTGGCACCCAAATACGATAGCCACGGCTATGAAATCCCACTCCATGTCAACACCCAGAACTTTATGCAGCTGGATGAATTTCTCTATGACTGTAAGTTTTATTTTATGCTTTTATATATTTCTGCAAAATACCCCTCTTTGAATCCAGTCCGGTGTGGCAGCTTTCGGGAAACTACGCTACATTTTCTGGTCGTCCAAGATACCATAGTGTCTCAAGACTAAATTCTTTCACCAGAGTGTGCCAGTGTTGCCAGGGATGATACACGAACTGAAATGTGGTCGCTCACAATGGGCCTCAAACGTAGGCTCAAAGTCACACAAAGGTCGGTGGTCGGAGTTTCTCTGCGCGATCATCAGAATATCCAAAGACACCAACATAGCTCTTCGAGTCACTAAAATTAAGAGGTGGTGGGTGGGGCTCGTAGAACCGATGGCCAATGAGGCAGTGAGGTTCTGGAGTGGAGGCCACGTACCGGAAGAAGCAGCGTAAGGAGGCCCCCAAAAAGGTGGACTGATGACTCGAAAAGGTTCCGGAAAACCGTTGGATGCGGACAGCACAAGACCGGTCATTGTGGAAAGCCTTAGGGGAGGCCTTTGTGCAGCAGTGGTCCTCTGTACGCTGAAGAAGAAGAACAAGAATCCTCCTTGATATACTCGTAAATATGCACCGAAATTGAACTAAAAGGTTAAATTTTTGTTCTATGTTAATGTGCAATAAGAACAAAATTGTTATAAGTGGCCTCCTTTACGGTATTTAATGATTATGACATTAAGTCTGCCTCTGTGCAGGGAGACAAGATATGGATAGCTCCTTCATTTTGCATTGGACAAATCTAAATGTACAAGTAGTGGTCTTGATCTAATGTTTCTGTTGTTTTGTGTCTATTTCATGGATTTTTTTTATGTGTTTAAAAAATCAAGTCTATGTTAATTGAATTAAAGAGTGTCGCGGAACATTAAACTGCAATTCTATAGCTTACATACGAATAGGTATGTAATAAAAGTGGTAGATTACTTACCGCGTACTAATTAATTCTATTTGCAGTGCCTGTTGGAGAATCCGTCATCATTCGAGACTCTCTTGCCAACCCTGTCAAGAACTCTGCTTCTGCCAACCAAGTCTACGAGGACGTTGTGAACGCGTTGCATGGCAAGGCACCGCTGTATATCGACCAAAGTTGGGGCATGGACCAAATGGTTCAACATCTTCTGCTGCCTAAGGGTAAATATATTCAAAAATCAAATCAAATCAAATCATTCATTATTTGTAAAACATAGGTAACAAAGAAATACAGATCTTATAGACAAAATATATAGTGCGCTATGTTTTGTCTTTGGTGAGACATACAAATATGATATAGTTATAGTTTTAAAGTTCACAAAAATAAAAATAGAAATTGAATGTCAAAAAATTAGTACAGAAATTAGAAAAACTTAATCGTTCAAGAACTCGTCAACCGTGTAATAACATTTGTCAATTAAAATTCTTTGCAAAGTTTTCTTGAACTTGAAATTATTACTTGAGATTATTAAATAGATCTATCGATTCTTGGTAGATATGATCATGTGGTCAAGTTCTAAATGATGATGGGAAAATCATTCAAACAGCGATAAGATTTTCAGTTTCAGTATCATAATAGTACTAACACTTAATCTTTTTTTATTGTCACAGGTCGCGTCGGTGGTATGCCTTTTGTCCTGATGGTCTACATCTCGGAGTACCACGCACCCAAGGTTCCTCATAATGTTGTTTCCGACATGTCTCTTGGTTTAGCTGACTTAAATCAATTCCTGGTCGGTGAGCCGCTCGGCTTCCCAGTGAACAGACCTCTCTACCCATGGCAGGTGGTGGGTGTCAACAACATGTACTTCCAGGATGTTATGATCTACCACAAGCACACCCCTGAAATCCAAGTTCCTCACATGGAATAAGCGGTTTATTGCAATAATAATTATGGGAATGTAGTGCAAATATCTCTATGGGAGAGATTAGAACTTCCATCCCATTTTTCAGTTCAGTAGAGAAGCAAAGTAGGCTTGGAAGTTTGCCTAGCTACTATCAATATTTATGCAACTTGGCGTCAATAAAGTATTGTGCATTTATGTTATTTTAATATAGTGTTTATTTATGTAGTGTTTGAATTTTTGTTGTTGTTTACTATTTAATATTTATGTATTAAAATACGATGATCAATGTAGTGATTGTTTATTATTTCCCACCTAAGATGAAAATTGTTCGGGTCTTACTTATACAAAAATTTAATTAATTGTTTCAAAGTCAATATAATAATATCGTGTTTAAAACGTGTTTACCCTAAACAACTGATAAAGGCGGTTTGTGGTATTAAGGTTCATGTTTAAGAGCCTTATATGATATAGTACTATTTTTAATGTTGAAAATCAGATTCAGTTACTCAATCAGTCACCTAGATAGATAGATCTCAGTTTTACATATTCCATGTTGTATTAATAAAGAAATAAAATATTATTATTTTGATTTCCTAATGCAATATTTTGTTAATAATAATTTGATTATATTGCTGATGAATAATGATGATGTTAAAAAAAAAGTAAAATGGCAGTTATGAAGTCGCTAAAACTAAAATCTTATACAGCAGGGTAATCAAAATTCCTTTAGTTAATTGCATGAACATTCCCTAAACGGTACTTAGATACTATCCATAAAGGAAAACCGGAAAAGAGCATTGCCATTGGTGCACTTCAAGAAAACATTCCGAAAAGTAGGAGCCAAGGGAAACGGGCTCCTTTTGGCGGTGAATAGATACGCTTGTATTTTGGCGGCGTTTTATGAAACAAAAATGGCTTCACCCCATTTGGAGACTGCCTGTAGAAAGTATTTATGTTTATTTATAATCTATTCTTGCTTATTATTTAATTGTAAAAAGTCAAATACTAGATGTTTTATCATTATTGTTATTATTACTATTTACTGATTATGTATTTTGACTGCCTCCGTGGCAAATGCGGCGGCTGCGCAAGGAGACGCAGGTTCGATCCCCGCGCTGTGCAAATATTTGTATGCATGAATATGAATATTTGCACTGGTCTGGTCGTGCCTCGGAAAGCACGTTAAGCAGTTGGTCCCGGTTGCCATACGAACATCTAGTGGCAGTCGTTACGGGTTGTTGGAGCCCTCAAAAGTCCAACAATTGGTCTAATTGCAATGCTTCGATATCGCCTTCAGGTTGTGGAGGTCAGACGGCAGTCGCTTCACGGAAAATGTCGAAGTTTCGCCAAAATCAGTAGTTAGACTGGTAAAGCGGACCCAAGACTCCAAAGCTGAAAAAAAGCTTTGGATGCGACTGTGATTAACGCTGAGATGATGATGTGATGATCTGATTATGTATTTAATTTAACTTATCGTTTTTAATGTTCGAAGATGGAAATTAAAAAGTTGTTGTGAATTTTATATTACCAAAATGTTTGTCTTATTATTTATCGTTAAAATGAACAACGTTTTATGAGAATTATGAAATGAAATTCCTACCTAGACAAAAGAACTTCTCTTGTATACGTTTATAAGATTTTTTATTGCATACCCATAACAAGGGAATTATATTTAATGAATTAACTAGCTGCGCCGTGCGGTTTCACCCGCATAGGATTCGATATGTTTTTTTTAAATATGCTCCACTCCTATTGGTCGCAGCGTGATGTTATATGTCCTCCATATATCCTCCTGGATTAATGGGCTATCCAACGCAAAAAGGTATTTTTAAATCGGACCAGCACTTCCTGATATTAGCGCGTTCAAACAAACAAACACACAAACTCTTCAGCTTTATATATTAGTATAGATATATATTAAAACAAATATAATTGCTGTTACCCACTTATCGGTTCCTCTTAAAATTACCCACACCTCTATGCAATGGGTTTTTAATTACTTTATACGCCTTTCATCCCGTGATTTCCACCTCTCCACTAATAAACCTCGTAGATTCTCTATGGGACTGAGATCGGATGATTGCTCTGGCCATGGAAAAACAATTATTTTCAGATAATTGTGAAACCTCACGCCATGTGCTTGCCTAGTGAATAGGACAATTGTCCTAGACAAGTACTATTCGTGTTAATTCATTAGCTGTATATAACACCTAAGCGCGCGGAGGAATAAAGCCAAGTTCTCCTGGCCCTTTTATCGTAATTCCATTAGGCGTTTTGATCACACTAACAAGTCTTATCTTCACGCCATAAATAAAGTCCAACCTTCTTGTGCATTATGCCTTTCTGTCAAGAAGAGATTTTAAGCTAGTCGTCTGCAGTGCAAGCTTTCAGCGTGGAGGGCAATGTGAACAGTTTGTAATTAGGTGTTGAATAATACTACCTGACTTTTTTCTCTCTCCTTCCCCTTAGTACTCCATCAAGAGTTTGTCTGTAATTTCTCGCCTTCCCCCCCCCCTTTTTGCTTTGTTTGGGAAATCATCAAATGACCTCACCGACTCTTTTACTGACTAAAACTAATAAAGAGTTTTCTTTTCTAATCTAATATCGCACAATGTCTAATTGATGGAAACACGATTTAATTACCAGCCATGTAGGTATTACCATTGCACCTCGCTTATAACCGACGAACTTCCACTTTGCTGTCAATAAGTGAGCTCTTAATAAGCATCACTTGATCCAGCGACTTACAAAATACTAAAGTGGTTTATTTTTTATATAATGTATAATCCGGTCAATTGAGACCGTTGAAGTTATATATTATAAATTCGTAACAAGCTAAAAATTCGTAAGATCATTTAAAATATAATTATAAATAAAATTTCAAAGTTCCCCATCTTTTCCCTGTATGGGAAACATTCAGGGTCAAATGTCAAAAATATGATTTTATGTGATTTTCAGCAAAATGGTAAGTTTTATCTTTAAAATATCTCAGGTCAAAATTGTAGATTATATAATCCATACTAATATTATAAATGCGAAAGTAACTTTGTCTGTCTGTCTGTCTGTCTGTTACGCTTTCCCGCTTAAACCTCTCGACCGATTTTCATGAAATTTGGCACAGACAATCTTTAGACCCTGAGAAAGAACATAGGCTACCTTTTATTGAAAAAAAAAATGAAATTGAAATCTAAAAAGCGCGATATAACCGAATTACTGGTAATATATAAAAAATATATTCATAGGTATTGTTTTCTCACGAGCCATTGTTTCGGAGAAAATCTAGAAAAGTTGTAATCGTTATAATATGCATACGTTTCCAAGCTATTTGAGGTAAAATAGTATATGATTTTGACAGTTTGCAAAAGTAGATAAGCTTTGTGATGAATACATTTGCGATTGATGTTGAGCTTTTCCTGGTTGTAAGAAGAAAATAGTTTTCTCAATTAGAGCTCGAGCTGTAAGTAATACGAGTAAGTCTACATCTTCACCAACAACAATAGTTGTATTTGTCAAATTGATTTGTTCTATTGCTGTTTCAATGACTAATACGTCAGCATCATTGATTTATTGTTAATATCAATATATTTTCAGCCGTAAACTTTTTTTCAACATTGAAGTAAACCTAGACTTGTTGTGACTTGTCTACCTTATAGCTTATGCATATCTTATATTTTAAGTCTAAGTTATAATAATCGATAGAAAAATATTTAAACATATATTATGACTCTGGAGATGTGAACACGAGGCGTACCTACTCAAACATATTATAACGATTACAACTTTTGAAAATTTTTGAAATGTTATATCTCCGAAACAGTGATGTTTGCGCTAGTTTATCGATCGGGTCCGATTGTTAGTTAGTCGAGTTGTTAGATCCCCGACCGATACGGGCTAGCGTAATTTAGTATTGTCTATGGTGACGCGCCGCCTTTCTTAATGACACACAACGTGTTGGGACCCCGCCGCGTACAGGGGCCGTTGCTTGAACACAACGTGTTGGGACCCCGCCGCGTACAGGGGCCGTTGCTTGAACACAACAACGTCTTGAGACCCCGCCGCAAAAGGGTCCGTTGCTTGAACCTTCTTGACGAAATCCTCGCATGCGTGGCGTGTTTCGGACGAGTGAATTTCGGGAAATTATATATACCACCGGCCGCGTTTTGTATAGTTTGTCACGATTGTTGCCCGTGTTTTGAAGTATTTACTTGAACTATAAAACGTAGCGGTGCCGTCTGTAAATTGAGTTGAATTTGAATCGGAAACGTGGTTTCATTGGCGATCTTTGTCGGGCGTGATTGACACTGCTAAATAACTTCTTACGTTGGTGAGCTTTGGTGCCCTATTAAGGGAACTTCTTGGTGTGTCGACTGGTATGGGACAGACAGTGAACTGAAGACCTCGGACGTCAACGTAATCGACTTCGCTTCGTGACGGAGCACACTGAGTCCCAGGTAAGTCCCGTAGATTTACTAGAGTGTGATCGGAGATTGATTTTACTTGTGGTGTAAGCCGACCTTGTTTGTTTGATAAGCCGTGACAAATGCGCGGTAGATGTACGTGCTTTACTGGGGCGCGCCTACAAGTGACGCGCAGGAAAAAAAGTAAGAATACATTTTTATAGATAACTAGCTGTTGCCCGCGACTCCGTCCGCGTGTTAATATAAAATAAGCGCCTGTTAAAATAGTGGGAGCAATATGTACGTCCGCATTTGCTCCCGTTTTCGCAACATTTTTTGTTACTGCTCTGCTCCTATTAGTCATAGCGGGAAACATCCCGCTATGACTAATAGGAGCAGAGGGCAGAGGTTACATAGGCTATATAACAATATAGCCTATGTCCTTTCTCAGGCTCTAGACCAGTAGTTCCCAAACTTATTTTTCTCGTGGACCACTTTCAAAATTTTACTGGTTTCGGTGGACCCCCTGCTGCTACATTTCTACCACATTCTTAAAGTCGCCAAAAATAAAAATTGTGTCACTTCTGAGTTCTGTCCCTATATTCCGATATGTAAAATAAAAACGAAAAATGGTACATTTTATATCACTTTATTTATTAAAAGAATAGAATTACAAGAAAAAAATATTAAGGTAATATAGGTTCAGGTCATAATTTTAATTAATGGGAAGGATGTATCTGATGGAGTGTCAGCAAACGATCAATGTTTGGCTTTATTTTTGTCAGCAATAACCGCAAATCCGCCCGTTCTGTGATGTTTAATTTGCTCCTTTTTTTTGTTAAGAGGTTTGTAACGGCACTAAAACTCCTTTCGATAAGGTATGACGAGGGAAAAGCTATTAAAAATTTCCTTGCGATTTCCCACAGTCCAGGATATTTTTCGGGTATTTCTGCTTGCGGCCAAAATGTTGGGTAGCCTTTTCTAAATTTCACCTTCAGCTCCTCATTAGTCCTTAGCTCGAGCAGCTCCTCTTGTAATACAACATTGGCCACTTCCGTTTCATCAAATGGATTTATGATCCATGGTGGTATATCCATTGTCAGTATATCTTCAAACCTGGTTTTGAAGTCATCATGCAGGGCACTTAAATGTTGACTGTAGGTATGGATATCCTCATCAATACATTCTACCTGCGACAAGTTTGGAAATTGAGGGAATTCGCGCCGACTAATGTTTTGCTTCATAAATTTCAATTTCCCAAGAAAAGCCGAAATTATCCCCTTTGTTTTTATTAAATTCAGGCTGTCCCCTTGTAACTGCAAGTTAATATCATTAAATTTTTTAAACAAATCTGTCAAATACGCAATGTCTGCTTTGAATTTGATCAAGTTTTCTTTTAAATCTGGATCTCTACTTTCTAAGAACTCTAATATGGAATCGAAAACAGAGTAAAATCTCGTTAAGCATGCACCTTTCGACAACCAGCGTACTTCAGTATGTAAGAGCAGTCGTTGGAAGTCTTCATCATTTTCGTCGCACAATTGAGCAAATAAACGCATATTCAATGCATTGCTTCTGATTTTGTTGACAGCTTTTATTACAAAATGAAGAGATTGGTTCAACCTGTCACTTAAATGTTTTGCCACAAGATGTTGTCGGTGGATTACGCAATAAATAGCTGTAAGTACTGGTATAATTCTTTTGAGATGACTTATAAACCCACGATATCGCCCGACCATTGCAGGAGCTCCGTCTGTTGCCACTGAAATAATGTTTGTAAATGGGATCGATTTTTCCGTAAAAAAATTACTCAGGACATTAAATATTGATTCGCCTTTAGTGTCAGTCTCCAAAGTTCTGGCAAATAGCAATTCTTCGTGAATTTCTTCCTCAACAATAAATCGGACATATGCCAATAGTAATGCTTCATTACTGGGTAACGTTGACTCGTCCAGTTGTATAGAAAAAATGAGTTTTTTGCAGATGATTGCACAAAAAGCTTTCGATATCAGAGCTCATTTCATCAATGTGTCTTTGTACAGTATTGTTACTTAATGGGATTCTATTTAGTACGTCAAACGGAGATTTGTGCAAAACAGTTTTTAAAACCTCTTCAACAGCGGGTAAAATTAATTGTTCTCCGATAGTGTGCGGTTTCCAGATTTTGCTATAAGTAATGAGATATTGTAAAATTCCCGCAAGCCATCATCGTTACTTTGAGATGTTGAAGCGAACATACTGTGCACGGTGGGTCTCTTTCCATATTTTTCTTTCAATGTTTGAAAATATTTTAAATCTTTACCTATTTTATCAGTATGACACCTTTTTAGATGATCTTCGAGCTTTGATGGTTTCATAGAGTCATTGCTCAAAACTTTGTTGCATAATAGGCACATGGGCAATTGTTTGTCTGCCTCTGATGGAACAAAACCATATTTCAAATAATCGACACTATATTGTCGACATTTTTTCTTTGCTGTAGCCATGTTTCGTGTCAGTTACCTTACCTGTAAAAAAAATATTTTTGTAACCAAGTTTTTTTCTGAATATAGGTATCACACCGCAGCCTTTGTCAGCACGCGGAAATAGAATTACGGCTTGTAAAGGGACCAAGTAATAAACCGCTGCCGGTAAAACGGTATCAATTTTAAAGTACATAATTTACCACTAATTTTTAATAGTATAAATAAAAATTGGAATACTCAGTATCGAATACTGATCATATTTGTGTAGGAAAAAATAAAAGTCGAAATCCCAAAATTGTCCATAAAAACGATAACTAAAATTTTATTTAATCAATGAGTTCACGCGCTCCGCGTATTTGCGTATTTTTTGTCTGCAGCTTCATTGTTAAAACGTGACAAACTGGCATCGAAGTTCAAGCTCCGCCCTTTTCCCGTCGCCCGCGCACCGCTTGCTCTTTCCGAAAAGGAATAGTTTTGATAAAATAGTTACATCAAAATCAATTTAAAATGATTATGAAATTACTGTTTTATAAAATTAGTAGTTATTTGCAAGAAAAATTAAAAAATTAATTGCTCTGCAATATTGCTTATTCGGCCTTTTTAGAGAGGCAGTGCTTCTCTCGTGAAAAAATAATTGAATAAAACGTGCTGTGTTTGTCTTCAAATCGAAAGAGGACAATTAAAATATCTGTAAGTTACTAAGTTACCTATCTATACAGGCCGTTGTGATCAACCGACTAGTACACGTAAACAAAATACTTAAGTACTATAACAAAAAAAAGGTAGGTTACTTACTTTTCTCCGGTACTAGCAAACGCAGATATAAATTTTCTCACAACTTTTTTTCCAAATTCCGCCTTTTTTCGAAATTCCGGAAACGGATGAATGCGTTTGCCTTTGGCATCAAGTATTTATAGTGGTGATCAAGTTCATGTCTGAACAAGCATTAAGCATTGTCGGGCGGATAGCGCTTTGCAAGTCTGTACACGAAATTGTACGTAATATCGAATACGCAAGTTTGGACAAGTAACAGTCGCTTGCCTTATTAAAATATTATCTGCTTAGATAGGTACTTAAAACAATGTAGGTAGGCCCTTATAAAAACTATGCTTACATTTTTGCTCTTTACTATCAAAAGCAGATAAATTTTCGTGGACCTCCATTAACATCTTATGGACCCCCATTTTTTGTTCACGCCTACGTAGACCCCCAGCAAGTCTCCCGTGGACCCCTGGGGGTCCACCTGGACCACTTTGGGAATCACTGCTCTAGACTATCTGTGTACCAAATTTCATTACAGTCAGTTCAGTAGTTTTGGCGTGAAAGCCGGACAGACAGACAGACAGACGGAGATACTTTCGCATTTATAATATTAGTATGGATTTTATAATCTACAATTTCGGTCTGAGATATTTTTATGATAAAACCTACCGTTTTGCTGAAAATTACAAAAAATCGCAAAAAATATCATATTTTTGACCTTTGACCTTGAATAGATTTTTTCCATACATGAGGAAGATGGGGAACTTTGAAATTTTATTTGTAACTATAATTTAAACGATCTCATAGATTTTCACCTTGTTGTTAATTTGTGTAACTTCACTCTCATTTTTTAGTGTAATTTGATCAAACTAATAGTAGTATTTATTATAAAACACGAAAACTCTACATTTATAAATCCAAAAAAATAATATTTGCCTGCATTTTCTGAAAATATAAAGGGTGTCTCTGACATCGACGCACAAACGAGTACCATGGATCCAGTACATGATTCTGAACCCCTCAGTGGTGGAATTACTCGTCGGTTTTTTCCTGATGTAATAAAAATCATAAGCAGTTTTTTTCACATTAAACCGATCATCATTGCTCTACTTTTATAACCCAATAAGATTTTGAAGGAAAAATTAATTAATTCGCTAATTACATATAAAACGGCAACGTGAACAAAACTTGAAAAACTATCCTTTCAACTGATTTAATAGAGTTCACATCAGGGATCAACGTCATACCGACAAACACGCGCGGCGGCACGCTTGCAGTGTTCAAAGGCCGAGCCGACACATTTTTTAAACATTGTGATTTCTGTAACCGCTCATTAACGATATAAATGACTATCATAATTTCATTAGTGGCATGCGGTGTAGCCTTTTCGCGAAGTTTGCGTTACGATGGTATTATACACCCTGTATAATACCGCTATATATATAAAAACAAATTATAAACGACAACGTTCATTCCGGTCAAATTAGCAAGTACTTACCTATGTACTTATACTTAACTCATGCCTACCTCGCATATATCTGAATTCTTTATTTGGTTTTCTATGATCTACCTTTCAACCTTTACGAAACAAGTAATTAATGTGAACAAGATAAAGAACATTATATTTCTGTCCCAGTACTTGTTATCGAGTAAAAACTTACAAAAGGTCTACATACCACGTGACATTTGAACTAAAGTCTCACTGATTCACGGATGTACCTATCTGCACACACCTAACCGCTACGTAATCTTGACTCATAGCATAATGTTGAAACTACGAACTACATTACATTATTTTAATATTAGACATGTTTATTATTTACATACACATACACAGTTTATTAAGCACTTAAGTCAAATTGAAATTTTAAAACCTAATGCGTTTTGAGATTGCCTATGGACTTAGTAAAGTGTGTTGCATGATTAAACAAAAACTAAAAATTAAAGGAAAAAAGGTACTAATTTTAAATTGTATTTAAAAAAATAAGGCGTAAGTAGTTATGGAGGATATGAAAATGAGGTGATAAGGAGAGCTGGGTTAAGGGTACGTGGAAGAGGCCAGGCAGCCGAAACAGGACCTCGGTAAGCAGGCACGAAGTAGATCCGTCTCAAGCAGCAGCAGTGATTGTGTTAGCCAGTCGAAGGCACAATTTCGATCTATGGGATAGGCTTAGGATAGCAATAGCAGCTCGGCGTCACAGAAACGCCGTGACGCCCAGCCGCTATTGCTGTGTGACCCTTGGAAAGGCTCTGGTAGCAGCAGTGGTTCAGCAACCAGGGTCTTAACAGGCCTCGTAGCGGCGATCGGCGGCGATCTCTCGCGTCGGATCCTGGTCCAGATCATGATCCGGAGCGAGATTGCATGGCAGGCCGTCACCTTCTTCTGCGAAGCAGTAAGGCTGGCAAAGGAGAAGGCGGAGCGCGTGAGGCAGCGGGAATCCCAGCACCCTCATGCCACTAGCCGCTACAGGAGATGCCCTGGTCGGGAGACGCCATCGAACTCCCAGCCACCGTTGGTGCGGGTGGTGAGTAGTGGACAGCTTGCCGCCCGGTAAGGACCAGGCCCGAGTCGACGGCACGTTGTGTTACACGCGCGCCTCAAAGAGATGTCAGCACATCGTAACGGGGTTCACGAAGACCGGTGCCTCCTGGGTCAGGGTTGCAGGTTGGTTAAAAAAGAAACTGTGGCCCTGGCCGTCGTACAGGTAAGTGAAGAAACACGTGTGGGTTTAGTAAAAGTGTGACACGCCCTTATGCTCCGCCCAGAGCGGGAGAAGACATTTGATGATTTCCCATCCCAGAAAAAAGGATCTTTGCAGGTAACAGTACCAGGAGACTTAAGTATCTAGAAACCTTCTTTTTTAGAGGTTAAATCAGAAGTGACCACAGCTCTGCGTGGATTTATAAAGGATTTCATTAGATTTCATTAACGCAGAACGTCTTTAAGTTAAATATTAAAATAAAATAATGACCAGTAAAAATGTATGATTTTGAAGAAGTTGGACGACTACTCAGCTAAATAATAAACTGCCATCAACAATTTCATAGAAAGGTTGAAAACTCATGACACAATAAATATTGTTGACACACTGAAATAGTAAGTTACTATATAATTGAAATTAAAATTAAAAATACTTATCTTAAACATACTACAAAAATACCGTCTGAAACGTTATAATTATTCATAATT
Organism: Sesamia inferens; assembly: GCA_037179545.1. NCBI lineage: Eukaryota > Metazoa > Arthropoda > Insecta > Lepidoptera > Noctuidae > Sesamia > Sesamia inferens. Next base: position 15,787,503 of record CM073938.1, on the reverse strand, counting down.
TAAACACAAATATACAAATAAGGAAATAAATAAATTAAGTAAAATTAGTCAGATACCAAAGATAAAATAATATATAAATTGTAGATTAAATAAAATGATGCTAATAATCTCCGTATATATTTTATTTATTATTAAATTAAATCTATACTAATATATAAAGCTGAAGAGTTTGTTTGTTTGTTTGTTTGAACGCGCTAATCTCAGGAACTACTAGGCCGATTTGAAAAATTCTTTTTGCGTTGGACAGCCCATTAATCCCGGAAGGCTTTAAGCTATAAAACATCACGCTGCAACCAATAGGAGCGGAGCATAACTACCTCCATGCGAACGAAGTCGCTGGCGGCCGCTAGTTGCAATATAATTATATTATTTTAAGATATTCAAACAGAGCTTCCTCTCTCCTGTTACCCTATTTTGCTGTGCACTACAGGGTCCATAATTGATCTCACATAAATTGTTACCACCCTTATATGAACTTATGGTAAAGCAATAAAGATATTGAGTATTATGTTAAAGAGTCAAAAAGTATTGCCATCTAGTGTGGATACAGTTCTCAACGCTGACTTGTCACTAAGTGTCAAATCAAATATAGCAAATCAAATATTATGAGCTGATTGAGGATGAGTAATGTAATGAGTCTTGGTATCGTAAAAAATAATCAGAACAGCGAATGTTCTTTCTGACCTGCAAAAATGAATGCCAATAATGTGAGTCACAGACATCAGCACATCAACCTACTACAATCTAAAAGATTTCTTTATTAGATTTTCAACTTTATATCTAAAACATTAAAGCTCAATATTGATGGCTTGCTGTCGTCCGTACCTTACATTTCAAATGTAACCCGTGATATATCTCATCATCATCATCATTATTTCAGCCGTAAGACTGCTGCACATAGACCTCCCCGAAGGATCTGCACGACAACCGGTCCTGCACCTCCCGTATGCAGCGGTTTCCCGCGACCTTCACCAGGTCATCCACCTTGTCGGGGGCCTACCCATGCTGCGTCTTCTGGTGATATATATAATTAGGTAAAATGGTGCCAAGCGGAAAAGAAAAAGAATAAGCCCTGTAATAATGTCAGTTATCTAGTATGCAGTATTTTATGTAAAATAGCAATACGCTGAATTTGAAACTTTACTTGCATTGATACTCTACAATGTTCCTACATAGACACAGGGCGCGTTTCTTAGAGGGATTTGGTTGTAATTCACCACGCTACGTTTCTATAGTGGTTTAACGTAGATACACATTATATAAAAATATATATAGTCTAACTAGTTTATGACCTCAGCCCTAACTAGTAACACAGAAAAAAATATATAAAAACTAGCTAACCCGGCAAACGTTGTTTTGCCATATCTATATATATAAAAGAAAGTCGTGTTAGTTACATCATTTATAACTGAAGAACGGCTATACCAATTTGGCTAAAAATTGGTAAGGAGGTAGCTAAGAACTGGGAGAAGGACATAGGATACTTTCTATGCCGCTCCCCGTCGTTCCTGTGGGAATAAATGAGCTTCTTTATTTCGACTTCTCCCACGCTTTTATGTTACCCTGGTACCTTGAACGTCAAAAAAATATGCACAATAAACCTTCTTTCATGTATTATGATTATTTGATAATGATGAATGAATGACGTTTATTGTTTCGACTTCTCCTACAGTTTTGTGATACCCTGGTACCTTCCACGTCAAAAAAATATGCAGAATAAACCTTCTTTGATGTAATTATGATTATTTGATAATGATGAATGAATGAGGTTTATTGTTTCGACTTCTACAGTTTTGTGCTACCCTGTTTGTTACCTTGCAAGTCCACAAACTATGCACAATAAAACCTCTTTCATGTATTAATTATGGTGATTTGAATGATGAATGAGTTTTTTATTGTTTCGATTTCTCCTACACTTTTGTGCTACCCTGGTACCTTCCACGTCAAAAAAATATGCACAATAAACCTTCTTTCATGTAATTATGATTATTTGATAATGATGAATGAATGAGGTTTATTGTTTCAACTTCTCCTACAGTTTTGTGATACCCTGGTACTTTGCATGTCCACAAACTATGCACAATAAAACCTCTTTCATGTATTATGGTGATTTGATAATGATGAATGAGTTTTTTTATTGTTTCGATTTCTCCTACACTTTTATGCTACCCTGGTACCTTGCACGTCAAAAAATATGCACAATAAACCTTCTTTCATGTATTACAATTATTTGATAATGATGAATGAATGAGGTTTATTGTTTCGACTTCTCCTACAGTTTTGTACTACCCTGTTACCTTACACGTCCACAAACTATGCACAATAAAACCTCTTTCATGTATTAATTATGGTGATTTGAATGATGAATGAGTTTTTTTATTGTTTCGATTTCTCCTACATTTTTGTGCTACCCTGGTACCTTACACGTCAAAAAATATGCACAATAAACCTTCTTTCATGTATTACGATTATTTGATAATGATGAAAATGAGGTTTATTGTTTCGACTTCTTCTAAACTTTTGTGCTACCCTGGTACCTTGCACTTCCACAAAGTAGGAAACACGTGTCCAGTATTTTTAAGTTAATAATATTATGTACAAAATTTCAAAAAGATATAATGAAAAACCACAAAGTTATAAGCTTGCTACTCTACTTGGTTGTCCCAACAAAAATATGGTCAAAGATCCGCGGGCGAGCGAGCGCGGTGCGTTGACTTCTAGGGTCAGCTGTTGCGCGCGCGCAATACTATGATGTATCGTACGTAAGCTGCGTGACGCGCTCGGTGACTACACTGCAACAATTTCTAAATGACGTGAAGTGTGACGTGACATAAGACATGGTCCAACTCATTCAAAATGTAAGTCAGCAATTCATATACCAAAAATGGTATAACAAAAAGCAAATGACAGCTGAGCATATTTAAAAAAAGTCTAACCGGTTGAAGCAATCGTTTAAAGCAAAGAATATAAATACTCTCTGCTGGTTTAAAGTTTCTAATAAAAAACCACAAAGCCAACTTCAATTTCAAAATTTCTAATATTGTATTGCTGTGCCATTTATCATCAATAAAAATATCATGCCGTGACCAAGACCTTCAAATCTTTCTCGACAAAGCGGTAATGCAAGAGTAAATCGAAACATTCTGAATGAAAGCACTGAAGAAGAAGAGCAAGAAATTGCACGTGCAGAGCGCCGTTTTAGTATGACTCGACTTCGTGCTTCTCACTCACAAGAGCAAAGGGAGGCGGCAGTCCGTGAAACTGTTCCGTTGACAATGCGAAATCGGGCAATCGAAAACCTCAGAGATCATCATCATCATCATCAATCTTTTTATCGTCCCACTGCTGGAGACAGGTCTCCTCTCATGCAGAGAAGGATTAAGCGTAATCACCACGCTTTCTCAATGCGGGGTGGCGATTTCAGACTTATAAAGTCCAGGTTTCCTCAAGATGTTTGCCTTCACCTTCAGTCATTGGTGTGCTAGATATACCTAGAGGGTACATATCACTTTAGAAAAGTTACATCGATACTTGCCTGACCTGGAATCGAACCCGCGCACTCATACAAGAGAGGCTGGTGTTTTAACCACTAGGCCACCACGACATCTCAGAGAACAGCTAGATAATTTACAAAGCAAAGGTAGAAATTCATAATTTCTTTCACAATGTGCTACAATAAATAAATGACAAATAAAAAAATCATGGATTTTTACTTTTTCAATTAGGAACTGATTTCAATTAGAAGTAATAATATTTTTTTTATTTACAATGTTCCTAATTGAAAAAGTAAAAATGTGATCATGTGATATTTATTGCCTTTAAGGCGGAACAAAGTTCGCCGGGTCAGCTAGTAAATAATAAAAAAAAATTAGGGGTGGACTACCCCTAACATTTAGGGGGATGAAAAATAGATGTTGGCCGATTCTCATAGATACCGGATAAGCACAAAAAATTTCATCAAAATCGGTCGAGCCGTTTCGGAGGAGTTTAAGTTCGAACACCGTGACACGAGAATTTTATATATTAGATAGTTCAAGCCGACTCTGTTAATTATTCTCAAGGTTTGTACTCCCGAGTTAAACGAAAGCCGACTCCCGAGCGACTCCCGAGTTATCTCCTGTGTTGACACGCTTGTATCGCCTCTCATTTAGGACTGGTATCCAAGTCCTGGAAACTTGCCAACATGCAGCCCGTGCCCAAAAAGGGTGGTCGTACCGATCCTACCAACTATCGGTCGATTTCAATAACCTCCATACTCTGCAAGATTATGGAGCGTGTATTCAGCTCGTGCCTCTTAGCATGCCTGGAAGGTAACGATCTCCTCAGTGGCCGACGGCGAGTATCCACCCTAACGTTGTTAATACTACATAGATCCGGACGAGGCGTTCCACCTCTCCTTTTATACCGCGTACATCGAGGAGCAGGAACAATTTGCCAACGACGAAGTTTTCGTCTGACTACAATTTAAGTGTCTTCAAGGCTAGAGTGAATAGGCCCTTAATAACCTAGCGTGCTTTACCATATACGATTGCATTACTTCTTATCATCGGGATTGCGGCCAAGCGCTAGTTTATAATAGGTAAAATCAAAACACTGTGACATGACAATTTTATATGGCTAGTAGAAATTATCACTTCTCAACAATTGCTACTCAGTTGAAACTGCAACAGATATTATCTCTTATCGGCTTTAAATGAGTTGAATGAAAGTCTTTTGTGGGTCACCTACTGTCTAATTATCGTACTTTTACTACAACGTGTTCATTGATAACTAGTAATTAAATGGTGACCTGTGATAAAGGTGCGTATAAATATGTGGTGCAGAAGATGCATCGGCACTCGTGGACATGGCTCGTTTGGTGTTGTGGGTATTGGCTCTCCTAGCGGCCGGGGTCTTCTCGGAACCTGTGAGGAATAATGTGTCTCAAAAAGCTGGTAAGCCCAATTGATTTATTAAGTTATAGGTTCAATAACAGATAGATATTTACGTCTCTTTGCCATAAGTGTTGTAGTGTGTGTGTAAATAGAGAGTAACTGCGAACAAATCGGGTATTTTATCAAAACTAAGGCCAAGAATAAAAGCTTATATACCGAGCTTAGTGAAATTGGCGATCTTGTTACTGTTGGTTTGTTCTAATATTACGAGTATGAAATATTTAGAACTTATTAATTCGTATTTCTATACTAGTATTTAAATAGTTAATTCTTATTTATACATTGTATTATATGTAACCATATCGATCTCATGATCCTGGGAAGCTATTGTATGGATATACAAATGTAAATTTATAAGCATGTGTGTTTAATTTTTCGTATTGAGTAAAGTTTCGCACAGGGCTTTAACGTATTAAAGGTACCTGCAATAACCATAGTATGTAATGGGATCAGCTTATTTATAAAATGTAAAACATCTTACGAAATAATAATGATAATGATAAAAAAACAAAGGAATATGTATGGTATATTTATTGATGGAAAAGAACGTAATGTACGACAAAATTTGTATTTTGTTTTTTGCAGTTGACCCAGTCTTCCTGCAACGCCAGGTGGATTTGATGTTCTTGTACTTCCACATTGATGAGCCGACTCATGTTGTCGTGCAGCCATGGAGTCTCGAAAAAAACACTCAAAACTTCAGTGTATGTTATTTCGGATTATTTTCTAAAGTTTTAAACTAGTTTTAGATTTAGCAATACAATGAGAATACACACGACTGCAACGATACAATACAATGACAATAGACACAACTAGTTTTGAATTTTGCTGCTGCTGTAACTTACATTGTTATTTGGTTCCAGAATGTGTCCGCTGTGACAACCTTTATCGAGTTGGTGGAGCATCAGTGGGTACTTCCTCGCGCTGTTCCGTTCTCAGTTCTCGAATCTGAGCACATGTTTGAGGTAGTCACCATATACAATGTGCTGTATTCTGCTAAGGACTACGACACATTTTACAAGGCTGCCTTGTACATGAGAAACATCATCAATGAGAATCTCTTCGCTTACGTGCTCAGTGTTGTCATTGTGAGTCGTCCAGATACGCAAGGAATCTACATCCCCCGTCTGTATGAGGTGTTCCCTTCATACTTCAACAATGGTGAAATTATGACTACCGCCCAGAGGATAAACACCCACGGTTCCCACATGGTGGAGCACTACCCATCTACCTACATATGGGACGAAAGTGTAGTTATTCGGTCGAATGTTACGATCTGGCCGTACTACAATAGCCAGAGCACACCCGTCGCCTACTTCACGCATGACTACGCCTTGAACACCTTCTACTATAACTATCATCTGGCTCAACCCGCTTGGCTACAGAGCGAAGCTCTTCCAATGAACCAGCATCGACGTGGAGAAATGTTCTGGTTCTTACACAAGCAGATTGTTGCTCGTTACTACATGGAAAGACTTTCTAATGGTCTCGGTGAAATTCCTGAAATTAATGATGAGATTATAGTAGAAGGTTACAACCCTGGTCTTTTGTACCACAATGGTATTGCTTTCCCTGTTAGACCAAACTACTTCCTCCTCAACCAGCCTCAGTTAGTTAGTGAAATCCAACAAATCTACGATTACGAACGTCGCATTCGTGACGCCATTGACCAGGGATACGTGGTTAACGTAAGTATATATTTATTTATATATTATGATTAACAGTTAATGTCATCATTTTTATCGTCACTATATGTAATATTTCACATGTTGTAGAGTGTTGGTGAACATATCAATATCAGCGTTCCAGAGGCTATTGAGATCTTGGGTAGTGTCATTGAGGGTAACGTCGACTCTCCAAATGTGGAATATTATCAGGACTTCATCAGCATCATGAAGATGGTTTTGGGCAACTCTGTTGTTCAAGAACACCAGTTCTACCATCAGTGAGTTATCCATCATTAAGTTATGCTTAATAGTTGATCATAAAATAGTTCATCATATACTAATGTTTATATACATGATTCCAGTTTCATTCCTTTGGTTGTCCCCTCTGTCTTGGAACAGTACCAAACTGCTCTGCGTGACCCTGCTTTCTACATGATTTGGAAGCGTGTTTTGGGACTTTTCCAAATGTGGCAAGAGAAGCTTCCTCACTACAAGCGTGAAGAGCTTGCTTTACCCCAGGTGGCCATCCAGAACGTTGAAGTTAGCAAATTGTCCACATACTTCGAATACAGCTACCTGAACGTCTCTGCTCATCTGCATATGAACGAAGAAGAAGGTATTAATCGATAAATAATTGTTCCGCCTGAGTTTTCATAAAGGTCATTTCTAATTTAACTTTTTGTTTTGTTAATAGCCAAGGGATTTTACGATCAAGTGAGTGTATTAGTCCAAAAACCGAGGTTAAACCACAAGCAGTTCCAAATCCGCGTTAAGGTCATGAGCGAAGTTGCTAAGAGTGTTGTTGTTAAGTTCTACTTGGCACCCAAATACGATAGTCACGGCTATGAGATCCCTCTCCACGTAAACAGCCAGAACTTTATGCTGCTGGATGAGTTCGTCTATGACTGTAAGTTGTATTTTATGCTTTTAAAAATTTGTGCAAAGTTCATCTTCAAATATGCACAAAAACCATACGAAAGTTCGTATATTCTACATATATTTAAATGCAATAAAATCAAAGTTAATAAAAGTGAGCATTGTACTAACTAAATAAGATCTTATTCAAATAGACAATATAGTTCAAATATGTGTAGCCTTTGGTGCTGAAATTTTGTATGTCGTAAGCTGTATGGGCATTGGACAAAACTAAATGTAGGAGTAGTGCGCTCCTGATCTTATATATCTATTGTTGTAGGTCTATTTATTTCATGCATTCTTTTTATGTCAATAAAACAAAATCATGTTATGAATAATTGAATTGAATTAAACTATATGGAAGAACATTCAACTGCAATTCAACAGCTCACATCCGAAAAGCAACCGCAACAAGAATGGTAGTTTACTTAACGCGTATTTATGAATTCTATTTGCAGTGCCTGTGGGAGAATCCGTGATCATTCGAGACTCTCTTACCAACAATGGCCAGAAATGGGCTTCTGCCTACCAAGTCTACCAGACCGTTATGAAAGCGATGGACAGCAAGGAACCGCTCTACATCGACCAAACTTGGGGCATGGATCAAATGATTCAACACCTTCTGCTGCCTAAAGGTACGCTTTATTAATAAACACATCTGTCGTTTCTTCATAGATATGACTAAGTTCTGAATGAAGATGGAAATTCAAACAGAAATTAGCTTTAGAGTTTCAGTTTCCATTGGTACAAACATTCAATTCTTTTCTTACTGCCACAGGTCGCGTCGGTGGCATGCCTTTCGTCCTGATGGTCTATATCTCGGAGTACCATGCACCAAAGGTTCCTTACAATGGTGCTTCACACGTCCCTTCATCTCTTGGTTGGTCTTCCATTAGTCACATGCTGACCGACGAGCCGCTCGGCTTCCCAGTGAACAGACCTCTCTACCCATGGCAGGTGGTAGGTGTCAACAACATGTACTTGCAGGATGTTATGATCTACCACAAGCACACCCCTGAAATCCAAGTACCTCACATGGAATAAGCAGTTTAATAAGTGTTTTTGACGCCAAGTGGAACATAGAATCGCTTGGTAATGTACATATTCCTGAGCCACTCGCATTAGGACTCCCATTTCATTTTTAGATCAGTAAAGAAGAGAAGTATGCTAAAAAGTTTACCTAGCTACTTTCAACCTGTGTGTACCTTGGCGTCAAAGAAGTATTGTGCATTTGTTATGTTTATATGGTATTTACTTATTTAGTATATGTATTTTTGTTGTTGTTTATTATCAAATATTAATGTATTAAAATATAGTATGATGATTAATGTAGTGATTGTTTATGTATTGCCCACCTAAGATAAAAACTGTTCATGTTTAAGAGTCTTAGACTTATATAATTTTGTACCATTTTTTGTTACTCTTTCAGTCAGCTACGTGGTTATATAGATCTCAGTTTAATATAAATATGTGTAACAAATAAAATATGTTATTAAACTTGGTGTTTTATTTTTAATTCCTACAACAATCTTCTTCATCTAGCATTAATCCGAAGCTTTTCAGCTTTGGAGTCTAGGGTCCGCTTTACCAGTCTAACTGCTCATTTTGGCTAAACTTCGATATTTTCCATGAAGCGACTGCTGTCTTCCACAACCCGAAGGCGATATCGAAGCATTGCAGTTAGACCAATTGTAGGACTTTTGAGGGCTCCAACAACCCGTAACGACTGCCATTAGACGTTCGTATGGCAACCGGGACCAACGGCTTAACGTGCTTTCCGAGGCACGACCAGATCAGTGCAAATATTCATATTCATGCATACAAATATTTGCACTGTGCGGGGATCGATCCCGTGCCTCCTTGCGCAGCGGCCGCGTTCGCTATCGCTACGCTGCGGAGGCTGTCAATTCCTACAACAATATTTTGTTAAAAATGATCCTCATAATTAGCAGCAACGAACAAAAATCAAATTAAAATCATAAAAATGAAGATGGCAGTTATAACTTATAACGTTGTTGATTCTAAAATTATATGCAATATTTAACTTTAGTAGGGTTATTAAATTTCCTGTACGTAATTAATTGCAAGAACATTCTCGAAACAGCAATTAGATACTGACTACAGCTGTGACGTACAGATGACAGCACATCAAGCTATTGCAATCTGACAGATTTCTTTATTACATTTTCGACTTTATGTTTAAAATATTGAGGCTCAAAATTGATTGGGAATTTCTGCTGTCGTCCGTACGACCATCACCTGCCTAGCTTTTTGTACGCCGTACGTTTTGCCTAGCATATTGCACGAAGACACTTTTGTTGGCTTCCAGTTTAACAGTTTTAAGTATACGTTTATGTTAGATTTAAATTCATGTGATAAGGAAGTGTAGTTAAGTTGATTTCGGAGTGGCAAGTGTTATTTTTAAAAATGTTTGAAGTTATGTCGTGAACTGAACTTCACTATGTAGAATTTAAAGTATCTTTTAAAAAATTCATATTTGTTTACATGCTTGACGAATAAATCGCGAATATTGTCTAGTGTTGGAACATTTCAACATAAACTTTCATAGGTACCGAAGCTGTCTCTTATATCTATCATTCTTTTTTGCATTAGTGTTACCTAAAAAGGGTATTCAAATTCAAATTTATTTATTTGTACACATAGGTGTTATAAGATGGTATTTAAAAAACAAAATAAGTTGCACTATGTGTCGCCTTGCAAGGCGTACAAATATTTACCCATTTGGTAGTGGGTGTACACTGTACGTTAATGGCTGTATACCTAATTATAAAATTAAGTAACAAAAAAAAAAAATATATATATATATATGTAATAAAGAAAATGTTTAAACAAGTATTATAAAACAATCTTATGAACTAAAATAAAAAATAATGCAATAAACAGATCTGAGAAAGATGGTGTAGATTCTATATTTCACTAAGGTATTCGTTTATCATATAATAAGCTTTCTGTATTAAAAACCTACGGAGTGTTTTTTTGAAAGTATTTAAGTCTTTTGAAGCTTTTATGGATTTGGGTAATTTATTATATATTTTTGGAGCCATACCTAGGAAACTTTTTGAAAATAGGGCGGTTTGATGGGTTTTAGATTTAAGAGCACCTGGGTGGCGTTTTGAGGAAAGAGTTTGAAATAGGTTTTGGTTATGTTTGATGAACATGACTACTTCAAAAATATATATGGACGGAAGTGTTAATAATTTTAAATTAATAAAAAATGGTTTGCAACTGTCAGTATTTTTAATTATGCATATTGCACGAAGACACTTTTTTTGGGCCTAAAAGGCTAATTCCCTGTCTGTCGAATTACCCCAAAAGATTATGCCGTATCGCAGTGTGGTGGAAACGTATGCGTGATACGCGGTAAGAACAGTGCTGCGATTGGCAACCTTGTTCAAATTGTGCAAAGCATAGCAATATTGATTGAGTTTTTTTACTATATGATCAATCTGTGTTTTCCATGGTATTGAGTTGGCTGTGGGCTATTATTAATTAGCCACATACCCATATGGAAACAAGAATGTGTCCATATGAGTCCGTGGCTAAATTATAACAGCCGAATAGTTTGATCTGAATAGTGGAGGCCTGTGTCCAGTGGGACAATAAACAGGCTGATGGAGTCAAAACTTAAGGGGTTTAAAAATTCGACGAATAATTACCTACATTCGTTTTAATAGTTTACAATAAACGACATTCGGGTATACCGCGTAAATTACTCAAACTACTAGCAGGGTAATTGCGTAACACACCATTAGTAGCAATTGGTTACATTTTGACAGTACAACAACATTTATTGCGCTATTTAACGTTGTTCACCAAACGCATATTTGAACATATGGAGCAATGGAATAGCAATAAGGTTTACAATAATTTCAAATGATAGTAAGTAATAGTGTGTTACCCAATTAGAGTACAGATCATGATTTAGATAAGCACCTAGGTATGTGCAAAAAAAAAAAAAAAAAATCATCGTCCTCACATTCACAAAAATTAAGGAAAATAAAAACTGCGCGTATTTAATGCTTGAGGAATTAAGTACGCCTATGTAAAGCATTTTTTTAGAATTTATTTCAATTTTACAACTTGTGCCTATTTTGATAAATAAATAAACCTACTCTATATATCTTATGATGATATTATGCTCTTACATATGAAATTGGCATTTTGTCGTACTGGTCACTTTGATCTCAAATATCTCCTCTTTAATTTTGAATTCCAAATTCAAACTTATACAGCTATTTACTCATCAATTTGTGTCTCGAAAACTGTATTTCGTTTGTTTATTTCTCTGCATCGTTCATTAGGCCTAGTATGAGTTTTCAATACGAAACACGTTCGATCGTATCGAGCGCGTTTGGCGCTCTCATTGGTTGAGAGTTCTTACGACCTTGAAGCGGGCCAATCGCGGAGTCATACGCGCTCGATACGATCGAACGAGTTTCGTAATGAAAACTCATACTAGGCCTACATATGAGTTCCGCCGTGGCACCAGTGCTGCAAAAACGGCTCAAAGAATTAATGATGTGTATGGCAGTGGTGTCGCTAGAGAAAGAATAGTGCGTTTTTGGTCCCAACGTTTTCGTTCTGGAAATTTCAACCTACAGAACAATCCCCGTACACGGCCGGAGACCAAAGTCGACAATGAAGAATTGAAGGCTATTGTTGAAGCAGATCCATCGCAAACTACGTCCGAGTTAGGTGCAGGCTGCGGTTTTAGTGATAAAACTGTTTTAATCCACTTGAAACAAATTGGGAAGATACAAAAGCTCGAAAGGTGGGTACCTCATGAATTGAGTGAAGCAAACCGACAAACGCGCGTCGACTGCTGCGTTACATTACTGAATCGGCACAATAATGAAGGGATTTTAAATCGAATCATTTACTGTGATGAAAAGTGGACACTCTATTATAATAATAGAAAGCGCACATCGCAATGGTTGAACCTCGGGGAACCATCTAAATTCTGCCCCAAGAGATAATTGATTGGAAAAAGTTATTGGTCAGCGTTTGGTGGACTAGTGCCGGTGTAGTGCACTACAGCTTCCTTAAATCTGATCAGACAATTACTGCAGATCTCTACTGTGAGCGGTTCCACATAAAGATGGATAAAATAAACAACCGAGACTGGTCAATCGCTCAAGGCCACTACTGCTTCAGGACAACACGAGACCACACACTGCACAACAGACTGCTACCAAATTAGAGGAGCTACAATTAGAATGTTTAAGACATCCACCGTACTCCCCGGACCGTGCTCCAACAAACTACCATTTTTTTAGTAATTTGGATAACTTCTTACAGGGGAAAAAATTCAACTCCGATGAGGCAGTCCAAACCGCCTTCAAAGATTTTATTGATTCCCGTCCTAATATTTTTTTTAGAAAAGGCATAAACAACTACCTATGAGATGGCAGAAGTGCATAGATAGCAATGGACCATACTTTGATTAACTAAATATATTATATTAAAAAATAAACGACTTTTATTCCTGCCGTACAAAACGCCAATTTCATATAAATAAATAAATATATACGGACGAATCACACAGATTGAGCTAGCCCCAAAGTAAGTTCGAGACTTGTGTTATGGGATACTAACTCAACGATACTATATTTTATAATAGATACATATATAGATAAACATCCAAGACCCAGGCCAATCAGGAAAAGATCGTTTTCTATCATGACTTGGCCGGGGATCGAACCCGGGGCCTCCACGTCGCAGTCAGGCGTGTTGACCGCTGCGCCACGGAGACCGACAAAGGTATATGTAAGGACCTATTACAATACATGATAATTGATAACACATGAACAGTGAGTGAGTCCTATTGTAAGTAGTGAAGTATCTAACTACATAAAACAATAGCGCCGATCTCTTGTTTAGAAACTGAACGACTTAATTTTTTTTTAAGGTCAGTAGGAATGTACATTTTCTCTATCATTAAGAAAATCTTAGTGTAGACCTTTCTAATTAGTTAAAACTTGAATGCACGTATTTTGAAAATTATTTAGGCATAAAACATTATGTATATCCTAACGCTTAATCTACACACGTGAAAATAAATACGAGTACATAGCAAGTAAGCATTGGACATAGAAATAGAGTAATACGTAAATACTAGTATGTATGGTGCATTTATCTGTATCAATTTGGCTGTATTTAGATATATAAATAATTTACTAGAATTAAGCTTGAACTTTTCTAACTAGCTTTTTTGTTCATCGACGTTAATATTATATTAAGTACTTTTGAAAAGATGATTTATAATCATCTTGAGGGAATGACATTTTTATTCGACACGAAACATCACATCTGTATAAATATTAGTATAGAAAAAATATCGATTGACTTTTAACTTTATTATGTAAATCTTTGCTATAAAATTATCTCTATCATTCTCATAATGTGAGTGGCTCCATCTAGACGTAAAACATAAATAGTTATTACCACTGCTGAAGACAGCCCCATCTGTGTTACATGTAGAGTACCAGACAGGTAAAACCAACTATGTTTAATATCAACGGAATGTGACAGATGGCGCTGAAAGACTTAATTTTATGTAACTTTTTATATTAAATTAGCTGTTGCCTGCGACTTCTTCTACGGCAATTTCTGTTGTTACGATTTCTTTTAGGAAGTTTTATAAAGAATATATTTTGAAGTATTTCCGCATAAGTTATATTTTTAGTTTTATTTCCTTGTGATAGAACATACTGATTTATTCTGCAAATCGATCTTGACAACGCGACATAAAAAAAAAAATTAGGAAAGTAATCTTGACTTAAATTCCTACGCGTGAAAATGTTAAATGTCTGCCCTTGTGATTATAATTAGTTATAAATTATCTTTACCGTAACAATTAGTTATCTACCTACGGTAAAAGATAACGGCAAATTCAATTCTTTTAAAATTAAAAGATAAATAATTTGTAATCACTGGAATGCGAGGTATACGCACAGTTTGACCAACAGCTGGTCTAGTAAATACAATTTATTTTTTATAATTGCGTAACACACTATTACTATCAGTTAGAATAATTTTAAAGCATATTGTTAATAAATTGCTCCGTTTATTATAAAAATGTGTCTGCTAAACAACGTAAATTAATAACGCAAAGAACCGTCAAAATTAATTCCATTGCTACTGATAGTCATCATCATCATCATCATCTCAGCGTTCATCCCAGTCGCATCCGAAGCTTTTTTCAGCTTTGGAGTCTGGGGTCCGCTTTACCAGTCTAATTGCTGAATTTGGTGAAACTTCGACATTTTCCGTGAAGCGACTGCTGTCTGACCTTCACAACCCAAAGGCGATATCGAAGCATTGCAGTTAAACCAATTGTTGGACTTTTGAGGGCTCCAACAACCCGTAACGACTGCCATTAGATGTTCGTATGGCAACCGCTGGCGGCTTAACGTGCTTTACGAGGCACGACCAGACCAGTGCAAATATTCATGCATACAAATAATTGCACTGCGCGGGGATCGAACCCGGGCCTCCTTGCGCAGCGGCCGCTACGCCTGTCAGCTACTGATAGTGTGTTATGCAATTACCCTGCCGATTTGATTTTAAGTCGGGTGCCGTTACATAAATTCGGTGTTTTAAGGTTTCTAAGTAAAATGATTGGGTTACCTATTTTTAACTTGGAGGAATATGGGGAATATAATATAATAATTAGGGTTAAAAATATTTAACCCTAATTCTTCAAACCTAGCCAGGTTTTAAGAATTAAGAAACTCTTTTAGATAATGGACTCTATCTTGTTAATGCGTTACTTTATCAATAGGTTAGCGACCCGCCCTGGCTTCGCACGGGTGCATGTATTATACATATAAACCGTCCTCTTGAATAACATGGTCTATTTAAAAAAATCGCATCAATCCGTTGCATAGTTTTAAAGATTTAAGCATAAATAGGGATATAGGGAAAGAGAAAGCGACTTTGTTTTATACCACATAGTGGTCGCCCGCAGCTCCGCCCGCGTGGATGTCGGTTACCGCTGCAAAACGCTTACCCAGGAACGACACGGTCAACAAAATGATTCCCAAGTCAATTCACAGACACCGACACTAACATCGACGACGCAGTCATTATTCGCAGGCTGCATAAATTGTTTTTATGAGGATGTTAAAGTTGTTAATAATGAAAATATTTAAATGTAATCAATACGAAGTTTTCCCTTCTGCCAGCTCCGGAGTGCACCCCGTTGTTTTAGGGTAGATAACTAAAGCGATTTTTGTAGGTAGAGCTTCTCTATAAACAACATTTGACGTTAAATTATTTTCAGGAAACAAAATATACTGAAGATCCAAATGACCAGTTGCCCATGCGTAAAACATAATTTTCGTAAATAAATTTCTACTAATTTGAAACTCATGGCCAAGCAGGCCATGGCTTTTGTCTATTGTTAGTGCGAAAGAAATTTTACTGGAAATCGGGGCCTTTTGAAGGGTATAGGCAAATCAGAAAGAATCAGGGGTATTCTTGGTATATGAGATAATTCACCAGCTGCTGCAGGGCCGGTGATAATCTTAGCTACTATTAAATTATCTTATAGCTCCTTTATAAGAAGTCTCGTGCCAATACATGTTGGGAGGGCTTAAATTTCCGCACGGGGACCTTACTCATAGATCTAAACTCCCCTCCCGAACGCGCTCCCCTATCTTAGTAATGCTCACTTCGCAACGGGATGTGCAGCAGAAACCGTAATATATATTTTAATTTCGCCATAACTTCAAAACCAAACGTCTAATTTTAATCATTTAAAGACCAAATATTATCTACGTAAACTGTACTTAGGGATGAAATTTTGATAAGGATTAATAGCATGAGTAAAATAAATCGACATAGATAGGTGTAGTGTGTCGCGGACAATACAATTAATGAGAACATTTTTTAGGTTTAGGCAGCGTACGCAAAATAAGTAACTTTTGGTTGATTTTTTACACCTTGTGTTCAAAAAACCCGTAAATATTTTACCGTATCCTATTTTTTCAATAGGTATAATAATATATAGTTTTCCAAACCATTTCTTCAATAGGCATGAGAGCCATTCTTGACTCACCCCAATTCCTCATCATTTTCACGCAGTATGATCTTCTCCTGCGCAATCATTGCGAGGTTGAATAATTTTGCTGCTTGTTGCGAATAGTGGCCTAGTTGTAGACAGTAAAACTTATGCCTGTACATAACACAAGTATAGTGATATTATTATTATCTAAGAGGGAGGATCCAGATTCCAGAGGGTTAAGGTAGGGCAATTTGTAAGTACCGAGGCTAAACAAACCTTCGGGGTGCCCCAAGGTTCGGTCCTGGGGCCAACTCTTTTCTTAATTTATATTAATGATCTCTGCAATTTAAAATCTATCAACACTAAAGTTTTCTCATATGCTGACGATCATCATCATTATCAACCTTTTATCGTCCCACTGCTGGGCAGAGGTCTCCTCTCATACAGGGAAGGATTGAGCGTAATCACCACGCTTGCTCAATGCGGGTTGGCGATTTCAGACTTAAAGTCCAGGTTTCCTCAAGATGTTTTCCTTCACCTTCAGTCATTGGTATCCAAGATATACTGAGAAAGTACATATATTTTTAGAAAAGTTACATTGGTACTTGCCTGACCTGGAATCGAACCCGCGCACTCATACTTGAGAGGCTGGTGTTTTAACCACTAGGCCACCACGACTTCTACGTGCTGACGATACTACCATGGTAATAACAGGAAATTCTTGGGACTCCATAAAAAGGTATGCTGAATCTGCTATAGCTACCACTGCTCTGTGGCTCAGGAATAATATGCTTACCTTGAATACCTCAAAGACCAACTACATATGTTTTGCAATTAGGGTAGTACCCAACCTGGCTCCAGTTATAGTATTAAAATACATAACTGCATCAGTATTAACAACAACTGTGATTGCCCTACAATAAACAAAATGGATACCTACCACAAAATACTTGGGAATGTGACCCGGTGAAAAAATATTCACCATCATGCCTTCAAAATGTTCATCGACAGCCGCCTTCATTCTCTCGTCACTGAAAAATTCAAATTTATTATTTATAGCAAAGTCATGTATTATAGCATAAAAGGCGTGAAAATACACAGTTATTATAGGCCACTGCTTTAACATTAATTTCGTCAGTTTAGATTAGTAATTACATATAAATACAGAGATAAATAACTTTTCCTGTTTACTATAATATTATTGGAGTACATTACTTTCACTGCTATCATCGCAAACACAGTTATTTAATTGTAATAAATTATTTTATTTATACTCAAATTATCCGATGAAATAACTGGCATTTATCTGCCAAACACGACAGATAAAAATCGTTATTGGACAAGTTTATTTAAAAAAATAATTTTTTAGTCAACAATTTTGATTATAATCTGTGCCGAACGCATAATTTCACTTCTACTTCGTTTCGCTACTAATCATTTGCTAACTAGCATTAATCAATACAGAAAATTTAAGCATTGATAAAGAGGTAACTAAATGGTAAGCTAAGTGGATAATAAATGATTAACGTGTTTTTAAAAATTAAGTATATTATTAACTAAGACAAAAAGAAGACGTCATTGTCAAAAGGTGACCGTCAAAAGGTTACTGACGTACATTTATCTACAATACATTCATACGAATGATATTCGCACAATGAGATAATCACCGAACAATCATTATTCATAGTAAGATAGTACTAACACAATCTACGTGACTACCTAATGATTGTTTTCTGTCCTTTTTATAATGAAATAGAAAAAAAGGTGGTCTAAATTAGTTTTTAGCATCTTATTCTCTCTGTTTCGGTAAGAAAGGGACAGAATATGATCTTCCTCAGAATATCAGGACGTTGACCAGTCGGTACATTTTTAAAATGAAAGCTCGGGAATACTTATGCAAGAAATTGGCAGATTCATCAAACATACAATTTATTCTTTTTCTCTATCTATATTTTTTTGACGTGATAACGTCTATTAAATCGGTATGCTGGGAGTCATTCGCGAAAACTGCGTAACGGCCGAATCTGACGCTACACGGAGTCCACGCCTACTAAAACTAACCTTAGCCTTGTAGCTTTAGAGTACAATATTATTTACCTAAAAGCACGGTTGTAAACAATTAGTAGCAGTTTTTCGCATACATGATTAAAGCATTGATAGCCGAGTGGTGAAACGCTCGGATTAATATCGACTCACTCAAGAGGTGCCGCGGATCGATTCCTGACGGCAACGGACGTTTTTTATCCATTTTAATTTTTAAATTTTTCCTTTTTAATTTTTCTTTTTCTTTTTCTTTTTGCTTTTTTTTTATTTTTTAGAAAATTTAAACAAACTATTAAATAAAAATATAAATGTTATACATTACTTTATTTTAAATAATTTCATTGCACCCAGAAAAAATTACCATGTAATAGACGTTATCACGTTCAAATATCGGCAGTAGACGGAGTTCTACAGACAGCCAATTTTTTTTATCTCTCTCTACTGTTTATATTTTGTATGTATGTATTTATGTATTTATTATAATATTTCGTTTTTGTATATATTATGTCTGCGCAGCGGTGGCCTATTGGTATCGGCAGCCACTTACAAGTTGTAGGCCTGTGTCTCAAGAGTGGAAACATCTGATGACATGAAACATGATTTCCTAGTCTGAAAAAAAAATGGAAGCATTACACCCTAGTTTTTTCTCTATGTTCATCTCCTAAGTGTTTTATATTGTTCCACTAAGTATACGTAGTACCTATACCTCCATATTATATCATAATCATTTGTAGGCCGTGGGTTCGAAGACCCATTTTTAAGTTGTGTAAATAGTTTCATTACCACCATCATCATCATCTCAGTGGTAATCCCAGTCCTATCCGAAGCTTTGGAGTCTGGGATCCGCTTTCCCAGTCTAACTGCTGATATTTTCTGTGAAGCGATTGCCGTCTGACCTCCACAAAATGAAGGCGATATCGAAGCATTTTTTTTTTGGCAGGAGTGGGATATGTTCATGGACACCCAGACTGCCTCACTAATGAACCAGTCTGGGCAGTGCCGGACTCATACCGGCTAAAACCCACTCCTACCCTTGCTCAGTGTCCCTCTGACACGATCAGAGACCTTATTTACGCAAATGGTTTCCGATTCCAATGCGGTGTTTTAAGTTTTGAGCAGTCCTACGATGAGACGCTTCGCTATCTTGGGGAACACAATGATGTTCCCCAAGATAAACTGCAAATAACAATGACCTGAGTCTTCGATGAGTTAACAGGCAATCCATGCGCCTCACTCGATTCACAGATTGAGAACAAATCCTTGTTGATTATTTGAATGGCATCAGGTAAATTTGAGTGGCCAGCTTGTTTATAAATGTGCAAATCATGTGCATAAAGGTGATAGGAGGAAAAAAGGTTTTTAGTGACGGAATTAATAAATATTGCAAAAAGTTAAGGAGATAAAACGCCGCCCTGAGGTACACCGGCAGAAGTACAACACCACGAAGAGCAAGGCTCTTCTATGCATAAACGTTGCCGATGGCCATACAGGTAACTACGAAACCAGTTAATCGCTGTAGGAGATATGTTAAGCGAGTCAAGCATGCCAAGCAGGATATCGAAATCGACAGTGTTGAATGCTTTATAAAGTCCAGTAAGCAAAGAACCGACAGATTTCCCTGCTCCATACCCAAGCGTATGTCATCAGTGACATTAAGCCAGGCTGTAGTGGTACTGTGACCAGGACGAAAACCAGATTGGAAAGGATTCAGTAGACTATTTTTACAAAGAAAAGTACTGAGCTGATTCTGGACAAGGTGTTCTAAGACCTTGGAGAGGAAAGGCAAGGTGGAGATGGAATGGTATTCAGAACACGAAGTTGAATTGGATTTTTTGGGTAACGGAATGACTTTGGCATCTTTCCACATCGATGGAAAGGCACCACGGGATACAGGGTTAAGGATGTAGCACAGCATAGGAAGAATCTCATCGAGGACAGGGAGTATCAAAATAAAATAAAATATTTTGGAACCAAAAAGTACGAATACGTGTGACATTTACAAAAGCGCAATGATTTCGCGTGATTGATTTCTGTCCGCTATCTTATCTGTAGAGACGAAGCCTGCGTCCATCAATGAGAACATTTCAGATATTTTTTTTCTAGCATGTTGAAGGAATAAATGTCTTTGTCACAAATTACACAGCGTTGCAGTAGGTAGTCTATCTGGCAAATTTCCTAAACAATGGCTGAGCTCCTATATTCATTTATTTAGCAACTCGTCTGTGTTGCCTGTAAGTCATTTACATCATGATTGTTAAAGTATATCTATCTAGTTTGCCGTTGGTTTAGTTGAGTGCAAATACATTTATTTCGACAGGTATTTTTGAGTTTAGTCCCAGATCGGGCGTAAAATGATGATTCTTCTACTTTATGACTCCAAAACTGATAATCTTGAAATGGGTCGGTAATTTTTATTGCAGGTGTTAGGAAATTAGAAAGAAAATAAATCAAAGGTATGATATTAAATTACTGATATTAATTGCATTGTGATTAATCCAATTCTGAATTAGTAATACGTTTCCAATTTTAGCTGACCTAGTATTGTATGGGTTTGTCGTACAATAGAAAGTCAGCTTATACTGGAAATTGTGTCGCTTGATATGTCGCCGTGTGCACCTATCTATATAGATCAAAATCAAAAAGTTTAAAAAAAATAATGAGCTATACCTAGATAATAAGCCAGAATTAACGCTTCTCAAGTTTATTTGCGGTTTAACTCAAGATAAGGCCTGGAATTTTACACCAATATAATCTTAAACCAGATAAATACAGCCTTGAACTCCACGGATAAGTTTCGACAGCTATTTCAAATGATAAATCATTATTTTTTGTATTATTTGTTTGTCATGTCAACATAGGTTATCACGACATATTTGATAAGTAATCCGGTTAGGTAGTTAAGAGAAAATAAGACAATCATCTAGATGAGAATGAGAATTCGTGTTTTTAATCTACGACGAAATAATTATAGTAATTTTGTAATACTTTCTGCTTCCTTGGATGGATGGGATGGCATGGATATATGCAGCCTTTTTACAACTATGTTAGGGCCAACTTTTTGTCTTACTAGATGCTGCTCACTATCAACATTTTACATTTGAACAACAACAACAATATTTTACTGTCTATCCAACTTCCATAAACAAACTACAGTCAAGGTACATCAGGGCGATTTTTGCAAGTTACTACAAACGGCCTGCCCTTCTTCCAAAGTAATGAAAGAAAGAAAGGAAGAAAGAAAATATATTTATTCAGCACAGACTTAATGGGCGTTATAGTAACCGTAAAGTTGCTTGCGGGCTCTTCACACCTCTATGCAATGGATTTTTTATTATTGTATACACTTCTCTTCCTGTGCCTCCTACATTTGCACCATTAAACCCTATAGATTTTTTATCGGAAACAATATTGACAATAATGATCACCCGGCAACTAGGATAATTGCCCTGGACAAATTCTATTTGTGTCAACTTATCAGAAGTGTAAATATAGCATTTAAACCGTTTAATACTTCTACCTACATAGAACTATTGGCGCTTGGATGAATAAAAGTTAATTCTCCTAGCTCCTAGCTTTGTAATCGTAATTCTTCTAGAGTCTGTACTATTGTATTCTGTACCTTGCGATATAAATGAAGGCTTCATTTATGTCGCAAGAATCCTTTTGACTAAATTTGAATTTGAATGTTTATACATCAGAAAATATGGTAGTATTCCAATAACAATCTAAATAATCCCGTGCGGAACGTAATAGTTTTTGTTTATGCTTTTCTATCAAGAAGGACTTTTAGCTGGTTTTCTGTGATGCTTGAATTATCATATAGGAAATCATCAAATGACCACTCTCGCTCTGAGCGGAGCGGAAGCGCGTATCAGACTTTTACTGACTAATACCCCGCTGTGTCCCTTCAATTGATTTGCACCATTGACCATGGTATCTTTTTCATACAACCCGCGGCCTTGGCAGGCGTCGGCCCTTGTTGACCCAGTTGCGATGTGCTAACATCTCTTTGAGGCGTGCCTGAAACACAACACGCCTTTGACTCGGGCCTGGTACTTACTGTGTGGAAATTCCATGCTATCTCCCGACCAGGGCGTCTCCTGTGGCGGTTAGGGGCGTGAGGGCGCTGAGATTCTCTCTGCCTCTTCACTTGCTAGCCTTACTGCTTCGCAAAAAGAGGTAACGGCCTGCCATGCACTCTCGCTCCGCACCATTGCCTGGATAAGGGCCAGACGCGAGAGATCGCCACCACGAGGACACGGCGGTGCTCCGCTCAAGCCGGGCAGACCTCCACCGTGCCCTTAGACTCTAGCTCCGACTTTATCTAGAACAGAAGTCACCCGAAACAGTATAGAGACAGCAGGTCCTTGCCGTGACCGGCAAGGACCTGCGTCAGGCGGAAGGTGAGGGCGCTTCAAAGAGAAGGTTATGGCCCAACGTTTTGCTTCGTCTCGTTACTCCTATATGTGGGTTAGGACTTTGGCCTCTAGACATGGGGTTCATGGGGGTTCCGATAACGACGCTTTGCAAAGCCCCGTTCAAAATAACTTCAGATATTAAAGAAACTATTCTTTTAATAAAATTCGTTCAACTGTTTTTGAGTTTTATTATGATGGATAACAAAATATGACCAGTGCAGTAAAAAAAAAATGGTTTTAACAACTTTTTTGCTTTTGATACCATCCTTATGTCAACGGAATAGAACTTAAAATCGGTTGAACAGAAGAAGTAAAAAAGGTTTCTTTAATTTTGTGTTAATTTTGCCCACCATATATTGTCGCTGTGCCTCGCTAATACGTGACGGCCTTACTCGTCTAGCGAGACTCTCTATCTATCTCTTGTTCCAGCAACTTACAGCATTCCTCTAAAAAAGTAATTTAAGGCAGGTCTAACAAAATACAAGTCGGAGGCCATGGTTTTCCATGGCCCCCGGCGTGCGCCGGCGCCGGGATCACATATCGTGGTCAGTGGGGCCCGGATAGCTGTCGAGTTCACCATGAAGTACCTGGGATTGGTGCTCGACAGCCGGTGGGATTTCGGACCCCACTTCCGGCGGCTGGCGCCCAAGCTGATGGGTGCAGCGGGCGCACTATCAACGTTGCTTCCCAACATGGGGGGCCCGAGCGCCGCCTGTAGGCGGTTGTACGTGGGAATCGTGCGGTCCATGGCCCTGTATGGGGCCCCTGTGTGGGCGATGGACCTGGCGGCCGGAACACTCGCCATTCTGCGCAAGCCGCAGAGGGCGATGGCCGTCAGGGTCGTCCGCGGGTATCGCACGATATCCTACGAGGCGGCTTGCGTCCTGGCCGGATCCCCGCCCTGGGACCTAGAGGCGAAAGTACTCGCGTCATTGTACCGATGGCGCGAGGAAGAGCGGACACGGGGCTCCAGTCCGGTGCAGCGGCAGATCGAGCTGCGCCGAGAGGAGCTCCGTCAGGTCTTGGTGGCGGACTGGCGGCAGAGGCTTTTGCGCCCTACCGCCGGCCTCGCTACCGTCGAGGCGATCCGGCCAGTACTCGACGACTGGCTCGGGAGGAGGCACGGCTCCCTGTCGTTCAGGGTGACGCAGGTACTGTCGGGGCATGGCTGCTTCGGCAAGTACCTGCGTCGCTTAGGCAGGGAGCCAGACGCTCGGTGCCACCACTGCGTCCAATGCGGGGAGGACACGGCGCAGCACACGCTCTCCGAGTGTGTAGCTTGGGAGGAGCAGCGCCGTGTCCTCACAAATGAAGTAGGAGGCGACCTGACGCTGCCGGCAGTAGTGCGGAGGATGGTCGGCAGCTCAGAGTCGTGGGACGCGGTGGTGTCCTTCTGCGAAGACGTGATGTCGCAGAAGGAAGCTGCGGAACGGGAGAGGGAGATATCAACTCCCTTCCCGGGCCGCAGAAGACGCACCGGGCGCCGAGGAAGGGCGGATAACGCCCTCTTCCGCCCCCCATGATTGGGTCCAGGGGCGAGGGACATGGGGAAGTCCCCGCCCCCATTGATGGACCCCGAGGCAGAGGCGTGCGCGAGTGTCGGCGCGCGCCTTTGAGGCGATGCACGGGGTAGTTTAACATCCCACTACCCCGTGCAGGAGACGAGGCCCGGACAGACCGGGCCAGCACGAGAGTGTGGGGCCGTGGAAGAATTTAGACTCCCGCGGCCCCACGCGCGCTCGTGACAGAAGACACACCGGGGTGGTTTTAGTCAGTAAAAGTCTGACATACCCCGTCGCCCACCCCAGGGCGGCGGGCATCCTATGAGGATTTCCACCCCGGCAAAAAAAAAAAAAAAAAAAAAAAGTCTAACAAAATACTAAAGTTAGAACATTTTTATATAAAGCTCATACAGTATTTTAATATTAAAACTCTGCATTTATTATTCCAAGAATAAAACTTAATTATTATTTATCTTATAGGCTGAGGTCTATGATGAATTTAAAAACAATAAAAATAATTAATCACATATTTTTTTGATCAAATCATCAAATAATCTTTGATAAAAGTACAAATAAAAGTTTAGGTTTTCACTAAACTTAAAACTAAACTAATTAAATTTAAACATTTATTAATATTTTGTTATTAACAACTACAACCAAACGACAACGATCATCCCGATTAAGTTAGTTAGTGCTATCCCGCCGACAAACTGTTACGCAGTTTGGTGGGTATATGTAAACAATTGTTGATTAAAATAAAGCATTTATTTATTTAGTATATTTACCTCATGTCTATATCACACCAATCAAAACACTTTATTTGGTTTTCTTTGATCTAACTTTACGAAATGTGTGGATAAAGCGACAAGACAAATAATATTTTATTTCTGTTCCATTATATTCAAACGAGTAAAAGTTTACAAAACTTCTATGTACTGCGTGAGATTTGATACACGTTTAACTGATTCACCCATCTATCTACACGCACCCAAGCGCTAGGTTATCTCAACTCATATCTTATGTTGAAATTATGAAATAGAATCACTTACTTATTGACGAAAATGATACGAAAGTCAAATTGAACGTCCACGTATTGCTTTGTGAGATCGCTTATAAACTTTTGGTCGACACTATACCAACTTTTGAACCTTAACTTCAAACTAAACAGGTACTTCCTGAATGGGTCTACCTAAAAATCCCAGTCGTTTGGCTAACCCTCTGCCTATATAGCCTGTATAATACTAATAAAAACTGAAAAAGAGTAAATCAGAAAAAATTACACGAAATCATTTTAATTCAAGTATCAATGCCTCATAATAGAAATAATACATTAATAAACACATTACATATGTATACAATAAACATTCATTGAACTCATAACAATTTATACAATTTGACATGATTTAATCATTCAAAAAGTCATTCAAAATAAAATATTAATAAAAATAATCGTCAAATTACATAAATATTTTATATAAAATAACAGATTTAGTTAGTCGCATCCACGGAATAGTCTTTTATCTGTTCTGTGGTCGCATCAGCGTAGCTATGGGCTTTATTTAGATAGTTCAACAACTTCCAAATTTTTCGAACATATGGATGATGGAGTAGGAGTAATGGATTAGCTATATTCTTCAAAATGGTCCAAATTGATAGTAATAGTGTGTGTCGCTATTAGGGTGCAGGTAGTATTAAAATTTCTAGACAAATCAAAGTGCCAGTTTAATGGCATAAAAATGAAATAATTTGGATTTTTTCTACGTATTTGTGTATTCCTACGAGTATAGAAGACAATTTCAAACGAGAAGAAATAATAATAAGTAATATCTCAAAAAATATTGGCTGTGACGAACAGATTCGTTATCACGTTTGAATCACATCACAATCACATAACGTCATCACTGAGCAAATCCGGAGATTAAGTTTTACAGATAGAAGAAAAAACATTACCCTTGTTTCTTCAGCAGTTGGGTAAAAAAGGTGAAAGCGCCCATAGGAGTAGCAGCTCATGTGGGAGTGGCGAGAGGAGGCAAAATGCGCCGGAGTATAACCCGGCTGCCGCGAGAAATCGCAGTACGGCGGAGAGAGCTCCCGCGGGATCTCATGGCTACACGGAGAATGCGATTGTCGTAACCTAGTGCTGGGCACACCATAATAGCGGCGGTAAGTCTCCTCTTTGAGGAATGACTAGAGAGGCGCCACGGCGCCCTCGCCTTCCGCCTGACGCAGGTCCTCACCGATGCCACCATTGTGTGGATCGCCCTGAGGACACACAGAAGCATAAGGTGGAGGTCTCCCCGGCTTGGGTAGAGCATCGTTCCACCGATCGGCGGCGATCTCTCGCGTCCGGCCCTGGTTCAGGCTATGCCTCTAGCCGCCGCAGGAGAGAACGCCCTGGTCGGGAGACAACATCGAGCTCCCGGCCACCGTAGGCGCGGGATTGCCGGCGAACAGTGGGCAGCTCGCCGCCCGGTCAGGACCAGGTCCGAGTCGATGGCGTATTGTGTTGCACGAGTACCTCAAAGAGATGTGAGCACATCGTGGCGAGGGTCACGAAGATCGATGCCTCTTTGGTCAGGGTTGCGGGTTTGTTAAAAAAGAAACCTGCCGCTCAGGCAAGTAAAGGAATGGGTGGATTATAGTCAGTAAAAGCCTGACTTGTCCTTCCGCTCCTCAGAGCAAGAAAGGTCATTTGATGATTTCACATCCAGAACAAAAAAATGAGGAGTAGCAGCTCCATTGCAAGTGGCTGTGGAGTAGCTGAATAAACGGCGCAATATATTGAAAGAGCCGCTTCGACGGGATCAATTAGAAGTGGTAGATCGGTAGATCTACCACTCATTCACTGATTCATGAATCTCTGAAGTAATAAAACAGGGGTTGGTGTGCGTTTTGAGCCCTTAACCATTGATGCACTGATGATGTTCGATGCACTACAGAAACAAGGAAAATTTTAAAGGGAGATGTTACCGCTCGTGCTTTGCTGGGCTGTAACAATCCACAAGCTACAAGAAACCTCTTTCAACGACGCTGTTGTAGATCTCAGGTCTCATATTTTTGCATCAACGTTCCCCTTATAATAGACCTACATGGCGGTCATGCTTTGATTAGCCTCAAAAAGGAAATTAACTTAATTTCCGTTGCGTCCAAGTATAATTTTAATTGGAATATACAGTGTCGTGAAAGTCGTGTTGGCTTAGTGATTAAAACACCAACCTCTCAAGTATGAGTGTGCGGGCTCGATTCCAGGTCAGCAAGTACCAATGTAACTTTTCTAAAGTTATATGTACTTTCTAAGTATATCTTGGACACGAATGACTGAATGTGAAGGAAAAACATCTTGAGTAAACCTGGATTTTAAGTCTGAAATCGTCAACCCGCATTGAGCAAGCGTGGTGATTACGCTCAATCCTTCTCTGTATGAGAGGAGACCTGTGCCCAGCAGTGCGACGATATAAAGGTTGATGATGATGATGATGATGATACAGGAAAATTATTTCTTAAAAAATTCTTTATTTAATTAAAAAAATAGTTCTTAAATAAATATATATAATACTGTTATTGCTTAAACATAAACTTCACATAAACTCTGCGAATTTCTAAAGGAGGAATTCACTTGATAACACAGTAACTCTTAATAACGAAATACGGACGCTCCATATATTTTTTACTGGCCATCCCACTACTGGGCAAAGCCTTCCCTACTCTCCTTCCACCTCTCTGTCTGGAGCTGCAAATAACCAATTGCTATCAATTGGAATCCTTTTGAAGCCATTGCACTATTTGTTTGAAAAAGGTAAATCACGCAACTTCCAAACAACTTCCTAAATGTAGGTGTACTTACTACAGCCTAACCCTCTGGACAAAGGGGTAATGTCATGATATGCTTATGAAAAAATAAGGCATTTGATGTCTTGGAAACTAAGATGCTGAAATTGAATTCGATTTATTTACATCTACCAGATTGAAATGAATAAAATAGTTATTGCAAATAATTGGAACTCTTCAACAGTGCGATTCTGGAACCATCTCACCGTCAAAACTTAGGTGAAGAAAGCGTGGGGCAAGCTGTCATTCCACATCTAAGGATTGACACTATTGACAACTGACTCCAGGCTCACTTCATCTCACTTTTCTCGGTGACATTTTACAGAATTGTCCGGCTGTTTTATTGTTTAACGCTCTTAATTATACACAAAGTAGGTATTGGTTTGATAAAACCTTCTAATAACGGAATATTCTGTTTACGATCACAATCACGAATTCATTACTTTATTATTATTGATAACGTTGATGATTGTTTATTGTGAGTGGCTGTTATTTTGCGGTCAAAAGGATGTTCAAGAAAAAATATCTCTTTGTCTTTATGAAAGAAGGATTCTCTTAGGGGACTTAGTTCAATACGCCTGAGTGACCTTTGTGAATACAAGAAACGTACAACACAATTCTCTTATTGTTATCTGCAAAGTCTTTTTTGAGAGTAGCGGTGGCCTAGTGGTAACGGTAGCGACTTACAGGTTGTAGGTCTTACGTTCGAATCCTGTCAGGCGTATGCGTGTGTAAATTATTTCATCACCACTGCTCTCAAAACGGTGAAGTAAAACATCGTGAGGAAACCGGCATATCCTAGAAATGAAATGAAATGAAATCATTTATTAAGCAAGTAGGATCACTTTTACACGTCATATTTTTTTAAACTAGATGGTGCCGGCATTTCCTAACTGACTACCTCTGAGAAGAAATAGCCGAAACAAACTCAGGGATCATCGTCTTTTTTCAAATCCAGACATTAAAAATGAAAATGTTTAAAATAATTTACGTTATAATTACGCATATTGCTTAGTAACAATGCTTAGCAGAGCGAGCAACTCAGTCCCAAACTTTATTGTCTTCTAAATAATCTGTGATTTTATAATAACCCTTTTTGCAAAGTTTGTATACTTTTTAAATCGTTTTATGGGTAAGTTTCGAATGTCCACGGGAAGCTTGTTGTTAAAGTGTATACATTGACCCATGAATGAGTTGCCTACTCTGTGGAGACGAGTGTGATGTACAGCAAGATTGTGTTCGTTCCTGGTATTTATATTATGAATAACGCTTATTTCTTTAAAATTCGATATATTTTTATGTATAAAATTTTCAAATATATATTGTAAAGTTATTGTTAGAATGTTCAACTCTGAATTTTTCTCTAAGAGAATCTCTCGGACCAAGTTTGTAAATGGCTCGAACAGCCCTTTTCTGTAAAACAAAGATGGTATTGATGTCCGCACAAGTTCCCCAGAGTAGAATCCCATAAGTCATAAGACTATGAAATAACTAAAATAAACAATTTTGGCTGTATCTACATCAGCTATATGTCTAATTTTCTTAACAGCAAATTCGGCAGAACCGAGTGTATCAGACAGTTTCTCAATGTGAGGACCTCATTGTAACTTGGCGTCAGTAGTTAATCCAAGAAAAACTGTCGACTGGACAGGGAGCAGCTCCACTCCATTCAGTTGAACATTGGTACTTAGCTGCCTGATATTTGGCGTGGATAATTTAATGACTTTACTTTTTTTTTTCATTTAAAAGAAGGTTATTTACATTAAATCAATGGACAGCTTAAGAAAGTGCATTGTTAACTTCGTCTAAATTTTCTGGGTAACGCTTGACTTTAAAAATCAGAGAAGAAGTCATCCGCGAACAATTCTATATTGTGATTATCCTTCACGTAATGAGATAGGTCAATAATATAAATTAAAAACAAGAAAGAACCTAGAATTGAGCCCTGCGGAATTTCCGTGGTGACCACAGATCTCTTGCCATTAACATCAACCCTCTGAATTCGATTATTCAGATAAGAAGTCAGAAGGTCGAGTCCCTCAAACCATAATGGTACAATTTCATAATAAGAGTATCATGACGTACGCAATCAAAGGCAAATCACAAAAAATATCAAGAGCAGCTTGCGATTCCTCCCAGGCCCCAAATATGTTCTTTAGCAACGCCACGCCCGCATCTGTAGTTGAACGACCCTTTGTAAAATCAAATTGTTTCACGTGCAACAAATTTTGCAAATTAAAGTGCCTCAACAACCGTTTCACAATTAATTTTTCAAAAATATTGCTTAAAGTTATTAATATCGAAATTGGCCGAAAATTCGTGGGATCAGTTGTACTACCAGATTTGAACAGTGGAATTACTTTACTAAGTTTCATCGAATCAGGAAATATACCAGACGTAACACAAGAATTAAAAACAATTGTTAAGAAAGGTGCGATAACATCTATTATTGAAGCTACGGTATATACTGACAAACCCCAATGATCGGCAGTTTTTTTTACATCAAGATCTTTAAAAGATTCTATAATATCCTTAGCAGTCACAAATGTAAATTCAAAGTGTTTGCCACATTCTGGAATACATTCTTTTAGTAAGACAAAGTTTTTGTTGCTATTATTGGAACATTAGTAAAAAAATTCTCAAACTCAGTTGCTAACCCCAAGTCCGCCTTTATATTATCTCCATCATAAATTTTAAGATGGAAATCGCAGTTTTGTCTTTGGTTCTTCCAGTTTCAGAATTTATAATTTCCCAAGTTGGTTTGATTTTATTTCCAGAAGATTTTATTTTATTTTTAACTAGCTTTCCGCCCGAGGCTTCGCTCGCGTTGAGATCGGTTATATCGCGCTTTTAGATTTCCCTCGTGAATATAATTTTTTTCCGGGATAAAAAGTACCCTATTATCTAATCTGGACTTCTAACTTTACGTCTGGAAAATTTCAAAACAATCGGCTTAGTAGTTACGGCATGAAAGCGGAACAAACAAACTCACTTTCCGATTTAGAATATTAGGATATTTGGTGTACACATACAAATATTCCAGTAATCTCCCTTGGGAATTTGATGTTTTTTTAGGACCAAAAGTAGCCTAAAATCAGGTCGATTGATTGCTTAGCTACGGCGTGAAGGAAGGACAAACAAACACATTTTCACATTTATAATATTAGTATGGATGTGTATTAGAAGCAAAAACTTCGAAGACATGTGACATGTATTGGGCGCATTGGGCCCGCGTGGCAGACGGCCCATTCCCTCTCATAAAGTGGAGGCCTGTGTTCCAGGAGTGGGAACATCTTGGCTGATTTATGCTATGTTAGTCTTTTTAACCCACGGCTTCTGGTCCATCCTAGCTGGATGCAACTGAATGCCGATATTTAGAGCTACTGGGTAATTCAATACTCCTTGGCTTTTGGTTTCCGCATCTAGTCGTTCTAATAGACCATTGTGCGTGACATAATTCTCTTTGTTAGTTAGTCAGTGGTCAGAATAAATAGCACGGTACGCTCGTTATCTCAGGTTTGAGGCCCACACATTTAAGTTGTTTACCAAATTACACTAAAATAAAGTGTAACAAGGCCAAAACATATCAAACCGTGTTATTATAATACAAATACTAAGTTTCGGAAAACATGATGTTATTGAAATGAAATTTAGTTATTTTCCAGCATATAGTGTCACTTATCTCTATTCGAGTGATGGAACCTAAAAAGTTAAGTAAGGTATACGAGTAATTTTGTCGCTTGAATAAAGTTTAATTTGTAGCAGTTTTTGTTAGATCCGTAAATAATAAGTAAATACAGACATAAATTGACGCTTTCTCTCTATAAGAGCAGGCAGAGAACTCCACCTGCGATCCTTAGAAACTTTGAGAATCATGTTTGAATAAATTATAATTATTCTGTTATATAATCCTGTTTGAATTCTCTCTGAATACATTGCTTATAATTTGTTATAAGTAGATAATTGTAAGTTTGTATACATCAAATTAGAATTTACTATTTTTTCTTTTATAAACCGTCGCCTCACACTAGGAATTACTCCTGTATCGTGGGTTACAAACTTAGGGGGGCTTACAAACATTTTAACCCGCATACATAAAAATCCAAGCCGAAACAACTTAGCTAAAAAGCAAGCTTAGCTAAGAGCAAGTTAGTTGTTGTTCAGTGCGGGATTCAAACCCGCGATACGCAGCGCACCAGTCGATCGCTCAGACATTGTACTAACCATGATTATAAAGATGATTACTTAAAATTTTATACTATATTTGGTCAAGTATTTACCTAACCTTTATTATCCTTACGGGTCGGACAGGGTTTTCTTTACATATTGTATACATTTATAAGAAGATAAATAAATACATTGACTGGGCTAGTTTTATGATAAAATAAAACGTGTCTAGTTTTAGTTTTTTTTTTTTTTTATTTATAAATTATAAACTAGCCCTTGATAGCAATCTCGCCTGATGGTAAGCAGTGATGCAATTGATGATGGTAAAGCGCACTAGTTCATTAAGAGCCTATTCACTCTAGCCTTGAAGACACTCAAATGGTAGTCCGACGGAAACACCGCCGCTGACAAATTGTTCCAGTCCCTCGATGTTCGCGGTATGAAAGAGGAGGCGAAAAGCTTCGTCTGAATCGTAGTGGTGTTAACGACGTAAGTTCTTATAAGTTCTTCCTTTTTTTATTAATACATACGTATCTTGTATGTGTAAGATGTTGCGAAAGCTCATTTAGGAGGACCGTCTTAAGTAATTTTGATGTTAGCAAAGTGTTGATCTCAGTATCATCTTCATCAACCTTTTTATCGTACCACTGCTAGGCACAGGTCTGCTTTCATACAGAGAAGGATTGAGCGCAATTACAACGCTTGCTCAATGCGGGTTGGCGATTTCAGATTCAAAGTCCAAATTTCCTCAAGATGTTTTCCTACATCTTGTAATCAGTCACTTGTATCCAAGATATACTATGATCTTAGTATAATTTGAATAAATGAGTTTTTATTTTTTTGGTCCAGGCTGGACCAAAAAAATAAAAACTTACGTTATTCCTGGGTCTTTCACATCGGTACGAATCCTGATAAGCTCGAAAGATCAGAAAATTCGTATTCAGCAGCATTTGGGAAAACTGGCAACCGATTTCAAACATTTTTTGGTAAAAGGCTAGTATATAATGACCTACTGTATTACTGAAATGGTTTCATATTGGTATATTGTTTAGGTATTTGCAACAAATACATTTTATATTTTTTTCTATTTAATTTTATTAACAATAACAAAATGCTTTTTTATTATTAATTTATTTATATTTAATTGACAAGTAACAAAGGACTACACCAATAATTATGTTACTAAAAATATTTTTAATAACAGAATTATGTATTATCATAATTATTTTTATCAACAACATAAACCCATACAACTAACTGTCAAGCAGTTAAAATACCTGCTACGACTACTGCTCAACACGAATGGGGAAAGCTTAGCAAAAGCTCACAACCAGTCTTGTCTGCTTCTGATCCTCCACTGTATAATGTTGGGGCTGACATGCAACCGGAGGAGCAGGAAGGCGCCTCTTTTTCCAATCGAAGTGTAAAAGCAATCGACAGGAGTTATCAGCACACATCTCGGATGCTGTACTGAAGCGGAACAGTCTCATCAACAGCCGGAACGCGTTATTTATTATATACTACCTTTCCGCCCGCGGCTTCGCCTGCGTGGAGTTCGGTTATATAGCGCTTTTTAGATTTCTCTCAGAAATATCATTTTTTTTTTCAATAAAAGGTAGCCTATGTTCTTTCTCAGGGTCTAAAGATTGTCTGTGCCAAATTTCATCAAAATCGGTCGAGAGGTTTAAGCGGGACAGCGTAACAGACAGACAGACAGACAGGGTTACTTTCGCATTTATAATATTAGTATGGATTATGAAAAGTTATTACGGGAACAATATGAAGCATATATTTGAAAATAAAGTGTCAGATACTAAGTTTTAATTATTTAAAAATTCTCAATAATCATGTATTATTCCTACAGAATGAGCATTAATGAGAATTTTAAGCAATTGTTTTTAAATATGATTATTGTTAACTTATTAGAAGATTGGTGTTAAATTAAATGTACACATGAATACAAAAAAGAAATTGGAGTTACAATACGGTTACATACGGTGACCTCAACACTTCGGCTATTTGAGAATAATAATGCCAATTCTCCATTTAAAACTCATAGACTCACTGAAAGATCAATAATATCAAAGATCAGAGTAAATTGTGTTTATTACACACCTTTATCCACAATTCAAATCTGGAATGCAAAACCAAATAAGAGAGAAGAGGAATGGCTGATCGCTGTCATGGTCTTAAATATGAATGTGAATCGTTCATGAAACTCTCTATTAAATCTCTATTAAGCTAATGCCTCATCAAATGTATTTCCCTTGTATTTTTAAATAAGCCCTCTACGTAATGGAGAAGCAAATTAATCTTAGTAACATACAGTTAGTTAGCTATAACACGTGTGAGCACGATCTATTTGCTGTAAAGCATCTATTTGTTGGGTTAGTCGTTTATTGACTTGATAGTGCTATGGCTGTTGAGAGTATGTCATGCTCACTCAAATGTCTCGCTGGTGGTGGCGTGTGTGTTGGGTCATTAGGTTCCCTTCAATATGGTTGAGCTGAATGATGCTGATCCATACGTCATGTTCGTGAACGGACGCCGTCAGAGGGGACTGGTCATCTCTTAGCTGCTACGGCGTATTTTAATTTCTGAATTGTTGTTTTTTTTCCATAATGGACGCTCTCAGCGTACAATATATTTCTGCATCGTTCTCACACGATTTATTTCAAAATGAATGATGTAATCAAATATTTGTATCAATAGCTTGATATTTTAAAAGAGTGTCCATGGAGTTTCTTGCCCGTTCTTCTCCATAGGTACCTACTTTTTGGAATGGGCGACTAGCTTCACCTTACTGACTGACCGAACTTCTGACAATTCAAAAGTGCCTGTAACTGGTTTATTTGAAATAAATGCTTTGATTGATTGATTGATATATACATATTGTGTTCAATAATTTTAGTTCTGTCTCTGAGAGTATTACAGTTTCTGAATATGATTAATTAACAAAGACGTTCTATCCGGTTGAATTTGTGCAATGGAAATCGTTTCAAAAACAGTTTTAGTTATCTGAAAATAATCCCAAAAAATGGCTGAGTAGATTTGTCACAAATGATGTAAATGATAACGAAAAAGACGCTAAGAAATAGAACCACATGAACTTAAAGGTCACCAGTGACAATAATACAGAAACGAAGTAGGTACCTATTGTGATAAAGAAAGCAAAATATGTTTATACAGATATCGAATCGTTTAGGAATGATGGGTAGTATATAAGTCGGGTCGCCCAACAGAATGACACAGTTGACAGAAGCTGTGGGAACCATGAAGACTGTCTTATTCCTTGCGGGGCTCGTCGCACTTGCGTTGGGCAGTGCTGTCCAACATGATATCAAGTTGAAGACTGGTAAGAACTAACTGAGGTCTATAATTTTTTTTTTTTTGTTTCCGACCGTTTTGTCGGCTTATTGTTGACAATTTTGAAAAGCAATTTACAAGGGAGATTTGGGTTCGATCCCAATTTTGTAGTGTATTAGTATTGGGTTTGCATTAATTTTGTTAATTCCTTCCCAATCCTAGAGCATATATTTCTGTTTCATAATAACAGCCATAATGGGTTGATTAATTATTACATTTTTAGCCAGGTTCATTCATGTTGAAGAAAATTACAGACTAATGTTTTTTTTTTACAGTTGATGCTGATTTTGTTGTGCACCAGAAGAAAATTCTGGCACTTTTCGAACACTCCGAACAACTGGACGCGCACTCCGAGTACTACAAACTTGGCAAGGAATACAACATCGAAGCCAACATCAACAAGTACACCGTAAGTATTATTTATAATGACTTCACTTATGATATATCCTCAGAATATTTTAAGTAATAATGCAATATATTTTTGCAGAATAAACATGCTGTCGAGGAATTCCTGAACCTGTACAGAACTGGATTCTTGCCGAAATATCACAAGTTTTCCATCTTCTATGAAAGGATGAGGGATGAAGCCATTGCTCTTTTCCACGTAATGTACTACGCTGAGGACTTCGACACTTTCTACAAAACCGCGGCTTGGGCTAAGGTTTACCTGAACGAAGAACAGTTCTTATATGCCTACTACATTGCCGTCGTCCAAAGGGCTGATACTGATGGCATCGTTCTGCCAGCGCCTTATGAAGTTTAC
The DNA here is from genome assembly GCA_037179545.1 of Sesamia inferens. Classification (NCBI taxonomy): domain Eukaryota; kingdom Metazoa; phylum Arthropoda; class Insecta; order Lepidoptera; family Noctuidae; genus Sesamia; species Sesamia inferens. The sequence continues at coordinate 15,750,872 of CM073938.1, read as the reverse complement.
CCTCAGTTCTTCTTCAATATGGAGGCTCTGAACAGGATGTACCGCACCAAGATGCAAAGTGGTGTATCCGATGTTGAACATGTTGCCCAATACGGTATCGTGAAAGAGAATGACTACTACGTATACTACGCCAACTACTCCAACTCCCTGACTTACCCCAACCAGGAACATAAGCTGTCATACTTTACTGAAGATATCGGTTTGAACTCCTACTACTACTACTTCCACTCACACACGCCTTTCTGGTTTAAGTCTGAAAAAATTAATGTAATCAAAAATCGTCTGGGTGAACTTTTCTTCTATTACTACCAGCAACTTCTGGCGCGTTATTCATTGGAGCGTTATTCCAATGGCATGGGCGATATTCCTGAATTCTCTTGGTACTCCAACTTCAAGACTGGATACTATCCCCAAATGACTGGAAACTTCTTGCCTTTCGCTCAAAGAAGCAACAACTACAACATTCACAATGATCAGAACTATGAATTCATTCGGTTCCTGGACACTTATGAAAAGACATTCTTCCAATTCTTGCAAAAGGGCGAATTTAAGACTGTAAGTAACAATACATAGACTATATTGTTTCAGTTTCATGATCAATACGCAATAACGTTTATGAAAACTAACATGAGAATAAATTATTTTCAGCCCGAGACGGAAATGAACTACGTCGGCAACTACTGGCACAGCAACGAAGACCTGTACTCCGAGCACAGCAACAAGGATTTGCACCAGTACTCATACGAAATCATCGCTCGTCACGTGCTCGGCGGCGGTCCCAAGCCATTTGACAAGTGAGTTTTACTATGAACCTGACCATAGCTACCAAAGTCTTAAAGTTAGTAGTGCTAGAACTCTGCGATTCCAGGCTTTCTTTAATAATTGATTCATTTGACCTAATAGCAACAATTGTTTCGAATATTGCCTACACATAATAAATCCAATAGTTGCTTTTCTTCGTCGTGATAAATAATGTTAAATAATAAAACCATTGTTTATTATTTTTAGGTACACTTTCATGCCTACCGCTCTTGACTTCTACCAGACTTCTATGCGTGACCCTGCATTCTACCAGCTCTATCAGAGAGTCATCGACTACATTGTTGCCTACAAAGATTATGTAAAACCTTACACTCATAACGACCTTCATTTCGTCGGTGTTAAGATCAACGACGTGAAAGTCAGCGAACTGGCAACTTACTTCGATTACTTCGACTTTAATGCTACGAGCAGCGTGTTCTACAGCCAGGAAGAGCTCAGGTCATACCCTACTGGTTTCATGATCCGCCAACCTCGCTTGAACCACAAACCATTCACTGTCTCTGTTGACGTTAAGTCAGATGTTGCGACCGATGCAGTCTTCAAGGTCTTCATCGGACCTAAATACGATTCCAACGGACTCCCAGTTTCCATTGAGGAGGACTGGATGAAATTCTACGAAATGGACTGGTTCGTGCAGAAACTTGTTCCCGGTGAGAACAAGATTGAGCGTAAATCAAGCGAGTTTGTATTCTTCAAGGATGACTCCATCCCTATCCACCAGATCTACGAGTACTTAGACCAAGGAAAGGTACCTTATGATATGTCAACTGTACCCGACAACATGCCTAGGAGACTGATGCTGCCTAAGGGTTCCCCCGGCGGATATCCATTCCAAATGTTCGTGTTCGTATACCCATACAACGCCGTTAAGAAGGGAGACAATGTATTCGAGAGCTACATTTTGGACAACAAGCCCTTCGGTTATCCACTAGACCGTCCCGTGGTAGAGGCTATGTTCAGGCAGCCCAACATGTACTTCGAGGATGTCGAAATCTACCACAAGGACGCATACTTCTCATACGAGCTTAACGTTCCTTCTTATTTTACCCACCAAAAGAACCACCAGTAAGACGATAACTAATTCTTAACAGCGTTTTGAATTATTTATGAAAATGTACAAAGAATACGAGTGAAATAAATATTTTATATATTTTAACAAATCAATGATTTTAAATGAACAAAATAACCTCTTACCTCCTGTCCTTCCTCATACTGTAATATGACATGTTTCTTAAATATTACATGCAAGACTTTACTTGCACTTTTTCCCAGAAAGAGGATGAATTAACAGCTGTTACTTCATATTATTATACAAATATGGACCTAGGAATCCGTAATTCATAATTTCCTCTTTTTCTACATGTTTTAAACTTGTCAACGAGTGCTTGATTCACTCTAGCCTTGAAGACAATTATATTGTAGTTATTTTTCGCAATTTTCCAGTGGAGGGCTGGCAAATTGTTCTAGACCCTCGATATACGCAGTATAAAAGACGAAGCGAAACGCTTCGTCCAGATCGTAGTGGTATCATAAGGTAAGGGTGGATGCTCGCCGTGGTCGTCACTCTCTAAAATGCTTCCTATAGAACACCTACAGCCTGGCTACTCTCTGCTCCAGGCTTTGGAGACCGTTTTAAATTAGCTAATTATCCTCTTTGCACGCCTCTCCACCGAATCCAAAGTTGCCAGATAGCATTCTGCAGTACCAGCCCAAGTACCAGTCCGTATCGTAATCCAAATGGACCTGTGTATTGTAAAACAATAGAAGCTGTCCTGGTCCGAAGTACCGCCGGGCCTTTGCAATAACGCCAATGAACGGCCCAAAGTATAAGTTCCAGGAAATTTCAACTCTCAAATGCTGAAGGCGGTCGGTACACTCCAAGGATACATTCCGAAGTAGGAGCCAAGGAGAATGGGCTCTTTTTGTTGGTGAATAGACACGCGGTGAGGAGCCAAGGTGTTTTGGTGGCGATGAATGCCATAAAATTGTTTTCACCCGTTTCAGAGACTGCCTGTAATGCAACATTTGTACGCTTTACCACAGCCTCTCTTTCGGACCGGATTGCTTTGTTACTAGCCTAAGCGCCTGGCAGGTATCTCTCCACAACTATGCTGTCATCTGCATACCTAAAGAAATCGGACAGCAGCAGATCGTTAATATGTAGCATAACATCGGCATTAGTCGACATGGGCTCCTATGAGCATCAAAATAAAAAAAAAAACAAAATCAAAGCATTTATTTCAAATAAACCAGTTACAGGCACTTTTGAATTGTCAGAAGGTCGGTCAGTCAGTAAGGTGAAGCTAGTCGCCCATTCCAAAGAGTTGGTACCTATGGAGAAGAACGGGCAAGAAACTCCATGGACACTCTTTTAAATTATCAAGCTATTGATACAAATATTTGAATACATCATTCATTTTGAAATTAATCGTGTGAGAACGATGCAGAAATATATTGTACGCTGAGAGCGTCCATTATGGAAAAAAAACAACAATTCAGAAATTAAAATACGCCGTAGCAGCTAAGAGATGACCAGTCCCCTCTGACGGCGTCCGTTCACGAACATGACGTATGGATCAGCATCATTCAGCTCAACCATATTGAAGGGAACCTAATGACCCAACACACACGCCACCACCAGCGAGACATTTGAGTGAGCATGACATACTCTCAACAGCCATAGCACTATCAAGTCAATAAACGACTAACCCAACAAATAGATGCTTTACAGCAAGTAGGTCGTGCTCACACGTATTCCATGCAATTATACAATACTAAGAAATTGAATCTACACAATGCAAAGACAGTTTTGTCCAAGGTTCAGCAGCTCCAACGGTGTTCCCGAATGCTAAGTTTAGCTCCTGTGTAGCTGCACCAGTGCCGAATACCCATGTCAGCAATGCAATTCCGTAACGTATAATATGCCTGGCTACATAGTGTGTACTGGCTTTGAGTTAAAAAAAACAAACAATTGCAAATTTAAACTACAAGAGGAAAAATCAAAGAACAATCAGTGTAAGCATAGAAATCGGACGCAGCTCAAGCCCAAGCCTTTTTGTCGTCAATATAATCTTTAACACTATAAAATGCTTTCTGACACAACTTACGTTTAATGAAGGATTTGAATTTATTCAGGCTCAGATCTTGAACCACCTCTGGAAGTCTATTGTAAAAACGTATACATTGGCATCTAAAAGAGCCACCTATTTTCTTGAGCCTTGTTGTAGGTACAATAAATTTGTGCTTGTTCCTAGTATTTATATTACTATTATTTATATACATCCGTCGACAACAACTCAGAGGGACTGTTCTGTCAGGCAGTCTCACACACAGCTTCAAAGCTGTGTGTGAAACGATTGTTTTCAAAAACAATCGTTGGTACACCAGTTGGTCCACTAGCCTTATTCACGTCCAGACGATGCAGTACTCTCAGAACCTCCTTGTACCATATGCGAACCTCGGGCATTGAGGTATCCCCGTGAGGTAAATTCGGTGGAGAAGCACCGCTAGTGTCCAGACGTGAATTATGGACAAAGAGAGATGCAAAAAGACCTGCTTTCTCTCTCACTGAATGAGCCAGTGTTCCATCAGGCGTAACCAGCGAAGGCAGTGTAGACTAACAGAAGTTCGCTTCGACCGCCAAGGGAGCAGAAAGATCTGCTACTGGACGGCTGCACAGAGAGATTGTTGCCAATATAGGTAATGCAGTTAAAGCGAGCCATCTTCAGCGTTTTTTGTAGAACAGAAGAGAGATCAGCTTAGCTCCGGTTTTTAGGGGTGTGTGACTCTCTGTATAAATAAAACTCTGCTTGCACTGAAACTATAATTTACTTTTACTTTAACTTTTCCCTAATACAAATATCAGAAGGATTACATATGTACGACCATACTGGGTGTCCGGAACCGACTGGCGTGGCTCGCCGCTGTTCGGCTCCAAGCGGCGGGGTTAGCTTACGCTGCAAATACATAGCCGCGACAGGTTCTTAGAATTTAGATCCGGAGCTCTGCGGTCGCAAGCGTCAACCCAGGTAAGAAATGCTAGCCTGAAGACTTCCCTGTGTTACACCGAAAGTGATGACTTCCTCTCTACTAATATGATCATCAATTCTTACACAGACTACGGTTAAAGAGTCAGCATGAAAAAAAAAAATCATGGGCCAAGCCGCGTATGCCAATGTCACCCAACTTCGACACTCATGTAGTGATCTCATTTGCTGACAATAGTATTATATTGTTTACGGGTCATGCCAATAGTGATTTAAATCTAGACTTTGTAGTAAAATAGCTCCCTAACAACAATTATCAAATGGCTTGATTAGCTAAAAAGAAATCTGGAGTAGCTGGATGAGATTAGAGTTGCCAAAATCGAGTTGAATGGAATCGAGGAAAAGTAGTTATGTAGGTACTGCTATTACATAATATAAAGAATGAATTTATCTATTTGTTTAAAAATGAAATTGCGACATTAATTAATTATTAAATATCATGTTCATAACAATGTAGTTATCGTGTGTTAAGCTTTCAATACAGTAATGATATTGTGTATTATAAAAATACTCGTGATATCATATCAATTCTTACATTTAAACATGTCCCAATTACTACCTTATTTTCAAAAATGGCTACATAAAGACCTCCCAGAATACTTGAATGAAGTGAATAATCTGTTTAATTGAAATATTTTCTGTAAACTTTTGTCAAGTAACGAACGTTGTGGGAATTCAAATATTATTTACTCATAATAGCAAAAGTATTGGACAGTTTGCTTGATGTGGAATTAGGTAATATTTTACAGCTATACATGACGCACAGTTTGGGTTTAGGCCCGAGCTTTCCACTGAAAGCGCAATCCCCAGTCTCAAGCAAACTGTCCGACACCATACGGATAGAAGTACCCCCATTTATAACTACTTTCTTTCCAGGCCATTTGACCTTTTGGCCTATGATGTCCTGTGTGGAAAGCTGAGGGAAGCGGGAATACCGATCGAACTCCTGGAAGCCTTTAAATATTTGTACACTAATCAGCTTTATTTTGTCCGATGGGGAGACTTTTTGTCTGAAACGTACAAGTTGGAGTGAGGGGTGAGATAGGGTGGTATGGTCTCACCAAAGCTCTTTAACAAATACATAAACATACGGACTGCCGGGGTCAGCAGTATGCGTGTCAGATGCTGGATAGACAACATTTCTGTAAACAACTTTAGTTATGGTGCTGTTGGGTCTGACGGTCGGCACGATCAAGGATCTATTGGGCGTGAGAGCGAAATACTACGAGTAAAGGGCTAATCTAAATAAGATACATTGTTTTCGAGATCTCCGCTACTCTATACTAATATATAACGAACTGCTGAATAAGTAGCACCAAGAGGTGCAGACACCGGAACTCCCTCCGAACCTTGGATTAGAGCCCCCGATAACGTCTGAGGAAGTCCACATGGCTCTTCATTGTATGGCGAATCGGAAAGCTGTCGGAGCTGACGGAGTCCCCATTGAGGTCTGGAAGGCGATGGGTCCTCGCGGTGTGGGTATTTCTGAACCGCGTGCTCCTGAGCGGCAAAATCCCGAGCCAATGGAGGCTGAGTATTATCACTCCAGTCTTCAAAGGCAAGGGCTCGGTACAGGAGTGTGGTAACTAACGCGGTATAAAGGTCATGTCCCACACCATAAAGATCTTTGAGAGGATTTTAGACTCCCGGATCCGGCAGGAATGTGCTGCCTCGACGCATCAATATGGGTTCCGTCCAGGATACGGAACCACGGTCTCTATCTTTGCCCTAAGGATCACCATGGAGAGATACAGATCGAAGAACACGCCTCTGCATATGCTCTTTCTAGAAATGCAGAAGGCGTTCGACTGTGTCCCTCAGGTGGTGATCTGGTGGGCACTGAGGTCCAAAGGGGTACCAGAAGCCTATGTTGACATAATTCGAGACATATACCTCAATTTCGATTCCGCCCTGGTTAGGACCGCTGTTGGTGACACTAAACCCTTCCCCATCAACGTCGGAGTTCATCAGGGATCCTTCCTTAGTCCGTTCTGGTTCAGCGTGATATTAGACGTCTTGTCAGACAGCATTAAGAACTCACTGATGTGTATGCTGATGATATCGCGCTGGCAGACGCGATTAGGGAACGGTTGGTGCAGCGGCTAAATGCGTGGAAGAACTCGCTTGAGAACGGAGGTCTTAAACTCAATGTGGCGAACATGGTGTACATGGCCAGCAACACCACAGACCCTATGCCCGTGTGCATAGGCGGCGATATGGTCGAGTGCACAGACCAATTTAAATGCTTGGGGTCTGTGCTCCACGCGTCCGGCGACATTGATTATGACGTTAAGCACGCATTTACGCAGCTTGGGCAAAATGGCGTGAGGTAACAGGTGTCATTTGTGCCCCCAAAATGCCGGTTAAGCTTAAGGGACAGGTCTATAAGACTATCATTATGTTCTTCTGTATGGCAGTGAGGCGTGGCTTGTGCTTGAGCGACACAAGCAGGAGCTGAGTGTCACGGAGATAAATATGATGCGGTGGATGTGTGGAGTTACGCGGAAAGACCGCATCAGGAACTCGCGCATTCGTGGCAGTCTCCGTGTCCGTGACATACCAGATAAACTGCAAGAGAGTCGCCTACGCTGGTACGGTAACGTTTTACGAAAACCTGCATGTTACGTGGGTAACAAATGTCTTGCCATGGCGCCTCCTTCCTTGGCCGGAACAAGTGAGGTAGGCCAAAAAAGTGCTGGCCTGACATTGTAAGGGATGACATGCGTGCCAACAATCTCACACCACGGGAAGTCAGAGATCGTGTGAAATGGAGGCGTATTCGTAGGAAAGCGGACCCTGGGCTCAAACACGATCGCCGCGGATGCAACCGGGATTATGCGGCGAGATGATGATGATGATGATGATAGTGCATTGAAACTATCAAAATGACATTTTTGTCCTACCCTCCTGTCGAAGTTGGGTGACATTGGAATACGCTGCTTAGCCCATGATTTTTTTTTGCAAGCTGTCTCAAACCTAGACTGTGTGTAAGCGTTGGTGATCAAATTAGTAGAGAAGAAAGAAAAATCTTTGGTGTCATTTATATATAAATTAGAAAAAAAATTGATCCTAAAATTGTGCCAGGGACACATCGAAAAACATACTTCTAACTTCTGCAACAATCATTTCTTAAGTTCTGGTATTTAATGAGACTCATTTGAATTCTACTATCTATCTATCCATGGTGATTTATGGAGTATCGCATTATGACAAATTACTATAATTCTTGATTTATCGTCACAATTCATCTTTACTGGAGTTCTGACCCAAGCTTTCGATGGCGAAGATAGACAGTAGTCTATGACCTCATTAGGAATCGGTAAGTGCAGTGGCACTTACCGATCCCTCATGAGGTTGATCCGATACTCTATATAGCACCAACGATCCCGCATAAGGCACCACTGACACACCCATAATTCAAAATCAGCCTATAATTTTCCCATTGTTGGGATACAGGCCTTTTCTCGGTCACAGGGACTGGGCCGTAATCCACCACGTTGGCCTAGTGCGGGTTGGTGGATAGTTTTTGATTACCCCTGTTAATCTTACAGTGTTAAAGTGGCAGTTATTGTGAACAGTTACACCAATGTTTTATAAACCTTCGCAATTTTATGGTGGAGTCACGAAAACTTTAAAAGACAACAATAAGAACATTGTCGGTATGGTTAATGACAAACTGGACGGGTTAAAATCTAAAAACATTAGTAAATAATAAATATTAATTCGTTATTATCTATTTTATAACTCCAAGCGACACTAGAACTAAGTATTTGATATAAATTCCAGCTTGAAAGAGTCCACCACGTGTTCCTAAAAAGAGTTTTGACAGACGGACGAACGGACAAGAAAGTGATCGTATAAGGGATCTGCTTTTCTCCTTCCATCCTATCGAGGTATCTAATAAGAATATTAATGAATAATAGATGCTAATATGTAAACTTGTTTTTTTTTAGATAAGTACATACAGATTAGGTAATATAAAAAAAATAATGTAAACATTATTATACAGATATCGATGTGTACTGTAACGGGAGACGACCCGTACTATATAAGCACGACCGGCTGAGAGAATGGTACAGTTGACAGCGGCTGTGGTAACCATGAAGACTGTCTTATTCCTTGCTGGGCTTGTCGCCCTGGCGTTGGGCAATGCCGTCCCTCTGAAACATGACATCAAACTGAAGACGGGTAAGAACAACTGCAAAATATTATTTTTTCTTTTTTGATTATATTTTTGTTGATTTAGTGTTTGCAATGGCCACAAGTGAGAGTAGGATTCTAGTTCGATCGCCGGATGGCATAGAATAATTAGGTTTCTTTTAGTAAACTCACCGTTTCTATTAAGAATCATCTTCCATTATTGTAGTGAAATTTAAGTCATACTTCTGTCCCCCAACTGATTTTTAATGGGCATGAAACCAATTAATAGGTAAGACATTTCTTGGGTTCCTACTGTTATCACGTTATGTGCCTTGCAATCATCTCCAATCTGGTAACCTGCTTATCCAAGGAACGTAACCACAGATCTCTGTGAAAAAATAATTTTAATTTCAAAAGTCGGTGTCGTTTCGAATTTTTGTTATATGCAACTGATTTCCGAAAATTTCTTTTCAGGAAGTGTCTTTTTTATATAAAGTTTTTATTATGTATACATTAGTTGTTATTGTAATATCATCAGTATAAAGTAAGTGGCAAAAATATCGATGTATTGTTGTAGCTAATACAAAACTTACTTACTTAACACTTAATACGGACAAATCACACAGATTGAGATAGCCCCAAAGTAAGTTCGAGACTTGTGTTATGGGATACTAACTCAACGATACTATATTTTATAATAGATACATATATAGATAAACATCCAAGACCCAGGCCAATCAGGAAAAGATCTGTTTCCATACCTTTTTGGAAGCACGTAGCCACAATTTATGCCATGGAAATTCCACACGATTTGTGATTCTCACACGATCAATTTTCTTTTCTTGAATATTTACCAGTCATTTGGTCTGAAAACAAACATTTGAATTGAATTTGTAATTAGTTAGGATCCACCTAAGTAATTACATCAAAATCATTTATCAATCAATCAAGCATCACCTAAATGAATTTTGCAAATCAATATACTGAGTTCTGAGACAACAAATACAATAAAGAAAAATTTAAAAAGATTCAGATACTCATATTTCTTTTGAAGACGGTTAAAAATCAAAACGTGTTGACCATTTATTGCATTTTCAACCGGTATTGTTCATATTAAAAGAAATTACTAATGAGATGTTTTTTACAGTTGAAGCTGATTTCGTTGTGCACCAGAAGAAAATTCTGGCGCTTTTCGAACACTCCGAACAACTGGACGCTCACTCCGAGTACTACAAACTTGGCAAGGAATACAACATCGAAGCAAACATCAACAAGTACACCGTAAGTATTATTAATGAATAATGAATTCACCGTAGCTCCTGATATTTCCTCCGAATATTTTAAGTAATAATGCAATATATTTTTGCAGAACAAACATGCTGTCGAGGAATTCCTGAACCTGTACAAAACTGGATTTATGCCGAAATATCACAAGTTTTCCATCTTCTATGAAAGGATGAGGGATGAAGCCATTGCTCTTTTCCACGTCATGTACTACGCTGAGGACTTCGACACCTTCTACAAAACCGCGGCTTGGGCCAAGGTTTACCTGAACGAAGAACAGTTCTTATATGCCTACTACATTGCCGTCGTCCAACGGGCTGATACTGATGGCATTGTTCTGCCGGCACCTTATGAAGTGTACCCTCAGTTCTTCTTCAACTTGGAGTCTCTGTCAAGGATGTACCGCACTAAGATGCAAAGCGGTGTGTTCGACGCTGAATATGCCGCTCAATATGGTATCGTGAAAGAGAATGACTACTACGTATACTACGCCAACTACTCCAACTCCCTGACTTACCCCAACCAGGAACATAAGCTGTCATACTTCACCGAAGATATCGGTTTGAACTCCTACTACTACTACTTCCACTCACACATGCCTTTCTGGTTTAAGTCCGAAAAACTTAATGTAATCAAACATCGTCTGGGTGAAGTTTTCTTCTATTACTACCAGCAACTTCTGGCGCGTTACTCATTGGAGCGTTATTCCAATGGCTTGGGCGAGATTCCTGACTTTTCTTGGTACTCCAACTTTAAGACTGGATACTATCCCCAGATGACTGGAAACTTCTTGCCTTTCGCTCAAAGGAGCAACAACTACAACATTCACAATGAGCAGAATTACGAATCCATTCGCTTCCTGGACACGTATGAGAAGACATTCTTCCAATTCTTGCAGAAGGAGGAATTCAAGACTGTAAGCAATAATACACCATACCTCTATATTGTTTCAGTTTCCTGATCGCTATTATTTTCATGAAAACTAACATGTAAATAAACTATTTTCAGCCCGAGAAGGAAATGAACTACGTCGGCAACTACTGGCACAGTAACGAAGACCTGTACTCCGAGCACAGCAACAAAGATTTGCACCAGTACTCATACGAAATCATTGCTCGTCATGTGCTCGGCGGCGGTCCCAAGCCGTTTGACAAGTGAGTTTTACCATGAACCTGACCACAGTTCATAGCTACCGAAGTATTTTCTTATTACTACTTATTCTTATTAGTAGTGCTAGAATTCTGTGATTAAAGATATTCTTTCTTAATTGGTCTATTTGGTCTGAGTGTTACTGAAATAAAAGACCGAATAACAATATTTGTTTCGAATGTTCTACACATAATGAATCCAATAGTTACCTTTCTTCGTCGTGATTTAAAAAAAAAAATATTGTCAAATAATAAAACCATTATATATTATTTTCAGGTACACGTTCATGCCAACCGCTCTTGACTTCTACCAGACTTCTATGCGTGACCCTGCATTCTATCAGCTCTACAAGAGAGTCGTCGATTACATTATTGCCTACAAAGATTATGTAAAACCTTACACTCATAATGACCTTCATTTCATCGGTGTTAAGATCAACGACGTGAAAGTCAGCGAACTGGCAACTTACTTCGATTACTTCGACTTTAATGCCACGAACAGCGTGTTCTACAGCCAGGAAGAGCTCAGGTCATACCCTACTGGCTTCATGATCCGTCAACCTCGCTTGAACCACCAACCATTCACCGTCTCTGTTGACGTTAAGTCAGATGTTGCGACGGATGCTGTCTTCAAGATCTTCATCGGACCCAAATACGATTCCAACGGGCTCCCAGTTTCCATTGAGGAGGATTGGATGAAATTCTACGAAATGGACTTTTTCATGCAGAAACTTGTTCCTGGTGAGAACAAGATTGAGCGTAAATCCAGCGAGTTTGCATTCTTCAAGGATGATTCCATCCCGATTACCCAGATCTACCATTTGTTAGACCAAGGAAAGGTACCTTATGAAATGTCAGCTGTACCCGACAACATGCCTAGGAGACTGATGCTGCCTAAGGGTACCCCCGGTGGATATCCATTCCAAATGTTCGTGTTTGTATACCCATACAACAGCGTTAAGAAGGGAGAAGATGTGTTCGAGAGCTACCTTTTGGACAACAAGCCTTTCGGCTATCCATTCGACCGCCCCGTGGTTGAAGCTATGTTCAGGCAGCCCAACATGTACTTCGAAGATGTCAAAATTTACCACAAGGACGCATACCTCCCATACGAGCTTAATGTTCCTTCTTATTTTACCCACCACAAGAACTAGTAAGATGATGAGTAATTATTTTTAAATTATTCATCATGGATCGAAATGTACAAAGAATACGAGTGAAATAAATATTTTATATATTTTAACAAATCAATGATTTTAAATGAACAAAATAACCTCTTACCTCCTGTCCTGCCTTCCTCCTGATGTACTATATATCTTAATATATAAGTGTTTAATTACTTAAAATAACTTTTTTCTTGCTCTTTGCCTTAAAAAAAGGATAAATTAATAGCTACTTCTTTATATTATTATACAAATATAAACAAAGGAATCCCTAAAATTTATGTGCCCGATTTGGTTTGTTAGATAGAAACTCAATTTGGTATCAGACAGTACAGACATTAGTCCTTATTTTCTTAACTGAGAGATTGTTTTGATTTCGCCATCTAGTAGTTGATCTTACAGCGCTAATATAGATCTGATGGTTAATCTACTTCTTCAAACTTGTACGTATTTATCTATATATATAAAAGAAAGTCGTGTTAGTTACATCATTTATAACTCAAGAACGGCCGAACGAATTTGTCTGAAAATTGGTAAGGAGGTAGCTAAGAACTGGGAGAAGGACATAGGATACTTTCTATGCCGCTCCCCGTCGTTCCTGTGGGAATAAATGAGCTTCTTTGTTTCGACTTCTCCTACACTTTTGTGCTACCCTGGTACCTTCCACGTCAAAAAAATATGCACAATAAACCTTCTTTCATGTATTATGATTATTTGATAATGATGAATGAATGAGGTTTATTGTTTCGACTTCTCCTACAGTTTTGTGATACCCTGGTACTTTGCACGTCCACAAACTATGCACAATAAAACCTCTTTCATGTATTATGGTGATTTGATAATGATGAATGAGCTTTTTTATTGTTTCGATTTCTCCTACACTTTTATGCTACCCTGGTACCTTGCACGTCAAAATATATGCACAATAAACCTTCTTTCATGTATTACGATTATTTGCTAATGATGAATGAATGAGGTTTATTGTTTCGACTTCTCCTAAACTTTTGTGCTACCCTGGTACCCTGCACCTCCACAAAGTAGGAAACACGTGTCCAGTATTTTTAAGTTAATAATATTATGTACAAAATTTCAAAAAGATATAATGAAAAACCACAAAGTTATATATAATAAGCTTGCTACATGTATTCTACTTCGTTGTCCCAACATAAATATGGTCAAAGATCCGCGGGCGAGCAAGCGCGGTGCATTGACCTCTAGCGTCAGCTGTTGCGCGCGCACAGTACTATGATGATGTATCGTAAGCTGCGTGACGCACTCGGTAACTACACTGTAACAATTTCTAAATGTATTTGGGACAAAATACAACATGGTGTAAAAATTATTGGAATCGATTCAGTTGCTTATTCACTATTTATATATAACTCAAGAACGGCTGAACCGATTTAGCTGAATATTGGTGGGAGATAGTTAAGAACCCGTCCCCGTCGTTCCCGTGTGACGTGACATAAGACATGGTCCAACTGATTCAAAATGTAAGTCAGCAATTCATATACCAAAAATGGTATAACAAAAAGCAAATGACAGCTGAGCATATTTAAAAAAAAGTCTAACCGGTTGAAGCAATCGTTTAAAGCAAAGAATATAAATACTCTCTGCTGGTTTAAAGTTTCTAATAAAAAACCACAAAGCCAACTTCAACTTCTAAATTTCTAATATTGTATTGCTGTGCCATTTATCATCAATAAAAATATCATGCCGTGACCAAGACCATCAAATCTTTCTCGACAAAGCGGTAATGCAAGAGTAAATCGAAACATTCTGAATGAAAGCACTGAAGAAGAGCAAGAAATTGCACGTGCAGAGCGCCGCCTTACTATGACTCGACTTCGTGCTTCTCACTCACAACAGCAAAGGGAGGCGGCAGTCCGTGAAACTGTTCCGTTGACAATGCGAAATCGGCGAACAAACCTCAGAGATCATCATCATCATCATCAATCTTTTTATCGTCCCACTGCTGGAGACAGGTCTCCTTTCATGCAGAGAAGGATTGAGTGTAATCACCACGCTTGCTCAATGCAGGGTGGCGATTTCAGACTTATAAAGTCCAGGTTTCCTCAAGATTTTTCCTTCACGTTCAGTCATTGGTGTTCTAGATATTATAATTAGAGAGTACATATCACTTTAGAAAAGTTACATCGATACTTGCCTGACCTGGAATCGAACCCGCGCAATCATACAAGAGAGGCTGGTGTTTTAACCACTAGGCCACCACGACATCTCAGAGATCAATAGCTAGATAATGTACGAAGCACAAGTAGAAATTCATTTCTTTCACAAGGTGCTACACTAAATAAATGACAAATAAAAAAATCATGGAATACCTTTTTTTTTTTTAATTTACAGTGTTCCTAATTTAAAAAGTAAAAAATGTGATCATGTGATATTTATTGCTTTTAAGGCGGAACAAAGTTCGCCGGGTCAGCTAGTTAAATATAATAACGGGAAGCGTGAAGTTAAACTGCGATTTCAAGTAACAACACATACATCACTAATAAACATTCTACGCGAACTGTTTGATGTTTTGTAGAATTTGGTAACATCGAAAGGTGGGTGGTACTTATGGAATAATAATAAAAACCATTTAATTTCAAACAGCCTCCGTTGCGTAGCGGTAGCGAACGCGGCCGCTGCGCAAGGAGGTGCGGGTTCGATCCCCGCACAGTGCAAATATTTGTATCTATGCATCATTATGAATATTTGCACTGGTCTGGTCGTGCCTCGGAAAGCACGTTAAGCCGTTGGTTTCGGTTCCCACACGAACGTATAATGGCAATCGTTACGGGTTGTTGGAGCCCTCAAAAGTCCTACAATTGTTCTAAATGCAATGCTTCGATATCGCCTTCGGGCTGTGGAAGTCAGATGGTAGTCGCTTTATGGAAAATATCGAAGTTTAGCCAAAATGAGCAGTTACCAGTGTAAAGCGGACCCTAGACTCCAAATCTGAAAAGCTTCGGATTTGACTGGGATTAACGCTGAGATGAAGAAGAATAAAAGTCATTTAATTTGAATTTTCTTAATCAATTTTTTTAAATCATTAGGGAAAACTGATATTTAGTAACGAATTCTGGGGAATTTTTAAAAATATATAGAAATACTCGTACTTAATTCTTGCGAATGAATACTCCTTGTACCTCTTGAAATTTATAAATGTCTCACCTTGTACCCATTTTTCGGTGGTAATAACATGATAAATCTTTTAACAATGTATAACTTTCTACTCAAAGTCCTTCTAAATAAGGACACTAGGTCGCCAGACATATCATCGTATATGGATTTGTCAAAACCTTTTTGACCGAATCAGCCATAAAATTATCTCGAATAAATTACAAGCATCTGGTCGTAGTTACGTATGCAAAGTATTTGAATCATAATTATCTCAGTGCCCTTATACAGATGATATAATTTAAAAGAGTCGTCTTAAGTTGGTACTAAAGTTCTGGTGAACTGAAGAAACGGTTGATTCAGAAGTTAGAAATATATTTTCATGTATCTCTAGATGGCAGACTTATAGAATCACTATTTTCTTCTTCTTATTTGACATGTTGATAGTTTCATCAGCATTATCATTTCATTTATTTTCTATAAATCTATACCTGTCTATAAATGTCATGTCATGTTTATGTCTTCAAAGTTTTTGCCACTAGGATCTTTGAGCAGCGGTGGCCCAGTGGTATCGACTGCGACTTACAAGTTGTCGGTCGGTTTGAACCCCATCACGCGCTTTACTTTGTGTAAATAAAGTATATAAAATAATTAAGTAAACGATTTTTTTTATAATGTCATTCTTTATTTTATATTTATATACATTGCTTAATTAGTTTAATTCTTATAGTATAAAAAAAATATTCAATAACACGACTGCCTCTGAGTCATTTCTTTGATTATAATTATCAAATGAATCATATAAAAATGGTTATTATACTTGAAAATCAAACCTATTCGCGAATTCGCTTTTAATGGTGTTGAGCTGATCCGGATCCTGTACCCCAGAGGCGTGCACCGTTTTCGCATCGTCGTGTAAAAACAGTCAACACGGGCGTCGGCAAACATACCTGAGGAACTCCAATGCCGGAGCAGCCCCAACAACACCCTGGACGCATTATTATACTGAATACGGAGAGCGCTATACTGCTTCTGACGCCCACAGGTCTGCCGCATACAGAAACATACAGTATGCTCGGAAAAGAGTTATTTTGACGGCCTCTGAGCAACGAATAAATCTGCGGGCGATCAAATTGGCCCTCATAGACAACGCTCTCCACTCCCTATCGATGTCCGCATCGTCCCTCAGGTCAGATATTTACACTGTTGAACTCTATTCAACCTAACATCGTTCAACCTAATGTGGAATAGAATCCAAACAGCTCCAACCCCTTAAAGATCGCTCTTCTTTGCGTTGTATATTAAACTCTTAGACGGCCAGCAACTTAGACACACGGAAGCGCTTAGCAGCACCATGTCGTCCGCATAACTAATTTTGCTGACGAAAACACCTTCAATATGGCAGCCGAAATGGGTGTTACTGAGCTTCTCTATCACTGCGTTCACGTATGTAAAGATTGAACAACTTTCGCGAGGTCAGCCCTCCCTGCCTCACCCCACACTCCAACCCGTACGGCTCCGACAGATCATCTGACCATCGAACGATGTTGACCTGGTTAAAATACCAATACCTGAATATCTCTATTATTTTGAGAGGCAATGAGATGTTATTTAATTTTTGCCATAAGATGTTATAGCTATCCAGGTAAAACGCTCTCGATAGATCAAGAAATCAGGCCTAAATAGGTGTG
The DNA here is from genome assembly GCA_037179545.1 of Sesamia inferens. Taxonomy (NCBI): domain Eukaryota; kingdom Metazoa; phylum Arthropoda; class Insecta; order Lepidoptera; family Noctuidae; genus Sesamia; species Sesamia inferens. The sequence goes on along the minus strand of CM073938.1, from coordinate 15,733,455 downwards.
CTTCTATCAGAATATTACTTGACAGTTTGTTTCAAATACCTAGGAGAGCTGACTCGCCAGACACCCAGTTAAAAATGGTTTAAAACCAAATTGATTATCATGAGTGACCAAATACCGATCACTCTGTGTATTAAGCAAACTGTCAAAAACCTTAACAAGCACTTTTGCTAGAAATTAGCCTGAAGTTGCTGGCGTTGCTTAAATCCCTGATCTTAATCTTCACAATTGGTGATGCATGACTGCTGGTAAGTACGGATTTCCTATATAGAATGTATGTAGCACGGCAACAACCCTGGGCTGGTGGATGCTAGCATTTTTTAGATGCTCAATGCTCAAGCTATCATGGTCAGGAGACATACCACGAGACATTGACTTTATAACTTGCCGAACACTCTTCGCTGTGAATCTGGTGTTTATCTACTGTCGATGTCACCCTTCTACGCCGGATGATCGTGATTGTCCCAATGGCGATTTCACTAAATAGTGATGCCCCATTTTGGTTCACTCACACCGTTGATGCTCACGGGTAAACCCGGCTTATTATTGAGCTTACTAGTAGTTTCCAAAAGTTACAAAAGTCATGCTTCAAAAGTTGAGACGCGAGAAACTCCATCTTTATCTGCTCCTTATTATTTTGGCACCACTTTAAGCGTGATTTAAAGATTCCAGATTTAAAGGCTCCCGTATCTCCTAAATATTTTCTTCACTCGGTATAATACACCGAACCCTATCCATAAACTTACACTAAGCTACCCCGTGAGCATCAGGAACATTCTTGTTCCATCCGATCACGGGCCGTCTTGTTCTCGGTTTAACAATAGTATGACTCTCAGTCAATTGTAAAAATAAATCTCAGTTGTCACAACTTTTACCACTATAGTTACTGAATTCAGATGAAAAATCAATGTCTCTTAAACTATCATTACATAATTTATTATACAAGTCAATTTGGTCGTGACTTCTTTCCCTCATTTTATGTTGTTACATTTAACATTGTGTAACAAAATCTTTGGTTTTACATTCAATAAATACAATTTTTAATACATTTATTTCACCGTATGACTTTATAGCCGTACCTACAAACGGCACTAAAACGAACAACACGTCATACTGACGTCACACGAATTCTACATCTCGCAAGTAGAGTTTACTGTGCACTTGCAATTTGCATACATGCAACTACCCAACATCAACCGTTGGGCAAGTTCCCGCCAGACATAACGCCCTCTGGTCGGAGGATCCTTTCTTTTCTATGGAGGATGTATGAACTTTACACCCTATTTCTCATACCACCACAATCTTATTTGCTGATGATAAGTATTATATGGTTAACGGGTTATGACAATACTGTTTATTCATTTCTGTTTTACTTCTCCTTTCGCAGGTCTGCTGGAAGAAATTTCTTAAGAAATAAACAGCACTTTTATGTATTTTATTGTGTGTATATAAATAATTAAAATAAATAAATAAAAAATACTCAATCAAAATTTGATTTTATATTATACTACCCCCCTAACGACAATTATGAAATGGCTTGATTTTTAATGACCTAAAAATAAATCTAGGAGAACCAAAAATCATGAATTTTAAACGGCAAGTATAATCATCACCTCAATTGCGTAACACACTATGATTATCAATTTGAATCATATTGTTTAAAAAATGTGTCTGCTCATCAACGGTATAAGAAATGGATTGTCTGCAGAGATATTTCTTGGAACAAGAACTCGGAAAAACAAAACAGAACAAAAGTACAGAAGGGATCGTCTGTACTTTTGTTCTGTTCTGTTTTTCCTTGTCATTTTTTGTATTGTATGTGTAAATGCTAAATTAAATAACGCAATGAATGTTTTTCTTTATTTTTTCTAACTTTCTAAACTAGTGCTGGACCGCGATATCACCTGATGGTAAGCGGTGATGTAATCGTTGATGGTAAAGCAAGCTAATTTATTAAGAGCCTATTATATTATTAATATACACAAACATATAAATTATTTGTTTATATGTTTGGATACTAAATCGCATACCCTGTCAGTATACTAATAAGTTAAAAATGTGCGAGTACAAGTTTATCTAACTATCGAATAAAAAGCTACTTGAAAAAAATACATTATTCTGGTATACACATTATATTTTTGTGTCTATGTATTTTTCTGTGTGTAAATAAATAATAAAATAAATAAATAAAAATAAAAATTGAACGACTTATGTTGTCCTATAATAAATAATTAGCTCCTTTTTTTTGGATGTTTTACATCAAATGACTTTCCGTTCTTGGCGGAGCGGAAGGGCGTTTCAGCCTTTTACTGGCCAAAACCCAACCATGTTCCTTTATTTGTAGGTGCGCCAGGGACCACGGCATTTCTTTGGAACAGCCTGTGGCCCTGGCTGTCTTCGTAGACCCGTCACGATGCGCTAATATCTCTTTGAGGCGCGCGTGGTTTTTAACGCGTCGTCGACGTGGGCCTCGTCCTTATCAGGCGGCGAGCTGCTTACTGCTCGCGGCCTGTAGCCGGCCGGCCGGTGGCCGGGAGTTAGATGTTATCTCTCGACCAGGGCGACTCCTGCGGTGGCTGCCTCTCCCTCACGTACTTCATTTCCTCCTTTGCTAGTGTAACTGCTTTGCAGTAGGAGGTGATGTCCGGCCATGCACTCTCGCTGCGAACCATGGTCTGGACCAGGGCCGGATGCGAGATGTTGCCGCCACCGATCGTCGCCACGAGGACATGGTGGTGCTCCGCCAAAGAAATAATTTTAGGCCTTTATGGTTATAAAAAGGGATAAGAATATAGAGCAAGCGTAAACACGAACTTCTCTGAAAGCATAAGTAAAACGCAAATAACTACAATAAAATGAAGCTTACGCTAACAAAAATGTTTCGGAACAATTATTTATAAACACGGCTGTTAATAAATCCAAAGCAAAGTGGAAAGTAATTAAGAACAACGGCACAATTAATTCGACTATCACATCATTCTTAAACATTTCCACAATTTGCAAGGTTGACCTTTGCCAGAATTATCGACTATTTCTTTGGCACCTCAAAATATTTACTACAGTTTTGTTCCTTATTACTTATCTGATTAAATGAAGACTCTTCCCCGTTATCTGTATGCTTAATGCCATAGTAACGTTTTGTGATAACTTCCGTCAAAGTGTCAAAGTTTATATATATATAAATGATAAATGAAAATGGATATAATAATATCAATTATTGTTCTCTCATAATCATAAATGTTAATATTTTAGCGTTTCGTAAATGAAAATAACAAATTGCTTGAAAAATAATCACACATACATAACGCAGAGAGAATATAATAGTACAAATTTGGTACAAATAGATGGGCAAGGGGTAGCCCCCTTATTTGTACCAAATTTGTAGTAGGGTAGTACTAATTTGAACCTACTATAAATTTGGTTGCGTTCATATACGGTCGGATACTCAGAAAGTTTTGCTATAATAAAAAAAAAAATGTTATATAGGTACATACAATTATTTCATTACATCTTTTCAAAGTACTCTCCACCAGCCTCTATACAATGTTTCATGCGTCTGAACCAGTTTTCCAAACACTTTTTCCAGTCCGCCGCAGACACCTCATTAACAGCCTGTTCGAACGCTGACAGCGCATCATCCGGCGACGAAAATTATATCCCTTTGAGCTGATCTTTTATTTTTGGGAATACGAAGAAGTCACACGGTGCTAGGTAATGGCTGTAAGGAGGGTGACTCAGGAGTTTGACTGGTGTACTGTCCAGGAAGTCCCTCGTTTTGATTGCGGCGTGGCTTATCGTCGTGGTGAAGCAGTAACCCGTGGAGGCCTGTGTTTTGTTGCAGAACAGAGAGAACTTTTGTCAAGTATTTGGAAGTATACCATTCAGTGTTAATGCTTCTTTGGTTTCGGTAATGGCAAAGCTTTTTGTTGTTTCATATAATTTAAAATTATGATAATTGATATGTATTTTAAAGTAAAAATGTTTGCAAATAGTATTTAAACGAATAGGAAAATTTATTGAATACTTATACCAAAAAAAGGTTTTTATTATATGTTTTAGTTTAGTATAGATGTAATATAATAACAAACAATAAACATATTATAATGCAATATATTATAAAGTTATATATTATTAGGTGTAGATATACTTATACTAATAAATAAAACATACGTTGATAGGGCAGCATTGTAATATTTTATATAAAAGTAATCCCTGACAAACTTATGACATTGTTATGGTAAAAAATATAAAAATCATTCCTGGTTTTTAGATGTGATAACTATTACATTATATGTTATCATTAAGGTGGTTATAGCTTAATTATTCATTTATTAAAAAGAAAAGAGGATTAAAGCTTAACCTGAATATTATTACAATCATAAAATAATCTATAGGACACAAAACAGTACTTTTTACATTTACATTTTTTTTTTGTATAGCATGTTACTAGTGCTGCCATATTGCAGTGCCTTTTTCGGAGTTTGATGGCATGATATTATAATGTTCTAGCGCTTTCTTAGTTTATTGAACTAACGTTAAGGAACTTATTTCAGCATACTAAAATATAAGCTACCTTACAAAACACTTAGAATGCTATATATGGCCCTAGCAGACTCTGTTATCAGTTACGGACTCAGCAGCTATGGAAGAACTTATCACACATATCTGACCGATATTTATAAGCTACAACTTAGAATATTAAAAGAAATTGCGCCAAAACATATACTTAAGAAATTCCAAGACCATGAAGACGACCTTTTTAAATATTGTAATGTTATGAATGTGTTCAATAAAGTTAAATACTGTATTTTATCCGAAATTAATAGACCTGAACTGCTAACCGAAAAAACAAGACCAGACTTTCTGAGAACGATAATAGTGAAAAATAAATACATCTTACCAAAATTTAATAATGTGTACGGGATGAGGGTTGCAGAATATTTGGTACCCTTTTATGTCAACAAACTCCCAGAAGACTTGCAAACGCTATACAAAATGAGTTCGAAAAGTTATAAGTATAAATCTAAGCGTTTCTTTACACAAAATTTTAAATAATGTATGTATGTGGGTGCGGACGCCGGCGGGTCGGGCTGCCTGGATCTGTCAAGCTTTCTCAATCAAACTTGAACCGTAATGCTTTGGCGATAAAGTTGAGAATCTATTGAGGAAGTTTGGCGGCTTTTGGTGGCTTGATGTGCGGGCGACTGTACCTAGGTATTAACATACCTATGAATTGTTAGCGTTGCATTGTATACAATAACAATTATTTATAGTATTGTTATGAGCGGCTCGCCGACATGCAGATAAACCCTGAGAGGTTTTCGTTGTGCGGCTAAAACAAATTGTGAACCTAAATGTAAGTGTATTAGAAAAATAAATAAATAATAATAATAATAATAATTTCTTTTCGAATTCCGAAATTATTGTTTTTATAATTTACCTAAAGTAATTAGTTGGGTTTGAACTCACAACCACTTATATAATATTTAAAACACTCTGTAGGACACTTCTGCACTGTGATTGTTATAAATTGTTTTTTTTTGTTTAGCTCGATAAGTCTCCACCAGTCTCGCCAGTTTATTTTTAAACCACAAATGCAACCTCCCTTCTTCGCACGATTTTAAGGTTTATTCAACGGTAAATATTGTCGTTACATTCCACATCTTTCGACACTTTAAGCTACCTTCGTCTTCCAACCTCTTGACCCAACGGCTTACAGTACTTCTCTAAAACAATAACAATTTTACTACACACTTTCAACAAGCGATTGGTTTGCACCTTATCCAAATAATAATAAAAACAACTTACACAAAAGCCAGTTTCATTTGATATTTCAGATTTATTGAAACCAATCCTATATAGGGCCCTAATATTTGCCTTAGCTTCGATATTAATATTAGCCTGCATATTGATTAAACAGTAATTCTAATAACACAAACGCTCGTAACCTAACCAACAATAGCTAATATTACTTGAGATTACTAATTGCAGCTAATAGGTAGTAGAATATTTTAAGTGAACTAGTGATTCACTTTGTTTCAAATCTACCCTCATCTTTTTATAATGACCCGCATGGAGAAAAAATCTTAAAAGAAAGTATCGTCGTTAAGTTGTGGATCGGTATTTTTACATATTTTTGTAGTCAGCATTCATAAATCACCAATAAACATTGAAAATAATTTTTGTTACTTATTAGATTTGAACACGAACCACCTCAAACGCTGATCACGGCGTTATCCGCTTGACGTTGAAATTAGTAGCAATTTGTCAAAGTGTATGAGTGTGTATTCAAACTTTATTATAGAAGAAGGTCGCAACTACGACTAGTATTGCTTGGCCATAGTTTCTTGAGATTGTAACTCGACTATTATTAAAACTAAGAGAGACATAAATATCTTAAGAAAAATTACACGAATTCTTGATTGACTTAAATGAAACTTATAAGAGGGTATTAAAATGATAATATATTGAATTTCACTCATCCATCCATCTTCTCATAAAGCACCACCGCTCCCCATAAAGTAGGTACAAACTATCCCCGATGAGGTAGCATCGACACCGCATAAAGCACCAAATTCCGCCATGAGGTACCATCGGTCCTGCATAAATAACAATATAGAACCTAGTTTATTAGTTAATTGTTTATCGCATTATTAATTTATTTGACATTGAGTTTAATTTTATTTGACATTTTTTACCATAGATTTATTTTTATGATTTATGTATTTAATGCTATGTCAACTATAATTTATTGTGTAATTAGAATGATTTAATGAAAGTTTTTAGTATTTCTTTTGTTTGTGTTTCATGTCTGCTGTGTATTTGTATTTGTATTTACTTATGTGAAATTATGGGGTTCTTACCTGAAATAAATTATTATTATTATAAAGCGTCATCGATCCCACTTGAGGCACTATCGGTACTCATTGAGACATCAACCATCTTACTTGAAGCACCACTGAATACCCTTTCTTTTGTTTTGGATGGGAAATCATCAAATGACTTCTCCTGCTCTAGGCGGAGCAGAAGGATGTGTCAGACTTTTACTGACTAAAACCCAACCGTGTTCGTTCACTTGCCTGTGCGCCAGGGCCACAGTTTCGTTTTTAACCAACCCGCAACCCTGGGCCAGAAGACATCGTCTTCGTGGACCCGCCACGATGTGCTGACATCTCTTTGAGGCGCGTGTGAAACACAAAGCACCGTCAATCCCGGCCTCGCCCTTACCGCAAGCCCGCGCCTATGGTAGCCGGGAGTCCGATGTTATCTCCCGACCAGGGCGTCTCCTGCGGCAGTTAGAGGGATGAGGGAGCTGGGATTCCCGCTCACTCAAGCGCTTCGCCTCCTCATTTGCCAGTATCACTTTTTCGCAGAAGAAGGTGACGGCCTGCCATGCACTGTCGCTCCAGACCATGGCCTGGACCAGGGTCTGCTTAAGAATATTTAATTAAGTGACAGTTATTGTAAACATTTATATCCGGTCGTTAATTTAAAACATCGAGGTTTATAACACATTCAGAGGTAAGTTACGAAAGTTGAGTTACGAAAGTTTAACAAGATTTAGAACCTTGTCGACATGGAAATTGAAAAGCTGGATGGGCCAAATTATAAGAACACTAATAAATAATAAATACTTATTTGTACACTTGTGTTCCTTGGAAAATAAGAATCCATTATAAAATCTAAAAAAATTATATGAAATCGCAGAGGATAGGTAAGTACTCCTTTTTTGGGCGTGAAATCATTAAATGTCTTCTCGCGCTCTGGATGGAGCGAGAGGACCTGCTAATATCCTCAGGTAAGAAATTAAAATTGCATTATTTTATTCACCGGAACAGGCTGTAGTTGAATAAATGCTCCGTTTCTCTAAATATTGATATTATAATTACACTTGAAAGTGAAACTATTATGTAATTATTTATCAGTACCTACAAAAATATTTCATAATTGTTCTTAGTTTAGATTACAATATAGTTCACAAAAACAACGTGGACTTATGACGCGCTGTTTATAATGAAATTGTCTTATTTTTTTTAGCGTTAAATGTAGGTACTAAATTACATTTGACGACAGCTAATGTTTGCGTCTTTTTGAATAAACAATTACATAATGCGCTTCGTATTTTAAGCCTTACTTAGTTTTATTGTGAGTCATTTTCTCAATTAGTGAGCTAGCTAAATCCTCACAATGAAGATACACACACGAAGACGATGCAGCTATCTTAGCCATATCGTCTTAAATCTTCAAATAATAATTTTGCTCGGTGGTAAGCCATAATATCGGCTGTCGGCAGAAGTTACCACCCACCAGACAATGATTGCCGCCAAGCGATTCGTCGTGTTCTGAGGTCATGAGGCCTGGTGAAGCCGTTTGGAAGACGGGTCTAAGCAGTTGTGTTGCAATGTGTGCCGGGTATGATGCGCTAAATGTTGTTGTGTCGGGAGTTTGGTCGTGGAGGGTCTCCAGATCAATCTCCCTCTGGCGCAGCATCGTTAGTCGTGTTGTTGGTTTAACATTGCATAACCTCGCTCAACTGCAGTCTTTCTTCTTAGCTACCACGCTTTACCATCAACGATTGCATCACTGCTGACCATTAGGTGGAATCGCGGTCAAGTGAAGCACTAATTTATAATCATATAATAAAAAAAATAGTATATTATTTGGAATTTCTCTATTATCATTGGCCAAGAGTACTCATGGCGTGTCCAGTTGCATAATGCGTTAACCACTTGCAATTCAGGACTTAATGGGCATCCAATTAAAGGCCGTGGCATACATCATTTTTTCCCAAAAAAGTTTTGTGAATCTATAGGTACCATATTTAAAATCTGCTTACTCAATTCAAAGGAATCAAGGATTTACACGATGACGATGTGTATCCAGCATTTTTAAATCTTCTAAATCCATCAAGTCAATCGTATCAATATCATTTTTTTACGATTTATAAATAAAAAGACTAATAAACAATACTACCCTCAAATAAATTTGTAAGTACTGATGTCAACCAGGGGCCTCGGCAGACTTACTTTAGTACCACTAATAGTTTTTAAGAGAAAGGGTTTAATAAACTAACGCGCTTTACCATCAACGATTGCATCACTCCTTACCATCAGGCGGGATTGCAGTCAAGCGCTAGTATATAATTAATAAAAAAAAAATGTGAAATGATGGACAAGGTGGCCGATGATATGGTGAAGGCCGTGGAATCCATTGGACGAGTATCGCACAGAACCGGCAGAAGTGGCAGGGCTTGGGAGATGACTAATATTCAGCAGTATATGTAATGTTATTTGACGGGTGATTTTCTATGAAAGAGAATCTTTACTTTCATACAAACTCAGAAGTCAGGTATTTATTAACATGCACAACATTACGAAAATGAATCCTGAGGCGTTGTGCAGTAATGTTGTCCATAATTAGTAGGCGCGAGGCCCAGGAGAAGCCGAGCCGAACTAGCTCAGTCGAGCTGGTACGGGAAGGCTCTGAGGTGTCGGGAAGAGAGCCGGATGCCGTTTGCCCCAACTCGGAGCCAGCGCCAAAATTTGAAGAAGTCGTGGCTGCCGCGGCAAGGGTGTGGCTTTGAAGAGGCTGCAGTCTTCCAAAGACAAAGCCATATCCGCAGCCACGGCTTCAATCATTGCGGCAGCATAGGCCATCCATATGGGACCCCCAGCGGAAGGAGTGGCAGAATTGCGGGCGGAGATCGCCCACTTGACAGCAACCATGGAGCTCCTCCGAAAGAAGAACGAGGAGCTCCGAGCGGACCTGGCCGTGCTGCGAGCTGGCGGCCGCCGGGAGGTGCCGTAGGAGGGGGTCCACAAGGGCGGAGTGGTCGCGCGCCGGGCGAGGATCCGGGCCTGGCCCTGGTGAGCAAAGAGCTGGCCGCCTTCCAGAGTCGGTTTCGGCTCTGGAGGCCGTTGTTCTGCGCCCCCCACTCGCGGTGAGCCGGCTAGCCTCAGTATAGCGGAATCCGGCAACGTATGCTGCTGCCGCGGCCGCTACAGCCATGGCCGCGGGGAAGGTGAAGGCAAAGGGTGCGCCCTCACAGGCTCCAGCTGCGAAGGCCGCAATCCCTGCGACTAAAGGGCAGCCTCAACCACCTCCTACAACCCCTGCAGCCGATGCCGCCTGGCAGGTAGCAGGGGAGAAGGAAAAGGCGGCTAAGGCTGCAAGGGCGGCGAGAAAGCGGCAGCGGCGAAAGGAGCCCAGCATCGCGGCTAGGCTTCGTGCCCCGAAATCCACAGTTGTAGTGATAACACTACAGCCAGAAGCGGAAAAGAAGGGCACGTCCTACCGCGACGTCCTTAATATCGGAGATCGGAGTCACCTCGACCCTAAAAATGAGGAACACCGCGACCTGAGCTCGCATGATTGAGGTTTGTGATGAGGCAAGCGGCCGGACTGCCGACGCTCTGGCTGAAAAGCTAAGGGCGTCCTTAGATGCGGTCGAGGCCAAAGTGTCCAGGCCCACCAAATGCGCTGAGTTTTAGCGCAGGTGAAACTGCTGGAACCCAGACCTCTGAGGTGCTATCGCTGCCATGTTGGCCACCACGTGGGAGTGAAATGCACCTCGGAGGTGGACCGCAGCGGTCTCTGGTTTCGCTGCGGTCAGCCCGGTCACAAGGCCGGCTCGTGTGAGGCCGCTGCGCACTGCTCAGTTTGTGCGGAAGCTGGTAAGCCGGCCGAGCACTGGGCTGGGAGCAGGGCCTGTGCCCCGGCCGCCGGAGGCAAAGCCAAGGGCCGGGTTAGGCCCTCCGCCACCACCGCCGTCGTCGCCGCAGCCACAGCCTCTGCCGCTTCCAGCAACGCCGTTACTGTCGCCGCCGCCGCAGTCACCGAGGCTGGGCCCTCACAAGGGCCTCGGGAGGAGGCTGTTATGGAGTGCCAATAAATCGCTTCATCACGCCTCCTCCAGGCGAATATCAACAATTGTGCCTCCGCTCAGAACCTTTTGCTCCAGAGCATGGCGCAGTGATCGATTAACATCGTCGTGGTCGCGTGGACCTCAACGGCTCAGTGGCCCTAATTTCGTCGGCCGCCGCCCGTACCCCGTCCCTCGAGGCCGTCAAGAGAGGACGGGGAAGCGTAGCAGTACGGTTCGGGGAGATAGTCGTGGTAGGGGTATACTTCTCCCCGAGCCGAACTCCGCCCTCAAGGGAGGCATTCCGGTATCACCGGATGCCGAACTATATCTGTCGAGGCCTATCTGACGGATAGGGCCGTAATCTACCGCCATCACCAAAGAGTGTGGAACCGGCGAGAGATGTCGTGCGGTGTTCCACAGGGATCGGTCCTGGCACCGCAGCTGTGGAACACCGGGTACAACTGGGTGCTGCGCGCCGACCGATAGGGAATCGGCGTCAGCGTAGTTTGTTACGCTGACGACAAGCTAGTTCTGGCACAAGGGAGGTCGCACAAGGCGGCGGCTGACGCGACGACCCTCGGGGTTGTGATAATCGTCAACAGGATCCGGCAATTGGGACTCGAGGTGGCCCTGCAGAAGTCCGAGGCCATGTGCTTTCATGGTCCCCAGAATGCGCCACCGTCGGGTTCCCACATAACGGTAGGAGGGGTTCACATCGGCGTCGGGTCCTGGGACTTGTCCTCGATAGTTGGTGGAACTTCGAGGAGCACTTCTGACGCTAAGCACCCAGACTGGAACGGGCCGGGGCTGCCTAAGGCGGCTCCTCCCCAATCTAGGGGGACCAAACGCCTCCTGCCGGAGGCTCTACGCGGGGGCCGTGCGGTCCATGCCCCTTTACGGGGCACCGGTGTGGACGCGGCCGCTAAGGAAGCAACCAGCCCGATGCCTGACCGCGTCCCAGAGGGTCATGGCTGTTCGGCTTGTCCGGGGATACCGCACGGTGTCTACTGAGGCGGCGAGTGTCCTTGCCGGATTGCCGCCATGGGATCTGGACGCCCAAGCCCTCGGCCACATGTGGGAGTGGTGAGAGGATGCAAAACACCGGGGCATAACGGGGCAAAACGCCGGACAGAACTCCGGCGGGATCTTATGGCGACATGGAGAGTGCGATTGTCACAACCCAGTGCTGGGCACGCTACAATAGCGGCGGTAAGTCCCCTCTTTAAGGAGTGGCTAGAGAGGCGCCACGGCGCCCTCACCTTCCGCCTGACGCAAGTCCTAACCGGACACGGTTGTTTCGGGAGGTTCCTGTTCCGTATTAGGCGCCAGGGTGTCACCATTGTGTGGATCGCCCTGAGGACACGGTGGAGCATATATGGTCTGTTCGGCTTGGGTATAGCACCGCCGTGTCCTCGTAGCAGCGATCGGCGGCGATCTCTCGCGACCGACCCTGGTCCTGGCCATGGTAAGGAGCGAGAGGCATGGCAGGCCGTCACCTCCTTCTGCGAAGCAGTGATGCTGGCAAAGGAGGAGGCGGAGCGCGTGAGGGAACGGGAATCCTGGCGCCCTCACGCCTCTAACCGCCGCAGGAGACGGCCTGGTCGGTAGACAACACAGAACTCCCGGCTACCGTAGGCAAGGTCTTACAAGGGCATCTCGCAGCCCGGTAAGGACGAGGCCCGGGTCGACGGCGCGTATGTATTTCATGCGCGCCTCAAAGAGATGTCAGCACACCGTGACGACGAAAGCCGATGCCTCCTGGGTCAGGGTTGCGGGTTGGTTAAAAAAGAAACCGTGGCGCTGGCGCACAGGCAAGTGAAGAAACACGGGTGGGTTTTAGTCAGTAAAAGTTTAACACGCCGTTCCGCTCCGCCCAGAGCGGGAACGGTCATTTGATGATTTCCGATCCAAAACAAAAAAAGGCGTTTTGCAGACTGGTTTACATTAAAAAAAAAAACATTTCAGAATCACATACTTAAGATTAAGTAAGTTCATACAGATTAGGTAATACAAAAAATTAAATAAAAAATGTAAACATTTCTATACAGATAGATATCAATGCGTTCTGGAACTGGATCAGTAGTATATAAGCCGAAACGGCTAACGGAATGGCACAGTTGACAGCGGCTGTGGATACCATGAAGACCGTCTTATTCCTTGCGGCGCTCGTCGCCTTGGCGTTGGGCAGTGCCGTCCCTCTGAAACATGAGATCAAACTGAAGACTGGTAAGAATAACTTCTGCAGTTGAACTATTATTATTTCTTTCTTGATTAATTTTCTTTGTCAGTTTAGTGTTTGCAATGGGGACAAATGAGCGTAGAGTTTGTGTTCGATCCCCGGATGGCTAAATATAATTGGTTTTATATTACTAAATTCACAACAGCTTCCGTGGAATTCATCTTCAATGGGGTGGCTCTAGCGAAATTGAAGTCATACTTCTGTCCCCCAACCATAACTCTGATAGACTCAAATACACTTTTTTGGGTACTAACCGTTATCACATCATGTGCTTTGTAATAACCTCCAACCTTGTTTGTCATGGACTTCTAAAATTAAAGTTATTTTTAACTTTGAAGTGTTGTTTATGTAAAGATACGGCACTCATAGCCACAATGCATCCCATGACAACTCTACTAGATTTGCGATTTGCAAATGATCAATGTCGTTTTGCTGAATTTTTACCAGTAAATTTGATTTATTTTTTTAATGTAATTTTCATTTAACTACTATGAGTAAAATCTGAAAGCATTTGGTAAATCATTTTATAAATGGAGTTCTGAGATAAATTGTAATGAGCTACTACTTGGACTTACGACATTTGTTAATTTTTGTTATTTAATTTTGATCATGTCGTTTCTATAACTTTTTGTTTCCTCCTTCGATTATGTACCAGTTTTATTTCCTAATGTACAATTATGTTATATTACTAAGAATTCAGAATATTAACGCAATAGAACATGCATTGCGTTAGTGCGATGTGACTTGATTTTTTTATTATTATATAAAGTATCTAACATTCTAATAATTTAAATAATTGTTAAACTTTCACCATGAATGATGATGTAAATGTTATTGTGAATGATTAACATGAAAATGAAAACCGTAGAGAAGCTCATTCCTTTTTTTTAAAGTCAGTTAATAATTCAAAAAGACCAAGTTTGGTGTTTTCTGCCAGGTCCATTCATGTTAATGGCAATTACTGATGAGATGTTATTTACAGTTGGAACTGACTTCGTCAAGTACCAGAAGAAAATTTTGGCGCTTTTTGAACACTCCGAACAACTGGACGCGCACTCTGAGTACTACAAGCTTGGCAAGGAATACGACATCGAAGCTAACATCAACAAGTACACCGTAAGTATTATTCATAATGAATTGTAGTAGCTCTTGATGATTCTTCAGAATATTTTAAGTATTAATTCAATGTTTTCTGCAGAACAAAAATGCTGTCGTTGAATTCCTGAACCTGTACAGAACTGGATTCTTGCCGAAATATCACAAGTTTTCCATCTTCTATGAAAGGATGAGGGATGAAGCCATTGCTCTTTTCCACGTCATGTACTACGCTCAGGACTTCGACACCTTCTACAAAACTGCAGCTTGGGCTAAGGTTTACCTGAACGAAGAGCAGTTCTTATATGCCTACTACATTGCCGTCGTCCAACGGGCTGATACTGATGGCATTGTTCTGCCGGTGCCTTATGAAGTGTACCCTCAGTTCTTCTTCAACATGGAGGCTCTATACAGGATGTACCGCACCAAAATGCAAAGTGGTGTGTTCGACGCTAAACATGTTGCCCAATACGGCATAGTGAAAGAGAACGACTACTACGTATATTACGCCAACTACTCCAACTCCCTGACTTACCCCAACCAGGAACATAAGCTGTCATACTTCACCGAAGACATCGGTTTGAACTCCTACTACTACTACTTCCACTCACACATGCCTTTCTGGTTTAAGTCCGCAAAATTTGATGTTATCAAAGATCGTCTGGGTGAAGTTTTCTTCTACTACTACCAGCAACTTCTGGCTCGTTACTCCTTGGAGCGTTATTCCAATGGCTTGGGTGACATTCCTGACTTCTCTTGGTACTCCAACTTCAAGACTGGATACTATCCCCAAATGACTGGAAACTTCTTGCCTTTCGCTCAAAGGAGCAACAACTACAACATTCACAATGAGCAGAACTACGAATTCATTCGGTTCCTGGACACTTATGAGAAGACATTCTTCCAATTCTTGCAAAAGGGCGAATTCAAGACTGTAAGTATCTATAGATAGACTATATTTTTTCAGTTTCATGATCACTTACACAATAATTTCCATGAAAACTAACATATAAATGAATTATTTTCAGCCCCAGAAGGAAATGAATTACGTCGGTAACTACTGGCACAGTAACGAAGACCTGTACTCCGAGCACAGCAACAAGAACTTGCATCAGTTCTCATACGAAATCATCGCTCGTCATGTGCTCGGCGGAAGTCCCAAGCCGTTTGACAAGTGAGTTTTTCCATGAACCTGACCTTAAGTACTGAAGTATTTTCTTGTTAATATTAGTAGTGCCAGAGCTTTGCTATGAAAGACTTTCTTTATTATTTGATATATTTAAGCTGGGCGTACATGAAATGAAAGATAAAATGGCAACCTTTGTTTTGAGAGTTGTCTACTTGTCCTGGCTAAAATATAATAAGCAAAAACAAATATTGTCAAGTAATAAAACCATTGTTTGTAATTTTCAGATACACTTTCATGCCGACTGCTCTTGACTTCTACCAGACTTCTATGCGTGACCCTGCATTCTACCAGCTCTACCAGAGAGTCATCGATTACATTATTGCCTACAAAGATTATGTAAAACCTTACACTCATAATGACCTTCATTTCGTTGGTGTTAAGATTAACGACGTGAAAGTCAGCGAACTAGCAACTTACTTCGATTACTTCGACTTTAATGCCACGAGCAGCGTGTTCTACAGCCAGGAAGAGCTCAGGTCATACCCTACTGGTTTCATGATCCGCCAACCTCGCTTGAACCACCAACCATTCACTGTCTCTGTTGACGTTAAGTCAGATGTTGCGACGGATGCTGTCTTCAAGGTCTTTATCGGACCTAAATACGATTCCAACGGACTCCCAGTTTCCATTGAGGACGATTGGATGAAATTCTACGAACTGGACTGGTTCGTGCAGAAGCTTGTTCCCGGTGAGAACAAGGTTGAGCGTAAATCCAGCGAGTTTGTGTTCTTCAAGGATGACTCCATCCCCATCCACCAGATCTACGAGTACTTAGATCAAGGAAAGGTACCTTATGATATGTCAACTGTACCAGACAACATGCCTAGGAGACTTATGCTGCCTAAGGGTACACCTGGTGGATATCCATTCCAAATGTTCGTGTTCGTATACCCATACAGTGCTGTTAAGAAGGGAGAAGATGTGTTCGAGAGCTACCTTTTGGATAACAAGCCCTTCGGTTATCCATTCGACCGTCCCGTGTTTGAAGCTATGTTCAGGCAACCCAACATGTACTTCGAGGATGTCAAAATTTACCACAAGGACGCATACCTGCCATACGAGCTTAACGTTCCTTCTTATATCACTTACTACCAGAAATTGTATAACAATAAGAAATTCTAAATAGTATTTTTCGATTATCTATCATAAATCAAAATGTGCAAAGAATATGAATGAAATAAAAATTTAAACCTTTAATATGATTTTAAATTAACATAAGAACCTTTTACATCCTGTCCTTCCTCCTATTGTAATATGAGACGTGTCTTAAACATTAGACCGAACTTTGTTCATTTGGATTTTATGATTTATTTTCAAATGCTCAAAATAATAATGAAAATGTGTGTTATTTACATTGAACAGTGATCACCCACGTAGAACTATTTTTTCCTGAATCTCATCTTGATAAATCTTATGTAAATCTTTGCAACAAAAGTCAACCGCAAAAGTTAGGTACATGTAAAGACATGCCCAAACCTATCGAAGTTTTAATCAAATCTAGTTCCATTAAATTGCAATAATTGTCGCATATCATCTTCTCGTCAATCAATTGACAAGATGTAAATGATCTCTGGAGACCTCTAAATGCTCAAATTAAGTAATCATAATTAATGAAATATTTTCCCAAATTACAAATACCAAAATTCTATTAATTGTAATAGGTTTAGAAGTATATTGATACTTCCAAGTTAAATAACCTTCTTAATATTATCAAAAGTCATACTACACTTAATTCTATTTTAATTTCTAAGTTTAATTTACTACATTCTAGTGTTATGAGACCATTAAATCTGTATTTAGAATTAACTAACCATAGTAGTCAAGTAAGAAAAAGATTAGATTTTCCATTTCCGTTAACTATTCTGAATATTAACTCTTTAATTGATGTGTGTGACTTAATTCTGTCATCCCAGTTCCATTATCGGACGACCCGTCGTCGTACGGCGAGTATCCACCCTTACGTTGTTGATACCACTACGATCCAGACGAAGCGTTTCGCCACGTCTTTACGGCCTACATCGAAGGACTGGAACAATTTGCCTGCAGCAGTTTTCTCTCTGACTACAATTTAAGTGTCTTCAAGGCTAGAAGGAATAGGCTCTTAATGAACTAGTGAGCATTAACTTCAACGATTGCTTCATTGTTTACCTTTAGG
Source organism: Sesamia inferens (assembly GCA_037179545.1). NCBI lineage: Eukaryota > Metazoa > Arthropoda > Insecta > Lepidoptera > Noctuidae > Sesamia > Sesamia inferens. The sequence goes on along the minus strand of CM073938.1, from coordinate 15,715,916 downwards.
CGGGATGGCGGTGAAGCACTAGTTTATAATGTTCCCCATAGTTCGCAGTTCGCAAGTCCTAGCCTACGATGACGTAAATACCCCTTATGCAGTATATAAATATAGATAATCTAAGTTAGATTAATCGATTATCGTTCACTGAAGTGTTTATAAACCTGCAAACATTGCAAATTACTAGCACATGTTAACAGCTGGAAAAGGTGACCGATGATCCTGGGAAGGCTACAGAATCCAATGGCCGAGAAATGCACAGAACTAGTCGAAGTGGCAGGGCTTGGAGGAGGCATAAAATATTTAGCAGCTTACGTCTTTAATACATACATACATACATACGGACAAATCATACAGATTGAGCTAGCCCCAAAGTAAGTTCGAGACAGTTTTGGGATACTAACTCAACGATACTATATTTTTATAATAGATACATTTAAAGATAAACATCCAAGACCCAAGCCAATCAGGGAAAGATCGTTTTCCATCATGACCTGGCCGGGGATCGAACCCGGGGCCTCCACGTCGCAGGCAGGCGTGTTGACCGCTGCGCCACGGAGGACGACAAGTTTTTCTTTCGTTACTAAGTAGCGGTTAAAGATTTGATTTACACATACAAATTCAGGAGTCAGGTTTTTATTAACATGCTCAACATTATGGAATTTAACCCCAGAGCGTTTTTCAGACTGATTTACGTATACCAATATTGCACAAACGAATGCTTTAATAGATTAAAGAAGTACATGCAGAATAGGTTATTTAAAATAAAAAGTAAACATAGAGATTTCATTGCGTTATGGAACGGGAGGCGACCCGTAGTATACAAACCATTCAGGTTGTATGTGTGTTCAGAATAAGCAACTGAATTGGCTTGTATCCTAAAAAATAATTTAATGTCCGTCAGATAGCTTTATAAAAAATATTGAACACGTATTTTTTATTTTTTCTTTTATTCAAATACTTAGGAAGATATATTGATTTGAAATGTCGCGTGACGTCACGCCATGGTGCAAAATATAGAACGGCGTGACGTAATTAGCCCCCACTCTGTAACTTTAATACGCTATATCTCAGTAATTTTTGGTAATTACGACAAAATAAAAAATACGGGTCTTAATTTTTTTTATTATCTGTAAGACGGACTAATTATTTTTTTGATTTTCATACCTTGGATACAACCCTATTCCAATAATTTTTATACCATGTTATATTTTTACCACATACATTTAGAAATCGTAGTGTGGATACCGAGCGCGTGCACGCAGCTTTACATTTTTATTTTATTATTTTTAATAATTATAAACTAACGCTTGACCGTAAATCCGTCTGATGGTAAGCAGTGATGCGATCGTTGATGGTAAAGCGCACTAGTTTATTAAGAACCTATTCACTCAGATTGAGCGAATAGGAAGGAAAATGGCAGTTGAGCGAGGTGATGCAATGTTAAATCCAACAACACTTCCAACGATGCTGCACCAAAGGGAGATTGATCTGAAGACACTCCACGACCAAACTCCCAACACAACATTTGGAGCATCGTACCCGGCACACATCGCAACACAACTGCTCAGACCCGTCCTCCGTACGGCTTCACCAGACATCATGATAAGATAGATTATAGTACTCGCGCGCGTAACAGCTGACGCCAGAGGTCAACGCACCGCGCCTGCCCGCCCGAGCGAAGCTTTGACCATATTTTTGTTGGGACAATCAAGTAGAATAGCATGCTCAATACTTTGTGGTTTTTCATTATATCTCTTGGAAAATTTCTACATGCGTTTCGGGTTTCGCATAAACAAAAAAATATGTTGTATAAACCAGACCGGCTTACAGAGTAGTACACTTGACAGAGGCTTCATATTAACTATTATTATTTCTTTTTTGATAAATTTCCTTTGTCGCTTTAATGTTAGCAATGGCGATAAGACATAAGCGCAGGATTTATGTTCGATCCCCGGATGGCAAATTGTAATTTCACCAAAAACATAAATGTAAAAAAGGAGACATGTTCATTATTATGTTATTGTGTGGATTTCGACAACACCGATAAAATAATTGAGATCTATGTTAATAGGTGCCAAGTTAGATATAGGTTAGTTATAGAAATAAAAAAGAAACGTTTATTTGCTGTAAACATGGACGCAAAAAATCACAAAACACAAAAACAAAGAAATGGTTGAGCTATCAAAATCTTGTGTCGGTACATATAAAACAACTGTTGCTAAAGAAAATCCTATGACTGTGACTGTGTATGTTTCTTTATCGGTAATTTGAGAGGGATTTTCCGCAAATCTTTATCGGCTATCGGCTATTGGCTACTTGAGAAGAGTATGAGTCAAACGTCTTCACTGAGAGCGATTGCGATAAACCCCAGATAAGAGAAATGTATAAAAAATCAAATAGAAAATATACACGAATAAACGATGGCATGTATCCAAAACGTCCTGATCTGTGCAATACTGGTAAGTGTTTATTAATATTATTTTAATCATATCAATTTTCATTATAAGTGTTAAGCAAATCAATGAAGAGAATAATAACTGCTAAAATGATTTAGAATACTAATAAAGAAGAGGATAAAGACAGCAATGTTGGACTCAAACTAAAAAGACATAGAATACATATTACAAAATCAGCCTACAATGATCCACAAGCCTTCTTTTTTAAAGAGGAAGAGTTCTGTAATCTGTATCTATTGCAGGCCCGGTGCGAGTTCACAAGGAGAATTTTAATAAATCTGATCTGTGAACAGAGAGGAACCCTCTGTTTTTGTAAGGTTTCAAGCGTAATTGATATCTAGCATTTCAACAACATATTTTTTTAACCTGAATATAATTTTAATTTAATATAAAAGTAGATAAAAATTAGGGATACCAAAAAATATAAAACGCATATTTATTTATTTTTTGATATTCTGTATTTTTCATTCCTAATTTCACTTTGAAATTCGGCGTATTCCAAAAACACGTAAGCGCGAAAACGGTGGTCTAAAGAAAAATAGGTTGCTTTGCTGTGACCTGTAGAAAACCGGTAACTAGATGTCATTTATATTGTCTTTGTCAGCTTGTCAAACTCGTTAGCATACAAACTTCATTCGTGTTCCGGCATGATGTCCGGTGAAGCCGTACGGAGGACGGTGGTGCGATGTATGCCAGGAACGTTGCGCCTGCGTTACAAGTATTATGCATATTCAGTTATTATTAAATCAACATATAAGATTCGGAACGATTTTTTTTGTAGTGTGAAAAAAATATCTTTACCTTTTACTTGAAAGGTAAAGATTTTTTTTTGAAGTAATTAAAACTTTATTTCTTTCTTTTTTGGCTTCGCACGTTTTGTGCATTTAGCCAATGTCACATAATGAATTATTCATATCGAAAAAGACGGCGACGTGAACCGTCTCGAGCATGAACATGCTGCGATATCTCAATGTTATTTATGAATTATTTACTGAATGCACTTATACAACATAAATCACGCATTTTTATTTAGTAAACATCACTATAAATAATTTAAAAAGTCCAATGAAGAATGAGCTTGACACTCAGCTTAGCTTTCCCGCCAAAACTCTCTTCGGAAGGATTTCTGGCGGCAGATAGCAGGCATTGACATTAACAAAAGTGACATTTGACACCTGTTTACACCTAAAACATTTAAATGCTTAGGCGAAAATAACTACTCGAATCGACCATATATGTAACTGACGTCATCATAGATTTTGAGGTTTTAACTTTTTTCCTCAAAAATCAAACCAAAAAAATATGAAAAAAATTTGCTTTATGTTTTATGGTAGTATCAATTTCGGAATGTTGTCAATAGGTAGTTGACTTAAATAAACTAATTAGTCTGTCAGTCAGATTTCCAAAAAATACTAGAAAAGTATTTCTTTTTTTATATAAACAAAAAATTAAGACGACATAGTGCTTTGAAAACTCGTGTGACGTCACTGCACGCTACACTTTTTAGCGAGCAGTGACGTCACCAGCCACCACTCCTGATCTTTGATGCTTTTTGTATTTGTCAATTTTTATTGATTTGATAAAACAAAATATACGTGGATACGTATATTTTGTTTTATAATCATTTATATTATTCTATAATCCGAATAACGGACTAAATAGAATAGTAGTTATTTATAGTAGATAGTAGCTATTTTCTTAAACCAAACGTCGATTAGATGCAATATAAAAATAAATAATTATTACACAAAATCTGTGCTTAAACGAGGAGTTTCGAGAATATTAAATAATTAATACCAAAAATAATTATAATATAAATTTATCTTCACAGTGCATCTTTGCTGGAGGTCTCACCCAAGCACACAATGCCGAACATAGACTACAGCACATTTTGTCGCACATACTGATCCCCCATGAAGCACAACTGTTACCCCATGATGCACCATCGATTCCCTATGAGACTCCATCGATCCTCCATAAAGCGGCACTGATTCTTCATAAGGCACCATCGATCCCGCATGAGGAACCATCAATCCCGCATGAGTCACCATCAATCACGCAAGAGGCACCACCGACCCATAAAGAACCATCGATCCATAAAGAACCATCGAGCCATGAAGAAGCACACAGCCATAATAAACCGCATACCCATAAAGAACCACCGATCCATAAAGAACCGCATATCCATAAAGAACCACCGTCGCATAAAGAGCCATCGAATCATAAAGAACCACTGATCCATAAAGAGCCGCCTGTCCATAAAGAACCTCCGATCCATAAAGAGCCATCGATCCATAAAGAACCTCCGATTCATAAAGAACCAACGATCCATAAAGAACCACAAAGCCAGGAAGAACCCCCGATCCATAAAGAACCTCCGATACATAATGGACCACAAAGCCATAAAGAACCCCCGATCCATAAAGAGCCATCGATCCATAAAGAACCACCTATCCATAAAGAGCCATCGATCCATAAAGAACCTCCGATTCATAAAGAACCACCGATCCATAAAGAACCACAAAGCCAGGAAGAACCCCCGATCCATAAAGAACCTCCGATACATAATGGACCACAAAGCCATAAAGAACCCCCGATCCATAAAGAGCCATCGATCCATAAAGAACCACCTATCCATAAAGAGCCATCGATCCATAAAGAACCTCCGATTCATAAAGAACCACCGATCCATAAAGAACCACAAAGCCAGGAAGAACCCCCGATCCCTAAAGAACAATAGATCCTTAAAGAACCAGCAATCCACCACAAGACACCATTAATCCCTTTTGAGGCACCACCGATCTCTCATAAAGATCAAACATTCATTGGATAATCTAAATAGTACACCACAGACTACCTACTATCTATTCCATAATAATGTTGTCTGTAAAATATTGCTCTTAGCGATATTATGCTGTTATCCTTTGCAAAATCTTCATATATTATGTATGTTCTATAACTTATATGATGTACATAATAACCTCTATGTGATGTATATAATAAATTCTATTATCACCGATCCCGAATGAGCCTTCATTAATCCGCCAAAACCACAGCTCCCACACGAAGTAACATTGCTCCACCTTGGATCCTACACGAGGTACCACTGATCACCCAAGACCGACTTGGTATCTCCAACTGGATCCACATAGATTACGGTATTTTGGATCCCCTGGAACATCGATGCAGGTCCTAGAATGAGCAGCTGTCATACAAGAATGATCTGCGCCTTAGGCGAAAGATTGGTTCTTGATTGCCCCTACAAATCTTATTGCAACAACGGATTTTCTTCCCACCTGCCTAGTGCAGAGTCTGTTTAAGTAACAATCTTTGTAAACAGTTATACCATGTCGTTAATCTGAAACATCGAGCTTTATAAAATGCTTATAGGTGAATTTAAAAAACTTTAACAGGAAAACTTTAACTACATTTAGAACCTAGACATGATCATGGATAAGTTGGATGGTTCACATTAATGCATGATAACTGTACCAGATAAATGTGATTGTATATGATGTTTTACTCAAATAAATAACAATTTTAATGAAAACTAAATACTAATTTGTGGACTAGTTTCTCTCTGAAAAGTAGGTAAATAAAAACTCTGAAAATAGGAAAGTATCCCTTCTATCGGTCAAAACAAGAAAATCCAAGTCGATTCAATCTATTATTATCGTCCACTACTACTATGGGTATAAACCTGCAAACATTGGAAATATTTGTAATTTTTCCATATCTCCTGTATGTTAGTGGGAGCTGGCATTATATCTAGTAATAAACGTTTTCGGCTGAAAAGAAGACTAACGCTTATAGATTCTTTTTTTTTATTTGCTGGCTACTAAAAATTACTCCTCTATCGAGGGTGCGTTTACAAACAATTCAATTCACATACACAAACATACTCGGAACAACTATTTGTAGGTCGCACAATTGGGTTGTATACTCAAAAATAATTTAATGTCCATCAGATCGATTTATAAAAAATATTGAACACGTACTTTTTATTTTTTCTTTCATTCAAATACTTAAGAAGATATATTGATTTGAAATGTCCCATGACGTCACGCCGTCAACAAAATATACCACGGCGTGACGTAATTAGCCCCCACTCCATAATTTTAATACTCTATATCTCAGTAGTTTTTGGTAATTTCGACAAAACCGGTTTTAACTTTTTCATTATCTATAAGACGGACTAATTATTTTTCTGATTTTCAAACCTTGGATACATCCCTATTATTTGTTCCGTGCGGGAAACCAAGCGGCGATATGCAGCACAGCAGTCGATCGCTCGGCTACTACACCAACCGAGTCATCATATATTATTACTACTACACCAACCGAGTCATCATATATTATTACTACTACACCAACCGAGTCATCATATATTATTACTACTACACCAACCGAGTCATCATATATTATTACTACTACACCAACCGAGTCATCATATATTATTACTACTACACCAACCGAGTCATCATATATTATTACTCTTCTTCTCCAGCCTATAGTGGTCTACTGCTGGACAAAGACCTCCCCAAGGCTTTCCACGATGACCGGTCTTATGCTGCCCGCATCCATCGTTTTCAGGTCATCGGTCCACCTTGTTGGGGGCCTCCCTACGCTGCATCTTCCGGTACGTGGCCGCCACTCCAGAACCTTACTGTTCCATCGGCCATCACTTGATGTAATATATTAACAAACATTAAGCACGATGCATGGCATGGCGTGGCATTTTTTATATTCGATAAGATAATGATAGATATTCGATGCAGTATTTATCTGTATCCTATCGAATAAAAAACTGTCACTTTGCTTAAACAGTGTCTTGATAATGTCTTATCCAAACACTATTTAAGATAACCTTCACGAGGATGAACACAAACATCGTTGTTTTTCATCGTATTCATGAATTATGTATAATTTTTTGTTTTTTTTAAAGTAACACATTTCTTCTATTCACTGAAATAAGGGGAAGACTTTGTAGCCTATGACTCTTGCAGTCACACGACGAACTGCTATTGACGTATTCGTAATGGCAAAAGAAGCCCTAATAAAAACTTATGCCTGACTACCTATGCTCAGCAGTCGTAAATTCTTGCAATGATTAGCTAAAATTCAACCACCTCATCGCGAACTGCGCCATCTGTCAGGTGCCGTTATATGGATAATTACATAATTATTATAATGTTTTCCTACATTGGGTAATTGGATAGTTTTGTTTTTACCTTAGACAAAGTTTATTAGATATAAATTGTGCATTTTAATTGCTTGTGTCATGGCTATCCTAAGTCGAAGTAACAATAAATGTTGATACATATATAAGTACATTTGTACTTACAGCCTCCGTGGCATAGCGGTAGCGAACGCGGCCGCTGCGCAAGGAGGCGCGGGTTCGATCCCCGCGCAGTGCAAATATTTGTATGCATGAATTTGCACTAGTCTGGTCGTGCCTCAGAAAGCACGTTAAGCCGTTGGTTCCGGTTGCCATACGAACATCTAATGGCAGTCGTTACGTGTTGTTGTAGCCCTCAAAAGTCCTATAATTGGTCTAACTGTAATGCTTCGATATCGCCTTCGGGTTGTGGAGGTCAGCCGGCAGTCGCTTCATGGAAAATAACGAAGTTTAGCCAAAATGAGCATTTTGACTGGTAAAGCGGACCAGCTAGACTGGTACCGGCAGTTAGACTGGTATAGACTCCAAAGCTGAAAAAAGCTTCGGATACGACTGAGATTAACGCTGAGATGAAGAAAAAGAAGACATATATAAGTACATTTATGATTTAAACACTATTTCTAAATTTAAACGTCGATTAAAAGAGCATTACCTTTATTCTATACTGTGAGAATACGTTTATTATATTCACATAATTATATATTTTAGTATTTTATTTATTTAAGTATACTTATGTAATTATAATTAATACTAGCTGACCCGGCGAACTTTGTTCCACCTTAAAGGCAATCAAAAATATATTCCATGTTTATTATGTTTATGATTACCCTAATTTAAAAAGTAGTAGGTAAATAAGATCATTTCATATTGCCTTTAAGGTGGAACAAAGTTCGCCGGGTCAGCTACTTGTAAATAAAAAACAAATATAATTATTCCATGATTCTTCTATTTGCCATTTATTGTAGCACCTTGTGAAAGGAATGATGAATTTCTCTGAGGTTTGCTCGACAATTTGGCATTGCCAACGGGGCCTTTTCACTGGCTGCCTCCCTTTGCTCTTGTGACTGATTTTTATTTTGCCTACTTTTTGGAGGTGCGTGGTACCAGGGTAGCACAAAAGTGTAGAAGAGAAGTCGAAACAATGAAGCTCATTCATCATTATTATTAAATAATTTTCCTTATTTGCTCACCGTTTAGACCTACCCTGGATTACGACAAACATTTTAAAACCAAAATCAGCTCCATCGGCCCAGCCTATCTTGAGTTTTAATCAGACTAACGAACAACAATTCATTTTTATTTATATAGATTATTACTTTGATACTTATCATATACGTATCTTATTTCCTCCTTGTTCTCAAACACTGTTGTCTACTTTTATGTTTTACTTCCTTCCTTCCTTTCACCTTTGTACTCGGATCTTAATTTTGTCTTATACTTATGAATTTTGTTGTGTGTACATAAATAAATAATAAATAAATAAAATAAGCGGAGACTACTTGAATGATGCAAGACAATTGATATTTAAATTTTATTGGATACCATACGCAAGTATGCTATTAGGGACACCTATCCTACAGCCGGTGATTAAAGACAAGCGAGAGTGACTAGCTCTCAAAGAGTGTTCTATTCGCCAAACAAGCGTCACTGAGCGAGCATTTTCTATGGCAGCTGTTGTCGCAGCGACCAACTAGTTAATGAGTTCTCGCCAGAAATATGAACAGTCAGTGATCAACTGTATATATATATATATATATATATATGTATATATATATATATATATATATATATATATAGATATCCCTTTGGGCACTTTGTGGCTCAGACGTGCCGTATAGGTAGTAATTTGTTGATCCATTTTCACTTGTTGATCCGGGGGCCTTTTGTTGATCCGATGCCATTTGTCCATAAATATGTGGCTCCGTTCGGAGCCACATGTGTCACGTTCAATAATAATAACCAATAACAATAATTAAGGGCTGTTTTATACAAATCCACCTTTTTGGCGTCTGGGCAGTTGTTGATCCAATTCAAATGGGCCAATCAGGGCGCAGCATTTGCCAAGGGCGCGAAGCGATTGGTTAAGCAGCCGTTTTGTTTTTTATGTATGTTCACTTTATTAATCTTAGATATTAATCTCAGACACCTGGACCCATTTGCTAAATTCTTTTTTTGTTTGAAAAGGCAAACTTTCTAAATGGTCCCTTAGTCAAGATCTGATGATGAAAGACTAGAGAAATCAAGAGGAACTTCCAAAAATCGTAGGGGCGACTAGTGCATTTCTAAGTATCTTAATTAAGTATTTCAAAGAACTATAATTTGATAAAGGTCTGATGTAGCTGATGATGGAGCCGGGAGACAGTCGAAGGAAGTCCTCAACGATTGATAGCAGTTACCTTGAGTTTGTGCTTGATTAATTTGTATTAATTAGTACTTTACACCAAGATGAGTTGTGACTGTCATTAAGGCTCTGATGATGAAAACAAAGGCCAGTTCCAGAAACTCCTCAAGGTTTACAGTAGCTACTTTGTTTTTGGACTTAATTCCAATACCCATATAGCACATACAATCCGAGATTCCAGTGTCCAGTCACAACATGAGGGGAGAGTGGGAGGGCCACTCTCCCCTCATGTTGTGACCCCAGGTGGACAGGATCCTCCCAACACTTAGACAACACCCCCCCCTCACTTACCCCTCCCCCCTCCCCCTAGACTCAACCTAGCCTCCCACCCCTCTCCTCTACACTCACTTACCCCCCCCCCCCCCCACTTGCTCCTCAGGCCACCTCACCCCCCCGCGGCCTATCTCGGGATCCGGAGGTCCTAGACTAGCCGAGTTTGGGCTCTTCGGAATCGGGAGGAAGAGCCCAACATTCTGGCCCCGGGGGATTCCGCATCCCGTACTATATTTATCCACCTCGAAGTCCTTCCCCATATCCCTACCTAAAATCCCGGATATCTCGGAGACGGCTGGGAATTTCAAAATACTGACAAAATTCCCCCCACACCCCTTACTAGCCCCCCCCCCGCAGCCGGAACCTCCCCCATTTTGACCCCATAGTACCTGACCCCCCAATACCCATATAGCACATACATTCCGAGATTCCAGTGTCCTGTCCCCTCCCACTCTCCCCTCATGTTGTGACCCCAGGTGGACAGGATCCTCCCAACACTTAGACAACACCCCCCCTCACTTACCCCTCCCCCCTCCCCCTAGACTCAACCTAGCCTCCCACCCCTCTCCTCTACACTCACTTACCCCCCCCCCCCACTTGCTCCTCAGGCCACCTCACCCCCCCGCGGCCTATCTCGGGATCCGGAGGTCCTAGACTAGCCGAGTTTGGGCTCTTCGGAATCGGGAGGAAGAGCCCAACGTTCTGGCCCCGGGGGATTCCGCATCCCGTACTATATTTATCCACCTCGAAGTCCTTCCCCATATCCCTACCTAAAATCCCGGATATCTCGGAAACGGCTGGGAATTTCAAAATACTGACAAAATTCCCCCCACACCCCTTACTAGCCCCCCCCCGCAGCCGGAACCTCCCCCATTTTGACCCCATAGTACCTGACCCCCCCAATACCCATATAGCACATACATTCCGAGATTCCAGTGTCCTGTCCCCTCCCACTCTCCCCTCATGTTGTGACCCCAGGTGGACAGGATCCTCCCAACACTTAGACAACCCCCCCTCACCTACCTCTCCCCCTCCCCCTAGACTCAACCTAGCCTCCCCACCCCTCTCCTCTACACTCCCTTACTCCCCCTCCCCACTAGCTCTCCAGGCCACCTCACCCCCCCGCGGCCTATCTCGGGATCCGGAGGTCCTAGACTAGCCGAGTTTGGGCTCTTCGGAATCGGGAGGAAGAGCCCAACATTCTGACCCCGGGGGATTCCGCATCCCGCATCCCGCATTTCGCATTCCACACTGACTCACCTGGTGCTGGCGCGTGCAATTGTTGGGACATACAGGCTGTATCTTTAGTTTAGTTTAGTTTTAAATTTGGTGTTGTATTTAGTCGTGGACCGTCCCCCTATTGGGGACGCTAAGTTTTAATCTTTATTAATGTTATTATATTGAAGTAAAACTTCTTCGCCATCTTTTTCTAAGAAATTTCACTTCTTACGTGTGTACACTAGTACACGCACACATTTTTTTTTTCAAACGCAAGGTGGCTGCAGGGGATCGTTGAGGAGTCCTCCCTCGTCTGTCTATGTTCTTCATCATCAAATCTACTGCAGATTTTCATAGTAATCCATATGGGTGAAAATCGCTCATCAATATACATTAATTAAATTCAAACACAAGGGAACTACTGTAAACCGTTGAGGAGTTCCCTGAAGTGGCCTTTGTATTTATCATCAGAGCCCTAATGACAATTAAAACCGATCTACGTGTAAAGTTCTTATTAATACAAATTAATCAAGCTCCAATACAAGGTAGCTGCTATGAATTCCCGAGGAGTTCCCTCAACTGTCTCCCGGCTTCATATCTACTCCAACATCAGATCTACTCCAGATCATTAGTAAATTGTAGTGCTTTAAAATACTTAATGAAAATATTTAAAAATGTACCTAGAAATGTACAAGTTGCCTCTAAAAATTTTGAAAGTTTCCTTGCTTTCTCTAGTCTTTCATCATCAGAGCATGGTGACTATGGGACCACCCTTTTAAATAAAAAAGAATTTTGCAAACGGATCCAGGCTTCTTACAGTAATCGGTGAACATACATAAAAAAAAGGTTGCGACGAATTGAGAACCTCCTACTTTTTTGAAGTCGGTTAAAAACTTAAATTGCCAAAAGAAAATAATTTTTCTGTTGACAATTTAAATTTTATAGGATTTTGACATTGATTACTAACTTTTTCCAATATAAGTTCATTCCCGGTATTAGAAAAAATGCCTGGGGTCGAATCCTCTCGTCTCAATGCCCGCGCTGCTGCCGATGATAATAGTATCATACTAAGCAATATACGGTCAAATCACGCAGGCTCTTACTTACTACTTTTCTCAAACAATCCAAGGAAATAAAAAACATAATTTTATTTTTTAAGTTCAATGACGAATAATGAACAATAATTATTTTTCCCACGCTATGGCGCTATTATGATGTTCCTTTGTTTTTTTTTTTTTTTTTCAATAAAGCGTCCACTATTTATCATTTCAATATTGTGTCTATTTGCAAGACAGTCCGAAATTTAAATAAAACCTTTTATTAGTTACCTCCTTGGTGTTCCATGATTCGAATTTAGTTTTTTTTTTTCGAAAGAAATTCAAACTAGGACGCTGGAACGAAACGCAAACTACCTAATTCGAAATTACGGCCGCTTAAATTTACATTCCATGTGTCTAATGCGTTCCTGTACCTTTTATTTATTTTATTTTTTATTAAAATTATAAACTAGCGCTTGACCGCAATCCCGCCTGATGGTAAGCAGTGACGCAGTCGTTGATGGTAAAGCGCCCTAGTTTATTAAGAGCCTATTCACTCTAGCCTTGAAGACACTCAAGTTGTAGTCCGACGGAAACACCGCCGCTGGCAAACTGTTCCAGTCCCTCGATGTACGCGGTATAAAGGAGGAGGCGAAACGCTTCGTCCGTATCGTAATGGTGTTCGCTAAAATATAACGCGACTAAGTGAAATAATTTTTATAATACACGTAGGAATGTAACTATGAGTAGATTGAGAAAACATCTAACAGAATGTCAAACGCACTTCGGCGGATATATGTACTCGTACTTAGATCTTTATTACCTTTATTACTAAGTAGTAAATATGATTTTATGTCCACTAACGTGCGGTTGAGTTTATCTTTCTTAATTTACAAAAATATTATTAATGAGGTACACATGTTTAATTTACACACTACGCTGCGATATATCAATGTTCTTTATGAATTATTTACTGAATGCACTTTTTACGACATAAATCAGGCACTTTTATTTAGTAAACAACACTATGCATAATTTAAAACTCCAATGAAAAATTAACGTGACACTCGGCTTAACTTTCCCGCCAAAACTCCAGACACGGGTTATGACATCAAGATAACATTGTTTTATTTTGAGTACTAGGCTTTTTAGTAAATTATATTTCTTTGCCTTTTTTTTCTTTTTCTTCATTATGTGTTTATTATTGTTTTAATGTATTATTATTATAATGTGCGTTCTGTTTGGGCGGAATAAAGAATTTTTCTTTCTAGATCAGGAATCATTCAGGATCGGTTTTTTTAGGAATTAATCAGATGATTAATTCCTAAAAAAACAGCTACGGAAACTTCAACCCTTAAAAATTAACATTAAAATTTAATAATAATTTGTATTCGCATACAAATACCAAAGGAGTCTATACAAGCAGTGTCAATTGCATTGAATGTTACAGAGGCCGTCCACACAATATTTTCGGCACAAAACATACAGCGGTGATATCATGTTTAGACCCATTAGATTGGTTTCGATGAATAGAGTTTAAAAACTTAAAATTAATGATAAATTAGAAATAAAGTATAAAAACCCTAGACATAAAATTCAACCTCTTTAAATATTAATAACCATTCATACTAAAAATAATTACCTATTCAGATCAAAATAAGTATAACGAAGTATGAGTAGCTAAATGGATCAACAAAGTATATGATTTTTGGAATATATTTCGAGCCAAAAAGTCTTCGAGCATTTAAAAAAAATTAACGTTATGGATCCACTAATGCATGAAATGTTAACAAATATATATAGATCTTACAATGTATGGAGCATTGCGAATATAAAATTTCTAGATTAGGTTTAATAAATTCATAATTGATCAACCGTTATGGTATAGGTATCGGATCAAAAGAAGTATTACTGGAAGTGCGAGTATATAAATGGATCAACACAAGTTATTGATTTTTGAAATATATTCAGAGCTAAAAAGTTCCGGTGGGTTCAAAAAATTTAGCCGTTACGGATCCACTAATGCATGAAATTGCTGAAAAATTTTTGTCGAGTATATGTCCTAATCGACGAATATATTTGGCCACATCCCTAAATAGAATACGACGTTGCCACTCCCCCCAAGAAATATGCAACTGGAGTAAAGTTATTCCGTGCTAAAGGTGGAGTCTATAATGAACGGCATCGTGGCTGGATCAACTAAGTGCCCAAAGAGGTGTTTATATATATATGTGTATATATATATATATATATATATATATATATATATATATATATTATATATATATATATATATATATATATATATATATATATATATATATATATATATATATATATATATATATATATATATATAAATTTTATATACAATATGTAAGGAAAATCCTGTCCAATCTGTGAAGGTATTGTTAGGTATCGAAAACCGATTCTACTAATGCCTACAAAGCCGGCTAAAGTTAAAAAAAACCCTAAATAATAAATATTATTTCGCAATAGGAGGTAAATTAATACATAGGCAATGCCTGCGCGGGCAAAAGGGGCATGACATGCATGGTATGACGATTATGTAAAATTTCATATTTTAATTGGTCATGTGGTCATGACAGTAGAGGTGATCTGTCAGATCCCAACTTAGTTGGGAGACGGCTTGAAGAACTAATATAATAAAAAAAAAAAATATTTACAAACAAAAAACCCGCCTACATAAAAATCTAAAGAACTGAAAAGGCATAAACAAGTTGAACAATCGCAGTTGCGGGAGTGTTCTATGGGACACTTGTTTATATAGCTATGAGGCTAACAGTGTATAAAATCCTTCTTTTTGATACCCTACTCGATATTCCTAGTAGATTTTTGTCTTTTTTCCCTCATAATATTATAGCGTCAAACATCCGCCATTTTGTTTTTTTTTAATCTCACCTATCTAAGAACACTGCTAATTGTGACAACAAATTTGTGCTAATAAGACAAATTTAACGATACCACAAATGTGATCCGTTTAGCGGTTCTGGAGATACTAGGTAATAAAGAATATTACATACAAGATAGGCGCTAAAAACATAACCCATACTGGGAGTCGGGTAACAACAACAGTGTTTTTATATATCAATCTAAAAGCGCTGTTATTGTTATTATATTTGTATATATTGATAATACCCCTTTGATAGGTTATCAACCTACGTTGTGGAAAAGATAACGATGATATAATACTAATTTGTGATAATACATACGTGTTATAACATCGTTATCATTTTAAAAGTTGTTATTCGTGATTATCTATGGAAATTATCACTAGTGAAGTGAACTCTTTAACTAAAAATTTGGCTTGGATGTACTAGCCCGTTATCCCATTATATAACAAATACAAACTAGAAGAGATGAGCATAAATTTTATACATGACGGATCATCAGGGTGAGTCGAAGCTACGAATGAAGAAATATCTTTATTTACACTTTAATATATTGTTACTTTTCGTGTGTGGAGTACTGCATCTACATATTGACTGGTATTGTCATCTAACAGCTTTGAATTCAGTGGAGAGGCATACGAAGCGGCTAATTGGTGATCTTAATTTTATTAAGACCAAATCATCTATAAAGCCTGAACATGAACGTCAATTAAAATTACCATTTTAATTGACGTGACAGAGGACTACTCCTTCTTAATGATGCATTTTGGAGAGTGTGCGCCGGAATTACATGACATAATTCTCCTATTTTCATCATCGGACGACCTGTCGTACTGCTAGTATTCACCCTTACGTTGTTGACACCACTACGATCCGGACGAAGCGTTTCGCCTCACCTTTTATACCGAGGACAGGACCAATTTTTGAATGGCGGTGTTTCCTTTTGACTATTATTTACATAGTGTCTTCAAGGCTAGAGTGAATAGGCTCCTAATAAACTAGCGCGCTTTACCATCAATGATTGCATCACTGCTTACTATTAGGTGGAAAGGGGTCGAGCACTAGTTTATAATTATAAATAAGGTTACTGTCTGTTAGGTTACTGAATACTGTCTCGAAACTGAGGGAAACGTAACAAGAAGCCTATGGCTTTGTCAAAGAATGTCAATTCAAGTTTTGATATTTGCCGGTTATTTAGCGTGCCTTTGTCTGTTGTAAACGTTAATTGCCGAATGTAATATAGAAGTATACTTTAAAATTTATTTTCATGCCGCAGTAATAAATTATATTACAAATATTTTAGTGTATAATAAAAATTTGTTGAAACAAAATATAATAAAATGATCGCAATGAAAATTTAACAGTTTTTACATGCTTTATCATCATCAACCTTTTTATCGTCCCACTGATGAGCACAGGTCTCCTCTCATACAGAGAAGGATTGAGCGTAATCAGCACGCTTGCTCAATGCGGGTTGGCGATTTCAGACTTAAAGTCCAGGTTTCCTCAAAATGTTTTCCTTCACATTCAGTCATTGGTGTCATGCTTTATATTTTACACATATTAAATGCGTTTCTACTGGTTCAATAGATCATTTTATTTAGTAATATTGATTAAATAATAACGTTGGCGCATTAATATTTATTTTTTTATTATATATTCCTTATTTTACACAAAAACAATCATTGATCAAAATACATTTAACATAACAAAACATACTAGGGCGTCTGTATCGCTAATGCAATCTCTTCCAGGCAACCAAAGAATGGACAGAACCTCCCGAACCACAAATGGGGCTGTCGTTGGTGCAAATTATTATTATTATTTACTAGCTTTCTGCCCGCGGCTTCACCCGCATGGAGTTCGGTTATATCGCGCTTTTTAGATTTCCCTCGGGAATATCAAATTTTCCCGGGATAAAAAGTACGCTATTATTTAATCCGGACGTCTAACTTTATGTTTGCTAAATTTCAAAGCAATCGGTTCAGTAGTTACAGCGTGAACAAACAAACAAACTCACTTTCCCATTTATAATATTAGTAAGGATTAATTTGAATTATATTGTTTTAATCCTTTCTGTATGTACATAGATACTGAACATAACAGGTAAGCAAATAAATTAGCCAAAAAGTTTTGAACAAGATCATAACGACAAGTAGTGTTCCTTCACAAGTCTTGAATTCCTGCAACGACTGCGCGCTCCTCCACCGCAGAAGGTTAATTCTAACATGTAATGTGAAACAATAGCTGATCAAAATGCGATGAGATTGTGTATATCTAAACTAAAAAACCGTCCATTCCTATTGAATTGACACTTAGCCGTCACAACAAAAAAAAAAAAAACCAAATCGGACATTAGTTGATCGTATCGTCCTCTATGTGAACACCGAATTTTATTATACTAGCCACGATGCCTTAAACAACATGATATGGCATGCCTTTACGACAAAGTGGGAACTGGACCTTTTTTGTATGGAGGCCTCTTTTCATTTATAGGTAATAGATACTTACATCCATTACCTATAAATATGTATTCTATTCTATTCTGTAATGATTTGACTATAATATGATATAAAAGACTTATAACTTAAGAATAGAATGAGAAACGCATTTCAGCTTTTCGCATTTCGTGTTCATATTTGTTGCTAGTGTCTTTTCACGTTCCCATTAAGTTATTAGTGCCTGTTACTGCTTCACTGAGATCATACAAGTAGCGGTAGGGTTGCAGTCCGTCATAATAGAAAGTGGAGTTGAACCGACATTCAGGATCTTTAGTGGTTTAAGATATACGTGAATCTTAAGAACATACCCTTTTATTTATGATTGTGTAGATTACACTTTGCGAAATAAAACGTGTTTTAGAGAAGAACAGTATGTTGACAAACAATAGTCAAACACAAACAACAATACTTTTAAATATAATATATAGGTATATCAACAGTTATCTACTTGCATTATTCTTGACAACACAATAAAACAGTACACTGATAAAGTTAATACCGAAATAAAGATAACGTAACAAAGTATGTTAAAACTGTTTTGAAATACGAAAATCGTGTCAAAGGTTAATACAGTGATAACGCTTAATAAAGTTTAATATTGCGGTATCAAACTGGATGTGTGATCATCCATGCACATTGTGGATCATCCAGCTGGACAGTGACAGACAGCGATTGTGATAACGATGAAGACTGCCTTAATTTTAGCGGGCTTGTCACCCTGATGATGGGCATTTTTTCCCACCAAAACGTCACTCAGAAGACTGGTAAGAACTAATTGAAATGTTTAATCGTTGCTCCTATTTCTAGTGCTGTTATAATGGTCCCAGTTTTAGAAAGTCTAATAAATCACGTTATTGTAAGTACACAGAGACAAACCTTGCGAGTTATACTGCATGAGATAGAAATAATATAAGTACAGCGTGACAGTTACGGTCCAAAATTATTTTTTGGTGGAAAAATGTAACAAGGCCTGTTCAGCGACTTAACATTATAGTTCATTAATTGAGTTCCAAAACCATAATATACCGGCAAGAAGATTTTAAATAACTTTTGATATTCCTTCGCATTTTTGACTTAGTTCATTGAACACTCAGTTACTGATGATAATTTTATTATGTTTAATTTTCAGTTGGATCTGACTTCGTTAAGTAGCAGAAGAAAATTTTGGCGCTTTTTGACCACTCTTAAGTACTGGATTCGCACTCCGAGTACAAACTTGGCAAGGAATGTAATATCCAAGCTAAGATTGGCAATTACCCAATGAGAGTATTTTATAATTACTTCAATGTAAGTCCGGAAAATTTTGCATGTCGATAATTTTGCTGAATATTTAATTGTCGAAATATCATAAGTTTTCCATTTTCTAAGAAAGTATGAGGAATGAAGCCACTGCGGTTTTCCGCGTCATGTTCTACGCTGAGTACTTCGACACTTTTCTCGGTGGTAGGCCATAACATCGACCGCCGGTAGAAGTTACCACCCACCAAATAAAGTCTTGCCGCCAAGCGATTTGTCGTGTTCCGGCATGATGTTTGGTGAAGCCGTACGGAGGACGGGTCTGAGCAGTTGTGTTGCGATGTGAGCCGGGTACGATGCGTCAAATGTTGTTGTATTGGGAGTTTGGTCGTGGTGGGTCTTCAGATCAATCTCCTTTTGGCGCAGCATCGTTGACCGTGTTGTTGGGTTTCACATTGCATCACCTCGCTCAACTGCCATCTTCCTTCCTATTCGCTCAGTTTTTCTGAGTGAATAGGCTCTTAATAAACTAGCGCGCTTTACCATCAACGATCGCATCACTGTTTACCATCAGGCGGGATTGCGGTCAAGCGCTAGTTTATAATTATTAAAACAAAAAAAAAAAAAAAACACTTATAAAACCTCAGCTTCGGCCAACGAAGAATTCTTATATGCCTACTACATTGCCATCGTCCAATAGGTTGATACTGATGGCATGGTTCTGCCAGCGCCTTACGAAGTGTACCCTCAGTTTTTCTTCATCATAGGGGCTCTATACAGGATGTACCTTATCAAGATGCAAAGTTCTACGCTAAGCATGTTGCATAATAGGGTATCATATAAGAGAACGACTACTACATCTACTGCGCCAGTCTTTCTCAAAGTGGGCGATAACGCCCCATTGTGGGTGCTGCAGGTCTTAAGGGGGGCGGTAAGAGACCCAGAAAGAAAATGGGGGCGTTGTGTAGAGGCGGGGGGAGGGGGGGGGGGGGTTGTTGGGGGTGATTTGTAATGGACTCTCAATAACAACTTGTGAACATCAACTAATATGAATTAAAAGAGCGTAGTTCATATATCTGTCCTATTTTATTGAATATAGAAAAAATTAAAATCATGTCAATCGGTCGCTCCGTTTCGTAATGCAAGTAGACACAAACAAACAAATAAAAAAGCAACAGACACACTTTCGCATTTTAATAGTTATTAGTACAATATCTCTTTGTTAATTGCTCAAAAAGGCAAACCACATAACATCGGAGAAGAGTTAATATTGCCAGCAATAAATGAAGTAATAACTACTGTGCTTCATAAACCGGCCGCAGATATTATCCGAAAAATTCCTTTGAGTAATAATTCTGTGTAAAGACGAATTGATGAAATGGCTGAAAATGTTGAAGAATCATTGTGTGATCACCTGAGGATAAGACAATTCTCAATTCAGCTCGATGAGTCCACTTTACCAACTAATAATAATAATAAATTTTATTGTCAGACCATGGTCCATAGCATAATGAAGCATTGTTGTTGTCTTACGTGAGGTTTATTAAAGATGAGAAAATATGTAAAGAACTATTATTTACTAGAAATTTAGAGACCGATACAAAAGAGATTCCTTTGAAAAATATTATTTCAGTTGCTACGGATGGCGCTCCGGCTATGACAGGGTGCCATAAAGGTTTCATAGCGTACTTAAATAATAAAATTCCAGATGTCCTTGTTGTACATTGGGTTATTCATAGACAACATTTAGTTGCTATAAACTTAAGTGAAAAACTATTTCAATCACTGCAATATGTCATCACAGCAGTCAATAAAATCCGCAACAGCTCTTTGAATGATAGATTATTTCATCAGCTTTGTATTACTAATAATAATTGTCATTAGCCCATTGTCATATTTGTGTGAACGTGGATTTAGTGCTGTGACAACACTGCTTACTAAAAAGAGAAATCGATTGCTTGTTACCGAACGTGGCGACTTGCGACTGTTCTTGAGTAAATTGGAACCTGATATCAACCAACTTATTAAACAGCATCAGATTCATCCTTCACATTGGTTTTTATATAAGGATTTATTATTTTAGTTATATTTTTAATAAAACAGACTCTGTTTTAATACTATAAAGTTGCGTTTTAATTTTAGTTAACTCTTACGGGCTCCACCTGCCAATAAGAATGATTATTGATTCTTATTGGTAGGTGGAGCCCGTAAGAGTTAACTTGAGACCTAAGCGCCGTTGTATGTTACCTATTGCGCTCAGGTTTCAAGTTGCGGGTTATAGCAAAAATTTCGTTTAGAATTCTCCGTTAATATACATAATATACATACACAGGTCACAATAATTAATTTTTTTAATTTGAAGTTATAGTGGTTTTTAAATAGGTGAAAAAATGGGGACGCTAAAAAAATATTTAGTCTCAAAGTGGGCAGTAGACAAAATAAGTTTGGGAACCACTGATTTAGACATATTTTATGCAGCAATTATATCGTAAAAAGCTATTACGCTGAAAAAGAAATGTTTAAAGTAATGTGACTTTTAAGGTAAATATATACGGTTAAATATTTGCTATAGGTCATTCTACTTATGTCTGTAACTTTGAACTATGTGACTCAGTTTTGCCCTCGGATTCGCCTGCATGGAGGTCAGAAATGATACCGGTATATAATATATCCTATGTCCTGAACCCAGGTCATGTGAGAGTCCTATCCAAATCCGTTCAGCCGTCTACGCGTGAAAAAGTAACACATAGAAAGACGTGCTGTGTAGGCCTCCTCCAAGGCTTACCACAATGAATGGCTTGTGCTGCCCGTATCCATCGGCTTCTCGTGACCTTCTACAGGCTATCCACCAGCTGGGGGCCTCTCTACGCTGCGTCTTCCGGTACATGGCTGCCACTCCAGAATCTTACTCTTATTCCATATTACAATATACATAATTCTAGACATTTTTTCAAGTTTGTTGGGATCGGCTCCCAGTCAGTGAATATCAGTATTTACACGGAGCGGACTATCTCAGACCTCCTTTCCTCCACAACCCAATTTCTGGATAATGTTTACTCCCTGATAAGACTGGTTGTCGAATCTTCCTGGTTTGGGCTCGCCGTGTGCACCCCTGACACTAACTAACCCCAACTGTAACTCGTGCCTTTCTTTTGTTCCTTTTTGAAACATTCGGGAATGCCAGCATATACTCCCCAGTAATATCGCCCCGGTGAATCGATCCAAACGTACCCGGAAATCTGTGGTTAGATTCCGAATAGCATAGTCAATTATATATACTCGTACTCGTATAGTAAATTAGATCTTAGTTGGAACTGCCTAGAGATTAAGTGGTGAGGTGTGATGTATGAGGAATAAAGTACCTACATTACATTAGTTTATAAGTGTTTATCAGTTTATGAGGGTAAACCCACAACATGTTCGTAGCTTGTTCTACAACAATTCAGTCGCAATACATATATTGCGACTGGAACCCAATCCGCATTGAGCAAGCGTGGTGATTACGCTCAATCCTTCTCGGTATGAGAGGAGACCTGTGCCCAGCAGTGGGACGATAAAAAGGTTGATGATGATGATGATATATGTGGAAGAGATCTGAGGTTTCATTCCTTGGTGCCGAAAAAAAAAACTGAAAAACACTTATAAACTAATGTAATGTAGGTAATTTATTCCTCATACATCACGCCTCACCACTTAATCTCTAGGCAGTTCCAACTAAGATCTCATTTACTATACGAGTATATGTAATTGACTATGCTATTCGGAATCTAACCACAGATTTCCGGGTACGTTTGGATCCATTCACCGGGGGCGATATTACTGGGGAGTGACGTGTCTCTGACACAACTTGAGAGTCGCTAATATTTTCTTGCCACTATTTTTCACCCTCAGTAACCAGCTTCTGCTCCCTAAATCCACCCGTGCCTGAACGACATCCTCCACCACTGATATTTCAGCTGACAATGGTGGTGTGCTGTCTGAGACTGTACTATCAGAACTGATGAAGTCTGGATAACGAGACCTACGTTTCAGATGATCTATGTGTTTTCTGGAACTAAATTCAGAGATATTGAACACTTTTAAAAGTGTCACTTATAAAAGTGTTTAATTATATTAAACACTTTTAAAAGTGTCACTTATAAAAGTGTTTAATATCTCTGAATTTAGTTACTAATTTATAATATATATATATAAACTAGCTGTTACCCGCGACTTCGTCCGCGTGGAATAGTATCTTTGGGTGTATTTTTGAATCATTAGTAGGTATATTTAAAAAATAAAAATTTATTGTTCTCTTATAAATGTCCAAGAGACACTTACTGGGGCCAGCGTCACGTTGTGTACAAAAATATTTTTAAAAAACCTAATTTAAAACATTTTTATACACAACGTTTGCTGTTTTATTGTTGTTAGATAAAATGTGGAGATTTTTGGGATTTGATACACGTGAGCAGGCCACGTAGAGTTGCCCATGCGAAAAACAGTTCTTTTCTAAATTTACACCCGCCACTTTCAGTGTTTGGCCTTGCGCTTTGTTAATGGTCATTGCGAAGGCTGGTTTGAGGGGAAACTGGATTCTTTTGAACTGAAAAGGTAAATCTGTAGGGATCATGGGTATGCGAGGAATCAAAACTTCTTCATCTTTAGCTATTCCTGTCATTATAATTGCTCTAATAATATTGCGTCCTAGCTGCGTAATTTGCAATCGAGTTCCGTTGCATAGTCTCGGTGCTTCGAGGTTTCTCATTAACAAAACTGGAACCCCAACTTTCAGTCTCAGCTTATGAGACGGCACTCCTGATAGCTCTAAAGAGTTAAGAAACTCTGTAGGATAAGATGTCACCTGCTCACGGTCCATGATAATATCTACTGATAAATATTCGACAACATCGCCTTGCACATGTGACATCATTCGTTCATTTATCTGTCCCACGATTTCGTTGGTCGGTGCTAATATAGCCCTTTCACACAACCACTCTCTATTCCTCATGTTATATTCCAAACCGGGATATACGTTGTTTTTAAGATCTTCCAAGTTGTGGACAGCATTACAAAATTCTTGATTTAACGTGATCATGCCGTTAGCGTCCGTAGTCATTCGACCTTCACCAATTTTCAATAGAGCAGCTGCATATTGCCCCGATTGCGTATCATTATGTAGTTGTACTCGCATGTTTTTAGTTAGACAAAACTTTTTTACATGCACCCATAATATAGACGCTTTCAAACATGCATTTACCTCATCTGCTGGAGTGCCTCTGGTAATGACAGGTAGTGTCTGTCGAAAATCCCCAGCAAGCAGCACTACCATCCCACCCATTAAACTCTGGTTGTTTCATTCATCCCACACTAACAGCTTGCATTGCTGTAGCATTCGGCCACGATCGCTGTTTTTTGTGATGGTACACACTGGAATTTCCTCATGAGATAAATTTAATGGGAGTTTAAGAACTGAATGTGCCGTACGGCCTCCCTCGAGCAGCGTCGCCGCAATTCCAGAGGAAGCTACGGCAACTCCTTTGTCTTTGCGGATTTGTGCTAAAAGTAAATTTAGAAGAAAAGTTTTTCCAGTGCCTCCTGGCGCATCTAAGAAAAACAATCCGCCCTCACCATTATTAATTCTTTGTACAACAAAATCAAAGACTAATTTTTGTTCCGTGTTCAATCGAGGAACAGACTCTGATATTTGTTGCTGTAAAGAATCGACATTGTAGTCCAGTTCTCTTAATAAATCACTGCTAATTTCTCCGATTCTTTGTGGTCGGTTCATTCCAAAATCTGATAATGTTTTCCCAGATATAGCCATCACTTGGTCTTCAATCTTAGTAAGCGCCTCGTTATATACTAAATCATTATACGTAGCATTGGGATTATTTTGTTGTAGTCTGTGTAAAATATCGTCAGACATATCATTTTGGTACTTTTCCCATAATATCTGAGGATTTGAAAGACCACACGTCGCTATGACAATGGCAAAAAGATCTCTCACCTTAGCTGCTGATCTACATTGTGCAGCCTCTTCTAATGTCGAGTCCCAATGATTGTCATTCTCTAACAATCCTCCGCCCCACTTCGGCGAATGTGCGCGACGATGACCGATGACCGACGGCAGGCGGCGGCGATGAATAAGTATTCGTAACTTCTAAAGTCAATTTTTTTTTTGATACAAAACAAAAGTTACAATTTCTGGAATTCCTTTGGTAGGTACCTACCAAAGGAATTCCAGAAATTGTAACTTACTTATATAAAAACTTTGCACATCCTAAGAGACCTATGTACCAAGTTACATGGTTTTATCTCCAAAAATGACGAACACCCACATGCAACCCCTATTTCACCCCCACGCTGGTGTAAATTTTAAAATGCTAGAACAAACGATTTTTTGTTTATTATTTAGTGCCTAAATGCCTAAATATAAAATGTAAGGTATCTTTAACAATGACGAACTTCATACAAACTTTCAACCCCTATTTCATCCCCTCACAGGTCGAAATTTCAAAAACGCTAGAACAAATGTTTTATTATTTTTTATCAAGTGCTTAAATATAAAGTTTCATGGTTTTATCTTTAAAAATTATGAAATCCCATACAACTTCCCCCCCCCCCCTTTTAACCCCTTACAACCCCTTTTTCGCGATAAAAAGTAGCCTATGTTTTATCTCGGGGTCTAGAATATCTGTATACCAAATTTCATTCAAATCCGTTCAGTAGTTTTGGCGTGAAAGAGTAGCAGACAGACAGACAGACAGACAGAGTTACTTTCGTATTTATAATATTAGTTAGGATAATCTCACCTGATGGTAAGCAGTGATGCAATTGTTGATGGTAAAGCGCGCTAGTTAATTAAGAGCCTATTCACTCGGTAAAACTGAGCTAATATTAAGGAAGACGGCAGTTGAGCGAGGTGATGCAATGTTAAACCCAACAACCCGACCAACGATGCTGCGCCAGAGGGAGATTGATCTGAAGACCCTTCACGACCAAACTCCCAACACAACAACATTTGGCGCATCGTACCTGGCACACATCGCAACACAACTGCTCAGATCCGTCATCCGTACGGCTTCACCAGACATCAAGCCGGAACACGACGAATCGCTTGGCGGCAAGACTTTGTCTGGTGGGTGGTAACTTCTGCCGGCGGCCTGTAAACTGTTTATAGTCACTACTCCGTCGTTTAAGTAATAAGATAATTGTAATTTTAATTCAATCATCCACTGTTTACGTATTTATACCGTTTTTCCACTTTTGATTACAGATAAGTATAACTTTTTACTTTCGTCTCTATACCTTACTTTTGGTTTTATGCCCCGAATAGGATTTACCATTTCTCCCGTATAGTATCTTAGTGCGATATTACAATTATTTATCCGTAAGTCGCTAAACACTCTCTTGTATGTTTCATAATTAATACATCAAATCAAATCAAATCATTTATTTCAAATAAACCAGATACAGGCACTTTTGAATTGTCAGAAGGTCGGTCAGTCAGTAAGGTGAAGCTAGTCGCCCATTCCAAAGAGTAGGTACCTATGGAGAAAAACAACACACAAAAAAAAAACAACAACAAAAAAGACTAACCCAACAAATAGATGCTTTACAGCAATTACATTGTGCTCACACTTGTGCCATGCAATTATACAATACTAAGAAATTGAATCTACACAATGCAAAGATAGTTTTGTCCAAGGTTCAGCAGCATGATATCGCACTTCCCGTGTCGCGTTCCATTTTTAAATCACTGCCATTTACATTTATTGCACAATATATTGTTGGATACTGAGCTGTTGATAAATTATTTATATCGACAATTACTACCTCATCGCTTTGCTCGTCGTCCGAGAAGCTAGTGTGCTACTTGTACTGGACACACGGGGCCCAAATACCCTTGTTAGTTGCATACCCGACACACATATCGCGTGAATTTATACCCTACTGTGCCATGCAACCCTCCGCAAGCGTTGCACTGTTGGTCCCGCCGAGCTCGCTCCCCAGGCGCCGACGCAGCCGGTGTCTCGCCCCCAAAGCGCGAGCTGCGCGAGCCGCTGCCCGCTCTACGCGTTGTGTCGCCTGTCGCCGCCCGCACTCGCCGCTGCCGCCGCCGGCCTATTCAGTGTATGCGCCGCGTCACGTCGCTTCGTTGTCACCACAGATAGACAATCAGTCGCAGTGTCCGTAGTCCTAGTGCAGCCCTCGACCACAACTGCATTTTTCTCCGCTGCTTCCATGCTCATGGCCATACTGTAAGCCTTTGTGTAGTCAAGTTTATCCTCAACAAATAACCGTTGACGTATAGTTTCACTACTTATCCCGCACACGAACTGAACCCGAATACTTTCTTCAAGCCATGTTCCAAACTCATATGATTTTGACATCTTTTTCAACGTTCCGCTAAAACGTTCAGTTTAGGTTGCAGGTGTTTTTCCATTATGGCCGTTACGAATTCGAATGTCTTTCTACTTGGTTTATGCGGTGTACACAAGTTAACAAGTAATTCGTAACTCTCGGCTCCCATTACCGTAATCAACGTTGGGACACGTGATTGCACTTTGAACTCCCCAATTTTACTGATACTCATCGTTACAGTTTTTTTTTTTTACATTCACCACAACACAGAACACTACACGTAATTTCTTTATAGTCCTCATCGCCACTGAAACATTCGGGAATGCCAGGATATACGGGGACCAAGGAATGAAACAGCAGATCTCTTCCACACATACAGTATGTTACGAAAACCCTGTCCGACCCACAAGGATAATAAGGGTTAGGTAAACAAATGACCAAATAAAATATAAAATTTTGCATAATCATCATAGTAACAATACTAATGAATTTTGAAATAATCTTTTTTATCAGCGAATTTACTGTAACTTCCCCAAAATTCGGGAAATTTAAAAAAGTGTAAACACCATTTTAGACCTTATAACTGTCGGCGGCGTCAGTGTGTCTAGCCGCCGACGCGCAAAGGAATAATTAGAGCTGTACTAGTTTTTGCGTAATAACGTTTTGTTTTTGTCGCTACTATTCGAAACTTATACCTGCTCGAATGATTTGTTGTAAAAACGCAGATTACCTAATGGTAAAAGTACTTTTTTTGATTATCGATTAATTATTCATAACAATATTGTAACACAAGTACCTATTATTAGTAAATAGGAACTAGAAAGGTCTTATGAAATACGATTTTAGGAGAATATTATAAACAATGTAAAGCATTTAAGTTCACCTGATTTAAGTTATGTGAAAGTTCTAAAATCTAAAGAATGCCATGCGATGTTGAATCGATGCGTGAAATTCTGAAATACAAAATTGATACCAAAAATCGATACGAGAAATATTTTGAATACTTTCACACCTCTAGTCAAAGGGCATCGCCGTGCAGTTAGAGTACCTATTTTTATGAAATAAAAATCATTTTTATTTTAAATTTATTAGTTTCGCGTAGACATCGCGTCCGTGTAGACGTATCGTTTATTGTGTGATCATATAGTTTTCTAACGTAATGTAACCTGCTGATGGAAGGTACCTAGTAAAACTGCAATTGTGTTGTGTTGTGATCAGGTGTTGAACGATTCGGATGTGACTACTTCTTGGTCAATGTGGTTCCAGCATGACGGTGCCCCACCATATTTTTGCCGACCTGTACGTGAGTACCTCCACTATCAGTTCGGCGAGCAGTGGATTGGTAGGAGTGGACTAACGTTGTGAAACACCGTGCTAATCTCGTGGGACGGTGCCAGGCCGGTATCGTTCTTAGTGAACGAAATATGGAACAACATCTCCGCCACAGCCATTGTGCCCATCGAATGAAATTCGAAGATACATTCGGAGGGTCAGACGACCTTCCTACTTAAAAAAAAGTTCTTTTCACGAGCTGCCTAAGTAGGTATCATCGTTTCTTTCTAGAGTCGATAAACGTGGTTAGACTACCAATACCTACATGCATGAGGTCAACTGAGGTCATAACCTGTGCCTGTGTTGCCATGAAATTACCTATTTATTTTATTTAAGTTATTTATTTTTAAGGGGGTATTTTTTTTTTTTTAGTTTAGCCAGGTTATGTACGCATTAGTAGAATCAGCTAACGATACCTAACAACACCTTCACGGGTCGGACAGGGTTTTTGTAACATACTGTATATTGTGACTGAATTATTGTAGAACAAGCTACGAACATGTTGAGGGTTTACCCTCATAAACTGATAAACACTTCTAAATTAATGTAATGTAGGTACTTTTTTCCTCATACATCACACTTTTCATGCTTGGCGTTTTTTGGCTTTTACGAGTGCGACTGCCGTCCGACCACTCAACCCCGAAGGGGAAGCCGCCATCAGGGCCCCGGCCGTAAGTCAGCAGGTGCACCGTCTGGCAGGTGGGGTTGACTTGAGTCCCAAAGATGGTGATGGGACCCCAATGTACCCAAGCAAAACAAATTTATTACAATCTTGTCAATTTATTTCAAACTTTCAAACTGTCCTTTTCCAGTTGAAAAACTTCATCAAGCCCCAACACAATAGCAAAATACATTTTGATTGTACTTATGTGGTACTTCATTCATGCGGCAAATTCGTGAATAAAGTTAACAACAATAAAAGTTGGTAGGTACTTACCTACATCCTTTATCGCTTCGACACTTACTTATTTACTTGAAGATTCAACAAGAAAATTAGTGTATTCTAGGATGTGGCGGTTTACCCATTGTGTACGCAATTCATCACCAATGAGATGATGAATTTAATCATCATCAATGAGGTGATGAATTTAATCATCAACATATCGGTGATGAATGTAATGATCATCGCATTGGTGATGAATTTAATCATCATCACCACATTGCTGATGAAATCAAATAAAGAATCTACCTAAGTTCGAACTTGTGGACTACACATAAGTTGTGGCTGACTACACTGGCAAACTACTACTCTTAAAATGGTAATGTACAGACGACAAAAAATAAAGTCTAGCTACCCGATTCCTTCACATATTTCCAACCAACCTAGACCTTAAAAGTTTTAGCGATAAAGCTGAAAATCTAATAAAAAATGTTGACAGATTGTTGTACGTTCATGTGTTGACGACTGTGCATACAATTTTTTATGTTAAGAATTCTGCGATTTCCTATGATGAGCCGCGCTTCAGAAAAAATATTTCATTTCGTTTAGGTAAGTAGATCCTGTATGATTGTTCGATTGGTAAATATTAAAGACTTTAGATAATTAGACTGGTTTATTTCACTTGTAGAATTATATTATTGGAAACGACCTCTTCTAGGTCAGATCCTAAGTTACAATGACAAGACAATAGACTATATTCATAGACACTAATACATAGAGATGGTATTAGTTACTCGACTACAGAGTAGTGATGTATGATACAACATCCCCCCTGTTTAAGTTTAAATTAACCCTTGACAAACAATGTTATAGAAACCTGACTTAGTTACAATTTAGACAATGACTTAAGACTATGGTTAGGTCTTAATCTAGGATACAATGTTCTACTTAATCTATTTCATCAATTAGCCTTCTGGTTGGCTTTACAACTCTTCCAGAACGAGTTACATGTTGACTGACTGAGGATTGAGATGAGAGCTCTTGAGGTCTAGACTCCTGCCTGTTACCTTCCTCTCTCCCCTGCGACGAATTGGATAGCATAGGAGAATATTTGTGTCTTAAATGAACCCTATTCCTCCTATACCTAACTCCATTGACATCCTCAACGACATATGACCTATTATTAGCCAACCTTAGCTTGACAATGGCTTGTTCCCAATTGCTATCAGGCTTTCTTTTAAAGTATACATGATCATTGGGATACAGTAATGACAATGACTTTGTATTTCTATTATAATATTTAGACTTATTTTTATTATTTTGCTTGACACATTCTTCATAATTTTTGAATGTAACCACTTTAGGTTTTAATTTCTTATAAGACATAGGAATGTTATTTCTTAAATTCCTGGACATTAACAATTGAGCTGGAGATGGTAAATTATTCTTAGGTGTGTTTCTATACTGTAATAAAGCTATGTATGGATCAGATGAGTTTCTTTTACATTTTTTTAACATATTTTTGATAATTTTGACTGAACTCTCTGCTTGACCATTTGACTGTGGATGATATGGGCTAGTTACAATGTGTTCTATGTCCCATTCATGCATAAAATTCTTAAATTCTAATGACTGAAAAGGAGGACCACCATCAGACACTAAAGATAAAGGTATTCCATGACGAGCAAAAATGGACT
Organism: Sesamia inferens; assembly: GCA_037179545.1. Classification (NCBI taxonomy): domain Eukaryota; kingdom Metazoa; phylum Arthropoda; class Insecta; order Lepidoptera; family Noctuidae; genus Sesamia; species Sesamia inferens. The sequence continues at coordinate 15,684,454 of CM073938.1, read as the reverse complement.
TTAAATGTGTTATTACATTCTTTGCTGTACTGTTTTTATTTAACAAAGCTATTTCTATAAATTTAGAATAATAATCTGTGACAATTAAATAAGTAAGGTTATCAAAATACATCAAATCAACACCTACTTGTTGCCATGGATATTTATTTATTTCAAAATTTTTTAGTGGTTCCTTTGGATTATTAGGTTTAAATTGTGCACATACATAACATTGTTCTACCAAGTTATTAATATCAGCTGACATGCTTGGCCAGTACAAAGACTCTCTAGCCAGTTTTAAGCATTTATTTATACCTTGGTGACCTTCATGAATTTTACCTAACATTTCCTTATACATTGACTGTGGTACTATTAATTTTGACCCTTTGAACAACAAATCTTTGACTACATGAATTTCAGCTTGTATATTCCAAAATGGTTTTATTGACAGACTGACATTATTTTTATTTTTTGGCCAACCTTCATAATAATACTTTTTTAACAATTGCAAAGTATCATCTTTCTTAGTGTTCTGTAACAATTTTGTACAGTACTCCTTTGTGACTGCTAGACTTGAATGCATTAAATTGACATGACAAGATATTTCTGACTCATTCTCAGGTATATAATGTTCTTTCAATGCTGCTCTAGACAGAGTGTCAGATATAAACATTTCTTTACCTGGAACATGTATAACTTCCAAATCATATTTTTGTAAAGTTAACATCATACGTTGCAATCTTGCTGGTACATCATGTAATGGCTTTTTAAAAAGATAGACTAAAGGTTTATGATCAGTATGAACAGTTACTTTATGACCGTACACATACTGGTGAAATTTTTCACAACCAAACTGAATGGCTAACAATTCTTTCTCAATTTGAGCATATCTTGACTGAGTTTGAGTTAATGTTTTTGAACTATAAGCAATAGGTTTATTATTCTGCATAATGACTGCTCCTAATGCTGACTTTGACGAATCGACTGACAAGACTAATGGTACATTGGGATTATAATGAGCTAAAACTGGTGAATTTGTAATTTCATCGATTAAACTCTTAAGACATTGACTATGATTTTCATCCCAAGTCCAGACTGAATCTTTCTTCAAAAGATTTCTTAAAATTTGAGTTTTTTGAGACAAATTGCTAATAAAGGGACCTAAATAATTGATCATACCTAATATTCTTTGCAATCCTTTGACATTTTTTGGTGTGGGCATATTGACAATTGCTTTTACTTTCTCTTCATCAACCCTAGCACCATCTTTACTAAAAACATACCCTAAAAAACAGACTTCTGATACTAAAAATTTACATTTAGACTTATTGAACTTTAAATTGACTTCACGTGCTCGTTGCATGACTTTATGTACTCTCTCATTATGTACTGACTCGTTTGGTCCATATACCAAAATATCATCGATGAATATTAGAACTCCTTCTAAATCACCGAACAAATTCATCATGACTCTTTGAAAAATTTCAGACGATGCATTAATACCAAAAGGTAACCTTAAATATTTATATCTACCGAAAGGTGTTTGAAATGTACATAAATCAGAACTATATTCATCTAGTTTAAGCATCCAAAATCCTGAAAATGCATCTAAATGAGAAAAACAAACAGCTCCTGCTAGTTGAGATCTGATCTCATCTATTGACTTAAGTGGATAAATTTCCCTTATAATATTCTTATTCAAATTTCTAGGATCTAAACAAATTCGTAACTGACCCGTGCTTTTGACTGTTATCACTATACTGTTCACCCATTCTGTAGGTTTAAAAACCTTTTCAATGACCTGCATTTTCTCCATGCGATCCAATTCATCGCGCAGTTTGTTCAGTAAAGCGAAGGGTACTCTTCTCGGAGCATCCACGCATGGCACTGTTTCAGGTTTGAGTTTCAGGCGACAGACTTGAGGTAGACATCCAAGACCCTGAAATACATCATTGTATTGTGTAAGAATTTGTTCACTAAAATTTTGTTGAGACACAGAGAAAACTCTTTGAATTATACCTAATTTTTCACAAGTTGGTAGACCTAAAACATTCGGACAAACTAAATCTGCGACTATAAACACTATATTTACACTAATAGTGCTATTATTTAAAGATAAACTACATTTTACATTGACTTTGCCCATAATGGGTATTGATATACCACCAAACCCACTAACGTTTATTTGACATTTCTCAAGTGACATTTGACTTTGACATTTCAAAGATTGAAAAGTTTTCTTTGACATAATATTGATATCAGCGCCTGAATCAATAATGCAATTAATTTGTGTATGACCAACTAAAATGTTTATGTTCCATGACTGTTTAGAATAGTATTTGTTTTCTTTTGACTCGACTGTATTGACCTGTTTACTATGTGTTGACTTTGCTGTAATAATTCTACAAGTGTTTGTTGTGTGAGATTCCTCAGACTTGTGTCTGTACTCATCATTAAGATATGAATCTCGGCTAAGACTTTTTGACTTTTTTGACTTGACTGTGAATCTCTCAGACTGTTTAGTGTTTTCATCATTGAGATATGACATATGACAAGATGAGTCTTCATGAGATCTCTTAGACATTGACTGCGACTGGCCTATGTGCGACCTGACCGTTGATTGTAACTTAGTATCTGACTGGGTGTATGACAACCTGCTATGTCTGTAATGATTTTGATTGTGATGACTTTGTGACACTAAATGACAATTATATTGACTATACTTATGACTATGACTGAAGTTATGACAATTTAAAATTCCAACAAAATTATCTTGACTACCAGTTGAACTAAAAGACTCTAAATGACTGACTTTTTTATTATTGGAGTAACAAAACTTTGCAAAATGACCATAAGAGTTACATGACCTGCATTTAGCTCCCTGCGCTGGACATTTGTAGCGGTGGTGTTGTCCACAGCGGCTACACGTCTTCGAGCGCTTCTCAGGACTGGGACTTGACTTTGACCTCCCTGCGCTGGATCCCTGCTGACTGACTGGTGAAGCTCGCCGTCGCTGACGCTCCGCTCGACCACGGCTCCTCCGACGCAGATGCATGACTTTTTCAGACTCTTGACTAGTGGACCTCTTGACAATTTGGTCTGCATCCTGCTGTGCGACGATGAGTGTCCTAGCTAGCTCTCGCATCCTCTGATATGTCAGATCAGGTTCCTGCAGCAGTCTCTGACGTACATGTGCTAAGTCCAAACTCAAATTGGCGATAAAAATATCTCTGATAAGAGATTCTCTGAGCGTTCCAAATTCGCAATCTTGGCTCTTATTTTCGAGATCGGTTAAGAAATCCTCGATGCTTTCCGATTTCTGTTGACGTGTGGTAAAAAACATGTAACGATACATGGTAATATTTTTTCTGGGTTGAAAAAATTCGTCGAATTTGGCTTTGACGTCATGTAATGTGCTTTCTCCAATATTTATGTTGAATGTGTTGAAAATATTTAAGCATTTTTCACCAATGTGATGTAATAAAATGGCGATCTTGCGTTTCTCACCGGACTTGTCCAAACCGTGTCATGGCCGCCACCGACGCCATCCGACTTTTGCATTTTATGAATTTTCTTTCTTCGTATTGGGTTTTTTCACTCTTCTGACACCATGTATGATTGTTCGATTGGTAAATATTAAAGACTTTAGATAATTAGACTGGTTTATTTCACTTGTAGAATTATATTATTGGAAACGACCTCTTCTAGGTCAGATCCTAAGTTACAATGACAAGACAATAGACTATATTCATAGACACTAATACATAGAGATGGTATTAGTTACTCGACTACAGAGTAGTGATGTATGATACAACAGATCCATACAGTGTGAATAAAATAAAATAAATTAGGGATCATATTAAACATTATAGAGAAATACAATCAAAATATATAACATTTGAAACGATATCTGAAATTAAAATAAATAAAATAAGCTATAATATTTTTTTTTAGTAATTATAAACTAGCGCTTGACCGCAATCCCGCCTGATGGTAAGCAGTGATGCGATCGTTGATGGTAAAGCGCGCTAGTTAGTAGTAGCGCGTAGCTATTAAGAGCCTTTTCACTCAGAAAAACTGAGCGAATAGGAAGGAAGACGGCAGTTGAGAGAGGTGATGCAATGTTAAACCCAACAACACGACCAACGATACTGCGTCAAAGGGAGATTGATCTGAAGACCCTCCACGACCAAACTCCCAACACAACAACATTAGGCGCATCGTACCCCAACTACTCAGAACCGTCCTCCGTACGGCTTCACCAGACATCATGCCGGAACACGACAAATCGCTTGGCGGCAAGGCTTTGTCTGGTGGGTGGTAACTTCTGCCGGCGGCCGATGTTATGGCCTACCACCGAGAAAAATTAACTAACATTCTAATAAAACAAATATTCCAACACTGTGTTTACCTAAACATAATGATAGGGATTAAGCCCGCCTTTGTACCTTTGTGTTAAAAGTTTAAATAAATGATACTAAAATTACAAAACGGGGAGTCTAGGAATTCCAGACGCGTAAAAACAAAATCTTAATGTTGTAGTTATTCTCAGTCTATAGAGGTCTGCTGCTGGACAATGGCTTCACTCAAGGCTTTCATTTCATTCAGGGGGTTTTCTTTAATCGTTCAGCAGACGGGTTGGGGATCGCAGTAATTTGATATTCCACAGGAGAAGCGATGCTGCTCGCTTTCCTGGTGAGAGTTCCCCTAGCCGTCTGTTACGACAACCACAGGAGGATATGGGTTGGTACTATTCTAAGCCCGGTACCACACGATACAAAATAAAAATAAAATCTATTCAGGAACAAAACAGAATAATTTACTTGTATAATAATAATCCAATATTCAATAAGTATGCCAAAGGGTAACAGCCTTCGGTTTGAAGACCGGCAGTTGGCAACGATCTCAGGTACATAAAATGTGAGCTGAGCTTTTTAACGAACTTATTGTTTTATCACTGGCTGAGTTAACTGAAGCCCAGATCTTTTGTACTATCTTTGAGTTTCAGTTCTGTCACGGCACTCGTGTAGATCGCTCGCACGCGACTATCGATTACGGTGTAGAAAGTTTAAACTTAATTTTAATGACGCGCTCATCGGTAACTGACAATGGCTACGGATGATTGTGGACAAGAAAAAATAGACTCCGGTCAGATTGATACGGAAGAAGTGAGTCAGTTAACTGGATGGATGTCACATACAGAAGAACAAGAAAATAAAAGTCATTCGTTGGATAACATTAATGAAACGAACTGTTGTGAAGTAGAAATCATGGAAGAAGATGAAGTAGTAAATAAACCATTTAAAAGAGGAAGAGAAGAGTACGAACAGAACTGGACTAAAGTTGAGAGTAATAGAGAAAAGAAACAGAAACAAATTAAGAAGGAGGTGTATATTTGGAGTAAAGAAACATTACCTAAACAGTTTGCTATCGCAAAACTGTTTAGCAGCATGGGAATAACTGATATAAACAATATTAAGTACATTAACCCATATAAGTTAAAAATTGAGGTTTCGACTGAGGAATGCGCGGGTAAGCTGTTGGACTGTCAAGAATTTCAAAACAAAAAGTGGAAGGTTTACAGTGCAATGGACGTAAATATTTCCTACGGTGTTATACGGGACGTGGACCTCGAGCTTTCTGACGATGAGGTATTAAAAGCAATCAGGTGTCCAAATGATATACAAATCGTGACATTAAAAAGGCTGCAAAGACGAAATGATAAAGGTGAATGGGTGCCTAGTGAGGTAGCAAAGGTAGGCTTCAGGGGTTCATACCTACCCTCATCTATATATGTGGATTGTCTATGCGTCAAGGTTGAACCTTATGTGTTCCCAGTAACGCAGTGTTCAAACTGTTGGAAATTTGGTCACGTGAGAGCTAGATGTACATCCAAAAAAACTATTTGCCCTAAGTGCACAGAAGAACACAGTAACTGTGAAATTACTATATTTAAATGCGTGAACTGTAGAGGTGACCATATGGCGTTAGATAGGAGTTGTCCAGTCTATACACGTGAGAGACGTGTGAGGGAACTTATGGCAGAATACAACTGTACATATCATGTAGCCTGTAATATGTATGTTAGACCTAAGCAATTAATTGCACAAGTAGATAAAAACTTCGATAACCCAAAGACTGACAACAACAGCTTTAGTGGTTTACTATTAGAGGCGCCCGAAAATAGTTATAAATATACTCCGAGTCAATTCCCACCTTTGTTTACGAAGAACCGACCGCAAACGCCACGAGCAAATAATAAAAATAAACAGTCACATTCGCAAAACATAGAAACATCGGAGCGGTGGGGACAGCGGGACTCGTCGGACTGCATTCCAACGCAACCAGCGGCTACTGATAACGATTTAGGTGACAATGTAAACAATGAGCGGCAGGTACATTTTGAGGAGTTAATTACACGATTGAAAGATATTATTTTTATGCGGGATCTTAGTATAAAAGAAAAGTTAAATAATATTATTAAAAGTTGTATTGAATGGTTGGTATTAGTTGTGATAGATCATATGTCTGAGTGGCCTATTTTGAATAAGTGTTTAGAATATTGTTTTGGAATTAGTAAGTAATGGATCCTAAAAATAAGATTGTTAAATTAAATATACTGCAGTGGAACGCACAAAGTTTAAGACCTAAAATTAGAGCCTTGGAGAATCTGTTACTGATAGATAAAATTCACGTATGCATCATATCTGAAACCTGGCTTGAACCACACAGTCATTTGAAAATTAGGCATTATAATATTTATAGACAAGACCGGGATGATTCATACGGCGGAGTTGCAATTGTTGTCCACCATTCTATTAAAACACAGTTTACAAACTTCAACTTAGATAATAGAAACATTCAAGTTCTCCATATTAAAATATTTAACTGTTGTTTCTTGGAAAATATTGTTGCGGTGTACTGTCCTCCTAATGTTAACACTACTGATGAAGATTGGAAAATGCTATTCTCTAAATGGTCAATGAAAACTTTTATAGGGGGAGATTTCAACGGGCATCATATGAATTGGTCATATAAAAGCGATCGTAGGGGTGTCCAAATTCATGATGTAGCTGATGATTGGCAGTATGTCTCCCTCAATACTGGAGAACCTACCAGAGTTAAGTTGGTAGTAAATCAGCATCAAAAAAGTTCGCCTGACGTTACTTTTGCCTCATCAGATATCGCACTTCGGTTCAAGTGGAGTGTTTTACATGAAAACTTAGGTAGTGACCACTTAATGGTTCTTATAACCACAGAAATACCATGTAATAACTTAATAAAATTAAAACGTAATTTTAAAAAGGCAGATTGGCATAAATATAAAGAAATAATTTTAAGTAAAATTAGTAGTGTTCGTTCAATGGGTGGCACCCAACAAATGTATGATGAAATTACAGATTTAATTAATTATGCATCACAAGTATCCATTCCAAACATTAAGATTTGTGAAGACCCCACTAGTAAGTTTATTTCAAGATCCTACTGGTCTCCTGAATTGTCTAGGGCAGTCGCGGAACGTAGATTGGCATTAGCACGGTTTAGGAAGAACCCCATCCCCACAAATTTTATCATTCTTAAACAGAAGGTTGCTACAGCCCAGAGACTAATACGTAAAGCTAGTGCAGAATCTTTTCATCAATTCTGTGACAGTATGAGTGAGATGGTGTCTAGTAGTGAGTTGTGGAATAAAATGCGGTGGTTCAAAGGATATCGTAATAGTAGAATTTGTTTGGATGCAGATAGGGCTAATGAGTTCTTACGACAATTGACGCCAGACTACGTTATACCACCGTGCCCTGCCTTTTATTCAACTAATTTACAGTTGGAGGCACAGATTTCGGAACAGGAACTATGTAATACATTGAAGATGAAGGATACCGCTCCAGGGGAGGACGATATTTCGTATTCAATGATTTATAATTTTCCTAGCAAACAGCTCATAGTTGATCTCTTTAACAAATGTTTATCCGAAGGTGAGGTTCCGAGACAGTGGAGGAATGTTACTGTAGTACCTGTGCCGAAACCTGGTCGCGATCCTAACCATATGATGTCTTTCAGACCAATTTCACTCATATCTTGTCTTTGCAAAACTTTACATAATATTATAACACGACGTCTTGAATGGTTTTTTGAAAATAAGGGTTTTTTTTCGAAGAATACAGTGGGCTTCAGAAGATCTCAGTCATGCCTGGACAATCTTGTACGACTGGTATCACAAATCCAAATAGGTTTTACCAATAATCAAAAGACATTGGGATGTTTTGTTGACATAGACAACGCATACAATAATGTCAATGTATTGAAAGTGGTGTCTAAGCTGGATGAGATGGGGGTGGGGGCTTCTATATGCAGGTATATATGGGAATACCTAAGTGAGAGGCATTTAGCTGTTTCACAAGCAGGGAGTGATGTTTTAATTATAAGATGGACATGTAAAGGATTGGCCCAAGGAGACCCTATGTCGCCTATTTTATTTAACATCGTCACTAGCGATATATGTAAAGAGATTATGAGTGTGTATATATCCCAATATGCCGACGATTTTGTCCTCTATATTTCTGGACAAGACATTACATTTTTGACCACAACTCTTCAGGAAGCCATTAATAATTTAATAAATATGTTGGGAGTTTTGGGTTTGGAACTATCTCCTACGAAAAGTAAAATATGTTTATTCTCTAGGGGAAGGACATTACAAGAGGTAAATATCAATATTAAAAATGTTCATTTAGAAAACGTCCCTGTAATTAAATACTTAGGATTATGGCTAGATTCATCGTTGAGATGGCGCAAACAGATCAATGAAACCTGTGAAAGAAGTACGAGATTTTTAAATGTTTTTAAAGTGCTGGCAGGTTCATCGTGGGGTGTCCATCCATTGCATTTAAGACGAATATATATAACTATCATTCGTAGTCGTTTAGATTATGCAAGTTTTTTGTTTGACAATTGCGCTAACACCAATATTTCGAAATTGGATAAAATTCAAAATCAAGCCATGAGAATAGTCGGCGGTTTTGTAAAAAGTTGCCCAATACATGCGATGGAATCAGAATTGTGTCTGCCACCATTGTTTGTTCGACGCAAATATTTAGCGGCAAAATTTTTATTAAAAGCCAAGTCTATTAATGACGGTTGTACCATTTCAATGATATCAAAATTAACATCGATATGCGAACAGGAATCATATTGGCGCAATAAGAAAAAACCGTTGCTAACTGTCGTATACAGTGAGATGTCTAATCAAACTTTGTATCGTTCTAATATTCTAGAGATGTTCTCGTTGTCGACATGGATGTCAAATATTGATATAAAGTTACACATTAAACTCAGCATTAATGATTTGACAGAACCGAAAAGATCTCATACTTCTGTTGGACTTTTAAGGAAAACTGTACAAACGATTAATCATAATTATAATGGATTCTATCAGATTTACAGTGATGGGTCTAAAGACAAAAATGGAGTGGGAGCAGCCTTTTTCGATCCTCAATCTAAGATGAGTGCTAATTTCAAGTTGAACTGCAAATTATCCATAATGGCGGCGGAATTGTATGCAATTTTGGAATGCCTGTCGTACATGATGTCATGCAATTGTGCTAAATTTGTGATACTTTGCGATTCAAAAAGCGCTTTACAGCATTTAGCTCGGTGCACCTCGGGCATACGAGGTTTGCCCGTAGCTTATGCCATATTAGACTTATACTTGAAATTGAGAGAAACTGGCAAAGTAGTTAAATTTCAATGGATCCCATCACATGTTGGTCTGATAGGAAACGAACAAGTAGATAAGTTGGCAAAAGAAGGATCCTATGAAGGAATATCTGTCAACCATTTACCATTCTTCACAGATCTATTAAGAAATGTTAAAACAATTTGCAACAAGACGTGGAAAGAGCACTTTGACAAACGGTCTGTGGAGAAGGGTATATGGTACAGAACAATTCAGTCTGAACCACCAAGGATTCCTTGGTTCTCTGAAGTACAGATGAGCAGACGATTGTTGGTAACAAGCATGCGTCTGCGATCCGGGCACATTCCATTGAACGCGTTTGGGTACCTTATGAAGGTGGTTGATACCCCAAATTGTTTGATCTGTAACACAAGGGAGGACACCTACCACGCTTTAGTGGAGTGTGTGCGGGTTGAGTCAAATCGGAGATCTTTGGAATCAGAAGCGGGATTTAGGTTAAGGGATATTGGCATGTGTAATTTGATCTTGTCTAGACCTACATCGAAATTAGCTATTAAGTTATATGATCTGATTGTTAAATTAATTAAGTTAAGGTCCTAGTTGCTAAATTCTTTATTTATTTTGTTAACCTACAAGGCTGACATAATCGCTTCGCGATTAAAGCCTTCTTTTCTCAATAAAGATATAAAAAAAAAAAAATCTTTGAGTTCAAATTTCAAATAGTAGGTACCTAGAACATTTGCCATAACTACCCACGCATTCTAAAAAGAATATCGGAAGAGGGGTTTCGTTAATACTCTTGTTTTCCACTTCATAAGGTAATCAGAAATATCTTTCTACTATGTTGTAGTCTTTCTTCTATCATTCCATCTACCTAGCTTTTTCCCAACGGAGACAGCTTCCAGTTTATACAGATGCATCAGAATACCAGTATTTTACATGTTGCTACTGTCAAACCAACCTCCATAAGTTTACAACTCAGTTACTGGGTAGTAAAGTTTGTAATGTAAACTTGAAATTTGAACGTTTAAGGCGAAAATCAAAATTTTTATAATAATGTCAAGATGGAAATTAATTATTTGACGGAAATTGGATGACATAATCAACAGCGTTGTGAAAAACTGACATTATATTGTAATTAATTTTGTTGTAACAATGAAATCGTAAATTATATAAGATATTAAAAAGTATTGTGTTTAGTAGGCAAAAGTAATTCCATTCAGCGTAGGTACAGCCCCTACGCTGAGATGCCACTAAGTACTCAAAACGTACGGTTAAACTTGAGGACTGTGTGAGCTAATTGTAGATAAATAATGAATACTGCCCCCAAATCGGCCAACACATTTCGGCAATCATTTGACAAAAATGTGTTCGCCGATTTGGGGGCTGATGTAGAGCAAAATAATCGAAACCACGCCTAATATGTAGTACTGGAATGCGTATTTTGACCTATAGGGATGAAACAAAATAAGTATGAGTACATTAATAATAATATGTAAGTGTAAATATATGTATGTATATATTTAAATTACACTTTTTTTCTATACACACGGTACACTGTGTGCTCGGTACATTGCAAATACCTACACTCTAACGCGCTCAAAGAAAAATTACGTCGAAATTTCTTCTTATCTCGGATATATATGCAAAGTTACTCTTCTCTTTTTCATTTTTCTAGAATATTAACAGTTTCACGCAGCAGGCAACACTAAGTTCAACATTGTTCCAAGCACTGACGATATTTTATTTGGTACATCATGAGAAGGTTTTTATAAAGTTCTCTTTGTAGCAACATACATAATATAGAAGTATATTATGAAAACATTCGTTGCATTCAAATGATGTGGGTAGCAGACTGCCCTAGGATGAATGAGGAGTGTCTGCTGTCTCGTCGTCCCTTAGGCTTTTGCCTGCCAACATTATTACAAAATCTAGCATTATGTCTAGTGGTACGGTTCTTTAGAAACATCTCATATCTCTCTTTGAAACATCTCTTTGAATTTAAGCACTAGGCAAAACATTCGTCATCAGAATTGAAAATTTTCAAAGGCATGTTATTGTAAGAATACTGTCAATAACGTAGGTCTGCCGTTGAGGATGCAGCATGAATGTTACCACTAATTATTTCTAAGACGCGACAATTAGTTCGATGTTAGAACAGAAAGTGAAGTTCTTAAGTCTAAATTATAACTAAATTAAATCGAACGATATAACGCAATCGGTGAATCAGTAGCGCTCGATGTTCGGGAGGTCTTGCGAAACAAGGCAGCGATGGTGGTAGCTTCATGGAACGCAATACTTTTTTTTATTATTTTAAATTATTAAAAACTAGTGCTTGACTGCAATCCCAGCTGATGGTCAGCAGTGATGCAATTTTTAATGGTAAAGCGCGCTAGTTTATTAAGAGCCTATTCACTCAGAAAAACTGAGCGAATAGGAAGGAAGACGGCAGTTGAGCGAGGTGATGCATTGTTAAGCCCAACAACACGACCAACGATGATTATTTCTTAACATGCCAATAAATACTTTCTTTCTTAAAGTTTTGCAATAACCTTGTTTTTATTTAAATAATCATTTGAAAAGTATTTCGGTAGCTTTTATATGCTTTTCCTCGTGTCCCGGCATGATGTCTGGTGAAGCCGTACGGAGGACGGGTCTGAGCAATAGTGTTGCGATGCGCCTAATATTGTTGTATCGCGAGTTAGGTCGTGGAGAGTCTCCAGATCAATCACCCTCTGGCGCAGCACCTTTGGTCGTGTTGTTTCGTTTAATATGGCTTCACCCCGCTCTACTGCCATCTTCCTTTCTATTCACTCAGTTTTTTTGAGTGAATAGACTTAATAAACTAGCGCGTTTTACCATCAACGATTGCATCACTACTTACTATCAGGCAGGATTGTGGTTGAGAACTGCAAAAAAAACTATAGGTTTGACTACCTATCTACTTACGTAGTTGTTTATCGACTATATTATTTGGTCTAAATCAGGAACTATGCATTTTTCACATGTCTAAACGGCAATATCAATAAAAAAACATATTTAAATAAACATTTTGATTTTTATTCACAGACTGCAAACATCAAAAGAGAATTATACATATTTATTTGTGAATCGAAGGTTCAAAAGTGGGCTTTTAAAAACATGGTTTAATCAAAGCAGGTTACAATTCTATATACTGTGAATACAGAACCCCTAATGGGCAAAAACTTACTTAGATTTGTAATTTTATTTAGCTAGGAGGCCTCTTAAAAAACGACTGCAAGAGCCCTCGACTCTCAACAACAACTTGTGGACATCAACTAATATGAATTAAAAGATTGCTCAAACTCGGTTCTATATTTCTCTCCGCGTAGTTCATATATCTGTCCTATTTTATTGATTATAGAAAAAATGAAAATCATGTCAATCGGTTGCACCGTTTCGTAATGAAAACTATTTTCGGCGGCTGCTAAGCAAGATGACGACGGACTTCGAGCTTCGTACAATATCTCTTTGTTAATTGCTCAAAAAGGCAAACCACATAACACCGGAGAAGAATTAATATTGCCAGCAATAAATGAAGTAATAACTACTGTGCTTCATAAACCGGCCGCGATATTATCCGAAAAATTCCTTTGAGTAATAATTCTGTGTAAAGACGAATTGATGAAATGGCTGAAAATATTGAAGAATCATTGTGCGATCACCTGAGGACAAGTCAATTCTCAATTCAGCTCGATGAGTCCACTTTACCAACTAATGAAGCATTGTTGTTGTCTTACGTGAGGTTTATTAAAGATGAGAAAATATGTGAAGAACTATTATTTACTAGAAATTTAGAGACCGATACAAAAGGTGAAACCATATTCAATACATTGGAAAAGTTTTGCCATGACAAAGAGATTCCTTTGAAAAATATTATTTCAGTTGCTACGGATGGCGCTCCGGCTATGACAGGGTGCCATAAAGGCTTCATAGCGTACTTAAAAAATAAAATTCCAGATGTCCTTGGTGTACATTGCGTTATTCATAGACAACATTTAGTTGCTATAATCTTGCTCTTATATTAATTGAAGTTGTGTATCATGGACTCTTCAATGAAACTCCGTAAACGCATAACTATTTATATTTAAGACACATACAATCTGTACAGAGGTTATTAATCGACTGCCATATAAATCTACCTATCTGTAATTGAGTAACGTGAGTCTTGTGATCTCATCATACTACAAAAGGAAATGTGCTGCAGGCACATAGCTCCCCCCTTAAATAAAAAGAAAAAAAAATTATCCCTAACAAACAATTAGACTTTTTTTTTTGTAACATTTCATATTTGAGTCTATTTTTATAATTTATCTAGGTAATACAGAATTAAGATTACATTTCATAAATGATCACTTTATATGGTTAAACAATACAAATTTTATACGTAGATATAAGCACGTACGGTTACATTACATAATATTGATCCACTAAATATTTGTCCTCTAAATAGCTAGTTAGTAAAAATTAAACAGTTCACACTTTACAGTAATTAAAAAGTTGTACAGTTACTTCGTACAGATACGGGTCATGAGCAAAATCGAACCACCGGTTTAATTACGCGACCCGATCTTGTTCGACTTTTGTTATTTTGGTTTGTTTCTTCCTTTTTAGGAATAGATGAATCTTGACACGAGTCACTTTCTATTACAAAGGCTAGTTTAAGGCGATCTATACTTATATTTTTCTTTACACCATTACATAATATCTTGAAATATTTGTCATATTTTTCTAAAACTTGATAGGGACCAGAATATGGTGCGGTCAAAGGCTTTGAAACTTGGTCACAACGTACAAAAACTTGACTGCAGTTCTTTAATTCTGGATGTACAAATATTTGGCCTTGTTTCAACTCCCGTCTCGGAACGGATGATATTTTCCGGATCCTTTGTCGTAGTTCTTGCACAAATGTATCGTTCTCAGAGGCTTCAAGCTTTGACAGCGAAAAGAAATCTCCGGGTAAACGTAACACTTCGCCGTACACCAACTCTGCAGCGCTGACCTTTGTATCGTCTCGTAACGTTGCCCTTAATCCTAACAGTACAGAGGGTAATTCGTTCACCCAATCTATTGTGTTTCCTCTACACATTAAAGCAGTTTTTATCGATCGGTGCCAACGTTCAACTGCGCCATTTGATTGTGGATGGTAAGCAGTAGTTCTCAGCTTACTGATACCCATTCGTTTTGAAAGTAATGCGAATAGATTGGACTCAAATAGTCATCCTTGATCTGTTGTTATTCTTAGTGGACACCCGAATCTAGCGATCCACCCTGAATAAATAATTTCAGCAACAGTTTCTGCGGTTATGTCCTTAACTGGATGTGCCTCGGGCCATCCTGAGGCCCTGTCTAACATCGTCACTAAATATCTATAACCTTTACAGTAACTTAATGGACCAACAATATCGACATGCACGTGCTCGAACCGTTTACTTTTCTCAAAAGTACCAACGGGTGAAATAGTGTGTCGTTGAACCTTGGACCTCTGGCACGCTAGGCATGCCTTAGCCCATACAGACATCTTTGTTCATGCCTTTCCAAAAATAGCGATCGGCTATCATCTTTCTCGTTGTCCTTATTCCTGGGTGGCCGATTCCGTGAATCGCTTTATAAGCTGTCATACGAAACTCGACAGGCAAATATGGTCGCGCCTTATCTGTCGATACTTCGCAGTATATTGGTATATTATTATCTGTTAATAACATTCTTTTAAAACTTAAATTATCGGCGTTCATCAAGATTTTTAGTTCCTGGTCTGTTTCTTGGACATGCGACAGTTCTTCATAATTAATGGGTGATGGAGTGCATATAGATGAAATTCTCGATAGAGTATCAGCCACGATGTTATCGGCTCCACTAATAAACTCTACTACCACCGAAAACTGTAATATGAAGTCTAAATGCCTCAACCTTCTGGGTGTATCGTTTGCCAATACTGTTGTTTTGAAATGCATAAACAAGTGGTTTATGATCTGTGTACACGGTTAACGGTCTTCCTTCTACCAAATATCGGAAATGTTTAATAGCCATGTAAATTGCTAACAATTCACGATCAAAGGTGCTATACTTCTGTTGCGCGTCGCTGAGCTTTTTGGAGAAAAATGGCAGAGGCTGCCAAGTTCCACCGACCCTTTGCTGCAGTACTGCTCCGGCGCATGTGGCTGAAACGTCGGCCATGAGGGCTATAAGAGCGTCTGCTAGAGGAAAGGACAAAGTAACAGCGCTTTGTAAGCTCGCTTTACATTGTTCGAATGCGTCGATTGCCTCCTTGGTCCATGTAATTGGAGTTTTGTCTCTTTTCTTTGCATTGTGTAGGTAGGTGTCTAGGATACTCTGAAGTTCTGCGGCTCGGTGTAAATGTCTCCTGAAAATTGAAGTTGTGTATCATGGACTCTTCAATGAAACTCCGTAAACGCATAACTATTTATATTTAAGACACATACAATCTGTACAGAGGTTATTAATCGACTGCCATATAAATCTACCTATCTGTAATTGAGTAACGTGAGTCTTGTGATCTCATCATACTACAAAAGGAAATGTGCTGCAGGCACGATCTTAAGTTAAAAACTATTTCAGTCACTGCAATATGTCATCAATGCAGTCAATAAAATCCGCAACAGCTCTTTGAATGATAGATTATTTCATCAGTTTTGTATTACTAATAACGAGGATTTCAACCGTTTGTTGTTTCATATTGAAGTTCGTTGGCTATCAAGAGGCAATTGTCTGTCTCGATTTTACAACCTGTTTGACTCTGTTATAGAGTTCTTGGAAACTAACGATACAGTATTGCACGACAAGCTCATAACATCAAATAATGATATAGCTTACATGACAGACCTGTATAAATTGTTCAACGACATGAATCTCCAACTGCAAGGCGATAAACTAAATGTAATTAAAACAAATACGTCGTTGCTGCTTTCGCAGTCAAACTGCTTCTACACAAAAAGAATCTGGGCAGACGTGAGTTTCACAATTTTCCAAATTTATCAGTATCATGCAATAAAGACGAATTGTTTGCCTACTGCCTACATTTGGAAAACCTCCACATTGACTTCACCGAACGATACCAGGACATTTTGAACTTGGAAATACCAGACTGGGTGTTGGATCCGTTTTCAAATGTCGACACAGCAATGTCACCTCAGCTGGAAGAAGAACTTATAGAATTGACAACAAACGAGGAAATAAAAATCAAGTTCAAAAATGGCTACCAAGAATTTTGGCCACAAAAACCGATCCCGCAATTGCACCCTGGATTGTGGTCAGTCGTTCAACGATTCTTGATAGCATTCCCATTGTCATATTTTTGTGAACGTGGATTTAGTACTGTGACAACACTGCTTACTAAAAAGAGAAATCGAATCGATCCGTTCGAATCGAACGTGGCGATTTGCGACTGTTCTTGAGTAAATTGGAACCTGATATCAACCAACTTATTAAACAGCATCAGATTCATCCTTCACATTAGTTTTTATATAAGGATTTATTATTCTAGTTATATTTTTAATAAAAGATACTCCGTTTTAATACTATAAAGTTGCGTTTCAATAATCATTCTTATTGGCAGGTGGAGCCCTTAAGAGTTAACTTGAGACCTAAGCGCCGTTGTATGTTACCTACTGCGCTCAGGTTTCAAGTTGCGGGTTAAAGTAAAAGTTTCGTTTAGAATTCTCCGTTAATATACATGTCGGAGATCGTCGATTAATTTTAATAAAAGTTGCTGATTTGATTTACGTAGTAGAGGGGCGAACGCTTGTGACGTTATTTTGTGATGGCGTCACATGGACAGAGTCGCTTTGGAAAGTGGGGTTCGTCGAACGATGACTTTGCATCGAGACGCGGACCAAGGCACATCTCCGAACCGAAACTGTCGGTTTGCCTATTCAAATTGTTATTATGAAGATTGGAGGGTATATCTACACGTCGTGCTTTAATTCAAAACTCACCTACGAAACGGAATCTGTACCACCACACCAAGATGATGTCGACCCTACCGCTCTGCCGTCGCTGTCTCCGACATCAGAAGTTGGATAAAGAACTACACTGCTCACAATCTCGTTATAAATCAAGGAACAGAATAACAGTTTGGCGTGCTGGCTGATCCTTCGTGCGCGACAGTGCTGGCTGATCCTTGGTGCGCGACAGTGCTGGCTGATCCTTGGCGAGCGAGGTGCGCTTGCGGAGCGCGCAAGGTGCGCTTGCGGAGCGCGCAAGGTGCGCTTGCGGAGCGCGCTTCTGGCTGCTTGGTGAATATCATCAATGGCGTGTGGCGGAACGCGCAAGGTGCGCTTCCGGAGCGCGCAAGGTGCGCTTGCGGAGCGCGCAAGGTGCGCTTGCGGAGCGCGCTTCTAGCTGCTTAGTGAATCACATCAATGGCGTGTGGCGCTGCTGGAGCTGCGTGCGGCGCAGCCGGTGCTGCGTGCGTTTTGCTGAACGCCCAAGGTTTCAAGACTTGAGCCTCTACTCTGCAGGCGATGAGAAGATTTCAGGACAGCATCTACTCTGCAGGCGATGAGAAGGTTTCAAAATACCCAAAACGTTTGTGGTAACGTAATGGGGTTTTATGAGAGTTCAGAGATGTCTGGTGTGCAACTGCCAAGTGGC
The DNA here is from genome assembly GCA_037179545.1 of Sesamia inferens. Classification (NCBI taxonomy): domain Eukaryota; kingdom Metazoa; phylum Arthropoda; class Insecta; order Lepidoptera; family Noctuidae; genus Sesamia; species Sesamia inferens. Next base: position 15,666,144 of record CM073938.1, on the reverse strand, counting down.
AGGTGTTTGCGAGAAATTGCCATAATCCGGTGAGTCGTACTATTTTTATTTTGATTCCGTGGCCGAATGTTCTCTTGTCAAACAATTTGTAATTTCATTGGTATACGTACACACGCGATAGTACGTATTTAGGGTATGGGTAGTACCAGCGTTGTGTACTGAACCATTTCTTTGCGACATGATAATAAGAGTTATTTTTGCAAATTTTATTTTTTGTACTACCCGATTATTGTTTGTAATAATGGGCTGAGAAATTTTAAATCGGGGTTTTAAAATTATGATGTCTGGTTTGTCTTTAATTGAAAACTAAAGTTCACTGTGGCCTATAGTTACGAGCTCACTTGAGCTTCTGATAGTATGTGTGGATAGACTATTAAATTTTCTCAAGAGAACAAGCGGTAACGAACATAGAAATGAGTGCTATTTACGAAAAATGTTAATTTAATAGAAATGAGTGCTATTTACGAAAAATGTTAATTTGATAGAAATGAGCTGAAGTAATGAAATTTAATATTGGTGAGTTATTTGATGGCGATAATGGCGATCGTTACCTATTGAAATCGTTGATTGGAAACAGAACTTATAAGTACCCCACGATCGCATAGGTACGAAAGATTTTTCCAAGTAATGTCTGCTGAGTTAGATTTTCATAATGTAGAAGATGGCGAGGAGGGTGCCTCCGCCAGCAAATAGAACACGTATCATGGCTATGTGGTCGCGCTGCACGCACTAGTCTGTAGTCGTAACTGCAACCCAGTGAGGGGTTGTTCAGAGCGCGATGGGCAGCTAGTGGTGTGGCGGGGACACTAGTAGGTATGGTCGCACTGCATGCACTAGTCTGTAGTCGTAACTGCAACTCGGTGAGGAGTTGTTCAGGGCGCGATGGGCAGCTAGTGATGTGGCGGGGACTTTGGTAGATATGGTCGCACTGCATGCACTAGTCTGTAGTCGTAACTGCAACTCAGTGAGGAGTTGTTCAGGGGGCAATGGGCAGCTAGTGATGTGGCGGGGACCTGGGTCTCGGAGGAGACTATTAGTTGTACGGTCATGTGTTGACCTGGGAGTCGTGGACTCGTAGAGTTGGTCGTATCACAAGAGGTGATGACGATATGGGTGTCAACTATGAGTTGTCACTAGCTACTGTGGTAGCGGGCGATGATGTGTTTTCTTTTTGATGATTATGATTTTGATTTGATAATTATGAGGCTTGGAGGAACCTTTTGTTTTATTTTTGAAATTTGATAATTATGAGGCTTGAAGGAAGCTTTTGTGTTCAAGTTGTTAAATTAATTAAGTTTGGTTGGTTTTCTAATAACTAAACGGGACGTGTGACGGTCAGGTTGGCCGAGTTCTCAAAAATGCTTCAAAGTCGGTTTTCTGTGCTTTTTTTTTAATTTGTTACAGACATGCACGAGGACGTGCAACGGGAAATATCGAAGTTTGGCCGGAATCGGCGCTTGGCCTGGTGAACCGGATCCTGGACTCCGGGGCTGAGGGAGCTTCGGATGCTACTGGAATTGGCGCTGGGATGATGATGATGATGAAGATGATGATGCACGAGGACGTGCAAATCGTCAGGCTGGCCGTGTCGGAGATCGTCGATTAATTTTAATAAAAGTTGCTGATTTGATTTACGTAGTAGAGGGGCGAACGCTTGTGACGTTATTTTGTGATGGCGTCACATGGACAGAGTCGCTTTGGAAAGTGGGGTTCGTCGAACGATGACTTTGCATCGAGACGCGGACCAAGGCACATCTCCGAACCGAAACTGTCGGTTTGCCTATTCAAATTGTTATTATGAAGATTGGAGGGTATATCTACACGTCGTGCTTTAATTCAAAACTCACCTACGAAACGGAATCTGTACCACCACACCAAGATGATGTCGACCCTACCGCTCTGCCGTCGCTGTCTCCGACATACATATATAGGTCATAATAATTAATTATTTTAATTTGAAGTTATAGTGCTTTTTAAACAGGTGAAAAAATGGGTGCCCTTCCACAGGCTATCCACCAGTTGCGGGCCTCCCTACGCTGCGTCTTCCGGTCCGTGGCTCTAGAACCTTACTCTTATTCCATATTACAATATATTTCTAGACATTTTTCAAGTTTGTTGGGATCGGCTCCCAGTCAGTGAATATCAGTATTTACACGGAGCGGACTATCTCAAACCTCCTTTCCTCCACAACCCAATTTCTGGATAATGTTTACCCCTTGATAAGACTGGTTGTCGAATCTTCCTGGTTTGGGCTCGCTTCTTCAGCCGTGTGCGCCCCTGACACTAACTAACCCTAACTGTAACTCGTGCCTTTCTTTAGTTCTTTTTTGAAACATTCGGGAATGCCAGCATATACGAACACTAAGGAATGAAACAGCAGATCTCTTCCACATATATCATCATCATCATCAACCTTTTTATCGTCCCACTGCTGGGCACAGGTCTCCTTTCAGACAGAGAAGGATTGAGCGCAATCACCACGCTTGCTCAATGCGGTTTGGGTTCCAAACATATACTGCGACTGAATTGTTGTTTTTTTTTTTTTTTTTAATCTGTTTTATTTATAGAGGGTTTAATCACAATTGATTATGTCACCCTCATCGGTACAAACGTATTACTTATGATCTAAATCCTATTTTTGCTAACTTATATAATAATCTGGCATCCTTTGACAATGGGGACGCAAGAATACTATTACACCTTCCAACATCTATTGACTTGGGTGCCAATATGGTTCTTTCGACCTCGTTTCGGATGCACTCCATCAGTATATGGTAAGTGTCTTCCACTATATTGCACTCCGGACAATTTGGTGATGCAACTTTACCCATGAGGAAACCAAAACTGTTCATAGGGATGTGGCCCGATCGAAGTCGAAGAGCCATAACAATTTCTGATCGACTCATCTTTGCATGGTCGAACCATACACAACGCGAAAGTGTTGGCTGGATCGTGCGATACCAGATTCCCTTGCTCAGTGACCTCTGATCGAAGTGTTCGTGCCACATTTTTGCGCATTCTTCTTTAACTATATACAAAAAATCACTGTGCACGGGAATGAGAGAACAATCTAACCCATCACTACAAGCCTCTTTTGCCAATCGATCCACTACTTCATTATCTTCCAAGCCAACATGAGCCGGTATCCACTGCAGTACAATGTTCTTGTTCTTAGCACTAAGTTTACAAATTGATTTGATCACGCTGTAGGCAATCGGGGTGCCTCGAAAACCCAATGTACACCGAACCAAATGTTGAAGAGCGCTTCTCGAATCACTCAAAATAACATAATTGCCATTCTCAAGTGAGTCAATGTACGATAATGCTTCATTTATTGCCACAAGCTCAGTACACATTATATTGCATTTAGGATTTACCTTTAATTGTACTGCAATTTTGGTTTGTGGATCGAAAAATGCTGCCCCCGAACCTGATTTATCTTTAGAACCGTCGGTGAATATTTTATAAAATCCCGAGTACGTATTATTTAAAAATATGGTACATAACTCACTGAGTTTAGCATTATGGTAGTACTTTTTATCTGCAATAAAACCTAGTCTGGAAAATATTACTTGAGACAGGTCAATTCTTTGAACCCAAGTATCCAATGAGAACGTTTCAAACATTGGGCTCGTGTAAATATGTAGCAAATCAAGAAACCCATGAATTCTGGCTAACAATGGTGTCTTTCTTTTCCAGTGAGGCGGTTGACAGAGTGTTCGTAATTCCTCTAACACAGTAATAATATTATTATCAGCATATGATTTTATTTTGAGCCAAAATTTACCCGCTAGATAATACCTGCGAAACTTCAACGGTTGGAGAAACAGTTCATTTTCCATTACGTGGATCGGTGTGGTTTTAATAAAGCCTCCGATAACCCTCATGCAAACGTTTTGAACCCTGTCCAATTTACTTAAGTGAGTTTCACAGCTACCACCGTACAGAAAACATGCGTAATCGATTCTACTCCGAATTGTTGAGATGTATAACCGCCTCAGATGTTTAGGATGAACTCCCCATCCAGAACCAGAAAGAATTTTAAAAATGTTAACTAATCTCCAAACCTTCTCTCGAGTCTCATTAATGTGCTTAGCCCACCTTAGTGAACGGTCAAGCCAAACCCCCAAATATTTTACGTTGTGTACAACTGGCAGCGATACGTTATTAATTTGTATAGAGACTGTCTCTCTAGAGACTCCGTTCTTAAAAATACAGGCGCTGCTTTTCAGAGGAGATATCTCCAGACCCAAATTCAAAAACAGCTTAGTCATCTTATCTACAGCCGGTTGTAAACGTTGTTGGGCCGATGCGACATCACTGCACGTGGTATATAACACAAAATCGTCCGCATACTGCGACAGAAACACGTCCCCAATGCTACGACATACATCCATGGTTGCTATGTTAAAAAGTAAGGGTGACAATGGATCGCCTTGTGCCAATCCCCGACCGGACGTACGACTAATGACGTTATTATCTACTGTCATTTTAAGGTTTCTCAGTTTAAGAAAGTTCCAGATGTAACTGCAAATCCTGGACCCTACTCCAATTCGTTTCATGACTTTCAATAAACCTTGTACATCAACGTAGTTATATGCGTTGTTAATGTCTATGAAAACCGCCACAGTAATAAGTTTTTTAGAAAAGCCAGATTGAATACGAGATACTAAAATGGATAAATTGTCTAAAGTTGAACGACATTTTCTAAAACCTGTAGTGTTATTTGATAAAAAATTATGTTTTTCGATAAACCACTCTAATCTGTTCATTAAAATGTTATGAAAAACTTTACAAACGCATGAGATCATTGAAATAGGACGAAAAGATGATAAACTTTGAGAGTCTCGTCCCGGTTTAGGAATTGGCACAATTACAATATCGCGCCATTGTTTAGGAACAAAACCTGAAATGAAAATATTATTAAACAGTTGAATCAGTACCTTTTTGCCATTTTGTGGTAATTTTTTGATCATAGAGTAAGAAATATTGTCACCTCCGGGTGCAGTATTCTTAGATCGAATACATTTATGAAATTCTGATGCAGCAATAGCAACATCAAGATCAGAGTTAGTCATATCAAAAGTCAGATCACATGGAGATGCAAAGTCAGGCGTTAAAGTAAGTAGCAAATCAGTAGCTTTGTGTTCATCAACGTACCGTGTTGAATATTTGTGTCCCTTCAACCACTTCATTTTCTGCCATACGGTAGACTGAGATGTAGAATAATCCAACGAATTACAAAAGTTGCGAAACCCTTTACTTTTAGCTAAGCGAATCATTTTCTGGGATTCGCAAATCTTATTTCTTAATGTTTCATAATTTTGGGGGTTTGGATTACGTCTAAATTTAGATAAAGCTAAACGACGCTCAGCTACACATTTAGACAACTTAGGTTCCCAATACGGTTTAGGTAAAAATTTACTATCTGGATTTGAGTTTATCTTGACTGAAGGGATACAAACATCAGCGGCCAAGTTTAAATAATCAATGAATTTGTCATAATCGCCCTGTGAATCTTCAGAGAAAGTAAATTCTAAAAAAAGGGTATCGAGAAGCTTACTGTATGAAGTCCAATCAGCATTTTTAAAATTCCTACGGACTATTGACGAAGTATTATACTGAATATTTAAAGTGATTTTAATAGTCCTATGATCGCTGCCTAATGTCTCGTTCATGACGGACCAATCGAACATCAAGGCTATATCAGATGATATCAAAGAAATGTCAGGTGTGCTCTTTTGACATTCCGAGTTAACCATTTTTATTCGTGTGGGGCTACCATCATTTAAGGTAATAAATCGATTGTCCATTAATGCTTCAAAAATTTGCACGCCTCTGGTATCCGTTTTATGTGACCAATTAGTATGGTGCCCATTAAAATCTCCAAGAATTAATGTATTGTTAGTAAAAATAGAAAGTAAGGCATCCCAATCGTTTTGAGAAGTTCTGATCGACGGGGGGCAATAAATAGAAATAATATTTTTGATGAGGCCGCAGTTGAATACTTTTACGCAAACTAACTCTATACCTTGATTACTGATTTGAACTTCATACATTTGTGACTTTATCGATTTGTGTGTAAGAATTGCAACTCCTCCGTAACCATCAAACCTGTCTTTACGATAGATTGCGTAGTTGCTCAATCTCATGTAGGTTTCCGTATCCAGCCAAGTCTCACTTATCACTGCAATGTGGATATGTTCTTGATTCAACAGTTGTTCCAATAAAATCATTTTAGGTTTTGCGCTTTGAGCATTCCATTGTAGAATGTTTAGTTTAATATTAGTTTTTTTGTTATCCATTGAATAATTCAAACAATTTCTTTAACATACGCCAATCCGACACATTGTCAACAACCACTAAAATCAACCATTCTACACAACATTGAACCGCCATTTTAATTCTTTCTGCTACAGTACTTCTCTTCAAAAATACGATCTCCTTCAGTCTAGCTAACAGCTCATCAAAATGCACCTCTCTCCTTTGGGAAACCTCAGGTTCATCACGATTCTTTGTTTCCTTCAAATGCTCCATTTCTTCCTCCTTTGGTAACCATTGGGACCAATCATCTTCTTTAGCAACCTGTATGTGTTCCTGCGTTTTAGCAGCTTTTTGCTGTTTTGTAGTGGGTGGACTATGAATAGTCGCCTTAGTTTTGACGATATCTGAAAATGTAGGTAATCTCGATCTCTCTGTAGTCTCGCAGTTATTATGCAGTGGAGGAAATAAGTTAGGCATGTTTGAAACGCTAATAGTTTCCGTGTGCTCTCTGTGTGGAGAAGGTACAACATATAACGATAAAGCTTTCCTGTAAGTACAATTAAATTCTGCCATGAGCTCTTTGAGTTTCTTTTCTTTAAGATACGCAGGGCAAATTCTAGACAACGCCATGTGCTGTCCGCTACAGTTTATGCATTTAAACCTTTGTGTGTCGCAGTTTGGGTGATTGCTACCACATTTTGGGCACAATATATTCTTAGATGGACACACTTTCGCTGAGTGTCCGAACTTCCAACAGCGTGAACATTGCGACACGGGGAATACAAACGGCTCCACCTTAATCCGTAAACCATCTGCGTAAATATATCCTGGTAGCAAATTTCCTTTGAAACACAACCGAACAGCTTCACTTATAATCCATAAATCTTCTGTTGACTCACCCATATTACGTCTCTTCAGTCGATGCACTGAAACCAACTGAAAGTTTTCAGGACAAGTTATGCACCTCTTAAGATCGTCTTCATCCAAGTCAAGATCCACATCTTTGATGACACCGTATGAATAGGTTTTGATATCTGGTCTGCTAAATCTCCAGCCCAAATCTATAAAATCTTTACATGTTTCTAACTTAATTGCACTCAACTCGTTTGTACAATCAATCCGAACCCTGTAATTATTGAGGTATTTTACCTTCGATATATCTTTGATATCTTTATCTTTAAATAATCTTGCGAGGGCAAATTGCCTTGGTAGCTTTTCTTTAGAGAAAATGTAAACCTCAACGCTGCTTTCTTTGATCTTTTTCTCTTTATTTTGTACTACTGTCCATTCTGAAACGTCGTCCATCTCTCTAGATCGCCGCTTAATCGGTCTCATCAGATTTTCATTTGTTGTCACATCCATATTACATTGTTCCACCACATCTTGTTCCGCTATAGAACTGTTGCTGCTAGTCAAAACACTTTTTGTATCGACATTTTTGTTAAAACGCTCACTATCATCCTCCATTGTAAACAATAATTGTAATACGCATAATCTATTGTATGGTAAACAATGCGCTTGTCCGTTTCAAGGTCAACGACGACAACCGAGAATAACAAGCTCGATAAATTGAGGTGCGAATATTGTTTACTACACGCGTCCGTTCGAAACGAATACCGCTGCGAAACTGGAATTGTTGTAGAACAAGATACGATCATGTTGTGGGTTTACCCTCATAAACTGATAAACACTTATAAACTAATGTAATGTAGGTACTTTATTCCTCATACATCACACCTCACCACTTAATCTCTAGGCAGTTCCAACTAAGATCTAATTTACTATATATATAATTGACTATGCTATTCGGAATCTAACCACAGATTTCCGGGTACGTTTGGATCGATTCACCGGCGGCGATATTACTGGGGAGTGACGTGTCTCTGACACAACTTGAGAGTCGCTAATACTTTTTTGCCACTATTTTTCACCCTCACTAACCAGCTTCTGCTCCCTAAATCCATCCGTGCCTGAACGACAGCCTCCAACACTGATGTTTCAGCTGACAATGGTGGTGTGCTGTCTGAGACTGTACTATCAGAACTGATGAAGTCTGGATAACGGGACCTACGTTTCAGATGATCTATGTGTTTTCTGGAACTAATTTCAGAGATATTAAACACTTTTTTTTATATATACATATACATATTATAAACTAGTGCTTGACTGCAATCCCACCTGATGGTAAGCAGTGATGCAATTGTTGATGGTAAAGCGCGCTAGTTTATTAAGAGCCTATTCACTCGGTAAAACTGAGCTAATATTAAGGAAGACGGCAGTTGAGCGAGGTGATGCAATGTTAAACCCAACAACACGACCAACGATGCTGCGCCAGAGGGAGATTGATCTGAAGACCCTTCACGACCAAACTCCCAACACAACAACATTTGGCGCATCGTACCCGGCACACATCGTAACACAACTGCTCAGACCCGTCATCCGTACGGCTTCACCAGACATCAAGCCGGAACACGACGAATCGCTTGGCGGCAAGACTTTGTCTGGTGGGTGGTAACTTCTGCCAGCGGCCTGTAAACTGTTTACAGACACTACTCGATCGTTTAAGTAACAAGATAATTATAATTTTAATTCAATCATCCACTGTCTACGTATTTATACAGTTTTTCCACTTTTGATTACAAATAAGTATAACTTTTAACTTTCGTCTATAGAGACGACCTTACTTTTGGTTTTATGACCCCAATAGGATTTACCATTTCTCCCGTAGTGCGATATTCTTATTGCGATATTACAATTATTTATCCGTAAATAGCTAAACAATCTCTTGTATATTTCATAAGTAATACATGATATCGCACTTCCCGTGTCGCGTTCCATTTTTAAATCACTGCCATGTACATTTAGTGCACAATATATTGGTTGATACTGAGCTATTGACAAATCTATATACACACATCAAAAGTGTCTAGGGATCAACATATATTTTTGCAATAACTTTTCTCCTGATTGATATTAATTAAAATTTTCTTTAAGGATTCATCAAATAAAGTGTTTTCGTTTGTCACAGTAACGATAAACCAAGTCACCTTTGCATTAATAAAGAAATTTGCCATTTTCCTAATAAAGGGATATTTGACATTTGAACCACTAACACAAAAGTTCGAAAAAAAGACTGAAATAACAGTTTTCTCTAAAATTTTATTGGGTAACTTAAACAATTAATAATCCGTGTTTCTACCGCGAATACTAACAACACAAGAACATCGGTTTGGCATACTCAAAATGAGTTCATCCAAATCACGCTGTGGAATGGCCGCCCATGTTCGTTGCAACAACAAAAAAAGGTCTTCTTGCGACTGGATACCCTCCATATTCGGCAGAGCTCTTCTCTGTAGCATATCCCATGCATGCTCAATCGGGTTCAAGTCTGGCGACTGAGCAGGCCAGGGTAGGACATTGATGTTAGCTGCGGCGAGAGTCTGTCTTACAACTCTTGCGGTGTGCGGTCGTGCATTATCATGCATTAACTGAAATAAGGGACCGATTTGCACTTGTAGAGGAACGATGACGTCTGATACAATCGTCTCAGCATAAATTTGAGCGTTGAGGTTGCCTCTGATCCAAATCAACTCAGTTCTTCCGCCGATCCAAAAACCCGCCCATACCATGATGGTTCCACCACTATAAGGATGGACTTCCTGGCAGGATTTTAATCGCTGTTGGCGTCCAGGGGTTCTCCAGTGTCGTATACGTCTTGTATCCGGTCTCATACCAAAACGAGACTCATCAGAAAAGCACACGAAACGCCATTGTTCTTCTGCCCAATTTCTGTGTTCAAGAGCCCATTGATATCGAATCCTACGATTGTGCATTGCTATAAGTGGTACCCGTAGCGGTCTTCGGGAATGAAGGTTCACTTCATGCAAGCGGTTTCTGACTGTTTGGTCGCTAATTAAGTTCCCTGAAGAGTGATGAAGCCTCACGGCTAACATCATGGCGGTTATTGTTGGAGCTCTTCGAGTTAAGATTTGAATGTATCGGTCTTGTCTCCGTGTGGTGCAGGGATACCGTCCTCCATGGCGCTCAGCCACGGTACCAGTGCTTCGGTAACGTGTCCAAAGTCGACTGATAACACTCTGACTTGTATTCAGAGCTTAAGCCACAGTACGTTGCCGGGAACCAGCTTCTATCATTCCCACGGCTCTGAGCATTTCTTCCCTGCTTAAATGACGTCGCCGCTCCATAATAACGTTGGTTTTAATCAGTAGTAGGGAAACAGTAGCACTAATAATGTCTTCAATGCGTTGTATGTTTTTATAGGGAAAATATTGACAGCTGATTTTCATCTTTTACTCGAATTTGATTCACAGTTCCTGATTCAAATTATGAAATGCACCAAAATGGATCCATATAAATTTATAAAATCATAAATTTATTACAAAGCCACATCTCTATCTCAAGAAATCCGCATAAAAATGCTTGATCCCTAGACACTTTTGATGTGTGTATATAAAAGAAAGTCGTGTTAGTTACATCATTTATAACTCAAGAACGGCCGAACGAATTTGTCTGAAAATTGGTAAGGAGGTAGCTAAGAACTGGGAGAAGGACATAGGATATGCCGCTCCCCGTCGTTCCTGTGGGAATAAATGAGCTTCTTTGTTTCGACTTCTCCCACACTTTTATGCTACCCTGGTACCTTGAACGTCAAAAAATATGCACAATAAACCTTCTTTCATGTATTATGATTATTTGATAATGATGAATGAATGAGGTTTATTGTTTCGACTTCTCCTACAGTTTTGTGCTACCCTGGTACCTTGCACCTCCACAAAGTAGGAAACACGTGTCCAGTATTTTTAAGTTAATAATACAAAATTTCAAAAAGATATAATGAAAAACCACAAAGTTATAATAAGCTTGCTACGTGTATTCTACTTCGTTGTCCCAACATAAATATGGTCAAAGATCCGCGGGCGAGCAAGTGCGGTGCATTGACCTCTAGCGTCAGCTGTTGTGCGCGCACAATACTATGATGATGTATCGTAAGCTGCGTGACGCACTCAGTAACTACACTGTAACAATTTCTAAATGTATTTGGGACAAAATATAACATGGTGTAAAAATTATTGGAATCGATTCAGTTGCTTATTCACTATTTATATATAATTCAAGAACGGCTGAACCGATTTAGCTGAATATTGGTGGGAGGTAGTTAAGAACCCGTCCCCGTCGTTCCCGTGTGACGTGACATAAGACATGTGTATGATTGTTCGGTTGGTAAATATTAAAGACTTTAGATAATTAGACTGGTTTATTACACTTGTAGAATTATATTATATTGGAAACGACCTCTTCTAGGTCAGATCCTAAGTTACAATGACAAGACAATAGACTATATTCATAGACACTAATACATAGAGATGGTATTAGTTACTCGACTACAGAGTAGTGATGTATGATACAACATCCCCCCTGTTTAAGTTTAAATTAACCCTTGACAAACAATGTTATAGAAACCTGACTTAGTTACAATTTAGACAATGACTTAAGACTATGGTTAGGTCTTAATCTAGGATACAATGTTCTACTTAATCTATTTCATCAATTAGCCTTCTGGTTGGCTTTACAACTCTTCCAGAACGAGTTACATGTTGACTGACTGAGGATTGAGATGAGAGCTCTTGAGGTCTAGACTCCTGCCTGTTACCTTCCTCTCTCCCCTGCGACGAATTGGATAGCATAGGAGAATATTTGTGTCTTAAATGAACCCTATTCCTCCTATACCTAACTCCATTGACATCCTCAACGACATATGACCTATTATTAGCCAACCTTAGCTTGACAATGGCTTGTTCCCAATTGCTATCAGGCTTTCTTTTAAAGTATACATGATCATTGGGATACAGTAATGACAATGACTTTGTATTTCTATTATAATATTTAGACTTATTTTTATTATTTTGATTGACACATTCTTCATAATTTTTGAATGTAACCACTTTAGGTTTTAATTTCTTATAAGACATAGGAATGTTATTTCTTAAATTCCTGGACATTAACAATTGAGCTGGAGATGGTAAATTATTCTTAGGTGTGTTTCTATACTGTAATAAAGCTATGTATGGATCAGATGAGTTTCTTTTACATTTTTTTAACATATTTTTGATAATTTTGACTGAACTCTCTGCTTGACCATTTGACTGTGGATGATATGGGCTAGTTACAATGTGTTCTATGTCCCATTCATGCATAAAATTCTTAAATTCTAATGACTGAAAAGGAGGACCACCATCAGACACTAAAGATAAAGGTATTCCATGACGAGCAAAAATGGACTTTAAATGCGTTATTACATTCTTTGCTGTACTGTTTTTATTTAACAAAGCTATTTCTATAAATTTAGAATAATAATCTGTGACAATTAAATAAGTAAGGTTATCAAAATACATCAAATCAACACCTACTTGTTGCCATGGATATTTATTTATTTCAAAATTTTTTAGTGGTTCCTTTGGATTATTAGGTTTAAATTGTGCACATACATAACATTGTTCTACCAAGTTTTTAATATCAGCTGACATGCTTGGCCAGTACAAAGACTCTCTAGCCAGTTTTAAGCATTTATTTATACCTTGGTGACCTTCATGAATTTTACCTAACATTTCCTTATACATTGACTGTGGTACTATTAATTTTGACCCTTTGAACAACAAATCTTTGACTACATGAATTTCAGCTTGTATATTCCAAAATGGTTTTATTGACAGACTGACATTATTTTTATTTTTTGGCCAACCTTCATAATAATACTTTTTTAACAATTGCAAAGTATCATCTTTCTTAGTGTGCTGTAACAATTTTGTACAGTACTCCTTTGTGACTGCTAGACTTGAATGCATTAAATTGACATGACAAGATATTTCTGATTCATTCTCAGGTATATAATGTTCTTTCAATGCTGCTCTAGACAGAGTGTCAGATATAAACATTTCTTTACCTGGAACATGTATAACTTCCAAATCATATTTTTGTAAAGTTAACATCATACGTTGCAATCTTGCTGGTACATCATGTAATGGCTTTTTAAAAAGATAGACTAAAGGTTTATGATCAGTATGAACAGTTACTTTATGACCGTACACATACTGGTGAAATTTTTCACAACCAAACTGAATGGCTAACAATTCTTTCTCAATTTGAGCATACCTTGACTGAGTTTGAGTTAATGTTTTTGAACTATAAGCAATAGGTTTATTATTCTGCATAATGACTGCTCCTAATGCTGACTTTGACGAATCGACTGACAAGACTAATGGTACATTGGGATTATAATGAGCTAAAACTGGTGAATTTGTAATTTCATCGATTAAACTCTTAAGACATTGACTATGATTTTCATCCCAAGTCCAGACTGAATCTTTCTTCAAAAGATTTCTTAAAATTTGAGTTTTTTGAGACAAATTGCTAATAAAGGGACCTAAATAATTGATCATACCTAATATTCTTTGCAATTCTTTGACATTTTTTGGTGTGGGCATATTGACAATTGCTTTTACTTTCTCTACATCAACCCTAGCACCATCTTTACTAAAAACATACCCTAAAAAACAGACTTCTGAAACTAGAAATTTACATTTAGACTTATTGAACTTTAAATTGACTTCACGTGCTCGTTGCATGACTTTATGTACTCTCTCATTATGTACTGACTCGTTTGGTCCATATACCAAAATATCATCGATGAATATTAGAACTCCTTCTAAATCACCGAACAAATTCATCATGACTCTTTGAAAAATTTCAGACGATGCATTAATACCAAAAGGTAACCTTAAATATTTATATCTACCGAAAGGTGTTTGAAATGTACATAAATCAGAACTATATTCATCTAGTTTAAGCATCCAAAATCCTGAAAATGCATCTAAATGAGAAAAACAAACAGCTCCTGCTAGTTGAGATCTGATCTCATCTATTGACTTTAGTGGATAAATTTCCCTTATAATATTCTTATTCAAATTTCTAGGATCTAAACAAATTCGTAACTGACCCGTGCTTTTGACTGTTATCACTATACTGTTCACCCATTCTGTAGGTTTAAAAACCTTTTCAATGACCTGCATTTTCTCCATGCGATCCAATTCATCGCGCAGTTTGTTCAGTAAAGCGAAGGGTACTCTTCTCGGAGCATCCACGCATGGCACTGCTTCAGGTTTGAGTTTCAGGCGACAGACTTGAGGTAGACATCCAAGACCCTGAAATACATCATTGTATTGTGTAAGAATTTGTTCACTAAAATTTTGTTGAGACACAGAGAAAACTCTTTGAATTATACCTAATTTTTCACAAGTTGGTAGACCTAAAACATTCGGACAAACTAAATCTGTGACTATAAACACTATATTTACACTAATAGTGCTATTATTTAAAGATAAACTACATTTTACATTGACTTTGCCCATAATGGGTATTGATATACCACCAAACCCACTAACGTTTATTTGACATTTCTCAAGTGACATTTGACTTTGACATTTCAAAGATTGAAAAGTTTTCTTTGACATAATATTGATATCAGCTCCTGAATCAATAATGCAATTAATTTGTGTATGACCAACTAAAATGTTTATGTTCCATGACTGTTTAGAATAGTATTTGTTTTCTTTTGACTCGACTGTATTGACCTGTTTACTATGTGTTGACTTTGCTGTAATAATTCTACAAGTGTTTGTTGTGTGAGATTCCTCAGACTTGTGTCTGTACTCATCATTAAGATATGAATCTCGGCTAAGACTTTTTGACTTTTTTGACTTGACTGTGAATCTCTCAGACTGTTTAGTGTTTTCATCATTGAGATATGACATATGACAAGAGTCTTCATTGGATCTCTCAGACCTATCAGTCACCAGCCTTTTTTCATCACTGAGGCATTTTTTATTAGACCTCTCAGATATGGCATTATCACCACTTTCATCACAGAAATAAGACACAGGATATTTTTTATGACAAGATGAGTCTTCATGAGATCTCTTAGACATTGACTGCGACTGGCCTATGTGCGACCTGACCGTTGATTGTAACTTATATATTATAGGATCTGACTGTGTGTATGACAACCTGCTATGTCTGTAATGATTTTGATTGTGATGACTTTGTGACTCTAAATGACAATTATATTGACTAGACTTATGACTATGACTGAAGTTATGACAATTTAAAATTCCAACAAAATTATCTTGACTACCAGTTGAACTAAAAGACTCTAAATGACTGACTTTTTTATTATTGGAGTAACAAAATTTTGCAAAATGACCATAAGAGTTACATGACCTGCATTTAGCTCCCTGCGCTGGACATTTGTAGCGGTGGTGTTGTCCACAGCGGCTACACGTCTTCGAGCGCTTCTCAGGACTGGGACTTGACTTTGACCTCCCTGCGCTGGATCCCTGCTGACTGACTGGTGAAGCTCGCCGTCGCTGACGCTCCGCTCGACCACGGCTCCTCCGACGCAGATGCATGACTTTTTCAGACTCTTGACTAGTGGACCTCTTGACAATTTGGTCTGCATCCTGCTGTGCGACGATGAGTGTCCTAGCTAGCTCTCGCATCCTCTGATATGTCAGATCAGGTTCCTGCAGCAGTCTCTGACGTACATGTGCTAAGTCCAAACTCAAGTTGGCGATAAAAATATCTCTGATTAGAGATTCTCTGAGCGTTCCAAATTCGCAATCTTGGCTCTTATTTTCGAGATCGGTTAAGAAATCCTCAATGCTTTCCGATTTCTGTTGACGTGTGGTAAAAAACATGTAACGATACATGGTAATATTTTTTCTGGGTTGAAAAAATTCGTCGAATTTGGCTTTGACGTCATGTAATGTGCTTTCTCCAATATTTATGTTGAATGTGTTGAAAATATTTAAGCATTTTTCACCAATGTGATGTAATAAAATGGCGATCTTGCGTTTCTCACCGGACTTGTCCAAACCCGTTGCCAACAAGTATAATTCGAACTGTTGCCACCAGCGCTTCCAGGTTTCGTAATTGTTGTTTGTTGCATCTGACGATATTTTAAGCGCCTTCAAGCCACTGTTCATTGCAGCTCCGGTGTCATGGCCGCCACCGACGCCATCCGACTTTTGCATTTTATGAATTTTCTTTCTTCGTATTGGGTTTTTTCACTCTTCTGACACCATGTATGATTGTTCGGTTGGTAAATATTAAAGACTTTAGATAATTAGACTGGTTTATTACACTCGTAGAATTATATTATATTGGAAACGACCTCTTCTAGGTCAGATCCTAAGTTACAATGACAAGACAATAGACTATATTCATAGACACTAATACATAGAGATGGTATTAGTTACTCGACTACAGAGTAGTGATGTATGATACAACAACATGGTCCAACTCATTCGAAATGTAAGTCAGCAATTCATATACCAAAAATGGTATAACAAAAAGCAAATGACAGCTGAGCATATTTTAAAAAAAAGTCTAACCGGTTGAAGCAATCGTTTAAAGCAAAGAATATAAATACTCTCTGCTGGTTTAAAGTTTCTAATAAAAAACCACAAAGCCAACTTCAACTTCAAAATTTCTAATATTGTATTGCTGTGCCATTTATCATCAATAAAAATATCATGCCGTGACCAAGACCATCAAATCTTTCTCCACAAAGCGGTAATGCAAGAGTAAATCGAAACATTCTGAATGAAAGCACTGAAGAAGAGCAAGAAATTGCACGTGCAGAGCGCCGCCTTACTATGACTCGACTTCGTGCTTCTCACTCACAACAGCAAAGGGAGGCGGCAGTCCGTGAAACTGTTCCGTTGACAATGCGAAATCGGCGAACAAACCTCAGAGATCATCATCATCATCATCAATCTTTTTATCGTCCCACTGCTGGAGACAGGTCTCCTCTCATGCAGAGAAGGATTGAGTGTAATCACCACGCTTGCTCAATGCGGGGTGGCGATTTCAGACTTATAAAGTCCAGGTTTCCTCAAGATT
Source organism: Sesamia inferens (assembly GCA_037179545.1). Classification (NCBI taxonomy): domain Eukaryota; kingdom Metazoa; phylum Arthropoda; class Insecta; order Lepidoptera; family Noctuidae; genus Sesamia; species Sesamia inferens. The sequence goes on along the minus strand of CM073938.1, from coordinate 15,648,903 downwards.
TTTTCCTTCACGTTCAGTCATTGGTGTCCTAGATATTATACTTAGAGAGTACATCTCACTTTAGAAAAGTTACATCGATACTTGCCTGACCTGGAATCGAACCCGCGCAATCATACAAGAGAGGCTGGTGTTTTAACCACTAGGCCACCACGACATCTCAGAGATCAATAGCTAGATAATTTACGAAGCACAAGTAGAAATTCATTTCTTTCACAAGTTGCTACACTAAATAAATGACAAATAAAAAAATCTTTTTTTTAATTTACAGTGTTCCTAATTTAAAAAGTAAAAAATGTGATCATGTGATATTTATTGCCTTTAAGGCGGAACAAAGTTCGCCGGGTCAGCTAGTTATTTATATCGACAATTACTACCTCAACGCTTTGCTCGTTGTCCAAGTGTGTCCACACACGCGGCCCAAATACCCTTGTTTGTTGCATACCCGACACACATATCGCGTGAATTTATACCCTACTGTGCCATGCAACCCTCCGCAAGCGTTGCACTGTTGGTCCCGCCGAGCTCGCTCCCCAGGCGCCGACGCTGCCGGTGTCTCGTCCCCAAAGCGCGAGCTGCGCGTGCCGCTGTCCGCTCCACGAATTGTGCCGCCTGTCGCCGCCCGCACTTGCCGCTGCCGCCGCCGGCCTATTCAGTATATGCGTCGCGTCGCGTCTGTTGTTATTTGTTGAGATAATTGCAGCTGTGGTCGAGGGCTGCACTAGTGCAGCCCCCGACCACAGCTGCACTTTCTCCGTTGCTTTCATGCTTATGGCCATACTGTAAGCCTTTGTGTAGTCAAGTTTATCCTCAGCAAATAAACGTTGACTTATAGTTTCACTACTTATCCCGCACACGAACTGAACCCGAATACTTTCTTCTAGCCATGCAGATCTCTTCCACACATATATTGTGACTGAATTATTGTAGAACAAGCTACGAACATGTTGTGGGTTTACCCTCATAAACTGATAAACACTTCTAAACTAATGTAATGTAGGTACTTTTTTCCTCATACATCACACTTTTCATGCTTGGCGTTTTTTGGCTTTTACGAGTGCGACTGCCGTCCGACCACTCAACCCCGAAGGGGAAGCCGCCATCAGGGTCCCGTCCGTAAGTCAGCAGGTGCACCGTCTGGCAGGTGGGGTTGACTTGAGTCCCAAAGATGGTGGTGGGGCCCCAATGTACCCAAACAAAACAAAACAGGGATCATGTCCTCTGCCGTCAATTTATTTCAATCTTGCAGGAAAATACTGCATGAATTGAACTTTCAAACTGTCCTTTTCCAGTTGAAAAACTCCACCAAGCCCCATCACAATAGAAAAATACATTTAGTTTGTACTTATTTGGTACTTCATTCATGCGGAAAATTGGTGAATAAAGTAAACAACAATAGAAGTCGGTAGGTACTTACCTACATCCTTTATCGCTTCGACACTTACTTACTTACTTGAAGATTTAAGAAGAAAATTTGTGTATTCTAGGATGTGGCGGTTTACCCATTGTGTACGCAATTCATCACCAATGAGATGATGAATGTAAACATCACCAATAAGGTGATGAATTTAATCATCACCATATCGGTGATGAATGTAATAATGATCATCGCATTGGTGATGAATTTAATCATCATCACCACATTGCTGATGAAATCAAATAAAGAATCTACCTAAGTTCGAACTTGTAAACTACACGTAAGTTGTGGCTGACTACACTGGCCAACTACTGCTCTTAAAGTGGTAATGTACAGACGACAAAAACAATAACGTCTAGCTACCCGAATTCTTCACATATTTCCAACCAACCTTGAACTTAATAGTTTTAGCGATAAAGCTGAAAATCTAATAAAAAATGTTGACAGATGAATCTGTCAACATACAATTTTTTTATGTTAAGAATTCTGCGTTAAGTTAAAAAAGTTTAAATAAATGATACTAAAATTACAAAACGGGGAGTCTAGGAATTCCAGACGCGTAAAAACAAAATCTTAATGTTGTAGTTGTTCTCAGCCATAGAGGTCTGCTGCTGGACAATGGCTTCACTCAAGGCTTTCATTTCATTCAGGGGGTTTTCTTTAATCGTTCAGCAGACGGGTTGGGGATCGCAGTAATTTGATATTCCACAGGAGAAGCGATGCTGCTCGCTTTCCTGGTGAGAGTTCCCCTAGCCGTCTGTTACGACAACCACAGGAGGATATGGGTTGGTACTATTCTAAGCCCGGTACCACACGAGACAAAATAAAAATAAAATCTAATCAGGAACAAAACAGAATAATTTACTTGTATAATAATAATCCAATATTCAATAAGTATGCCAAAGGGTAACAGCCTGCGGTTTGAAGACCGGCAGTTGGCAACGATCTCAGGGACATAAAATGTGAGCTGAGCTTTTTAACCAACTTATTGCTTTATCACTGGCTGAGTTAACTGAAGCCCAGATCTTTTGTACTATCTTTGAGTTCAAATTTGAAATAGTAGGTACCTAGAACACTTGCCATAACTACCCACGCATTCTAAAAACAATATCGGAAGAGGGGTTTCGTTAATACTCTTGTTTTCCACTTCATAAGGTAATCAGAAATATCTTTCTACTATGTTGTAGTCTTTCTTCTATCATTCCATCTACCTAGCTTTTTCCTAACGGAGACAGCTTCCAGTTTATACAGATGCATCAGAATGCCAGTAAGTATTTTATATGTTGCTACTGTCAAACCAACCTCCATAAGTTTACAACCCAGTTACTGGGTAGTAGAGTTTGTAATGTAAACTTGAAATTTGAACGTTTAAGGCGAAAATCAAAATTTTTATAATAATGTCAAGATGGAAATTAATTATTTGACGGAAATTGAATGACATATTCAACAGCGTTGTGAAAAACTGACATTATATTGTAATTAATGTTGTTGTAACAATGAAATCGTAAATTATATAAGATACTAGCTGACCGGCAAACGTTGTTTTGCCATATAAATAATAGATTAAATTACTAAAATGGCTATTAAAAAATAAGGGTTCATCGTAGAAGGGTGAAAATTGGGGATTGTATGTATTTTTGTATGTTGTATCATAAAAAATAGAAATTAAAAATTTTGTCTAAAAAATAAAAAAAAAAATTAGGGGTGGACTACCCCTAACATTTAGGGGGATGAAAAATAGATGTTGGCCGATTCTCATAGATACCGGATAAGCACAAAAAATTTCATCAAAATCGATCGAGCCGTTTCGGAGGAGTTTAATGTCGAACACCGTGACACGAGAATTTTATATATTAGATTAAAAAGTATTGTGTTTAGTAGGCAAAAGTAATACCATTCAGCGTAGGTACAGCCCCTACGCTGAGATGCCACTAAGTACTCAAAACATACGGTTAAACTTGAGGACTGTGTCTGTGAGCTAATTGTAGATAAATAATGAATCCTGGCCCCAAATCGGCGAACACATTTTTTCAAATGATTGCGACTAGTTGGGATCAGTTGGGATCGTTTAGACCGCCCATTGGTGCGTTCGGTCCAAATGATCCCAACTAGCCGCAATAATTTTTTTGTTTTGGGGGGGATTTGGGGGCTGAGGTAGTGGAAAATAATCGAAACCACACCTAATATGTAGTACTAGAATGCGTATTTTGACCTGTAGGAATGAAAGGAAATAAGTATGAGTACATTAATAATAATATGTAAGTGTAAACATATGTATGTATATATTTAAATTAAATTTTTTTTATGCACACGGTACACTGTGTGCTCGGTACATTGCAAATACCTACAATCTAACGAGCTCAAAGAAAAATTACGTCGAAATTTCTTCTTATCTCAGATATTAACAGTTCCACGCAGCAGGCAACACTAAGTTCAACATTGTTCTAAGCACTGATGATATTTTACTTGGTACGTCATGAGAAAGTTTTTATTTAGTTCTCTTTGTAGCAACATACATAATATAGAAGTATATTATGAAAACATTCGTTGCATTCAAATGAAGTGGGTAGCAGACTGCCCTAGGATGAATGAAGAGTGTCTATTGTCTCCTCGTCCCTTAGGCTTTTGCCTGCCAACATTATTACAAATTCTAGCATTGTGTCTAGTGGTACGGTTCTTTAGAAACATTTCATATCTCTCTTTGAAACATCTCTTTGAATTTAAGCACTAGGCAAAACATCCGTAATCAGAATTGAAAATTTTCAAAGGCATGTTATTGTAAGAACACTGTCAATAACGTAGGTCTGCCGTTGAGGATGCAGCATGAATGTTACCACTAATTATTTCTAAGACGCGACAATCTGTTCGATGTTAGAACAGAAAGTGAAGCTCTTAAGTCTAAATTATAACTAAATTAAATCGAACGATATAACGCAATCGCTGAATCACAGGTTCGACCCCACGGTATGATATTTCTCGGTAGCGCTCGATGTTCGGGAGGTGTTGCGAAACAAGGCAGCGATAATGGTAGCTTAGCAATAACCTTGGTTTTTTTTTTTAAATAATCATTTGAAAAGTATTTCGGTAGCTTTCGTATGCTTTTCCTCGTGTCCCGGCATGATGTCTGGTGAAGCCGTACGGAGGACGGGTCTGAGCAATTGTGTTGCGATGCGCCTAATATTTTTGTATCGCGAGTTAGGTCGTGGAGGGTCTCCAGATGAATCACCCTCTGGCGCAGCACCTTTGGTCGTGTTGTTTCGTTTAATATGGCTTCACCTCGCTCTATTGCCATCTTCCTTCATATTCACTCAGTTTTTTTGAGTGAATAGACTTGATAAACTAGCGCGCTTTAACATCAACGATTGCATCACTACTTACCATCAGGCAGGATTGCGGTCAAGCACTGGTTTATAATTATTATAACAGAAAAAAATGCAGTTTCAAAACAAACTATAGGTTTGACTACCTATCTACTTACGTAGTTGATATAAAAGATATCGCAGAGCGCTTAGACAGTTAAATAAACTCAAGAGCCGCAAGATTACTGGAGATCTTCTTACGTTCGCTTTAAATGGTTTTAGAGTTGCCATGTCACGCTACAAAGCATCGGTGGAAAAATCTAAGGGTAACTTGTTGCGAAAAATCGTTGATAAACTTGACAGGGAGGGTCCGTGGTCTCCCTTATATCACGAATTTAAAGCTAACAGATCGGTCGACCTTGCATACATTCAAAACATTAAAGTCAATGATAAGCATACCACAGGCATAGAGGAAAAAACAGAAGTGCTAATTAATACACTTATCCCTGATGATTCACCGGCTAACGATAGCGACTACCACCAACAGATTCGAGCTGCGCTGTTGAGGATTTCATTGCTGAGATGAACCTATCGATTCATAACACCCCTGATGCACCACCTACTTTCTGCAGCCAAATGGGCGAATCTTGTATTGACGTCACACTTTCAAGTGCGGACGTACGTTTGGATAGGTGGCGTGTCCTACCGGACGCGTCTTGTAGTGATCATCGCCTGATCGTGTACGAATTTGTTCCTGGTTATATTCAGGGTCCGTCTCATATTCCCGGTAATTTCAAATATAGATGTAAAGGCGCGAACTGGGAATTTTTCGGCTCGCTTTTTGCGTGTCACGCCAAAGAATTCACTCGGGACGGGCTGTCAGCCGAAGAAAGTGCTGACATTATGTCAGAAACCTTTACCTACTGTGCTGACATTGCCATTGGTCGCGGATCTATGACCAATATTCGTAGATGTGACTGGTGGAGTGACTATTTAGTTGAACAGCGTAAAAGATATCGCAGAGCGCTTAGACAGTTAAATAAACTCAAGAGCCGCAAGATTACTGGAGATCTTCTTACGTTCGCTTTAAATGGTTTTAGAGTTGCCATGTCACGCTACAAAGCATCGGTGGAAAAATCTAAGGGTAACTTGTTGCGAAAAATCGTTGATAAACTTGACAGGGAGGGTCCGTGGTCTCCCTTATATCCGAATTTAAAGCTAACAGATCGGTCGACCTTGCATACATTCAAAACATTAAAGTCAATGATAAGCATACCACAGGCATAGAGGAAAAAACAGAAGTGCTAATTAATACACTTATCCCTGATGATTCACCGGCTAACGATAGCGACTACCACCAACAGATTCGAGCTGCGCTGTTGAGGATTTCATTGCTGAGATGAACCTATCGATTCATAACACCCCTGATGCACCACCTACTTTCTGCAGCCAAATGGGCGAATCTTGTATTGACGTCACACTTTCAAGTGCGGACGTACGTTTGGATAGGTGGCGTGTCCTACCGGATGCGTCTTGTAGTGATCATCGCCTGATCGTGTACGAATTTGTTCCTGGTTATATTCAGGGTCCGTCTCATATTCCCGGTAATTTCAAATATAGATGTAAAGGCGCGAACTGGGAATTTTTCGGCTCGCTTTTTGCGTGTCACGCCAAAGAATTCACTCGGGGCGGGCTGTCAGCCGAAGAAAGTGCTGACATTATGTCAGAAACCTTTACCTACTGTGCTGACATTGCCATTGGTCGCGGATCTATGACCAATATTCGTAGATGTGACTGGTGGAGTGACTATTTAGTTGAACAGCGTAAAAGATATCGCAGAGCGCTTAGACAGTTAAATAAACTCAAGAGCCGCAAGATTACTGGAGATCTTCTTACGTTCGCTTTAAATGGTTTTAGAGTTGCCATGTCACGCTACAAAGCATCGGTGGAAAAATCTAAGGGTAACTTGTTGCGAAAAATCGTTGATAAACTTGACAGGGAGGGTCCGTGGTCTCCCTTATATCACGAATTTAAAGCTAACAGATCGGTCGACCTTGCATACATTCAAAACATTAAAGTCAATGATAAGCATACCACAGGCATAGAGGAAAAAACAGAAGTGCTAATTAATACACTTATCCCTGATGATTCACCGGCTAACGATAGCGACTACCACCAACAGATTCGAGCGTGGGCTCCTGTGTCACCTGAATCACCAATGTCAGACGTACCATCTAATGACGAATTTATAAATATTGTTAGAAAACTACCGGTCAACAATTCATCAGGTGAGGATAAAATATCTAATAGAATGATTAAAGAAGCGTGTAAAACAGCGGGTGATTCCATCTTAACTGTATACAACCGATGCATTGCTGAAGGCGTTTTTCCTCGTAAATGGCGACGCGGTTTCATACGAATAATACCAAAGTGTGGTGACAAACCACCGGATGATCCGAAGTCATATCGTCCTATCACACTTCTACCATCTTTGGGTAAACTTCTTGAGCGCCTCATCGTTCCACGTTTACTACCGAACGGTCCAAAATTCCATAATAATCAATATGGCTTCACTATAGGTAAATCTACAGTCGACGCGGCGCTTTCTGTCAGAAGAACCGTTAACCAATCTGAAAACAAGTACGTAATTGGGATCTTCCTGGATATTTCTGGGGCTTTTGATAATGCCTGGTGGCCTATGCTGTTGTTAAAATTAAAACCCGCGGTTGCTATAGAAACATATATAATCTCGTTTACTCTTACTTTATACACGGTTCCGCGGTACTTAAGCTCTGTCATTTTTCTAGTACTAAAACACTAACCATGGGATGTCCTCAGGGTTCAGTTGTCGGTCCTTATTTATGGAATTTGGGTTTTGATGACTTCCTCGCGATCCCGCTTCCTTGCGGCTGTTCACTTACTGGTTACGCGGACGATGGCCTACTGCTCATTCAGTCAAGTACCCGAGCTGGACTTGAGAACTTGGCCAATACTTGCCTAAATTTTATATCTCAGTGGGGTGATCGTAACCGCCTAGCGTTTGCGCCATAAAACCTATCAACTTCTACTAAAAGGTAATCTTAAATCATTGCCTACTATTAAATTTAACAACGTCCCCATTAAAAAACAGCAATCCGTATGCTACCTTGGTATGATCTTAGAAAGGAATTTTTCATTTATAGAACATATAAAAATAGTTGGTGAAAAAGCTAAAAGGAACTTTTATGCCCTAACTAGAATATCCAAAGCAACTTGGGGTCTATCATTCCTAACTTTAAAAACTATATATGGAGCTACCTACTTAGGATGTATGTGCTACGGTGCACCTGTTTGGGTCTATAGGGCCAGCATAGGGGCGGCACGACGTAAACCGCTTCAAAGCCAACGTTTGGCATTGATATTTTTATGCAAGGCGTATAGAACGGTCAGTACTGAAGCCTTACCGGTACTGGCAGGTGTACTTCCAGTCGACCTTGAGGTACAGCGACGTGCTTCAATGTACTACTCCGCGAGGGGGGAGGCCATGGACACTAATTTTGTTACACAACGCGACTTTAATAAAATCTCTAGATTATTTAAACCTCAGACTGAAGTCTGGGAGGACCTCTTATCCGAATGGCAAAGTAGGTGGAATAATTCCATCAAGGGCACCTCCATCTATTCTTTCCATCCGTTGGCGATCGGCTGGCTAAGACATGGCTGGAGGTTGACCACTGCGTTGCCCAATTTCTCACAGGTCATGGCAACTTTAAAAGTAAACTGTATTCTTTTAAACTTGTTCCTTCCCCTTTGTGTCAGTGTTCTACATCGAACTGTGAATTTGAACAGTCCGCACATCACATCATGTGGGAGTGTGTTCTTTGGCAGACTGAACGCAATATTATGTTGGATAGTGTACAAGTTACATCCGGAGTCGTTTATTATACGGACCTTGTAGAAACTAGAACCAATTTCCGTGCGTTCAGGCGCTTTTGCCATACCTATTATTGGAATCAATTGTAACAGCTAATACCTACTTAGGACCCATTAACTTAATCAAATTTTATTCCGTGGTGTTTGGCAATCTGGGCTTCTCCCAGTTGCAATAATGTCCCTTTGTGCCGATTGGCCTAGTTCTGTTCTGTCTCCTGCTTGTTATGGAGGGAAGTGGAAAAAATATCTTTTTTCTTACTCCTCCGCTATTCTTTTCTGATTAATTTCGTTGCGGGACCCAAGACAGTTGAATCGTTTCTCCGGGACTCGTCGAGCTTCATTGCTTGGCGTTTTTCTGGCGGTCGCCACTGTTGATTCTGGCTTTCAGGAGTTGCAGTGGTTGGGAAAAGTGTGGCGGGTTTTGTCCCATATAAAAAAAAATATATTATTATTAATGTACTCATACTTATTTCGTTTCATCCCTACAGGTCAAAATACGCATTCCAGTACTACATATTAGGCGTGGTTTCGATTATTTTCCACTACATCAGCCCCCAAATCCCAACTAGTCGCAATCATTTGAAAAAATGTGTTCGCCGATTTGGGGGCAGGATTCATTATTTATCTACAATTAGCTCACAGACATAGTCCTCAAGTTTAACTGTATGTTCTCTCATCGTTGCATCTCAGCGTAGGGGCTGTACCTACGCTGAATGGTATTACTTTTGCCTACTAAACAAAATACTTTTTAATATCTTATATAATTTACGATTTCATTGTTACAACAACATTAATTTTACTTTACTTACCTTAGGTCTATTTTTATTGTAAAACAATTGTTTCGTGTTTCTCTTTACTTTAAGGTGCAAATAAATGATTTTTATTTTTTAATTTATTTAATTACAATATAATGTCAGTTTTTCACAACGCTGTTGATTATGTCATCCAATTTCCGTCAAATAATTAATTTCCATCTTGACATTATTATAAAAATTTTGATTTTTGCCTTAAACGTTCAAATTTCAAGTTTACATTACAAACTTTACTACCCAGTAACTAGGTTATAAACTTATGGAGGTTGGTTTGACAGCAACATGTAAAATACTGGTATTCTGATGCATCCGTATAAACTGGAAGCTGTCTACGTTGGGAAAAAGCTAGGTAGATGGAATGATAGAAGAAAGTTAACAACATAGTAGAAACATATTTCGGATAACCTTATGATGTAGAAAACAAGAGTATTAACGAAACCCCTCTTCCGATATTTTTTTTAGAATGCGTGGGTAGTTATGGCAAATGTTCTAGGTACCTACTATTTGAAATTTGAACTCAAAGATAGTACAAAAGATCTGGGCTTCAGTTAACTCAGCCAGTGATAAAGCAATAAGTTGGTTAAAAAGTTCAGCTCACATTTTATGTACCTGAGATCGTTGCCAACTGCTGGTCTTCAAACCGCAGGCTGTTACCCTTTGGCATACTTATTGAATATTGGATTTTTATACAAATAAATTATTCTGCTTTGTTCCTGAATAAATTTTATTTTTATTTTGTCTCGTGTGGTACCGGGCTTAGAATATTACCAACCCATATCCTCCTGTGGTTGTCGTAAGAGACGGCTAGGGGAACTCTCACCAGGAAAGCGAGCAGCATCGCTTCTCCTGTGGAATATCAAATTACTGCGATCCTCAACCCGTCTGCTAAACGTAGGGATTAAAGAAAACCCCCTGAATGAAATGAAAGCCTTGAGTGAAGCCTTTGTCCAGCAGCAGACCTCTATGGCTGAGAACAACTACAACATTAAGATTTTGTTTTTACGCGTCTGGAATTCCTAGACTCCCCGTTTTGTAATTTTAGTATCATTTATTTAAACTTTTAACACAAAGGTACAAAGGCGGGCTTAATCCCATCATTATGTTTAGGTAAACACAGTGTTGGAATATTTGTTTTATTAGAATGTTAGTTCATTTTTCTCGCTGGTAGGCCAAAATATCGGCCGCCGGCAGAAGTTACCACCCACCAGACAAAGCCTTGCCGCCAAGCGAGTTGTCGTGTTCCGGCATGATGTCTGGTGAAGCCGTACGGAGGACGGGTCTGAGCAGTTGTGTTGCGATGTGTGCCGGGTACGATGCGCCTAATGTTGTTGTGTTGGGAGTTTGGTCGTGGAAGGTCTTCAGATCAATCTCCCTTTGGCGCAGCATTGTTGGTCGTGTTGTTGGGTTTAACATTGTATCACCTCGCTCAACTGCCGTCTTCTTCCTATTCGCTCAGTTTTTCTGAGTGAATAGGCTCTTAACCTTTTGAACGCCAATCACTTCTATACAAGTTCGAGATTTTCGTGCCCTCAGCGCCACTACTTGATTAGAAGTAATCACAGTATAAAATAAATTTACGACTTTTACATGACCTTTTATTTTGTTTTATGGAAAATTGCCCTGTTATCAATCATATTTTTAACTTTTTCACGCATAATAAGTTCTTATTAGTTTTATTTTCAATAGAAACAAAAACGCCAGATAATATTTGAATGCCCCCAGCGCCAATTACTTGATATCAAGTAAGCCAGTGATGGGACACGATGAAGACCTCGCTATATTTCATCTCGTCGAAATGATCATAAATACTATTATTGCAAGAAAATGACGTGAATTAATAATATTTTATAAATATTGTAGACTATAAACTAGGTTTTATTCACCTTAATCAAGAATAAATAGGTTTTCTAATCATTGTCGATAGTGAAACACCGTTTGAAAAATCCATCCCTACAAAGTTAGTTATTTGTCACCCGGCGTACGCCACCGACGTGTATAGAAGTAACGCTGTGACGTCATAAGCGGACAGGTTTCAAGGTCATAGTGACTTTGTGCATTTTAGTGTAGTGCAATGTTTACATCTTGTTGTTGTATTCAGTTGACGCACGTGTTTTTTTTAAAAAAAATTGTGACGGTGAATATGACGAATTATTGCGAGTTGTTCAAGTCTGAATCTGAATTTTGAAATAGGCCGTCGTCTTGACATTCCGTTAAGTCGTCAACTTCCGTTTCAGGACTTTTTTTCCGTTTTCTATTAGTTTGTACAAACCAGAAAAATAATTGCGAGTATTTTGCGAAACCATTAAAAATAGGTCTGTAACATCTGTGTAAAACAGTAATTTTAATAAAAAGAAATCGGCCAAGTGCGTGTCGGACTCACGTACAAAGGGTTCCGTACCATTGATTTATGAAATTAAAGGATTAAAGTTATTTGTATGAAAGATTACGCGGTAATAAGCGATTTACGAGGTATTAAAAAAAACTACTTACGAGATCTCGTTCAAAACAATTTTCGTTAGTAATTTGTATAGTAATGTATGTACTTGTACATCATATTTTTTTTTTTTTTTAGATTTTTCATTTTCTTATTGTAGAAGTTAGAGGTAGGGGGGGGGGGGGGGAATCAACTTTTTTCCACTTTGGAAGCGTTTGTCACGCAAACTATTCGGTTTAGAAAAAAATATATTTTAGAAACCTCGATATTATTTTTGAAGACCTATCCATACATACCCCAAACGTACTCGTATGTTTGAAGAAAAAAAAATTTTTTTTTTTGGTTTCAGTTCTAAGTATGGGGAGCCCCCAGTCTTTATTATTATTATTTTTATTTTTGCATCAATACCTTAATACGGTTCACAGAATACATATACCTACCAAGTTTCAACAGTACCTATAGATCATATAGTTTCGGAAAAAAATGGCTGTGGCATACGGACGGACAGACAGACATGACGAATCTGTAAGGGTTCCGTTTTTTGCCATTTGGCTACGGAACTTTAGAAAATGTAGAAAATCACGAATTTAGCTTCTATTAATTGTATTTGTTGTAACTAAAAGAAATAAATTATGCAGGAATCGGTTGAGTTTATGCACGTGTAACTCGACCACAGTGAATATAAAAATAAATACCATAGAAATACATCGACAAGAAATACGTCGACAAGACATCCTTATATCAGAAAGGATTTTGACGTGCCTCGAGCGCCAACTACTTGATATGAAGTAAAAGGATTACATTTGGAGACAAATAGGGATGAGAACTTCTAGAACACACGTCTAATAAATTTAAAATTCTTTTCTTTATTATAGGAAATATATCAAAGTTTTTATATTGATTTTTTTATGAAATAAAATAAAATATGAAAATACGGTTACAGTTTTTATTTAGCTTCGTAAATTGGTGAATAAACATTAATTTAAATGTATAATATTATTTGTCGATAGGACATTAAACCCATCCCTACGTTTTACTATAGATACGTTATACATTTGTAGCGTGGCGCTGGAGGACACATCGCGTATTATGTAGATTGGCGTTCAAAAGGTTAATAAACTAGCGCGCTTTACCATCAACGATCGCATCACTGCTTACCATCAGGCGGGATTGCGGTCAAGCGCTAGTTTAGATACTAAAATAAAAAAAAAATATCTCAGCTATTTATTTTAATTTCAGATATCGTTTTAAATGTTATATAAAATTTGATTGTATTTCTCCATAATGTTTAATATGTTCCCTAATTTATTTTATTTTATTCACACTGTATGGATCTAGTTACCCTAAACGAAATTAAATATTTTTTCTGAAGCGCGGCTCATCATAGGAAATCGCAGAATTCTTAAAATAAAAAAATTGTATGCACAGTCGTCAACACATGAACGTACGACAATCTGTCAACATTTTTATTAGATTTTCAGCTTTATCGCTAAAACTTTTAAGATCAAGGTTGGTTGGAAATATGTGAAGGATTCGGGTAGCTAGACCTTATTTTTTTGTCGTCTGTACATTACCACTTTAAGAGCAGTAGTTGGCCAGTGTAGTCAGCCACAACTTACGTGTAGTTCACAAGTTCGAACTTAGGTAGATTGTTTATTTGATTTCATCACCAACGTGGTGATGATGATTAAATTCATCACCAATGCGATGATCATTACATTCATCACCGGTATGGTGATGAATTAATTCATCACCTCATTGGTGATGTTTAAATTCATCATCACATTTGTGATGAATTGCGTACACAATGGGTAAACCGCCACATCCTAGACTACACTAATTTTCTCGTTGAATCTCCAAGTAAGTAAGTAAGTGTCGAAGCGATAAAGGATGTAGGTAAGTACCTACCGACTTTTATTGTTGTTTACTTTATTCACGAATTTTTCGCATGAATGAAGTACCAATTAAGTTCAATCGAAATGTATTTTTCTATTTGTTGGGCCTTTTTTCAGCTGGAAAAGGACAGTTTGAAAGTTCGATGGATGCAGTATTTTCCTGCAAGATTGAAATATTTTTTTTTTTTTTTTATAAATTATAAACCTGCGCTTGACCGCAATCCCGCCTGATGGTAAGCAGTGATGCGATCGTTGATGGTAAAGCGCGCTAGTTTATTAAGAGCCTATTCACTCTAGCCTTGAAGACACTCAAATTGTAATGTGACGGAAACACCGACGCCGGCAAATTGTTCCAGTCCCTCGATGTACGCGGTATAAAGGAGGAAGCAAAACGCTTCGTCCGGATCGCAGTGGTATCAACAACGTAAGGGTGGAAACTCGCCGTACGACGGGTCGTCCAATGATGGAATGGAGATGGGGGAATTAAATCATGCAATTCCCTTGCACACTCACCAGAATGCATCCTATAGAAGACCGAAAGGCTGGCTACTCTACGCCTGTGCTCCAGGCTTTGGAGACCGTTTCGAGTTAAGTCTGGGTCGCCAATCAGCCTCTTCGCACGCCTCTCCACCGAATCCAAAGTGGCAAGGTGACATTTCGCAGCACCAGCCCAAATGTGGCTGCAGTACTCCACACACGAGCGGACCTGTGCTTTGTATAAAATTAGAAGCTGCCCAGGTGTGAAGTACCGCCGGACTTTCGCGATGACGCCTAGTTTTCTGGCAGCCACCCTGGCCTTGGACTCAATGAACCGCCCAAAGTTAAGGCTCGAGGAAATCTCAACTCTCAAAAGCTGAAGGCGGTCGGTACACTCCAAGGATACATTCTGAAAAGTAGGAGCCAAGGTAAACGGGCTCCTTTTGGCGGTGAAAAGACACGCCTGTGTTTTGGCGGCATTGAATGCTACAAGATTGGCATTGCCCCATTCGGAGACTGCCTGCAGTGCAGCACTCACACGCTCTACCATGGCCTCTCTTTCGGACCGGATAGTTTCCTTACTAGCCCGAGCTTCCGGCAGGTATCTCTCCACAACTGTGCTGTCATCTGCATACCCATAGATACCGGGCATCAGCAGATCGTTCATATGCAGCAGGAACAGAGTTGCAGAGAGAACAGACCCCTGAGGAACACCGGCATTGGTCGACATGGGCTCAGATGAACATCCGTCGACAACAACTCGGAGGGACCGTTCAGTCAGGAAGTCTTTTACCCAGCCAGTCAGGCCAGCGGAAATGCCGTACGCTGGAAGCTTACTCAAAAGGCCAGCGTGCCATACCCGGTCGAAGGCCTTCGAGACATCAAGGGAGACGGCAATCGCTTCCCCATTTTTCTCAAGGGCCTCGCCCCACAAGTGAGTGGCATACACTAGTAGGTCCCCAGTTGACCGATTGCGTCGAAAACCGTACTGTCGGTCACTGAGGAGATCGTTAGCTTCCAGGTATGCCAAGAGGCGCGAGTTTAATACACGCTCCATAATCTTGCAGAGTATGGAGGTTATTGAAATCGGCCGATAGTTGGTAGGATCGGCACGACTACCCTTTTTGGGCACGGGCTGCACGTTGACAAGCTTCCAGGACTTGGGTACTATACCAGTCCTAAATGAGAGGCGATACAGGCGCGTCAATTCAGGAAATGGAAATGAAATAAATTGACGGCAGAGGACATGATCCCGTTTTTGTTTTGTTTTTATACATTGGGGTCCCACCACCATCTTTGCGACTCAAGTCAACCTCACCTGCTAGACGGTGCACCTGCTGACTTACGGACGGGGCCCTGATGGCGGCTTCCCCTTCGGGGTTGAGTGGTCTGACGGCAGTCGCACTCGTAAAAGCCAAAAAACGCCAAGCATGAAAAGTGTGATTTATGAGGAAAAAATTACCTACATTACATTAGTTTAGAAGTGTTGATCAGTTTATGAGGGTAAACCCACAAGCTTGTTCTACAATAATTCAGTCACAATATATGTGTGGAAGAGATCTGCTGTTTCATTCCTTGGTCCCCGTATATCCTGGCATTCCCGAATGTTTCAGTGGCGACGAGGACTATAAAGAAATTACGTGTAGTGTTTTCTGTTGTGGTGACTGTAAAAAAAAACTGTAACGATGAGTATCAGTAAAATTGGGGAGTTCAAAGTGCAATCACGTGTACCAACGTTGATTACGGTAATGGGAGCCGAGAGTTACGAATTACATGTTAACTTGTGTACACCGCATAAACCAAGTACAAAGACAATCGAATTCGTACCGGCCATAATGGAAAAACACCTGCAACTTAAACCGAGCGTTTTAGCGAACAAAACGTGAACGTGGCTGTTTTAAAAAGATGTCAAAATCATGTGTGCTTGGGACATGGCTTGAAGAAAGTATTCGGGTTCAGTTCGTGTGCGGGATAAGTAGTGAAACTATACTTCAACGTTTATTTGTTGAGGATAAACTTGACTACACAAAGGCTTACAGTATGGCCATGAGCATGGAAGCAACGGAGAAAAATGCAGCTGTGGTCGAGGGCTGCACTAGGACTACGGACACTGCGACTGATTGTCTATCTGTAGAGACAACGAAGCGACGTGACGCGGCGCATACACTGAATAGGCCGGCGGCGGCAGCGGCAAGTGCGGGCGGCGACAGGCGGCACAACGCGTGGTGCGGGCAGCGGCGCGCGGAGCTCGCGCTTTGGGGGCGAGACACCGGCAGCGTCGGCGCCTGGGGAGCGAGCTCGGCGGGACCAACTTTGCAACGCTAAATTCACGCGATATGTGTGTCGGGTATGCAACAAACAAGGGTATTTGGGCCGCGTGTGTCCAGTACAAGTAGCACACTAGCTTCTCGGATGACGAGCAAAGCGATGAGGTAGTAATTGTCGATATAAATAATTTATCAATAGCTCAGTATCCACCAATATATTGTGCACTAAATTTACATTGCAGTGATTTAAAAATGGAATGCGACACGGGAAGTACGATATCATGTATTAATTATGAAACATACAAGATATTGTTTAGCGATTTACGGATAACTAATTGTAATATCGCACTAAGATACTATACGGGAGAAATAGTAAATCCTATTGGGGTCATAAAACTGTAAACAGTTTACAGGCCGCCGGCAGAAGTTACCATCCACCAGACAAAGTCTTGCAGCCAAGCGATTCGTCGTGTTCCGGCTTGATGTCTGGTGAAACCGTACGGATTACGGGTCTGAACAGTTGTGTTGCGATGTGTGCCGGGTACGATGCGCCAAATGTTGTTGTGTTGGGAGTTTGGTCGTGGAGGGTCTTCAGATCAATCTCCCTTTGGCGCAGCATCGTTGGTCGTGTTGTTGGGTTTAACATTGCATCACCTCGCTCAGCTGCCGTTTTCCTTCCTATTCGCTCAGTTTTTCTGAGTGAATAGACTCTTAATAAACTAGTACGCTTTACCATCAACAATCGCATCACTGCTTACCATCAGGCGGGATTGCGGTCAAGTGCTAGTTTATAATTATTAAAAAAAAAAATATATCCAGAATCCGAAAATATACTTTGGAAATCACCGAAGTTCGATGTTTTATACAACTATGAATTGGGCAGATAAATAATAATATACTTGTATGCGCTGCTGAATGGTTCGCACACACCTTGGTTATTAACTTGAATGATAGTCACAGATAGCCAAATATGATGCTTTATTGATTATTTAACTAACTCGTAACTAACAATATATGAATGTGTAAATGAGTACAGTCTTTGAAGGCTGATCGTGTACTGACGCCTTACACTATAATTTGTGCATGGCGACGGAATACTGCTGATCTATGTAGGTAATGTGCGCGTGTCATGTACGATGGCTGACTCGTACATATTCCCGGGCGAGAGAGATGTGAGTGGTTGATGAGAATGAGTTTACAGAATGCTTAAATGCTAAACTTATAAATTTCACCCAAGTTACATTTCAAAAATTAAATCTATTCTTAGCCATAACTTGAATTAGTCACTGTCACCAGACACTGGTGTGACCACAGTAGGTGTCCTCTTGTGGCGCTTGATGCTGCTGAGTAAGCTAGAAAAATTTCTTAATTCAACCGCCTCTTGTGGCTGTTTCGAATCTCTAGTGCGTGGCATCGGGCCGACGGAGGGGGCCGAGTGCTGTCTTTGCGTCTGCGGTACTGGAGGTTGCGTCTCGGAGTCCGACTGTAAGTTGGTGCTTCTCTGCCGACGACGACGCCAAAACCACCGACACGTATAAATTACGGCTACTAGTACAGTGCCCAGCCATATCACGTAGATTGCTGAATATTGATGAATATCGTGGCTTGAAATTCCCAAGTTCAAGGCTTGTTCTGACTTCATCTGCTCAATCTGCTCTTTGATGTGCCGCAATGACGTTTCGTGCTCCGTGATGTTCAATTCAACTTGTGGCAAGGTGACGTTGATGATGTGGTTGATAGGTGCTATTTGCTGTAATCCCCAATCAACCGTAGTCTTAATTTCTGAGCGTCCCAGTTTGTGTGAATAAACGGTGAAGTCTTGTCCTTTAATTACGCAATCAGAATCGAGTGCTATGACCCCGGCCTTCGTGATTTGTATTGCGGTAATGTGATCCCCGCATATGACACGCAGTGCACACTGCTCGCAACAATAATAAAGGTAAGTTTTTATTTTCTTTAATTCCGTCCAATTATTGCGGCATGCTGCTGTGTTTGTAAGACATCTGTTTGTGTCCATATCCTTGATGCACATGCTGTCTTCTGACTTAAACTGGAAAATGGGTTTTCGGGAGTGACAGAGGCGACTAGACTCGTCGTACTCCAAACATTGTTGTATGTCTCTCGCCGTCATTGTCAGATAGGTGTCTTTGCGTAAGTTTATTGCGATGTAATCTGATATCGGCACGACGGCGATTGTACTATTACCATATTGCTGTGGTATTGATATGAGTTTATATACGTCATAACTTTCTCTGTTGACCAGTGGTATTCTAATTTGAAATATGAGGTACTCGTGTGTTATCCGTGTTTTAACCTTTAGAAGGTGGTAAATTTTTGGAAGTTCAGTCTGTATGTTTTCTATCGGCAAGGATAGTTCTCGCGATAATTGTCCTGAGATTATGCTGAGTTGAACTCGTAGTTGCTTCGGCGATAGTAAGTGGGCGCTGAACATTCCATGGTGGACGTCTGTTATTGTGTCGATTATTGTATCTTGTATTGATTTCAGCTTCGTGAGCATATTTGTAGCTATGATAGTGGTTTACCCCGACGTGAGGACATGCGCTTTAGAGCAGCTAGGAATGCAGATGAGGTCAAGTCTGATACAAGTTCGAGGTGCACTGCTTTTGTCACCATGCACACGAATACTGCAATGTATCCCTTGCTAGTCTTGACGCCTCTCCCTTTATTGAGTTTCACGTCAACGTATCCTGTGAAGTCAACGCCGGTGTGTTGAAAGGGACGCGACGGGTTGCTCCTAGACTCAGGTAAGTCCCCCATCAGTTGCTTTTGTATGACAGCTTTATGCTTTCTACAAGTAACGCATGCATGTAAGCGCTTCTTTACAGCTCTGTTTCCGCCTAATATCCAGTAGTTTTGTCTGATATTCGCGAGTGTCGTCCGGGCCCCCGCATGAAACGTGCGGCGGTGAGCTTGATCGATAATGAGGTCAGTAACGTGGCTGCTGTGTGGTATGATTAGTGGATGCTTCATATTTTCATCAATATTCGCATGCTTGAGTCTGCCTCCCACTCTCAAAAGTCCATCCTTGTCTAAGAATGGATTGAGGCACAAAGTTTTACTGTTCTTGTGTACTTGTTCTTGTCTTCGCAGCATATTAATTTCTTCTGAAAATTCCGATTCTTGTACAAATTTAATTATCCTGTGTCTTGCCGCTTCCAATTCACTTCCGTTCAAGTAAGCAGTGTGCTCGTTGTGACGTCGTGTGATACGTAGCACCCAAGCAAGCACGCGTACGGCGCGTGTCAAATTACTGTATCTTTGCAGTATGAATTGTATGACATCATCGCTATGAGGTTGACGAATAGTGACGTTGCTTTGTTTTGATTTTCGTTCCTCTTGATCCGTGACGTAGATGCACTTCTCTGCGATTGTTGACTCCTCAAACTCCGGGAGATATTGCGGGCCGCTCCACCACAAATTATGTTGCTTCAGTTGCTCTGTTGTAATGCCACGGCTAGCACAATTCGCTGGGTTTTCTGCTGATTTTACGTAATGCCAATTATCTGATGGTATTACGTCCTTTATTTGCTTGACTCTGTTCGCTACGAATGGTGTCCAGCGATTGATATTGCCATGAATCCAACCGAGAACTGCAGTGGAGTCACACCAACCAAAAACTTCGAATTTACGTCCATTGAGGGCTTGTTGAATTTTTCGCATAAGTGTTGTAAGTAAATGCGCCCCACTCAGCTCTAGACGTGGTAAAGTGAGTTTTTTGTTTTCTGGCACCAGTCTTGTTTTTGCAGCGACGAGTGATATTTTGGTACCAATTTTACAATAAACAACACATGCATATGCTTTCACTGAGGCATCGCAGAAGCCGTGCAGTTGAATTGTGTCTTGTTCTTCTATCTGGTACCATCTTTGGATTCTAAACTGATTGATGTTTAGAAGCTCTGTTTTAATTTGCTCCCACTCGGTGCTTATTTCCATCGGAAGCTGGTCATCCCATTGAATGTTGGAGAGCCAAACTTGCTTGAATAAAAGTTTTAATGTGGTTGTAACTGGAGCTAACCACCCGGGTGGATCAAATATCTTTGAAATATCTGATAGTAATGAACGCTTTGTATGTTGTTCAGTTGGTTCTGTTTTGTATATTATCAGCTCGAACGAGAATGTATCTTCATTGGGATTCCATTTCAGCCCAAGCTTCTTCGTTGATTCTGCTTGCTTGAAATCGGTTGATGCTTGACTTGAAGACGCTCTACTGACATTTTGAAGTAATTCTTCGTTGTTAGCCGACCATTTCCGTAAATTGAAACCTCCCGACCTTAGCAAACGGATCAAATCGCCTTGCAGTTGTTTAGCTGACGACAACGTGAAACTACCACTTACAAGGTCATCCATATAGAATTCTTCTTGCAATGCTTGTGCTGCCCTGCTGTGCTGATACTTATGACCTTCATCTGATGCCAACTGTTTCATAGTCATCATAGCTAGGAATGGAGCTGCTTTCATGCCATATGTGACTGTCGTGAGCTGATATTCACGTAATCGTTGATTAAGACAACTCCTCCATAGTATCTTCTGATAGGCTTGATGATTAGTGCTGCAGCGTATCTGACGATACATCTTTTCTATGTCTGCCGTATATGCGAACTGATATTGCCTCCATCGCAAGATTAATGACATGAGATCTTGCTGTAAATTCGGACCGCGCTTCATCAGCTCGTTCAAAGTATGACCCGTGGATGTTTTTGCCGACGCGTTGAATACTACTCTTAACGCTGTAGTTGTGGAATCGGCGCGTTGAACACAATGATGAGGTAAATAGCAAGAAGAACTGCCTGTATGCTTCTGCTAATTGCGGCTGTTTGCAAAATTTCTTCTCAAGTTGCCTGAATTGTGCCAAGGCCATTGGTTTCGTAGCTCCTAGTTTTTCTTGAAAGTTTGGTTCGAATGGTAGCTCTACAATGTAACGACCTTCTTCGTCGCGAGTTGTTGTGTTCTTATAGTGCTGCAAACAATCCAGATCATCCTGTGACATTCCTGAGTTTTCTGTTATATCTTCCACTGTCCAAAATTGTTGAATGCTTTCAATATTATTCATCACAACGTTGCATTGAAATGTTGCTTGCACGTTTCCACATAAAATCCAGCCCAAACGTGTCTGCTGCGCGACTGGTTGTGATTTGTTGTATCTGATGATACCTTCTTGGATTATGTTTGAGTATATCTCGGCCCCGAGTAAAATATCTACAGGACGACTTTCATGAAAATCTGGATCCGCCAATGGGATATTTTGTATAAATGTCCATGACTTTGGTATTTTGAATGATTTGTTAGGCAAATTATTGATTAAATTCCGCATAATAAAAACATCGGTGTCAAATGTATAATTGCCGTGAATGGCACTGCACGTGATTCGTATGACACCTTTGCAATTATTTTCTTTCGCCCCGACACCGAATATGGCACCTTTACAGCGGCCACGCGGTAGTCGTAATTTTTGAGCTGCTTTTTCCGTTATTAGGGATGTTTGTGACCCCTGATCAAGGAGTGCTCTTAAAGTTATCAGAGACCCATCATATGCTTGCACCTTGATTAATGCTGTGGTAAGCAAAGTTTCAGTTACATCTTCTTGCGACACGTGATTGCTGCTGTCGCTTGTGGTTTTCTTATTATCAGTTGTAGCTGTCGTTTCTTGCACTGATTTGCTATTTGATTTCTGTCCAATCCATTTACCATAAGCGTCGTGAAGCAGTGTATTATGATCTGAGTTGCAGACGCGGCATGTTTTTCTTGACGGACATTCTTTGCTTGTATGTGCATTTAGACAGTTTTTGCATAAATTGTATTTCGAAACTGCTTGCCGTTTTGCAACCGGATGTAATTCAAGAAATGTTTTGCACAAAAACAACTTGTGGTGTTGGTTGCAATGTGGACAGTTTGTTGTATTTGCACTGTCTTTTGTCGGTGAATTTGATCTATACTTGTTATTTTTGTTCTGATTAGCACTGAATGCTTTATACGAATGAAATTTCTTGTTATTTTGTGCAGACTCTAACTGAGATGGTTTTGCTGTTTCTGGTTTACGACGTGATGATTCCCATGATGTAAATTTTCCTTCTAGAAAATCGAGAAACTCTGCTAAGTTGGGTAGCTCACGTGGCTCCACTAGTGACTCTAAGTAATCGTTATGAGTCACTGTATCCAACTTTTGTGAAAGCAAATGCACCAATATTGGATCCCACGATGACGTGTCCACACCAAGGTTTTTAATTGCGTTGATACATTCTTTTGTCGTATCGTGTAGTTTTTTAACTGCTCCTGCTGATAAATGTTGAGTGCTAGGAACAGCGAGTAATGAATTGAGATGTGACGTGAAGATAAGTTTTCTGTTATTGTATCTGCGGTTAAACACCATGAGACGAGTTAATAATTAAACACCATGGAAGAAATTATGAAAGCCCTAAAAAATATTCAAAAGGAACTGAATGTACAAAAAATAGAAATTCAAAAAAGTGGTGAAAAGGTGACGGAACAGGTAACACTCAACATTACAAAAAAATTAGAAGAGAAATTTACCATATGGGAAGAAAAACATCAATTCCTGAAAGAAAAAGTTGATCAACAAGAAAAAAGAATTAAATTTATGGAAAAACAAGCAAGACAAAGAAATATAATATTTTTCGGTGTCGAAGAATGCGAGACATCCTACCATAACTTGGAGAATAATTTATTGCAATTCATAAGTGAAAAGCTAGCCTTAAAATTGGATTGCAGAGATATTCAAGATATAAAGAGGGTGGGGAAAAAAGGCACTAAACCGCGACCAATAATTGTAACTTTTTCTACCCTTGGGTTAAAGATCAGCATTCTGAAGCAAAAAAGATTATTGAAAGACACCCAATATTACTTGAATGAAGATTTCCCTAAATACATATTAGAAAAAAGGAAAGAATTACAGGAAGAAGCAAATAGGGAGCGGGAAAAAGGAAACAAAGTCACAATAAAATACGACAAGCTTGTTATATTAAAATCAAACAACAAAAGATCACTAATGAATTCACCAGAGTCAGACCCTATTCCTCAAGCACTAGCTGGTAATAGTACAACAAGACCCCCCAAGAAAAACAAGAAAAACAAAATAAAACAATCAAACCCACCTATTTCCAGATCAAACAGTGTCTCAGAGGGAGTTATAAAGCCAAGCATTCTAAGCTACTTAGTAAACAATAACGTCAATACACCACAAAACCAAACCAATGACAACACAACCAATAACTTACATTTATAGCAACCAACACCCCCCTCCCTCAACAATACAACACTCAACCAATTTCAACTAAGCAACGAAAACCATCTTCCAACCCGGCTGGTCACCGTGGAAGATCAAGACCAAAACCCTCTAAAGAAGATACCTCGAACTTCTTCAATAATAACAAGTAAAGAGAAACAAACTCAAGAATTACCTAACTCAACTAAAAAGAATAATGACCTACTCTATATAATAACTTACAACGTCAGAACTTTATCTACTTATGAACGTTTAATCGAACTTAGCGAGGCACTCACTGCAGTCAAATACGACATAATTGGACTGTGTGAATTAAGGAGGATGGGTACCCGGATAGAAGAATATAATAATTTTATACTTTGTCACACGGGACACACACCTGGCAAGCATGGAGTCGGTTTCATAATAAATAAAACTCGCAAGAACTGGATTGAAAGTTTCAAAGGTATAAATGATAGAGTAGCATTGTTAAATTTAAATATACAAGGATTATCCATGTCAATTATACAAATATATGCACCGACTGAAACAGCATGCGAAGAAGAGATTAACACCTTCTACTCGAACGTCAATAGTGCCCTAGACCAAGCTTACAAGAACTATTTAATAATTGGTGATTTTAACGCGAAAATAGGACAACCAAGAAATTATGAACATCTAATAATGAAACCAAACGGGTATGGGGAAAGAAACCAGAGAGGCCAAAGGCTAATTGATTTCGCCACAGAACACAAACTTGCCATCTTAAACACTTTTTTCTATAAAAAACCAAACCAAAGATGGACCTGGCGATCACCGGATGGTAAATACAAAAATGAAATAGACTATGTACTGTCAAATCAGCCAAACATTTTCCAAAATATAGAAGTTTTAAATCTGAACTATCCGTCAGACCACAGAGCAATCAGAGCAACAATATACATCACAAAACAGAAGAATAAACGCACAGCTTACAAAAGCAATCGATACTCTTCACTGAAAACTGAACAAGAAATAATTTCTTATAAACAAAACATCTCATCTCAGTTACAGGCTCTACATAAAAGACAAGAAAGAACTTCATTACAGGCTTTCTATAACACATTAACCAAGGCTATAACCCAGAGTTTACAGGATGCTCAAACCTCTAATGTAATATCAAAAGGCAACCATAAAGTTCTAAAAGAGCGTACACTTGAACTCATCAAGAGAAGACAACAGTTACAGCAGGCTAAAACAAAAACTCGAGCCACAAAAAATGAACTAGCAGCTCTATACAAACTAATAAGTAAACTCATCAAACATGATTACAAAAGCTACAGGTCAAGGACCATCGAAAAACATTTGGAGAATGCAGGAAGCTCAAAAAAGGCCTTTAAAGAACTAAGGACAAATAAATATTGGATGGAAGGCTTAAACTGCAAAGACAAAACGGTAAAAAATCGCAGAGAAATCATAGATGTAGCAACAGATTTCTATAAAACTCTATATAAAACACAAGAAAACGAGTGTACCAGCCATACCAATACAAATAACACCAACTCTACAAACAAAAATGGAAACATAACACCAATAACTGAAAAAGAAGTTACACAAGAAATAAAAAGACTTAAGCTAGACAAAAGCCCAGGACCAGACGGCTTAACAAATGAAGCTATAAAGACTGTCGGGCCGCTACTGACCCCCCCATTAACACGCTTATTTAACCTTATATTAAAAACTGGTGAAATACCATCGCAATGGGTAGAGTCGGAAATAATATTAATTTACAAAAAAGGGGATGCGAAAGATATCACAAATTACAGACCTATAAGCTTACTCTCAGGTATCTACAAACTGTTTTCCTCCATAATTAACAAAAGAATAAGTGTCACAATAGAGGCAAACCAACCAATCGAACAAGCCGGTTTTCGAAAAGGCTTCTCAACAATCGACCATATACACACCTTGGAACAAATAATGGAAAAATATCAAGAGAAGCAACGAGCACTCTACATCGCATATATTGATTATAAAAAAGCTTTTGACACCGTGTCACATTCAAGTATATGGACCGCCCTACAAGCTCAAAATGTTGAACAACAGTATATAGAAACAATCAGAAACATTTACAAAGATAGTACAGCAAAAATAAAGCTAGAGTCAAATGGACCTACATTCTCCATCGGAAGAGGCGTTAAGCAGGGCGACCCGCTATCTCCAAAATTATTTATATCTATCCTAGAGTCAATAATAAAAAATCTCAAATGGGAAAAGTCAGGAATAACCATCAATGGCAAGTATTTATCCCACCTTCGCTTCGCAGATGACTTAGTTCTGCTGTCGGAATCTAGCGCACAATTACAAAACATGATTGACTCACTAAACACAGCTAGTAAAGAAGTAGGACTAGAAATGAATCTTTTGAAAACAATGGTCATGACAAATAGCATACAGAGAAGAATATCAGTGGACAACGAAACTCTAAAGTATACAAAGGAATACATCTACCTTGGTAAACAAATTGGCTTCGACAAAAAACAACATGAACTAGAAGTAGAACGAAGAGTACAAAATACTTGGAATAAGTATTGGTCCCTAAAAGAGATATTCAAAAGTAACATGCCACCAAATATCAAAACAAAAGTCATGACGTCATGCCTCCTTCCTTGCCTTACCTACGCATGTCAAACTTGGAAATATACATCCAAAATAAAAAGCAAAATCACTACCTGCCAGCGGGGAATAGAACGAAGTATGCTCAATATTAAAAAGATACAAAAAATACGGCATAATAAAATTAGAGCAACCACCAAAGCGACAGATGCTCTAACCTACGCTAAGAAATTAAAATGGAAGTGGGCTGGTCACGTAGCGAGGCTAATGGACGAGAGATGGACCAACAGGGTAACAATGTGGAAGGGTCCTACCGGCAAACGCCTCAAAGGCAGACCCTACACGAGATGGGCAGACGAGCTGATAAGAATTGCTGGTACCGGCTGGCCGCAAATAGCTCAAGACAGAGACACGTGGCATTCTTTAGAGGAGGCCTTCACCTTCACTTGAAGAGGGGTTCATGCATTCAACTTTTTTTTCTTTTCAAAACTCTAATCTAATAACTATTGTATCGTACTTTTGCATGGAATAAAAGGCTTATTATTATTATTATTTATCTGCGGTTAAGGATCTCCCATGCAGTTCCATAATTTTCCGAGCTGATTGATAGATGCTGAATAAGTTTCTCGGCTTCGCCTTTCACTTTGCTTTTGAGAAACTGCATTCTCTGTGCGTTAGAAAGAGATGGATTGGAATGGATAGTCTCAACAAATAAATCTTTGAATCCTGTCCAGTGTTCGTAGCTACCACTAAAGGTTGGGATTTCGATGATTGGCGTCGACCTTTCCCGGTGTGTAACTGACCACATTTTGGAGTTGATGGTTGCTTTCATTTGGTTATAAACCAGCTCGCACGTATTGTAAGACATCTCATATTGTACGTTGGCTTCATTGGGTAAACTGTCAATTTCCCAATAAAGAGAATCAACTGCTTTCCACCTTGACTCTAACTCCTTTAAGGCGTCTTCAAACTGCCAATTTTCTTTGAGGAGGTCCACATTGATGTTTGATGCGGTTCTTTGGAACGCTTTGATATTGCTCCTTTGTTTGCGTAGCATCTCATCTGTTCTGCTGTTATTTGCAGTCTCAGCTATTTCAGGTACCTTTATTGAGAGGGTTGGTTGGTCACCTTGTCCAGTTTCACCTGCACCTTGCTCTTGAAGTACTTTTGGCTCCGTTGACTGCGAGGGCGACGGTGCTACCTCGAACTCGAAGGCTGACTGCTTTAATAAGGGTGATGCTGGCTTATCTTGATGTAAATACTTTATAAAGGATTCCCTTGCACTCCTGTAAAAGTTTTTAGTCTGCTCATAGGATTCCTGCATAAAGTATTGATGAGATAAATCTTCGTGCCCGCGAATCTTCTCATGATTCATTTGAAATTCTGCCCAATACTTATCGAGGAGGTCTATCTTCTTCTGCACACTGCTGGGAGTCCTGCGGCTTTCTCCGTCTTTTTTAAAATTAATGAGGAGTTTTTGCATTGCCTCCATAATTTGATACTGAGTTTGGATAACTCCCTCCATGATGGAAAAATTTGTAATAAATACTTCGAGTCACTTCAGTGCTTCAGTGATCCCTTGTATTTGCTGCTGCTTGTTCAGTGATCTTCGCGGTCCGTATCCTCTGTGCAGGTGATGCTTCTTATATTGAGCTGGTTTGATGCTGCTTCTGGTCGGCCGGCTCAAAAAAATCGCCACCACACAAAAGAACGCGAAATTATGATCTTGAGGCTCGAAGGACCATAAAGATGTATGCGCTGCTGAATGGTTCGCACACACCTTGGTTATTAACTTGAATGATAGTCACAGATAGCCAAATATGATGCTTTATTGATTATTTAACTAACTCGTAACTAACAATATATGAATGTGTAAATGAGTACAGTCTTTGAAGGCTGATCGTGTACTGACGCCTTACACTATAATTTGTGCATGGCGACGGAATACTGCTGATCTATGTAGGTAATGTGCGTGTGTCATGTACGATGGCTGACTCGTACAATACTTACGCATTTATTAGAAATCTTATTTAAGAATACTTTTACTAGACGTATTTTAAGGGCTGACTTTAAAACTTCACTCAACTTTTGTTTTAGGTACAAGTTTCCAGCGATAGTTTTGTGTACCATGCATTTTGGACTAAATGCTTGGGATGGAATACGACATCCCACAAGATAGCACATCACTTTTAAGGAAACGATGATATACGTTGAATACAAACACAACACGTGAAGCTGCTATTAGAAATATGGTTGCCCAACAGATAGCACCTCGTCAAGTATCGTTTATTTTTGTTATATATCTTTTGGTTAAAATTAAAATAAATAATTGACTACTAGATACACTAAATCTGAAGGCATTGAATATTTTTTATGATTATGTCTAACTAAAAACACATAATAATTTGGTATAATATTTATTTACATTAGCTGTTTACTTTTCTTGCAGTTAACAAGAACAACACTTCTCTGTCATACATTTTGGCAAAGGGTTGACAGAGCAGCATCATGTTTTCCTTTAGAACGTGAACCTAAAGCAACAAGACATAATCCTTCTCTAGAATCTGAGGTAGGCACTGTGACTTCTACCCAAGCAGAAGAAAGATATGCAGATTTACCTGCCAGTGATAAAATAATACTTCCAAATTACATACGGGCTCCAAGTACACAACGGCATTGTTTTATCCGTGATTTTAACGGCGTTGAAAGACTTTTAGGCTCAGCATCACTACGCGTAAGTTTAGTTTTCGATTATATATAATTACTATGTGCCTTCAGATTATAGAATCTGCTCATATCACTTGACCAGTAATTCATGGGATTTATTGTTGCAATCAGTATTGAATCCTATTAGAACATTTAGCTCTGAGCAAATGGGAGAACTACTCTCTTTACTGAAAGATAATATGCTAATGCATTTAGATTTTGACAACATTCAGACTATGGCAGATCATATCATTCATTATTATTTAGGATTTTCCAAACAGCAATTTAGAAGTACCGAGATTATCAGGCAAGCATAGAGGAACATTTGCACTTGCAGCCTATTTTATTATGTTATATTATACTATTTAAATATATTATTATTGAAGTGTGCACTGATGCTAGAAATAGAACCATGAATGACAATATATTTGGACATAACTGTTCACTGGTGAGGGTCAGAATCGCTAGTCGTTATGTTAGTCGCAAAGTGTACTTCGTAAATGTTTTAGTTAGCACTGCTAACACAGGCCGCGCAGCAATACAGTAGTACTGCTGTAACTGTATTGTCGGCCGCCGCACTGTAGGATGATGTGCCCACGTTATGACAGTGATATCGTACTTAGGATGGGCATGGCATCAGAATAATATTTTCCACCGGCACAATATTTGGATGATGTTTTAGTGATATATGATGATGAACAAAATGAATGTGAAACTACAATAAATTTTGTATTATTTGACACCGAGTTAATTATATTCATTGACATAAACGGTATTGATCGAATATAAGAATCTTAAATAGCTTCGAAATGCTAAGTTTTTTGTAGATCATTTCTTTTACTAATTAATTGTTAGAATTGTCCCCTATTATTATATATTTGTGTGCACAGTGGGCCTAAATTACTATGGCGACTTGGCATTCCCCTTTACTTTAATCGCCTTCTACGACATCTTGGTAAGAATGAAGGTGGCATATTCTACTCTGCCGGTAACATACTGCTAACATAAGTTTTTACCATACATAAGTAGATTTTATAATAACAATCCATAAATAAATAAATATTATTATAGTAAGAAGATTTCTTTGTCTGTGCTGTTTAAAATATACCTACCTTACCTTTTTTCACCCGATGGTAATAAATCCTTTTTTCGGACTGCCTTGCGAAGAGGGCTAACTCCTAGGGGTGCCTAGAACCTTAAGGGATATTTTTAAAGAAAAGTTTATTCTCAGTTAGACGATAAAAATTATATTTCATTTTATTTCGTTTCCTTTAATCACAGTCACAAAATATTAAATATACTTTAATCAAGTATTACAAAATTTCAATAACAAACATTGAAGTTTTTTGATACTTGATTGAAGTGTAAAACTGTTCATAAAAAGAATATACACTAAATTGAATACCTACTACCACCTACCAAATTAGCTACAGTTAACTCTGCTATATTATTTCCTATCCTTTCTATAAGCTGGGGCGGGTCGTAATTTATAAAAAAAATATAATTGAACTCCACGCTGGCGAAGCCGCTTTTTCTCCTTGATGACCTAGTTTCGCGAACGGGCGACTAGTTTTCTGAATAATTCCTAATAAGCGTAACTTGAAATAAAATGTCTAGTTTGCCTATCTGAAACAAAAACTCTTTCTCCACAAGGCATGCACACCTCACACATCTAGAGCTGCCTAAAATTTTTTATTAATTTTTCATTTATTTTTTTTTTTAATTTTTAGCTTCCTCACTTTGATTGTTAAGACAAATTTATATGAAATAAACTTATTATTATTATTATTATTATTGGGACAGTTCTTTTTCTCAGCTCTTATGCTGGTTTTAGCTGCATTTACGGGCCAAAGCCAAGTAAATGTAGCAGTGTGGTGTAGTTTATTGTGTTGTGTTTTCTTCTAACTGCATGAACTTTCTAACTATTCTACAGATGTTTAGGATGGCTGCTTTCTGCATGTTGATATATGTGGATTCTTCTAGGTCTATTAGTTTTAGGCTACAGAGGAGATGGTTGGGGATAACACCTGTTGTGGAAAGGACGATAGGAACGACATAAACTTTTTCTTGTCTCCATATTCTTGTTATTTCTTCTTTAAGTTCAGTGTATTTGCTAATTTTTTCTGTTATTGTTTTTTGTAGGTTATGGGTGTTGGGAACTGCAATGTCTATTAAATAAGTAATTTTTCTTACTTTATCCTGTAGGGTTATGTCTGGTCTATTGTAATGGATAGTCCTATCTGTAAGTATAGCGCGGTCATAATATAGTTTATATGTGTCATTTTCTAGGACAGAGTGTGGTGTGTAGTTATAGTAGTGAGTGTTAGTGTTTTGTATGAGACTGTGTTTAAGCGCTAATTTTTGATGGATGATGTTCGCAATTTGGTTATGCCTGTGAGTGTAATCTGTCTGTGTGAGGGTTATGCATGCTCCCGTTATATGTTGTATGGTTTCTGCTTGAATATGGCATCTGCGGCATTTGTCATTTGTTATACTAGGGTCTTTTATGATAAATTTTCTGTAGTTTTTAGTGTTTATGACTTGATCTTGTATAGCTATAATAAAGCCTTCGGTTTCTGGAAAAAGGTTTCCTATTTTTAGCCACTTATTTGATGCTAATTTGTTAATGTGGGATTGCTCTAGGTCATGAGGGTGTCTACCGTGGAGGACTTTCTTTTTCCAGTTTTCAGTTTTTTGCGTTTGTGGGTCTCTGATGTTAGTCTCTTGTGTATTTTGTTCGTTTAAGTTCAGCGGAGTGTAATTAAAATCATTTAAGGTAATGGTTTTGTGTATGTTACTTGTGCGAGATTTTGTGTAGAAAAATGTTTGTAGCCTAGTGATTTGTTTCTACCAAAGTTGATGTATGTCGATTAGGCCTCTTCCTCCATTTTGTCTTTTGATGACGAGTCGTTCGATCGCAGATTTAGGATGTAGGTTATTGTGTTTTGTGAGTGTTGTGCGTATAATTCTTTCTAACTGTTCGATGTCAGTTTTTGACCATTTTATTATGCCAAATGAGTAGGTCAGTATTGGTATGGCAAAGGTATTCAAAGCTTTTATAAGATGCTTTCCAGATAGCTGTGTTATGCAAATTGCATTTATTCTTCTCCGATATTCGGTATTTAGTGTCTGTTTAATTGCTGTGTGTTCGAGTCTTTTTAGTTGCTTGTACCCTAAATATTTGTACAGATCTGATGGTTTCATAGCTGCAATTATGTCGGTGTCGCTTACTGTATAGTTGCCGGGCTTTACTTTTCCTTTTATAATATGCAAGGTCTTGCATTTATCTAATCCAAATTGCATATTAATATCCTGACTAAATGTTTTTGTTGTGTCTATCAAAGTCTTCATTTCTTTTTCGGTTTTAGCATATAATTTGATGTCGTCCATATATATGAGATGCGAGATAGTAGTTTCTTCGGAATTGTTTTTAAACTGGTATCCAATCCGGCACCGATTGAGTAAATTAGAGAAGGGGTTCAGGGCAAGACAGAACCAAAGCGGGCTCAAGGAATCGCCCTGGTAGATACCCTTCCTAATATGTATCTGTCGAGTTATGAGAGTACTGAGACGATTATTTATAAGAAGTGTGGTTTTCCATCTTCTCATTATAATGCGCAAGAAGTCAATTATTTTGGGATTAATTTTATATATTTGTAGGATTTGTATTAGCCAAGAGTGTGGGATGCTATCGAAAGCTTTTTGGTAATCTATATAGGTACAGTGAAGGTTTCTATTTTTTGTAGTGGCATGTTTATGGATAGTAGAGTCGATAACTAATTGTTCTTTGCATCCCATGTGGCCTCTCCTGCATCCTTTCTGCTCCTCTGCAATTATACTGTGGTGTTCAATGTGTGAGTTAATTTTATGAGTTATTGCTGACGTTAGAATTTTATATATTGTGGGGAGGCATGTTATTGGTCTGTATTGAGAAGGTTCTGATGTGTATTTAGTTTTAGGTAGCATGTAAGTTATTCCAGTGGCAATGAATTCGGGTATATTCTGATCTCCTAATACTATATCTGTTAAATTTTTTGCTATGGGTTTGTGTAGTATTGTTAACTTTTTATACCAGAAATTATGTATTTTATCGATACCCGGTGACTTCCAATTATGTAACCTAGATGTTATATATGTCATTTCAGCTTCTGTTATCTCTTTAAATTCCATTTCGCCTATTGCTCTCCATTTTGTTGCTTCTTCTGTAATCCAAGGTGCTTTATCATTATGACATACCTGCTCTTCCCATATGTTAGACCAAAATGTTTCCAAGTGTTCTTTTGAGGGTGTGTCAGTATCGTTCTCTGTTGTTGTGTGTGGTTTTTGTAGATTCCTATAGAATAATTTTTCATTTGTGGAAAATATGGCATTATCTTTTTTGCGTTGTTGTGCCTTTAAATATCTTCTAAGCCTATGAACTTTAACCCTTAATAAGGCAAAGGGATATAGTTTCCCACCAAGACTATTTTGAAAAACAGGTTTATTTTACATGAAAGATAGCCCATAGAATGAACGCAACTGAAATATACTATTCTTTAGAAGATTTTAAATTTCATAATTTGCAACACTTTAAAAAAAAATGACTACCTTATATTGAAATGTCAATGTCAAAGTTCAGTGACGTGAAAAGGTGCTAAAATAACGGTCGATTTTTGGTTACTTCCGAGAAAAAATCTTTTATTGTTCAACGAAAAATCTTGAAAGTAGATATGTTTCCATCTTATATGAAATGACAACTTTAGCTATGTTTTTTTTGTTGATTTTATGCGTATAACATTGATAATAGCGTTAAAATCTGCGAAATACTAAGTGGGAAAATTATTCCCTTGGCCCGATTGAGTTTATAATTTATTTCTTATTATATATATGAAAGTTTGAACTCACATACAAGTCAATACAAAATACAAATAATGATAGAATGCTGAAATTTTAATGAAAGTAAACTTCTTAGGGGATGTAGATGTGATATTTACTACATGTAATCATTTATTTGTAGGATTCACCACGAATAAGAAAAAAATTTTAGGGAAACGGGAGTTAGTGTAACCAACCGACCGAAGAGTCCGCGAGCGCTCGTGTTGCTCACACGTACGTCGTCGCTTCCTTTTGTACGTCCGCGCGCGAGCGCGTAAACTCGCCACATGGCGTGTGTACATATGTATATACATGACCGTATATAAGCGTATATATATTGGAATAATATTTGAACGGACGAAGCGCTCACGCCAGAAGCAGCGACCCACACACAGGGTGTCGGAGTTCGTAACGCATTTCACTAGATTTTTTTTCTTTATGAATAAAGAAAAAAACTCTAGTGAAATGCGTTACGAACTTTTATTTTATTTACCTATGAATTTTTTTGCATTTCACTAGATTTTTTTTCTTTATGAATAAAGAAAAAAACTCACACTCTAGTGAAATGCGTTACGAACTTTTATTTTATTTACATAAAAAAATAAATAAAATATAATAAGCGAAACCAGGTGAAATACTAGTATATGAATAACAACAAAACTAGGCATAATTCCCTTTGCCTAAATAGGCAAAGGGAATTATTTTCCCACTTCGAGACACAGTGCACATACATAATCGGGCAAAGGGATATTATTTCCCACCCAAAAAAGGGGGGTAAAAGCCATCCCCCCTTTTTCAAAATATTTTTTTTTAAATTCTGCAGTATCTATTTACTCTATTTCCACTGTAACTTACTTTCTAGCTCTAACACAGGCGCGAGCCTTATTAAGGGTTAAGTGCCAATTTCTGTTTTAATGTATCTAAAAACTCTTCAGGTTTTCTATTATTATTTTCATGTCTAGTGTGTTTGAGATTGTTTTTAAATATTGCTTCTACTTTTTTAACTACTTTATGTGATCTAGTACCGTTGATGTAATGTGTTAGTCTACCACAGTCTGCTCTTAATTTTTCAATATCCTTTTCTAGCCTCTGTTGCCACGGTGGTTTGCCAATGTCTCTTTGTCTTGTATTTTTCGCGTGTTCAGTAATTTTAAAGTTGAGTTCTTCAGAAATAACAGCCGCAGTGCAATAAATAAGGGTGTGTATGTCAATTAGTTGTGTGTCATTAGATAGGAACAGTTTTAGTATATCTTCATTAAATATATTAACTAAACGGAAAAGGTTGCGACCATATTTGAGTTTAGGTAGTTTTGGTCGAGCTGCTGGATCCATCCCAGAGTACAGTGTTAGAGTAGTTTTAAGTTTGTCATGTATATCTTGTATATACATATCTGTTATCGGGTTTTTATTCGTTGCGGCGGCTATTTCAATATCATTTTCTAAAGTTAAGGTTATAGATTCGGTTTGTGTGAATGAATGTGATGTTTGTGATTGATTGTCTGTTAGATATTGACTAATAGTATGAAAATGAGTGACCGATTGCGGTTCAGCGTTTGTGTTTTGTGTTGGTTCGATAATGTTAGTGTTTGCATAGTTTTCTGATTCGTGTTCTAATTGTGTGCGTACTTCTTCTTTTAAATGATCTAATTCGGCTTGTGACAAGAGTGCATTCCTAACTATAGTTCTTCGTTGATCTGAAATCCGTTGTTCTGAAACTGAAATCTCAGGGTATTGTCGCGAAAAATGTTCATGCAGTTGTTGTCTGTAGGTGGTCATATCGGTTACTAATTTAGTTATATAAAGATAACTTCGCATGATAAATAAGTTAACTTCTTTGCTCCATCTCATGCGAACTCTAGGTTTCCCAGCCTTGGTGGACGCGGGTAAGAAGGTGGATACCTCCCGCGCAACATTCAAGGCTGGAGTGGGTGAAAGTGTATTAAAATTAATAATGGAGGGTGATGGTGGTGTGGGTGAAAATGGTATTGATGACGATGATGAGTTTGAAGGTGCGTACGATGTTGTACTTGGACTATATGAATCTACAGGGGTGTCTGTCCTGTTTGTCTGTCTATCACCATCATCAATAACTTCGGCTGTAGCATCTTTGTCGGCGGGAGTCCGCCTGCTCAACTCCTCACCGCTGACGGTTCGCATGCTGAGACACTTAGCGTCAGCTCCAAGTGCGCCCCGGCGATCGCCCCCGGGCAGCGGTCCTACACGTTTTCTTTTTGAACGAGTCTCCATTTTAAAGTGGGTTTCCAGAGCCACGTTAGCCACGCCAGTAATTTCTCATTCGTGTGTCCGCCCCCCACGTGATTAGATGGTCAATTAGGACGTGTGGTTGTTTATTATTATTATCCTTTATTTCACTGTATATACATATAAATTACATTTTTAAATATTTCTATATAAACAATACATAAAAAACATTTAAAAATATAAAAAATAGTAGCCCACCGGCATCGGGAACAGGGTCCAAGCTACCGGCGGTCAGGGCTCCAGAGAGAGGAACTTCCTGACAATGCGAGCCGTGTCTAGAAGTACAGCTTTCTGAATCAAGCCTTTGATCCAGCTGCCTAACGAGAGCCTCTTGAGGTGTTGGTCGAGGCTCTTGGCTATTAAGCCATTGGCTGTCACGACTATCGGTACAATGATTGCTGAATCCACCTCCCACATGTCGACAACCTCGTGAGCCAAGTCAAGATACTTGATTTGTTTATCTTTCTCGGCTTTCACGAGGTTCTCATCATGCGGGATGGTTATGTCAACAATCATTGCACGCCGCTCTGATCGATCCACCATCACTATATCAGGCTTATTGGCAACAATAGTCCTGTCAGTGATGATGGATCGATCCCAGTACAATGTGATATGGCCATTTTCGAGAACTGGGTCGGGCATATACCTGTAGTACGGCACCTCCGATTCCACAAGGTTGTATTTGAGAGCAAGTTGCTGATGAATTATCCTGGCCACAAGGTTGTGTCTATGCAAGTACTCTCCGTTAACTAGACGAGAACACCCGGAGATAATATGCCTTATTGATTCCCCCGGCCGGTGACATGCCCGACAGATGTCAACTGTGCCGTCTTTCACAATAAATCTCCGGTAATTGTTCGTCATCATAACTTCGTCCATAATTGCACATACAAAACCTTCGGTTTCCCCAAAGAGGTCACCGAATCGTAGCCAGGCCACGGACGCTTGTAAATCTACATCAGGCCCGTGTAGGGCTCTGAAAAAGCGTCCGTGAAGCTCCTTGTTCTTCCATACCTCCATGCGATCATTGGTGTCAAGCACTGCTGGTTTACGCCAGTTCTCTTTAGCCAAGGAGAGCGGAGTGAGGCCCTTGTCAACCGCGACCACATCTCGATGCATCCCCACGTCGGTTTCTAGAAAATATTCCCTGAGACTGCATACCTCGCGATTGTGGAGGGTCTTAGCGTTTAAAAAGCCACGACCTCCACATTTTCGCGGGATATACAGCCTCATAACCGAAGATCGTGGGTGATGCAATCGATTTGCAGTCAGCAGCGTACGGACCCTTTGATCCAGGGCGTCAAGTTCGGTTTGAGTCCATTTGAGTATGCCGAAAGAGTACATCAATACCGGCATGACCCAACCGTTGAAAGCGCGCACCTTGTTTCCGCCTGATAGAAGACTATTAAGTACTTTTTTCAGGCGGCCAAAGAAGCGTTCCTTCAACGATTGCTTCATGTCAGTAACATTGATGCCCAACGCTTCCGACATACCCAAATACTTATAGGTTTCGGATGCGGAGAGGGCTCTAAGGTTTATGGAACTCGTGAGTTGGGTTCCCACGGATTCCATAATCTCTCCTCGCTTTACATGCATGACCGCACATTTGTCCACACCAAATTCCATCCTAATGGAGCTACTGAAAGTTTCAGTAATTTTCAGTAGCTCCTTCAGTTGTGAATTGTTGGGAGCAAAAAGTTTCAGATCATCCATGTAAAGGAGGTGCGATATAACCTGACCACCTCTCCTCAACCGATAGCCTAGACCTGAATCCTCCAATAGTGTGCTTAGAGGATTCAATGCTAAGCAAAACCAAAGCGGACTCAAACTGTCGCCCTGAAATATACCTCGCTCGATCCTTATCGGTTCGCTATTCCTCTGAATATTTCGACATCCTGGATAGCGAAGGACTGTCCTCCATTGCCCCATACACGTCATCAGGAAGGTGCGTAGAGTTGTATCCACTTTATACAACTCCAGCACCCGCATGAGCCATGTATGTGGCACTGAGTCATAGGCCTTCTTATAGTCTATCCAACATGTCGAAAGATCCTTTCGGGAACGACGAACTTGTTGGCTGATGGTCATATCAATGAGGAGTAGCTCCTTAGTACCGCGGGACCCGCTCCTACATCCATTTTGAGAGGCAGACATGATAGCGTTGCTGTCAATATGTTTGTTAATTTTAGTTTTCAAAATGGATGTAAGAACTTTATAGACCGTCGGTAAACATGTGATCGGTCTATAATTTTTGGGTTCCGCGGTGCTACCTGATTTATGGAGCAGGTGGGTTATTCCAGTAGTTAGGAACTGAGGTAACGAACCAGACACTAAGGCAGTCTGGAATTGAGATGCCAAGCGAGCGTGCGACCTTGGAAGCCATTTTATCCAAAAGTTATGCAGCCCGTCCGGTCCCGGAGATTTCCAGTTAGGTAACGGACGGACTGCACGAGCTACATCTTGGGGGCAGATGGTGATAGCCCCCATTTCAGGTATTGGATCGCAGGCTCGCTCGACATCCCGAGCCCAGTCACCTTCAGTGTGACTGACAGGTACCGACCAGATACTGCGCCAGAATGAACACATGGCATCATCATCTGGTAGGCACGTGTCAGCCACACCTTGTTCTGGTTGCTCCCAGTCCCTATAAACCCACCTTTGATTGCTCTGGAAGGTGCGATTCTGGGTGTACCGTTCTACTCGTCGTTTATATCGACGAATGCGGTTCGCCCATGCATACACTTTCTGCTTCAGGAAGTCGATGCGCTCCGTGACACGGGCCATATAATTCTCAGGGCTGGTATTTGTACCTGAGAATGCCCGCCTCACAAAGCGCATTACTCTAGGACGAGTATTACCCTCCCTGAAGCAGATTAGTTTACCGATGAGTGCTCTGGCCTCACCAATACGACGTTCAATCCTGCGCTGCCAAGCTGGTACTACTGGTTTCGGTCGTGTAGCTCTGGAGTCACTGTGAAATTTGACATGAGCTACACGACAAGCTGCTACAGCTGCGCAGTACAGGATTGAATGAGTATCAGTGAGGTCCTCGCAGGTATCAAAATAATTTGATAACTGCGCATCCAGAGCAGCCATCAGTGCCCTATTTCTGTTATGCATGGGCAAACGTGGCAGGCGTGGTCTAATTTCAGCCGACATGTAACGGTATTCCCGAATCGCAGCCTCCAAAGCATTCCTTAATTCCTCATTGCACTGGGTACTTACATTTGTAGCCCTATCATTACTCCCCTCGTCAGCATAGTTTGTTGACTGCGGAGGTATCTCCGCAGTTTGCGATTGGTGAGCAATGACACGGCTACTCTGCATTTCATTTCGCAGGCGATCAAGCACAGTATCATCCAACATATGATTACGCTGGATAACCCGTACCTGATCCGACAGTCGTTGAGCCGAAACGTTGACAGCTGGTTCAAGCACCTGAAACAGAGAGAGCATTCGAACACGGTACGCGGTCAGGTTGTTTCCTCCCTCTGTAGCCCCATAGTATGAGCGCATGACATTTTCGTTGATGGATTGTGTCCATCTCATGCGCTGCACACTTCCGCCGGGAGCTGGGACCCTGTCAGAAGCCGATGGGCCTCGAGGTCCTAAGCGGTCCGGCGGCCGGCGTCCTCCCCGTCGGCGAACAGGTGGTGGCGTCGTCGGCGGAGAGAAGTACTCGTCGCTCGAGCTCGACGCAACTGCCGCGGCCGGGGTCGTCACAGCACTTACAGTGGCGCTGGAGACCGGCGGCGGCGAGGCGGAGCTGAGCAACGAGTCCGGAGATGGTGGGCGTGCACGTTGTCTCGCGGCAGATCTTGTCAACATTATTTGTTATTTTATTTTCATTATTGCAGTTTTTGTGGTGCGGTGACACCTGTCATGTCACTTGCGGTTCGGCTGATTTTCTTCATTAAATTTATATTGTTTATATTTGTTAAAAAAGTA
The DNA here is from genome assembly GCA_037179545.1 of Sesamia inferens. Taxonomy (NCBI): domain Eukaryota; kingdom Metazoa; phylum Arthropoda; class Insecta; order Lepidoptera; family Noctuidae; genus Sesamia; species Sesamia inferens. The sequence goes on along the minus strand of CM073938.1, from coordinate 15,608,788 downwards.
TGAGTATTCTGTTAGTTCCTTTGGTTTTTATAAATATCCTTTGATTTGTGTATAATAAGCACTGTAAAATATAATGAAATCCAAAAAAATATTAGCAGAATATGTTGACGTACGTGTTGCCTTTTTTTTTTTTTTTTTTTTTTTTTATTATTATTATTATTAAGATAACATATAAGGGAAGAGCGAGATAGGTCTGATACAAATAACTACTTGAGCAGCTTCAATTTATGTATGACGCAATATTTAAGATGAAAAAAGAATTTGTATTTTTTTAATACCATACAGAATAACAGACTATATCGTTGCTACTGAAGCATAACACTGAACTAAAAAATATTTCTTGGCCATGTTTATTTTGGTGAGAAGACTTTCGAAAACTAAACACTTTAGTTTTGACTTCTAACACAGTAGGTTCTTGATTGCCTTAATTGACAATTCTATAATAGGGTAGTTGACTAAAAAAAAACGAATTAGTCCATTAGTTAGATTTCTAAAAAATACTAGACATGTGTTTTTTCTTTTTTCCTATAAACATAAAATGAAGACGACACAGTGCGTTGAAAAGTCGTGTGACGTCACTGCACGCTACACTTTTTAGCGAGGAGTGACGTCACCAGCCACCACTCCTGATCTTTGATGCCTTTTATATTTGTCAATTTTTATTGATTTGATAAAACAAAATATACTTATCCAATATTTTTCATTTTTTTTTTAAATCTGAATGTCGGACTAAATGGAAACAATTTTTTTTACCCATGTAACATCTCTATTCAATGACTTAGAGCATTGTATTTACTTCAGAACCACGTTTATAATTAATTGACTTAAAGTGTTATCTTTACATCAAAACCATGAAAATAAAACCAACACAAATAACACGAATTTTTATTACCTATAACAAAACCCTAACAGATAGTAAACAATACCTCCTATTCTTAGTATTTAAATATTAATATTAGATTCATCTAGCTCAATGAAATGATGAGAGTTTCTTTGACATTATTTACTGCAAGTGGGCTGAAAAGTATCCATTCTTGGGGACATTATTTTTCTTATGATATACTGTAACGTTGTAAAATTTATAATTTGGAGCATCATCATAATAACCAACTGCTGGTCTATCGAAAGGAAAACCTAATGGTTTATTATCTATATCGTTTATTATTTCTGAAAAGAACTTGTTGGCTGCATAAAAATCATCCAAGAACTCATCTCCAGGAGTTATCATAATAAACAATGTAAGGTTCAACCCTTTTTCAGTGCCTCTAGGTATTATTAATCTTTCTGGAAACTTAAACAAGTTGAAATTATTTGTTCTTTCTTTCTGCACTGCTAATCCTTCCATATTATAATACTCGTCATTTGAAAATCTATTTGAAGTCTCTGGTGACCACGTTATGACATTAAATCCTTCATCAAAAGTGTACGTAAACTTATCAAGTTCAAAGAAATTGTTGTACTGTTCCCAGCAGTTATCAGTACACGGCGGTCCGAGGAACAATCTTACGATGCTATTTTTAATGCCGTCACAATTTACTGTAAAATTAAACTCAAACTTGGAATGCTTCAACCTCTTTTGGCGTGCAGTTACAGTCAGTGGTGATTTTCCCTGTCGGTTACCTTTTTTAATAATAGCTTTGTTGATGTTAAATTGATAATAGCTGAAATACGTTGTAATTTTTGGAATATCAGCTTCTACGATTTCGCAGCGCTTTTGTGCATACTTTTGTAGATTAACTGGTTCAATGGACTCTTTGTATTCAGTAAAGTAGTTAAGAACATATTGAATCATGTACCAGTACAATGGATCTCTTAATGATGTTTGTGGGTGGTGCATTAGAGATGGCGCTGGATTGTATCTGTAACAAAAAGAAAATCGTTTAAATGAGCTGAACAATATTTTATTTGCCTAATTTAATATTTCAATTCCACCTAGTCTTTTTCCAACAAAGGTCGACGATAGGTGAAATACAGATATTCAGCAGCATTTTAAATAGAGTACTAACTCTATTTAAAATGCAGCTAACATGGCTACACATGCAATACAGTAATATTACAAGAGTTATTTTCAAAGATTCCTAATATACATTTGAATTTTTCATGCCCTCGTTCTGGAAGATAAATTCTAGTAGTAAAATATTGGCCTTACTGGTGAAAGGGGTATCCATTACCACCGTATCCAAACAGTGACCTAACGATTTTGGATATCCTCCCTACTTCGAAATTGCCCCGGAATAATCTCGTTAGCAATTTCACGTAGTTGTCTTCTGTCAATCTTATTGGAGATTTGTTTTCCTGCAAAGAAATAATAGTATTATTGTGTGAATTAAGTTATCTGTTTTTCTTTCAGTATTTATATGTATTTATTTATACAGAATTCTTAAATTTTCAAATTTTCTTTTGGCAAGTTGTGTAATATATTAAGCATAAGGAGCTGTTTCCTCAGTTTGTATCGTAGTGTTATTATTCAAATACTGGCTATTGTAGCACTTACCATGACAATCAATCCTCTAGACATACATTCTCTAATAGCAATGTCTATAGCTTTAATTTTAGCTCTGTCCTCATTCCAATGTCCTAATGAACCTGACCTACTAGGAAAAGGCAATCCGTTTTCATGAATAAGATACGGATGAAAATCACCGAAGTTATTTTTCTTTGTAGCATTTTCTTCAAGTAAATGCTCTTTTTCAAGGTGAAGACGCGCTGCTAATTGCTGATGAATGTAATAATAATGCTCATCATGTCTAGAATTTAATGCGTACAATCTATGGCGGAACATCCAATATGGGTGTCTCAGGTGCACACCATAGTAATAACTGTTTAAACCTATGTCTTCTCTGAAGTAATTCAAAAGTTCTTCGCCTCCATTTTCAGGTAAATTCCAACCTGAATAGTTGGTGTTAATTGTAAGGGTATCATAAGTCTTGAAATACTGATCTGCATGAGCCTCTTCAGTGATGTCTATGTTATTGTTAATGTAATTACTAAGTTTCATGGCTTTTACTATAGTTTCACCGTTGACGAAAAAGTTAGGTTTTGTAATAAATGGTGGTGGGAATGCAGTTATGTCAACATTCTTATCCCTGTACAGCCTGTTTAGTTGAGTAGCATATGTTACTAAATCATCATTTAATTCATCAAAATTGAATAATTTCTCCGCATTATAGCCTGCATCTTCTGCGCCGTGGAGAAGCTCAAATAAACTGCTGGCTGCTTCTTGCATGTTTTCGTCATATACGTTAAATGTAAGACCTTTCTCAGTGGCACCTTTCTTCACAGAATTTTTAAAATTTTTAAAATCATCATTGTACTGAAAGTAGTTATATTTGTTTATATACAATACCAATTTTCATGAATATTATACACTAACAAGATGTTAATGATATTGATATCAATAGGAATACTAATAATAAGTAGTGTCATATACAATTCTATTTACCTCCAGCAGCTCATAAAATACATTCCCAGTTCTCTGTGATCCTTGGGCTTGGTACCCCCCAGGGACGATGCCCATGAGTGAACTATCATCACTCATAGATAATTCTGGAGAAAGAATGTATAGGTAGTAATTGTGTACAAACGTCAATAGAAAATATAAATATTTGCAGTCCAGGTATTGCAGTAAGCAGGTTCACAGGTAAACAGTAGGCTAATACGACTTGAGAGGTTTAAAATATTACCTACAACTAGGTTACAATATGATATTTGCTAGTGAGCCCAAACTAAACAGTTGGTCTCTTGGGGATTGGAGTTGGAATTCCAAAATGGAGACTAGAGACATGTATGATACGTGACTAGGGAGGGTGTCTGTATGTAAAGATGTTCGTTATATCTATATGTATATCTATTGTTATAATCTTCCATTATATTCAATGCCGACATAGACGACTACAACATCAAGTATCAAAATTTCAAGAGTATAATGATAAAAAAAGTCCGTTCGTGTATATCATTACACTACTAAATACTATTATGAACTGGCTTTGAACTTCTGAAGAAAATCTTCAAATATTATGCCAATATTATAGCTTCCACTACATTATATTTCATCGCTTAATTTTTCAGATAATATTTATAAGGTAGTATCCTAATTCTACAGGTGATTTTGCACGCTTTTAAAGACACTCAATTGACTTATGTCAGATTTTAAAAACACCTTTCGTTTTTTTTTTCTTTTTTCTCACTACCGGCCCGTTGGCGGTCGGTTCCTTCGCTGTGAGCTCATTCCTTTTCCATGCACGGCGAGACTGCACGCGTCTACTATTTTAAGCGATTCATCAGATAACGAAGGTAAGTGTTATTTTAAAGTTTAACCGCAATTTTTAATTACTAATAGGGATTGACTGCGAGATTGACTCCCACTCGGTATCAAAATTTCTTATTCTAGAATCAGCGCCAGCGTGATTGTCTTTAGTATCGACCGATGCATAAATCCAATCGTTAATGGGCAATTTTATTTAGGTGGGGAAATTGTATTCCACCCATACGATTCACATAGCTAAGTGCTGTAGTGTTATCGACCCCTAAAAGTATTAGTCAGTTGTTTTCATTGTACGCAAAACTTTTCAAACCTAAATAAACAGCTAAGAGCTCCAAGTAATTTATATGGTAAGTTTATGGAGTTTAAGCTCCTCAATAGACTATTCTCTGCGGGCATGTTTTGTATGGCACACAGTGCCCCAGCTTGTTTTCGAACCGTCTGTGTAAATCTCTAATTTGTGATTAAAATATCTCATTAGATTTTTATTTGTGGCGATAGCATTTGACCACCATCTAAGGTCTTCTTAAATGATATTTAATTAAGGGTTAAATTTACTGTCTTTTAATAACGCTAAATATTTTTGGCCTTCCAATGTTTTGGTGTACAATCAACCATATTTAACGGCGAAGTAAGAGGCAATCAAAGTTCCAATTAACTTCGCGAATTCGCGGATCGAACATGTAGGTACACGTAAATATTTTTGAACAAGCTATTTAAATATTGTAATGATTTTCTGAGCAATAAAGTTTTATTATTATTTATTATTAATACTTTTATTTTTCTCGTCTGGGTCCGGTCTCGTCGTCGTTTTTTTGTATCAAATCAGAAACCTAAGAATTTACAAGATTATATTGGCTGTAGAACACTTTTATCAAAGTTTTACAAAACCTAACGATTGCAGAACTCTCAAGTCTCATTTATGTTGGAAGTACATTCGTCATACGTGTTCCCGATACACAATGTTATCTGAACATATTACAGATTTGAAACCCAGATTTCTTAAATATTTCATTACCTCTCGGAAGATTATCGAACAGCCTCAAAGTTGATACCTAAAAATGGGTGTTTAGCTACTATCGATTTGAAGGAAGCTTACCTCGTTGTACCTGTTCATAATGGGAACATATTTACATTTTCGATTTAAAAATCTCCAAAATAAAGTTACCTATAAGTTTACCGCTATACCTTATGGTATTTGTGTAGGTCCCAGAGTTTAAATAAAAATAATGCGAGAGGTAATGAAATATTAAAGAAATCTGGGTTTCAAATCTGTAATATGTTTAGATGACATTGTGTATCGGGAACACATACTTTCATCATAAATGAGACTTTGAGAGTACTGCAATCGTTAGGTTTTGTCATAAACTTTGATAAAAATGTTCTACAGCCAAAACAATCTTGTAAATTCTTAGGTTTCCGATTTGTTACAAAAAAAAAAACGACAACGAGATGAGACGAGACCAGACCCAGACGAGAAAAATAAAAGTATTGGACAGCTTGTTCAAAAATATTTAGGTCTACCTACATATACGATCCGCGAATTCGCGAAGTTAATTGGAACTTTGATTGTCTCTTGCCTCGCCGTTAAATATGGTTGGTTGTACATCAAAACATTGGAAGGCCAAAAATATTTAGCGTTATTAAAAGACAGTAAATTTAACCCTTAATTAAATATCATTTAAGAAGACCTTAGATGGTGGTCAAATGCTATCGCCGCAACTAAAAATCTAATGAGATATTTTAAGCACAAATTAGAAATTTACACTGACGGTTCGAAAACAGGCTGGGGCACTGTGTGCCATACAAAACGTGCTGGCGGAGAATGGTCTGAGGAGCTTAAACTCCATAAACTTACCATATAAATTACTTGGAGCTCTTAGCTGATTATTTAGGTTTGAAAAGTTTTGCGTACAATGAAAACAACTGAGTAATACTTTTAGGGGTCGATAACACTACAGCACTTAGCTATGTGAATCGTTTGGGTGGAATACAATTTCCCCACCTAAATAAAATGGCCCATTAATGATTGGATTTATGCATCGGTCGATACTAAAGACAATCACGCTGGCGCTGATTCTAGAATAAGAAATTTTGATACCGAGTGGAAGCTTTCTGATTCTGCTTTTCGTATTATAGTGACATAGTTTGGTCAACCACATCTTGACTTGTTTGCCTCTCGCACTAACGCCCTAAATTTGTCTCATGGAAACCTGGTCCAGATGCAATAGCTATAGATTCGTTTACCATAAGTTTGAATAATATTTACTTTTACGCATTTCCACCCTTTTCTGTAATTTTAAAATGCCTAAGAAAACTCATAGATGAAAAGGCGGACGGAATTCTCGTGTTTCCATACTGGCCCTCGTAAGCATGATTTTCTTTGCTGAAAACTTTGTTAGCTTCTGAAATTGTATTCTTCCATCCAGGTAAAGACCTTTTACGTTCTCTTTAAAAGGATTATCACCCCCTACATGCCTTACCCTGGCCGCCGCGAGGCTCTGCAAGCCTTTACTTAGCGAGGCGCACCATCAGAATCCTTCAGACTGATGTTAGCATCACTCTCTGGTAGTACAACAAAACAATATAATGGTACATATAAATTGTGGTGGCAGTTTTGTAAACACCGTCAGTTGAATCCAGTTAGTTCTTCAATATCCTTGGTTTTGGCTTTTCTTGCTGATCAATTCAACACCGGGTCTTCACAGGGAACGCTAAATTTCCACCGCTCAGCCCTGTCGTTACTGATTGGTAATAATATAGACTCCCATGATTGTGTGAAATGGTTAATGATGGGTGCATATAAATTGAAACCCACTAGACCCAAATATACGTATACTTGTGACGCACAGCTTGTTCTCAATTACGCCGCGGAATGTTTTCCAAATTTATCAGTTAGAATCACAAAGAAGTTATTTACTTTATTAGCCTTGTGCACTGCTCATAGAGTTCAAATATTATCATTAATTAAACTTGAAAACCTGTCATTTCCGACAAATTATGCAAAAATTATAATCTCAGATGTAATTAAAACTTCGGTCCCTGGACGCAACCAATCTGTACTCTAATTGTCATTCTTTCGAGAAAATTTAAATATCTGTCCAGCCACAGTACTGGGAGACTATATTTCCATGACAGGAAAATTGAGAGCCCACAATCGAGGAAAACTGCTTTTTATTTATAAGGAGCCTTACAAACCTGCTACCTCGCAATCCATCAGCCGTTGGATAAAACTAGTGCTATCGGAGAGTGGTGTGCACACCACTCCTTTGTCAAATTCTTTCGCGAGATTTTATAATAGAGCAATTACTGAAGACGGAAACCTTGCGACCTCCGTCTGCCCTGGATCCAATCGTTGATTGTGAATTTAATTAGTTATAATGCATATAATTGTTATAATCTTGTAATTAAACTTTCAAAGATCAGTATCATTTTATTTATCTGACGAAATTGTTTAATTTCAAATAACTACCAAAAATTTTTATGTCTAAACGGCTACCTTGTAAATATTATCTGAAAAATGAAGCGATGAAATATAATATACCTTCCAATGAACTTCCCAAGTGAAGTTCGATCATTATTATATGAATCGCTTCATTTGAAGATAATAAATTACCCACCCACAAAAAACGAAAGGTGTTTTTAAAATCTGACATTATTCAATTGAGTGTCTTTAAAAGCGTGCAAAATCACCTGTAGAATAGAATTTCCAATAAATACTAGACGCGTATTTTTTTTATTTTCATACAAACAAAAAATGAAGACGACACAGTGCGTTGAAAATTCGTGTGACGTCACTATACGCTACGCTTTTTAGCGACCAGTGACGTCACCAGCCACCACTCCTGATCTTTGATGCCTTTAATATTTGTAATTTTTTTATAGATTTGATAAAACAAAAAATACGTATCTAGTATTTTTTTTAAATTTGACTGACGGACTAATTAGTTTTTTTTAGTCAAATACCCTATTAGGATACTACCTTGTAAATATTATCTTCAAATGAAGCAATTCATATAATAATGATCGAACTTCACTTTGGAAGTTCATTTGATCGTATATAATACTATTCACTATTCTATTCTCATTTTTCTTCTCCACTTAACACCAGCTTTTGTTAATGACCTCACGTCGTTCAATGCTATGTAAAGAATAGTATAAAATATAGTGTGATTGGTCGATGTGCAAAATTCATTGCCAGCTGTGTACAATGTCTATAAAACCATTATGCCTTCCTTGGCATTAGAAACATTAACTATAATTAGGAACTTTGTTATAAAACACAGGCACATACCTGCTTCGTTGACCAAGCCACGGAATTCGTCCGTGGGCACTGATACGCTTATTCCCATAAAAAGTAACCATATTAATATTGCAGATCGAAACATCACAATAGCTAACACTGCAGCCAACTAGTGCCGTAAATAGTTAAACATGGCTTATATGCACGCGAGGATTCATAACGGTATTTCTACTGATCCAATTGAGATCCTGAGGGTCGCTTTAATGGGTACAATTTTCACTGTACACTTGTGGTCACAGTATTGAGGACTTCACGCCTTATATTTGCAATTATTATCACTGACAGGGAGTATTCCGATTTGATCTTGAGGTACACATCTAACCCTCAAGGGCTTAGGATAATCACTGGCAATGTACATCATGTTACACTGGCTGGCGCTCATTGTTTGCTCTTGCTTATAATGTTTTGGCCCGAATTTAAACTGGCATTAAGAATTCCAGGTCATCAACAATTGAGCTAAAAATAAGTCACCTACTTGATTCATTTCCTAATTTTACCTAAACTGGCAGTTTAGTTCTCGACCCTGAACTTGTTTAGCCATTAAAATTTACACAACACCAATGGCCAGTATTGGCTTTGCGTAAATGTTAATCGATCCATTTGTTGTGATAAAATGTGTGTGTCCATTTGTTGTGTTTTATTTAATTATATGATTTGAATGCCTTTATTTTAAAGATGACCAGCAGTTGTATCCAGTCTACTAGACTGGTGATAATATCATTTTGCGATGGCTAATCCATATTCCAGAAAATCAATTTACAGTATTCAAAATTATTAATGGGCTTTTAGATAAACAATATTGATACCTACCACATGTCGGTAATGGTCCATACTTTGTAAACAGAGTTTCATATTTATACATAGGTATACGAAAATGTGCAGTGGCCTGTTATTCTGTCCTCAGTTGTACAGTACCCACAGGAAACAAAATGCAATTGGACAATTTTTCAATTGCGAGTCTTGGAACACGGTTAATTTTGGACAAGAGGCAATTCTTCACTCTCGAGCACAATTACCGTATAAAACAGAAATATAGAATGTGCCAGTGGAAATATTTGTAATTATATATTTACATAACATCTGGTCTGAATGTATAAATCATAATAAATCAATAGAAACTACCAGTATGGTATTTCTGTTCCTTTTGATTAACAAAGCTGGTGTGCCCACAACAAAGAGTAGTCGCGAACTAACACAAGTTTAGAAGGAATAATTAGGTCAAGGACGATACAATACACCAATTGAAACAAGAGTAAAAGACTGTCATTTTGTGTATTGTTGTTATTGAAGAAATTTAAAACGAGTACTTTCAAAATAAAGTGCTATGCGTTATAAATATTAGCATATAATTGTTTGAGAACTCGTTAGGTGTGAATTATTCCGGAAATAATTCTTTGGAACGAGCTCAATGATTACTGGCCTACCCTTGTAGACTATTGATTATAATATTAAGTGCCTATCTATAAGATAGAGTAAAATGTGAAAATTAATTAAACAACCATGCTAATACCGCATTTGGTTTTGTACTAGTGTCAAAGTCTTAACTTTTTAAATACAATAAAAATAGCCTCTAAATTTAATAATACTATAATATAATAATGTCAGACGAATTGCTTAGTCTCCAGTCATCATCTCCATGAATTCTGAAACAAAACAGATATAGGTTAACGTCAGGAAAAAATTAACAGACGAGGTTGCGATTAATTGAAATTGTTTAAATTAAAGACGGTACATCAATAAATTTTGAAGAATTATGAAGACATAGATAAATGTGAAAACGTCTGAATAAATCAATTTGTGACTATTATAATGGATTAAAGCTTTTTTTGTGATTTAAGTTAAAAAAAAAAAACTTTCTTTAATATAGAACCACTTGAAAGATTTTTCTATACGAGCCGTTAGATTCTTTGATCTCAATCCAAAACAAACTGAGAAGTACCAATGAATTAATATTGCAATAACTGCGTATACTAGACAACATAAATTTTAACCGTCGCATACCGCCCGCCTTGTTGGAGCGCTAGTAATGTTTCGGCATTAATACAAGTGTTATGTGTTTATGTATGTATGTTGGTATCGCGAAAATTTATGCTATAGTTTATCTTCAAAAGCAGCTGTTGTGGCAACCAGTTAGTAATAGACTTAAAACGGGATTTGGTTTTAATCAAACGGACAATTTTAGTCTGTTTATAATGTATTGCTGAAGTAACTAGCGTGGGTTGACACTTGGCCAAATTGTTATGTTCACGCTTTTGACACTTCTGTCGACAAAGTGACATCAGGAGCATGTTAGCTGCGGAGGCCTGTCTTGGCGTTGAGACAAAATGTGGACAGACTCCAACCTCTATTCCAATAAAATTGTAATATGTTTTGGAACATTAGAGTAATTTAGCTATGTTGAAAATAATTTAGTTCAATACAAATCGTGACTTTTAGAAATATTTACCATCGAAATCGACGGTTCCGGATCCGTCAGTGTCAATCTCAGCGATGATACCGTCTAAGTCGCTCGAGCTGAGCTTGTCATCAAGGGCACCCAAGATCTCCTTCAGGGTAGAAGTGGTGATGTATCCATTGCCTTCACGATCGTACAACCTGAAAATTTATTAAATAATTACTTTAAACGAATGTCAGGTAGCATTATAAAGTGTGTATAAAATAATCTCAATGAAGATAAAATTAAGTTCCACATAAACAAATGCTCACCTGAAAGCTTCTTTCAGTTCCTGTTGCATAGCCTCGGCATCTTCCTCCTCCAAGAAGTGGGAAGCGATGTTGCAGAAGCCATCGAAGTTAATTTTGCCGGCTTCTAAAATAAAGAAAAAACAACAATTAATTTGAGACCAAAACCGGACCTGCTCTAAACCTTGAGCGCTCTATTTCTTTCATTGAGAACAGACTAGATAAATAAACTTTGGAAACAGAGACATGCATCTTTCAAAGGGACTAGAAGCTCGGAGAGAACTACCGTACGGAAATAACCTCATTAGTTCCCGCGACGAGTAAAAATATTCGAGAATATATTCGAAAAGGTGTCGTAGCCTCGGTACGTGTGAATTCTTGTTAGCGTATTCTGATGATGGATTACTTTTTAACAAGAGAAGTTTGCAGCTGTTCATATGACAGTTGTAGTCTTGCATTTTTTGTCTTTCTCACATTTTTACTTGGCAACTAGGATGTAAAAAAAAAAACCTTAGGAAACATTGATTTTCCGAGTCATACAGTTAACATAATAACTCACAATATAGTTCATCAATAAAATCGACGTTCAGCTTAAAGTATTTCGATAAAATATTTATAAAATGATTTATGGGGTAAACAAATTCAAAGCTGATATAAATATTTACTTTTCTGCACAAGAGTTCAGGATCAAAGAAGGTGTATACGTCACAATGTAAGTGAGTAATCTCTTATTGATGAATATGACATGCATGATTTATGGGTAATTTAAAACTAAGCCTTGATTTCAGATTAAAATACGTTCATCAATATAATTTGTTTTGAGAATATTGTCTAGATTAGATTTCTGCTTTTGAATGTACCGTTTAGGTCACTATAAGAAATGGAGATAGAATATTATACATTTTAAATTTAAATGAGCTGAAACCACTGTAGTGGTTTCGTACTTAGATGAATCAATGTATAAAGACAAACAAATACTTACTTTCTGGGTCGTTCTCATCAATCAGAGCGTTCAGCTCAGAGTCATCGAAAAGCTGACCCATGGTGTTGAGGATGGTTGAGATCTTCAGCACATCAATGTATCCCGACTTGGTGGTATCAAACATCTGGAAAGCCTTGCGGAGCATGGCCATCTTCTGATCATCGTCAGTATCCTAAGAAGAGAAGTCACCAATGTCAAAATATATTTAATTTAAGCGTGTGCTTAAGTTTGCAGTAACAATAAAAAAAACCGCAACAAAATATTGGATATTAAATATGGCAGTAAAATTGTTGAAAACCGTGAAAATAGTATCCTTTTCATAAATACGCAAATTTCACTTTTTCGAATTTATGTAAGATTCGTTTCAAAAGAGTTCTATGTTTTCAATTTTTAAACACTTTTAGATTTGTCACAATTAACTGTCACATTCACATCCAATGAACAGGAGATTTCAAATCCTTGGTATCCTCACCATGGTGTTTGTGTAGGGTTGGTAGTTGTAACAAGAACCGAATCCGAGTGCGAGTGTTGTTACACTAGATTTTACGTCGGTGTAGCACCCTTATTTATAGCATTCCATCCTCCTCGAGAGTGGAATACAAAAATAAGTGAAAAAGCTTCTGTCTCTCTCTCCACCGTACCCGTTCAGAATAGTGACGTGGTTATTGAGTTCTTCGTCAGCGAGAATTTTATCTACGTCAGATAGTGGAAATGTTCAGCAAAACCTGAATTCTGCAGGAAGTGAGCTGTCAGATCTATATAAACTAATTGAGATCGACTCACGATGCGTTCTATTTATAGAAATATGATAGTTGTTGACGAAGCTTCCGAATAGCATTATACTAGCACCTTATTACGTTTCAGAAACCATGACGTAAGTATTTGTTTATTACATTAATTTTAATTGATTAATGGAGGTTTACACGGTTGTTATGCCTGAACTGAATAAAATAGTTATTGTTGCTGGAAAACAAAATGTGAGAATTGCACTCTTATCTTATCTCATACAATTCTCACATTTTAATTTTTTTCTGTTGCTTTTTTTGCTTTGGTTTATAGTTTGTTGCACAGTTGTTTTTTTGATTTATAGTATTGAATAAATTGGGAGTCGTACAAATTTCTTAATATTATGCAAGCATTGCGCTGGCACTATCCGTTAACTAGTATTAGTATTCTCACAACAGTATAAAGTTTAATATAAAATGTCAACTCTAAAGAAGGTAAACATGGATATTCTCTATAAAGGGGATGTTTTGTACGTGGATTTGTCGTTCGAGTTTTCGATTGCAACATGTGAAATTGAACATTTTCAACACGTCCACTTTAACACGTAGCAGAAACTCATGCGCATATAAAGCTGTTCCTTGATTAAGAGCAGGAAATTCCTTTGATGCGACCGCCGATTCACAACAATCCCGACGAGAATATTACGCGGAGCGACGTCACCATCAGGTGTCATCAACTGTGTTTTAATAGATTAAGTTTTATTTTTTTATTAGTAATTACTTTTTCGTCATTACAATGTCGTACTTATTTTTATTTAAAGTATACCTTTAATTGAAGCTTTAAACTAATAACAAATGACAACGCAATCAATACGATTTTCTGTTTTATATATTATGTAGTTACCTGAATTTTAGATATTAGTAATGGAAAATGAATTATGTGAAATATTTGCTCTAAACTCTTTTTATGCCATAAACTAAACACAAGAATTATAATGCATGATTAATTTACGATGTTACAGTTAAATAGAAAATTACGATATAAGTACAATAGTGATGTATGGCGCGGATGTAAATATTTGAATAATATTGTAAGTCCAACAGCTAATGTATGGCAGCCGATGATTGGCGACCACTGGCGCGTGAAACGGGTTATACTCCGGCGCCGGGGCAGATATAGACTGCCGGTGATCGGCTATAATTTTTGTGTTCTCATGTGAATGCCACAATGAGAGAAACATCTAATCTGAGTCGCGCTTTACGTGTCGGCCACGTGTAGTCTTAAAACAACAATACATGCCGAAATTAGGTCAGGTTACAAGTTTATTTTTAATCAACTTTATACTGTGACGTTATTCCTGGTGCAGCGCATTCCTTAAAAGCAGTAAAACGTGGCTCAGAGTGTGTAATTGTTTAAGGTAATTTTATGAACACCGTCGTCAGATTTAATGTCATGTCGATGTCGGTATAAAATTTTGTAAACATTCGTGTTATTTTATTATGTACATTAATTGTTTACAAGTATATTATTAATATTTTTACCTCAATGAGGTGAACCGTTAAAATTTTATTTTATAAAACATTTGCCCTCGTAATGGCGATAATACTACCGGTTTTCAATTTTGTGAAACACTACACTCGGGTTATTTTCGTACTCAATAAAGACGTGTGGCCTGTAAGTTTAGTTACACTAAGATGTTTTCGGAATAATGAAAATAAATGGAACAAGATAGGCATTAAGTTATATAACGCATCCATTTAATACATCGTCAAATAATTAATTCTGTCCGTACGTTAATTTCACGGTAATTTTATTATTTCCTACACAGTTTGTGAGATTTTCCATACAATAGCACCAGTCAAGTATGTTTTGTCCTGCTATTGTTTGTATATATAGGAATAGATATAGAAACGATCAAGCGAACCTTGAATTCAGGCATCCTAAAACTGTATCTGATTTGTGAGAATTTATTTATATCGAGAGCTCATCTATCAATGTAACGATCATCTCTTTGGACTATAGCATCATTTTATAAAGTATTTTAAGTTAATAAGATTATATTTTGCAGTCTTCATTTTAATAGGTCTTATTTTATTTGTTAACAAATTATTTTTTTACTGCTTAATATTTTTCATAGACTAGGATTGAAATTGGTAATATTTGAAATTGTGATTTTCTTTCATTATACTACATTTAAACTCACATGATGTATCAGTTAAGTACAGACTGACTTAAAGGAAGACGACATTACTTCAAAAAAAGACGCCGTAACTTATAACACAGAAGAGCAGGAAATGAGGTATCTTAGATAAATGTGCCAATAATTTTAATGTCGGCCGCAGCGGCAGGGACTTATTAATTTATTCCCAGATGCGTAACCGACATCTGACTAATTTACACTGACTTAACATTCCATAATGAAAATAAATGGTAATCATAGCCAAAAGTTTGGACGGAGTTGCCGGCACCGCACCCTGAATCATCAGCGTCAATGGAGTGGAAATATAACTTCATTTTGGCACAGAACCCAGGATTTTCCTTGCAGAATCCACTGGCAGGTTTTTCAGAGCCAAATGTAAATGATTCTTGAAATACATACATATTTCAAAGGTACTGTGTCTTTGTTTTTGCATTTTTAGCGTTTTGTTTTCCATTTTGTACAGTAGTTAGTGAGTTGTGTAGCGACTTGCTTGCCAAGGTAAACACTTCATCGTAGATCATTGGATCAGGCATAGTTTATACTATGACGGGCCTATAATCAAATTATGTATGTCAAGTTTACCCGTTCTTACGTACTAAAACTTACGTGTCGTTTCTGTAAACAGATCTACATATTTTAGAATATGGCAGCTTTTATGAGTGCGAAATACATGGAAGACAGAACTAAGCTTGGGAATGTATAATTTTTAATTTATGACGGCAATTCTTTCCGTGTAACGAGGAACTATAATTTGCAAGAATTTGTGTATTTGTGCGTCGAGAAAATGTGTGTAAACTGTTTGACTTTTACGATTTATCATAAAGTTTTGTTTTTGTTTACACCAAATGTAATCAATATTGTTTAGCTGACGCCATCATAATATTTTAATATGATGCAAGCTTCTGTGCTTCTATTTTTAAGTCAATATCTGCCCAGGTTTCAGTCTCAATATTTACCTGGAACTAATATTCCGGTAATTGTTATTGCTCTATTGGTTATTGTATCGTGTTCTGCCGAGACTTTGTAATCGACTGTAAAAGTATTTTCTATTTGTATTCTAGCTGTTGTCACAGTAGTGACCGATGGTTTTTAAATTTTCCGCGATGAAAATAGGGAAAGCGTAACGTCGTTGTAAAATGTTTGGAACGCCTCCAAAAATAATGATAGAAAACCTCGCGGAATAGCAATAATGTGCATTCGTTCCCCTTGTTATTATATACGTTAAGTCTGCTTTAATGATCAATGAAAAACAGCCACACGATGTGCAACGATTAAAAAGTTTTATTGGTATAATCCTAAAACTTAGATATAATATATATAAAAGTCACATTCCCTCTTAAAGGGTCTGTTAATTATCGACAATTTCCTGGCTATTTAGTCTATGTTTTTATAATTTTTACAATACATACCTACTTTAGTTATGGTTCAGGCAAACAAGAGTTTCGTAAGGAATAGTAAATAAAATTATTCAAGTAAAATAACTAGATTTATTCAATAACAACTAATAATAATAGTGGTACACGTCTTCAATATAATCACAGTGAATTATTTATTATTTAAATATTATTTAGAACACTTAAAATATTTCTCTCATTCATACACCTTAAGTTCAGGGCTATCTTCATAATCAAATGTGTGAAACAAAAAGTCATACACTGTAGGAATGCGCTTCCTTCCCTCAATCGGAATTAGGTTTGAATCTATTAAATTACTTGCTGTAATATCATCATCGAATTGTAATTCCTGGATTTCATCTACATTTACGTCATTATCTTCACTAAGTAAATCTACATTATTTATATCCTTATCTAATTGGACCCTTGCTAAATCATCGGTAGAATTATTAGGCATTGATATTATCGAAACCGTGGTGACTTCTTCGTCTATATGTGTAGCAGTACGATATTTATTGTAGTCTCCCTTTTTTGAAGAATAATCTTTTTTATCAAATTGCGCTTTTTTAGCTTTATAGTCAAATGTTTCTCTTTTCTTAGAAGAATAATCAAACTTTGAAGACTTTAGTAGATGTGGCATGTTGTCAATGGAATTATCTACATCTACATTGTTTACGGGGTATTCGCTCAGCGGTGTTATTCTAGATGTCGTGACGTTTTCTTTTTCAGCTGGCGATATGGTTCGATACTTACTATAATCACCCCTCTTCACAGAAAAGTCTTTTTTATCAAGCTGCGCTTGTTTTGCTTGGTAGTCAAATGGCTCTCTTCCTGTCGATTTAGAAGAATAATCATAATTAGCTGCTTTTAGCAGACGAGGTGTGTTTGCGATTAAGTTGTCTTGATTTTCAACATCAGAAGCTATGTCTTCGTATATAGCCGTTACGGAAGGGATAGTGACATCTTCCTTTGACGTGGTAAGATATGTTGAGTAAATATCCTTTTTACCCCAATCATCTTTTTTCTGTTTTTTTTCTTTATTCGTCTTGTAATCAGAAGGGTTTTTATTGACTTTTACAGAATTTAATGAACGGACCATTTGAGTGTCTGTATCCTCTTCAAATACTCCAAATTCTTGTTTAAGAGGTATTACTGAGCTATAATCTAAGTAGTTTTCTGTTACAGTCGGTGATTCATTTACAGTATCCAAATTATTATCGGGAGCTCCTTTTTCTGAGTTGTAATCAAAAGATTTCATATTTTTTGGTGAATAATTTGGGCGAGTAGAGGGATCGTAACTATTAGTACCGTACCATTTTTTAGTTACTCCATCTCCCCCATAATTTTCCACTTTACTGTCCCCTTTTTGCGTAACCATGACATACTTGATCAACGCATTCGGTAACGTAAACAATTGTTTATCTTCTATCATCAAATCAAGTGGATAACCAGGTGATAAAATTGCAGAATTAAATTCCACATTATTTGTAGAATATACAGCATTAGCACTGGCTTTAGTAAATGGAGCAACAAAAACAAATATTTGTATTGGCAGACCTTGGGGTGAACCTTTAGGCAATATAAGTCTAGTGGGGTATCCAACTTGAGACTCAATCGTTTCTAATGGCATAGAATCCAACCCAAATTCAGCGTCTTCCATTTTCTTGCGAATATTTTTGAGTGACATAAAGTCTGAAGCAAAGTGTTTCATATCGTTTGATGTTCTTGATATTATATTGGTTCCTAATTTGAGATTAATTTCGAAAACATCAAGTAATGTGAAAAGATTCTTTTTATTAGCGAGTTCGCCAGGCATAAGCTTTGGTCCCAAATAAATCTTAACCAAACCTCTTTTTGCGACTAAAGATGAGATGTTAACTTTGACTGTAAACGGCTTATGGTTTAATCTAGGTTGGCCTATTTTAACGTTGAACGTGGACTTGCTGTCGTCTAATTTTAGTGCGTCAGTAACATCGAACTCAAAGTAATCGTACGCTGTCATCATCTTTTTCACCTCGATATTTACAACATCCACTCCAGGGAAGTACAGTTCACTTCTTGAGTATGTAGGTAACAATTTTAGAGCACTCTCCACGAGGTCAACTATCTTTTTGTTTATATTCCAGAACATCGGATCACGAAGTGAAGTCATGTAATGTTCTAGTGCGGAGAGGTGTCTGAAATAGTTACTTGTCATAAATAGTGTGCAATTATTTATAAAGCCATCATCAAATACAAATTAATCAATGCGTAAATTACCTGTTGTTGGTACCGTCTTTGCCAAGGAGCTTGCGAGCCAAAGTCTCATAACTCCTCTCTCCCGTGACAAGGATTTCCATTAAATGATTCAATATTTGTGTTTTATTATATCCACTCTGGCGCTGAAAGAATTTTATCTTCAATGGTTTATTTTACAAGCTTATTGTCCAAGACAATTATAACAGTTACGGTATATTTTCATATCAATAGTTATAGTTAGGTATAATATTGTAGTAAAATACCTACCATGTGACTGACGACGGTTGCAATGTTATTTTCTATAGTTTGTAGTAATGATATCTCATCATTTACTGGGATTTCTAAAGGCTCAGTCCTATGACTGAATTCAGTTCCATCAGAGTAAACTAACTCGGGGTCATAAGGAATGTTAGGTAAAGAATTCCAGTTGAAGTCTTCTATCTCCGGCAAGCCATTAGCATATCTTTCTAAATTATATCTTGCCATAAATTGTTTCATCATTTGATACATATTTTCCCCACATCTACTATTAATGTCGCTGTTAAACCATGGTGATAATCTTAACTTTCTTAAGAAATAATAGGAATTCAAGCCGATATCTTCACGGAAATATGCTAATTTTGACTCATCGTCATTATCGTAAAACATTGCAGTGTAATTGGCATCTAAATAGTATGCATTTCCTTCATCGCGAATGCCATCTGTGGGAGTGATTTCTTGGCCAGCCAGTATAGACGAAGCTTTGACTAAAACCTCTTTGCGTACAAAGTAATTTGGTAATACCTCGTAGGGTGCTGGAATAGATAATATCTCTGTATCTTTCCTATTTAAAATTGCCATATATATAGCATTTATATATAGTCCGCAGTTTAAATTCTGATGCGCCCATACAGCTGCTTGATAAAACAGTTCAAAGTTTTTAGCGGAGGACAATAGTTCGTAGATTATTTTCAACTCCTTCATGTGTTCAGGATTATATTCACTGAAAATTTCTCCCTTGGGCAACAAGCCAGCTGCGATGAGATTTTCCAAATTAGTCACTGCGTCTGGTTTCTGTAATTAAAGTATAATGTTTGAAAACAGATTGAGGTATTTTGTCAAATAAATTAATTAGAAGTGGGGTACTTACCAAGAAATCTCCTGATTTTATGGAGATTTCTTGAGGCATAAATGGATCTTTATATTCTTCGCAAACGTTCTCAAATAACGGTGTCAACAGTTTTTGAATCTGCAGCCATTGTGTTGAAACTAAAACGAAATATTAAGTAATGTATTATGGGGTATAGGAATATATTATTATAGATATATATTATAGTTATATTAAGTAAGGTATTATAGTAAAAAGTATTAATATCAAGCTGGAACTCCAAATAGTTTAGCATTCGATACCGTATCACACAAAATAAGGAAAATAGTAATGAGTATTATGGCATTGTACCTAAATGTGTTGTCTGTATGAGCTAGCGATTGATATAAAATACTTAGGCAACCTAGACTGTCCGTATATTGCATTTAAATATGACAGAACATATACAGCTCACGCCTTCTTCCCATGGGACTGACATGGGAGACAGGCAGAACCTTCAGAACGCCACCGCTGCGATCCTTACATACTACTTCTGCTTGGTTTCTGTTCACATATCTTAATATTGCACGCGTGTGAGAACTAAGCACCCAAACTTTCTGAAGAGCATCATCCATAAGGTTACACCGTCCACGGTTGCCAACCTAGACTGTTTTGTTACGGCTTTCACATACATATGGATTTACATAAAAAATGATGCTGACTAAATCATTTAAGCTAATCAAATACTTATAATATTTATGCTATGCGTGGAGAATTGGTTCGTTTTAAGGCTAAACGAATGTGAATAGTGGCTTTTCAATTAGTGTAGGTATCTACATAGATCTCATAGCATGGATGTCTCATTAGGTTTAATAGGAGGTGAACCTATTTCCATTAACTAGATCAGCGCTGATAGTTTCCAGATGGAAAATCCCAATAAAACTTTGCCATTATCGAACCTAGAACTCACATTCAGCAGCAGCCTGCGATCGATAAGCCGGTTCATATTAAAACAAACTGAAACACGAAATACTGATTCGATTTTCATGTCAGAAGATTTTTTTGTGTGCACCCATGAATTATAAGAAGCAGCCCGGGCTCTAAATTTATGTGACGTGCCACCTTAATTGTAATTACTAGTTTATTATAATTTTGTACTTACGCCATATAAATTGGCAAAACATAGTGCACATATGTATTTTAATATCCTATTATTATGTAACCATACTCATGTTTAACAAAACAAATGATTGACGTACAAACTCTTCGTTGCTAGATTATATGTAGGTATTGTGTTTAATTAATATATTTTATTAAAATTATAAATAATATTGCAATCATAAAAAGTTGTAATGGTTTATTACTTCTCCTTAGGTAACACTTAGCTACCTATTATAACTGATATGGACCATTATGTTCATCATCGCATAAACAATATTTACAAAATGTAGGTGTAGCTACCTAAAATTGGTACAGCTCCGCCTAAACCATTCAGAAATACAGGCGAAGATTAAATTATATTTAAACTAGTCATGATGAGCAGTAAAACATTTTAGATGTTAGGATAATAGTTAGCCACCTATTACGTGAGCGTGATTTGACGTGAGTCATTAACGTTGAGGATGTATTGAGTGCCAAACATTTATCAAGATGACTGTTTTAACTATCTCTGATTGCTCTGGACGAACTCGAGATTAGTCGTGATATTTTATATCTACTAAATGGCTACCGTATATTTATTTAATGTTTTACACTATTACAATTTTAGTTTTCACTGAACTGAACTTAAAATAAGTTTAGTTTGTTTTTTTTTTTAATTATAAACCAGTACTTGACCGCAATCCCGCCTGATGGCAAAAGAATCGCAAGCATCACCGAAAGAATTCGCACATTTAACGACTTCTAGGATGGCCAGCGGATTATTATGGGACTTTAGTATTTTATAGACAATATATCAAAATGATGTACACTCCCGAACTTGCCACGCTAGAGACTAGTCAACTTGCATAACATTGTATTACCACGACTCCTATTGGCCCTAAAACTGATTAAATTTTTTAATAAATGGAAAGATCTGTATTTCACTACTACTTTCATATAAGCCCAAACAAAAACAGTTAATAATTGCTCAAGATGTACCACATGCTTTCAAGTTTAGTCACTCCTAGAAACATTTGAACGCGGGGTGCATTTCTACTAGTGACTGACTTGTCTAGTAAGTGTATAAATAAAACACTACATTCGTAAGATGGAATAGTTTCTGGTATCATATAAATATTATTCAGATGGTGTAATTTTTATTCTCGTCTCTACTTCTTGTATTTAAGAAGAAATTAAATAGCACCGTATGAATTAGCCTTTTGTCTTACCGAATTCCTGAGGCTGTTCTGAAGGTTCTGTGGGTACTTGTATCAAATACCCAGATATATGTATCACGAGTATAAGAATCACTAACACTGCTGTTAACGCCTTCATTTTGTCTAACTGACTGTGTTTTTGTGTACAAATCTCACCAATTTATAGTGAAAGGATTTTCAAAGTTCATAGACATTCTGTCCTGAGTATAACGATAAGGGTAGTTGAATGCACTGACAGTTATGACTGTAAATGTAATTTGCTAATAACAAGTTCACAGTTCATTGGTCTAATGCCCTAAGTCAATGATTAATTATCTACTTGTGCAATATGTAGGTAATTGTTTACAGTTGACGGCACAAAGCTCCAGCGTAATTGATATCATAAACATTTATAAGGTTACGGGCTCAGTGTCGTCATAACGGGAGCTACATTTTGCTCTGCCAGGGCCAAAAATGGTTCCAAAAAGATACCGTGGCCCTTACGCATAGGTAAGTGAAGAAACACGGGTTTTCCCTACCTTACTCTTAGCCTTACTTACCGCCGCTATTGTGGCGTGGCCTGGGTTACGACAATCGCACTCTCCATGTCACCATGAGATGCCGTACTGCGATTTCTTACGGCAGCGGAGTTATGCCTCGGCATTTTGCCTCCTCTCGCCACTCTCATATGTGGACGAGGGCGTAGATCTCCAGATCCCACGGGAACCTAAAGGGTACTTCAGAGGTGATTCAATAGTAAGAACTATATAGAATGGTAGGGACATCAACGCACTGTTACTATAGAATCAGTTCATGATTCTGAACACACTTTTTCTCTGAACTTCAGGCTACAGGCTACTGGGAAAAGTCTTAATGAGAGAACCTAATAACGACCGGGTTACGCTGCGCAAAGCGAGTATTGAGCTTTGATAATGAGCATCATTATCATAGCTCAGTACAGACGACAGCACATCAAGCTACTACAATCTGTCAGATTTCTTTATTACATTCTCAACTTTATCTCTAAAGCATTAAGGCTCAAGGTTGATTGGGAATATTTGACAGTTTGGGGTAGCTTGACTTTCTGTCGTACGTACTGCAATCTAACGGTCCCAGTCTGCTATTTTTATTAATTTGTCATTCCAATACATTTTTTTTTATAACATTATAAACTAGCGCTTGACCACAATCCCGCCTGATGGTAAGCAGTGACGCAGTCGTTGATGGTAAAGCGCACTAGTTTATTAAGAGCCTATTCACTCTAGCCTTGAAGACACTCAAATTGTAGTCCGACAGAAACACCGCCGCTGGCAAACTGTTCCAGTCCCTTGATGTACGCGGTATAAAGGAGGAGGCGAAACGCTTCGTCCGGATCGCAATGGTGTCAACAACGTAAGGGTGGAAACTCGCCGTACGACGGGTCGTCCGATGGTGGAACGGAGATGGGGGAATTAAATCATGCAATTCCTTCGCACACTCCCCAAAATGCACCCTATAGAAGACCGAAAGGCTGGCTACTCTACGCCTGTGATCTAGGCTTTGGATACGACTTCATTGTTATTCTGCTATAAAGTTCGTAATCTACTAAATTCATATAGATCGATTAATTCATCCAGTTATCTCGTAATGGAATGGTGATAGAATAACATTGCCGTATTGCCAATATTATAAATCCCGTTAGTAGATTTTTTTTCTGAAAATTACTTTTTAATTTGAACATTTATTAATATGCAAGGGAGTGTTGTGGGTTGATTAAACAAGAAATCATGGCCCTGGCCGTTGCACAGGCAAGTGAAGAAACACGGGTGGGTTTTAGTCAGTATAGTTCTTGCAATTTATGAGCGCGCGTGAGTTGTGCTTGTGGTATGTTGTGTACATGCACAATGCGTTAGTGTGTGTGCCTGACGGAGCGTTCAGTAGCGAGCGGTCGCCCGCTCAGGTCACTTGTGCTTATTGTTTTCACGTCGCTATCCGCCACGAAGTACCGTCAGCATGTCAAATACCGATAAAAAGCGAAAAATTATTCGTAGTGAGGCGAGTTATTTAAATATGCATTTATAGCGTTAATTTAATATTAAACTATTTGTATGGATCAACGATCATGAACATTGTATTATCTTTATTATTTGTAGGGTCGTGCAATTATCGCCCGAGTTTTTCATTTTCTTCAAGAAGAATATAATTTCATGAAGGCGAATAATAATGATAATTGTGATTTGAGTCCTTTGGCTAACGTAAGAAAACGAACCGCCGAAGCAACAGGGGTCAGTGATTGTACTGTAACTTTTATTTTGAAAGAAGAAAAAGAGATGCCCTCTACATCTGTCAAGTTTCTTTCACCAATGAAAAAACGTCGTAAAAGAAGTAACAAATTTAATTTTGATAATTACGACACTAATTTGATTCGAAGTACATTTCAAAATTATCACATCGAACACAAGGAAATTCCAACTTTAAACAAAATTCGGTCAGTTCTCAGAGAAAAGATAGACTTTGACGGGTGTCTAAGCACTTTACGTTCATTGCTCATAAAAAATTGGTTATAAATGGCGAAAGATTAGCAGTAACCGACGAGTATTACAAGAAAGGCATGATTAACAACTATGGCGTTTAAAATATTTGAAAAAGATTTCTCAGTGCCGTGCAGAAGGACGTCCTATTGTTTACACTGACGAAACATATGTTTTAACGTCACACGTTCGACAAAATACATGGGGCATAAAGGATAAAGATACTCCATTTATGAAGAAATTAAGTACTGGGAGGCGGTTTATTATAGTGCACGCAGGTACTAAAGATGGATTCATTCCAAATGCCTCATTAGTATATAAAGCATCCTCCACAACTGGAGATTATCACTCAAATATGAGTTTTGAAAATTATAAGAAGTGGCTAGAAGAGAAGCTTATGCCAAATTTGCCAGAAAGGGCAGTTATTGTGATGGATAACGCGTCCTATCATAACGCCCGCAGCAGTAAAATTTCTACGTCCAGTTCAAGCAAGAGCGATATGATAAAATGGCTAACTGATAACGGAATTTTATGTGACGAACGATTAAAAAAAATCGAACTCTATGATTTAATAAAAACTAATAAACATCGTTTCATAACATTCAAAATCGACGAAATAGTTAAAAGCAAGAATTTTGAAATATTACGTTTGCCGCCCTATCACCCTGAGTTGAACTGTATCGAAAATATCTAGGGAATTTAAAAAAATAAAATTGCAACTAAAAATATCGGGCAAAATATGACTATTTTACAAAATTTAAAAAGGAGTGTTTGAACGATATCGACAATGATACCTGGCGTAAAACTTGCAAGCATGTCGAAAAACTTGAAGAAGAATATAGAAAATATTTCGATTTGGATTTCGAGTTAACGATTAATGTAGAATCAACTGAGAGCGACACTGAAGAGTTTGAAGATAGTGACACTTCTGACGATGAATAATAATTAATTTTAATAAAACTTACTATTAAAATATTTGTTTTATTATCATTGTTGGTTTCAAAGAAAAAATAATTTTAACATTGATTATTTGTATGCTAACCGTAGCGCGCCTACGCGCACGCACACATTTACACGTATACAGATACGACTTGAACACAACTAAGAGCCACGCGCGTTCGTGAATTGCAAGAACTATAAAAGTCTGACACGCTGTTCCGCTCTGCCTAGAGTGGGAGAGATCATTTGATGATTTCCCATCCGAACCAAAAAAAAGAGTGTCCGTCATTGACCACTGGATATCATCATGCCGCTATTTTGCTAGTAAATTACGAAACTTGTCAAAATCGATAATTATGAGATCACTGATAGAGCATTTTGACACTATTGTAATAGCAGACTAGGGCCGCTGCTTGTTTGTTTACCAAATCAATGTTACGTTCTTATTAAATCATTTAGTCAGTAGACATTTAAAATTGAAACTTTTTTGGAAACAAACCTCATTTTTTTATTCATTATAAACTAGTGCTTGACTGCGATTCCCCCTGATGGTAAACAGTGATGCAATCGTTGATTATGAAGAGTCTATTCAGTCAAAAAAAAAAAAACTGATTGAACAGGAAGGAAGACGGCAGTTGAGGGAGGTGATGCAATGTTTAACCCAACAACAAGATCAACGATGCTGCGGCTGCCGCCTGAGGGAGACTGATCTGAAGACTATCCACGATCATACTCTCGACATTCGGTGCATCGTACCCGGCACACATTGCAACAGAACTGCTCAGACTCATCCTCCGTACGGCTTCACCAGACATCATGTCGGAACACTACGAAATTACACGACGAATTTAACAACATATCGAGAAAACGCAAATATGCCAAAATGCTTTGCAGGGTTCCGGAACCGATACTTAGTAGTTGAAGCTACTAGACCAATTTCCGAAAGTCCATCGTCAATCGTAAAGCGCTCCATTGCTAAAAAGAGATTGTGCTATTAGTTCTACAGACTTCAGAGTGAAATGTGAAGTGAGTTTATTGTCAATAACATCAGTCGCTGGAATGACAACTCACTTGAAGCTGATGATGAGATTTTCACTGAATAATAATTCGCCAGTATAGTTATCTCTCTCTCTTGCGCAGGCACAATCGTGTCTGTAACACAACGTAATCGCGCACGTCACGGCTTTAATACGGACGCTGATCATTACGGATACGTAGCATGTCATGTGAGTTTTACCAAGAACAAAGTTGCTTATACACAGTAGATAACATATGTAGATATATCGATTCCCGTGGTAGGTGCCCATCTACATTCCAAAGAGATAAGTCTTAGACAGTATAATTGCCAGTTTCAATACATTAGCTCAGTTTTGGCAGCTTTACCGAGCGTTAGTTCTGCATACCGACGTTATGGCCTAATCTTTGAAAATGATATTCGTTTTGTTTATACATAGTTGGCTCTTTACAGTAGTCAATTGTTTCTTGAAAATAGAAACAGAGAAAAGACATAAATAGTGTGCTACAGGTTGTATACAGCTGAAAGCTTATTCTTGTAATTTAAAACGATTAAAATGTAATTGTCAAAAATAAATTATCAGAAATATAAGAAAATTAGAGGTATTTTTGACAGACTGAGACTAAAGTCAGACAGTGAACGTTCTTTATTAATTAATTACTATACATCACAGAACGTCAGGATTCCTAATATAATGGAAGAAGCAAGAGCACGAGATAAGCAGGCAACGTATTTCTACATCTTGATTTATGACTTTTTATAACTTTATGATTATCCATACTGTTATGTAATGAAACACCGCGATCAAGATGGCAACTACTTTATTATATCATGTAGGTAGGTGAACATTACTACACATATACGAGTACCCACAACATCTTCCCCTTTAAAAACACAAAGAAAACAATAGTAAAAGGAAAGTAAACAAAGTTTGATATTTAACTTTTCCGAGCCTTACTACTTACCGCGATCAAGATGGCAATTACTTTATTATATCATGTAGGTAGGTGAACATTACTACACATATACGAGTACCCACAACATCTTCCCCTTTAAAAACACAAAGAAAACAATAGTAAAAGGAAAGTAAACAAAGTTTGATATTTAACTTTTCCGAGCCTTACTACGCGTTACAGGTGGTGAATACGAACTTCGCATACTTTTATCAATGTTGATGCTTGGTTCATAGTCATCATCCTCCGAGACATATACATCATCCTCCGAATTACAATTTTGTTCATCATCATTATCATCATCGGATAGAACAATATAATTAACAGTTTTGCTAGTCTCTTTTTTATTATCACCCATACTCTTAAGCAAATGTCGGTGATTTCGACGATCAATACCTTTTTTGTTTTTTATAATGTATGATCGCGGTGTTGACGCCTTTGCTACACCTTTGCCTGGGATTCTCTCGTTATTATTTTCTAACATAATGACGTCATCGCCAACACATAACTCTGGTAAAGGTTTACAATGTCGATCGTAATACGATTTACTTTTCATTTGCTTACAGAGTAATTCTTTATGCTGTATAATATCATCACAATTTGTTCGTTTTATTAAACCTAACGTTATACAAGCTTGCAATCCCAACACACTTTGACAATCACCAACAGCAATTGCAAATTTAATTGTATACTCAACATTCTTAAACCACCATGTCAAACTACATATACCTTTTATAGGAATACAATCGCCACTGTACGATTGTAGTTTCACATGTTGATTAATACATATTAACTCTTTGTCGTAACCAAGTGATAAAAATCGTTTATAAGATAAAACACTAATATCTGCACCCGTGTCTAATTTAAATTTCTCTGAACCGTACTCCCCATGCAAAGTTTCAAACCAGTCCTCCGACAGTGAATTAATCTCAGGAACGTTATACAGAATAGATATAAAAAATGACTCGCAATCATCAATATCGTTGAACTTCTCTTCACTCATACCTACATCATGCACTTTTTTAACACTTTTTTTTAATCTGCACATTCTAGCGAAATGCCCATGGTTTTCACATACATAACACTGCACAGAGGTAGCTGGACACGAGCCCGGCTCCGTACATTGACCTCCACACCTGAGACAGTGGCCCGATGCGCCCGCCTGCCGCACCGCTCTGCTGCCGGAGGCGGCCCCGGCCGCACCGCGTGCTCCGTGGTCACCGCGCCCGCGCCAGCCTGCTCGGTTGCCTGCGCCGCGCACGCCAACCGCGTTAACGTGCGCCGACGACGTTGACTCCCCGGCGCCTACCGCACCGCGGGTCTCCAACAAGCGACCGCTGTCTGTTGATACTTCGTTGACTTGTACGATCTTAATAGCTTTTTCCAATGTGAGATCTCCTGTTCTCAGCAATCGATCACGTACAATCGAACTTGCTATGCCACAAACAATGCGGTCACGAATAATCTCCTCTTCTAAATCTTTAAAACAGCAATATTTACTCAGAAGTTTCAATGCAGTTACATATTGATCTATCGATTCGCCAGTCTCTTGATTCCTAGTAAAAAAATTGTATCTGGCCAATGTAATATTTTGTCTCATTCCAAAATATTCATCAAACTTCTTTATTAACAAAGTGACGTCATTCTTATCACTTTCTAGAACGAAGGTAAAAGTCTCATACACATCGAACCCCTCGGAGCCAATAAGATTGATCAGTAAACTGGCCTGTACACCATCGTTTTCTTTATGCATCCCAGATGCTTTTAGAAACAACATAAATTGCGTTTTCCATTTCTTCCACGCGTCAGCCCGGCTGACGGAGCTGCCTTGCAAACATAATTCTGACGGCGGTCGCGCGTGTTCCATACTTTATTAGCACTACTAAATATAATTTGATTATATTACGACACTGATATAATAGATTAAGTACGAGCTATTATTTGTTTTCACCGCTGTCACCATGTTATGTAATGAAACACCGCGATCAAGATGGCAACTACTTTATTATATCATGTAGGTAGGTGAACATTACTACACATATACGAGTACCCACAACACATACTGTTTTTTTTTGTTCGTTTTGTTTACATTTTAAAACATGGCCAACCAACCCAACCAAAGGAATTTACGAGTTCTACATGTGAGTATGTGACTTATACAACTCTTAAATTCCTTTCAATATGTGTGTAGAGTCATGGTCGCCTTACTTAAGAGTTGTCGTGGTTTCGAACCCAAAAAAATGCTTAACTTCGTGCTAATAATTCAATCACCACTGCTCTCAAAACGGCGAAGAAAAACATGGGAAACAGGCATGTTAATCAACCCGTACGATCTAGGACATGTATGTGTATTAAAATCTATTACATTGCCAACTCCTTCAAGGATTACACCTTAGGATTGACTCTTCAATCAATCAACTCAGTTTATTGTAGTCCACTGTTGAATATAGGCAAAGGCCAATGTTCAACGGTGGTCTACAATAGGCTGAGTAATACTCAGCCTGCAATTCGCCTTCCGCATTTGACTGTCCCAGCCACCTTTTTTATGTCAGCCATCCATCTAGGTGTGGGGCGCCCCACACTATGCTTGCCGATACACAGTCTCCACTCCACGAGTCGTCTTCTCCATTCTCCACTGGCTATCTGTCCTTCGACAAACATGTCCAGCCCACTGTCATTTCAGTTTGTCGACTCTGCAAGCTAATTTCATTGCTGGTTTTATCCTTAAATGAGACTCCAAGCTCATCGCTTGATAAAGGGCTGAGCAACGTTGAATTTGTAGCAAGTTCCACAACTAGGGTCCTAGTTTCGGATAGGTAGGTAGTTACAAAATGAAAATAACACCTCCTACAAAGTTGTTTATGCCCCAATTATTATAATAAAAAACAAAGTAATCAGTGCACCCGATGGTTGGTTGAACTTACTGAAGTCAATGTCAATCGGTCACGTTTTAATCCACTGAATATTATTCCATTTAGTAACAGAGCTTATCTACATATTAACTCACAATATTTTTAAAATAAATGAACATTAAAAGTATCATAACATCGTGCCAGTTAATCCGTAAAGTTAGGTAAATAATTATATTATCTCCGGGCACACATCTAGACTCTGTTAGAGAAATTCGTAATGGAAAATGCCAATATAGAATATTTTCTTACCTGGGAAACTAACCCAGGACGTCGTGTCTCTATCTGTGTTCGTGATCCTTAGACTATGTACATAGATAAGAGGTTAGAGACAATTTTTTTTTTATTAATTATAACTAGGGCTTGACCGCAATTATGTTGATGGTAAGTAGTGATGCAATCGTCGATGGTAAAGCGAGGTAGTTTATTAAGAGCCTATTCAGTCTAGCCTTGAAAACACTCAAATTGTAGTCCGATGGAAACACCGCCGCTGGAAAATTGTTCCAGACCCTCAATGTACGCGGTATAAAAGAGGAGGCGAAACGCTTCGTCTGGATCGTAGTGGGGTTAACAACGTCATCATCATCTAAGCGTTTATCCCGGTTGCATCCGCGAATTTCGCGTTGGAGCCCGGGGCCCACTCGGAGGGGAGTTAACAACGTAAGGGTGAAAACTTGCCGTATGACGGATCGTCCGATGGTAGACTGGAGATGGGGTAATTAAATCATATAGTTCCCTCGCACACTCACCAAAATGCATCCTTTAGAACACCGAAAGGCTGGCTACTCTACGCCTGTGCTCCAGGCTTTGGAGACCGTTTTTAGTTAAATCTGGGTCACCCATCAGTATTTTCGCACGCCTCTCCACTGAATTCCAAGTAGCCAGGTGACATTTTGCAGCACCAGCCCAAATGTGGCTGCAGTACTCCACACACGAACAGACCTATGCTTTGTACAACATTAGAAGCTGTCCTGATATGAAGTACCGCCGGACCTTTGCGATAACGCCAAGTTTCCTTTCGGTCACCTTGGCCTTGGACCGAATGAACCGCCCAAAGTTTACGTTCAAGGAGATCTCCCAAAAACTGAAGGCGGGCGGTGCACTCCAAGGATACAAGGTAGGAGCCAAGGTGAACGGGCTTCTTTTGACGGTGAAAAGAAACGTCTGTGTTTTGGCGGCTTTGAATGCTACATGGTTGGCATTGCCCCATTCGGAGACTGCCTGTAGTCCAACACTGATACGCTTCACCATAGCCTCTCTTTCGAACCGGATTGATTCTCTACTAGCCTGAGCACCCGGCAGGTATCTCTCCACAACTGTGCTGTCTTCTGTATACCCATAGACACCGGGCATCAGCAAATCGTTAATATCCAGCAGGAATACAGTTGCAGAGAGAACCACCATTATTCCCACGGTATTCACCCTGAGGAATACCGGCATTAGTCGACATGGGCTCAGATGAGCATCCGTCGACAACAACTCTGAGGGACCGTTTAGTCGGGAAGTCTTTTACCGAGCCAGTCATGCCATTAGGTATGATAATGTATCTCTATCTCAAAATACTGTATCACTAAATAGAGGTGTTGTTACGTAACTGCCGAAAGTAGGGCCTTTGTTTCGAAGTAAGTATAAACAGGACATCAGTAGAGTTGTATTACGAAAATCTTCTTAAGTCATATCATAATCAATCCAAACAGAATGTAATCAGTGATAAAGCAAAGGACTCCTCTCCGTAAGAGAGGTCCACCACGCACCAAAATATCGCTTATCTTCGAATGTATTGGTTCTAGAAGATGTCGGATTCCTCATCATCAAATCATCTAATTACCTCTTCCGCATTGGACGGAGCTGAAGAACTCGGGCTTACTTTATTTGCCTTTATGCCAGGGTCCACAGTATCTCTTTTAAATAATCCGCGACATTGGCACGCATCAGTCCTAGTGAACCCCGTCACAATGTGCTGATATCTCTTTGATGTGCGGGTCGACCTGGCCCGGTTCTTACAAAGCGGAGAGCCCATTGCCGCCCGCAATTCACCTACAGTAGTCGGGAGTTTGATGTTCACTTAAGCACAAGTACACGAGGGTTCGAAAATACAAAGTGAAATATATCTCATGAGTTTGTTTATCATCCAAAATCTCGGTAGAAAAGAGGTAATCACAAAAACAAGAAGTGTTACTAATTACACGGCGCTAATGTTCAACGATAGGCGTTTAGCGTGGATATGACGCATGTTTACCCAACTTTTTTGTGTTTTTGTTCTTCTTTTGCGCCATGCTTACAGCAAACAAAAGTATTTTCTTTCTTTTACATCTTGCCAGTCGTAAAATCACAGTGCTAATTTGGTGGATTCTTTGCTCCCCTACCGATATAAATATCCATCTACGGATATTTTATCTCCTGATTGTTCAATTATGGTTTATATCTATTAAATTTTTTGTATTTTATGGTCATTTAATAGCTATTTCCTGTATGTTGCACCTGCTATGTCTGCCACTGCTGTTGCATCCTTAAGGTGATCCCTAAGCTTGTCTGATAGAAAATGGCCCAAAACGTAACGCAATTTTCACACACTAAGCCACTTTGCCAGCAGTTTTTCTCGGTGGTAGGCCATAATATCGGCTGCCGGCAGAAGTTACCACTCACCAGACATTTATTTATTTATTTATTTATTTAGTCTAGCCGCCAAGCGATTTATCCTGTTCCGGCATGATGTCTGGTGAATCCGTACGGAGGACGGGTCTAATCAGTTGTGTTGCGATGTGTGCCCGGTACGATGGTCGTGGAGGGTCTCCAGATCAATCTCCCTATGGCGCAGCATCGTTGGTCGCGTTGTTGGGTTTAACATTGCATCACCTCGCTCAACTGCCGTCTTCCTTCCTATACACTAAATTTTTTAAGTAAATAGGCTTAATAAGGTTCTGGAGTGGCAGCCACGTACTGGAAGACGCAGCGTAGGGTGGCCCCCAACAAGGTGGACCGGTGACCTGCTGAAGGTCGCGGGAAGCCGATGGATGCGGGCAGCACAAGACCGGTCAGCGTGGAAAGCCTTGGGGGAGGCCTTTGTCCAGCAGTGGACATCCATAGGCTGAACAAGAAGAAGGTTTAATAAACTAGCGCGCCATCATTATCATCATCATTACCAACCTTTTTTATCATCCCACTGCTGGGCACAGGTTTCCTCTCATTCGGAGAAGGATTGAGCGTAATCACCACGCTTGCTCAATGCGGGTTGGCGATTTCAGACTTAAAGTCCAGGTTTCCTCAAGATGTTTTCCCTCACCTTCAGTCATTGGTACCTTACAGTGGCGAAGAGTCCATACAAGCCGATTCCCACCGGGTTACCTTTCAAAAATCAGTTCCATATTCATACAAAAGTATTTACATTCTATTTCATTAACAAAGTATTATTAATCAAATACCGGCGCGATTTACAATAGCAATCGCAATTTTTAGCAATACCCTAAGTATCACATTTCATTTTATAGTCGTAAATTAATCAGCGCTTCAATTTTTCGTAATTCTTTTCGTAGTTCTCTTGAAGGAAGCCGACGAATTTCAGCTTACCTATATCAACGTTTTACTATGCGGCGTAAAGAGAGAGCGTGTCAGACCATCTCTTTCTAATGCTCGCTAACCATCGGTAAAACTTGATAAATATGAGGCTACTCGCGGGCGGCTTATAGTACTCTCCTCTACTCTATTAGAAAGAGACAAAGAAACCACGCCACTACTTTTGCTTAATATTTTTGTTGGTTTTGGATCGGTGTTTGTGTGGTTCGGTTTTTAACACTTTATTATTTTTGTAATTTTTTATTTTATTTTTTCTTGACTCTTATTCCCTGACAATAGGTACTTAACTTAGTACTTACTAACAAGCATGCATGTGTGGTATAGAGATGCACGTCGAAAAAGGCTTTTCACAAAGCCGCTTTTATCATACTTGAAAGACACTGTTATCAAATCATCAGTCCTTTTTTGTATGGTGAAGGTGGGGCTTTTCATATTATTCTTATCTGAAGACCTCCTCCAAGATATCCTGCAGTAGGTAAGTGTTTAAGTGTTTATTTTTTTGGACCGGCTTCCCTTTGTCAAAATTTCACCCTTCGCCACTGGTACCTTACCATAAACGATTGCATCACTGCTTATCATCAGGCTGGATTGCAGTCAAGGACTAGTTTATAATTATAAAAAAAAGTTGTTTCTGTGCTAAATCGTGTCGCAAAAGTAGACATGACCTAAGACAAAACTAAGAGGTCAGGAGTTACAATAACAGTGATAACGTTTCTCGTTTACTTTTTAATCTTTTTACACAAGTTATTGCTTTATGAACTTTCTAGAAAATCTTTCTAGATCTTTAGGATTTGATTATAAACGACTTTCACATTTTATATTAATAAGAGTAGTTAGAAGTATGATAGGGAGGATCTATTAGTAGGAATAAAGAACATTAAAAAAAAGTAAATGACGTTTAAATATCATAATATATGTTTCTCACTTTCGCAAGGAACTTAAGTGGCTCCTAATCCACCTTCGCAAGAATATTAGGATTTTATGTCTTCATTTCAACTCTTACACAACCCGTCTTACGCGCTCTCTAGCGGCGCACCGTGTAGATCACACCTAAAAATCCATTCTTAAATTTCATTCTCATAAACGAGTTAAAAAGGAGTTTGTAAATTTACCAGATTCTGCCACGACTTCGTCCACGAGTTTCCTTTACCTCAACCCACCTCGATTTCATTTCACTAATCAACTAAAATAATGCGGTCGAGGATAGAATCCGTTGCTGACATCAGCTATAGTTACCTACATTAGCTAATAAAGATCAAAACAAAAACTTAAACATTTATTCAACGCGTACCTAATGTCAGTATTATGTCAAAAACCATATAATTGTATCGTGTTTAGACTAAACAAGTGATAAGCATAGTTATGACATCGACGGCCGAAATGTAATTAAAGGTCGAAACATACTATCAAAACGCAACGCGATGTGTTGTGTCGACACCCGACGCTCGCCGTGCACATAAGCAACACGCCACACGATGCTACAACACGTATCGTGTAGTGTAGTCTCTCACGAAATACTGAAGTGTATTGACGTGTCA
This sequence comes from Sesamia inferens, assembly GCA_037179545.1. Lineage (NCBI taxonomy): Eukaryota > Metazoa > Arthropoda > Insecta > Lepidoptera > Noctuidae > Sesamia > Sesamia inferens. The sequence goes on along the minus strand of CM073938.1, from coordinate 15,573,163 downwards.
TGTGACCATGGATTCGATTCTGCTTGAAGATGAGCTAGATGAGGATTTTAAAGAACATTTATTACAGATTTTGGGGATATATTTTGTACAGAAACAGTTAATAAAAAAGCCGTACTCATATCATATAATAATGAGTACTTACCATTTTTCCCTAATTCTACCTATTAATTCTTCATCCGACATTTTAAACCAATTTTTAAACAAATTTAAAAAAAAATATCTTTTCTTTTAAAATTTGTTTAACCCTTAAAAATGTTCACGAAAGACTGACGCGTGGCGTCGGGTATTAACTAGAAACACACTGCGCTGATTCGTCGGGTGGCGTGTCCCCCCCTTCTCCCGGCAACACGCTGATCCAAATCTGTTGGATGTTGCGGCGTGTGATCACGTAACGTGTTGCCTATACGCTTTTGACCATATTAAATAAATGGAATTAAAACGTACTCACATGCGTCGGGTGGCGTGGCGTGGAGTCACGTTTGGATAGTATGTTTCGACCTTCATTCTGCAGTTCAACAAAAAAAAAAAAATCGTTGAGATCGAACCTGCAGTACATAGCGCAGCATCAACCACTAAGCCATCTACTATATTACTATATCATCAGTCTGTTACTATGCAGACACGCAAGTGACCCTTAACCTAAAACAAAAAAAAAATTAAGTAAGGTCAGATGGAGTTAAAATAACAGTGTTTGATAACGTTTCTTGTTTAGTTTTAAACTGTTTACATAAGATAATGCTGTATGGACATTCGAAATTTTTCTCAATCTAGTATTGATCGAGAGAAATCTTTTAATCTTGAACTTAATTCATGAACTCACACTTTTTTTTCTAAAGGGCAGTTAGATAAAATGCACAAAACTATCGCTATAATGTTTTTTTTTTTAATATAAATTATAAACTAGAGCTTGACCGCAATCCCGCCTGATGGTAAGCAGTGATGCAATCGTTGATGGTAAAGCGCGCTAGTTTATTAAGAGTCTATTCACTCTAGCCTTGAAGACACTCAAATTGTAGTCCGACGGGAACACCGCCACTAGCAAATTGTTCCAATCCCTCGGTTTAAAAGAGGAGGCGAAACGCTTCGTCTGGATCGTCGTATTTTCTTTTCTTTTTTTAATTCTTATTTTATTTAAAGAGGGTTTTAATCTATATAGATAATGCCACCGTTATCATTACAATTCAACCTTACTTACTAGTCAACAACTAAATCTTCTCTTACATTGCCTCTGCGAAGGATAACAACATTTATGAGCCTGTACAGAATTCAAAGAAAAGAAAGTAGGAACTTCAGAGGCATCCAGGATTCTGGACAGCAAGGACGCTGTTACATACCCCAGTTTTGCACATACAATCTTGTCTTTCTGGCTCATCCACGTTCCATGATTATATGATAAACGTCTTCAAACAAGTTGCATTCCACACAATTTGGTGACTCAACTTTACCCATTAAAGATTCAATTTTATTAAGGGGTAAGTACATAATTATCAAAACGGTTTCAACGTTACGAGATGTTACTATTCGTAGTCCTTAAGCAAATGCTTTAAAAAATCAGCGTTGTAATACTGCTTTAGTAAAAAAGAGTGTTTTAGGAATGGCACCGCGCATCTAACAAAAAATTACCAGTTGGCATAAAAAAATTGATAAAACATTTATTAATTGAGAAATGTTATTATACAACTGCGAATTCCTAAATGACAAATTAATGTAGACTTATTTATTTTGACTAGCGAAATTACTCCGTATTGTGACATTGTTTTTACTCATTTATCATTATTTAGTTTCATTTTGACATTACAAAATTAATAATCTGTTTTTTTTTTTTGCATTTAGCATGATTGACTAATTTTTTTTAATGTTTTGCATGCAAGTATGTATATTTGTACGCTTCTTAGCATAACATAGCGACCTATAAACATAAATTTTAGAACTGTATACCTATGTGTGTACCTATGTTATACAAATAAAATTGATTTTGATTTTTAATTTTGATTGTGTCCGGAGCGAAGTCGCAGAGCAGTTATGATTTTCTCCCTTTCCGTATTGGCACTGTCTATGTTCTATGTTCTATGTTATTGGTTCGGTTTCCGCACTCAGTCCCTTCAGCGGACCATTGTGCGTGGACCATGGCGGCCTTTGGCGGATTATTCCAGCCAGCCCACCTCCCTCCAAAAGCTCATCAGGTCTCCTAGCCTGTTGAGAACATCTGTGTAACATCTTGGTGCTCCTATGAATTTGTTTCTTATTTGGGTTACGCCTGTACACTCGAAGAGTACATGCGCAACTGTTTCGTCAGCCTCTATGCAGGCTCTGCACAGAGGGCTGTCCGTTACACCTATTGTGTGGAGATGCTTATTCAGCAGGCAGTGGCCCGTGATGATCCCCGTCATCAATCGTAGGGTTTTCCTATCCAGGCGCAACAGCTTTTTGGTTAGCTTGCCATCTAGGGATGGCAGAGCCTCCTTGGACTGCCTGCAGCCCGGTGACGAGGACCACCAAATCTCCGCTTGTTCGTAGGTATACCTTTGTAGCCATCTTCGTATTTGAATGAAGGGGATAGGCACAATGGGCTCCGGTCCGCTGACCAACGCGCTGGATGCCCTTCTGGCCAGCTCGTCAGCTGCGTCATTACCCAGTGAACCGCTGTGGCCCTTTATCCATTGCAGTGCCACGGTATTGCGGTCTGGTGCAGCTATCCGTTCCAGTGCATCGTGGCACTCAAGTACCAGACTTGATGTGATGCATCCCTGTTTTAGGGATTGGAGGACGGAAGCACTGTCAGTGAGTATGCGGATGCGCGTGTCCGCAACTCTCCTGGCTTTTATGGCTAGGGCTGCAAGGGTAATGCCCACACACTCTGCTTGGTAGACCGTGTTGAGCATCCCTAGCGATCTGGATATATTTATGTTGAGGTCCTGCGAGAACACCCCGACGCCCGTTCCCTGGTCGGTTTTTGATCCGTCGGTGTATACTCTCAGCTCCTCCGGACCTGAGTAATCGCACTGCTCTTCCTCAAGTACTATCTGATAGTGCTTTTGAAAGCAGTATTGCTTTGGTACTCTGTCATTGGGTGCTTGTATCATTGGTTGCCTTTTGATTGCATCTAGCATTAGGCGCGTATGTTTGACCCTGGAGTCTTTGCTCAGGGTTCCTGATAGGTGGAGTCTGAAGGCAGCCAGTGTTGCTTCCTCCCTCACAACAAGGTGAAGGGGGGGCAGTCCTAACATCGCCTGCAGGGCGGCTGTAGGCGTGGTACTCATGCAACTGGTGATTGCCACACACGCCAACCGTTGTAGTCTTTCGAGGTCCTTTTGGGCTGTGCTCAGACTAGTTCTTGGCCACCAGACTAGTGAGCCGTATGTAATAATTGGCCGGATGATTGTGGTATAAAGCCAGTGAGTGACCTTGGGGCTAATCCCCCAGTTTTTACCAAGCATCCGCTTGCATTGCCACATTGCTATGCTGGCTTTTGTTGTGATGTAGTTGGTATGTTTCGCCCAATTCAGCTGTTTGTCCAGGTACATGCCTAGGTATTTTGTTTCAGCAGATAGGCTTAGGGTGGTGCCAAAGAATCTTGGCAGATTTAGCGGTGTGAGCTTTCTCTTTTTTGTGAAGAGGATCAGCTCGGTTTTAGTGGGGTTCACAGATAGTTGGTGTGTATCGCACCAATTTTCTACGATTTTCAGGGCCTGGTGCATTAGATTGCACATGGTGTTTTCATGCATACCGTTTATTATTATTGTTATGTCGTCGGCATAACCCACGGTATAGTAACCTTTGTCATTTAGTGTTTTTATTAGGCTGTCTACTACCAGATTCCATAGTAACGGCGAGAGAACGCCTCCTTGCGGACATCCCTTCGCCACGATGGCCCTTGTAGTGTCGTTCACGGTAACTTGCACGGCTCTTTGGCCGAGCATGTTAGCGATCCAGCCTCTCAGTGACGGGTTTATGGTATGCCTGTTCAAGGCAGTGCTAATGCTTGTGAAGGTGGTCTTGTCAAAGGCGCCTTCGATGTCAATGAAGACGGCTAGTGCTGAGCATTTGTGATCCACGGCGCATTCAATCTTGGATATTACGCTGTGCAGCGCAGATTCTGTTGATTTGCCTGTGGAGTACGCATGCTGTTGTCTGTGGAGTGGCTTTGCCTGGAGAGGTCCGTCGCGGATGTACCGGTCGCAGATTCTCTCTAGGGTTTTTAATAAGAAGGATGTGAGGCTTATGGGTCGGTATGATTTGGGTAGTGTGTAGTCCGATTTGCCAGGCTTAGGTATGAAGATAACCTTCACTTCCCGCCATGCAAGGGGTATGTATCTGTACGCTATGCATGCCTGAAAGATGTTTACTAGGCATGGAGCGATGTGCACCAAACCCCATTGTAGTAGGGCTGGGAAGATGCCATCCAACCCCGCGGACTTGTATGGCTTGAAGGTGTTGATAGCCCACTTTAATCGGTCTTCTGTTATTAATTTGTAGGCATTGGACCAGTCTTGCTCTGTCGGAGTCCATTTTGGTGCAGCCTCCCAGGTCCTGTCCTCCAGGAGTTTGCAGTCCGGGAAGTGTGTTTCCAGGAGGACTCTGCTGGTTTCCTGATCCGTTGTTGTGTATGTGCCATCGGGTTTTTTCAGCGCTCCAAGGGTTCGGTCCTGATCGGTTGATAGGATTTTCCTTACCCTTGCGGCTTCGTTGTTTTCCTCTATAGACTCACAGAATTTCCGCCACGCTGTTCTTCTGGCGGTTCTGATTTGTTTCTTGTAGGTGTACTGGGTTTTTTTGTAAGTTTCCCAGTCTTCTGTGAGCCTACTATTTTTTGCTCTGTTGAAGTGCTTTCGTAGTGTTTGACGTAGCTTACCGAGCTCGGGATTCCACCACGGATTTCGCTTGCTGTTGGCTCGCGGTGTCCTTAATTTACAGCAGGCGTGGTAAGCTTCTATTATGTATTCTGAGAGCTTTGTTGCGGTGTATTCTAGCTGTGCAATTGTTATTATGTTTGTTTGTGACAAGTGCCTAGCTAGTAGGGCAGCTAGAAGGCGCTTGTAGCCGGGCACATCGGTACGCCTTGGGTTACGCTTCGGTGCGGGCTTACTCACGTTAGTGGTCAGTGTAAAGCGGATTCTTCTATGGTCTGAGCAAGAAGGTTCGCCCGACACATGCCAATTCGTGATAAGGCTCGCAGCATTTTCCGAAGCGAGTGTTAAATCTATGATGGTTTGTCCTCGGACTGTAACCCAAGTGGGTTCAGAGCCTCGGTTTATAATGTTGAGGTTAGTTGAGAACAAATAAGTGGATAATACCTCTCCTCTGGGGTTTGTTGTCTCGCTGCCCCAAAGTGGGTGATGGGCATTCGAGTCAGTGCAGATGACCAGGTCTAGCCCAGCGTCCTCGCAGTGCTGCACTAGGTCGGCCATCTCCTTCGGCGGGCAGTTTGTGTCTTCACCCGGCATGTACACCGAGGCCAGTATGATGTCTCCGGTGTCACCTATGGTCCCAAGCCTGACAGCTGTCAGGTCTCTGGAACAGAATTGGGTGAGTAGTGTGGTGGGGGTATCTTTGGGTGCGTAGACGCAGGTTCTGGGTTTATCCGTGTTATGTGTGTTAAGTATTAACTTACCTCCGATGTTGCTGAGGCCACATATTCTGTTGTTCCTGATCCACGGCTCTTGGATCAGTGCGATGGTGTTGGGCTTAACCTCCAGCGCTCTGCGTAAGCTAGCCGTGGCAGTCTGGCTGTGCTGGAGGTTAGCTTGTATAATGTTGAGTGGCGTTGGCGGTGATGAGTGGGGTGGGGTGTTAGTCGGTGTCCGATCCATCGGAACATCCTTCCCCCACCTCATCCCTGTACGCACTGAGTAGGTCTTCTGGTGATGCCAGGAGCTGTATGGCCCGGTCAGGAGATGAGAGCGTAGATGGCCCGGCTTCCTGTTCGTCAGCCATCGCTGCTCGGGCCATCTCCTCCTCCAGTTGGGCAATGTCCAAGTTGTTGTCTTGTGAGTCCGTCGGTACTGTTTGTGTCTCACTCGTAGGGTCTGAATTGCTGTCGGAGGGCTGGGTGCGGGGCCAGAAGCGCACGTATATCGACCCCAGGAGGTACGATACCCGCCGCTCCCGAGCCAGGACCTTTTCCACGTCCTCCGGTGGCACACCCAGGGTCAAGTAAGACCCATAGTTGTCACCACCGACGGTGGTTGCCCTATATAGTGACCACTGCGCCATGTTGTACCACTTGTTCTGACGGATCAGAGTTCTGTGGAGCCTCCGCATGTCTCCCGTGTAACGGGGGACAAAGAGGGAGGCCTTAACACGGGTGGGCACATCCGACTGCTTCAGTACCGTCAGTTTAGTGTCTGAGTCTGGGAGATTCAATCGGGGCACGTTTTTGGTCAGCCAGGTCAAGGCGTCGTCGTCCTCGCACCACACCTGCACTGTGCCGTCCACTACCCGTGGGTATCCGCGGAAGGCAGGGAGTTCCGTGGTGGGGTCGTCGTCGTCGAATAGGAGCAGGTTTTCCAGTCCTGCCTTGACCTGTTCGGCTTCCTCTGGAGTTAGGTCTCTCGAGGGGGGGGAGCAACAAATTGCCACGGCGAGACGCGCAGGAATGTCCTTAGTGGCCCGCGCGTAGCTCTTTGCTTCTCCCTGGTCGGAGTGGATCCTCGCACGTTTTGCATCCCCCTGAAGCGTACCCGGTGAAGCCGAGTCGTTTGGGCGCTCTCTCTTCGACGAGCCCGTACCGCTTGGTCCAGGCTGCGTCGCAGAGGCGTCCGTTAGGGTGGTAGGCTTTTTGTGCGAGGATCCGCCCCGTTTCCCTCTGGTCTTTTTGGTTTTTGGTCTGTCCGTTGGCAAGGATCGGCTTACGACCCCGGCTGGCTCCGCCTCATATGAGGGCTTTTCGCGCGGGGTTGCCCCCTCGCGTACTTGCCCCTGGGCTCGTGGTTCCGCGTCCGGCCTCTTTTCGCGCTGGGTTGCCCCTTCGCGTACTAGCGGCCGGTCGCTTGGTCCCACGTCAGGCCGCTTTTCGCGCTGAGTTGCCTCTTCGCGTACTTGCGGCCTTCCCACCTTTTCGGCGTCCGATTGTGCTCCGCGCTGGCACATGCCTTCGCGGATTTTGCGCTTTCGGTCGCCTACTTTCCTCCCCCGGCTAGCAGGCTTTCCGCGCTTGGGTAGCAGGCGTAGGCCTTCCGCCGGGCGAGTGGTTGAGCCGCCAGGTTCGCTCACCTTTCCAGACGCCGTCTGCGTATCTGTCAGTTTCGGGTTGGTGGCACTGTTCTTCACGTTGCTCTGATTCCAGAGGTTCGTGGAGGGCGCACATCCTGTGTCAAGTGTTGGCGCGTGTGTCGCTGCCGGGATGGTGCTAGAGGGCGCGTTGGTCGCTGCCTGTGTTATGGGCGCTAAAGCTGCCGGCCGTGCTGAAGTGCACGGCGAACTGATGCAAAATGTAGCCCCCCCCAGAGTACGTTGGGGGCTGACCGCCGTGGCGGTGTGGGATTCCCCGGCTTGGCCGGGACCCACCTGGGTAGTCTCTTCCTTATTCTGCATGTTCATTGTTAGGGGGGTGGTGGGCTTTTTTGGAATCGAGGTTGCCCTTCCTCTGGGACCGACGGGATATGGGAATAGGAGGGAGGGAAGTAGGGAGGGAAAGGTGTTTGATGGATGGGTTGGTTTTTTTTTTTTTTTTTTTTTTTTTTTTTTTTTTTTTTTTTTGGGTGGGTCACCCTAGGTCTGGGATTTGACCTAGGGATTTAGAAAGGAGTGACGGGAAGTAATGATAAGGGGTGGGATGGGTTTATGTGGATTATTAGGAACATGGGATGGGGTGTGTGGGTTACCCTAAACCTGGGGTTTGGTGTTCGGGCACTTCTCTTGTCCGGGATCTCTTACGAGATGCTCCGGGCGCGGGACCAGCCACGGGTGGCCAGTCCCGCAGCCGGAGTTGGGCTATCCGCAACCTGCCCACCCGCTCGGTTGCATGAGAAGAAGTGCCCGGCTGTCCGGGTCGCTCCACCACGGATGTACGTATACATACGCGTTGGCGCGGTCCGGCCGCCCCGAGTTGGCACTGTCAGTTCATTTACTTTTGAGTATATTCGCATATTATATATTGGCATACCATATACTTTTACTGCGGCTCCTTTCATTAAAATATTCTTGTCAGCTATTTTATTCTACAGTAAAGTTCAGCAGGTATAATATGGAATACCGGAATACCTACTTTTCACCATCGCTTGATGCCTCTTTATCGAACTGATTGACCCTCTCATTGCCTTCAATGCCAATGTGAGAAGGCACCCATTATATAATAAAATTGTAATTTACTATTAGTTTGTACATCAAATCTTATATAGCTTAGGCAATGGAAATTCCTCGCTTATGACATGCAAGGCACTGCGACAATCAGTAAAAATTAAAAAGTCAGAACATGTTAAAGTATTGAGTCAGTTTAGAACAATGCTTCTAAAATTGCTTTTAATTCAGCGTGCATTATTGAGATGACAGAATCCACTTTAAGTTTAATCGAGGCATTTATATATGAATTAAAAAACGCAACCCCAATTTAGTTATTAGAGATTGACGCATCAGTATAAATTGTATACCATAAAGCGTTATAATTTGTTTGTAGATATCTAACGTATAGGGATTTATTTTAATGGGGCAATGTTATAATATTTTTTGGCTTGATCAATATATTTTTCTTGGTTCACACTCAGTAATCGTAGTTTTTTTTATCAACAGATGGCAAAGTTTTGTATAAATGTTCCCATATTATTGTGAGGACGGTCATATCCTTCCGCCTAACGCAGCTCCTCACCTGTCCTCACCGCACACTGCTTCGGTAGGTTTCTGTTCTGGATAAGGCGCCAGGGTACATCACTGTGTGAATTACCCTGAGAACAAGCAGAAGCTGAGTGAAGCATACCGTGAAGGCGTGCCCGGCTTGGGTGAAGCATCGCGATGTCCTCGTGGCTGCGATCGGCGACAGTGCGATCACTTAACTTAAACCAAGGGAATTGTACAATATTCAACTTAAATTTTCATTAATTAGTAAAAAAATAATTTGACGCTATTGTCCCAATGACAATGATCTTTATTCTCAGTATTATGCTATTACTATTGAGTTATTGTGAAAGTCTTTGAGTCTGTAAAAATGATTTTGTTCTTTATACTCGTAAAAATAAAGATTTTTCGAAAGGTTGCTGCTGTCAAAGGTAAAAAAAAAAAACCGTGAACTGACTGTACTGGCACCTAATCTATTCTTTCAGTACACACCACATATATATATGAATTACTGCCATCTAGTTAGCATTTACTGAAACCTAGCAAACTGAGTTATGTTGTAATACTGGACCTAGTACTGAGTCAATACTCTTCATTCGAGAAAATAAATTTACGATGAACTACGGTACCTAAGTTGTTTATTTTCTGAAGATAAATTTTTAGTGTTGTATACCATTTAAAAAGTCTCGAATACATAAATTCAGTGCCACCTAGTGGAGCGCGCACAACCCTTGGGCTCTTTGGAAACTGCAAGTAGTTTTAGTGTACCTACATAGATGTCGTTAGTTAATCATTTCTGTAAGATTTGTTAATATTAATTTATAGAAATATTTATGTCAAGTATTGGTTAACCATACATTTTTGACTTTTGATCGTTACCTACGTATGTTTAATACTTAATCATTGTTTATAAATACGTTTTTGAAACTGGCGAGATACTCGCAGGCTTAACGACTTGCCAAAAATAGACAAATATTGTAAAAGCTGTTTAACCATGTGTGTACGGTTCGAATATTCAATATGTAAATCAAATGATTTTATGATTAATAATCAAATGATTTTAAAACCATAGATATTAGTTTATTTAACAAAAAAAAAAAGTACTGTTTAGTACATAGTACAGTGCAACTTTATGCTGTAATAATTTTCTGACTGGAAAATTTTTGTGCTTAATGTAACTTATTAAAATATTTGAATAAAATTAAAATCAAAAGTCATTTATTGAAATTAGGCTGAGAATCAGCACTTTTTGAACGTCAATCTATACTAATATACAGGATGTATCCGACATCGTAACGCAAACTACAACGCATGCCACTAATAAAATTATGATAGTCATTTATGTCGTTAATGAACGGTTACAGAAATAACAATGTTTAAAAAAGTGTCGGCTCGGCCTTTGAACGTTGCAAGCGTGCCGCCGTGCGGGTTTGTAGGTATGACGTTGATCCCTGATGTGAATCAGGGATCAACGTCACGTTATTAAATCAGCTGATAAGATAGTTTTTCGAGTTTTGTTTTCCTTGTGCTTTTTTGTGTAAATAGCGAATTAATTAATTTTTACTTTATAATCTTATTGGGTTATAAAAGTATAGCAATTATGAACGGTCTAAAGTGAAAAAACTACATATACATTTTTTTTTATCCTGAAAAAGCCGACGAAAAATTCCACCACTGGGGCGTTAAGAATTATGTACTGGATCCATGGTACTCGTTTGTGCGTCGATGTCAGATACAACCTTTATAAAGCTGAAGAGTTTGTTTGTTTGAACGCGGTAATCTCAGGCACCACTGGTCCGATTTGAAAAATTCTTTTTGCATTGGATAGCCCATTAATCCAGGAACGCTTTGGGTTATATAACATCAAGCTGTGATCAATAAGACCGGAGCATAACTAAATCCACGCGAACGAAGTCGCTGGCGGTCGCTAGAAATACATAAGACAGTCCCCCTAAACGCTCGCCCGTCGCCTCTTCCTAGTGCTTTCGTTGGCAAGCAGAAAAGAAGAAGCAAGAAGTGGCGGAACAAACTCACCAGCAGCACAGCTGTCTGTTTATTTAAAAGAAATAGGTACATGACTTTATACAATACTATGCACAGAACAGAAGAAAACACAACAACAAAGAAATTATTTACCATATGCCAACTATCCAAGCCAAAATACTAGCAAAGCAAAAACAAAACATATAATATCATTAAAATGGAAATGTAAATAAGTAAAAACTTATTATCTAAATAAAAGCCCCAGGTAAAAAAGGCGTGACAGCTCATATGTTTATTCATACAAATAAGAAAAATCTTGTACTATGCTAATTAATATATCACCTTATTTTGGTACCACATTTAAAAACCTCCTACAAGATCTTGTTAAAGCGGCGGGAACCAGTCGGATGTGAGAGATATGGACTGGGTCGAAATGGAGGTGCTTAGGGGAGGCCCAATTTCAGAAGTGGTCGTCCTTCGGTGAAATTATGATTATATAGGTCCTTACGCATATAATCATAATTTCAGCCGAAAGACGTTGGGACACGGTACCATACTATGTTTTATCCAAATATAATAGGGGATTTGACTAAAAAAAAAGTAATTAGTCCGTCAGTCAGATTTCCAAAAAATACTAGACAGGTATTTTTTCTTTTTTCATATAAACAAAAAATGAAGACGACACAGTGTGTTAAAAACTCGTGTGACGTCACTGCACGCTACACTTTTTACCGCGCAGTGACGTCACCAGCCACCACTCCTGGGCCCCGAGTCTGCTATTGCAATAGTGTCAAAATTGTCGACTTTTAATGTCATAATGACCGATTTTGACAAAATCCGTAATCTACTAACACAATGGCGTGCCAAGTGGTCAATCACTGAACAAAATGGCATAAAACGGTAATCTTGTCCAAAATGACAAATCAATGACTGACATATGCGGTTATCTGCTAAAATTTTGACAGTTCATTTGATCATTGAACTGTTATGATGCCGTCTTTGTACAAACATTGCTTTTCGAAGCAAGGCAGCTCGATGGTGGTGGTGGTTTTGTACAAAAAGTGTGATATCTATTGTGTTTGTGGAATATTTGAGAATGTTTTCATTACTAGCCAACTCAGTGGATGCTAGAGAAGGAAGATAATATGCAGGAGACGTCGAACACATCGCTTGACGAGTTTGAATATAGATCCGTTTATTAATGTTCCCAAAACGGAATTTCTGAAAACGTTTTGCCTTGAATATGTCTCAGTAAGAGGGTTAATTGAAGAACTCATTCTCCTTATGACCAGACTGCGTCGAATTGATAGCGTATGGGCAGGTTAAGGTGAGGAAACGTAATTTGACAATTGATGTATTAATCTATTGTAATCTATAGCTACAAACACGAAATAGGTTGGTTGTTGTTGAAATGTTATATTTTTATTGCAGATTCTAATAGCACTTGCATTTTATGCATTAGAGTCCTAAGAGAATTTTATTGGACAAGGACATTGCCCTCCTTAAAGTTTCGCAAATTACAGTGTCTAGTGCAATCAATGAAGGAACAAAGACTTTGAAACTAAAAAATAAACCACAAATATTGCAAACATGCCAATAGCATTATTGCCACCTGATGAGGATTATGCAGAAGTACTGCGACAGGTATGAATTTCTTTTAACTATGTTGGTAAAGGTACATAATAGTTGGACTTCTATCAGTTATTTATTTATTGTTAACTAAAACAGTACACTAATTACATTAATTAACTTAAAAACAACTACTAAAACTAACATGGAACAGCGGACTCTCTCGCATACTTTCTTTCACAGAAGACCAAACATACACCCATAAGCTTATTCAGCACCTTTATAGTATGACAGACCGGAGATCTGATTTCTGTTTTTGCTGTTAACAACATAAATGAAACTACTATACCTATTAAAAATCAACGTTTATTTATAACTCTAATATATTCGTAGGTTAAAATTTGTAAAAATTTTTTCAATAAAACATTTTTATTATTTTATTATTTATAACTATATATCTATTTCCTCATAAACTAAATATCTACTTTACATTAAGTCAAAAAAAATTATTATACAAAACAAAAAGACATTTTGTCATTTAAATAATAAAACAAATCCTAGGTACAACACCTAATGTAATAATATTAACACATCAATAATCAGTCTTTTAATTTCCAGTGCAGTATGAACCGGGATCTTCTTGAAGGTTGAGCACTGCACCAGGCTTTTGTTGACTATCTGTGGAAAAATGCATACAATAAATTAGCAGGTATGTAGTGTAAACCCTTCTCAATATTCTAGGAAATTATGAAAACGCTCTAATTTTTATTAAAATGATTTAACTCTTTGTTACAGATCCACCGCAGTCATGCACAAAACAAAGATTTAAAATAAATTATTAATCTTTTTATAAACACTGTTTCATTTACTTATTACATCCATTTGTAACCCATACCGCTGGACATATTCCCCCTTATTCATAAACGCTGCTTAAAGTTAACTAGTGATTAGCGATTTTTTAAATATACATTTTAGAAGCTTGCACGTCACTTAACTTTAATAATCCATTATGAATAAACCCCTTAACCCTTAAATTGATTTAGTCCGTTTTAAAGGACATGGTGTTTACACGCACACAGATACTGTTTTAATAGCCCTAAGTGCAGTGTGATCACAGAATGTCTTGCAGTTGCTATCTCTTTCACGTGCGTTCATGTAACATGTATGGAGAGAGGAATGGTCGCGAGCAGTAAACATTTGAAAAAGTGCAACTGTCAAATTTGTTTGTGGTCCTGATGAATTTCATAATAACTGTGAGTATATGAGTTATTTTGTTTATGATGTTATATTATCAGTTAGAATATGAATAAATGTATTGTATTGTGATATAATTTTTATAAATTTTCGTGTAATTAGAGGAAAAACCTTGGTTTATTTATTATGTCCCACAAAACGGACCTCGCCAACTTTAACTATCAACTAGGGTATTCTTTGACTGTCCCACGTAAAGGACATCGCCATTTAGTCCTATTTCCAAGTGTCCCTTACGATTGTCATATGAAACGGACGTCGCCAATAAGTTGTCATTTGCAATATCGTCGTTACTAAAGCATATTTTTGACATTTTAATTTTATTCTACAGTGATATGGCTTGGCGATCAAAGAAAATTTTGTCACTCATACCTCCAGCGGATTCTGATGAGTCAGATATTAAGTCTGATGACGATTTAGAGGTCAACCTTCCGCGACGTGAGTATTATCATAATGGTAACAGTGATTCGTCTTCACCCTGTACCATATCTCCGATGTTATACGACATATTGGCATCGAAGATATAAATGGTAAGGATTATAACAAACACGAAAATTATATTGCTGAGGAATAGTTGCTAGGGACGGAGCGAGATGAATCTTCTCCACTCTCTGGTAGACCTTCAGCTCCAGTATCCTGTTACATACCAGAAACACCTTCACCAATTATTGCTGCATCACCATCTTCTAGTTTTATTAGACCAACAATATTTTAAAACATTGCAACACGCCGAACCAGACATACTGCCATCATAGACAGGTCACCTATGCCCCCACCAGGGACAACAGCACCTGCGGCTAAGAAGAAGCATCAAATGAAGCGATTAAATTTTGTATTTATAAAAAGTAAATAGGTATACCGGATTCGTACATACATCAGACTCCACCAACTTTGAGGAACGTCACGACATCACTGATGAGTTGCTCGATTTTATAGGTGAAATGAAAAATTTATATTCGGTACAAACTACAGGGAAATCCATATGTGTGAACCGAAAAAAATGGAAATTTTATTAGGAATAGAAGTCATGATGGGTATTGTAGACTTACTGGCAGTCGAATATTACTGGAGTGCTGATTTAAAGTATGAGCAAATTTCATCTGCCATGTCGCTTAAACGATATAGACCTAACAAACGCTACTTGCACTTTTGTGATAATACAAATGTCGACTTAAATGATCGTTACTATAAAATTACCCCTGTCATGGATTATATTCGCAAGCAATGCTTGAAGATAGAAAAAGAACGATCGTTTGCAATCGATGAGATGATGATACCTTGCAAAGGTAAAAAAGCTAGTAGCAGGAGGCAGTACATGCCACAAAAACCCAGCAAATGGTGATTAAATTGTTTTGTTCGTGCTGGTACTTCAGGCATGGTGTATGATTTCTTTGCTTACGACGCCGCAAACACATTTCAGAGTGGCCAATTTATGAATGGGAAGAAGATTTTCTTGGGGTTGGCGGTAAAACAGGTCTCGGGCTGTGAAGAACCATTTCTAATCCGATTCTAAGCAGAGTGTACTTTGATAATTGGTTTACGTCACTTGAACTGATATACTATTTGCGAAACGAGATGGGTATTTTATCTTTAGGAACGATACGACAAGATAGATTGCGAAACTGTAAGCTGAGGACTGAAAAAGCTATGAAAAAAAAGGGAAGAGGAACAATTGAGGTAGTATGTTATAACTCTAAAAAAATAGCCATGACAAAGTGGATGGATAATAAGTGTATTCATATTGCATGTTCGTTTTGCGCTCAAGATCCACTGAGTACTATAGAAGGATATGATAGAAAGCAAAAAAGGAGATACATTTCAAAAGGAAAAGTAACATTTTATATTTACGGTTACTTTCCAAAAGTTGATTGTTTTGTCCTTTTTTTTTTAAATATAATATCAATAAAAATTTAAGGATTTTATTTTAAGTTTGAAGCTTTAAAAATGTTTTTTGTTAATTTCTTTAAAGTTTATTATCTTAAGAGGTACCCACTCTTTTAAAAGGCTGATTCTAGAATGTTCCTAATTATTATTTGATGTTTATTATTACTTATTGTTGTTAATCTCTGTTGTATGTGACATATTTTCAGCTACGCTAACTGTACATAATAATGGGCAATGTCCGTTTTATGTGACGTACTATTACCTATTATAAATCTACATGTAATTGGCAATGTCCGTTTTATGTGACATTAAATAACTATTAAAATATATAAATATATGTACTTTTTTTTTATTTACTCCTTTTCTACCTCAATTCTAACAATAATCTGAAATTTGAACATAAAATACCCAAGGAATCTAAGGGTGACAATTTAAGGGTTAAACACTGTGGTGTTTATTCATAAAGGACGATTTAAGTGACGTTAAAAGGTCAAAAATGTATGGTTAAAGAATCGCTAATCACTAGTTAACTTTAAGCAGTTTTTATGAATAAGGGGGTTTATCTTCTATGGACTATTATTATATGAACAAACCTACTTAGTAGGTTATAGTTCTCCAGAAATCTGACTCAGAATCTGATGACATTATAGGTAATTCTGCAGAGTTCCTGTAAAACAAAATTGACTTTAATAAATAGTTCTTATACCTATCTAATATGGTTTGGTACCTAGTGCTTAGTATGTAGTTGCAATAAATAATTTAAATTCTGGCCAATGTACTACTACTGATGTAAACTTACATCTAACACAAGCTTAGCTGGGGGGTTATATTTAATTTTATGTTATTGTTTTCAAAGCTACTTAATTCTTATTGTGGGTATGTTTGTAGAACACCCAATGAGTGGAAGTTCTGATTTAGGATAATTAGGTTTATTCTACTAAACTTTCATAAAGATGAATTACGTATAATTATGTATATAAACAGTGCGTAATTACCTTTTTTGACACGGATATCTCGATGATCTTGAACCATTTTTGCTGTGATGGAGCTCTGTTGTTGATCGTCGCCATATCTTGACCGAAATTTGCTGATTGTTTTTCTTTACGTAGTAATTATAATTTTAATAATATAAACAAATATAAATACATAACAAAACACCAGCTGTTAAAAGAAACATAAACGTCAGTCAGTCTGTATTAATGTCACATTGACTTTAACAGATAACAAAATATCTAGTTTTATAGTTTTACAATAATGTTTTGTGCTATTTAAGAACTATTTACTATTCCAGACTGCTTATAAAAAATTAATGAATATATAAAAATATATATTAATAAAATCATGCATTACGAAATGTTCAAATTGAGTAGTAGTTTTTGGAAACTCATTTCTACTAACGAGTTTCATAATAATGGCAATACAGCAATGATCATTCCGTTACGAGATCAATGACCGATCTTTATGTTCTTAGCAGATTACGGGATAAAACCAAAATGACAATGGTAACGTGCTGGAATGACAAAATGATATAAAATAGCAGACTCGGCCCCCTGATCTTTGATGCCTTTTATATTTGTCATTTTTATTGATTTGATAAAACAAAATATACGTATCCAATATTTTTCTATAATCTGAATGACGGACTAAATAGAATGATATTTTTTTACTCAGGAAACATCCCTGTTATAATTTATATCCATATATAAATTTCTCTTGGATGGTATAGGTATGTACTTGTAACTGCACAGACCATCCGAGATAAATTTTAATAAGATTTAAGATTGGGTAAGCATAATTTTTAACAGATATTATTAGGCATATCAAACTCATCAGCCTCTCAGGTATGAGGCATATGTCAATTCCAGGTAAGGCAAGTATCAAAATAACTTTTCTAAGTTATATCTATGTACTTTTTCTATGTACTACTCCCGACATAACAACATTTAGCGCATCGTACCCGGCACACATCGTAACACAACTGCTCAGACCCGTCCTCCGTACGGCTTCACCAGACATTGTGCCGGAACACGACGAATCGCTTGGCGACACGACTTTGTCTGGTGGATGGTAACTTATGCCGGCGCCGATGTTGAGGCCTACCACCGAGAAAATTTAAACTAAATGAAAAAGAAGAAGAGCAAATTTTAACTTATTGCTATTTTAATACTATTTCGTGCCATCCCGTTTTACCCCCCTAATATCTCCGTTTTACCTCTACGGGAGTAATTACCCCCAGGTTAGGAATCACTGTTCTAGAGAAAAGTCTGCTACCCGCTTTCCAGGTGAGAGTTCCCTTAGTCCCCTCTTAAGGCACCCATGGGAGGATATGGATTGGTAGATAGCAAGCAAGGAATCGCCTTGCTCAATATTTCTCTGTATGAGAGGAGACCTTTGCCCAGCAGTGCGACTATAAAAAGGTTGATGATGAAGATGATATCAAAATTATCCTCACCTGTGTCAGTGAATTACTTGCGTAACACACCATCCACCAGATTATTTTCGAACATAATTATGTGATCGATTAGTAATATCCTTCGAAATGATTTAGACTATGATTAAAATTGTTTTACACAATTCGGGTGTTTCGTAAACTTATGTTTCAATTTTGTTATTTGATATTTCTGCTAAAACTTTTAAGTACTTAGAAGGATTGATGACTCCAATTTATTTTCCAGATGGTTGAATCTTGATAGCATAATTATAGCTTCAGAATACTATTCGGTCTTCTAGATAAATATAAACCGTTTGTTTCCCGGGGTGCATCCAACTAGTTCTGAGAATGGCATCCATTAACAAAATAATAATTATAAATTAGCATTGAGTAAGATTATTTTTTTCTTTTTAGTAATTATAAGTTAGTGCTTGACCGCAAGCCCGCCTGATGGTAAGCAGTGATGCAATCGTTGATAGTAAAGTGCGCTTATTTATTAAGAGCCTCTGTTCACTCAAAAAAACTAAGTGAATAGCAAGGAAGACGGCAATTGAGCGAAGTGATGCAATGTTAAGCCCACAATCAACGATGCTGCGCCAGAGGGAGATTGATCTGAAGTCCTACCAGGACCAAACTCCTGACACAACAACATTTGGCGCATTGTACCAGGCACACATCGCAACACAACTGCTCAGACCTGTTCTCTGTACGACTTCACCAGATATCAAGTGCGACAAATGAACGGAAAATCAATGTCACGCCAACTGATTACGATGATTCTTTTTTATATAACAACTCATCATCTGCTTAGTCCTTTTCCAAACTATATTGAGATCGTATCAAATGAAATGAAATGATCGTTTAATAATAAACGATTTCATTTCATTTCATTTCATATCCCAGTCTGATCATATGCAGTTGAGTACCACTATAACTTAAAAATCAAAACTTTTTCATAAAAAAAAAAACTTACTACAAACCATACCTAACTTAATTCGGTAAATTTCGGAACTCTGTGCCAAAAAACAAAAATCAAAGATACCGATTTCCGAAATTTGTTCACTTTGTAGTGTTTTATTGTAAGTCGGATTTTTTCTTTTCCAAAAAAAGTTATTCTGAGGTTAGGAACAGGTTATCCCATTTATTTTAGTGCGTACATAAAAGAATTAATCATTATTTGACTTTTATTCATAAGGTACAGATCTCTCGGCTCTTGGACATTGGTCTGTGAAGGTCTTATCATCATCATCATCATCATTTCAGCCGAAAGACGTCCACTGCTGGACATAGGCCTCCCCCAAGGTTCTCCACGACGACCGGTCCTGCGCCTCCCGCATCCAGCGGTTTCCCGCGACCTTCACCAGGTCGTCGGTCCACCTTGTCGGGGGCCTACCCACGCTACGTCTTCCGGTGCGTGGTCGCCACTCGAGAACCCGTCGGCCCCATCGGGCATCGGTCCTACGGGCAATGTGTCCAGCCCATTGCCACTTCAGTGTTGCAATTCTTCGGGCTATGTCGGTTACTCTCGTTCTTCTGCGGATCTCCTCATTCCTGATTCGATCGCGCAGTGAAACCCCAAGCATAGCCCTCTCCATTGCCCTTTGAGCGACTTTGAGCCTTCTTATAAGGCCCATTGTTAGCGACCACGTCTCAATTCCATAAGTCATCACTGGCAACACACACTGGTCGAAGACTTTTGTCTTGAGACACTGCGGTATTTCGGACGAGAAGATTCTACGTAGCTTCCCGAAAGCAGCCCAGCCGAGTTGGATTCGACGATTGACCTCTTTCTCGAAATTGGACCTTCCTAACTGGATAGTTTGTCCCAGGTACACGTAGCTGTCAACAACTTCGAGAACAGAGTCTCCAATCTTTATAGGAGTCGGTACAACATGGGCATTAGACATGACTTTCGTCTTGCCCATGTTCATTTTAAGACCGACTCGCTTGGAGGCCCTACTGAGGTCTTCGAGCATTGTACTCAGGTCTGAAGGTCTTATGCGTCCGAAGAAATCTGCAAGATCAGATGTGGATCATTCCGTGTGGAGACGAAGGCAGGCAATCGCTTCAGTATTTAATCCACTACGGGCCATCGTAACACTTCGCTGTAATAATGGGTGACCACCTGAGTTGCAGCCACACAGGAGCCCCAACTTACGGCGCAGAACACGATGACATTTGTTACTTTGCCAATTATGCATGTAGGTGTGTTGACATTCAACATGCAGCGTGATGCGTGGCAGTGTGCCGTGCCTTTGAGAACAGGGGACCGTAAGTATGTAGTAGTTAGTGCTTGCTGCATTTCATGAGGTTTTTGGCCTTGTACAGGAGGAGCACGAGCTCTAATTTCGCAACACACTATCAATCACAATCTGGATTATTTTGAAGGATATACACACATCAAAAGTGTCTAGGGATCAAGCATTTTTATGCGGATTTCTTGAGATTGAGATGTGGCTTTGTAATAAATTTATGATTTTATAAATTTATATGGATCCTTTTTGGTGCATTTCATAATTTGAATCAGGAACTGTGAATCAAATTCGAGTAAAAGATGAAAATCAGCTGTCAATATTTTCCCTATAAAAACATACAACGCATTGAAGACATTATTAGTGCTACTGTTTCCCTACTACTGATTAAAACCAACGTTATTATGGAGCGGCGACGTCATTTAAGCAGGGAAGAAATGCTCAGAGCCGTGGGAATGATAGAAGCTGGTTCCCGGCAACGTACTGTGGCTTTAGCTCTGAATACAAGTCAGAGTGTTATCAGTCGACTTTGGACACGTTACCGAAGCACTGGTACCGTGGCTGAGCGCCATGGAGGACGGTATCGCTGCACCACACGGAGACAAGACCGATACATTCAAATCTTAACTCGAAGAGCTCCAACAATAACCGCCATGATGTTAGCCGTGAGGCTTCATCACTCTTCAGGGAACTTAATTAGCGACCAAACAGTCAGAAACCGCTTGCATGAAGTGAACCTTCATTCCCGAAGACCGCTACGGGTACCACCTATAGCAATGCACAATCGTAGGATTCGATATCAATGGGCTCTTGAACACAGAAATTGGGCAGAAGAACAATGGCGTTTCGTGTGCTTTTCTGATGAGTCTCGTTTTGGTATGAGACCGGATACAAGACGTATACGACACTGGAGAACCCCTGGACGCCAACAGCGATTAAAATCCTGCCAGGAAGTCCATCCTTATATTGGTGGAACCATCATGGTATGGGCGGGTATTTGGATCGGCGGAAGAACTGAGTTGATTTGGATCAGAGGCAACCTCAACGCTCAAATTTATGCTGAGACGATTGTATCAGACGTCATCGTTCCTCTACAAGTGCAAATCGGTCCCTTATTTCAGTTAATGCATGATAATGCACGACCGCACACCGCAAGAGTTGTAAGACAGACTCTCGCCGCAGCTAACATCAATGTCCTGCCCTGGCCTGCTCAGTCGCCAGACTTGAACCCGATTGAGCATACATGGGATATGCTACAGAGAAGAGCTCTGCCGAATATGGAGGGTATCCAGTCGCAAGAAGACCTTTTTTTGTTGTTGCAACGAACGTGGGCGGCCATTCCACAGCGTGATTTGGATGAAATCATTTTGAGTATGCCAAACCGATGTTCTTGTGTTGTTAGTGTTCACGGTAGAAACACGGATTATTAATTGTTTAAGTTACCCAATAAAATTTTAGAGAAAACTGTTATTTCAGTCTTTTTTTCGAACTTTTGTGTTAGTGGTTCAAATGTCAAATATCTCTTTATTTGGAAAATGGCAAATTTCTTTATTAATGCAAAGGTGACTTGGTTTATCGTTACTGTGACAAACGAAAACACTTTATTTGATGAATCCTTCAAGAAAATTTTAATTAATATCAATCAGGAGAAAAGTTATTGCAAAAATATATGTTGATCCCTAGACACTTTTGATGTGTGTATGTAGCTCATCCAATTCCAATTCCAATTCATTTATTAGTGTGATTTTTGGTAAGTACATTTTACAATGTGATCTTAATATCTAATACATCAGTTCCTCGAAAAATCTACCATAAAGGCATACACTATTTAACAGAACTTAAAATCATAAAAAGGATTATCAATATATTAAAATGATGAATAATGTAATGAATTTGGAATATAATGCTATGTCAAATGTTTATAAATATTAATGTCAAATAACTTACAATGTCAAAATACAGTGCAATGCCAAAATTAAATAGATGTTAAATAACTTATATAATACAATTTCAGAATTAAATAGGTGGCAATGTCAAGTTAATTATGTCAAAGGAATAGTATAATGTCAAAATTAAATGAGTATCAATGTCAAATAATTTACAATTTATCATTAAGAAACTCCTGAATTGTATAATAGCATTTCTCCAATAATAGACGTCTTAATTTGTTTTTAAATTGAATAATATTTTTTAGGTCCTTAATCCCATTTGGTAATTTATTAAATATTTTTGGGGCCATACAAAGTATGCTTTTGTCCATCAAGGCGGTCTTTGAAGGTCTACCGCATAGTTCATGTCTGTGTTTTTCTCTGATCATTTTATAGCGACTTTCAGATGCTTTTCTAAATAGATGAATGTTCTTTTTAACAAATATAGCAGTCTCGAATATATACAAACAAGGCAAAGTCATTATTTTTAACAAAACAAAATAAGGCTTACAGCTGTCGGTTATTTTTATACCAGTAATAGCCCTGATGCATCTTTTTTGTGATTTGAACACCATATCTTTATTGCAGGAATTACCCCAAAACATGACTCCGTAGCGCAGTAGTGAATCGACATATCCATAGTATGCAGTTACTGCCGCAGTTTGATTTACTATTTTCTTCAGTTTAAACAAAGCAAAAGCAAACTTACTAATTTTTTTAATTAATATTGAAGTGTGTTGTTTCCAATTAAGTTGATTGTCAATAGTTAGGCCTAAAAAAATTGTATTCTCAACTTCTTCAATTTTTTCATTATTAAAGCTTACGTTTAATTTCGAATTGGTTACTCTTTGACAGAAGTTCATAATTTTAGTTTTCTTTAAATTTATAATTAAGTTGTTATGTTCTAACCAGCTAACGGCTTGCTGCAATGCATTAGTTATTTTAGTTTCAAAGGCATTATTATTTTTGTCAAGTTTAACAATGATAGTACTGTCGTCGGCAAACAATGTCATAGGATAGGGTATATTTTGAGGAAAGTCATTTATATATAGAAGAAATAGCAAAGGCCCTAGCACACTGCCTTGGGGCACACCATAGTATATTTTCCGTTCTTTGGATATGTATTTTACAACTGTTTTGTTTGATTTACAAATTCGACTTATTTCGGTGTGTTGTGTTCTATTTTTTAGATAGGAATTTATAAGTGATAAGACATTACCCCTAATCCCATACGCGTTTAACTTGCTCAGCAGTATATCGTGGTTGACCAAGTCAAATGCCTTTGTCATATCCATGTATATTGCTGAAATAGGGATTCTTTCATTCATGTTAGGAATTATATCATTAAGAAAGTCATATATTGCCATATTGATTGAATGGTCTTTCCTAAAACCTTTTTGTTCCTTTACAAGTATCTTATTTCTATCGAGGAATGCTTCTATAGATCTATACATCCATTTTTCGAATATCTTGGATATTACCGGAATAAGAGCTATTGGCCTGTAATTTTTAATGTCTCTCTCATCGTCCTTTTTAAATAATGGTTTTATGATAGTAGGTTTAAGTTTATCAGGGTACGTTCCAGATTCAATACTTAAATTAATTATGTAGCTGAGGGGCTGTAATATTATTTCGGAAACATACTTTAAAACCTTTGTTGAAATATCGTCGTAACCTACACTATTTTTATTTTTTAAATCTTTTATAATTTTATTTACGTCATGTGGGAAGATAGGGGCTAAAAACATCGAGTGCGATGAGTAATCTATTCTATTGTTAGTGGTCAGATGTGTAGAAATAGTGGAAAGTTTTTCTGCTTGGCTTATGAAGTAGTCGTTGAACATGTTTGCTATGTCTTTGGGTGTAGTGTATTTAACTCCGTCATTAATTATTTCTTTTATATACTCTGGTGGAGAGTTGCTTCTATTTTCATTTATTATTTTCCATGTCATCATCGATTTATTATGTGCTGTTCTTATTTTATAGTTATTTTTTGCTAATTGGGTCAATTTTATTATTTTCTTAAGTCTGTTTGAATAGTTTCGAAGTTTAGTCACGTTTACATTAGATGGATTTAATCTATGGTGCCATAACAACTGTCTTTTTATTTGGCTACACCTTCTAATACCAGGTGTTAGCCAGTTTGGTTTTTTTATTAGTTTTCTTTTTTTTAAAACAATTGGAAAACATAAATTATAAAACAATTGAAAAAGTTCGAAAAACTTGTTATATGCTACATTAGGGTCTTTACTGAGATAGACATCAGAGAAAGAAATTGATTTCAAACGGTCTTTGAATTTCAATAAGTTTTCACTACTATAGTCACGCACTTTTATATTCCAAGTTTTAATTAAATATGTCTTTTTCACCGGAAGCTTTAAAGTTTGTGCTGTATGATCCGACAAATGTAAATCAAGAACATTATGGGTACATCTTCGTGAAATATTATGTGCAAAATTGTCTATGCATGTATTGCTTTGCAATCTAGTTGGTTGACCAATTTCCAAAGAAAGATTGTACTTCAATAGGAAACTAATAAACTCGAGAGATACTTTATCCTGTTTTAAAATATTAATATTGAAATCGCCACATAGAATTACATTCTTGTTCGAATTGTAACAGTATGTAGATAAAATAATATTTAATTTTGAATAGAACACTTCTAAATTGTTTAACTTAGGTACTCTGTATATACAAATAATGACTATGTTATGTTGTATAAGTTCAATTGCGCAAACTTCGACAACGCCTTCAATAGACATTTTACCGATATTTGTAAGTTCTTTATATTGGTGACCGAATTTTACCAAAATACCGGCTCCTCCTCTTTTTGTAGTTCTTGTATATGAAGCGGCTAATTTATAATTAGGTATTGAAAGGAGCTCCTCGTGTCCTCGCTCCATAAAGTGTTCCGTGACGCAAATTATGTCTACACAATTTCTTTGTTTGGCTAGTTCTTGCAGGTGCAGTGTTAGTTGATCCGCCTTGTTCACGAGTCCCGCGATGTTTTGATGCATGATAATCAGATAATTATAGAAAAAACATGCCTGAATCCCTAATATCTGAGGAAGAAGAATTAGATATTGTTATATCATTGTCAGCATCAATTTCAGTAACCATCCTCTGGAGATTGGAGAAAATATTCTTCATCCCTGTTCCATTTACGTGTCCTTGTTGCGCAGAGAACATATCATAGCCCCATTTTAAATCTGCATTAGAGTCCAGTAAGTAGGCATATTCGTGAGTTAAGTTGTCCAGATACAAGAGATTGTTAAAAGTTTCTATTCTTGCATTATATATAGATGTATGATAGCCATATTTGTAGGTTGGAAGACAAATTATTACGTTGGTGTTCTTGATTTTTCCGACCGTTTCTCTAATTAAATATATAATGTCGTGATAGTTTCCAGTCCGTATGAAGTCCATCTCTCCCATTATGATAACACAATAATCATTTTTGCTAAAGTTTTTGATTTTATTATTAATGCCCTGTAGCATTTGTTGAACATCTCCGCCTGGATATAAATAGTGACAGTAATCATACATTTTAAAAGTGTTCTCAATTAAATTACTTATGTTATTCCTTTTATTATTGCTTAAAATACACATATTTTTCCTTGTTTCTTTTTTATCTAAGTTTTTATCGCTTTTCAGGCTCGTCATTAAGTGGGTATCATATTGTGTTGATTTGTCAACAGTCTGAGTGGGCAAACAGATAGTTTTAGTTTTGTCAATCTTTGGTGTTGTCTGTGGAGTGTTGTTTGTAATTTTAGTTTTTTGATTACTTTTCTTGTTAGTTACTGGATCCATTCCTTAATATAGTTACACACTATTACTTTATTTATAGGTTTAAATTAGATAAACATTAGCTTTTGTTAGCACATTTCACGTTATATTAAGGACTTTATTGTTCACTAAGCTACAATAGAACACTGACTCCTAAGTCAAAGGGTCCCCCTCGTTTACGAGGCAGGGTTACCTTTATTTTCCAAAATTATGCCTATATGAAATGTACTCATTTGCTATTGAGGTTTTCTGTATTAATAAAGTTAAATTTATTTTTTTATTATTATATGTTTGAAAAAATTGTCCTTCAAATTTATACTAATATATAAAACTGAAGAGTTTGTTTATTTGTTTGAACGCGCTTATCTCAGGAACTACTGGTCCGATTAGAAAAAATATTTTGCCGTGCGACTAAGTACTAACTTAATATATAAAGCTGAAGAGTTTGTTTGTTTGAATGCGCTAATCTCAGGAACTTCTGGTCCGATTTGAAAAATTCTTTGTGCGTCGGATAGCCCATTAATCCAGGAAGGTATATAACATCATATTGCGACCAATAGGAACGGAAAAAACCGAAGGGCGCAGCTAGTTACTTAAATAAAGTAATGAAGGTTGTTGAACTGTTACAATGAAATACATTACTATTGATACTTTGTTATATAACTACCCCGCACGTGAATTTAATTTGTATATAGGTAAAAGCCAACTAAATACATACACAGCTAGTAAAGTCCTTGCATTCATAGTATAAGTGTATAACTCATAGCCCTGTGACATTTAAAAGACATTTGTTTTTGAATGAATAACGCATTCATTGTAATATCTGTATATTCTGTCAGTACGCAGCAGTACGTATTCAGGTATTTTTGTCTGCAGATGTAAAAATGTACCTACTTTCAGAGACCCTTTGTTAACCAAGTGTTGATTCTTCAAAATTTTTAATAAATAATATTATCGGTCTGGTTCTTCCAGTCACTAGTGGATCGCTTACATTATCTTGTAACCGATCCATAAATATAAGAGGATTTTTTCAAAATAAGAGAGCATCATGTAATTAAAAATGGTTCAGTTTATTTTTTTTACGATTTTTTAAAATTGCTTTATAACGCTAGTTGTCATTAATAAGATCAGTCTTCATTCTGCAGTTGTACCTACATTTACAAATCAATCATGTTAAGATTACGGGTTACGCTGTGGTCAAGATCTATGTCCACGACGTACGACGAATCGATGGGTGACTTGTCCACCAAGTTGTAGTTCTCCAGCACGTAGCGGTTCCATCTGGTCTTCATGTCGCACGACATCTTCTTGTGGAAAATCTTTACGTCCACAAACTTCATGTTAGGTGTGATAAAGTTTCCAACATCAATGCGGCGGTCGAGGGGGAAGCCAAGAGGCATCTTGTCCAGAAGGACAGTTGATCTGAAGTCCACCATGAGATCTTTGCGGTTCACGTCTAAAATATTAATGTCAATGTTGTCCACCGGTTTCAGTGGTGACACAATAACGTAGATCAACATATCCATACCTCCACTGAGACCTTTCGGAAGAATAAGTCTCGCGGGGAAACCGGTGTGGTAGTTTTTCAAGTCTTTTATTAAGATGTCACGCATATCGGAGATGGACTCGACCTTCTTCACCAAATCGCGGGTCATTATGCGGTCGCGTACAAGGTTGTGCATGTCATTAGAGTTCCTGATGATTGTGTTCTTGCCAGTGACCAGCTTGTACAGGAAGCTATCTAATTCAACGAAGTTAAGGCGGTTACTGTTGATGTCAATGAGACGTTCCAAGTTGTCCTTTTTCGGTCCAAGGAACACCCTTACGACACAGTCGACTGACTTGTCAGACAATACATCGATGGTGACCTTGAACGGCTGATGGTTGAGCCGCCGCTTGCGAACCATAAATTTCTTGTCAGATTTGGCCTTCCTCATCTCCTCTTCGGACAAATATACGGCATTGGATATGTCCATCAGAGAGTCATCAAAGTAAGTGACGAGCTTGTCAACCACTACATTATCGATCTTTACTCCGGGGAAGTGGAGTTCTTCCTTAGTGTACACAGGCAGACGCAGTTTGAACAAGCTCACCAAATCTATGATCCGTTTCTGCAGCATGTAGAAAACTGGATCACGCAGAGCCGTTTGGTATTGGTCCAGGATAGAAGGAACAACGAAATACCTGTAATTAAAAAATGCAATTTGTGAGTAAATTATATTATAGAAAAGTTCTGTCCAATTACTTATTTATTAACTGACAGCACAATGGTTAATGAACTACTAAGGATACAAAAAAAAGTTACAGGATTAAGGCTCACCTGAACTGTACTCTTCTCATTCTTTTTTACTTTTACAATAATCTAAATACTTACTTGTCAGAATGTAAAGTGTCAAGACCAAGAGCGGCCTTCATGACAATCAGCAGGTAACGGTAAGAGTCTACGGCAATCTTATCAATGTCAAGTTTGTCTATTTTGCCGTAGATCAGTTTTCCTAGAACTTCCATATCTTCAGGTTTATTCAGTTCAAGTCTTAGGCCGTTAATCTATGAAAAACATTTTAAGTTTATTAAAATATTCGGTCAATATAGCATTATTTGAAGTAGTTGTTATAACAGGATTTTTATTTGATTTCCGGGAAAGGAAATCACATTATTGGCATGGATAAAATACTCACTTCAATGAATCCTTTGATAATAGCCTCCCTAATGATCTTCTCATACTCTTCGCACAAACTGATTACGTCATTGTTGTTGTCGCGTGCAATGACGTAGTTGTTAAATCTGACAGGCAACTCAATACCATTGTGCATTTTCAACAAAGGCCAGTATCCCTTCTTGATGGGTTTGTCCCAAGACAAGTCCTTAATTGGACCTAATCCATTGGACAAACGTTCCAGGTAATATCTAGCAAGAATCTGTTGGTACATGTAGACGGATAGCTCAAAACGTCTGATCTTCAGTTTGTCCATGACTCTGTCCTTCATCCAGAACGGATAGTCGATGTGGAAGTAGTAGTAGTAAGTGTTAAGGTCGATATCCTCTGTGAAGTAGCGGAGTTTGTCTTCATCGTTGAGGTAGACACGTTTGTCATAGATGTTCTCGTCGATGATATAAACATCGTTATCAGTCTTCTTGATACCGTAGAATTCGCATAATTTCGTGTCCAAAAGACCCTTCTTCATTTTCAATAGGTATGCCTTTTGGATAACATCAGCGCGCACGAAGTAATATGGATAGATCTCATAGGGAGGAGGCAGGATGATTCCTTTGCAGTCGTCACGATGTCTGACAGCCACGGTGAGAGCGTAAACGAACATGCCTTCATTGAGGTGAAGGCGCATCCAGCAGGCGGTCTTGATGAAGGTGTTAAAGTCTTTGGCAAAGTACAGCATGTGGAACATGCTGACTACTTCTTTGAGTTGACGGTCAACGTGCAGGGTGAAGATCTCACCGCGAGGCAGAACTCCTACTTTGATCAGTTGAATGAAGTCCTTTACAACGTCGATTTTCTGAAAAAAGAAACCATATTTTAATAGAAGCACCTAAATAAAATCGTATAATTTTCTTTTATTGGTTCGCGCTTACGCTGAAAAGCTCCACATTGTCTTCGATTTTGAAGTTCTTGCCAATGTCCTCAAGCTCCTTGTCCAATAAGGGGTCCATCACATGGTTAAGCAATTTCAAGATTACTAGTTGTCGCTCCTTGATATCCACTGCCACTAAAAGTAAATGGTACATAAAAACCTATGTAATTGATAACTGGACTATATATTCCAGATATAGATATAGATAGCTACCGTCAGAGAATATGTGAAAAGTATAATTAATATGGAATTTATGTACATACCATAATATTCGAAGACTATAAAAAATACAAAGAAAAACTTACCAAGACTGGCATCGTCAACCTCCCTAGCCATGGCCACGACGACCAGGCTCACAATCAATAATAGGACAGCTCTCATCGTGGAGTCAACTCTGCGTGAGTTCAACTGTGCTCCTAATAAAACTGCATCCTCTTTTATACTAAAACGGGTGACAATGTTATCTTCCACTGTATTATTCTTTAGTTCTTAATATCTACAACTTAAGGGCATTACATTGTAAAGAAAGTATATGTTATCAAGAGCAATATTATTTTTATGTTCTATACTTAGGTTAAATTACTTTAATGTGTTTTCGTCTCGGGTCAAGATAGTTTATGATGTCAATAGACTTGAACGATTTATCTAGAGGGTCTATGGTGAAAGAAACAGTTTGCATTTATATCTTACATTACTAAAAAATAAGTTTTGAATAAGAGATACGAATAATTTGGTCCCTTAACATTAACATAAAATCAATGTGTCATGTTCACTCTCTTCTCTATAAAATAATAGTAAAATGAAGGGGATTTTTTTTTGACACTATTTCTTATTTTATTTATTTATTTCTATTCAAACATTTAAATAGATATGTAAAAAGGAACAGAAAAATAAGTGTAAAGGTGATACTTATACCTTATGAAATTTTTTCAGCATTAAGAGAGTAGAAGGATGACGTTACTGATTCCCCGCAACATACTAGAAAGCAATATTTGTGCAAATACCGGCAGCGCAATTCATTAAAACTAACGCTCACTCTAAGCTCATCATCATCATTTCAGCTGAAAGGCGTCTACTGCTGGACTTAGGCCTCACCCAAGGATCTTCATGACGACCGCTCCTGCGCCTCCTGCATTCAGTCGGGTCGTCGTCGAGTACATTACCCACCTTCAGTTTGCTGATTATATCGTAGCCAAGGCTGAGACCGCGAATGACCTGAGTACAATGCTCGAAGACTTCAGTAGAGCCTTTTTTTTTTTTTATTGGGACAAACCCGCCACACTTTTCCCAACCACTGCAACTCCTGAAAGCCAGAATCAACAGTGGCGACCGCCAGAAAAACGCCGAGCAATGAAGCTCGACGAGTCCCGGAGAAACGATTCAACTGTCTTGGGTCCCGCAACGAAATTAATCAGAAAAGAATAGCGGAGGAGTAAGAAAAAAGATATTTTTTCCACTTCCCTCCATAACAAGCAGGAGACAGAACAGAACTAGGCCAAACGGCACAAAGGGACATTATTGCAACTGGGAGAAGCCCAGATTGCCAAACACCACGGAATAAAATTTGATTAAGTTAATGGGTCCTAAGTAGGTAGTAGAGCCTCCCAGCGAGTCGATCTTAAAATGAATATGGACAAGACGAAAGACATGTCTACTCTTCTTCTCATCATCATCAACCTTTTTATCGTCCCACTGCTGGGCACAGGTCTCCTCTCATACAGAGAAGGATCGAGCGTAATCACCACGATTGCTTGCAGGTTGGCGATTTCAGACTTAAAGTCCAGGTTTCCTCAAGATGTTTTCGTTCACCTTCAGTCATTGGTGACCAAGATATACTTAGAAAGTACATATAACTTTAGAAAAGTTGCATTGGTACTTGCCTGACCTGGAATCGAACCCGCGCACTCATACTTGAGAGGCTGGTGTTTTAACCACTAGGCCACCTCGAATTACTCTTCGTCTACTTCGTCCTAATTTACATTCAGATTTTTACAGATTCCGCCGATGGAGGCCAATTCCTGTAACTAAAAACCTTCAAAAATTAGTCGTAATTTAATCTTAGCGACAATAAAAGTCAGAATCTTGTCTAAAACCTAGGAGACTGAAATCAGATTGAAACCTGACGGTGAACGTTCCTAAAATTACGATTAGCGCCCTCTGATCGTCACGTCTATATGTTACTTTTTGTTCGGAAAACCAGAAGGTGTCCTCGATCGATACGTTTACGTGTTCCATTTCACCAAACAAAAAGTGATCACAAATTTTGAAGTTGGAATTTACGCGACAATAGCTTTCTATTATGCCGAAGCCTACTGTCGATGTCGGCCTGTACTTTTCCACTGCCTGGCAAAGGCCTCACGTCATGACTTCCATCTCTAATATTCCAGGATTCACATCTACCACTAGTAATTTGTTTTGCCCAAACGTTGTTTAGTATAAATTATAATATTTTTTTGAACACAAAAAAATTAAGTCGGAGGCAGCTATAAGTTTTTTTTTTTAACTTTTTCAGCTTTATAATAATGAACAACATTGAACTTAAAATTACTAAGTTTGAGTCTCGGATACAGTCGTCGGATACAGTTTTACGAAAATATTTGTAAAAGTTTGTAGGTAAGGAGTTATTTTCTAATTGTGAACTAAAATTAGTCTTGGATAAAGTGTTGTGTGGGCAGAATGAAAAACAAATATTATTATTTACTATAGTGCATTGTCTTGACATTGTCCTTCTGTACATACTAACCATATAAGGACGGACCAAGCCATCACATAATGTTCCAAAGGTCGTTAATGAAACATCTATAGTCTGTCTATAAAGTCGTGAAAATAAACGAGGGCGCTGCGATCGTGCATATAGCAACCCTGTTAATGTGATTGAAATCATTTTGATACTAGCATATTATTTTGTATTAAAAGCAAAACTGGTTTTAATGAAAACACAAATCTGTGGTCTCTGGCGTTTAAATAAAATGAGTAAAACAAAAAATAAAATCATACATATTTATCATTATATGTTTTACCGTGATTTTACCAATGAAAAGTATTCCAAAACATAAAAATGAAATAGCTTTGTAGCATTTTTGTGTAACAATTCGAGTGGGGATCGTTCTTAAAATAAAGCGTGTAAAAGAACTTAGATTATAATGGAATTCCCCTAATTGCAATATGTATTGTATTCTGTAATTTATTATTCGTTTATATGGTCAAATAAGTCGATTTTACAAAGAGCGACCTTTTACAGACAATCTTTAGATGGATTAACGAGAAGAAAGAGACAAAAACTATTGGTAAATCATGGTGTATTTTTTAGATTATAAAATAATTATATATAATGGAGCACCATGCTCATTGGAATTGTTAGGGACTGTGGCGTCAACGGAGTTGAAGCTATTGTCTCCACTGCTGCACTAGGCTCAGATGTAGCAAAAATTAATACACCTAATAGTTTTTACGCACGTGTTTATTCTTCTCGCTTAACAGCGATCACAAACGCAATAAAATACGCCCTTATATCTCAATTAATTACAGAAATCGTACTCACAAGATATTCTAGTGAAAACAACATTTTCACCAAATTCTCGTTCTTTATCTGTCTTCACAGGCGCTTGGCATTTTTTTTTTTTTTTGATAAAACGTAATGGCATCGTTGTTACAAGTCAATGCACTTTTTTTAGAACGATTTTACTGGTAACAATAATTAGAGTTACAAATTATAATTTGCTAATTCGTTTTAATATTTATAACACTCGATTTTAACATTAAATTAATAATTTATTGCTGAAGACGTTTAGATATTAAAACATGCCCCATGCTTTTTCATTTTTTTTTTTTTAACAGTAGGTCAAACAACTATTTTTATTGACTAAATCCATTATTAAACTCAACGCATGTCGCTTATTAATCATGGAATGAGTTAAGGATAGGTAACTATTTCCTTTACCCTCAGTTTGGATAAAGTTAAAACCTTTGCCATTAACTTATAAAATTAAATTATTAACCGGAAATCCTTACATAGTTTTCTACTTTGAAAAGAAGCAAACGATAACATTATACATAAAGTGTAAAATATTAGTTAAATAAGTAGGTGTTGCCGACGGGTTCTCGAGTGGCGACCACGCACCGGAAGACGAAGCGTGGGTAGGCCCCCGACAAGGTGGACCGACGACCTGGTGACGGTCGCGGGAAACCGCTGGATGCGGGAGGCGCAGGTCCGGTCGTCGTGGAGAACCTTGAGGGAGGCCTATGTCCAGCAGTGGATGTCTTTCGGCTGAAATGATGATGATACATCTATCTATACAAATAAACCTACAACAAAAAAATTATAAGGAAAATGTTTAAGAGAGGAAGTGCTTTTTCATCATACATTTATTAGGAAACAAAGATTTATGATGAAAAAGCTTCCTATCTCCCTAAACATGTGCTAGTAGGCCATAACAGCAGCTGCCGGCAGAAGTTACCATCCACCAGACAATGTCATGCCGCCAACATTAGTCGTGTTCGATAATTGGTGAAGTTGTACGGAGGATGAGTTTGAGAAGCTGTGTTGTGATTTGTGCCGGGTACGATGCGCCAAATGTTGTAGTTTCGGGGGTTTGGTCGTGGAGGGTCTCCAGATCAATCTCCCTCTGGCGCAGCATCGTAGGTCGTGTTGTTGGGTTTAACATTGCATCACCTCGCTCAACTGCCGCCTTTCTTCCTATTCACTCAGTTTTTTGAGTGAATAGGCTCTTAATAAACTAGCTCGCTTTACCATCAATAATTGCATCACTGCTTATCATCACGCGGGATTACAGTTAAGTACTAGTTTGTAATTATAAAAAAGAGACAATAAAACGTAAAAAAATGTCAAATAATATGTGTCGGCCATCTCTAGGATCAGGTTTTCCAATGACCTCAGATATCTATTTTGTGTGTCATGCAGGAACTTAGAAACGTTTTGTTTTTACACTAGGTATTTCTCTTGGATCTTGGGTGCGTTTACAAACATTTAAACTCACGTACACAAATATCCAAACCCGAAACAACTACTTGTAGAGGTCATTCAAATATTTGTTCCGTGCGGGGATCATCATCATCTCACACCATTATTATGAAAGAGAAAGTGAAAAGCGATTACAGAAATCTACATTAAGTAACTACACTAATCACTGCAGTTAGCTAGTTTAGTACACAGTGTGAGGGTGTTAGTCAAGCTTCTAATATAATCCTAGTATCTACTTGACTGTAGCAAACACAAACAGTAATGAATCTCAAAGCAGTATGAAGAGGTAATCCTACTAATATCATATGTGTGTTTATGTGTTTGTTACCCTTTCAGGAAAACTTAGCAAACGGATTTGGATAAAATTTGGCACACAGATGCAGGAATCTATACTAATATACAGTATGTTAAGAAAACCCTGTCCGACCCGTGAAGGTGTTGTTAGGTATCGATAACTGATTCTACTAATGCATACAAAACCGGACTAAACTTAAAAAAAACTTAATAAATGTGCGTTAACCACCCTTTAATCCAGGAAGGCTTTAGGCTGTTATAAATTAATCCTTATCCAAATAAATTAATAGTATTTCATTTTGAATAAAATTGTCCTTGACATCACTTAATTTCGATTAACATCTTATAAGACACTACAATTTTAAAATAAAATGTTCAAATGACTAACTCCACGCGAACCAAGTAATAAATAAGATAATTTTAATCTCTATATTCTCATGGGTCGAAACCTACGCGGGTAAAGCCGCGAGATACAACTAGTGCAGTATATTAGCTAGCACACTGTCCACGGATTTCCTTTGAAAGATAAAATAGGAAATAAAACTCTTAGTTTCCATGTATTTCATCGGGCGTGTACCACTGGAGCACGATGCTGGACTTCCTTTGTGTAACATAGTTACATGGAAGTAGATATTATCCCATGGCAGCAGAGTTTAATCTTGTTTAAGAAGATACGCTTGCGCCGTTAGTAAGAAACTTACGTTTTTAATGTCTCACAAACTTTGATAGAGGAAGTAAATTTTATCGTTGGTACATTACTATGTACCAACCTACAAATTGCAATTGCATTAAGTAGTATGAATGTTGGGTATAGAATTATGTTTTGTTAGGTTCAATCTTGCAAATTGGAAACCCACTTGTTACTTCATTTTTCTTCTCCTTGTCTCTTATCAATCCGGTCTGAACTTGTGTCCCTTTAGTATTATACTCGCCCCCTATTACGTCGAAACTTATCTTCATTGTATCTTAGCTATTCCAATTAAAACTATTATTTTACGAGACATCTTTAATTATTTTCTCTCAGTTATCCCAACTACAACATTGTTTTCATTAAACAATTTTCTAACAAATTAGTAACTCTTTTAGCTTCGAAGAAGTCACTGACTTGTTGTCATAAGTAGTAAGCGTCAATATGACATCTGTAAGAAAGGATATTAAAAAAACATGTGCGTTATTCTCATTAACATATCTAATATTAACGCTATTCATGAGATGTTGCTGTATAAAAGATTAGCAAGATGTTTTATAATGTAGTTATTTAGCTTAGTAATCCCTGTTTTAATATTTCACGGCAATCTCAGGTAACACAAAAGAGAGACTACTTAAAACAGATTTTCTAATAACACTTGAGACAAACGTCCCTACGATGCTGTAACTTTATCCTGATCTCAAAATCAGGGAGACAATAAACAAAGTGCTGGATGTAGGACTTAAATTCCTACCCTGGCTACCCACTCACATTTGACTAAGCTGTAGGTTCATACGTCTTTGGAATACTATACTATATTCGAAAGTGTGTGTACACACACTTTCGAATATAGTATAGTATTACGTAAGTGTATATCACTATTATTTTTTGTTGGGATGTGAAATCATCAAATGACTTCTACCGCTCTAGGCGGAGCGGAAGGGCAAGTCAGACTTTTACTGACTAAAAACCCACCCGTGTTTCTTTACTTGCCTATGCGACGGCCAGGGCCATGGTTTCTTTTTAACACATCTGTTTGAGGCGCGCGTGAAACACAACGCGCCGTCGACTTGTCGTGTAAGACAGGTAAAGAAAAAAAGGGGGGAGGGAGACAAAGACATTTATTAAAAC
The DNA here is from genome assembly GCA_037179545.1 of Sesamia inferens. Lineage (NCBI taxonomy): Eukaryota > Metazoa > Arthropoda > Insecta > Lepidoptera > Noctuidae > Sesamia > Sesamia inferens. The sequence continues at coordinate 15,536,629 of CM073938.1, read as the reverse complement.
AGCAAATAAATAAAATAGAAAACAAAGTAACAGATTGAGAAAAAAATAAAATGGATGAAGATGGGTGAAGTGACACAAAAGGTAAGAAAAAAGAAAACACAGTAAAACCAAAGTCAGCAGTCAGCAAAAAACAGCGTCCGGCAGCAGAAACAGCGCCGGTAGTAGAAGCACAGCTACCAACAGAGGCAGCAGAAACAGTGGAGGGTCTTCAGGTCAATCTCCCTTTGGCGCAGCATTGTTGGTCGTGTTGTTGGGTTTAATATTGCATCACCTCGCTCAACTGCCGTCTTCCTTCCCATCTGCTCAATCTGAGTGAATAGGTTCTTAATAAACTAACGCGCTTTACCATCAACGATCGCGTCACTGCTTACCATCAGGCGGGATTGCGGTCAAGCGCTAGTTTATAATTAATAAAAAAAAACAAAAAACAGAACAGCGCCTCATAATACTGGAATACGTATATGACCTGCAGAAATGAATGATATATAATTATGAATATAATACATAAGTGTAAGTAGGTAAATTACATAACACTACAGACTGGAAGGCTCAGTTCGACCGCTTACGCCGTCAGGAAAGTAAGACAATATACTGACGTTGATACAGCTCGTTTAGTTTACTTTAGTTATTTCCACAGCGTTATTTCCTACGGTATTCTACTGTGGGGCAAAGCCGCTGACATACAAATTATATTTGTACTCCAAAAACGAGCTGTCCGAGCAATTTACCAGCTCGGTGTCAGATTTTCTCTGAGAAATTTCTTTAAAGATACTGGTATTCTCACGGTTGCTTCGCAATTCATCTTAGCCAACATCTTATATATTCGGCAAAATATTCACGTGTACACCAAAAACTGTGATATTCATAATATTAACACCAGAAATAAGGACAAACTGCGAACCCCTTTTCACCGACTTCAAAAGGTTCATAACTCTTTTGTGGGGCTTGGGATAACTTTTTATAACAAGATACCCTCTGCTTTGCTAGACTTGCCTTACAATGCATTTAAAGCACAAATCAAATCCTAGCTTTGTTCAAAGGCATATTATTCCGTGAATGATTATTTAAATGATAAGAATAGCTGGTCGCTCTGATTAACTCAGGACAATGTTTGTGTTCTTTCTCCGGAATTAGCTTACTGATACGTTATATGAGTTCATATAATTTACTTTTGTACATTACATAAATATGTAAGCTGTCACGCCCTTTATGCCTGGGGCTTTTTATTTAAGTAATACGTTTTTAGTTAATACATTTCCTTTTTCAAATGGTAAATAATTTCATTGTTGTTGTATTTTATCGTGTTCATCACTATACGTAGTATTGTATAAAAGTCATGTGTTTTTTTAAATTTACAGACAGCTGTGCTGCTGGGGAGTTTCGATGGGTGGGCGTTTTGGGGGACTGTCTTATGTAATATTGACGTTCAAAAGGTGCTGATTCTCAGCCTAATTTGAATAAATGACTTTTGATTTTGATTTTGACTCAGGGCTGGTCCTTACCGGGCGGCGGGCTGCCTACTGCTCACCACCCGCAGGCCGCCCACTGCTCACCGCCCGCAGGCCCGCACCTACGGTAGCTGGGAGTCCGATGTCGTCTCCTGCGGCGGCTAGTGGCGTGAGGATGCTGGGATTCCCGCTGCCTCACGCGCTCCGCCTCCTCCTTTGCCAGCATCACTGCTTCGCAGAAGGAGGTGACGGTCTGCTATCACTTTTCTACCCTTCGGAAATAAATTATGTCCTGGGAGCTATTGAATTAACTTAAAAAGTTTGTATTTATGAGACACATTTATTAAAACAGACATGTTATTCAACACCTCGTTGTACGCATGGATACACATCTATTACTACTGAGCTGACCTTTTAATGCGAGGTCAGCTAACACTGGAAATGATCAGCTTGATCTAATAGGTTCAAAATCTCTATTCATGAAAAGCTTTTCGAGGAAATAAAAATATTTCACTAAGTTCAAGTATGATCATGCAATAAGTGTTTTTTTATTATAATTTGTAATAAACGCTAACAAAAAGTCCAAAAACAGCGATTCAACCTAAACTTTATTTTTGTCTTCTCTTTTGTTTAGGATTTCACATCTTAAGGTTTTGTTATTTCTTTAAGGATTTGGGAAGATTATACTACAAAAATAAATAAATATCTGGGACTTACTGATATTATAGAGAGTTCACTCAAATGGATTTGCTACCGGTTCTTATCTGAACTTGCATACTCAATTGTATTTTCTTATCTTTAGGGCTATGCCTTCAATTCTTCTGTACGATGCTTTGCTAAGAAAATAAATCTAAGAATTGCTCTAGCAATCATTCATTTTTATTCTTCTTTAACGTGGATTTATCTCCCGTTTAATTTCAAGTACCATAAATTCAAAGACATATGAAATCTACCAACCCGCACTGGATCCATGTGGTTGATCTCTACAAATCACTCTCTCTGACAGAGAGAGTGGGTTGGGAACATTATAGACTGAATTTGTTTAACGGCGCGTGACTGGATAATTTTAAATATTGTGATCTGTTTTATCGTATCATTATCAATTAACCGTAAATTACTCTACTATATTTTTGAAGTCGATTAATTGGTCGGTATTCGGATAAATTGTGATTTTAATTAAAAGCGGGTAACACTATGGAGCAAATGGTAACACTGACTGGAGTTGCGTTTGACTTGGCGATCGACCGTTGGCGCTGGCGCTGGGTATTCTTTGTTCAAGCTTCGATCGAGTGGGTTGGTCATACTCAAACTTAGTGGCTCTTATCTGCTTTAATCTGAGAATATCATTGTAATCCCTTAATATTAAAGTGATCTAAGTGTCTGTACAGTTAAAGTAATAAGAATCGAACATCAGACTATAGTTATTTTTTTTTTTTTTTATTGGGACAAACCCGCCACACTTTTCCCAACCACTGCAACTCCTGAAAGCCAGAATCAACAGTGGCGACCGCCAGAAAAACGCCGAGCAATGAAGCTCGACGAGTCCCGGAGAAACGATTCAACTGTCTTGGGTCCCGCAACGAAATTAATCAGAAAAGAATAGCGGAGGAGTAAGAAAAAAGATATTTTTTTCACTTCCCTCCATAACAAGCAGGAGACAGAACAGAACTAGGCCAAACGGCACAAAGGGACATTATTGCAACTGGGAGAAGCCCAGATTGCCAAACACCACGGAATAAAATTTGATTAAGTTAATGGGTCCTAAGTAGGTATTAGCTGTTACAATTGATTCCAATAATAGGTATGGCAAAAGCGCCTGAACGCACGGAAATTGGTTCTAGTTTCTACAAGGTCCGTATAATAAACGACTCCGGATGTAACTTGTACACTATCCAACATAATATTGCGTTCATTCTGCCAAAGAACACACTCCCACAAGATGTGATGTGCGGACTGTTCAAATTCACAGTTCGATGTAGAACACTGACACAAAGGGGAAGGAACAAGTTTAAAAGAATACAGTTTACTTTTAAAGTTGCCATGACCTGTGAGAAATTGGGCAACGCAGTGGTCAACCACCAGCCATGTCTTAGCCAGCCGATCGCCAACGGATGGAAAGAACAGATGGAGGTGCCGGCCCTTGATGGAATTATCCCACCTACTTTGCCATTCGGATAAGAGGTCCTCCCAGACTTCAGTCTGAGGTTTAAATAATCTAGAGATTTTATTAAAGTCGCGTTGTGTAACAAAATTAGTGTCCATGGCCTCCCCCCTCGCGGAGTAGTACATTGAAGCACGTCGCTGTACCTCAAGGTCGACTGGAAGTACACCTGCCAGTACCGGTAAGGCTTCAGTACTGACCGTTCTATACGCCTTGCATAAAAATATCAATGCCAAACGTTGGCTTTGAAGCAGTTTACGTCGTGCCGCTCCTATGCTGGCCCTATCGGCCCAAACAGGTGCACCGTAGCACATACATCCCAAGTAGGTAGCTCCATATATAGTTTTTAAAGTTAGGAATGATAGACCCCAAGTTGCTTTGGATACTCTAGTTAGGGCATAAAAGTTCTTTTTAGCTTTTTCACCAACTATTTTTATATGTTCGATAAATGAAAAATTCCTTTCTAAGATCATACCAAGGTAGCATACGGATTGCTGTTTTTTAATGGGAACGTTGTTAAATTTAATAGTAGGCAATGATTTAAGATTACCTTTTAGTAGAAGTTGATAGGTTTTATGTGGCGCAAATGCTAGGCGGTTACGATCACCCCACTGAGATATTAGATTTAGGCAAGTATTGGCCAAGTTCTCAAGTCCAGCTCGGGTACTTGACTGAATGAGCAGTAGGCCATCGTCCGCGTAACCAGTAAGTGAACAGCCGCAAGGAAGCGGGATCGCGAGGAAGTCATCAAAACCCAAATTCCATAAATAAGGACCGACAACTGAACCCTGAGGACATCCCATGGTTAGTGTTTTAGTACTAGAAAAATGACCGAGCTTAAGTACCGCGGAACCGTTTATAAAGTAAGAGTAAACGAGATTATATATGTTTCTATAGCAACCGCGGGTTTTTAATTTTAACAACAGCATAGGCCACCAGGCGTTATCAAAAGCCCCAGAAATATCCAGGAAGATCCCAATTACGTACTTGTTTTCAGATTGGTTAACGGTTCTTCTGACAGAAAGCGCCGCGTCGACTGTAGATTTACCTATGGTGAAGCCATATTGATTATTATGGAATTTTGGACCGTTCGGTAGTAAACGTGGAACGATGAGGCGCTCAAGAAGTTTACCCAAAGATGGTAGAAGTGTGATAGGACGATATGACTTCGGATCATCCGGTGGTTTGTCACCACACTTTGGCATTATTCGTAAGAAACCGCGTCGCCATTTACGAGGAAAAACGCCTTCAGCAATGCATCGGTTATATACAGTTAAGATGGCATCACCCGCTGTTTTACACGCTTCTTTAATCATCCTATTAGATATTTTATCTTCACCTGATGATTTGTTGACTGGTAGTTTTCTAACAATATTTATAAATTCTTCATTAGATGGACTATAGTTATTGTTCAACGTTTTCTCGAAATACCGCCCACGATGGATGCTCATGCGGAAGAGAAGACACCTCGGATCCGGAACTTCGGCCCCGCCTTCCTGACGGTTTTTTACCTCGTCATGTATAATATCAAGTAAATTGCCACAATGTCATCAAAACCATTGTTTTCTTTATTAATAAGGTCAAGTACATAAGACAAAGTAATAAAAGTAGTGGATGCGGTAATTAGCGCAGATAATGTTAATGTCCTATAATAATAGAATTCACACAAACAAACATGGCTAGGTCAGAGGACGACGACATAATTATTAGTGAGTAATCTATCTATTTATCCTTCCTTTGCTTCTGTTTAAAAAAAAGTCTTGGCTGAACTATGTACTGGTCTTTTACCCGTTGTTTAAAACTTTTTTAGTCGTTCTGAAGAATTTAATTACTGAGTTGACTCTTCGTCATTATTTTAGAAAGGTCCCAATATCTTTCAAATGGACTTGTGGAACTGTGAAAGTCTTTTTGACCGAATTAAAAAAACGAGGAGATTTTTGTTCGCGGATAACTTCGTCGTTTATGAACCGATTTTGATAATTCTTTTTTGTTGGAAACAAGACATTTTCAAGGCTGTCCATCTTCATATGACGTATGGACGGCTAGTGCGTTTTTTCATTAGGTATTTTAAAGCACTAGAATTTAATAAGGGTCTGAAGTAGATATGATCATGGAGCCGGAAGACAGGCGGAGGAACTCCTCAACGATTTACAGCAGCTAACTTGTTTGACGTAGTCGTGGTGGCCTAGTGGTTAAAACACCAGCCTCTCAAGTATAAATGTGCGGGTTCGATTCCAGGTCAGGCAAGTACTAATGTAACTTTTCTAAGTTATATGTACTTTCTAAGTATATCTTGGACACCAATGACTGATTAAAAGGTGAAGGAAAACATCTCGAGGAAACCTGGACTTTAAGTCTCAAATCGCCAACCCGCATTGAATAAGCGTGGTGATTACGGTCAATCCTTCTCTGTATGAGAGGAGACATGTGCCCAGCAGTGGGAAGATAAAAAAAGGTTGATGATGATGATGATCTGGATGTAATCTTATTGTCAATAGGAGTCTTATGATGAAAGATGAAGGAATTCCTCAACGGTTTACAGTAGCTACCTATATTTGGAATTGATTACTTTATACTGATATGAACGTTGCACCCATATGGGTTATAATAAGTCTGCTATATACTAATAGGTATATAAAGCTAAAGAGTTTGTTTGTTTGAACGCGCTAATTTCAGGAATTACTGGTCCGATTTGAACAATTCTTTTTGCGTTGGCCCATTAATCCAGGAAGGCTTTAGGCTATATAACATCACGCTGCAACTAACAGGAGCGGGACGTATAAAAAAAACGCGGGTGAAACTGTGTGGCGCAGCTAGCCTGATAATGAAGACTGTAGACAGTCAAATCAAATCAAATCAAATCATTTATTATTTGTAAAACATAGGTAACAAAGAAATACAGATCTTATAGACAAAATATGTAGTGCGCTATGTTTTGTCTTTGGTGAGACATACAAATATGATATAGTTATAGTTTTAAAGTTCACAAAAATAAAAATAGAAATTGAATGTCAAAAAATTAGTACAGAAATTAGAAAAACTTAATCGTTCAAGAACTCGTCAACCGTGTAATAACATTTGTCAATTAAAATTCTTTGCAAAGTTTTCTGGAACTTGGGAACAGGTAATGTTTTTATCTGATCAGGTATTTTATTATATATTCTTGGAGCGATGCCAAAGAAACTTTTGTACATTAAAGCTGTTTTACATTTTGTGTGACACAACTGATTTAAATATTTAGCACGCATTGGAGTTTTTTAACGTCTGATAATTTGACAAATAAGTGCAAATTACTCTTCACAAATAATGCTATTTCCAAAATGTACAGTGATGGCAGTGTAAGTAGTTTTAGAGATTTAAAGGCAGATACACAACTATCGGTTACTTTAATGTTACAGTCGAGGGAATACCTTAATAATTTAAATATTGAAGTTTAACGTAGGACGAACTACTACGTACTCGCTATGCTGCTGCTGTCTTAATTTAAGTGGCGTAATTGTGCCATCTCTAGCAGTGCTCATACATTCAGTCCGATCAAAAAGGAATTTTATAAAAATCGGTTCAATAATTTGGTATTTAAATAAAAATTACGAGTAAAAATTCAAGTAAATAAAATGGGGTTGTTTGCTTGCTAGCCCAATTATGCTGGCGACAGCGTACAGTCTGATCGGATGCAACTAAACAGCACTTTTCACGACTGAAAACTGTAAAATAAAAACTTTTTACAAAAAAGAACAACCGACTTTCAAAAAGCACTACAAAGTGAAAAATAACTATATAAGTAAATGCTCATGGTCATTGGTATTTGGTTTTTATATATTCGTTTTTGCCACCGACTCCCGAAATTCAGTTTGTAGGGTTTTTTGGAAGTCGGTGGTTATTTCTTGTTAAAAAGTTTTTTTTTTAGTTTAGATTTCCAAGTTCATAGAAAACGAACTGCGTTCACTTATTTCAATATTCACTTATTATACTCATTTTTCTATCTTAGTGGAGGAGTGAGGATCTTGGCAAGAACACTTAAGTAGAAAATAATGTTACTTTCAGACAGTACATAAAATCAAACCGGTGCTTTCTTGAATAATATATTTTTTAAACCCTGTTTTATTCAGTTACACTATTGGTTACTGTTGTTACTTTGTAAAATGTCAATATTTTTTACAGAAAAAGGATGTCTTCAAGATCTGTGTCAAGATGCTTAGGGTAGGTGGAGTTCTGCCGCGTGGTCAGATTTTCACCCTGCACATTGACCGTCTACTTAAGGAAGTAGTCACCATGTTCCACATGCTGTACTATGCCAAGGACTTCACCACCTTCATCAAGACCGCCTGCTGGATGCTTCTTTATCTCAACAAAGGCATGTTCGTTTATGCTCTCACCGTGGCTGTCAGACATCGTGACAACTTTACAAAAAAAAAAAATTAAGAAAAATACTGCAAAGGAATCAACATGCCTCCTCCCTATAAAATCTATCCATACTACTTCGTACGCGCTGACTTTATCCAAAAGGTATACCTACAGAATATGAAGAAGGGTCTTCTGGACTTGAAATAATGATAATTTTACGATATCAAGAAGACTGACAACGATGTTTATATCATCAACGAGAATATCTATGACAAACGTGTATACCTCAAAGATGAAGACAAACTCCGCTACTTCACAGAGGATATAGATCTTAACACTTACTACTACCACTTTTACATCGACTATCCTTTAAATTAGTCGTTATGAGCGGTCAGTGTACATGTACCAACAAATTCTTGCTAGATATTACCTGGAGCGTTTATCCAATGGATTAGGTCCGATTCAGGGCTTATCTTGGTACAAACTCATCAGGAGCGGAAATTGGCCTTGGCTGAAACTGCATAATGGTGTAGAATTCCCAGTATGATTAGACAACTATGTTATTACTCGTGACCTCGACGTCATACGTTTATGCGATGAGTATGAGAAGATTATTACCTTACTTCGATGAATCCTTTTATGATTAAAAGGATTCATCGAAGTAAGTATTCTCAATATTTGTAAATGAAAACGTAGCCTTTCTAAAAAGTTAAAAAAGACTAATCAGTATAATTTTTAGTTTTAGATCAGTTTGAGGTTTGAACTGACCATGGCTGAAGATATAGAAGTTCTACTAACTCATTTTCAGTAAAATCCACAAGCTGGATATAGACAATACTACTACCTACCGATTATCACGAAGGTTGCTCTTGGTCTTGATACCTACCTTCCATTCTGACAAGTAAGTATCGAAAAAAAATAATAATATGTAAAACTTTTTATTAATTTGTTCAGATATTAATACCAGACGGCACTTCGTGGTCCATTATTCTACATGCTGCATAACGCTTCATCGATTTGGTATGCCTGTTTAAGTTGCGACTACCCGTGTACCCTAAAGAAGATTTTTACTTCTCTAGTGTGAAGATCGAAAATATAGTGGTTGATAAGCTCATTCCTTACTGGTTGATAAGCTCATTCCTTACTTTGATGATTATCTAATGGACATGAACAACGCTGTAATAATGACTGACGGGTGGATAATAACAAAAGTGATATGAAATTTATTCAAAACTAAACATCAGAAAAAATCCGAGTGCCGCTCGCACCCGTGCCGGCCGCCTGATACTTGAGGGTTTCTCTACCTAAACCGCGGACGGAGTGGGCTGGAGCGGGGGACCATTATTGCGAACAAACTTGCTACCCCGGTAGGTTTTCATTCTGTTTGAAGGTGGTGGAACTGGCTATCCATGGACAATAATGTCGATGTATCTTGCAGAGTCAGATATTGGCTGATAGGCGGCACAGTAGACATTATTTTTATTGAAGGGCCACCGTTTCTTAAGGAAGATTTACCTATATCATTTGTTCACGTGCGAAGGCGTGTCGGGTCGCTAGTTGAAAATATTCAAAGTTTGGATGATGAAGATAACGATTAAAATTATTTTGTTATAAATACAAGTATTCTCCTAAAAAAAATCACACTTTTTAATTAACAAGCTATTTCTTGAGCTTTTCAATGAATTAAGATTCAGGATTTAGTAAAATGAAAAAAAAAAATTGTCAGATTAGGCGCATCCCTCCAGGTAAGCGTCAGATTATGAGACAACACGGACTATATATATCATAATCTGATTGCATTTCTTTTGCACATTATAATAATTTAATTAATTTGCGTCTCATCTAAATCGTCAGATTATTATATAACAACTTTTTTAAGTTCACTCAACATCCCCTTCGAAAATCTGACGCGCTCGATTACATTTTTTATTTTTCATTTTCAACCCTTACGTAGGTACGACTGCCTCCATCATGGAAACAATCAGATTAACATACATTATTTTTTTTTAAATACTTTAAACATGGATTCTACGCATATCTGACGCGCTCAAGTATGTCCATGCAACAATTTATTTTTAAATTTTTGAAAATCTATAACTGCTCACCCCATCGATAAAAAGGTATACAGTATGTTAAGAAAACCCTGTCCGACCCGTGAAGGTGTTGTTAGGTATCGATAACTGATTCTACTAATGCATACAAAACCGGGCTAAACATAAAAAAAATCCCCCTAAAAAAATAAATATTATTTCGCAAAAAGAGGTAACTTAATAAATCCGCGTTAACCACCCTTCGCCTGCCGCCCGCCCCCCGCGGGCGGCACGCGGCACGTGGTCGCAACGCTATTCGCTCATAATAATACCAATGTTGTCACTTTTTAAAAATTACCAAATTTCGGGGAAATTGGAATTAATTCGCGGGAAAAAAAGATTATTTCAAAATTCATTTGTATTGGTACTATGATGAATACGTAAAATTTTATATTATATTTGGTCATGTGTTTACCTAACCTTTATTATCCTTATGGGTCGGACAGGGTTTTCTTAACATACTGTATATCAAATGACATTTTTTTTCTTATCATCTAAGCCTCGCACCCAATAAGTCTCTATGACGCTCGAGTAAATTCCGATTTAGCACGGTGGGCTCCCCTATAGTTCTACTATAGTTTGATAATATTACAAACGTGAATATTTATACATGAAACTCATATTTACCTTATGTCATTTTATTTAATGAAACTGAAACAAAAAATGCACTAAACTTAAACTTACTCAATTCATTTCAAGATTTAATTCTCTTGTCTCTCTCTCTGTCTCTCTCTGGTCTTTATTTGATTTTTTTTTTACCCTCCAAATTGTAACATCTGTGTCTCGTTTTAAGCTACTATTGTCAGGGGAAATATTCTTGTGAGATATGTATACTCTATACTAACAATGAAACTGAAGAATTTATTTTTGTTTATTTGAAAGCAGCTCTGGAATAACCAGTCGGGTTTGAAAAAATCTTTTTTGCATTTGAAAGCCCAACTCTCGAGAAAGGGTAATAGGCTATTGTCTATCACACTAGGGCCCTTAGGAGCCAAGTTAAAAGAAAAAGGCAGAAACAATGCTAAACGAAAACGATTGAGGAAACAAATGAAGAACGAGCGAAGATCGGGGAACAATTTTAACGCTTGCGATGTTGCGGACAGGATCTTTTTTTTATGATATCGCTTTAGAATTTAACAATTGCAAACACACTACCGACTATAAAATCATCTGAATTTTACTTTAGTTTTGTATGTTATAGTTTTCTCTTTAATCAAAATCATCTCAGCGTTAGTCCCAGTCGTATCCGAAGCTTTTCAGCTTTGGAGTCTGGGGTCCGCTTTCACCAGTCTAACTGCTGATTTTGATTCCGTGAAGCGATTGCCGTCTGACCTCCATAATCCGAAGGTGATATCGAAGAATTGAATTAGATACATTTTTGGACTTTTGAGGGCTCCGACCACCCGTAACGACTGCCTTTAGATGTTTGTGTGGCAACTGGGAGCAACGGCTTAACGTGCTTTCCGAGGCACGATCTGACCAGTGCAAATATTCATATTCATGCATACAAATATTTGCACTGCGCGTAGATCGAGCCCGCGCCTCCTTGCACAGCGGCCGCGTTCGTTACCGCTACGCCACGGAGGCTGTCGCTTTTCTCTTTAATCAAAATTAAATGATATTGAATTAAAACAAAAAGCAGAGCGTGTTACTGTAATGGTGTAAGTATTGAAATTTCATAAATGCCACATTTTTATGCACCAAGTAAACCGTAAACTGTTTAATTTAACAAAATTTTGACGCTATACAACCTGTTAAAAACATAAAAGTTCTATATAAAGATAAGCGCGTAGTCGAGCTGATTGAGAGTGCCTTCCAGTACCAGTTCAGATAAACACTATGAATGCGTGTTCGCGCAACTGATCGCTTTAGGGAACGCAGGGTAACGCTTTCCAGCTCGCCACCCGATAAGGACCAGGCCCGAGTCGACGACGTGTTGTGTTTGACACGCGCATCAAAGAGATGTCTGCACATCGTGACGGGATCTACGAAGACCGATGCCTCCTGTTAAAAAAGAAACCGTGACCCTAGCCGTCGCACAGACAAATGAAGAAACACGGGTGGGTTTTAGTCAGTAAAAGTCTGACACGTCCTTCCGCTCCGCCAAAAACGGGAGAAGTCATTTGATGATTTCCCATCCCAACAAAAAAAGAGTAAAGTTTCCACTTTGAAGTTTATAAGAGATTTATTAAAACCTTTTAATAAGATTTTGTAACCTTAGAAGATTCATATTTAAAATTCTGAGACACTTTTTCTTTTTGACTATCAAATTAATACTGAGTAATTCAGTACTTTAGATTTTTCACGGAACATTTTTTCTGGAAATAAAGCAGTTTTCCAGTTTTAAACTGTTTTATTTGATGAATATTAAAACTTTACGATTTCTGTAAAATGTTTATATTGTGTTAAATAATAAATTATTTATTTTCTGTAAGTAGGTTTGTACGGACGGTAGTAGTTTGATGTGCTGTCGTCTGTACAAACACTTAACGTCAATTCATTGTTTTTTAAACATATTAACACTTTAAAAGCTATTATTGATGTGTACAGGTCTCCCAAAGTGATAATGCGCATAGAAATCTTCGTCACTGTTCGGCAACGGTCGTATTCCCCGAGCGTTTCTGAAGAAGATATGTATATAGAGTGGTTAAGTGCATAAAAAGTGGTTAAGTGCACACAAGATGAGCCAAAAGCAAAAAACAGGAACACTACTTACATTTTTCGAAGTATTTGTATTTTCAAACTCTTATGGCTAGATCTTGGATATTGCCAGAGAAGTCAAATTTTCTAGATAGTTAAGATTTAGAGTACTGATTTATAAAGCACGAATTTTTTTTCGCCAACTTTTCACATTTCAAACTCATTTATTGCGAAAATCGATACATGATGTCGTTTGGTCCCTCTATAACCCGTCTGAGGACACGTAATTGTAATTAGTATTTGTCTTTACTGATTGTATGGAAGACAGCATGCCAAGACCCTAAACTGTCAAAAATTTTCAATCAATCTGGAGCCTTAATGCTGCTAGGGAATTTGTTCCGCCACTTTTTCTTGCCAGCGAAAGCGGTAAGAAGTGGGGGGGACTGTCTTATGTAATACTGACGTTCAAAAGTGCATTTTTTTTTTTAATAATTATAAACTAGCGCTTGACCGCAAAAACTGAGCGAATAGGAAGGAAAACGGCAGTTCAGCGAGGTGATGCAATGTTAAACCCAACAACACGACCAACGATGCTGCGCTAAAGGGAGATTGATCTGAAGACCCTCCAAGACCAAACTTCCAACTGAACAACATTAGGCGGTTCGTACCCAGCACACATCGCAACACAACTGCTCACACCCGTCCTCCGTACGGTTTCACCAAAGCCACACGAGCCTGATTCTCAGCCTTATTTGAATAAATGACTTGATTTTGATTTGATTTAGCGATAAAATAGAAAATTTAATAAAAAAATATGATAGATTGTAGTGGCTTCGCGTGATATCGTCTACGTCATTACTATCATTATCACGTCTATTATACGTCGTTACGATCATTAATTAATAATTAAAACAAGTCAATAAATGAAGTAATACAATAATATGTCATCTAATAAGATTGCTTGCCATTTATAAAATCGTTTACACTGCAATAGATTTATTCCACGAGAAATAATTTATCTTTATAATTAAATATAATAATAATTTTTTTGGTAGGTGATTATAAATGCGTGGTGATATACAGAGTACATTTTTTTCATCAATGCTCTTTTATATTGAGGACAGTTAGTTTTTAAATTATCTTAACTTTATAATTTTCATACATCGTCAGCTTATATTTGACTAAGAACACCAACACATATAAATATGTCAGATATAGTACTGTTAATTTTTTTGATGCTGAAATTTTTTATGCAAGGAAGGCAGTATTTTTTATGTCACGATCTTGACCTGTCTGAAACTAATTAAATTGTTATTGTAATACCACCTTTCCTTTATTGAAATAGAAGTTGATTCCTATTCTATTCTGACCGTTTGTAAATTCAGATTAGAAACATTGGTTCCCTGAGAAAATTTAGATTTTCCTAAAATTGGTTTCGAAGTGACATTATTATAATCATCCTAATGAGAAAGTATTAGGAGAAAAAATATTAGCCTCAGAATATACTTTGTCTTGTGAAGAGTATAATGTGCTCCCATTCTCATTTTGTTAACAAAACTGTACGTACCTATAAATTTTCTTTACAATAGAATCTTAAAAGCTCTTTTGCAGCAGGACTCGCTATCACGATTTCACCAAGTTTTCACCTGGGTCGAGTTTACAGAATAGTATTGTATATTTTTTACATAATAACCAACATTACCTTATAAAAGTTACTCTTGCAGCTTTTAAAATAAATGAAGCTTCACTACAGTCTCTTAAAAGTGGTCTGTGGGATCGAATAATATAACTAGCACAACAATTAAGTAGAATTAATCAGACCCAACAGCATACAAATTACCGCTTGAATCTCGCTAGGAAGCGTAAAACGGTGTTTCTTATTTCTTGGTTTAAACAACCTTCCTAATAACGTTAACGAGCCATGTGTCCTATATACGGATAACATATACTCACCTCACCTGACTTATACTTACCTGACTATATTTGGAATTCCATCCAAAGGTTGTCTGTAAAAGATCGCTCTTAGCGATAAGACCGCCCATTGTGTCACCCTTTGTAAAATCTTTTTATTTATGTTCTGTAATCTATACCTATGGTGTACATAATAAAGAGTAAGTATTCTATTCTATTCTATTCTATTCTATATTTTCTCCATGCGAAAATACCACCAATTTGAATGATATTAGATTTCACAATAACTTGAATGACTGAATACAACCTAGAAAAAAACTGAAACAATAAGAAAATACTAATAAATAAACTAATAAATATACTTTTTATTTTTTATATTATTATTTCATCACCACAGCTGTCAAAACCGTAAAGGAAAACATATGAGGAAACCGGCATGTTCCAAAAAATAAGACTAACATTTAGAAAACTGGAACCTAAAAAAATTGTAGGGGCGACTAAAGCTTTTGTGCTTTTGTAAGTTTTTTCATTAAGTAGTTTAAAGCACCACAGTTTAATAAAGGTCTGGAGTATATCTGATGATGAAGCTGCGAGATAGTGGAGAAAACTAACGATTCACAGCAGCTACCTTGTGTTTGTGCTTGATTATTTTGTATTGATAAGAACTTTACATCTAGATAGGTTGTGACTGTCATTAGGTCTCTGTTGATGGAGCCAAAGGCCAGATCAGGGAACTCCTCGACGGTTTACAGTAGTTACCGTATGTTTGAACCTGAACCTGTACCTAAACGTAAAACGAAATCTAAAACTGAACCTGAAACTAAAACTTTGACTTTTAATTTGAGGTTGATATTTTACATTTTTAACAATTAACATTTAACATTGAAGTAAGGTTAGTTAATCTATTACGCGGCCAAAAGACGCGACATGGGTTCAGTGTCATATTTTAATGGTTGCCGTATAATATGTGATTATCATGGTAATTATCCTCTATGTAAATAACACTTGTTACAAGACCTCGTGAACGCAATAAAATGCTTAATTATTCCCATCTCGATATACATTAACTTTTAAATGGGTTGACCTAAATATTTTAAGGGAATTTTTTTAAGGGGTAAACGGTGAAATTCAAATTTTATTCCACTTTTATTTTTTGGAGCAATGATGGCTCAATGGTATTGACTGCGACTTAGGAGGTTGGCATACAGTTTGCTTTATGTATTTAATTTCATCACATGAGCTCTAAAAACAGTGAAGAATCCGACACGTCAAATCATAATATTATGTATATTTATTCTTCATCATCTTATAATGTTCCCAGGAACACAGGCTTCCTCTCCGATACCGCAATACTGAATACCGAAAGCCAAATACCGAAACCGAAACCGACATCGAAACCGAAACCGAATATCTAACACTATTCGGTATTCGACAATTCGGTTTTACGGTATTCGGTATTCGGCTTCATGTAATCGGCTTTGGGTATTCGGCTTTAGGTATTCAGCTTTTGGGTATTCAGCTTTAGGTATTCGGTTTCGGTTTCCGTATTCTGCTATATTTGTAGCGTTGTTTTGATTTCGGCAATATTTGGCTATCGGTATTCGCCTTCAGTATTTGGCGTTAGGTTTTCGGGTATTCTTTGTTCGGTATTCGGTATTTGATGTTAGGTATTCGATATTCGGTGTTAACTATGCGGTATTCGGTTCTTGGTATAAGGCTTCGGTATTTGGCTTTCGGTATTCGGTATTCGGTGTTAAGTATTCGGTATTCGGCTTTCGGTATTCCGTTTTGGTTTCGGTATCCGGTATTCGAAATTCGGTATTAGGTTTTCGGTTTTAGGCTTTCGATATTTTCATCGATTCAATATTTGGCTTTTGGTATTCGGAATTCGGTATTCGGTGTTAAGTATTCGGTATTCGGCTTTCGGTATTCGGTTTCGGTTTCGGTCTTGGTTACGGTTTCAGTTTCTGTATTCCGTATATGGTATTTTGCTTTTGGTATTTGGCTTTGGGTATTCGGTTTCGCTTTTGGTATTCAGCTTGTGGTATTCGGCTTTCGGTATTTGGCTTTCGGTATTAGGTTTTGGTTTCGGTTTCAGTTTCGATATTCGGTAAACGGTATTTAGTATTCGTCTTTCGGTATTAGCCTTTTTTTATTCGACTTTGGGTATTCGGTTTTATGAATTCGGCTTTAAGTATTCAACTTTGGGTATTCGCTTTCGGATTCGGTATTCGGTATTCGGCTTTCGGTATTCGGTATTCGGTATTCGGTATTTGGTATTCGGAATTCGGTATTTGGTATTCAGTATTCGGTGTTAAGTATTCGGTATTCGGCTTTATGTATTGCGTTTTGGGATTTTGGTTTCAGTTTCTGTATGCAGTATTCGGTATCCGGTATTCGAAATTCGGTGTTAGGTATTCGATATACTGTATTTGATATTTGGCTTTCGATATTTGACTTTGGGTATTTTTTTTTTTTTTTTTATGTGCCGTCTCTTTTCTTCTTGCATGGCAAGAATCATTGTTTGCTCTTTTATTTTTTTTTCCGCCAATTCTGTTTTTTCGCGCTTACTTTTTTGCGGCATTGGCCTTGTCGTTTTCTTTTCGGGGTCGCTCTTTTCCCCAGTCAATATTTTATTTTCTTTCTTAGTCATTCTTTTTCTATGTCATATTACAATTCTTATGTTAATCTTATCCTACTTAAGCTATCTTACTTCTACTACTTCTATACAATTTTCATACTTTTCAAACAATTCTTGCCGACGGCACAGTGCTTGGCTGTGCTGCCCTTGTCCGATTCCTCTCGATGCTTATTTTAGCTACTTTGAGGCAAAACCGCTCCAGGTACGGCCTGGAGTGTTTATCCGCCATGAGGTCGGCTATGGATGACTCGGTCAAAATTTTTCCAGTACTTACTTCCAGGTCGTACCTGTCGCGGTTGTGCCTCGGACACTCGAAGAGAAGATGCTGGACTGTCTCTATGGCCTGTGTGTCACACACACAGGCTGGACTACTTTTTAACTTAAATTTGTGCAGGTACGCGGCGAAGCCGCCGTGACCGGTCAAAATTTGCGCCCAGATAGACGTCCTGTCGAGGCACTTCAGGACCTTGCGCGCGCGCACCACATCGGGGAAGAACATTCGCGTGACCCCAGCCGTGGCCCCGCCGGTGTACCTCCCGTTCCAGACAGCTACTGTGCCCTCTCTCAAACGTCGTTTGACGTATGAGACTGGGCACCTGTCATACGCTGGGGCGACCCTGGACTGGGCCGCCGCCTGCCTAGCCAATTCGTCGGCGCGCTCATTGCCGGGGATCCCGACATGAGCTTTCACCCAGAAGAACCGGAGGATTTTACCACTCCCTTCTTGCTCCCTGATATTCTTACGAATATGGGTAGCAAGGGGGTGGTGCGTTTCCGGGTTTCGGATCAAGTCGAGTGAGGATCGAGAGTCGCTGAGCACCGCCGCGCAGTCGAAGCCTCTCAGGACAACCAGGTCCGTAGCCCTGGCTATCGCGAGCAGCTCCGCCTGAAAGACGGTACACATCGGCTCCAACCTCATTCGCTTGGTCCGAATCTCGGACCCATCCCGCCAGTATGAATATGCCGCCCCGACCCCTTCATCCGATTTACTACCGTCTGTGTAAATCAGATGAGCAGGGAGCTGTAGCTGAGCCACAGTTTCGGGGAGCATATTCTCCAGACACTGATATTCAACATCTGGCTCACTGGCGGGGTGAGGGGCCTCCGTGAAGGCCCTACGCTCCTCCAGTTCGCGGGATTCCAGCTCTTCTATCGGACGTCCCCGTTTGCACTCAAACAGCCGGGCGACCTCCAACACTCGAAGATCGAGCGGGAGGAGACCCGACAGCGCGAGTGCTGCATTGAGCGACACCGTACGATGTGACTTGGCGATCTTCTGTGCAAAGCCCCTTTGGACGGTAGCAAAGGTTCTTTGCACAGAGATCTTCTCGGCGGCTTTCGCCCAGGAGCTCGCGCCGTACAGGATCGTCGGTTCGACGACTGCGGTGTATATCGTCCTGATGATCTCCGGACACAAGCCCCAATCCACCCGAGCCATCGCCGACAGTTTCCTATAAAGGTTAGTTGCCTTGCAACAAGCATATGAAATATGCTTGTTGAAGGTCAACATACTGTCGACGATGACTCCGAGGATCTTGAGCTCGGTCACCATCGAGATGTCAACGCCACCCATCTGCACGACCGGAGTGTCATATTTAAGCTTGCGCGTGACAACCATCGCCTGAGTTTTTTCGGCGGAGAAGCGCAGCTTATTTATGACACCCCACTCGTGCACACAGGCTAAAGCGGCATTGGCATCCCGCTGGATCCCGAGCGCCGTGTGCCCAGAGAACACCAGCACGATATCATCCGCGAACGCCTGCACGTACGCGCCCAGCGCATCCAGGTTGTCCAGCAGAGGGTCCAGCAGCATGTTCCAGAAGAGAGGCCCACCGATGGAGCCTTGGACACAGCCCTTGGTCTGGGGCTTCCGCATCGTCTTCCCCGCGTAGCGCACGACTACGCTCCGGTCCCTGAAGTAATCCTCGACAAGACGCCTAAGATTAACGGGAATCCTCTTCTCAATCATTCTGCACTTTGTAGCAGGCCACCATGCATTGTCAAACGCCCCCTCGATGTCAAGAGAGACTATCAGGGCGATCTCCTTCTTGTGGACGATGCCTCTGACGTGCTGCACCAGGTCGTACAGCGCGTCCTCCGTGCTCCGCTGCGGAACGAAGCCGTATTGCCGCGCATTGGACTTGGGCAAGAAGTGCCAGCGGATTCGCCGGCACAGGATTTTTTCCAAAATCTTGCCCAGGATGGAAAGTAGTCCAATGGGGCGATACGACTTTGCGCGGGCATAGTCTGGACGCGCCGGCTTCCTGAGCACCACGACAGATGCCTCCTTCCACGGCGCTGGGAAGCACGCCAAGTCAAGACATCGGTTCAGGATGGCCAGGAATAGGTCGAGTTCCTGGTTAATCACCCTGCTGCATATATCGCTGGTGAATCCATCCGGACCCGGTGCCTTCTTAGGGTTGAAGCTGCGCAGAGTCCGGACCAACTCCCCCCTGGTAATCGGGGGGTCGTCGGTCTCTCCCGGTAGGCGCATGCTGACCAGATCCACCCGACCTCTGATGACGGTGTGGACCTCAGAGTCCACAGACGCGTCATCATCGGCGAAGAATGTTCCGGCCAGCAGCGCGACCGATTGATCCGGGCTCTGCACAACTCCACCCTCCACGAGTAGCTGGTCCTCGTGGCGACCTGACGCCCTTCTCAGCACCCGATAGATAAAGTCCCACATAGACTCCCTTTCTTGCATCGAGCAGAACTGCTTCCAGCTCGCAGTTTGGGCGTTGACTGCCCTCCGCTCGTACTCCGCCTTGGCACTCAGGTAGTCGTCCACAACATACTGCCTGCGACGCGGCGCGGCACAGCGGATCCTGCGCCGCTTTGTGTTCACGTCGCGCCGCAGCCTTTCAAGCTCGTCGTTCCACCAAGGAAAGCCGCTCTTTGGTCGGGGCGGTTTGTGTGGGGGGATAGCCCTCCCACACGCTTCGGTCACGGACTCTATAAAGTCCGCGACCGCCCCCTCCAACTCAGCCTTGTTGCGGACGTTGGTGACTCGCTCCAGGGTGAGGCCCCGGGCGGTCACCCCACTCCGCATTTCCTCGGTGAAACGACCCCAATCAGCCTTCCGGGTGTTGAAGCGCCGACTCGTCCACCGGGTGTTGCCCCCGGGTGCTTTCGGGACTTTGGGTATTTGGCTTTAGGGATTTGGCTGTGGAGTATTCGGCTTTGGGTATTCGGTTTCGGCATTCGGCTTGCGGTATTTGGCTTTCGATATACGGTTTCAGTTTCGGTTTTAGGTATTCGATAGAAAAATTAATAATTTCTAAAAGTAAATTGGCTAAGAATGTTAAGAGTGCCTTGGTCCGCGCCTCAGTCTTAATTGACCGTTCAACAATACCTACTTTCCAAAACGACTCTGTTTACGTAACGTTGAAAATGACGTAACAGCGTTTGCCCCACTACTACGTAAATCAAATGAGCAACCTTTATTGAAATGATGTCTACGATTCACGACACAGCCAGCCTGACGATTTGCACGACCTCGTGCATGTCTGTAATAAAAAAAAACACAGAAAACAGACTTTGAAGAACTTGCCAACCTGATAGTACTATTTGATCACAGTGACTACTGGACAACCAAACAAACTCAATCATTTTAACAAGTTAAACACAAAAGCTTCCTCCAAGCCTCATAATTATCAAATCAAAATCATAATCAAACATTTCAATAGGTAACAATCGTCATTAAATAATTCAATGATTTTAAAATAGTCCCTTATATTTCGGGTCTAATTTTTCACCAACATTAAATTTAGCTTTATTTCTATCATATCTAGATTTTTCGTAAATAACTCTCTTTTCTATGATCGTTGCTGCTTGCTCTCTTGTCTTGTCACTTCCAAAAAACACTAAAAAGTGAAAAATAACTAATTTCGGAAGTCTGTGTTAAAAACTAATATACAAAAACCAAAGAAAACGACTTCCGAAATTAGTTATTTTTCACTTTGTAGTGTTTTTGGAAGTCGGTTGTTTATTTATAAAAAAATATTTTATACTACTAGATAAATGCTCAGTTCTTTACAACCCATCTCAACATCTCAGGTTTAATTGTGTATGTGTGCGGGACGAATAGTTTTTAAATAGTATATAAGAAGTGATTACAAATAGTGTTACGAACAGTGTATACAGTATAGTAGATGTTATTGTAATTACTTAGAATAGAACATTTGTGCATAAGAATTTAGAAAGCGTAAGATGGGCGATCATTCATTGTGATAGGAATGGTTGTACACATCTGGCAAGGCGGCAATTATGATAGGAATGACTGGCAACATTTGGTAAAATATCAGTGACAAAAGTTAACCGTCATAAAGTGTTCCCTTGTCATAAAATGCAGCAGACATAACATTATAAAATTAGAAATAGTTGTCCCACATCTGGCTGAACATAACAACACCAAAAAGGTGGGCGCCATAAAATCCCTTGTCCTTGGTTCCTTGGGATAGGCGCAATAAAATGACCCCTTGTAATGGACGTTATAAAGTGCAGACCCTCAGGTTTATGATGCAGCCCAGAAACGTGCGTAAGACAATGGCTGGTGAAACCCGACGATCTCGTCCCTTCCCACGGTTTGCGCCCTTGTCACAGTATAAATAGGCCCCACGTTTGAGCATCAAGACACATTCATCTTCATCTTCGAGAAGTCAATAGCTACAGCACAGATCAACAGCAAGATCCCTACAAGATCTCTACAGAATCAACAGTCAAGAAGTAATAGTTAAAATCAATAGTGTTATAAGTTAAATAGTGACTCCGCTAATAATTTGAAGAATATAAACCAAGTAAGTCTACACACCGAAGTCTCACTTATTTCCACCAACCCAGCAACAGAGTGTGCATCAGAACGTGCAGAGTGCAACCGCATACGTCCACTAAATGGTCCTGCATGTCTGTCGTGCACAATTTGGTCCTTCGAGCCGGATTAGTGGAAATTAAGTGAAGAACGTATCCGGATACACGCACATATTTAATGGTGCTTCGATATCCGGATAAGTGGAAAATAAGTGAAGAACGCATCCAGCTAGAAGAAACGTGAAGACTCTCAAGTCCTCGCCACAAGATAAGTTCGCGTCGTAGACTGACGGCTATCGATAAACAATATGCCGGTCACACGATCAGAGGGAAAAGCCGCTAGCAAATCAACAACGGGAACGTGCACAGAAACCGGAACAGTTACTACCGGGACGGCTACCACAGGGACAGCGACCACGAGGGAGACAACAGAAACGGGTACCACGGAATATACTGGTACCTCGACAGCCACAGGGATCTCCGCCGTATCAATGCCCGCCGCCGCCGCCGCCCCGCCCGCTGTGTCGCCCCCCGCTGTTGTCGCCGCCGCTGCTACTACTCTCTCCGTGACACAGTCAACAGCTACAACGATGAACCCGCCTACAATTGTGTGCCACAGCAACAAAGGAACACGACCCGCAACAGAAAATTCAACAGTAAAGCGGGTCAAGAATACAGATGGTCTGCCACTGCCGAGCGGACTACAAGACGCCCGCACCCCTGCTAGGAGGAGCGCGGGGGGATCGACCTACAGTAAATCAAAGGCATACAAGTTGGCGAAGGCAAAGGAAGACTTACTGCGACTGCAAGTGGAGCTAGCCGCCGCACGCTTAGCTACTTTGGAACATGAAGACTCCGACAATGAAGAAGATGATGTCTCCATCTACTCTAAGGAAGAAACAGATCGAAGAGTAGACAACTGGCTAGAGGACCAACAGAACAGAACGCCCGTGGTTGCCGTACAACAGAATCAACCTACAGCAGAGCCGGTGACCACGCGCATAGAGAATAGCGTCCCAGCCAGTACAGAACAGAAGCGTCAAGTACATAACGTACTACAGTTACCGGCGGGAGGTCAATCCGACCTCGCCGCGCTCGCCGACGCAATCACAAGTGCCGTCAACGCAGCTCAACGACCGAGATCCGTAGAGCTACCGTTGTTTAGTGGATCACATCAAGAGTGGTTACCGTTCCGCGCCGCTTACTACGAAACAGAAAATATATACACGCCGATTGAAAATACAAACAGGCTACGAAGAACACTGAAAGGCAAAGCGAAAGAAGCAGTGGACTCTTTGCTGATTACCAACACGGATCCAGCAGACATAATGAAGGCTTTAGAGTCAAGATTCGGAAGACCGGAATCCATCGCCATGATGGAAATGGACGCGCTCCGTGCCCTGCCACGCCTCACCGAATCACCGCGGGACATCTGCATCTTTGCAACAAAAGTGTCCAACATCGTAGCGACGCTGAAAACTCTCGGCTGTATACACTATCTGTACAACCCAGAAGTGTCAAAGACCGTCGTAGACAAGCTCACGCCTACGCTTCGCTACAGATACTACGATTTCTCGTACGTACAACCGAGTGAAGATCCAGACTTAGTGAAGCTAGACAAGTTCCTCAAAAGAGAAGCGGACTTGTGCGCACCGTACGCTGTACCCGAACAACTAAATACAGGTACAGCGGCCACTCAACAGAAAAGAACACAGAAGGTCCACAACGTAACAGAAAGGACGAATACGTCGAAGTGTCCGGTCTGTAACGAGAGCGGTCATACAGCGATCGACTGCAAACAATTCACGAAGTTAGATGAAAACGGCAGATGGGATGCAGCTAAGTCCAAACGCCTATGCTTCAGGTGTCTTCGATACAGAAACAAGACTCACAGTTGTCGTCCTCGTGAGTGTGGTGTCAACAGCTGCAGATTTTCACATCATAAGCTATTACATCACACTAAGAAGAAGGAGGCTAAAGAAGAGGCATCGAAGGAAGCTACAGAAGTCATCAACTCAGCCTGGGCCGAGAGTAAGAAACAATCGTTCCTGAAAATCATACCGATCCAAATAAAGGGTCCAAAGGGTACAGTCGACACCTTCGCGTTGATGGACGACGGATCAACAGTCACGCTAGTTGACGACAGCGTGGCAAACAGCATCGGAGCAACAGGCCCCGTCGACCCACTGAAAATAGAAACCATCAACGATCTGAAGGCGTCTGAATCAAATTCGCGTCGAGTTAGTATCAAGTTGAAAGGGCTCAACGGGTACGAAGAGCAAGTACATGCACGCACGGTGAAGAACTTGCATGTTTCGTCTCAGCGGGTACCGACAGAAACAGTAACGGGATGCAAGCACCTGGCAGACATCCGCGACTACCTCACGTACGCCAATGCCAAGCCTAAAGTGTTGATTGGGCAAGACAACTGGCAGCTACTGTTGACATCGGAGGTCAGAAGAGGCAACAAGTACCAACCAGTGGCATCTCTCACACCACTGGGTTGGGTACTCCACGGCAGACAGATCCGGACCTCCAGGCACAATATCGACTTTGTGTCTCATGTCGCTGAGAAATCAGAACACAGTCAGGACGTACTAGGGAAGCAATGCATTGAGATGAACGCCCTCTGCATCGACCCCAAGAGACCAACCAATACCTCTTCACCGGTAACAGAACCGCCCGGGAAACATAAGATATGCCACGTGTCGAACAAGAAGGTACTCAGTTTAGCAGAAGCTTTACCTGATCCTATAAGATTCTCCAATTCGCTACATTCCATCGGGCGCCCCGTTCATGGAAGGAACCTGAGAACACAGATACGGACCTCCAGGCACAGTATCGACTTTGTGTCTCATGTGACTGAGAAAATAGAAGACAGCACTAGCCGCGACGCTACACGAGCGTCACCCCACAGAGGAAGTACTCACCACCTTACTCGCAGAGGTGCAATACAACATCAACAGCCGCCCTCTGACACACGTGTCAGTCAGTGCAGAGGACCCAGAAGCCCTGACCCCGAACCATTTCTTGTTGGGAAGCTCAGGACGAGTGCCCCAACCGGGCACATTCGACGAAAAAGACGCCGCATCGAGATCCAGTTGGCGAGCAGCACAGAGGCTCGCCGACCTATCCTGGAAGCGCTGGATCCAGAAGTACCTCCCGGAGTTGCAACACCGGCGAGAGCGGCATGGGAGAGGGCCGAAGATACAAGTCGACGACATGGTACAGGTCGCCGACCCCAACCTGCCGCGCAATATATGGCCGCGTGGCAGAATCACAGCGACGTATCCGGGCCCCGACGACATCGTGCGAGCAGTGGACGTGCGAACCAAGGGAGGTGTGCTGCGACGACCGGTGAGGAAGCTAGTAGTCCTGCCTCTCCAAACGGAAGACAAACCCGCACCGGAGATAGCTGCGACGCGGTCGCACGGCGGGAGTGATGTGCGGGACGAATAGTTTTTAAATAGTATATAAGAAGTGATTACAAATAGTGTTACGAACAGTGTATACAGTATAGTAGATGTTATTGTAATTACTTAGAATAGAACATTTGTGCATAAGAATTTAGAAAGCGTAAGATGGGCGATCATTCATTGTGATAGGAATGGTTGTACACATCCGGCAAGGCGGCAATTATGATAGGAATGACTGGCAACATTTGGTAAAATATCAGTGACAAAAGTTAACCGTCATAAAGTGTTCCCTTGTCATAAAATGCAGCAGACATAACATTATAAAATTAGAAATAGTTGTCCCACATCTGGCTGAACATAACAACACCAAAAAGGTGGGCGCCATAAAATCCCTTGTCCTTGGTTCCTTGGGATAGGCGCAATAAAATGACCCCTTGTAATGGACGTTATAAAGTGCAGACCCTCAGGTTTATGATGCAGCCCAGAAACGTGCGTAAGACAATGGCTGGTGAAACCCGACGATCTCGTCCCTTCCCACGGTTTGCGCCCTTGTCACAGTATAAATAGGCCCCACGTTTGAGCATCAAGACACATTCATCTTCATCTTCGAGAAGTCAATAGCTACAGCACAGATCAACAGCAAGATCCCTACAAGATCTCTACAGAATCAACAGTCAAGAAGTAATAGTTAAAATCAATAGTGTTATAAGTTAAATAGTGACTCCGCTAATAATTTGAAGAATATAAACCAAGTAAGTCTACACACCGAAGTCTCACTTATTTCCACCAACCCAGCAACAGAGTGTGCATCAGAACGTGCAGAGTGCAACCGCATACGTCCACTAAATGGTCCTGCATGTCTGTCGTGCACAGTATGTTTGAAGAATAATATTTTTTAACTGCTGCATTTTATTCAAAATAGTTTAAGCAACTATATTCTAATCGGAATTAGGTTGATTTCCGAAAAAACTAGCGCTACTTAATCGTTAGTTAAGTTTGCCCATAGTTTTTGTTATAAATTCTAGTTTTAGTTTTAAGAACGTTTGTTGTCTTGGTTAGTAGGTATATATACAGTATGTTAAGAAAACCCTGTCCGACCCGTGAAGGTGTTGTTAGGTATCGATAACTGATTCTACTAATGCATACAAAACCGGGCTAAACTTAAAAAAAAAATCCCCTAAAAAAAATTAATATTATTTCGCAAAAGGAGGTAACTTAATAAATGTGCGTTGACCACCCTTCGCCTGCCGCCCGCACCCCGCGGGCGGCAGGTGAACGCGGCACGTGGTCGCATCGCTATTCGCTCATAATAATACCGGTGTTGTCACTTTGAAATTGGAATTAATTCGCGGGAAAAAAAGATTATTTAAAAATTCATTTGTATTGGTACTATGATGAATACGTAAAATTTTATATTATATTTGGTCATGTGTTTACCTAACCTTTATTATCCTTATGGGTCGGACAGGGTTTTCGTAACATACTGTATACATATGTATATCCATACATACTGCCTAGCACACGTCTAATGTGAGTTCCTTGTTGTTTTCTAAGCTCACAAGTTTTATTACAATCCTGTTTCAAGTAGGAGGGTAGTTTTCAACACGTAGCACCCTTATTTATTTTATTGACCCTGGGGAAATATGTCCTGGTAGTAGAAATAAGATGGAAATTTCTAATGAAGTAAGCACTGACATTTCAAGTTTTAATTAAAAATTAACGATAAGAAGACAAGTTTAAATAATAATAAAATGTACATAAGTACATAAACATTACAGGCACCATTACACGATATTAGCCGTAGACCGTTCTTGAATGGGGACCGTGAATCGCCAAAAATTAGGTAGACCTTGTGGCAAGACCTAGGCTCCCGCTTTCTGGGCGCAGCGGTAGGGCGTGTCAGACTTTTACGGAATAAAACCCACCTTCATTTAACCGGAGTACCAGAACCCACGACGTCTCTTTCGAACAATCCTTCACCTTGACTGGCATCGGTTCTAATGGATCCAATCATGACGTGTTGACATCTCTTTCAGGTGCGCTTGGAACACAACGCGCCGTCAACCTGGGTCTGTTACGAGGACACACTTAGGAAGCGACGATCTTCACAGGGCAACTGGTAGCAGTTTTATTTATTTCTTTCTTCTTTGACTTCGCACGGTTTGTGCATTTAGCCAAGGTCACGTGTAGGGATTGTTAGAAAAGCCAATTTGTAATGAATTTTCATTAATGTCGACCTAATACAAACAGGTAATGTTGAGGCAAATGTAACAATAAAAAAAAACCGGAGAAGTGCGAATCGGACACGCGCACGAAGGGCTCCGTGCCATTATTTTTAAAAACTGCAAAAAAAACATCATGTTTCATTGTTATAGCAGCAATAGAAATACATAATCTCTGAAAATTTCAACTGTCTAGCTATTGTAATTTATGAGATACAGCCTGGTGACAGTCGGAGAGCGAAGTCTCATGAATAGGGTTCCGTTTTACCTATTAGGTATGGAACCCCAAAAGCTCTAGTATTTTACGCCTATATTTCACTTAAGGTGATGTCAATTTTCAAATTATTGATATGCATTATACTAATGGAGATACATTATACGAAATATTGAATATCATTGTGACGTCATATCTTCAAACTGGCAACTGACAATTGCAATAAACTGAATAAACTGTGGGGATGGGAGAAATAAAAGGTTTCACGAAACATTCTTTAGAATTTGTTTGTTATCATTTCATTGTGGGAGACTGGCGTGCTCGTGACAGTTAAGGAATGAGAAAAAGTTGGGTACTTGAGTACGGGACTGCAATTTGAACTGCGAGAAAATTCAACGACTCTGTATTGTCTTTTATTATTGCGTGCTCATTTTTCATTTTTTATTAAAAAAAAAGAACAAAAGACCTTTATGAGATAGGTTCTATTTATAAAAAACAATTTTCCATTTACAAATATTATTTTCACAAAGTTATCTGTCGTGCGTACCTAATGCTGTTCGCAAAGCAAACCAATTTTAATTAACTGACTGAATATTAACTTTTCGATGCCATTACTCATTGAATTATTTTAAAAGGTACACTTTTTAATATGATGTACCGACACTTAGCATGAATTTGTGGTTTATCACTAGTATTTGAATGAATTAGGCATTTTAGTTCAATAAAGTGAATTAGTGAAAAGTGAATAGTATTTTCTCGAATCTAAAAACTAAAATATTAAAATCTTTGAGGAGTTACTAACAAATAAAGAAATCTATACCTTCCTATAATCTATATAAATCTATAGAAGTCAAAATTCTGTACATTGAAATAAATAACAATATCAAAAAAAAAAAAATGACAAGGGCTGTTACTAGACCGACACCGAACCCAAAAAATGTGATACTTTTTTGTCTATCTTTCTGTTTGTTCAGTCATCATCCAAAAACTTCCAGTTCGATTGCGATAAAACTTGGCATAATTATTCTCTAATATCCACCACATTCAATACTTTTTATTTCGGAAAAATATACAAAATAAAAAACAAATTTAATTTTACGGTTCGATCACTAGACCCGATTAATATACCAACCGCAAATATTAGGGTATTTGACTTAAAAAAAAAACTAATTAGTCCGTCAGTCAGATTTCCAAAAAATTGATTTTTTTTTTTAAGTCAAATACCTATTATAAGTTTGTCGTAGGTAACATCACAGGCAGTGCATTCCCCTAAGGGGTGGCACAGGGCTAAGATACTATTATGATACATATTTTATCCTAAAATACAATTAAATGGACTATCACACATTACGAAGATGAACTATATTTCATACTAGCTGGGCCTCGCGGTTTAACCCGCGTAAATTTCGATATGTTTATTTTTTTTATATGCTCCGCTCCTATTGGTCGCAGCGTGATGTTACATACCCTAAAGCCTTCCTGGATTAATATACTATCCAACGCTAAAAGAATTTTTCAAGTCGGGCTAATAGTTCCTGAGATTAGCGCGGTCAAACAAACAAACTCTTCAGCTTTATATATTAGTATAGATTTTAGTATCTTAAGACGATTTGCATAGCGAGCGATATAGTAGACACTAATTAACTGATAGAATTTTTGAATTTATTTAATGTTCCTGGACTTCCCTTACAAAAAATTAAGTTAAAATCGGTGTTCCCATGATTGTTCTTCGTAATTTAAGTCCTCCTAAACTGTGAAATGTTGAGGTTGAATTTTATTTAATATTGTCTCTGGCTGATAATTTTTATAAAGAAAATTAATTCAAGTTTAGAAGATAGATTCGGTAGACAGGAGAAAAATGTTTTGTTGTTTTGTAGTAGTAGAAAAAATGCGGTCGAAAATAATGGTTTGGTTACAAATACAGTATGTAAAGAAAACCCTATCCGACCCGTGAAGGTATTGTTAGGTATCGTTAGCTGATTTTACTAATGCCTACATAACCTGGCTAAACTAAAAAAAAATACCCCTTTAAAAATAAATAACTTAAATAAAATAAATAGCTAATTTCATGGCAACATACACACATAAATATATTTGAAAATCTTATGTATGTACATAAAAATATATCTAATTTTAAGAAAATAAGCGATATTCATAATATAAATACCAGGAACAAACACAATCTTGCTGTACATCACACTCGTCTCCACAGAGTAGGCAAGTCGTTCATGGGTCAATGTATACACTTTTACAACAAGCTTCCCATGGACATTCGAAACTTACCCATTAAACGATATAAAACCTATATAAAGGCCAAACTTTGCAAAAAGGGGTATTATAAAATCTCAGATTATTTAGAGGATAGAGAGGCTTGGGACTGAGCTCCTCGCTCTGTTAAGCATTGTTATTAAGCAATATGCGTAATTATAATGTAAATTATTGTAAACATTTTCATTTTTAATGTCTGGACTTTAAAAAAGACGATGATCCCTGAGTTTGTTTCGGCTATTTCTTCTCAGAGGTAGTCAGTTAGGAAATGCCGGCTTCATCTAGTTTAAAAAAAAAAAAAAAAAAAAAAAAGAAGAAAAATAAAAACATATGACGTGTAAAAGTGATCGGTGATCCTACTTGCTTAATAAACGATTTCATTTCATTTCATTTCATTTCAACACAGGCACAAGTCATGATCTCAGATGACCTCATGCATGTAGGTATTGGTAGTCTAACCACGTTTATCGACTTTCGAAAGAAACAATGATACCTACTTAGGCAGCTCGAGAAAAGAACTTTTTTTTAAGTAGGAAGGACGTCTGACCCTCCGAATGTATCATTTCGAGATGATGTTCCATATTTCGTTCACTAAGAACGATACAGGCCTGGCACCATCGCACGAGATTAGCACGGTGTTTCACAAAGTTATTCCACCCCTACCAATCCACTGCTCGCCGAATTGGTAGTGGAGGTACTCACGTACAGGTCGGCAAAAATATGGTGGGGCACCGTCATGCTGGAACCACACCACCACATCCGAATCGTCCAATACCTGATCACAAAACAACACAGCTAATTGCAGTTACTACCTTCCATCAGGATGTTACATTACGTTAGAAAACGATATGATCACACAATAAACGATACGTTTACACGGACGCAATGTCTACGCCGAACTAATAAATTTAAAATAAAAATGATTTTTATTTCATAAAAATAGGTACTCAAGCTTCACGGCGGTACCCTTTGACTAGAGGTGTGAAAGTAATCAAAATATTGATGGATTTAGTCGTAACGATTTTTGGTTTCGATTTAGTATTGCAAATCTCACGCATGGATTCAACATCGCATGGCATTCTTTAGATTTCAGAACTTTCACATAACTTAAATCAGGTGAACTTAAATGCTTTACATTGTTTATAATATTTTCCTAAAATCGTATTTCATAAGACCTTTCTAGTTTCTGTTTACTAATAGGTACTTGTGTTACAATATTGTTATTAGTAATTAATTGATAATCAATAAAAGTGCTTTTACCATTAGGTAATCTGTGTTTTTACAACAAATCATTCGGCCAGGTACAAGTTTCGATTATTAGCGATAAAAACAAAATGTTATTACGCAAAAAATATTACAGCTCTAATTATTCCTTTGCCACCGTCGGCGGCTAGACACACTGACGTCGCTAAAGAACCTAACAAAAGAATCAAAGGAAAGCCGACAGTTATAACGTCTAAAATTGTGTTTACACTTTTTTTAAATTTGCCGAATTTTGGGAAAGTTATAGTAAATTCGCGGGAAAAAAAGATTATTTCAAAATTCATTAGTATTGTTACTATGATGATTATGCAAAATTTCAAATTTTATTTGGTTATGTGACTGTTTAACCTTTATTATCCTTATGGGTCGGATGGGGTTTTCTTTACATATTAAACTTATAGTGAGAATAAAGGAAGCATGAATTATATGGGATTTTATTTTTTGAAGCATATACTACAGGATCCCATGAAGTGCTGCATCATATTTATTTCACATATCTACAACATGAAATGATACTCGATTAAAATTTTTTGATTCCTAGAATTTTTTTGATTCCTAGAATTCCTTTGATTCCGAACAATTTCCCATTTCAGTTTAAACGAGAACAGTTTCCAGTAGCTTTATGTTACGCCACGTCAATAAAGGCACAAGGTCAGATTCTAGAGGTTGTTGATCTTAGCGTGAGTTGTTTTTTCACATGGTCAGCTTAACGTCGCTTTTTCCCTTGTGTGTGTGAAGCTCTCAATTGAAGTTGTATGGTGACTATCTGACGATACCATCATCTTTCTGAGCATTCGTTCCAATGAACGTCAGTTTCGCTATCGGTTATCCTGCTAAACAGGTACCAAAGTAGAAATCTAGTACAAAAAACTTACAGAATACGAGTCATGTCGCAAGCAAAGACATCATATACCCTCTTAAACACCGCTAATGACTTATGAGACACAATTGGTGTTCTATTGCAATTAATCACAAAGGACCCGCGCCGGGAGAAGTATTAATACCGGTATGCTTGATAGATAATGTTCTACACAAGTAATTTTTCTCAGTGGTAGGCCACATCGGCTGCCGGCAGAAGTTACCACCCACCAGACAAAGTCTTGCCGCCAAGCGATTCGTCGTGTTCCGGCATGATGTCTGATGAAGCCGTATGGAAGAGGGGTCTGAGCAGTTGTGTTGCGATGTGTGCCGGGTACGATGCGCCAAGTGTTGTTGTGTCGGGAGTTTTGTCGTGGAGGGTCTCCACATCAATCTCCCCGTGGCGCAGCATCGTTGGTCGTGTTGTTGTGTTTAACATTGCACCACCTCGCTCAACTGCCATCTTCCTTCCTATTCACTAGTTTTTTAAGTGAATGGGTTTAATAAACTAGCGCGCTTTACCATCAACGATTGCATCACTGCTTACCATCAGGCGGGATTGCAGGCAGGCGACAGTTTATAATTAATAAAAAAAAGTAACACTTTACACAAAAAACTCATTCATAAGTTTCGTCGTCCACGTGAACCAAATCGCGGGCACTGCTAGTCAATAAATAAGGGAATAAAGCGAATGAAATTTCCAAGATACCAATTAAATGGATGAAGATTGTAAGTGTTTTATTAATAATTTTATATGAAAGTGATCGGTTAGCCTTTAATTGCCTTATTAATTGATCATGAATTTAAACAAAAGATTTTTTTTACTTCCAAGAGAATTTTCTTGACTATTGTTGAGTGCAAGTTTCGTGCACGAGGGTTGCATTTTCAATAACTTAAAGGTGTAGGAGTATAATGGAAGATAAAATGATTTATGTTACATGCTGAAGAGTTTGACTGTAACATATTTCATAAGTTTTATAGGTCGATATATATATTGTTTATAAAAATATTTCAAAAGTAAGTAATTTATAAGTATATAAGTATAGTAATAGGGGTTAAGAAGTCGTGGTGGCCTAGTGGTTAAAACACCAGCCTCTCAAGTATGAGTGCGCGGTTTCGATTCAGGTGAGGCAAGTACCAATGTAATTTTCTAAAAAAAAGTTATATGTAGGTTCTTTCAGGAAAACATCTTGAGGAAACTTGAACTTTAAGTCTGAAATCGCCAACCCGCATTGAGCAAGTGTGGCGATTACGCTCAATCCTTCTCTGTATGAGAGGAGACCTGTGCCCAGCAGTGGGATGATAAAAAGGTTGATGATGAATCAAGTTAATATGTGGTAAGTACATATTTACTATCATCAGATAGTAAATACACACATCAAAAGTGTCTAGGGATAAACATATATTTTTGCAATAACTTTTCTCCTGATTGATATTAATTAAAATTTTCTTTGAGGATTCATCAAATAAAGTGTTTTCGTTTGTCACAGTAACGATAAACCAAGTCACCTTTGCATTAATAAAGAAATTTGCCATTTTCCTAATAAAGGGATATTTGACATTTGAACCACTAACACAAAAGTTCGAAAAAAAGACTGAAATAACAGTTTTCTCTAAAATTTTATTGGGTAACTTAAACAATTAATAATCCGTGTTTCTACCGCGAATACTAACAACACAAGAACATCGGTTTGGCATACTCAAAATGAGTTCATCCAAATCACGCTGTGGAATGGCCGCCCATGTTCGTTGCAACAACAAAAAAAGGTCTTCTTGCGACTGGATACCCTCCATATTCGGCAGAGCTCTTCTCTGTAGCATATCCCATGCATGCTCAATCGGGTTCAAGTCTGGCGACTGAGCAGGCCAGGGCAGGACATTGATGTTAGCTGCGGCGAGAGTCTGTCTTACAACTCTTGCGGTGTGCGGTCGTGCATTATCATGCATTAACTGAAATAAGGGACCGATTTGCACTTGTAGAGGAACGATGACGTCTGATACAATCGTCTCAGCGTAAATTTGAGCGTTGAGGTTGCCTCTGATCCAAATCAACTCAGTTCTTCCGCCGATCCAAATACCCGCCCATACCATGATGGTTCCACCACTATAAGGATGGACTTCCTGGCAGGATTTTAATCGCTGTTGGCGTCCAGGGGTCCTCCAGTGTCGTATACGTCTTGTATCCGGTCTCATACCAAAACGAGACTCATCAGAAAAGCACACGAAACGCCATTGTTCTTCTGCCCAATTTCTGTGTTCAAGAGCCCATTGATATCGAATCCTACGATTGTGCATTGCTATAGGTGGTACCCGTAGCGGTCTTCGGGAATGAAGGTTCACTTCATGCAAGCGGTTTCTGACTGTTTGGTCGCTAATTAAGTTCCCTGAAGAGTGATGAAGCCTCACGGCTAACATCATGGCGGTTATTGTTGGAGCTCTTCGAGTTAAGATTTGAATGTATCGGTCTTGTCTCCGTGTGGTGCAGCGATACCGTCCTCCATGGCGCTCAGCCACGGTACCAGTGCTTCGGTAACGTGTCCAAAGTCGACTGATAACACTCTGACTTGTATTCAGAGCTAAAGCCACAGTACGTTGCCGGGAACCAGCTTCTATCATTCCCACGGCTCTGAGCATTTCTTCCCTGCTTAAATGACGTCGCCGCTCCATAATAACGTTGGTTTTAATCAGTAGTAGGGAAACAGTAGCACTAATAATGTCTTCAATGCGTTGTATGTTTTTATAGGGAAAATATTGACAGCTGATTTTCATCTTTTACTCGAATTTGATTTTTTTTTTTTTTTTTTTTTATAAATTATAAACCAGCGCTTGACCGCAATCCCGCCTGATGGTAAGCAGTGACGCGATCGTTGATGGTAAAGCGCGCTAGTTTATTAAGAGCCTATTCACTCTAGCCTTGAAGACACTCAAATCGTAATGTGACGGAAACACCGACGCCGGCAAATTGTTCCAGTCCCTCGATGTACGCGGTATAAAGGAGGAAGCAAAACGCTTCGTCCGGATCGCAGTGGTGTCAACAACGTAAGGGTGGAAACACGCCGTACGACGGGTCGTCCGATGATGGAACGGAGATGGGGGAATTAAATCATGCAATTCCCTTGCACACTCACCAGAATGCACAATGATTCACAGTTCCTGATTCAAATTATGAAATGCACCAAAAAGGATCCATATAAATTTATAAAATCATAAATTTATTACAAAGCCACATCTCAATCTCAAGAAATCCGCATAAAAATGCTTGATCCCTAGACACTTTTGATGTGTGTATGTACTTACCACAGTTGCCCCGTTTAATAAAGCCGTTAGGCTCTTTGCTATGAAATACGTTACAGGCTTTAGGGATACTAGCATTAGGCACTTAAGGGCAAAGTAACAACGCAAGACAACTGATCTTAGCGTTGACATACCTTACACAAAAGGTGTTCTTAATCCGTACTAAATTAATTAATACCACCTCGGCGGCGACATTTGAAAATTTTCTGCGAGTGCAAAATTAAATTGCGTGATAAATCCTTCAAGTTCGCACCGAATACAGCTTACCTATTTGTATAACTTGTACAAACTTGGGCTAAGAATATGAACGCTTACGCTCGGCGAAATATTTGGGCATTAGACTTATAATGTTCTTGGATATAAAACATCGTTAAATGCTGTGTGAAATTGTGTGAGTTCGGTTTTACCGAGCGTGAATATCCTCTTAAAGTGAAATATTACATATTCCCGTTATTGAAAAACGAACAGAGTCCTAATTATTGTTTATTTTTCAACTAGTGCCGCGATTTCGCACGGGTGCAATGCTGGTACTAAATACTCTACAAAAAACTGTATCATTTCATCATTTCAGCCGAAAGACGTCCACTGCTGGACATAGGCCTCCCCAAGGTTCTCCACTACGACCGGTTCTGCGCCTCCCGCATCCAGCGGTTTCCCGGGAAAACCGCTTTACTTTGGGCCTTATGAGAAGGCTCAAAGTCACTCAAAGGGCAATGGAGAGGGCTATGCTTGGGGTTTCACTGCGCGATCGAATCAGGAATGAGGAGATCCGCAGAAGAACGAGAGTAACCGACATAGCCCGAAGAATTGCAACACTAAAGTGGCAGTGGGCTGGACACATTGCCCGTAGGACCGATGCCCGATGGGGCCGACGGGTTCTCGAGAGTCGACCACGCACCGGAAGACGTAGCGTGGGTAGGCCCCCGACAAAAACTGTATACGTCGTATATAAACTCACAGCGGCCCGCCGCTCCTGCCGGTACCGACCGGCCGGTCGGTACCGCAAATGCTACGTCCCGCAATTTTGGTGGACTGTAATATTTTCTAAAATATTCATTTAATCAACAATGTATTTAAGGTATTTAATTAGATAAGGATTAACGCTGTTTCGGTTAAAATCGCTTCGAAAATTAGCCATAATTTGTCGTAAAAAGTAAAATCAAAAACAACATCGAAATCCATTGCGTAGTTTATAAAGGTTTAAGAATAAATAGGGATAAAGGGACAGAGAAAGCGACTTTGTTTTATACCATGTAGTGATAAAGATATTTCCTAGAAATAGCATTTAAACAAATAAAAGAAATACAAGTAATTGCAGTTCAGTATGGTTAAATGAATAAATCGGTTTATAAAGAAAGTTTTGATTGTTGTTTTATTTTCTTATGTGCTTGTGTATAAACAATTACAGCACATACACGGGTTGTTATAAAGTCAAGCTACGCTTGCCATGAACATTTGCTTCGGACACCACGTTAATCTGTTGGTTTGCCAGTCGTAACGAATAGTCAGAAGAACAAAAGTCTGACATCCAGTTTTATGTAGAGTATCGTCGTATTACTCGAAGTCAAATGCATTGCCATTTGACGCCAAGTATTTTGGTTTATACTAGAGAAGGAATCGTCCCTCCTTAGTATTAAAGATTTGATGTAAATTTCACACATACCAACCACAGACCAACTTTCATCCGCCGAATTATAATATATAGTGACTTCAAGTAGCTATTCTATACTAAGAACAAACTGGTTCCAAGTTATAGTACCATCTTTGTATTCACGCTGCACGAGTACTTTATACTTAGTGTCTCAGATGGAATCTAATGCTCTAGTTTTTCTTCATGATTAAGTTAAGAAAGTGTAGTGAAAGGCTAAAGCAATACTGAAGTACAGTTTTAAACTTCAGGTTGAGAATTAGAAATTTTACAAAGACTATGTAATCATCGATAATGTCACCTAACAAAAACAACGACGTATGAAATTTTGAATTTATTGGGGTTGGAATTCCTTGGCACCATGAGCTAAACTATGTTCGTAAGTATGTTTCAAGAAAATTTGAAGAAAAAAGGGTTGTGAGAAAATAATTTGGCCCCAAGATGGTGATTTATATTTTTTGGGCCAAAAACGCGTGTTGGTGTAAAATTGTCTATTTATTAAACCCAGAACGAGCTCTTTAAAAATGTAGGGTAACCACACCATTAATATAAAATATTGAAATTACAGCGCTTAAAAATATTATAATTAATGATCGCTGACAGCTAATTGATTAAGCCTTGGTTGTATACAGTTAAGACAATTTATTGTGATATAATAATGAAAACCTTTGGATAGTAAGTAATTTTATTAACTGAATACTTTCAGTATATATTTTATCATAGGTAGGTATGTAGCTCCCTTAATTTTAATATTTTTTTTAAATTTTATAAACAAGTGCTAGACTGCATGATGCCTGATTTTTAGAATTATAAATATAAACTAGTGCATGATCACAATCCCGCCTGATGGTAAGCAGTGATGCAATTGTTGATGGTAATGCGCACTATTTTATTAAGCGCCTATTCAATATGTAAATGAATATTAGGTACGCTGCAATGTCAACTGTACATCAAGATCATTAAATTATGCTGAAGCACATTCAAACAGAGCCTTGTCTATTTTAACTAATTTAATTCCAACACTAGCATAGTGCGTCAATTTGAACCGTTAATTAGCAAAACATCAAGTTTAATCGCTCCTTATAGGGTAATATTGTAATAGTGCTTTTCATTACAAACTTGTATGGTGTTGTTTCACTTTAGGGTCCCATTACAAAGTTTTGCCATTGCGATTAAGGGTTTATTGCAAGAAATGTGGGTGTACTTACACACAGGAGAGCGCTACATACTCGTAGGTATATATGTGTGTCGGCATGAGATCTGGTATCCTCGAGTTACCAAATAAGTCTGTACGTGTAGGAAATGGTTCTTTGCAAGATTAGACGGAACTATATTATATTTTTAAGTAATTGTAGAACGCGATTTCACCGGCATAATTTTCAATTACATATAACGGTTAAAAAAAAGGATTTCATGTTATTTTATCCTCAAAGTGTTGTGTTATCCTCTAAGAATATGTACCTACACAAAGTTTAATGAAAAAACTTACATTCACATTTATAATATTATGTAGAATTTAGCAGTAGATGTATCGTATGATCAGCGTGCTATTGATAAATGTTTTTATGATGTGATGTTATTATACGTTGGCGTTGCGTCGCATACGTGTCCTAGTGTTTTGCTTAATTTCTTGATAGATTCCTTTATAATTTGCGAATGGGAAAACGTTGTTGGCCTTGTAGACTATAGAATAGGGTATTTGACTAAAAAAACTAATTAGTCCGTCAGTCAGATTTCCAAAGTCACTGCCGCTACACTTTTTAGCGAGCAGTGACGTCACCAGCCACCACTCCTGATCTTTGATGACTTTTATATTTGTCATTTTTTTATTGATTTGATAAAACAAAATATACGTATCCAATATTTTTCTATAATCTGAATGACGGACTAAATAGAATCAATTTTGTTTTACCCAGGAAACATTCCTATTGTAGATAATTTTCTATTTTATTTAGTATTTTGTTCGTGATTTACACTGACTGATAGGGTTACCTACTGCAATTTGAAAGTATTGTAAAAGTGATTTATTTTTAAAAGAACCGGCTCTACGTCAAAACAATATTTGCCCGTATCTTTTTGTATTTCTTTCTATAAAATGCAATCTATCACTGTTGGCTTTCCCAAATAAATAAAACAAAACAATCGACCTTCTCTGTATGAGAGGAGACCTGTGCCCAGCAGTAGGACGATAAAAAGGTTGATGATGATAATGATGAAATGACAAATTGGAATCATGCATTTATTTTGACGTGGACAAGTGCCCATCTAGGTGTATTTGAAATAAAATATTTTGAATTTTTAGTTACTCTTATTCGATCCCTTTGGTTAACCCATTAACGTCATAATAGAACTAGAAGGCATCCTTTGCTATAGTTCATATACCTACACAAAAACTCACTGATATTGTCTTGTTGTCTGAGCATGTACAATTTGCCCTAGATATTAAGTTTCTCTTGAAGTTTGGGTGCTCTGCAAATTCTACCAAGTTTCGCTAAATTTCACAACAAAGCAATATAATCACAAGAACAAGAGTAGTCATCCTGTCGGTGTCCTATAGGATGCATATTGGAGAGTGTACGAGGGCGTTGCATGATTTAATTCCCCCATCTCCTTGGCTACCTTAAATGAATTTAAAGCTTCCAGCCAGGGCGACTAAAAACTAAGCGACTACACATTAAGGTCACCCCCTGTGGGGTACGAACCTCGGCTTAGGGCGTCTCTGGGGAAAACAGCAAGGGACGGCTGGATCGAATTTTTATTTTAATTCGGTTTGATGACCACGGCGTTTCCTAGTACTAGTACTAGAAGAAACGTCCGAAACAAACGCAGAGGTTATAGTTGGGAATTTATATTTACTGACTCAGCTGCGGCGCGGGCTGGCCTTCATCGGACAAGTCTGAACTAAGCGTTTCGCCTCGTCTTTCATGCCGCCTACATCGAGGAACTGGAACAATTTTCCGGCGGCCTTATTTCTCTTGGACTACAATTTAGGTGTTTTCAAGGCTAGAGTGAATAGACTCTTAATAAACTAACGCGCTTCACCATCATCAATTGCACCATTGCTTACCACCAGGCGGGTTTGCGGTCAAGCACTAGTTTACATATAATTTATTTAAAAAAAAACACAAGTTAGTCAATACGTAAACTGGTTATGTAAATTTGTTGAACAAAAAGTGGCACAGTGCAACTTTTCACTACTTTAGAGCGCCAACGTCAAACTCCCTAAGATTGAAAGTATTAAATAAACATGCTGCGCCCCTCACTTTCAATCGCGTAGGCTTCGATCAAAATCAAACAAAACCCCCGATCCCGTTCGAATAGCTGGATAAATAGTATCATATCTGTTATTCTTTGTTATAAATAATCTGTATACCAAATTTGATCCAAATCCGTAGAGTACTTTATGCATGACAGAGTTACAAATATCGTTTCATCCAGACATATACAGTATGTTACAAAAACCCTGTCCGACCCGTGAAGGTGTTGTTAGGTATCGTTAGCTGATTCTACTAATGCGTACATAACCTGGCTAAACTAAAAAAAAAAATACCCCCTTAAAAATAAATAACTTAAATAAAATAAATAAGTAATTTCATGGCAACACAGGCACAGGCCATGACCTCAGTTGACCTCATGCATGTAGGTATTGGTAGTCTAACCACGTTTATCGACTCTAGAAAGAAACAATGATACCTACTTACGCAGCTCGTGAAAAGAACTTTTTTTTAAGTAGGAAGGTCGTCTGACCCTCCGAATGTATCTTCGAATTTCATTCGATGAGCACAATGGCTGTGGCGGAAATGTTGTTCCATATTTCGTTCACTAAGAACGATACCGGCACCGTCCCACGAGATTAGCACGGTGTTTCACAACGTTAGTCCACTCCTACCAATCCACTGCTCGCCGAACTGATAGTGGAGGTACTCACGTACAGGTCGGCAAAAATATGATGGGGCACCGTCATGCTGGAACCACATTGACCAAGAAGTAGTCACATCCGAATCGTTCAACACCTGATCACAACACAACACAATTGCATTTTTACTAGGTACCTTCCATCAGCAGGTTACATTACGTTAGAAAACTATTATGATCACACAATAAACGATACGTCTACACGGACTCAATGTCTACGCGAAACTAATAAATTTAAAATAAAAATGATTTTTATTTCATAAAAATAGGTACTCTAACTGCACGGCGGTGCCCTTTGACTAGAGGTGTGAAAGTATTCAAAATATTTCTCGTATCGATTTTTGGTATCAATTTTGTATTTCAGAATTTCACGCATCGATTCAACATCGCATGGCATTCTTTAGATTTTAGAACTTTCACATAACTTAAATCAGGTGAACTTAAATGCTTTAAATTGTTTAAAATATTCTCCTAAAATCGTATTTCATAAGACCTTTCTAGTTCCTATTTACTAATAATAGGTACTTGTGTTACAATATTGTTATGAATAATTAATCGATAATCAAAAAAAGTACTTTTACCATTAGGTAATCTGCGTTTTTACAACAAATCATTCGAGCAGTTAGTATCGACAAAAACAAAACGATATTACGTAAAAACTAGTACAGCTCTAATTATTCCTTTGCGCGTCGGCGGCTAGACACACTGACGCCGCCGACAGTTTCAAGGTCTAAAATGGTGTTTACACTTTTTTAAATTTCCCGAATTTTGGGGAAGTTACAGTAAATTCGCTGGTAAAAAAGATTATTTCAAAATTCATTAGTATTGTTACTATGATGATTATGCAAAATTTTATATTTTATTTGGTCATTTGTTTACCTAACCCTTATTATCCTTGTGGGTCGGACAGGGTTTTCGTAACATACTGTATATGTATCTGACATCATAACGCAAATTCGCGAAAAGGCTAGACCGCATGCCAATAATAAAATTATGATAGTCATTTATGTCGTTAATGAACGGTTACAGAATACACAGTGTTTAAAAAAAAGTGTCGGCTCGGCCTTTGGACGTTGCAAGCGTGCCGCCGTGCGGGTTTGTAGGTATGACGTTGATCCCTGATGTGAACTCTATTAATTCAGCTGATAAGATAGTTTTTCGAGTTTTGTTTTCATTGCGCTTTTTTATGTAATTAGCGAATTCATTAATTTTTACTTTAAAATCTGCAATTATGAACGGTCTAAAGTGAAAAAAACTACATATATTTTTTTAAATCATAAAAAAACCGACAAAAAATTCCACTACTGTGGGGTTCAGAATCATGTACTGGATCCATGGTACTCATTTGAGCGTCGATGTCAGATACACCCTTTATACATATATTATGTGCATTAGCATATATTGTGCATATGTAGTACATTCATATTTACATACTCACCAACTTTTGCACTTATAATAGAAAGTGGGAAGTAGGATAGTAAGATGTAAGATAGTATGATGTAGGTTAGTATATAGGATGACAGCGGAATAAAAACGTAAGTCGTTCTCAACAAAGGGATCTTTAACAAGGTTGGACGGCCGATAAATGAGAGAAGGATAAACGTCGCTCGCGGTGAAACATCAGTTATTTTTTCAGATACAGATGTGCTGAAGGTGGTTGGTGCCTTAAAGATCCGAAAAGTATTTCTTCAACAGTACCTTTAGTAAGATCAAGTTATAGGTAGGTATGTACTTGTACAGTAAATGACACACACGGTTGATCAGCACTGCGTTCATCAATCTACATGTTATAATGGTTTATTTTTCCACTGTGTAATTGTCATTTTGTTTTTATTGTATTTGTTTTGTTGTCATTTGCCAGTATCGAGAGCGCATCGCAGATTAATTTGTATCGACATTGTTAATTAATGTGGGTTACCATAGCCCTTTTATTTCTATTTTGTAATGTATGTTTTGTTAATACAGAATAAACAGTTTTTCTTTTTTTTGGTTTAGTTAGACTTACAATTTAAACAAAGTTATTTAATTTCCGACGTTTTGAATTAGCAGCGTATGTTTCCATTGTTGAAATCCAACTTTACTAATAAGTTGTGTTAGGTATACCTACGTTCTACTTCTTTAAAATTATTAATTTCGTTTCATGATAGGTACATCCTTCAAGCCACTTGAAAAAGGATAACTTACTATCTACCACAGGGGTAATTCTCGTATTTATAAGAACATCCACAGTCTGATTTCAGTCTCAATCTGTCAAAAAATGCTTCTAATTTCCTTGCATTTGACAAGATCTCATTCTATTCCATTCCAGACATTTTGATTTCGCCGATATGAGACTACAACACAGACTACAACTAGATTTGCACGTTTTAAATAAGGAGAATTGGCCTTTGCCAATTTCAGTAATTTAAAAATAATAGTCTTTTTTATATTACGATTTAAACACGCAGCACTCGTATTTTTGAAAACTTAAAAAAGATAAATTAATAAAGTTGCCTGTTAAGAGAATTTCTTGACTTTATTAAAGCAAGTCCTCGTTGTGGATGTAAAGGATGCTCTTGAGTGTTTAATTATTCTTTTTAGACTTTCGTTCTAAGATTTTGTTTTCTACTAAGGAGAAATTTTCCAAAGTGTTTTATGCTGGTAGCAATTTAAGTTGGATGAAAGCCAATGTAACACTTAAAGTTAGTGTTAATATTAAACACCTACTTTACCCACTGCTGGGTACAGGTCTCCTCTCATACAGATAAGGATTGAGCGTAATCGCCACGCTTGCTCAATGCGGACTTAAAAGTCCAGGTTTCCTCAAGATGTTTTCCTTCACCTTGTCCCTTCTCCCCTTTCCTTTGTCTCTTCTCCCTTTTTTATAAA
The DNA here is from genome assembly GCA_037179545.1 of Sesamia inferens. NCBI lineage: Eukaryota > Metazoa > Arthropoda > Insecta > Lepidoptera > Noctuidae > Sesamia > Sesamia inferens. The sequence continues at coordinate 15,492,619 of CM073938.1, read as the reverse complement.
GGATGAGGAAACATTACACCCTGTTCCTCATTTCTCTTAACACTAAGGGGCAGACTCTACATGCTTGAGAATCGCGGCGATATTATAGTCGTGACACGTAAATGATATTACTATACACTTACATAGAACGTGTGGCACATGGCGATATTTTCGCGACGTGATTTAGATGACACAGCCGAGATTATCGTCGCAAATCCCTCGCCCGTGAAGTTTGAGTCTAAGGGTCTTAGCATACTCCACCGCGGAAATAATGATGAAAAAATTTGATTAGTAAAAGTACACGAAGCAATTTTTTACCCATCAATCGTTGTTGGTAAAGCGCACTAGTTTATTAAGAGCCTATTCACTCTAGCCTTGAAGACACTCTAATTCTAGTCCGAAGGAAACACCGCCGCTGGCAAATTGTAGCTGACAGAGTATAGCCTGAGTTCATGGTGGAGGCAAGGTACACGTCTACAAGAGCGTCAGAGTCTGCTTTGGGTGTTGTATTATTGGAAATCAAACGAACAACATGTATTAATTTAAGAGAATGTCTCGCGTTTCGTTTTCTTGAGCTCTATATTTACAGTTATTCGTTAGTTTGACTACATGTTCATAAATTATAATCTTATTTAAACGGCAAACTGTGTTTCTATCGTTCTATAACCAACACAGTTCCTATAATGAGCCCACTGTAAATAAAATATGCATAATGATTACGAGAGACAAATATGCCATCACTAAAGTAAGAAAAAAAAAACGAGTGTGCTTATGACCACACGACTGAAGTGAAACTTCTTTTGCACCATCTGTATGTATATATATATATATATGTGTGTACAATATATACATGTATACACATATACATATATTAATTTTCTATAAATATTTAAATTTATTTCATGCTTTCATTTATAAATTAATATTTTTGCATAGACCTCCAATTAAAAAAAAAAAAAAAAAAGTGGATTCCCTCGGGGCCAAAAGGTCGGGCTCTTCCTCCTGAATCAGGGGACCCCAAACTCGGGTAGTCCACGACCTCTGGTTCCCGAGATAATCCACGGGGGGGTGAGGTAACTAAAGGGGGTCAGGGAGGGGGATAGGTTTCGTGGGGTTGCGGGGGGGAGGGGGAGGGGTAGAGGAGGGGAGTGGATTCCCTCAGGGCCAAAAGGTCGGACTCCTCCTCCTGATTCAGGGGACCCCAAACTCGGGTAGTCCACAACCTCTGGTTCCCGAGATAATCCACGGGGGGGTGAGGTAATCAATGAGGGGGGTCGGGGGGTGTTCGCAGCGTCATGTTCTCGAAGAAATTCATAGTTCTTAATCAATCAAGGTACTTAGCTTAATAATTGAGCTTATGAGGCTCGAAAGCAATTTGTACTTTGTGTCCAATTATCGTATTGTGACGATATCTTAAAGCTTCTATACTTTCAATTATATCAGAAATGTTCAGCAAAAATATATAAAACAATATAAAGGCCAGAACAGAACGAAATTTATAAATTTATTTGTGCACTTAGGTAATCAATTGTTAACAAATCTTAAAAAGATCCAAAAATATATATTGCCTTCGGCGAGATGCGAACTCACAACTTCATACTCGACTCAATTGTTAACAAATCTTAAAAAGATCCAAAAAATATATATTGCCTTCGGCGAGATGCGAACTCACAACTTCATCCTCGACAGGTCATGCAATATTTACATGAGCCAACTCCTTGTTTGTATTACAGACGAAATAGGACTATACTCTGCTTCCGTTCGCCTTCATCATTTTTTTTCCTATCATTTTTCGTAACGCTTTCGCTAGTTTACTCCCCAAGTCAAGCGTGCCTAAAGAAGTTTCACTTCAAAAGGGGACTTACCGCCGCTATTGTGGCGCGCCCAGCTCTGGGTTGCGACAATCGCACTCTCCATGTCGCTATGCGAGCCCGTCGGAGCTCTTTTCGCCGTACCGCGATTTTTCGCGGCAACGGGGTTACAATAATCATAATTATTATTATTATTTGCTGTTGACTGCAAATCGATTGCATCACCCACGGTCATCGGTTATGAGGCTGTATATCCCGCGAAAATGTGGAGGCCGAGACCCTCCTCATCAGCGAGATATGCAGTAGCAGGGAATATATCCTAACAACCGACGTGGGAATGCATCCTGATGTGGTCTCGGTTGACAAACGCCTCACTCCGCTCTCCTTGGCTAAAGATAACTGGCAAAAGCAAGTTGTACTTGACACTAAAAATCGCATGGAGACATGGCAGAGAAAGGAACTACATGGACGCTTTTTCCGGGCCCTCCATGGGCCTGATGTAGATTTATCAGCGTCAGTAGCCTGGCTGCGTTTCGGTAATCTATTTGGGGAAACTGAAGGTTTTGTCTGTACAATAATGGACGAAGTTATGATGACGAACAATTACCGGAGATATATTGTGAAAGATGGCACAGTCGCCGGCCGGGAGAATCAATCAGACACATTATTTCCGGGTGTTCTCGTCTAGCTAACGGAGAGTACTTGCAATGACACAACCTTGTAGCCAGGATAATTCATCAGCAACTTGCTCTTTACAACCTTGTAGAATCGGAGGTAGCGTAATACAGGTATATGTCCGACCCAGTTCTCGAAAATGGCTATATCAATTGTACTGGGATCGATCCATCATCACTGACAGGACTATTATTGGCAATGAGCCTGATATAGTGCTGGTGGATCGATCAGAGCGGCGTGCAATGATTGTTGACATAACCATCCTGCAGGCTGAGAACCTCGTGAAAGCCGAGAAAGATAAGCAAATCAAGTATCTTGACTTGGCTCGCGAGGTTGTCGACATGTGAGATGTGGATTCAGCAATCATTGTACCGATAGTCGTGACAGCAAATGGCTTAATAGGCAAGAGCCTCGACCAACACCTTAGAAAGCTCTCGTTAGGCAGCTGAATCAAGGGCTTGATTCAAAAAGCTGTACTTCTGGACACGGCTCGCATTGTCAGGAGGTCCCTCTCTCTGGAGCCCTGACCGCCGGTAGCTTGGACCCTGTTCCCGATACCGGTGGGCTACTATTTTTCATATTTTTAATCTTTTTTTTTATCTGTATATGTAAATATTTAAAAATGTAATTTATATGTGTATAAAATGAAATAAAGAGAATAACAATTGTTATTTATTTCGAACAATAACCATATTTGGTAACTACTACAAAAAATCTTAACCCTATTTTAGTAAAAAACAATATTTATTTAATTGCGAGCTCAGCCAGACACTTCACACTATCTAACTAGAACCTGCATGAAACTCTGTATTATTTTAAAGTCGATCTTATCAGCGAATACCTTCAAAATGCTTTAAGTGCTGCCCCGCACTCTACGTAGCAAAGAGGCAGTTAATCTCTTGCGTACAATGAACAAATATGCCATATGCACTACAGAAACGGGACAACCCCAGCAACATCCTGAAACCGTTACTGGTTATGCCCCGGCATTTTGCCTCCTCTAGCCACTCCCACAAGTGGGCGAGGGCTTTGAAGGCCATCCCATGGCGGCAATCCGGCAAGGAGGCTCGCCGCCTCAGCGGAGACCCTACGGTATCCCCGGACTAGCCAAACGGCCATGACCCTATAGGACAAGGTCAGGTGTACGGCTTGATACATCCTCAGGGACCGCACCCACACAGGTGCCCCGTAGAGGGCCATGGTCCATACGGCCCCCTCGTAAGGCCTCCGGTAGGAGGCGTTTAATTCCCCTAGATTGGGAATTAGCCGCCTCAGGGTAGCCCCAGCCCGTTCCAGTCTGGGAGCCAAACGTCAGTAGTATTGTTGGCAGTTCCACCGGCTGTCAAGGACGACTCTTGCTCATCTTGTGTGGGAACAAAAAATACCAGTTAATAATTTTTCACTACGTAACATTATACGAAACACTAATCAACTTCCTTAAGTGACACTCAAAGGGTTCTGGAATGAATGTGATCAACCTTTTATTTAACACGGAAATGAGAAAGCCATTTTAAGTAGTTACTACTCCACGTAAGTCGTAGGAATGAACTATACCGAATCGAGTTACTATACCTCTCAAAGTCAATGTTATATAAATGTAGATGGGAAAGGGATAGGTAATCTACCTCCTGTTTTTTCTATACGTTCGTGTCGCACTTTTGTGTCAAAGAAAATACTCTGGAAGTCAATAATTAGGTAGCCTGATAGGAACACTGGAGGTGTTGGTGGAGAGTACATTTATTTTTGTACATTTATATAATCTTTATTGTATACCAATCAAACATTGAACAAAATACATTCAACACAAAAAACATACAATGGGCAGCCTTATCGCTAATGCGATCTTTTCTAGGTAATCAAAAGAGACTTGCTTGGATTGAATTTGCTTGATTTGAATATTTGTACAATTTATTTTGTCACCACAGAACGGTAAATGTAAACAACGTTAGAAAGACATTTCCTGCTTATGTCTCTCTCAGTGGTAGGCCATAACATCGGCCGCCGGCAGAAGTTACCACCCACCAGACGAAGCCTTGCCGCCAAGCGATTTGTCGTGTTCCGGCATGATGTTTGGTGAAGCCGTACGGAGGACGGGTCTGAGCAGTTGTGTTGCGTTGTGTGCCGGGTACGATGCGCCTAATGTTGTTGTGTTGGGAGTTTGGTCGTGGAGGGTCTTCAGATCAGTCTCCCTTTGGTGCAGCATCGTTGGTCGTGTTGTTGGGTTTAACATTGCAACACCTCGCTCAACTGCCATCTTCCTTCCTATTCGCTCAGTTTTTCTGAGTGAATAGGTTCTTAATAAACGCATCACTGCTTACCATCAGGCGGGATTGCGGTCAAGCGCTCTTTTGTATTTATGCTGGTCATGTTTAACTAGTTCTAATATAGTGTATGAAATCCAAATTTCATTCCCATAAATCTGTGTGATATAAATAAATGAATTAACATTAAATTGCCAACACAAAGTTCACGAAGCAAACAACGACCCACAGTTTCGTTTTATATCTGCAGATGTAACATTATAGGTCACTATTGATTTCAAGTATAAGGCATAAAGTCAATTCTATAATGCCACTGTGATGTGCGTATAAATACAGTATGTTAAGAAAACTCTGTCCGACCCGTGAAGGTGTTGTTAGGTATCGATAACTGATGCTACTAATGGATATAAAACCGGCCAAAACTTAAAAAAAATCCCCCTAAAAAAATAAATATTATTTCACAAAAAGAGATAACTTAATAAATGTGCGTTAAGCACCCTTCCGCGGGGGCGGGCGGCAGGGCACGCGGCACGTGGTCGCATCGCTATTCGCTCATAATAATACCGGTGTTGTCACTTTTTTTAAAATTATCAAATTTCGGGGAAGTTGGAATTAATTCACGGGAAAAAAAGATTATTTCAAAATTCATTTGTATTGGTACTATGATGATTACGTAAAATTTTATATTATATTTGGTCATGTGTTCACCTAACCTTTATTATCCTTATGGGTCGGACAGGGTTTTCTTAACAAACTTTACGAGTATAACGTAAACGAGGCATAAAGAATATGCAAATATTGTAGTAGCCGTAGTAGGTAGCGTTTTGTAGTTTCTGCCAACCCCCATTTATACAAAGTGTGAATTTATGTATGTGTACAAAGACGTTGGGTGACCTTTCAAAAGTTTTCTAACAAAAATCAAAGGCTTCCCAAGTTTTGTATATTCCTTTGTATTCTTTTTGTGTATTTTTTTTCCTTTCCAGTACTTCGCGACATAATTAATTGATCAACGACGTTTGAGCATACCTGAAGTCACCAAAATAACATTACGATACTACTTTAGTATTTAAGTACCGTACTCTCTAACTGGTAATTTAATTTACTGTATATATATTGCAGGTTGCTTTCAGTGTTCGTTTTACGCCTTGCCTTTGGAGGTTCATTTGATTTTGTGTAATTGCATTTTCTCTTATAACTTAAATTTTAGAGCTCATTAAGTTCTCGCATTCTGGTTCTCCTGTTACCAAGAACGGAATATTAATTGATTGTAGAGAGATTATTTAATTCCTTAAGTGCCTTGAAGAATACTTTAAGCTCCTTTAAAGATATCTGAGGTCATCGGAAAACCTGGGACGTTTCACCAATGTCTGTGGCAAAGTATACGAGTCTGTTCAAGAAATGTCTTGCCCGTGTCGGTAAGGCTTCCTCAATCTTTGTTCATTTTAAAAACTATGATAATAAGCACTACTTTTCTCTTTAAACATAATTTTATTTTATATGTACTTATTTGATGTTTATAATAGATGTATTTAATGTAAATATATGTATTTAAATTAGCATGGTACTCTTTATAAAGGGTTTTTCAATAGGCACGCTCGAACTTTGACAGCGCATAGCGGTAATCTTGGTAATGCGATAGCTGTGAAATTTGGCATGAATACATATTTAGTCGTGACATTTCACCATGGAATGCTACACGTTTCCACAATGCGTAGAAATTATCAAAATTTATTATCAAAGTCATTGCTCTATTCGCCTAACGTTCCGTGCGTTGCGATCGCGACCTATATCGGACGATGATAACAATTTTTTTGTGGCCTAGGGTAGGTGATATGGATCTTACAAACATGTGGTTCCAACAGGGTGGCGCCACTTGCCATACAGCACGGGAAACATTAAATTTATTGAAAGAGAAGTTCGAGGGCATCGTCATCTCGCGTGGTGGCGATATCAACTGACCTCCGAGATCGTGTGACTTAACACCGCTCGATTATTTCCTGTGCGGCTACGTGAAATCTCTAGTGTATGCAGATAAACCACAGTCAATTGCTGCCCTAAAGGCCAGGCCAACATAACTCGCGTTCTTCGTGAAATTGAGTCCCATTTATGCGAAGACGTCCTTCAAAATTGATCCACCAGAATACACCATCTACAACGGAGTCGCGGTGGCCATTTGGCTGATATTATTTTCCACAGATAATGTCATTGAATATTCTTTAAACTGTAATAAAAATTGTGGTAATATCACTTAAACAGATTGTTTTGTTTCATTTCAATGTTCGAGCGCTCTTAATGAAAAACCCTGTATATGTACTAATATTGTATAATCCAAATAGTATACCGTAAGTAGACTATCTACACTATTTATCTCTCCTTCTGCTTGGTATTCCATCCAAAGATTGTTTGTAAAAGATCGCCGTTATTAGTAATAAGCCCGCCCATTTTATTACCCTTTCTAAAACCTTCATATTTATGTACTGTAATTTATATGGTTTACATAATAAAGAGTATTCTATTCTATTTATTCATAGCTATTAAACGGTGTAAAAGTGTAGCTATAGTATGTAGGTAGGGAAAATTTTGATATTATTGCTCTTGGAAATGAGTCTGTTACTTGGAACACGGCACCAAACTTCTTGAAAATTCATAAGCGGTGAGGTACTTGTTTGTTTAGTATAATTGAAATATTTTTTTATTTTGGTTCAAATTTATTTTAGCCTCCTATTTCACGTTTAAATTTGCTGAGTTGACACAACTTTACTCTGATGTGTAAAAAAATGTACCCCATGCTAACAATTTCAATATAGACGTTCACTGCTGGACAAAGGCCTCCCCCTTAGGCTTTCTACGATGACCGGTCTTGTGCTGCCCGCATCCATCGACTTCCTACGACCTTCACCATGTCATCGGTCCCCCTTGTTGGGGGCCTCCCTACGGTGCGTCTTCCGGTACGTGGCCGCCACTCCAGAACCTTACTGCCCCACCGGCCATCGGTTCTACGAGCAACGTGCCTTGCCCACTGCCACTTAATTTCAGCGACTCGAAGAGCTATGTCGGTGACTTTGTTTCTTCTGCGGATCTCCTCATTTCTGATTAGATCACGCATAGAAACTCCGAGCATAGCCCTTTCCATTGCACTTTGTGTGACTCTGAGCCTTCGTATGAGGCCTATTGTGAGCGACCACGTTTCAGTACCGTAAGTCATCACTGGTATGACACACTGGTCAAAGACTTTAGTCTTGAGACACTGTGGTATCTTGGACGACGAGAAGATGTAGCGTAGTTTCCCGAACGCTGCCCAGTCGAGCTGGATTCGACGAGACACCTCTTTCTCGAAGTTGGACCTACCTAGTTGGGCTGTTTGTCCCAGGTATATATACTCGTCGTCAACTTCGAGTGCAGAGCAACTAACTAGAACTGGAGTGGGTGCGGCATGAGAGTTCGACACGATCTTCATCTTATTCATGTTCATCCTTAGACCCACGTTCGGAAGCTCTGCTGAGGTCATTGAGCATGTTGCTCAAGTCTTTCAGGGTCTCCGCCATGACCACGATATCATCTGCAAAACGGAAATTAGTGATGTACTCGCCGTTGATGTTAATGCCAAGTCCTTTCCAGTCCAGGAGCTTAAAGACATCTCCCAAAACAGCAGTGAACAATAAGGGAGTGACATCTCCTTGTCTCACTCCACGCTGGAGTTGGATTGGTGCCGAGTCTGGATCCTGAAGACGAACTGACATGGTGGCGTTTTAGTACAAACACTTTATCACCACAATGTATTGATCGTGGGCGCATATACAAATAGACATTTATAGTCAGATAAAAAAATAGCCAGCTCCGAAACAACTATTTGTAAGTCATACAAATAATTGTTCCATCCCAAAATCAAACTCGTGACCTGGAGCGCAGCAGGCTATGACTTAGCCACTACATCAGCTGTGCTGTCATGTTGTATATGGATACGTCATACCTACGTTACCTTAAGAAAACGAACGCTAAGTTTAGGCAAACATGATTAAAAGCACCTATCGCCTCCTGCCACAGAGTAGGTTAGATGTATTTAAGCTAGCTAAGTTATTATAATAGTGCTTAAGGCCATAGCTTTCTCTACTTAAGTACTTATGCCTGAAGTAGGCGTTTAATCCAACAAAGGTGGCTTGAGGCAAATGTAAAGGGAACAGTATCCTTGAGCTACACATTTTATACAATGACAGTATGTATATATTGTTTCTTTGAAGCTACATAATATATGTTAAGTAGGTACGTATCTCATCACCATCATCATTATCAGCGTTAATTCCTGTTGCATCCGAAGCTTTTTCAGCTTTGTCTAACTGCTGTTTTTGGCTAAACTTCGATATTTTCCGTGAAGCAACTGCCGCCTGATCTCTACAACCCGAAGTCGATATCGAAGCATTACAGTTAGGGCAATTGTTGGACTTTTGAGGGCTTCATCAACCCGTAACGACTGCCATTAGATGTTCGAATGGCAACCGGGACCAACGGCTTAACGTGCTTTCCGAGGCACAACCAGATTTTCCAAAACACGGCCACTGCTTGGTTTATTTTTATTAATAGATGTATATATTCATTGATAATCTAAATATTACACTGTACATTACATACTGTAAGTCTCTCCTTCCTCTCGGTATTCTTTCCAAAGTTTGTCTTTAAAAATCGTTCTTAGCGCTAAGACCGCCCATTTTGTCACCCTTTGTAAAATCTTTATATTTGTGTAATAAAGAGTAGATAGTCTATTTTACTTATACAACATAATCATTACACAAATCAACCAATACCTATAGGTATATATGCCCAGTGTTGGGAAATTAATGGCTAATAAAAAAAAATGTTGGTCATACGGTTCACAAACAAGCAACCATTAAAAGCTGAAAGAAACGTGACCGGCTTTCTGATCGCTTCGCCTACGCTTCGGGTGTGGCAATTATGTCAATTTCATTCGGATTTCAGAGGGTAAAGACATTGACCCTTTGCCCGACGGTGGCAAGTTAATAGGCTTACAATGTGCCGTACCCCTATTCGAGAATAATTGGTTATGTCATCATTAGGTCAGTCGTTTCCAAACAAAGTACGTGCGCAGCCCGCCGGCGCCGAAATGTACAACGCCCAAATATCAGGTAAACAAGGACTTTTAGCGGTATCTACAAAAGCCACATGCGAACAACTCGTTATACTGACGTCACACGGATTCTACATCTCGCAAGTGGAGTTTACCGTGCAACTAGCATATATACAAAGTCATTTTTTGTTTATGCGAAACCTGAAATAAGTGTCCAGTATTTTATACAAAGTTATGAGCTTGTTATTTGTGCTCCTAGTACTATGATCTACCGTCACTGTAACCACACTGCAACATTTTGTATTTAAATGTATTTAAAAATGTAAAAATATAACATGATATAAAACTTTTTGGAGTCGACTCAGTTGCTTATTCTGAAAAAACTTCATATATTCAGGTTTTGTGTAAATTGAAAATAACGTTTTATATATCTTCCCAATATCAACTGTTGGCCAGACAAAACACCTGTCAGATTGGATAATCCTCCCTTTTCTATGGAGGATGAGTGAACATTATAAGTACCCTGTTCCTCATGCGTCCATATTGGTTCGGTTAAAGTGCAACCTTCTTACGGTTTCAATATTTGGTGCTGCCAAAGATTGAATATGATCAGCATCTCAAGTTTTATTTATTTAACACTTTAAGTACATACATGCATTAAAACAAATTAATGTACTATGTAGATTCCGCTTAGTATTACCCAATAATCCGGTTGTGGAGGTTAGATAGGAGATAATTCATGCAAAATATTAGTATTTAGCTACATGCAGCGGTTAGACTAGAAGCCGACCCCTATATAGCCAAAAAAAGGCTAAGCGGATGATGATAATGATGATGGAAGCTTTCTTTCAAATGCCTATTGGGCAGTTCAAAGTAAACCTGTGCCTGAGTAAGTTAGCAATAAAGTTATAACAAGTGAAGACAGTTTCACTTAGGTTTAACATTTCCGGAGCTAATTAGTCTCATTATTCTGCAGATTATTACAGACTAAGGAGGATGCTTGAATGTCCTGTAATAATAGACAACAAGCTCCTCCTTCATAATAATAAATTTAAGATATAAGTTTATTTAATTCCCCCATCTCTGTTCCACCATCAGACGGCCCGTCGTACGGCGAGTTTCCACCCTTACTTTGTTAACACCACTACGATAAGGACGAAGCATTTCGTCTCCTCTTTTATACCGCATACCTACATCGAGGGACTGAAACAATTTGCCAACGGCGGTGTTTCCGTCGGACTACAATTTGAGAGACTTCAAGGCTAGAGTGAATAGGCTCTTAATAAACTAGCGCGCTTTACCATCAACGATTCCGTCACTGCTTACCATCAGGCGGGATTGCGGTCAAGCACTAGTTTATAAGTCATGAAAAATGAATGAATTATTCATTAATTTACTAACTTTTTTTTATAAATACTATTCTTCTGATATCCTGATTAATTTTTATTGCTTAAAACTTAGCTGACCACTTATAAGACCAGATTTTTGAAAACTCATCTCCTAAACCTCTTTTATAGAGGATGTAAGTTTTTCTAGAAGTCCGTTATTTTTTCCGATGCGAACGCTTTGTAGTGCACGGCTTGTAGAATCGAAACGGAATGCTAATAAGTCGGCGAGATCAGTTAATCCCTCCTAGAATTGAACCGCATAAGGACAGATAAGAACATTAGTAATTCAGCTGCTATCATGCTCGGAAAATTTACTGTGAAAGCTTTTGTCTTTTACTGAACATATTAATTTTTTGTGCGGCAAATCATTAAAATACAATGAGAAAAGAAGAAGACTTTTACTGATTAAAACCCATCGTGTTCCTTATTTTTTTTGTGCTCCAGAGGCCACGGTATCTCTGCCATTGAACCCGCGGACCTGGAATGATCTTATGAAGGGTTTTTATTATAGGAACATCAATGCAACCTTAAACTACTAACCTGTTTCGGTCTTCAAGTTGTTTGAAAAAGATAATAATGAAAGAATATATTAAAAATCCTAAACTTTTTCATTGACAGATAACACATGTGCCTTAAAAGAGATTGATATAAATGTGGGTGAAAAGAGAACAGAATGCCAAAGAAAGTAGATGAATTGTGCTGAGGAATGATAATAAGTAGCTGAATTATGGGCATTAGATTCTGATTTCATTTCACATACAGCGCACTGAGAGCTTAATCTCGCTTAGCGTTTATCTGGCTCACTATGTGTTAAGAAACACCCAACTGTGACTAAATTTGCTGAAACAAATGCTTTTCTATGGCATTAAACTCGAGAACTCAAACATGAGACTAATTTGACCCTTCCCAACAATTTGTGTTCGGTCTATTTACATTCATCCCCTTTCTCCGAAGCTTATCCCATCCACAGATGTTCTATAGAAATCCCACAATTTTGCTAAGCCAGGTCTATATACCGTGAACGTAATCGTAAAAAAACAGCCTCAGTGTATTTACAGACAAAGCCACTTCTGTGTTCGTAGATTACAGTTTTCTGATAGTTGACAGAGTCTGTACGAGTCCTAACTTAACTTGATGAAAGGAACATGCGCAGTACGAACTTGGAGCAAGTTTGGCGGTGGGACTTTGTCCAGTGGCTTGTCGGTACTTTTGTCTACCGTACGTATGCTGAGCTGAGCGGAATCACGCTCGCACTTATTAGAAACCCCAAGTTAAACCACCCGGTGTTTTATGTAAGCATTATTAAAAACAGTAGAAAAGCATGTCTATGTGTGTTTAGAAAGTTCAAAATCCTCCTTGAAAATTAGGTGTACCTGTGATTTCTTTGTAAAAGGGTAAGTAATTGTTTCCTGTAGTTTCCCTGTGATTTTCTAATCACGCTTAATGAATGAATAGTTTGTTATTTGCATGACAAATTAACCTTCCCTACTGTCTAACTTTGTCGTGTAAGAATTAGAATTGGTTTGTGTTAAAATCAGGCGAAAATTAACTTTAAGATTCATGTTATATGTGTTATAGTTTTACGAAATAATGTTAAGTTTTATGTTTGTGGAGGTAAGTACGACGATAGCACTTATTATTAATATTATTCTATAAGACAAAAAAAAACTGTTTCTGTATTTTTTATAAAGTTTGGATCCTATTTGAGATTTAGTTGAAGGATTTTTAATACTAATACGTTCTTGGTTGCGGGAAACTTGTTTTTTAGGGTTTCTTTGTTGTTGTTGCTCCAACAACCTCTTTTAACAAAGAATTTATGCTTGCCAAAGTAATTTACTCTTTAAAATACGTTTATTTTAAACTTTTTACAACTCTTGATTCCAAATGCTAATAAACTATACTGACTGTTGAAAAAAAAAACTGTAATCTGTGCAGAATGAAATCGTAGATTATTGTCTACTATTACATTTTGCGAGGGATTCTCACTCCAAAACTAGCACAGATGCGTTAGGGGGCAGTGAGATTTACCCAATCCCGTCTAACATTAATTGCCAGCATTGAAACCTAAAATCCATTATCAGCCTCAGTCTACTACCCCAGTCACAGTCGTAGGCGCTAGCCCGAAGTTTGGAATTGGAGACTTGCATCGTATTGCGGCAAAATGTGGGTATTTCTAGGTACATCTTCGCTTTATTCTTCAGAAATCATAGGCGTGATGTTATGTTGTATTATTGGATATGCCTCTCAGGTGACCAATTTTGTAACTAGACATCTGAGATTCAATTCCCGTACTGTTAAGTACGATCTCAATCTATTTTTATTCTATTGAAAAGAACTCAGCCAGTGTATTCTGTAGAAATATCACATTGAAGGCGAAGTGAGGATTGACACTATCGATAACTCCACCTAAGTTTTCTCGATAAGATTTTTACAAAACAGTACTACTAGTAAACGATATCGTCTTCGGATTGTTGATGTCAGATAGCAGTCGCTTCACGGAAAATAGCGAAGTTTGACTGGTAGGCCATAACATCGGCCGCCGGCAGAAGTTACCACCCACCAGACAAAGCCTTGCCGCCAAGCGTTTTGTCGTGTTCCGGCATGATGTCTGGTGAAGCCGTACGAAGGACGGGTCTGAGCAGTTGTGTGTGTGCCGGGTACGATGCGCCTAATGTTGTTGTGTTGGGAGTTTGGTCGTGGAGGGTCTTCAGATCAATCTCCCCTTGGCGCAGTATCGTTGGTCGTGTTGTTAGGTTTAACATTGCATCACCTCGCTCAACTGCCATCTTCCTTCCTATTCGTTCAGTTTTTCTGAGTGAATAGGCTCTTAATAAACTAGCGCGCTTTACCATCGACGATCGCATCACTGCTTACCATCAGGCGGGATTGCGGTCAAGCGCTAGTTTATAAATATTAAAAAAAAAAAAGAAAGCGGACCCCAGACTCCAAAGCTGAAAAAGCTTCGTAGGCGACTGGCATTAACGCTGAAATGATAGTGATGATGAATACTATTACTAAACTATTTTTTTTTTTTTTTAGTTGTTTTGCCGTCTGTCACTTCTTGCATGGCAAGAATTCTTTTTTGCCTTTATATTTCTTTTGTCTTTTCTTTTACCGCTGTACTTTTTTGCGGCTTTACTAAACTATTACTACTAGTAAACTAGTAGTAGGTACTGTTACATAGTTCATTCAGTGACATGAGTTGGGATGAGATTGTGACTAGATATTGAATGTTTTGAATACTGGTATCAGCCTTGTAATATTCGTCTTTGTTAAAGCAAGAATCTACAGATTACACTTAATCATTTTGGTACAACATATCTAATTGTAATAGATTCTATTCCATTAAAATCATACTTAACCTTTAGAATAATCTTTTTTACCCTTTAAAAGTGAAGTTAGACTCAGTGTAAGCGGACGCCTACCGAAGCTAATTTACGTCATGACTTGTAAATGAATGGATCCAAGTATATACTAAAGAAACCTTCATAAAATAAATGAATGAAATTAATTGTTTTTCTCGCTTTTAGGTTACCGTACCCTAAGATTCCAAAGAACTCTATAACTAAGGCAGCTCTGTCTTTCTGGTACGTTCGTCTGCTTATCATCGAGTTATCTCATGAACTGTAATAAGTACATAATTGAAATTTTCTCAAAGCTTATATTTTAAGTATTTATGAAAACAAATTATAATTAATACACAAATTAAACATTTAATGGAGCCACCATTAAAACACCACTTAAATCTTTAATTCGTTTTTTTTGTTCTTTTTAATTCATAATTTGTTTATATTCATAATTAGTAAAACGTATTTCTGTATGCAGATAAATATGGTACGGTAGTGAGCAACCTTCTCGTGTGATTGGCCGGTTTTTTCGGTATTTGAACTGATTTTCTATGAACAAATTAACTCGTTTTCTACCAAAATAAACCAAAATAATTTCGGTAGCAAACGAGTATCAAATGATTCTTCTTCAAATCATTTCTCATCTACTTTTCTATGTCAGCTTTCTTTTAAAAACATAATTAAATTAAAAGATATAAATAAATAAAATAATAACTTTGTTTTTTTTTTATGATATCTTAACGAATTAGGTACTGTGAAGAACTGATGAGTGATTCGTGGTAATCGGGGGAACAAATCAAATCTCATTTTATCACATAATATTTCCAACAATTATTCCTAGAAAATACTCGTACATTACGCTTGTCAGCAAAATTTGACACATAATCTCTTCTGATTATAAACTAGGATTTTTGTCTTATTCTGTTTGTTTGTCTGCGGTTGCCGAACTAAGCATAACCTAAGCACCAAAACGGTCTCTACAGCAGCTCTTAATTACAATCAGCCTGTATCGTCCATGTGGAAAAAGAGGCCTCCTTTTCCTATTTCCACTCGATCCTGAATCAATAAAGACCAATCTCTCAAATAGGATTCAAGTTCTTCCCGCCATCTACGAGTACACTTGTCGTTGGAGATTTTCAGGGAGTCATGCTATATTGATCTTGGGCCACATTTCATCCGACATTCGAAGTGTTCGGTCAAGTCCCATTCCATTAAATATTAAGGTTAGATATAAATAAAATAGTAATGTAACTAATGACTGGGTGTTTGACGAAAATCATCACCTTTTAGTGATACCAAAATATGTTGCATCCAAACATTAATTGACTCATTTTTAACTCCGATCACAAATAACCTTTAGTTAAAACTAAATAACTTTGTCTTGACTACGTTTCATATATAATGTATACGACTTTGTAACTAAACGGGGAATTTAAACAAACAGAAAGTTTATTTTAAAGAAAAACAAGGGTCGGGTGCCATAAAAAGGGTGTCGTTTTCAAAAGGATTGTTTTTAACTACCCCTCTGTCCTCAAAAGAATAAGGGCGCGTCTACAAGTTTTTGTAAAGAAGTGGCTTTTTATAAGACCCGACAAGCGATTTATTTCTGTATATTATTACAAAAGTAAGGCTCATAATTATCACTATAATAGTAAGCTTTGTTATTATTACAAAAGTAGGGCACATAATTATATAAACCCAACCGATTTCGGCCATAATTATCACTATAATGGTATCATTTATTATCATTCATTCGTCGTCGTCCTGCGTGGTGCAGCGGTCATCACGCCTGCCTGCGACATAGAGGCCCCGGGTTCGATCCCCGGCCAGGTCATGATGGAAAAACGATCTTTTCCTGATTGGCCTGAGTCTTGGATGTTAAAAAACTTATAGTATCGTTGAGTTAGTATCCCATAACACAAGTCTCGAAATTACTTTGGGGCTAGCTCAATCTGTGTGATTTGTATGTATCATTATTAAGCTTTGTACTTAATAATAATACTTATGTTATAATGTGACACAGGTCACGTGGGACCAGTCCGGGTTGGTAGATGTCACATGGTAGGACATCCCGATTTCCTTCAATGTTTTGCTAGCAGTAATGATGAAATATTTTAAGATAACATAGAATATGTGCTTATACTATGTTATTCCTTTTTTACATTTCATCGTACCTTTCAATTCCTTTATAAGATAAACCTTACCATTACCCTTTAAAAGTTTGTTGTTTTTGACGTGACAACGTCTATAAAATTGGTACGGCGTGGAGTCATTCTCGAAAACACCGTAACGGCCGAATCTGACGCCACGCGGAGTCCACGCCTACTTTACCCCCACCCCTAGAGCGCCCGGAGGCATACTCGGAAACATAGGCATAGACGTTGTCACGTTCAAATATCGGCAGTAGACGGAGTTCTACAGACAACCAATTTTTGATTACCTTTTATTTTACTTTGGTTCGGTGTAATTAATTGGAAGTAATGATGATTAAATAATCGGAGAGGCTGTTCTATTTTGAAAGTTTTAAGAGTTAGAAGAGAAAAAAGTCCTTTTGCAGGTATGCTGAAACAAATTCACAACAAGACAAGACAAGAGTAAACAAAATAAAAAAATTGTATAGAAGTAGATTTTTTTTAATCTGTTTACTGTCTGTTTATATGTATATGGGTGTACAAAACTGGTTAAATAAATAAATAAAAAGAAAGAATGTTGTAAGTATATTTGTGCATAGACTCATCATGCCAGCGTTAATCCCAGTCGCATTCGTAGCTTTCAGCTTTGGAGTCTAGGGTCCGCTTTACCAATCTAACTGCTGATTTTGGCTAAACTTCGATATTTACCGTGAAGGGACTACCGTCTAATCTCCACAACCCGAAGGAGATATCAAAGCATTGCAGTTAGACCATTTGTTAGACTTTTGAGGGCTCCAACAACCAGTAACACCTGCCATTAGATGTTCGTATGGCAACCGGATCCAACGGCTTAACGTGCTTTCCGAGGCACGACCAGACCAGTGCAAATATTCATATTCATGCATACAAATATTTGCACTACACGGGGATCGAACCCGCGTCTCCTTGCGCAACGGCCGCGTTCGCTACCGCTTCGCCACGAAGGCTGTCAATATTTTTGCATATAATGTATTGGTGTATATAAAAATATACACACAATAATTGTGTGTATATTTTTTACTTTACTTTACTTATTATTTTAAAACAAAATAATAAGTAAATTGATAATTCAAACATATTTTTTACCACTATGCACGATTATTATTCTTATTTGGGTATACCTTTATTTTTTTATAAAGTTATTATAACTTCTGGAGACTTGACAAAAGAGATTTAGGAGGGTCATTTTGTTTTCTCTATTTCACTTTCAACATTAATTGTTAAAAAATATAAGGTTGTCAGTTATCAGGTCCTTACCAAGGAAGTTACATCTAAACTAGAATGTGAACTATAGATCAAAAATCGGTCCGACGGAAATAGCTTCACAGTAGCCCTCTGTTCTTGTTGTGTAGAGTGACTATTACAATTTAATTTATAAGGAATGTACGTAAAATATTTTTTTTTTCACTTATATTACCTGAGTTTTAATGAATATTTGGGTATAGGTGGGAACTTTTTAGTTTTATTATTGAATTCTAAAAATAGATGAATACATTGATGATGTACGGATGACAGCAGGTCAATCTACCCGAAACTATACCTACAGATAAATAAAATATCTGCAAGAAAGCGGAATTTCGCGGAAAAAAGTCACTTACTTATTATGCACACAATGACTAAGTGCACATTATAATTTTTTCCGAAATTTATGGTCACCCTACATACAAACAAAATAATGATACCTATTCCGCATCTAGAGTATGACTCACTATTACAGCCATTAATGGCACCCTTTTTCACCATCTTTTTTCTAATCGAAATTGTTGGTTTCAAACAAAATTACAAGAAATAAATACGGGTAACACTTAGAAAGAGACGGAGGGCTACTGGGACGCTTGCTCCCTTGGACCGTGTTCTTTTTAAAATAAAGTTTTATTTCAGATCGACCTTATTGCTCTTGCGCTAGTCTTCTTTTAAATAAGAGACTTATGCAAGTTCACATTCCAGTTTAGATATAATTACCTTGGTCCTTACATATAAAATTGGCGTTTTGTCTTACTAGTCTTTTTGATCTCAAATATCTCCTCTTTGTTTTAGAATTCCAAATTCACCTATAGACAGCTATTTACTCATCAATTTGTGTCTCGAAAACCGTATTTCTGATGCTTTTTTTTTGGGTTTTTTCTCTGCGTCATTGAGTTTACAAAACGGAAAATTTAAAATTTCGCGTTATTTACGAATATGAGTTACCGGCCGCCGTGGCACCAGTGCTACAGAAACGACTCGAAGAATTAATGATGTGTATTACAGTGGTGTTGCTAGAGAAAGCACAGTGCGTTTTTGGTTCCAACGTTTTCGTTCTGGAAATTTCCACACTACAGAACAATCCCCGCGCATGGCTGGATGTGGTGTGATTCATGATCTCGTATTGTATGGCTGGAATATCACGTAGTAGGAAGTATAGATTATGTTAAGACAAGTTGATAATGGGAATGCATTATAATAATAAGATAGTAATTAGTTAAGTCAAGCTTTACATATAAATAGTATTGTTATATTGAATAAAGGTGACTTCTTATTTGGTATTAGTTGATCTAACTATACTTTAGCATGTAGTTAATTGTTTTATTTGACCCATCGTCACTCGACGATCCTTACATCACACAGAGACCAAAGTCGACAATGCAGAATTGAAGGCTATTGTGGAAGCGGAGCCATCGCAAACTACGTCCGAGTTAGCTGCAGGCAGAGGTGTTAGCGATAAACCTGTTTTAATCCATTTGAAACAAATTGGGAACATAAGAAAGCTCGAAAGGTGGGTACCTCATGAATTGAGTGAAGCAAACCGACAAATGCGTGTCGACTGCTGCGTTACATTACTGAATCGGGACAATAATGAAGAGATTTTAAATCGAATCATTTCCTGTGATTAAAAGTGGATACTCTACAACAATAGAAAACGCACATCGCTATGGCTGAACCCCAGTGAACCATCTAAATTCTGCCCCAAGAGAAACCTGACTAGAAAAAAGTTATTGGTCAGCGTTTGGTGGACTAGTGCCGGTGTGGAGAACTACAGCTTCCTTAAATCTGGCCAGACTATTACTGCAGATCTCTACTGTGAGCGGCTTTATATAATGATGGATAAACTAGCCGCTAAACAACCGAGACTGGTCAATCGCAAAAGGCCACTGCTGCTTCAGGACAACGCGAGACCACACACTGCACAACAAACTACTGCCAAATTAGAGGAGCTTCAATTGGAATGTTCAAAACATCCACCGTACTTCCCGGACCTTGCTCCAAAAAACTATCATTTTTTTAGAAATTTGGATAACTTTTTGCAGGGGAAAAAATTCAACTCCGATAAGACAGTCCAGACTGCCTTCAAAGATTTTATTAATTCCCGTTCTAATGTTCTTTTTAGAAAAGGCATATACGAACTACCTTTGAGATGGCAGAAGTGCATAAATGGCAATGGATCATACTTTGATTAAATAAATATATTATATAAAAAAAAAGAAACGTTTCTTATTCCTCCCATACAAAACGCCAATTTCATATGTGAGAACCTAATATTCACGAAAGAGTGATAA
The DNA here is from genome assembly GCA_037179545.1 of Sesamia inferens. Taxonomy (NCBI): domain Eukaryota; kingdom Metazoa; phylum Arthropoda; class Insecta; order Lepidoptera; family Noctuidae; genus Sesamia; species Sesamia inferens. The sequence continues at coordinate 15,472,371 of CM073938.1, read as the reverse complement.
AGCGATACTGCGATTATAGAATGTTGTACAGATACGCAATATAAGTAAAACAATATATTACTATATGACATCAGACGATGCGAGAAGGGAGGACCAAATTTTCTCTTGAAATGGAATTTACGCTATCCATGAAAAACAGTTGTGTTTGGCGGTAATTCTATTTCTGTAATAACAAAGACAAACAACATTAACTTACGCCTTTTTCCTATATTATATTGTATTCTCGAAACAAACATGGTTTCAACTAAGAAAACGTTAGGATGAACATATTAAGTTTTCATATTCAAATTTATTCATAACTAGGTAACAAAAACGGAAAAAGGAATGCAAAGCATTGCCCGTTTTTGTTTCTTAACAAAAAAGGCAATCCTTTGGATGCCTTTTTTCCTTGTCCGGCAAACACACGGCGCATACCAAAGTTTCATTAATATCGATCAGGCATTTTAGGGTTTCTAGGAGGATAACAAAAAAGATTATTAGAATGTTTCCGAAGAAAAATTGTAAGAGAGCGTCCATTCTTCTTCATTTTAGGAACTTATAGGGCGGTAATTGTATAGTTGCACCCGCTGCTCTTAGTTTCACTTTTTACTAAACAATATATTACTTGATCCGTTTTTACTAGGAAATTAAATGTATATTTATACCTTGCTTATATTGCGTATTATGTTAATTTTCTGGCTTGCTATGCGGGCTCCCAAAATATTTGCATTGTACGCCTCAGGGGACTGAATAAGTAAGAAGACTGAATTTTAGTAACATGTGTTTTATCGAAGCTAATATTAATACAAAAAACAATAACGTGTATTAAGCTCGCGTTACGATTATGTACGTACACACATCAAGCAGTGTAGAGCGTTGGTGGTAAAGGCAACGAATAGAAAGGACTAGGCGAATTAGGAAGAAAGTGCTGAAGAGTGGGTGATCTATTTTCTTTTTTTAAATTTTGACGTAAGAATAGTGCTGATTCTCAGCTTAATGTGAATAACTGTGACTTTGAATTTTGACTGACGCTTTACTTTGTATAATTTCTTTATTCATCAAAACTCTCAAAACAGTGAAGGGAACGTGAGGAAACTGGCATGCACCAGAAATAAAAAAAATCGAAGATATGTGAGATCTACCAACGAAATTTTATATTTATCCATTTATTTCAGGCATCAAGGCTCATATAAACATATGCAATACTATATTAACATAAAAACATAAAACACTATAAATACATATAACATAATTGACTACACCTAATGTAGATGAAGTATCGGGGTCATGTTTCGCTGACTCGTGTTACGTATCTGGCCACGAAACCGGCAATACACAACACCTTTCAGCCAGAACTTTTCTTTGAGGAACTTTTCGAGATGATGTGTCGGAACGCGCTCATTGGGGGAAGGTCTGTGTCCTAACAGTGATGATGATACAATATTATAGGCTGATTAATCCACACGGCGTTGATGAATATAATATGCTACAGTTTAATTTCGAGATAACATGGTAGTTTCTCAAATGAATTTCTTTATAACTGTATGAACAGTGGGATGTTGTGATGTGATCCCAACTTTCTATTGATATACACCGTTCTCACGTGAACGGGCTATTATAATTAAATTTCAATTTAAGTTGCGTATAGAACCAAACTTCCTATGTTTTTGAGTTGGAAGTAAAGAAAAAGAACACGCCCTTACATTTTTATCCATATACATTTATCGTCATAAATCAAACATGGTTTTGCTTTCACTACGTTCGTTATACCATAAATAAAATATCTATCAATACTATTTATTTTTGTGACTTTACTTTTCTGCCTTGACCTTTCTTCTGAGTTTCTTTCGGTCTTTCTTCTCAAAGGCCCTAGTCAAATCGGAAATTCCAAATTCATCTAGCGTATTTGCTTATAATATATCGCAGATCGTAATTCCGATATCCTTTTTACAAAATAATCAAATTCATTTCATATTTTCTTTATTTGTCTAAATTCAGCTTTAAAGTGAAATTTTAACTATACCAAACACCTTTAACGAAACATAGTGTTAATATTATACGAAATGATATGCAAAACCGCAAACTGTGCCGTTAGTGCTTAATGATATTTTCGTAAACGCTCATCGGTAACGTTACGTGTCTATCCTCAAATTGAATCAACACAATTTTGCTTGACGTGCAATGTGTAAAAGTACTTTACTCCTGTTACGGCCGAATTTCTTCTCCGAATTAAGTTACATACGGGCCTTTCAGACATGAAAGGAGGTTTAAGGTATGTTATTGTTACAATATTTAGTACCTCTAAGCTGTGAATGTGATGGGATTTTATTAATTTTGGGGAATAAGTTTGAAGAAATTTAGTGGCACTTTCTTTAAGTTATATCAAGAAAGTGACGTACGTTTTTTTTCATTCTCATCAAGTCATAAACTAATAATTTCATTTCATGTTTCTAGCGTTGTCAATTAGTGAATTTATATATTATGAAAATACTATTGTAGTTTCTTTTCGAGTCAGAGAAAAGTAAACCCAGTGTGATATATTTTTCTACACACATTTATCATGTTAAGTTAATTTTATCACGCATACATTGTAAAAAATAATAATAGAGAGTCAATGGTTATTCTGATTTCTTATTGTGGGATTAACTAGTTCGTTCTGAACTAATTTTTATTCTTTCTTTCTTTTTATTCTGAAAACTAAAAAGTGGTGGCCAGTTATTGTCAGTCTAAATCAAGCAACTTTTGGGCATTATCTCTCCGTTATATCAAGTAATTAGAATACTGGGTTAGTGTGGACCATCGTTCCCAAGCTTTTCCTAACATTTTTTACCATCTTCTGCCTGTAGTTACGTTACGTTAATTAATTGATACAACGTGCAAGTTAAAGGAAGACCCACTATGACTGGTAATGATACAAGTGTACCGATTTACTTTTCGGATAGTTTGCTCAAATGTTGTTTCTTTGAATGTGCTAGGTTAATTTACTCTTAACATCTTGGTGCTTAATGAAAAAGTTTCGTAGTTACCGAAACTATGGGTCTAACCACAAAAACGTTGACTAGTAACTACCGTTAGAACACGTTACTAGATTTTTTCCCTTGTAGCATTTTTTTAATACAGTAAATAATATTGTACAGATAAATTTTCGTACTTTAGTTTCGTTTTCGGTCGCTAAATACCAACTTTCTATAGCTTTAAAATTGAAAGGGAGTCATTATTTTATTTTCAGTGCAATTTATATGGATCTTTGATAGACAAAGTAAGCCTGTAAATTACTGGTCTCACAATAATAATTACACATATTTCAGAGATACAATCAAGTACGAAATTACGAAAAAATTTTAACAAAAAAATGTTAATGGGTATTAACATTTTTTTGTTAAAAATTTTTTGTTCATTAAATATACATATCTACTGGAACCGCGTTCTCTATGTTATATATTGCTAGATATATTATATTCGACCTACTAAACCTCATTGCAGCAAAGAATGACCCAATTATTCTTCAATATTTTACTAACAAGACTGTATCATAAATTTTCATTACCAGCTGGAGCATTAATTAAAACACGTTGAGGTAAAATAAAATTCAGAACCCGATATATAATTGATTTTAAACGAGTTTACGCTCTTTTTTTTAGAACGAATTCTTAATTTAATCATACATTACATTTTAATGATGTGTTTATATAATTACTAGTTTTCCGCCCGCGGCTTCGCCCGCGTTAACTTCGGTTATATCGCGCTTTTTAGATTTCTCTCGGGAATATCAAATGTTTTCGGGATAAAAGTACCCTATTATTTAATCTGGACTTCTAACTTTACGTCTGCATAATTTCAAAGCAATCGATTCAGGAGTTACGGCGTGAAAGTGGTACAAACAAACTCACTTTCCGATGTATAATATTAGTAAGGATATATTTGGTGTACACATACAAATATTCCAGTAATCTCCCTTGGGAACTTGATGGTTTTTTAGGACCAAAAGTAGCCTATGTTACTCTCCACCTTTTCAACTAATTGTATGCCAACAATCAGGTCGATTGATTGCTTAGCTATGGCGTGAAGGAAGGACAAACAAACAAACAAACACACTTTCACATTTATAATATTAGTATGGATAATTCTTTTTGTTCATTGAGTAGCATACATCTACACTGACATACATACCTACATACACACCTACATACAGCCACATTGTGGAATAGTATACAAAACTTCGGTAAAACTACAAAATCGACATAATATATAAAATACATAATATAAAATACATACTTATGTTGTAAGTACCTACTAACGTATTTTTATTTTTTGATGGGTATGTGCATATTGTAATTTATTGTATTGTATGGGTGTATAGTTAGATGTAAATTTATTTAAATGGTACAACCATTGCATTAGTTTAAGGTTACCTGTAATGATGGCTGTATATGTTTATAAAATACTCGAAATAAAGAAAAATAATACAGTATAAAAATACATAATTGAATTAGCGAGGACGTGAGTGACGTTATCTTAGGTATTCTAAACTTCTATCTCTATAACTAATTGATTTTTATCTTGAATAGCAGAATAATAATATATTCTAAAAAAGTCAAATGGGATCGAATAGGGAGAGTATCATCATCATCATCATTTCAGCCGAAAGACGTACACTGCTGGACATAGGCCTCCCCCAAGGATCTCCATGACGACAGATCATGTGCCTCCCGCATCCAGCGGTTTCCCGCGACCTCTACCCGGTCATCGGTCTACCTTGTCGGGGGTCTACCCACGCTGCGTCTTCCAGTGCGTGGTCGTCACTCGAGGACCCAGCGCCCAAATCGGGCATCGGTCCTACGGGCATTCTGCCCAGCCCACTGCCACTTAAGCGTTGCAATTCTTCGGGCTATGTCGGGTACTCTCGTTCTTCTGCGGATCTCAAGGAGAGCATGCTTATAGTTTATTCAATTTGATCTAATTATAGTCCAATCTTATGATAATCCAATTATATGATTGGATTGGATGGAGCGATTTTGATCACCCAATCATATCAACTAACATTATTTTAACTTATTGATCACGCTTTTGGTGTACGTAGAAAACACAACTTTGGGCGCTCAACAATAATATTCGATACATACCTGAGTAGCAAACAACTAAGACAGAACATTTGTTTTATGTAGGCCTAGTATGAGTTTTCATTACGAAACTCGTTCGATCGTATCGAGCGCGTTTGACTCAGTGATTGGCCCGCTTCAAGGTCGTAAGAACTCTGAACCAATGAGAGCGCCAAACGCGCTCGATACGATCGAACGAGTTTCGTATTGAAAACTCATACTAGGCCTAATGATCACACCAGGTACAACCCCGTTACGTGCAACCCTTTTATGTGCAATCCTTTTATCTATAATCGTATTTAACATTAAGCTCTCCTATACTCAATCTTACTTATTTACTGCTTTCATTTATTTTTAGTACATATTTTTGTCTTTTAATAAAATGGTAATATTTGTCAGTGGCAGAAATTGCGCATATATACCTTAAAAATATCAACTATAGCATTTGTTACCAACATAACATCAGCCATATCATCGACTGCCGGCAGAAATTACCAACAGACAGTCTTGCCGCTAACCGATTCGTCGTGTTCCGGCATGATGTTTGGTGAGGCCGTACGGAGGACGGGTCTGAGCAGTTGTGTTGTGATGTGTGCCGGGTACGATGCGCCAAATGTTGTTGTGTCGGGGGTTAGGTCGTGAAGGATCTCTAAATCATTCTCCTTCTGGCACAGCATCGTTGGTCATGTTTGGGTTTAGCTCAACTGCCGTCTTCCTTCCTATTCACTCAGTTTTTTTTGAATGAATAGGTTCTTAATAAACAAGCGCGCTTAACCATTAAGGATTACATCAGTGCTTATCGTCAGGCGGGATTGCGGTCAAGCACTAGTTTATGTTTAAGTCATGGTGGCCTAGTGGTTAAAACGCCAGCCTCTCAAGTATGAGTGCGCGGGTTCGATTCCAGGTCAGGCAAGTACCAATGTAACTTTTCTAAAGTTATATGTACCTTCTAAGTATATCTTGGACACCAATGACTGAAGGTGAAGGAAAACATCTTGAGGAAACCTGGACTTTAAGTCTGAAATCGCGAACCCGCATTGAGCAAGCGTGATGATTACGCTCAATCCTTCTCTGTATGAGAGGAGACCCGTGCCCAGCAATGGGACGATAAAAACAGGTTCATGATGATGATGATGACTAGTTTCTGATTACAAAAAAGAAGTACCCTAAAGTAAACTGAGTCTCAGTAGCTGACTACGTAATGAGTGTAGATACCCTTATTATTATTAAAACTACTTTAAAAAAAATTAAAACTTATGCGATTACTGTAAGTTTCGACCCCAGGGGCTGATACTTTGGGTTATAATGAAACTACTCAGGCCTGTCATATTTTCATGATAACCGACCTACTTTTACGGTATACAGGGTAAAAAACACATTCTATTATGACGGTAGGAGTTTTTGTTTTTGGTACGATCATTTAACATGCATGGGACCCATTAATTCTATCTCATCGTAAATTATGCTGTGTAAGTAGGTAATTATGTTATACATATATAATTTACAGTATTTTTATGTTATTGGATCCGGATGCCTGAAATTAATAGTTAAATAAAATAAATGTATAATAAATAATGTTTAAAAAATTTTTCGACAGTAAAAACCACATACCTATATACACACAGATTATTTCGTACTTGATTGTATCTCTGAAATATGTGTAATTATTATTGTGAGACCAGTAATTTACAGGCTTACTTTGTCTATCAAAGATCCATATAAATTGCACTGAAAATAAAATAATGACTCCCTTTCAATTTTAAAGCTATAGAAAGTTGGTATTTAGCGACCGAAAACGAAACTAAAGTACGAAAATTTATCTGTACAATATTATTGCCTGTATTAAAAAAATGCTACAAGGGAAAAAATCTAGTAACGTGTTCTAACGGTAGTTACTAGTCAACGTTTTTGTGATTAGACCCATAGTTTCGGTAACTACGAAACTTTTTCATTAAGCACCAAGATGTTAAGAGTAAATTAACCTAGCACATTCAAAGAAACAACATTTGAGCAAACTATCCGAAAAGTAAATCGGTACACTTGTATCATTACCAGTCATAGTGGGTCTTCCTTTAACTTGCACGTTGTATCAATTGATTAACGTAACGTAACTACAGGCAGAAGATGTTAAAAAATGTTAGGAAAAGCTTGGGAACGATGGTCCACACTAACCCAGTATTCTAATTACTTGATATAACGGAGAGATAATGCCCAAAAGTTGCTTGATTTAGACTGACAATAACTGGCCACCACTTTTTAGTTTTCAGAATAAAAAGAAAGAAAGAATAAAAATTAGTTCAGAACGAACTAGTTAATCCCACAATAAGAAATCAGAATAACCACTGACTCTCTATTATTTTTTTTACAATGTAGGTATGCGTGATAAAATTAACTCAACATGAAAAATGTGTGTAGAAAAGTATATCACACTGGGTTTACTTTTCTCGGACTCGAAAAGAAACTACAATAGTATTTTTATAATACATAAATTCACTAATTGACAACGCTAGAAACATGAAATGAAAGTATTAGTTTATGACTTGATGAGAATGAAAAAAACGTACGTCACTTTCTTGATATAACTTAAAGAAAGTGCCACTAAATTACTTCAAATTTATTCCCCTAAATTAATAAAATCCCATCAGATACACAGCTTAAAGGTACTAAATATTGTAACAATAACTTACCTTAAACCTTCTTTCATGTCTGAAAGGCCCATATTATGTAACTTAATTCGGAGAAGAAATTCGGCCGAAACAGGAGTAAAGTACTTTTACACGTTGCACGTCAAGCAAAATTGTGTTGATTCAATTTGAGGATAGACACCTAACGTTACCGATGAGCGTTTACGAAAATATCATTAAGCACTAACGGTACGGTTTGCGGTTTATTACATTTGCATATCATTTCGTATAATATTAACACTTTGTTTGGTTAAAGGTGTTTGGTATTTTTAAAATTTCACTCTAAAGCTGAATTTAGACAAATAAAGAAAATATGAAATGGATTTGATTATTCTGTAAAAAGGATATCGGAATTACTTACAATATAACGATTTGCGGCATATTATAAGCAAATACGCTAGATGAATTTGGCATTTCCGATTTGACTAGGGCCTATAAGAAGAAAGACCGATATAAACTCAGAAGAAAGGTCAAAGGCAGAAAAGTATAGTCACAAAAATAAATAGTATTGATAGATATTATATTTATGGTATAACGAACGTAGTAAAAGCAAAAACATGTTTGATTTATGACGATAAATGTATGTGGATAAAAATGTAACCGCGTGCTTTTTTCTTTACCTCCAACTCAAAAACATAGGAAGTTTGGTTCTATACGCAACTTAAATTGAAATTTAATGGTAAAAGCCCGTTCATATGAGAACGGTGTATATGATATTGTATTTCAATAGAAAGTTGGGATCACATCACAACATCCCACTGTTCATACAGTTAAAAAGAAATTCATTTGGAAACTACCATGTCATCTCGAAATTAAACTGTAGCATATTATATTCATCATCGCCGTGTGGATTAATCAGCCTATAATATTGTTTCATCATCACTGTTGGGACACAGACCTTCCCCCAATGAGCGTGTTCCGACACATCATCTCGAAAAGTTCCTCAAAGAAGAGTTCTGGCCGAAAGATGTTGTGTATTGCCGGTTTCGTGGCCAGATACGTGACACCTGTCAGCGAAACACGTCACCGATACTTCATCTACATTAGGTGTAGTCAATTATGCTATATGTATTTATAGTAGTTTATGTTTTCATGTTAATATAGTATTGCATATGTTTATAAGGCCCATCCCTTGATGCCTGAAATAAATAAATATATAATTTCGTTGGTAGATCTCACAAACCATCGATTTTTTTGTTTCTGGTGCATGCCAGTTTCCTCATGATCCCTTCACTGTTTTCAGAGCTTTGCTGAATAAATAAATTATACAAAGTAAAGCGTAAGGCAAAATTCAAAGTCACAGTTATTCACATTAAGCTGAGAATCAGCACTTTTCTTACGTCAAAATTTAAAAAATATAGTTTAAAAAACTAAAAAAAACATGCTTTTAAAGAATACCAAATTAAAAAGTTAAAACTAATTTAAAAAAAACGTGAGGCGCTTTGTGCCCTAATTTTTGTACAAAAAATATTAATACCCATTAATATTTTTTTGTTAAAAAAAATTTTCTGCAGATGGCAGCACAGTTGTGGAGAGATACCTGCCAGAAGCTTGGACTAGTAAGAAATCAATCCAGTCCGAAAGAGAGGCTATGGCGTGCGAATGCTGCACTACAGGTAGTCTCCGAATGGGGCGAAGCCAATCTTGTAGCAATGCCGCCAAAACACAGGCGTGTCTTTTTACCGCCAAAAGGAGTACGTTCACCTTGGCTCCTACTTTTTAAAATGTATCCTTGGAGTGCACCGACCGACATCAGCTTTTGGGAGTTTTTCGAGATTTCCTCGAACCTTAATTTTGAGCGGTTCATTGAGTCCAAGGCCAAGGTGGCTACCAGGTGCTGCTGGAATACTGCAGCCACATTTAGGCTGGTGCTGCGAAATGTCACCTGGCTGCTTTGAATTCAGTGGAGAGGTGTGCGAAGAGGCTGATTAGCGACCCAGACTTAACTCGAAAAGCCTTTCGGTCTCCTATAGGATGCATTCTGGTGAGTGTGCAAGGGAATTGCATGATTTAATTCCCCCATCTCCGTTACACCATAGGACGATCCGTTGTACGGCGGGTTTTTACCCTTAAGTTGTTGACACCACTACGATCCGGACGAAGCGTTTCGCGTCCTTTTTTATACCGCACACATCGAGGGACTGGAACAATTTGCCAGCGACGGTGTTTCCGTCAAACTACAATTAGAGTGTCTTCAAGGCTAGAGTGAATAGGCTCTTAATAAACTAGCGCGCTTTACCATCAACGATCGCATCACTGCTTACCATCAGATGAGATTGCGGTCAAGCGCTAGTTTATAATTTATAAAAAAAAAATATATGTAACTACAACAAAACTTACGGGATCTCTTTTATCTCTAATTAAAGTTCTGTAAAATCTAATAAATTTCCTTCTCTAACCATTTCCTGTGAATAATATCATGAAAGCTCAACTAACAAACTGTGACGTAACAGAGCGGGGTTATCCTAACTATGAAGAATTTTATAGAACGTGTGTTCCTAGAAGGTATTAGCTAAGGTGTGGTTCTGTACACCCTTATATCAACTGTAACGATTGCCATGTTTATGAAAGAGTTCAAAGACCTTTTCAGAGCATACAGGGTGTATCTGACAACGTAACGCAAACTTCGCGAAAAGGCTAAACCGCATGCCACTAATAAAACTATGATAGTCATTTATGTCGTTAATGAACGGTTATAGAATTCACAGTGATTAAAAAATGTGTCGGCTCGACCTTTGAACGTAGCAAGCGTGCCGCCGTACGGGTTTGTAGGTATGACGTTGATCCCTAATGTGAACTCTATTAAATCAGTTAATAATATAGTTTTTCGAGTTTTGTTTTCTTTGCGCTTTTAGTGAAATTAGCGAATTAATTAATTTTTACTTTAAAATCTTATTGGGTTATAAAAGTACAGCCAGCGGCGGTGTTTCCGTCGGACTACAATTTAAGTGTCTTCAAGGCTAGAGTGAATAGGCTCTTAATAAACTAGTGCGCTTTACCATCAACGACTGCGTCACTGCTTACCATCAGGCGCGATTGCGGTCAAGCGCTAGTTTATAATTGTATATATAAAAAAAAATAGCAATTATGAACGATCTAAAGTGAAAAAAAACTACATATATATTTTTTTGAAATCATGAAAAAGCCGACGAAAAATTCTACCACTGTGGGGTTCAGAATCATGTACCGGATCCAAGGTACTCGTTTGTGCGTCGATGTCTGATACACCCTTCATAATTATTATTCCTGATAAACACACCTATAATGCTTGCACTAAAACTAAATATATTATTTTAAAACCTCAAGTTAGTTTCAGTTGTAAAACATACGCCAGTAACGAAAAAAAAACTTAACGGAAATTGATTTAAAATCGGATGGGATTTGATTTTTTAAAATCTTTCCTCACGTCTGTTTGATGGATATAATTTATACTATAGCAATGCATGCAATAGAAGGTCACCACAATGGCGGTACGATAACAGCATAATAATGAGGACCTTGACGTTTCCTGAATGTGACAAGAAAGAAAAACGTTACTAATTTTGGCAATGAAAATATCCGGAATTTGATCAGGCTAAATTGTTCTTTAAGAGGAAATTCAATTTGTTTCAGGAAGGTGTTTGGTGGAGCTCGTATTAAGTAGGCCCTTTAATTCATTTCTAATCGTAATTCGACTATACTAGCTGATACTCATTAATATGTTTTTTAACAATGACCGATTATAAAATTATCATCTTTAATATTTTTTACACTAAGTCACTAGATATTTTTTATTTGTGTTGTTTAAAGATAGTGCTCCGAATAGCCTCCCCTTCATCACTTCTTCGTGCTTTCGGTGGGAAGAGTGGCGCAAGAAACTGGCCAGCAACAGTGGTGGGCTGCTGTGCTATTTTGGACTATAGCCCGATGTGGATATAATATGCTTTTACCTTACCCTGTGTTTTTCTTAGCAGCTACTTTATTTTTAATAATAATAATGCCTATTTATTTATGTCCCTTATTATTTCTTTTATTGAAAGCGTGATTGAAATAGTCAGTTAAATAAAAGACCATAGATAGTCTGCGTCTACTTTATTGAGTAAATTACTCTCAGCCAGACTGTCAGCAAACAAATAATGGTCTCCAATTAATCAGGGCTGAAGTAACTAAGAGTCATTTGTTTTTGGCTCGGTGATGCCCAGAATCACAGTATTCTGGGTATCGGGCATAATGGGGTAAGAGCAGCAGACTGATGATATGAAAATAATTTGTCCAGAATCAGTTACTGAATCGATTTCTATATATAATTTTTATCCAAAAAATCGGAATATTTCGATGGGACATGTTGTGTAGCGGTACCTACAAACGCCACAAAGAAACAATGCGTCATACTGACGTCACACGCATTCTACATCTCGCAAGCAGAGTTTACCGTGAAACTAACATACATTTAACTTCCTAAAATCAATCATTGGGGAAGTGCTCGCCAGACATAACACCCGTCTGGTCGGAGGATCCACCAAAACTTAGCCAACATTTACTGTCTTCATCATCATCATCATTTCAGCCGAAAGACGTCCACTGCTGGACATAGGCCTCCCCCAAGGTTCTCCACGACGACCGGTTCTGCGCCTTCCGCATCCAGCGGTTTCCCGCGACCTTCACCAGGTCGTCGGTCCACCTTGTCGGGGGCCTACCCACGCTACGTCTTCCGGTGCGTGGTCGCCACTCGAGAACCCGTCGGCCCCATCGGGCATCGGTCCTACGGGCAATGTGTCCAGCCCACTGCCACTTTAGTGTTGCAATTCTTCGAGCTATGTCGGTTACTCTCGTTCTTCTGCGGATCTCCTCATTCCTGATTCGATCGCGCAGTGAAACCCCAAGCATAGCCCTCTCCATTGCCCTTTGAGTGACTTTGAGCCTTCTCATAAGGCCCATTGTTAGCGACCACGTCTCAATTCCATAAGCCATCACTGGCAACACACACTGGTCGAAGACTTTTGTCTTGAGACACTGCGGTATTTCGGACGAGAAGATTCTTCATTGTCTCTCTAATGCGGAATGTGGATCTACGTATCTTTATTTTGAAAGGGTTGAAGTTCTTTATTTGAAAGGATAAACTAAAAGCAAGAATACGAGTCAAGCTCTATGCACGATGTATATAATTCAACAATGACATACAAAGTAATACCACATTTCTTGTGTTCATAATAATAAAGCAGGGACGTGGAATGATTTCATAAGCCACCAGAATGTACATATCTCCATGAATTTTCTGGCAGTTTACTCCGTTCAAACAAACGTTCGCTTTTGTTGATGTTTTTCTTTGTTTTATAAACGACTTTGTCTTTGATGGTTCTGGTTAAAGTGATACAATAGGTCACTATAGTACCTATCTTGCTATGAACATAACATCACATTACGCCGATTTACAAATTGTAGGTCATGGTTTCGAAACCAGACACCAATGTTAGGATAAAAAAAAATCGAAGACGTGACATCTGGTGCATTACGACTTTTACGGCATTTAATTAGCACAGATTAGAAAACCAATATACATTAGATCAAATAAAAACAATATCGAGATAAATTTAAAACCGTTAAGTCCAATATAACACTATAACACACAGTACAGTATAAAAGGAAATTGGACCTCACGGCTGCGCCAAAAAGACAGAGTTTAGCAAAATTTGCGTGTTTCGTCCATTAGACCAATGAGGCTGCCAATCTAGCCTTGCCTTGCCTGTCAATCTTTTGGGTATATAGCTACATTCACCGCTTTTATAAGGTCTAACGTGATGATTACCGTGCCTACGATTATCGAGGGTGTCGATGTCCTGTCATGTGTCTTAATTTCCGTCTACGAAGACGTTATAATGTCTACTGCGCTAGTCTCCGTTGAGATTGGTTTTTGTAGCCACAACACGGGCTGAGATCTTTATTTATTTAATATCGTCACGATATGAAATTATGGAAGCCCACAAAACGTAAATTGCCAAATCTTTGACAACTGGTCCGTCTTTAGGTTATTAACTTTTCACGAACGAGGTAAGAAGATCATGCCTCAATTGAATAACACACTATTCTCAAGCACTATAGGGGTATGAAGAACAGGTTGTAAAATACACTCATCCTCTATAGAAAAGGGAGGATCCTTCAATCACCCGGGTGTTGTGTCTGGCGGAAAACTGCCCAAAGACTCATGTGGGGACGTTGTACAGTAGCGGTCAAAAGTGCATTACCACTTTTGAACTTTATAGCAATAACAATAAGTGTGACCCTTACTGTAAATAATACTTGCGCAGTAAATTATAATTGCTCGATGCGGAATTTTGCGTGACGCCATTATGACGAGTTAGTTTGTACTTGGTGTTGTAGATACTTCTACAGTATTTCAATTGGTTAATTATCTAGTGATATTGAATGTGTAAATATATCTTCGTAAGCGCTCTACACACCAAAGCCCGGGGGCGTATGTCGGCAACATTTTGCCGGTGGCATGTCGGCGGCTAGACATCAGAAACTTATTTGGCAGTTAAAATACTAGCACATCACTACAGCTGAAATGTCGCCGGGCAACTGAGCGCTTGCGTACGGTAGCCGCCGGCAGGCCGCCGACGTGTCGGCGGGAAACACGCGCGGGCGAAGGTTGCCGTCATGCTTCTTTCAACATAAGGTTATGTCGGCGGGCTGTGTCGGCGGGATATCAGCTTTGGTGTGTAGTGCGCTTAACTTTTATATCAATACCTACTTAGGTTTGAATTTTCAGACATTCTTTTTATTCCTTAGAAGTAGAGTGATGGGTTACTATTAACTTGGTCGCTTTATTCATTCTGCCACTTTTCTGAAGAAGCAATCCATTAGTTCTTTGCACTCAGAATTATTTCGTGCCTAACTATCTATTGTACTTTATTTTCTAAGAGTAATTGCTTCGGACAAATATGATTACATAGTAAAAGCTCTTCTCTTTCACTAAAATTGATGTAATTTTCTTTTAAAATTTATGCTACATTAGAGGTTCACTGAACTGTACTCTTGTAAAATATTTTGTCGAGTGCAGAAGTGTAGGTACTTTTTCACACTTTACTACTCCATAACCGATGCCAGTACCCGGTGGCGAACGCATAGGTAAAGCGAGTGAACAATGCCGGGTACGTGTGAAAGCTTCCATACTTGCTTTTACCCTACATTTTCATGCCATCTACAGAACGGATCAGAGTTTTCGCAACACCACCATAGAATTGCTTTAGGAAACTAGAGTAGCGTCGGCGTCGTGTGTTTGGCACTACATTGATTTTGAAGTTAAGCAAAAGTGTGGGACCTTTGGAAGCGGGAGGCGCAGGACCGGCCGTCGTGGAGATCCTTGGGTGAGGCCTATGTCCAGCAGCGAACGTTTTTCAGCTGAAATGATGATGATGTGGGGAAAGGTCTTCTGGCCAAATAATGAACTTGGCCTGTAGGGTTCTGTTCTGTCTCCTGCTTGTTATGGAGGGAAGTGGAAAAAATATCTTTTTTCCTCCGCTATTCTTTTCTGATTAATTTCGTTGCGGGGCCCAAGACAATTGAATCGTTTCTCCGGAACTCGTCGAGCTTCATTGCTCGGTGTTCTTCTGGCGGCCTCCACTGTTGATTCTGGCTTTCAGGAGTTTCAGTGAGTGGGAAAAAGTGTGGCGGGTTTTGGCCAAATAATGACTACCGCATGGGTTGCACGAAGGTTAGCCTACACTTGTCGCTTTTTGATAGTATTAACAGAAAATGATTACCTACATGAACTTACTACGTGCTTGAGATGTGCGAAACTTGAGTTGACTACCGAAATAACAGTCGGTCATCTGTTCGTATAAGAGGCATATTTTGTATGAGAAATCATCGAATAATCTCGTCTCATCAATGCTCATCGATCCCGCGTTAGGCAAAACAGAAGAGCGTGTCAGATTTTTACTGGCTAAAGTTCCTTCATTTGCCTGAGCCAGGGCCATCCCTTTCAAACAACCAGCGGCCCTTGCTGGCAACGGTCCTAGTAGACCCCGTCACGATGTTCTGACATGTCTTTGAGATACCAAAGGCTCAATCCTTTGACTCCTTCTTCTTGAATCTGACACTTCTCTATAATATGATATTTCTGTTCTTTTTCTAATGTCAAAACAAAAGCTTTTTGGTAAATCCGTAAGTAAATAAATACTTCAAAAAAAAAAATTGGTTATTTATCTGTCTTTTTAACGTGTCTAATCTCCGAACCGACATTGATGATGTGAACCGTGGGGACCTTAACTTACACCTTTGGACGAAGGTGAATCTAATACATCTGTAAATGAAAAAATACAATATAAACTTAATACTAAAATACATATACAATACGTAACAGAAACTCCTCTACTTTCAAGAAAAATAGCAGCATTTCCGAAGAATATTCGGATGCCTACTCAAGAAAAAAGTATTTTCGTATTCTAGAGTTCTTGATGGAAATTGTTTATATTTATGGTTGCTTCCACACCCAAAAGCATTACCTGACGGGGTGCCGATAGGGTGAAAAGGCGAACCTTTTATCGGGTACATCATTCTGAACTTCAGGCTGTTGTAAAGGAGTTTCTAAACTGACAAATTCAATAACATACCTTTATCTTAAAAAAAAGATAAAGTAAGAACTTACCTGAATGAAACCTATTTAGTCATGTTCAATGAGAACTCGATGAATTTCAATACTATTTAATAATTAAATAGAAAGAAAGAAGAAAGAAAATTTTTTTATTCCGCACAAACAAAATGCACTTTACAACTAAATACCATAAAATTAAAATAACAAACAAAACACAGGAAAAATAAATAATATCACCAAAAGTCTCGTACTCTAACATCCAAAACTGCCAAACTGTATACAAAGTTGATTTGATGTCAAAGCCAGGGTCATAGACCATAGACGTTGGAAGTATTAAGCACTACGCACAACGTAGTACTTACCACTTATTACCTCCATGCCATAGACATTAAACAGCACACATCCTTTGACAATTCGATCCGGCTGTGATGACAGGCGGATCGAACTGTCAAGCTACGGATGCGTAATGCGCCCGTGACACTGGCTGATGTCATCAACAAAGCAGTAGTGGCATAATGGTAAAGGCGGCAGCCGCGACTTACAAGTTCTAGGTCGTACGTTCTAACCCCATCAGGCGCTTTACTTTATGGAAACTAAAACTATATCATCACCACTGCTCTCAAAAACTGTGAAGAAAAACATTACGAGGAAACCAACATGTCCTAGAGCCAAAACTTCAAAGACATGTGTCCTCTACCAGCCCGCACTGGGCCCACGTGGTAAATCACGGAACCCTCCTTTTTTCTGACCTCAAGCCTGCGTCCTAACAATGAGAATATTATAGACTGATTATACTAATGATTTATTCAATTTAAATAAGTATATGATTCAATGGATATAATATACATTTTGATGAGTGTCTGACTTGATTCCGACATTACCAATTATATCACTGCTTACAATCGGGTGGGATCGCGGTCAAGCACTAGTTTATAACATTAAATAAGAAACAGATTTACTTATTTTAAAAAGAAATGCTATTAATATTACTATATTAATATATATTTTTTTAGCTATTTTAGCACACTCTAATAAACACTATAAGCGCCATCGAAGTCTTTAACAAGTTACGACACAAATTGCCTCATTTTATAACTTCATCGGTTGACAGCTGATCATCTTTATGACGTTCATCAATCAATCAATAAGCAAGCATATTCAAATATTCCTGCGTTTTTCCCCTTCAATCTAATTGCCTGGCGGAGTATAAAATCAGCATTAAGGAATCAGCATTGAGGTTTGAACAACATCAAGTTACTGAAATCCAAACCGCCACTGGCCGATGAGCTTATTTATCAACAAGTATAGCGCTAAGTGAACATCTGGTGGAGGCCTCCATCCACTCCAGTACACCAGGAGTACATCGCCTGAAGCCCCCTGTCAGTCCACCCTCTCCATTACTTGAAAGTGCTTGCTCGCGATTTCTCTTCGTTTTTTAATTTCAGTATACCTAACGTGCGCCTATTTTACAGTCTTTACAACGTTGTTTTTTGTTTATGCGAGGTTTGTTCAGAATAAGCAACTGAATCGATTCTAATCATTTTTACGCCATGTTATTTTTTTTTTTTTCAAATATATTTAGAAATTGTTGCAGTGTGGTTACTGAGCGCGCCGCACAGCTTACTATAGATCATAGTACTGCGCACGCCCGCGAAACAGCTGACGCCATAGGTCAAAGCACCGAGCGGAGCGTTGGGACTGCCAATTTTGTCACGTGTTTCGGGTTTTGCATAAACAAAAAATAATTTTATATATCGAAGGTATAATTATAAACCAACATTATTATATTTCGTGCTCCATGTAAAATACTGCTATTCAACTGCCTATGGTTAACCATAGTCGCCGACTTTTTACTCGGAGAATCTAACAATACCATCGGATTTTGATAAATGTTTCTTATTTCAAAACTAAATTGCACAAAGTAGCTGACAAAAGCTTAAGCTAGTTTCGACTTTTTTGAAAAATGGCTGGTTAGACGACGATATGTCATGCTATAAACTATCAGGTAATCCCACTAGTTCTTGATATAGCAACTTACGTCAATCGTTTTCTTTAGAAATTGTGAATAATTCATTTGTCTAGGTAGTCGGTTGTTTCGCCGTAATAGAGCTAAAACACATACAAAGAAGGTTTAAGTAAGTAAAAGTAAAAGCATTATTTTGCTAAGGCTTCGATTGCACGGATTATAGTAACAGATATTTGTGATTTGTGCTATAATCTGGATTGAATATTCTTTATATTTATAAGAAAGAATATTGTGATGTTGCTATGATGTTTGCTATGATAGTTTTTTAATGATATGAAAAAATTGTTTTGTTAAAACAATATTACAGCAAAACTCAAGTTTACTTTCGATTTTAGCAATATGCAGATCAGTGTTAAATATATTGATTCAATTATGGTTCCTGATCATAAAAAATATTTATTTATAGAATTATAATCATTATTTATTATTATTTATGTACACACAATAAAATACAAATAGATACAACAAAATGAAGATCTGAGTACATAGGGTAAAAAACTCAGAAAAGTGTATAGACCATTTTTTGATTATAACTATGTAGCTACTGCTCGCGATTTCATCCGTCTAAGTTTCAAACTCGTGAAAATATCGGGATAAAAAGTATGTGATATAAACTATCTGCGTGCCAAATTTTATCGACATCCGTTCTGTAGTTTCTGCGTAAAAGAGTAACACACATACATTCATACATACGTACTCACAAACTTTCGCATTTATAAATATTAAATGGGAAAAGGATAGCGCGGGTAGGAAGTAGAAATATTTAAATAAATATTTTTTTATGACCGCGAATCACAATTAGTTTAATATAGAACTTGATACGGATCTATAAATTGCAAAAAAAACGTAAGAAAATACCAGCTTCTAATTATAGGTTCATTAAAATACAGTCTTAGATGCAAGGTTAAAATGGAGCTTTAAAATGAATACCTACTCGTCGTTTTCTTTTTTGTAGGGAAAAGAAAATTGGAACTGAGCACCTAATACCTTGACATTTTATAGATACCTGCTGTGAAAATACAAATATTTTTCAAGTTTTAAAAGGTCAAAGCTTAAAATGCGAGTAAATCTTTCTTTTACATAAAAAAATCTATTGCCTTTTGTTAGTCTTGCTAAGACTTGAAAATGGGCCTCAGTGATGAAGCTTTAGTAAGTCATTGTGTGCGCGGCGGAGAAGGTTAACAAACAAGATAAAGTAAAAAAACTAAAACCCAACTACGACAAAAAACGACGCTGAAAAAGTATAAAAGTACCCCATGAATACAGGTAAAGTCACAAGCAAATGCTAGTAATATATAGATATATTCAAAATGTACAAGTAAAGCGCTTTTGAATGATACCAAACACGGCATATTTATCTTAACTTTATTTTTTGACGTATGACGCTTCCAGTATTTGGTAGTAGTGACGCACATTTACGTCGATGGCAGCAAATGGGTAATGGACCGATTAGTGGATGAGGTCGTTAGTGTAATGTGTAAATGTGTAATGTAGATTGAAGGTTTCATGTATTAAGATGACCTAGGAAGATTTCTTAATCTATCTAATTCTGCTAACGATTGACTGTCATGTGGATTTTTAAGCAACTTATTATGATCCAAGGCACTTATAAACAAACCCTCTATGGTTTTGACTCTACTGAGAGCGACATAGGCCTGTCCTTTAGCAAACAATGACTTTCCTAGATCGATAACTGCTTTATCCAGAGTACAACCTTGTAATTTATGTACAGTACAACCCCAAGAAAGAATCAGCGGGAGCATTTTACGCTGAATTTTCCCAGACCCCCTCAAGCCGTCAAATTCAGTGAGGCAAGGCTCGATTCTGACAAGTCCGAAAGAAGAAATTAAGAACGAAAAGATGTGAATTATATGCAATTAGCCCATAAATGCAAGTAAAGTCACAAGCAAATGCTAGTAATATATATATATTCGAAATGTACAAGTGAAGCGCTTTAAAATGATACCAAACACGGCATATCTAGCTTAACTTTATTTTTTTACTCTGTATATTTTGTCCGCTAGAGGGCGCCACATTGAATTTGGTGAAAATCTATATAGCCTATAACCAGCGGACAATTAAGACGCTTCTAATGATATGTCATTTGTCGAATTCTGATTAGTGGTTTAGAAGTTACGAGGGAACAGATGAACATACATACATACATACATACATACATAGCCTGTCAAAATCATAACCCTCCTTTGGCTTTGCCGTAGTCGGGTAAAAAATGTTCGGCAACTCAAAACATAGGATATACATTATACAATATGTAAAGAAAACCCCGTCTGACCCAAAAGGATAATAAATGTTATGTATAAACATGACCAAATAAAATATGAAATTTTACGTAATCATCATAGTGACAATACTAATGAATTTTGAAATAATCTTTTTTTTCGCGAAATAATTCCAACTTCCCCAAAATTTGGTATTTTTTTTTAAAGTGACAACATCATTTGTGACGGAGCGAAATTCACCCGCGCATGTATGCCTACCGTGTTGCCTACCGCACATGCATTAAGTTACCTCGCTTTTTCGAAATAATATTTATTTTCTTAGGGGTTTTTTTAAGTTTAGTCCGGCTTTGTAGGCATTATTAGAATCAATTAACGATACCTAACAATACCTTCACGGATCGGACAGGGTTTTCTTTACATATTGTATAAGAAAAATGTTGTTGTTTTACTTTTTTTCCTTCGTTGTCGACGGATGCTCACCTGAGCCCATGTCGACTAATGCAGTGTTTCTCAGGGGTCTGTTCTCTCTGCAACTCTGTTCCTGCTGCATATTAACGATGTGCTGATGCCCGGTATCTATGGGTACGCAGATGACAGCACAGTTGTGGAGAGATACTT
Source organism: Sesamia inferens (assembly GCA_037179545.1). Lineage (NCBI taxonomy): Eukaryota > Metazoa > Arthropoda > Insecta > Lepidoptera > Noctuidae > Sesamia > Sesamia inferens. The sequence goes on along the minus strand of CM073938.1, from coordinate 15,451,150 downwards.
GCCGGATGATCGGGCTAGTAGGGAATCAATCCGGTCCGAAAGAGAGGCCATGGTAGAGCGAACGAATGTTGCACTACAGGCAGTCTCTGAAATGCAATGCCAATCTTGTAGCATTCAATGCCGCCAAAACACAGGCGTGTCTTTTCACCACCAAAAGGAGCCCGTCCACCTTGGCTCCGACTTTCCGCCGACTCCGAGCTTTTGGAAGTTGAAATTTCCTCGAACCTAAACTTTGGCCGGTTTATTGAGTCCAAGGCCATGGTGCCTGCCAGGAAACTTGGCGTTATCGCAAAGGTCCGGCGGTACTTCTTCAGGGCAGCTTGTAATGAAATGAAATGAAATCGTTTATTAAGCAAGTAGGATCACCGATCACTTTTACACGTCATATTTTTTTTTAAAATTAGTTGGAGCCGGCATTTCCTAACTGACTACCTCTGAGAAGAAATAGCCGAAACAAACTCAGGGATCGTCGTCTTTTTCAAGTCCAAACATTAAAAATTAAAACGTTTACAATCATTTACGTGACTTAAAAAAAAAGTGTTTAAAATGTCATAATTAATTATGTATAAAGCACAGGTCCGTTCGTGTGTGGAGTAAGTACTGCAGCCACATTTGGGCTGGTGCTGCTAAGTGTCACCTGGCCACTTTGGATTCAGTGGAGAGGCGGGCGAAGGGGCTGATTGGTGACCCTGATTTAACTCGAGACGGTCTCCAAAGTCTAGAGCACAGGCGTAGGGTAGCCAACCTTTCGGTGTGCTATAGGATGCATATTGGGGAGTGTGCGAAGGAATTGCATGTTTTGATTCCCCCATCTCCGTTCCACGATCGGACGACCCGTCGTACGGCGAGTTTCCACCCTTATGTTGTTAACACCACTACAATCCGGAAATGAAATGAAATGAAATGAAATGAAATGAAATGAAATCGTTTATTAAGCAAGTAGGATCACCGATCACTTTTACACGTCATGGTTTTTTTTTTAACTAGATGAAACCGGAATTTCCTAACTGACTACCTCTGAGAAGAAATAGCCGAAACAAACTCAGGGATCATCGTCTTTTTTCAAGTCCAGACATTAAAAATGAAAATGTTTACAATAATTTACCTTATAATTACGCATATTGCTTAATAACAATGCTTAACAGAGCGAACAGCTCAGTCCCAAGCTTTTTTGTCTTCTAAATAATCTGTGATTTTATAATACCCCTTTTTGCAAAGTTTGGCCTTTATATACTTTTTAAATCGTTTAATGGGTAAGTTTCGAATGTCCATGGGAAGCTTGTTGTAAAAGTGTATACATTGACCCATGAACGAGTTGCCTACTCTGTGGAGACGAGTGTGATGTACAGCAAGATTGTGTTTGTTCCTGGTATTTATATACATAAGATTTTCAAATATATACTCTGAAGCTACAGTCAGAATGTCCACCTCTCTGAATTTTTCTCTAAGAGAATCTCTAGGACCAAGGTTGTAAATGGCTCGAACAACCCTTTTCTGTAAAACAAAGATGGTATTGATGTCCGCACAAGTTCCCCAGAGAAGAGTCCCATAAGTCATAAGACTATGAAAATAACTAAAATAAACAATTCTGGCTGTATCCACATCAGTTATCTGTCTAATTTTCTTAACGGACGAAGCGTTTCGACCTCCTCCTTTATACCGCGTACGAGTACATCGAGGGACTGGAACAATTTTCCAGCGGCGGTGTTTCGGACTACAATTTGAGTGTCTTCAAGGCTAGAGTGAATAGGCTCTTAGTAAACTAGTACGCTTTGCCATCAACGATTGCGTCACTGCGTACCATCAGGCGGGATTGCGGTCAAGCGCTAGTTTATAATTATATATAGAAAAAAAAAACTAAATATCATTTAGAACAGATTGTATATTCTATGTAAATAGTACACTGTAGACTACCTACACTATTTCTATCTCCTCCCCTTTAGTATTCCATCCAAAATTTGTCTGTAAAAGATCGTTCTTAGCGATAAGACCGCCCATCGTGTCACCCTTTGTAAAATCTTTGTATTAATGTTCTGTAATCTATATGGTGTACATAATAAAGAGTATTCTATTTTATTTTTCGGTCGAAAATATTTTATTGATAAAATACGTGTAAAATAACTAATTATAACTTATAAAAAGGAAGTTAGAAAACTGAATTATAGCTAAGATAGGACAACGTCTAGTCGGGGCAGAAGAAATAATTTTATATAGTGATAAATTAATAATAATTTTACGCGCAATTTTTTTATTTTTTTTTTCTTTCATAAGATTCTTCTCCTAACAATAAACAACACAACAAAAAAGTATTAGCGAAATCGGTCCATCCGGTCACGAGAGATGGCGTGAGGAAGGGAAATGACTAAGGATTAATTTTTATTTATATAGATAATTTTCTTACCTACCATCGTTTTATTAGCAGTTAGAGGTATTTCAAATATATATAGAATAAAATACTTCTTATATAATTTATAGACATAAATATAGAAATTTTACAGTGTAAGGCTCATTTACATCCATACAGGCTTCATTACTCACACGCTCTTAAGTAGCAAGTGTGCAAGTATCAAGTGATTAAGGTGTAAACAGCCGCGCTGTTAAGTGCTTAGTGTTAAGTGCGACCGTTTAGACGTTGATTTTACTAATCACTGAACACTTGCACACTTGCTACTTAACAACGTGTGAAGCTACATGTTGTTAAGTAGCAAGTGTGCACCTTACTGACTGACCGACTTTCTGACAATTCAAAAGTGCCTGTAACTGGTTTATTTGAAATAAATGCTTTGATTTGATTTGATTTGAATGAGCCTTAAGACTCAATGTGTGGTCTTTTCGCTAAGAGCGATGTTTTAAATAGAACATTTAGAAGGATTAGAGAGGGTAAGGAGAAACAAATTCCTATAGATATATATAATGGTAATGGTATATAAATCTAAATAAATGTATCATAATAACCATGAAATCTACCCTTCTTTATAATACATATTTGATAAATAACAGAAGCAATCTCAAATTTTCGCGATTATTCTGTACTTCACCTGAACCTTTTTTTATAAGCGTTACATTTAATATTTTTGATATTTCAACGCCTATCGATACCGGGCTTAGGTAAAGCCATTCCACTTTAGATGGGATCGCAAGATAAAATGATTACATAGGTAAAGTAAACTAGGTGAGGTTGGTACCTATAGGTTGAACACCTTTCTTATCAGCACACAAGCCGTGTGCAAATAATTGATTTAGAGGTCAATGAAAAGTTTTTTTTATCAATATATAAAGGGTATCTCTGACATCGACGCACAAACGAGTACCATGGATCTAGTACATGATTTTGAACCCTCACAGGTGGAATTTATCGTCGGTTTTTTCCTGATTTAAAAAAAAATAATATGCAGTTTCTTTCACTTTAAACCGTTCATAATTGCTATACTTTTATAACCTAATAAGATTTTAAAGTAAAAAATAATTAATTCGCTAATTACACAAACATACATAACACTCGAAAAACTATCCTATCAACTGATTTAATAGAGTTCACATTAGGGGTCAACGTCATACCCAAAAACACGCGCAGCGGCACGCTTGCAACGTTCAAAGGTCGAGCCGACACTTTTTTAAACACTGTTATTTCTGTAACCGCTCATTAACGATATAAATGACTATCATAATTTTATTAGTGGCATGCGGTGTAGCCTTCTCGCGAAGTTTGCGTTACGATGTCAGATACATCCTGTATATAGTATGTTAAGAAAACCCTGTCCGACCCATAAGGATAATAAAGGTTATATAAACACATGACCAAATATAATATAAAATTTTACGTAATCATCATAGTACCAATACAAATGAATTTTGAAATATTTTTTTTTCCCGCGAATTAATTCCAACTTCCCCGAAATTTGGTAATTTTTAAAAAAGTGACAACACCGGTATTATTATGAGCGAATAGCGATGCGACTACGTGCCGCGTGCCCTGCCGCCCGCCGCCCGCGGAAGGGTGCAAAACGCACATTTATTAAGTTACCTCTTTTTGCGAAATAATATTTATTTTTTAGGGGGATTTTTTTTTAAGTTCAGCCCGGTTTTGTATCCATTAGTAGAATCAGTTATCGATACCTAATAACACCTTCACGGGTCGGACAGGGTTTTCTTAACATACTGTATAAGCACGTAAATGAACTCCTCGGTCTCATAAAGTTTAAGCTAAAAACGAAGTTTGGTGGTACAGCAAAGAGTTTCAATGAAAAACTTATTTGTTTAGATTCGTAATGGTATGAAGATAGATATTTCACAAATAAGCTTGAGGAAGAATACTTAAAATAGCAGCGTTACATTGTCGATCAGAATTAATGTTGTGTTCAAATAACACTTAGACTTTCTATACAACAATGTGGTTCGTCCCTCCAGCGTACTCACTATGACCATTCCCTTTGTGAACTTGCTCTGAAACATTTTAAATTAGCTTACTTAACAATTAAAAGCGAGCAAAGGTTTCTTTGAATGGTAAATGCACTTGACCAAACGAATATGTTTGTGCAGTGATGATCGGTTGAACTCGGTCAATGATTGCTTATTCGTTCAGCCATTCAGTGAAAACGACGTCACTGGCTTGTCAACAGTAGCCAGTAGCTCTGTATATTTGCTCCATGTTGTACGTGCTCGGTTGATGTTATCGCGTTTATCAAAAAAAAAATTCTAATAAAATAGGTATACTACATAATTTTACATCTTATTTTATTTTAATAATTATAAACTAGCGCTTGACCGCAATCCCGCCTGATGGTAAGCAGTGATGCGATCGTTGATGGTAAAGCGTACTAGTTTATTAAGAACCTATTCACTCGGACTGAACGAATAGGAAGAAAGACGGCAGTTGAGCGAGGTGATGCAATGTTAAACCCAACAACACGACCAACGATGCTGCGTCAAAGGGAGATTGATCTGAAGACCCTCCACGACCAAACTCCCAACACAACAACATTTGGCGCATCGTACCCGGCACACATCGCAACACAACTGCTCAGACCCGTCCTGCGTACGACGTCACCAGACATCATGCCGGAACACAACAAATCGCTTGGCGGCAAGGCTTTGTCTGGTGGGTGGTAACTTCTGCCGGCGGCCGGTGTTATGGCCTACCACCAGCTAAAAAGGCTTGTACGAGAAAAAAAACACATGTAATTGTTTTATTCATAACATAAACTATTGCTAGACCGCAGTCCCGCCTGACTGTAAGCAGTGCTGCAATCTTTCATGGCAAAGCATGCTAGTTTATTAAGAGCCTATGAACTTTAAGATTAACTTTATGATTTTTTTTTTTGTGACTTTGACATAAAAATGGTGGCATGAATACATATGGCATATGGCAGGAAAGCCGATCTAATGTCTTCACAAACTTTTTCTTTCACACACCCAATATTTGCAAATTTGGTTCAGTTCTCGTTTCTCATGAAAAATCTTTGAATTGGACTCTTTTGACGCTTCCATCTGCCTTAAAAGGCCTTCAACTAACAGGAAAAGTAAACTCTTTCTTTATAAAGAATCGCCAAAATGTTTGCGTTAACTTGGATTAAGTTCAAAGTTTTCAATCAATATTATATAGGTCTTATTGAGACAATATAATGGTCAACTATATTTGTATTAAAAAGTAATTAAATAATGACAATGGAATCGTGTTGGCATGACAAATTTATAAAAAGACTGGTTAGATTACAGGCTTATAACCTTTCTATTTTCATTATATCTTTTTGAAATTTTGTAAATATACAAAAAATAACGTCGTATATTCTTATAAGCTGGGTTCCTGATTGGGACCGCGTATTCAAACTGCGAGCTCATACAAGCATATTGTATAAGTGAAGATAAGTTTATTAATTGTGACGCAAATTTCATTCAACAGTGATATCATTTTCATAATGGAGAATACTGGTTTTCTATTAATTATAGCGTACTGAGTATCCTTTCACTTGAACCTAGAACAACTTAATAGCATTGTACTGACAATGGTAGGACGGCATTCTTAAAATTACTATACAGCGGGTGAAATTCAGCAATTAATACAGCCTAAACACTAGTGCTTAAATAAATGAAAGCGGGCAAGTGAAAAAATAAATACTATGTAACTATTATTATCAGTTAATAGTTTAGTTAAATAATATTGTAATATTATTTTAACATTATAATTGTTGTTGGTAAAGCGTACTAGTTTATGATGTGTAGTGGTACAACCGTTGGGCAAGTGCCCGCCGGGTCGGAGGATCCTCCCTTTTCTACGGAGGAAGTATGAACTTTACTCCCTGTTCCTCATATCTCCACATGATCCTATTCAATCTAGTCTTGAAGACACCTCATTATAATCGGACGCGAAAACCGCGACAGAAAATTGCCCCAGTCCTTCAATGCATGCCGTATAAATGACGAGCCGAAACGCTTAGTAATAGTGCAATAGCGTTTGTTCCCAATTGTTTCATTTCCTACTAATGAATGTTACAGAAATAAACATATTATTTCATCATTAAATATTTACTTACAAGCAGAAGAACGTAACAACAAATAATTTTCTAGGTATTACCCGCGCCGCGATTTTATCCGCAACCGTAGGTATTACTTTCAACCCTCATTAGATTCTCCCAGCTTTGCCCTGTTAAATTATGTATGATACATAGTAACATAATTTTGTGCTTTGTTATGTACTTTACATATGTTCTCCATTATATCTCCAATGGCGGTGGGGTTCTACAGCTGGTTTCATAACACCGATCAGAATCAAGCAGTTACCAAGAGAATTTATGTCGGAACCCTTGAAATTCTGTTACCTTTTCCGAAATTGTACGACCCTAATTTCATATTCGCTAAAAATAAAATCGAAATGCTAAAATGTAAAATATTATTCTGTAAAGAGGTAGAGGGCTCAATATACACACATCAAAAGTGTCTAGGGATCAACATATATTTTTGCAATAACTTTTCTCCTGATTGATATTCATTAAAATTTTCTTTAAGGATTCATCAAATAAAGTGTTTTCGTTTGTCACAGTAACGATAAACCAAGTCACCTTTGCATTAATAAAGAAATTTGCCATTTTCCTAATAAAGGGATATTTGACATTTGAACCACTAACACAAAAGTTCGAAAAAAAGACTGAAATAACAGTTTTCTCTAAAATTTTATTGGGTAACTTAAACAATTAATAATCCGTGTTTCTACCGCGAACACTAACAACACAAGAACATTGGTTTGGCATACTCAAAATGAGTTCATCCAAATCACGCTGTGGAATGACCGCCCATGTTCGTTGCAACAACAAAAAAAGGTCTTCTTGCGACTGGATACCCTCCATATTCGGCAGAGCTCTTCTCTGTAGCATATCCCTTGCATGCTCAATCGGGTTCAAGTCTGGCGACTGAGCAGGCCAGGGCAGGACATTGATGTTAGCTGCGGCGAGAGTCTGTCTTACAACTCTTGCGGTGTGCGGTCGTGCATTATCATGCATTAACTGAAATAAGGGACCGATTTGCATTTGTAGAGGAACGATGACGTCTGATACAATCGTCTCAGCATAAATTTGAGCGTTGAGGTTGCCTCTGATCCAAATCAACTCAGTTCTTCCGCCGATCCAAATACCCGCCCATACCATGATGGTTCCACCACTATAAGGATGGACTTCCTGGCAGGATTTTAATCGCTGTTGGCGTCCAGGGGTTCTCCAGTGTCGTATACGTCTTGTATCCGGTCTCATACCAAAACGAGACTCATCAGAAAAGCACACGAAACGCCATTGTTCTTCTGCCCAATTTCTGTGTTCAAAAGCCCATTGATATCGAATCCTACGATTGTGTATTGCTATAGGTGGTACCCGTAGCGGTCTTCGGGAATGAAGGTTCACTTCATGCAAGCGGTTTCTGACTGTTTGGTCGCTAATTAAGTTCCCTGAAGAGTGATGAAGCCTCACGGCTAACATCATGGCGGTTATTGTTGGAGCTCTTCGAGTTAAGATTTGAATGTATCGGTCTTGTCTCCCTGTGGTGCAGCGATACCGTCCTCCATGGCGCTCAGCCACGGTACCAGTGCTTCGGTAACGTGTCCAAAGTCGACTGATAACACTCTGACTTGTATTCAGAGCTAAAGCCACAGTACGTTGCCGGGAACCAGCTTCTATCATTCCCACGGCTCTGAGCATTTCTTCCCTGCTTAAATGACGTCGCCGCTCCATAATAACGTTGGTTTTAATCAGTAGTAGGGAAACAGTAGCACTAATAATGTCTTCAATGCGTTGTATGTTTTTATAGGGAAAATATTGAGAGCTGATTTTCATCTTTTACTCGAATTTGATTCACAGTTCCTGATTCAAATTATGAAATGCACCAAAAAGGATCCATATAAATTTATAAAATCATAAATTTATTACAAAGCCACATCTCAATCTCAAGAAATCCGCATAAAAATGCTTGATCCCTAGACACTTTTGATGTGTGTATTTAGCTATTTATTTCGTGCACGTACATTCAGTATTATCTATGAAGAAATAATATTTTAGTACCTAATTATAAAAGTGTTATATTGTTTATTTCCTTTGTATAAAATTAATGTACGAGTAATTGCAATAATATCTCTCCAATTAATTGTTATGGCTACAATCTAAACCATTGAACTGTTTATCTGTATGTATTTGTTTACGTGTGTTATTTATAACCCTGTATTATCTGTAATGGAAATATTCTTTTAAACTTAAAAATATTTTTTATATTTTTGGCCATCGAAACAATTTTAACATCGATTTAAACTGTAAATTCCGATATAACATATACTTGCTTAGATTCCTTTTACAAACTATCGAGGGTTCGCTTCGAGGGGAATATAATATCTGCTCTAAACTGCGAAATACTCAATGATCCTAAGAGATTCCTTGGTACTATGGTATAGCTACATGGACGTTTGAAATGTGGGTTACTTTTCTACTAGGTACCTTTTCCACACTTTGGTAAATACCTGTATTACCTGTGGTGCGTTATAGAGACGAGTTGTATATTTTTTTTTTTATAAATTTTTAACTAGCGCTTGACGGCAATCTCGCATGATATTAGGCAGTGACACCATCGTTGATGGTAAAGCATACTAGTTTATTAAGAGCCTATTCACTCTAGCCTTGAAAACACTCAAATTGTAGTCCGACGAAAACGCCGCCGCTGGCAAATTGTTCCAGTCCCTCGATGTACGCGGTATAAAATAGGACGCGAAACGCCAACGTAAGTGGGGAAACTCGCCGTACGACGAGTCGTCTGATGGTGGAAGGGGGAATTAAATCGTGCAATTCCTTCGCACACTCACCAAAATGCATCCTATAGAACACCGAAAGGCTGGCTATTCTACGCGAGTGTTCTAGACTTTGGAGACTGTTTATTTTTATAATATAAAAGTAAACACATATCTAAAAATAAAAAATAAAATACCGATGCCCGATGGGGCCGACGGGTTCTCGAGTGGCGACCACGCACCGGAAGACGTAGCGTGGGAAGGCCCCCGACAAGGTGGACCGACGACCTGGTGAAGGTCGCGGGAAACCGCTGGATACGGGAGGCGCAGGACCGGTCGTCGTGGAGAACCTTGGGGGAGGCCTATGTCCAGCAGTGGGCGTCTTTCGGCTGAAATGATGATGATGATGATGATGACATATCTAAAATAAAGTACTTTATACTGTATTTCAGTGCAGACTAGTCTTGAGCGCGGGAACACAAGGTACCTAAATAAGTGTGTACGAAAATGCTGGTTGAGTTCATTTTCCACTCTCATAGTCCGATGGGACGCCAATACGTCACGACCAGAGAAAAATCTGGTGCAGGGCCACGTGGTTCGTGGTATTACACTTCTTCCAGACTCTTGGCTGTTACTAAGAAATTCCTAATGGAAAAATTTAAAAACACTTTCCTCGATCTGGGAATTATGTATACATACCTACCTCGACCGATGAAAACGTTGTGTGGAAATATTTTATCACTAAATCTCTAACAATATTATTAACTTACGAAGTTACGTGAACAGTCTACAATGTCATTTGAAATCATTGTAAACCCTTTTTTTTTCGTGCTAACTTTGAGACAGAACATTCTTTCGCCAACCGTTTTTACATATTTTTAGAACCCTACTTATATCACCAGTTTAATAGATTACTATAGATTTGTTGTTTATGTTTTAGTAGGTGTAATCTACTACTTATGGAATATTTGGCACAATAAAATTATGCAGATACGGAAAAACTATTAGAAAATGTGACATAAACTTAGCATCTACATCACAAAGATCAAATATAAAAGATTATCTTATATTAGAATCTGAAAGATTATTATTATGATATCTACTCTAATATAAATCTCATTGTTTACTATTTTTTATTTGTCTGTTTTTTTTATTTAAGATCGGTCTTAGCGATAAGACCGCCTATTCTGTCATCATTTGTAAAATCTCCATTTTTATGTTATGTAATTTATAAGGTGTACATAATAAAGAGTATTATACATAGATATATAGAATACTCTTTATTATGTACACCTTATAAATTAAATAACATAATTTAATTTCACCATAATTCATTTAAACATAATATATCTTACATTTGCTAATTCATATACTAATGTAAGATATATAGGTTTCAGAATTACATACCCAAATAGTTACTCTTTAAGTCATTAAAAATATTAATATATTAAATCTCCTCTTTTTTAAATCATCATCAACCTTTTATCGTCCCACTGCTGGGCACAGGTCTCCTCTCATACAGAGAAGGATTGAGCGTAATCGCCACGCTTGCTCAATGCGGGTTGGCGATTTCAGACTTAAAGTTCAGGCTTCCTCAAGATGTTTTCCTTCACCTTCAGTCATTGGTGTCCAAGATATACTTAGAAAGTATATATATGTAACTTAGAAAAGTTACATTGGTATTTGCCTGACCTGGAATCGAACCCGCACAATCATACTTGAGAGGCTGGTGTTTTAACCACTAGGCCAACACGACTTTTTTAATTGTTGTATGTAAATTAATACTTAAAAACCTGGATCAGGCAAGTCTACATTCTAGTTATAATTAATGTTCCTCTATGGTGATTAATGTAAATAACAGTTTTACTTACACTTGTACATTTTTTTATACATTGTCTCACACTAGGAATTTCTTCTGTATCGTGGGTGCGTTTACAAACATATAAACTCACATACACAAACAGCCAGACCTGAAACAACAATGTATTTGTAGGCCATATAAATATTAGTTCCGTACGGGGATCGAATTCGCGGCACGCGGTGCAGCAGTCGATCGCTCAGCCACTGCACCAATCGTGCCGTCAATTTTTTTTTTTTGTTTTTGCTCCTTCATCATTATCATCCTTTTATCGTCCCACTGTTGGGCACAGGTCTCCTCTCATACAGAGAAGGATTGAGCGTAATCACCACGCTTGCTAAATGCGGATTGGCGATTTCAGACTTAAAGTCCAGGTTTCCTCAAGATGTTTTCCTTCACCTTCAGTCATTAGTGCCCAAGATATACTTAGAAAGTACATATAACTATAGAAAAGTTACATTGGTACTTGCCTGACCTGGAATCGAACCTGCGCACTCATACTTGAGGGGCTGGTGTTTTAACCACTAGGTCACCATGACTATACCACGTTTTTGCTCCTTATTCCCAGCTATTTTCTGTAGGAAACGATCAATATTTTCCTGGTTTTATTCATTCAGATTCAAAAGCGTCAAACTTGATTACAGATACAACTCTAGTCTAATTTTTCATAATTTGCAGGTTTTGCCAAAAAGAGAATGAATTTTTAGAGGCTTGTTACTTGACTGATTTATGAATCTTTTTTATAACTGCGGTATCATTTCCTTTTCGAATTGCCACATAAAATTTGAACTACATAGAATAAACGTTTACTATTCTGTTACCTACATGTGTATATTCAATCACTTGGCAAAAGATTGGTGCGTTAAATATTTTTTCTCGTAGAATTCAGAATACAATATATTTTATCCTATTCTACCTTTCTTCTTTGAATAGAGAATCAAATCTAATACGCGCAGGAATATTTCAGCTCAAGGTAAAATATTTCGCTGCAAACAAATTTGGAATTTTTCGGATACCTATAATTATATTTGATTTACAATATATTCTCTGTATAGAATAGACCAGCACATGATATATTTTTAGTGTTCGATCATTTTTTTTTTAACGAAACCCGAAACACATGTCCAGTCTTTTTAAGAATTGAATCTATACACAAAATTGCAAAAAAATCATAGAAAATGACAAAGTAATGAGCTGAGTCTTACCTGGTTGTTCTAACAAAAATACGGTCAACGCACTGCTCGCCCGCCCGCGCCTGCAACGGCGCGGCGTTGTCTTGGGTCGTTATATATTGATAATAATTTCTGTTTCTTTGTTTCTAATTAACTATTCATAATATTTTCCAACAAACTTGCAGGTTTTGGACTGTCGTAACGGTCAAGTGTAGATAGATATTATTATGTAAGTACTTTACTTGTAAAATCAGCCATAAGTGATAAAATAAAATCTATTAAAACATGTTAATTTTACTGCGAACGTATTGTACCCGCTGTGCGCACGCGATAGTACCACTATTATTTGCCGTGAACTATGGTATGTGCACGGTAACCACACTGCCACAATTTCAAATGTATTTGGGAAAAAATATAATATGATGTAAAAAAGATTGGAGTCGATTCTGATGCTTATTTTGAACAAACAATATTCAGATTGCGTATAGAGTAAAAATAACGTTTTATATTATAACATTAATAAAAATGATGTAAAATATAGCACTGTGTTTCGAAGAAAGTCAAATATAACATTATAAAAGGTTTTGGCTTGTTACGCATATTGGTGAGAAAAGCTTTGTTAATTTCGGTCTATTATAATAACTACTTGCCCTATTTTCGTATTAATAAGGGATATCTAATTGTCGTGGGACAAAAGTTTATTGTATGAATGAACTAATGGAATGAGTAGGCATTGCTTCATATACATCAAACAAATTGTCCATTCAACAACAAAAAGTACGCAATAAATGCTGTTGAACTGTCAAACTGAAAACCATTGCTATTTGATAGTATGTTACGTAATTTCTCCGCTGATGGACACTAAGTTTATTTGTGTTTTTTTATATATACCTATCCTACATTAAATTCATTATACATAAATAGGTATCTAAAATATTTTATCTTTATCCATATGTATCATCGCGCGGATTTTTGGCCGGTATCGTCTTTATATATAAACTAGCGATCCGCCCCGGCTTCACACGGGTGCAATGCTGATACTTAATACACTTCAGAAACACTGTGAACGTTGTATAAAAAACCGCCGCAAACGCCACACCGTGTACCGCCGCAAACGCGACACTCCGCAATTTTTAATATCTATATTAAATCAATAATGTATTTAAGGTATTAAATTGGATAAAGATTAATGCTGTATTGGTGCCACTGTCCCTCTCGTCGAATTAGTTACTCGATGCGCTGCGTGGCAGCCGCCGCCGGCGTGTATTTTTATTTTAATTTCATGATATCTTTTGAATGGAATATCCGATTTCAAGAATTCAAAAAGTAATCATCAGGTATTGAGACAGTCTTGAATATTAAATTATTTATTTGGATAAAAATTTATTAATGGTATGCATAACACTATCTGATTTTGACCGGCATTTCTATCAATTTGTTAAATGTAAAAAAGTAGTTATAGTGACGTAACTACAATAGTTACACATATGGTCTTGCGATGTTTATTGTAGATATTGATATATTCTATATTATTGTCGAAATTTTTTTTGTCCTATCATTAATACTCTTCGCAGCGTATGGGACTAAAAACATTTCATGGCAAATTTTTTTTACACCTTCGGTTGGTTTTAATAAGAATTTCTAAAGATTTCTATAAAAATCTAGTACTAAATATAGCTTATGTTACTAAGTGATACTAATGAAAAAAGAATTATTGAAATCGGTCCAGTACTTTTTTTTCGAGGAGAGGTTTATTCGTTACATACAAAAATACGAAAATACAAATCTTTCCTCTTTATAATATTAGTGTAGATATTTATATGTGTATTTTCAACCAACTCAGCATATTGTAGTATACTGTTATACAAAGGCCTCCTCCAACGCTGCATCACAAAGTTCGCCACACGGTAAGGACCAGGCCCGAGTTGACGGCGCGCCTCAAAGAGATGACCCTCCGACGAATGCCTCCTGAGTCAGGGTTGCGGGCCTTTTTTTTTTTTTGTTCCGGGGTGGAAATTCCTCAATGGATGTCCGCCGCCCTGGCGTGGGCGACGGGGTTTGTCAGACTCCTACTGACTAAAAACCACCCCGGTGTCTCTCCGGTCACGTGCGCACGGAGCCGCGGGAGTCCCTGATTCTGCCGCGGCCCCACACTCTCGTCGCCCGGTCTGTCCGGGCCTCGCCTCCTGCACGGGATAGTGAGGTGTTAAACTACCCCGTGCATCGCCTCTGAGGCGTGCGCCGACACTCGCTCGCGCCTCCGCCTCGGGGTCCAACTAATAGGGGGCGGGGACTTCCCCATGTCCCTCGCCCCTGGACCCATTCATGGGGGCCGGAAGAGGGCGTTATCCGCCCTTCTTCGGCGCCCGGTGCGTCTTCTGCGGCCCGGGAAAGGAGTTGAGATCTCTCTCTCCCGTTCCGCAGCTTCCTTCTGCGACATCACGTCCTCGCAGAAGGACAACACCGCGTCCCACGACTCTGCGCTACCGACCATCCTCCGCACTACTGCCGGCAGCGTCAGGTCGCCTCCTACTTCGTTTGTGAGGACACGGCGCTGCTCCTCCCAAGCCACACACTCGGAGAGCGGTCCCAGCCAGCTTCTTTCATTTGCCCATCTATTTAGCTGACTGTCGTCCCAAAGTACGCTTGCTGAAACTCGGCCTCCTCTTCAAGACTATCTGCTCCACTGGGCATCGGCGTTTCGATAAATATGATCATCCCACTATCATTTCACTTTGATTACTCTGCAACTTATGTTGGTAAATCCGGTTCTTTACCAGATAACTTCGTCCCTGATTTTATCCTAATATAGACTTAGAGCTTATCTTGCTCAATAATAGCGACCTTGAATTATCAGTAAAGCTCGACCCTTAATGTCCACATTTCGGGTACCTTAGTCTTTAAACTCTACATAATAAGGCGACTGTATATTAAATGAACTGTATGTATGATAAAAAATAGTAGGAATTCAACTTGATAATGGTGGAAGAGTTGCAAAAAACACAAACTTACACACAGCGCTCTTAGTAACTGTTAGCCCATAGGTATAGCTTAGTACATGCGTAATCGTTATATGGTGTACATAACAAAGGGCTTTCTATTCTATTTTAATCAATACATAACTTTCTCACTTCTGGGGATCACTAATCCTCTCTTCGAGAGACAGTAGGTAATAATCTAGCATACGGACCCAGTCCGGGCTGGTAGATGTCACATATTCTAATTACACATACCTAGCTTTAGCAAACACACAGCTTCAATATTGTACTTTAATTCGTCAACATTATACATTTACAGTGATTTACATTTAATTATGGAACAACACACACTAATAAGAATCTAAATCATTTCCTTTGAGATAATATAGCTTTTTCAATCTACGTTTTGCAACATTGGGGAAGTAAATAACTAACATTATTTTAACTAGTTACAAGCACAGAATTTCATTTGCCTTTAAGGTTTTTTAATTCTCTCAGAAAACAGACAAAAGTTTCTTGGATGCGTTGTATTTTCATGTTTTCGTTCTACCGCAATACAATATGTAAATTCATGTTTTATAAATCATAGTTATAGTTATATTCAGCCTTTACATGTTATAACGAAAATACACAGCGGTTACCTAAATTCAAATGCGTTAAACAGACGACCGTGCCTGACCGTTTATTGTAGATAAACTAACATTTGAATTGTTCGAATTTGACCTCCAATCACTAACCTAACCACTATTGGGTGTACAAGTCAATGTATCGTATAACCAGGTTAACAGCTGGATCCATTCAATATTATGATTGCATAAATATATTGTCATGTTTAAATTTTATTGTGTAAAAAATTATCTATCGATTGGAAAATCAACCCAAAATCGGATAAACTCAAGGCTTAAGACAACAGACAGCAGTGTGTATTTTTTGTACCATTTGTTGTTCTAATGATAGTTAGTGTAATTTAAATAAGTGTATTTTGATTTTGGATCATGTTGTTTGGATGCTGTTTAACAGCAGAAATTTAATAGCTCTAAACTTGGGCGAAATTTTCATTAATTTTCTATTATCAACTCTGACAAACGCTAATTAAAGGGTTCATAAACAAAGACGGATGATTTCAACTGGTATATCTTTAAGTAGTAAGTACATAAATTGAACTAATTTGTGTAGCTAAAAACATTTTACGAAGTTATAAATTAAAGTAGTTCAAATTCCTTTCTTCTTTGTAGCTCTGAAGGAGACAATTTAAATACTTGTTATGTGAGTTGGAACAGAATGTAAATGAAACAAATAATGAGAGCTACTAATAAAGTTGAAACAATATAAGAAACTTTTAACAATGGTAAGAGATACAAGTGGAACAGTCATCATAATAGTCAACCTTTTTTATCGTCCCACTGCTGGGCACAGGTCTCAAGATGTTTTCCTTCACCATCAGTCATTGGTGTCCAAGCTATACTTAGAAAGTACATACAACTTTAGAAAAGTTACATTGGTACTTGCCTGGCCTGGAATCGAACCCGCGCACTCATACTTGAGAGGCTGGTGTTTTAACCACTAGGCCACCACGACTTCAAATAGGAACAGTCATAATATGAAATATTTTTCGGAATTTAAATTTAATATTACGAATCAGGATATTGAGAGAAAGTGAGATATTTGTAAGTGAACCCTTTTTAAGAGCAATTTGTGATCTCTCTATACGGACTGGTCCTGACAATACGACAATAAATGAAAACACGAACAATGCTGGTTCATCGGAATAATCCTAAACTATAGAAAAAAAGCTAGCATCAAAAATAAAAACAATGATAATTTCAAACAAACTAAATCGCATAAAATTGCAAATGGAATAGAACATCCTTTAAAAATATTGGTTCACTGACCTCCGATCGGCGACAACGCAAACCTGTACCAACTTGCTTTTTTCGCGCCATTATTATTAAAGTTTGATACCGCAGAATGCGGCGGTCATTAACCTGTAAGCGCTTGCTTATCAACATGTACATCATGTAGAAAATGTGAAAAATTAAAAATACTTTCCTGAGACTAAACTAATGGACATATTTATATGATTTTTTTATGGGTAGACTGAGAATGTGTTGAGGTACACGTTGTTTAATTTATTGTCGTATTGTCAGCACCACTCTGTATAGTTAACCAAACTGGACCTTCTGGTTTTGGTATACTCCGCACTGAATCTCATTAACTGTGCAGTTATTATTCGTTAAATATCACCGTATTATTGTGAACATCGTTAGTTTATAAAATTATTGTATATCTCGTAAGATTATGTCGACAAACTATATAATGTTACCGGCCAAACCCGATTTCAGGACAAACTAGTTGTGCCTAGGCTAAACTAGTTCTTCCTATACGCATTAGGATAAACCAGTTTAGGCTAGTCCAAACTAATTTGTCCTAAGCCCGATAGGATAGACCATTTTAGGCTAGGCCAAACTAGTTGATCCTGATACAAATACGCACACTCTAGGATAAACTGGTATAGCCTAGTCTAAACATTATATCTAGAAAGTCAAAATAAATAGATAAGCTGAATAAAATACTCCTTAATTGGGGAAATAATCAAAGAGGTAGTCGAAAGTCCTACTCTGGATTCTATTCCAAATAATGCCTTGTATTGCGATTGTTTTATCCCTGAATGGTACTGCTCTGAATGGTGCCAAGGTTAGGCCAATGATAACAGGGCCGTCTAAAAGCGCTTTGGGTTGGCGATATCGTCAAAATAGCGGATTTGCAAAAGACCCACGGAACAGGCCTATACACAAGTAATGAGCAATTCCGGGCTGAAATGATGACGATACTGCTCACAATTATTATAACATATTAATGTTTGATAGTTATAAACTATTATGACGTATGAACGTTTGGTGGTTATAAACTATCGAACATTGTGATATGTGAAATCTTACGAGATCGATTATAAACTAATGATTTTGATAATTAATTATACTGTGAGAGTTAGGTATATGTAAATATTAGAACCGGAAGACGCAGCGTGGGTAGGCCCCCGACAAGGTGGACCAACGACCTGGTGAAGGTCGCGGAAAACCGCTGGATGCATGAAGCGCAGGATCGGTCATCGTGGAGAACCCAGGAGGAGGCCTACATCCAGCAGTGGACCTTTTTCGGCTGAAATGATCATGATGATGATGATGAAATATAAGTAAATAGTACAAATTTTCACTCCTATCGCATGGACATAATGACACATCCTCTTTTTAAGGGTTCCCTAGCCAAATGGCAAAAAACGGAACCCTTATAGATTCGTCCTGTCTGTCTGTCGGTCCGTATGTCATAGCCATTTTTATCCGAAACTATAAGAGCTATACTCTTGAAACTTGGTAGGTAGATGTATTCTGTGAACCGCATTAAGATTTTGATGCAAAACTAAAAAATAATAATAAATATTGGGGGCTCCCCATAGTCCCCATACTTAGGTGACACTCACTAACTGAAACTCAAAAAAAAAATTTCATCAAACACATACGTGTGGGGTATCTATGGATAGGTCTTCAAAAATGATATCGAGTTTTGTAAAATATGAGCGCGTGAGGCAACGGGAATCCCAGCGCCCTCACGCCACTAGCCGTCGCAGTAGACGCCCTGGTCGGGAGACGACATCTAACTCCCAGCCACCGAAGGCGCGGGCCTGCAGGCGGTGAGCAGTGGGCAGCTCGCCACCCGGTAAGGACCAGGCCCGAGTCGACGGTGCGTCGTGTTTCACGCGCGCCTCAAAGAGATGTCAGCACATCGTGACGGGGTCCACGAAGACCGATGCCTCCTGGGTTAGGGTTGCGGGTTGGTTAAACAAGAAACCGCGGCCCTTGCCGCCGCACAGGCAAGTGAAGAAACACGGGTGGGTTTTAGTCAGTAAAAGTCTGATACACCCTTCCGCTCCGCCCAGAGCGGGAGAAGTCATTTGATGATTTCCCATCCCAACAAAAAAAAAAAGCTTTCTAAAATATTATTTTTCTAAACCGAATAGTTTGCGTGACAGACGCTTCCAAAGTGGAAAAAAGTTAGTCCGTCCCCCCTCCCCCCTCTAACTTCTAAAATAAGAAAATGAAAAATCTAAAAAAAAACATATGATGTACATTATTATAAAAACTACCAACGAAAATTATTTTCAACGAGATCTAGTAAGTAGTTTTTTTTTTAATACCCCGTAAATTCTAAACCGCTTATTACCCCGTAATCTTTCATACAATTAACTTAAATCCTTTAATTTCATAAATCAATGGTACGGAACTCTTTGTGTGTGAGTCCGACACGCACTTGGCCGGTTTTTTAACCGACTTCAAAACGGAGGAGGTTACTCAATTCGACCGTATATATGTTTTTTCTTAGTAATTTTAAGCCTTAAAAACTGAGTAACTTGGATCTTGGATAAGAAACTAGTTTTTTTTTTTCTACAAAATTACAAACTTGTGCTTGACCGCAATCCCGCCTGATGGTAAGCAGTGATGCAATCGTTGATGGAAAATCGCACTAGTTAATTAAGAGCCTATTCACTCAAAAACTCAGTATTTTTGAGTGAATAGGAATATAGGCGGTAGTTGATCAAGGTGATGCAATGTTAAACGGAGATTCATCTGGAGACTCTCCACGACCAAGCTCCCGACACAACAACATTTGGCGAATCGTACCCGGCACACATTAGACCCGTCCTCCATACGGCTTCAACTTATATCATGTCGGAAAACGACGAATCGTTTCGTGGCAAGACTTTGTGTGCTGGGTGGTAACTTCTGACGTCAGCCGATGTTATAGCCTACCACCGAAAACTTATAAGGAACATGTCGCATGGAAAAAATATAGGTAGACGTAGCATCTGAATTCTACTGATGAAATAGTAATACTTACTTTCCCTCCTTAGAATAACTGGTGTTTTCTTTAGCGTTAACCCCTGGAGATTCCAGGAATATAGATACAATAATGTTCCACGATGATGAATGGATCTCTGGGTTATTTTTGGCAATGACACGATGTTGATGGCAGAAATGTTTCTAATCCAAGCGTTTTAACTTAGCTTTTTCTATCGAACTTAGATATTTTTATATGGTAGCTTTTACCATACAATACTTATTGAACAGAAATGTACTAACATAAAATAAAAATCTACAAAATATGCTGGAAAATACGAATCTTGGTATTGTTTTTGATAAACGGCACAAAACTAATTTATGTTTCATCTCAAATGTATGTAATGAAATAATTTGCATGGTACCGTATATTCATGGGCAAGTCTATAATTTATAGCAATTTACGTAGGTAGGGTCTTCCTCCAATTTGATGCGGTTTCCTATGTGGTCAACTGTGTGGTTTCCACTCACGATATACCACACAACACATATGTTTGTTGTTTGTTATCAGGAACTTTGACATTTAATAAACTGTGATTATATACTGCTGCTTAGGGTGGGCGGCAATATTTTATGTATTTAAATAGAAGTAATTAAAAATGTATTAACGCTTTTAAACCACACTCTATTAAAACAGAGGTAGGTGTATTGTTAAGTTCAGTTGTTAAATGATAAATATAGAAAATTCATTAATTGATTGTCCACACTGATAGAAAAAACAAACATTGCACGTTAAGTAAATAAATTATAATTTAAAACTTGTTAATAATTATGTTAACTTTATTTCATTACCATTATTTGACATAATTAAGAAAATGCTTGTTACTGTTCCTTTTTTTTAACAAATTTTATTATTGTGTCGTGATGGAATTTTTTGTTTAATATAATTTTGTTGTCACCGTCTTAAAATTTAGTTTAATTTAACATTGTTATAAAATTAAACTAATTTGACTTACTTTAAAATCTAATTTCATATATATAACATTGTTTTAAAATTTAATTTGATACAACGTTAATAATTTGTATTCATGCTGTTATATTATTATTTGCAGGATGTGACTTCTTATAAGTGGAGAAGCACAAGGTCACATCCTGTTATTTATATTTTGTAGCATTTAAGGTGTTTTCTCTGTTAGAAGTCCAAATAAATAAATAAATGTTTAGCTTGGTAGTTCCCCACCAAAAATCATAAACATTTATCTACTAGCTACGCGCCCAGGAAATGAAATTATTCCCATGACTAAGGCTAAGTTCTTTAATTAATTGAGCCCGTTCAAGCTGCTAGTTGGACGGGATCAATCATTAACAACTTCGATATCACACACTTGTGATATCAGATGAGACATGTTTTCAATACTAAGTCCACACAGTCATATTCATCTATAGTCACTTAACTACCACTCATGTTACATATGCTGAATTAGTTAACAAGCCTACTTTCAAAGC
The DNA here is from genome assembly GCA_037179545.1 of Sesamia inferens. Taxonomy (NCBI): domain Eukaryota; kingdom Metazoa; phylum Arthropoda; class Insecta; order Lepidoptera; family Noctuidae; genus Sesamia; species Sesamia inferens. The sequence goes on along the minus strand of CM073938.1, from coordinate 15,429,551 downwards.
TATAAAGCTAATACCCAAAGTAATAAGAGTACTTTATAGAATTGCACTCAGTACGACCACTGCCCTTAATTATTCCTCTACGGACCACTTCCACGCTCCATAAATTTCTTAATGATAGTCTGGAGACATGCAGTGAATTGAGTCATTTTCCTCGTTGCAGTTTACTGATGCTTGAGATTCTCTAGGTAAATAGGATAATTCCTTAATTAAAACATAGCAGGATAAGATTGAAATATCGTGATATGTTTTTTTTTTTTTTAATAAAATTTGACACAATTATCAAATGCTGAATGGTTCGTTCGTTTGATCTAACTAATCTCTAATATACTTTGTGCATATGATAAAACAATTCTTGAGAAAGGCAAATTAGCACCACGCTAAAACACTTACAGCGTTATTGCAAAACAAGGTCTATATTTAGACCTAGTTTAAACCTTCGAGCTATTTTTAAAATTCAAACTACAAACAACCCTAAAAAGTTAAAGTTCTTAATACGAAAACCGATACAAATCCCAAGTCTAAGATATCAATTTTGCATTAAAACTTTATTTTTATCGGAAAAATGTTTGAAATACAGTAATTATCTCGCAGGTTTAGGCTAGGTATGAAGTTAGAACTCGTTTTTTTATTAAAACGGCATGGGTCTAACCACACGCTATGGGATCTGGAGGCCAAAGCCCTCGCCCACATGTGGGAGTGATGAGAGCAAACAAACTCCGCATAACTCCGCTGCCGCGAGAAATCGCGATAAAGCGGACAGAGCTCCAGCGGGATTACCTGGCGAAATGGAGAATGCGATTGTCGCAACCTATTGCTCCAATGCCAGTACGCCAGAATAGCCGCGGTATCCCTTCTTTGAGGAGTGGCTAGAGAGGCGCCATAGCGCCCTCACCTTCCATCTGAGTGTCACCACTGTGGGGATTGCCCTGAGTACATAGCGGTACTCCACCGTCGTGTCCTCGTGGCGGCGATCGGCAGTGATCTCATGCGTCCGGCCCTGGTCCAGGCCATGGTCCCCTCCTTCTATGAAGCAGTAAGTATGCTGTCGAAGGAGGAGGCGGGGCGCGCGAATCAACGGGAATCTCAGTACCCTCACGCCTCTAGTCACTGCAGAAGACGCCCTGGTCGAGAGACAACATCGTACTCCCGGCCAACGCAGGTGCGGGCTTGCGGTGAAGAGTAGGCTTGGGTCGACGGCGCTTGGTGTCCCACGCGCGCCTCAAAGAGATATCAGCACTCACTCAAACATTATATATTACTTATGTACCAGTATTATTATTTACGTAGAAAGTATGCGAGAGAGTCCACTGTGCCATGTTAGTTTTAGTAGTCGTTTTTAAATTAATTATTGTACTTGTTTGTTTCTAGATTACTTCATTTAGTTTTAATTAAACATAATAAATAATGTAACAAAACAGTATATGTCCTTACTGAGTGTTTGTACCAATACACACTACTTCTGGTTTGATGGTACAAAACAAACATAAACCTAGGACTGTATTTATATAAATAAATGAAAGAAAAATCAAGGGAAGTGAGAACGATACATAGTATGCTAAAACGGAGTAAAAGTGCGGGCAGGCGATGCGATGCGATGGAATGGATCAGGAGAGTAAGATATTTCTCTCGAACAAAGTTTTGAGCAGATGCCAGATTGATTCTCTACTAACCCGAGCATCCGGCAGGTATCTCTTTACAACTGTGCTGTCATCTGCATACCCATAGATACTGGGCATCAGCAGATCGTTAATATGAAGTAGGAACACTGGCATTAGCCGACATTGGCTCAGATGAGCATCCGTCGACAACGACTCGGAGGAACCGTTCAGTCAGGAATTCTTTTACCCAGCCAGTCAGGCCAGGCGAAATGTCGTACGCTGGAAGCTTACTCAAAAGGCCAGCGTGCCATACCCAGTCGAAGGCCTTCGAGACATCAAAGGAAACAGCAATCGCTTCCCCATTTCTCTCTAAAGGGCCTCGCCCCACAAGTGAGTGGCATACACTAGTAGGTCCTCAGTTGACCGATTGCGGCGAAACCCGTACTGTCGGTCACTGAGGAGATCGTTACCTTCCAGGTATGCCAAGAGCCGCGAGTTCAACACACGCTCCATAATTTTGCAAAGTTTGGAGGTGATCGGAATCGGCCGATAGTTGGTAGGATCGGCGCGACTACTCTTTTTGGGCACGGGCTGCACAATGCCAAGCTTCCAGGACTTAAGCACTATACCAGTCCTAAATGAGAGGCGATACAAGAGTGTCAATACAGGAGACAACTCGGGTGCACATGCTTTAAGAACAATCGCTGGTATACCATCCGGACCACTAGCCTTATTCACGTCCAGACGACACAGTGCTCTCAGAACCTCCTTGTTCCGAATGTGAACCTCAGGCATTGAAGTTCCACAATGAGGTAAAATAGGTGGAGTAGCACTGCCAGCATCAAGACGCGAATTGGGGGCAAAGAGAGATGCAAAGAGACCTGCTTTCTCTCTAGCCGTATGAGCCAGTGTTCCATCAGGTCTAACCAACGGAGGCAGTGTGGGCCGACAGAAGTTCCCCGCGACCGATTTGGCAAGTGACCAAAAAGATCTGCTACCAGATGGTTGCGCAGATAACTTGTTGCCAATATGGGTAATGCGGTCGAAGCGAGCCTTCTTAAGCGCCTTTTTGTAGGACTTCGCAGCACGGTTAAAGGCTCTCTTCTTTGAGCTTAGATCCGGAGCTCCGGTCACGAGCTTCAACCCAGGTGAGAAATGCCGTGTGCTTACGCTGTTCAGCTTGGACACGATCGGCATTGAACCATGGGCGAGCCGAGCCACCGACGGGCACGTCATTAATGGGGATAATATACTTCATAGCTTGACGCACCACATCGGTTTTTTTTTTTTTTTTTTTATTGGGACAAAACCCGCCACACTTTTCCCAACCACTGCAACTCCTGAAAGCCAGAATCAACAGTGGCGACCGCCAGAAAAACGCCGAGCAATGAAGCTCGACGAGTCCCGGAGAAACGATTCAACTGTCTTGGGTCCCGCAACAAATTAATCAGAAAAGAATAGCGGAGGAGTAAGAAAAAAGATATTTTTTCCACTTCCCTCCATAACAAGCAGGAGACAGAACAGAACTAGGCCAATCGGCACAAAGGGACATTATTGCAACTGGGAGAAGCCCAGATTGCCAAACACCACGGAATAAAATTTGATTAAGTTAATGGGTCCTAAGTAGGTATTAGCTGTTACAATTGATTCCAATAATAGGTATGGCAAAAGCGCCTGAACGCACGGAAATTGGTTCTAGTTTCTACAAGGTCCGTATAATAAACGACTCCGGATGTAACTTGTACACTATCCAACATAATATTGCGTTCATTCTGCCAAAGAACACACTCCCACAAGATGTGATGTGCGGACTGTTCAATTTCACAGTTCGATGTAGAACACTGACACAGAGGGGAAGGAACAAGTTTAAAAGAATACAGTTTACTTTTAAAGTTGCCATGACCTGTGAGAAATTGGGCAACGCAGTGGTCAACCTCCAGCCATGTCCTAGCCAGCCGATCGCCAACGGATGGAAAGAATAGATGGAGGTGCCGGCCCTTGATGGAATTATCCCACCTACTTTGCCATTCGGATAAGAGGTCCTCCCAGACTTCAATCTGAGGTTTAAATAATCTAGAGATTTTATTAAAGTCGCGTTGTGTAACAAAATTAGTGTCCATGGCCTCCCCCCTCGCGGAGTAGTACATTGAAGCACGTCGCTGTACCTCAAGGTCGACTGGAAGTACACCAGCCAGTACCGGTAAGGCTTCAGTACTGACCGTTCTATACGCCTTGCATAAAAATATCAATGCCAAACGTTGGCTTTGAAGCAGTTTACGTCGTGCCGCCCCTATGCTGGCCCTATCGGCCCAAACAGGTGCACCGTAGCACATACATCCTAAGTAGGTAGCTCCATATATAGTTTTTAAAGTTAGGAATGATAGACCCCAAGTTGCTTTCGATATTCTAGTTAGGGCATAAAAGTTCCTTTTAGCTTTTTCACCAACTATTTTTATATGTTCTATAAATGAAAAATTCCTTTCTAAGATCATACCAAGATAGCATACGGATTGCTGTTTTTTAATGGGAACGTTATTAAATTTAATAGTAGGCAATGATTTAAGATTACCTTTTAGTAGAAGTTGATAGGTTTTATGTGGCGCAAACGTTAGGCGGTTACGATCACCCCACTGAGATATTAAATTTAGGCAAGTATTGGCCAAGTTCTCAAGTCCAGCTCGGGTACTTGACTGAATGAGCAGTAGGCCATCGTCCGCGTAACCAGTAAGTGAACAGCCGCAAGGAAGCGGGATCGCGAGGAAGTCATCAAAACCCAAATTCCATAAATAAGGACCGACAACTGAACCCTGAGGACATCCCATGGTTAGTGTTTTAGTACTAGAAAAATGACCGAGCTTAAGTACCGCGGAACCGCACCACATCGGTTATAGAGTCCGCACAGCTCGACGGATTGTCAGAAGAGAAGCAGATCTGCTGCCAAGGGTAAGACGCAAAGAAGTGGCGCATCTCATTCCAATCTGCTGACCTGTATAGCCACATTCGCCGTTCACCACGGCAGTCGTGATCTGGTGAGGAGAAGGATGATACAGACTTCACCAGACAGTGGTCTGAAGTTCCCAACGGCGAGGAAACTGTTACAACATATCTATCCGGACCAGTGGTCAGCAGAAGGTCCAAACAATTGGCAGAATAACCAACGACATCAAGCACCCTAGTCGCTTGCTCTTCCAGCTAGGAAAGGCCCATTGAAAGCTCGAAGCTTGGCGCCTCTCTCCCAGCGTGGTCAGTCCTCTGGTACGGGAAAAGCCAGTCCTGGTGGCAGGCGTTGAAGTCCTCTAGAGCGACGAACTGTGCGTCAGGGTGCCGGTGCAGCGCATTGTCAGCAGCCTCACTGAGGGGGTCAAATAATCAAGTTGTCTCCTGATCACCGCTGTAAACAATTTTGTCCACACCAGTGTCAACCAACAGCCATAGGGACGAGAAGTGAGGGTCACAGACCCCGGCACGCTGCAGGAAATGGTGCTTATGGGTATCCCGGGTAGCTGAGGTATGCCGCATCAGACGGACATCTGATCTGGGTCTCTGTCAAGAAAAGTAGATAGGCCTTCTCAGTCTCAAGGTGGTGATGTACTGCAGTAAAATTGGAGTGCAGACCTCGAATATTTGAGAGGTGCACTTTGAATGAGAGGACGTGCGTCCGGTGTGCAAACCTACTTTTCTTATTAAACCTTTTCATTTTTTTTTAAATTGAGTGAATAGGAAGTAAGACAGCGGTTGAGCGAGGTGATGCAGTGTTAAACCCAAACAATACGAACAACGATGCTGGGCCATAGGGAGATTGATCTGGAGACTGCGGAGACGCCCAAACTCCCCCAGGGATCGCCATCGGGTCCTCTCACCCGGTCGCCAACCGGCACGTTGAGGCCACCCTGGGATTTTTCGCAGTTGGCGGGGCAGCCTTTCGTGTGTGGCTGGCATACTACTTGGGCCCCCAACTACCTGCGGTCGGCCAGCGGAGCACCGTGCTTCTGATCCCGCTACCCTCCACGACCAAACTCCCGAGACAACATCATTTGGCGCATCGTCCTTGGCACACATCGCAACACAACTGCTCAGACCCGTCCTCCGAACGGCTTCACCAGACATCACGACACGACGAACCGCTTAGCGGCATGACTTTGTCTGGTGGATGGTAACTTATGCAGGAACAAAATACAAAAAAAAAAAGTGCTAATGTTAACCCAAGAATGAAAGTATGTTTTATAAATAATAATAAATAAATATATATATATATATGCGGACAAATCACACAGATTGAGCTAGCCCCAAAGTAAGTTCGAGACTTGTGTTATGGGATACTAACTCAACGATACTATATTTTATAATAGATACATATATAGATAAACATCCAAGACCCAGGTCAATCAGGAAAAGATGGTATTCAATCACGACCTGGCCGGAGATCGAACCCGGGACCTCCACGTCGTGTTGTTGTCGTCCAGGCGTGTTGACCGCTACGCCACGGAGACCGATAAAAGCTCTTTATAAAGTGTGAGTGAGCAGTGCTCACCCACACGTTATGAAAACCTGTATTAAGGAGAAACAGTCTGGTCCCTAAGGTACAATGACGTAAAAGTTACTAGACAACTTACAATTAATTAGACAACTAACATAATATAAGTAGGATTGGCTTATAATTCTACCAAACGGGCCCAGTGTGGGTTGGTAGATGTCAGGTAACTTAGAAGTTGATGTCTAGTGAAGCCGTACCGAGGACGGATCTGAGCAGTTGTGTTGCGATGTGTGCCGAGTACGACGCGCCAAATGTTGTTGTATTGGGAGTTTGGTCGTGGAGGGCCTTCAGATCAATCTCCCTTTGGCGCAGCATCGTTGGTCATGTTGTTGGGTTTAACATTGCATCACCTCGCTCAACTGCCGTCTTCCTTCCTATTCGCTCAATCTGAGTGAATAGGTTCTTAATAAACTAGCGCGCTTTACCATCAACGATCGCATCACTGCTTACCATCAGGTGGGATTGCGGTCAAGCGCTAGTTTATAATTATTAAAAAAAAAAAAGTTTTGGTTCTCCAACATCCAGTTTACTCACGATATTTTTATTTACCATTTTGAGAGCAGTGGTGATGATATAATTTACATAAAGCAAAGCTTGACTGTACTCGAACCTACAACCGGCAACAATTCACAAGTTGCGACTAAAACAGTATTAATTTATCTCGTTAATGAAAATTTTAAGAATGTAATAAAATGTCTGAATTATATCTTACGCCCTAGTCCATTCTAATAAGGGTGAACACCTAAAGAAGGCCTAGTGAAACTAAAGCTTATTTACCGCCTCGCGGGGTGGAAGGGCAGAAAATATACCGGTGGCTATTCTTTGCCTTTTGTTATAGAAAAGGTATTAGAATATTGTTGTTCTATTTGTAGGGGATTTAAAATGAAGTTAAAAAACAAAGTAACGTGATATTAATGATTACACATCGTGCTTGCTTTGATGACACTTTAAGTAACTGTCTATACTTACCTAATTTAGAATTGTCGATATATTGTACCTAAGTAACAAGGAAGAAGAAGCAAACTGAAAAGAAAGAAAAAGAGTTACTAAATTTTGTTTGTTGGTAATAGAAAAAAAAAATTGGCCCAGTCAGCTCACCCTTTCAGTACCTGACTATCATGAAATTCATTTTTATCGGCTCGTCATTTTGCTGTTTACCGGCCGATTGGCGTTCTTTAACCCTCATTCGATAGCGGCGACAACGCTCTGCAGTAGACAATGGGTCTGGACGATTTTTGGCCTCTTGTCTAGATTTGTTGCGCGGTTTTGTGCGAGGCATGATTCCAAAATGAGTTGCAAACGTCTCCCAAATTTCCAGTATCTGCTCCTCACGGCTGCAAATGGTCTTGAAATGTGCGCCGCGATGATATCTATAAAAAACCGTTCGAATAGGAAGATATCACCAGTAGTTCAAAAGTTATTAGCACTTTTATGGTTTTTGCGATAAAAAAAAATCGCAAATCACGGTTCCAGCACGGTTCCAGTTGCAGTCTTTTTTTCGATGACTAATTTCAAATTTCCAAATTTTTTCTATATATTCTTGATGGCGCCGAGACACTCTACAATTAGCACTAATTCAATACTGGATACGTCCGTCCGTTGCCGAGGTACAAGCGCTACTAAGTACACGATTTCGTGTCGGTGCGACTTTTTGCGTTACCATACATTACGAAACCCAAGACATAAAAATGAATTTCATGTCAAGACTGAGTTTTTTTTTAATGCCACTATTTCACCTCTGTACAGAGAGAGATGGAAGAAGGATACAGAGGCCTTTGCCCAGTGGCATTACATAACATAATCAGCTTATAACGTTTGCATTCCTGAGACATAGACCTCCTCTTGGTGAGAGGGAGTGGGCTGTAATCTACCACGCAGGCCCAGTGCGGATAAATGACAAATAAAAAAAATACTAAAACGTAAAATATTTTTACAGTGATTACATATTTTACTCATTTCCTCTGTTGTATTATTAATATACTTTTCACCTTTCGAGTAAGTCTTCCATCCCTATCATGTAAATGTAACACACGTTAGTTGTTTAAAAAAGGTCTCCACTTTTTATGCCAAAAAATACAACATTCAGATAGTGACCAAAGGCTGCCAATTTGTGATAGACCCGAGGGGTCACAGCATTTTTTGTGTTCCTGTTTGAGTTGCTTCGAAAGTTTTATGCTGTCCATTTACCTGGGCAAGCAGTAACTTACATGACTATAAACGGTTTAATACGACAATGTTTTTAAAGTTTGCCTACGTTTTAATTTCTAGAATTTTCTGGTTTATCTGAACTAACACGCTTTAGTCCTTTCATTTTAAAACAAAATTTGTGGCGAAAACTTTAAGGTCGATTCTATCAATTAAAACTTGACCTTAATGTTCTACTTGGGGACAGGTCCTACACAAATTTTGTTGCTGCCCTATACCCTTTAAGGGTTATCTTGTCACATAAAATTGAAGTTGCTGAACATTTTAATCAACGAACACTTAATTAGGCCATTGGTTAAATTCAATTGGTTTCGCTGCTAAAGGTGTAACGTTTTATCCTTTTTATCACTGCTGTCTGTATAAAATATTCTTATTTTGAAAGGTTGTCTTGTGAAAAAAAAATATTTTCAAGCGTAGCAGAACCCCCAAGGCTGATAGCAAATGCAAAATAAAAAAGCTAATTCAGCTGTTATAAATATTGCTAATCTTATATACTTATACGCTATCGCAGGTGTGTACACCACAGTAAAAAAAATTTGGGTTAATAGTGTGCCAAAACGTAAAATACATAAATAATTTTCGATTTTTTTTCTCGCAAAACTGTTAGTATTACAACGGTAAACGGCTTACGCAAAACGGCTTGTAAAACCAAAGAGATATTTGATTGAAATTGTAAATTCTTTTATTGTGTTTTGTTTTTCAGTTCAACGAAGATTCATTTTAAAGTCAGTATTTCATAAGCAACGGGTAGAACCCGGGCATTTGTTTTTTAACAAGTCTCCAAAACGCAACAATTAAAACAGAATTTTTTACAATTACCGGTGCATTTTCGGGGTTTATTTTTTTTTATTTATTTATTTTATTTATTTATATATAAATACCTCAACCTTAACATACAAATTTATATTATAAAATAAGTACTTCGCTACCTACTAGCACGTTCTTATACTGGTCTGTGGGATTTGTCCGCGGAAGCGACGGAAAACCACGTCCTGCGGCCAGAAGTCTTCTTCCATGATGATGGGCAGAAAACAATTCTGTATGCGCACCACGAAAGCCTTAAAGTTGACGTTGCGACGCGACTCCAGTAACTGTTACAAATACCAGTTCCGAATAACCTGAAGCGGTATAATATTCCAAAAACTATTTGTGTAAACTGCTTAAGCGAGGTTATGCGTCATTTTATTGAAAGATTTCCTATTTATTTATATTATTATATTATATTATATTTCCTATTTATTTATTTTGGACGTGTCTTTCTCGAAAGACACGTCCAAACCTTTTGTTTTCGCAAAAATGTTATATGAAATGGATGGATTCAGTCGCATTACCGTACATGTTATTAGACTGTTTCAATAACAGTGCTTAAGAATTTTGAATGTGGCATAGGTTTTTTACGGTACGGTACTGTAGAAAAAACGTGTCTGTCTGCAACGTACCATAGTGAATCATACAAAATTGACAAACGGCGTAAAAATCGCACCGTAGAAAAAACTTGTACGTTATTAATCGTCCATAATGATTCATGCAACACTGACAACCCGTGCCTTCTACACACGGTGAATAAACCGTAGATTTCACAGCAGTAGGTAAGTATTGAGGGACTTTGATCAAAGGAGATGCCTATGATAACCTAATAATAATATAACCTAAGAATAATCTATTCAAACTGAGTGTCCTATTTAAAATGAGTGTTCTATTCAGAATCTGTTGCATCATTTATTCAAAACTAGCTGCGCCCTGCGGTTTCACCCGCGTAGGTTTCGATGTTTTTTTATATGCTCTGCTCATATTGGTCGCAGCGTGATGTTATATAGCCTAAAGCTTTCCTGGATTAATTAGCTATCCAACGCACAAATATTTTTTTAAACTGGACTAGTAGTTCCTGAGATTAGCGCGTTCAAACAAACAAACTCTTCAGCTTTATATATCATTTTTTTATTTATCATTTGCTTGTTTTTGAGTGTTCTTTTTTAAATGAGTGTTCTTTTTAGAAGGAGTGTTCACTCAATGAGTGTTCTTTTTAAAATGAGTGTTCTTTTCAGAATCTGTTGCATCATTTATTCAACATGAGTGTTTTATGCAGTATCCACTATTCAAAATGAGTCTTTTAAAAAAAAAACCTCTATTTAAAACGATGTTGTGTTCAGTAATGAATAAATATTGTGTATCATTTAATATGAAACCCTATTTAAGATATATTTAAAAATTGGGCATTCGAAATTAATGAATTTTATGTTGGTTTTTGTTACAGAGGCTTACCTACCCTTTATAAATTATGTACAAGCATTTAGAACATACAAGACAAACAAGATTATACAAAAGGACCTTACGTGAATTAGTACGACGCAGAACATTGTGATTTTTGTGAAATAATTTCCCACATTCTGTTCATTCGTTTTTATTACTCAACTTCCTTTTGATATTGTACAAACTTTTACGACAATTCACGATTTAATTTTTCACGAAAGCTGTATTTGACATGTTATGGTTCTTATAAAAAGTATTCCAGAGTAGATGCTGCGTTAGGTGGTAAGGCCGCCTTTGTACTTTCTGTGTCATTTCCGTGCAACGTGTTTTTTTAAGTGCTATAAAAAGTATTGTAGCGGCAATGCTTTGTATGACAGCTAGCAAAAAATAAAAATGTACAAACAAACCTCCCCACCTCTTCGAAGTCATCGAGCAATAAACATAAATTATAGTAATTAAGTCTTTTAAAAACAAAACAAAAGAAAGCTTTATCTGAGAGCTTAAGTGTCTCGTGCAAGGTCAAGATCAAAATTGATTCATAATTATTTTTAATTACTAAGAAAACTCCTTTTAACAATAATATTATAATATAATTCAAAGGTTTATCTGGTTTCCATTTCTTACTTTGCGACCAAGTGTGGTCGCACTTCACTCAATATGTAAAACATACTGCCAGAATTTGCCAATGTTCATGTATCTGGTTTCTTGTAGTTATTATAAAAAAACGTCAGGCTGACGCGTGGTAGTAATGAGAATTCATATACTATGGACAATATGTAAATTTTTTTACAAAAAAAAAACAACCGACTTCCAAAAACACTACAAAGTGAAAAATAATTAATTTCGGAAGTCGGTGTCTTTGGTTTTTGTATATTAGTTTTTGACACCGACTTCCGAAATTAGTTATTTTTCACTTTGTAGTGTTTTTTGGAAACCGCTGTTTTTTTGGAAGAAATTTTTATTTTACACTTTTTAGTTGCGAAAAGTACTGTTCAGCTGCATCCGGTTAGACTGGATGCTGACGCTAAAATACTTAATGAAAAAACTTATAAACGTACTGGTTGCCCCTATGATTTTTGAAAGTTCCCCTTGATTTCTCTGGTCTTCCACCATCAAACCCTGATGTCCTTATTATGGGACCACCTTGGGAATGTCTTCTTTCCAACAGAAAAAGAATTATCAAAATTGATTCATAAACGACGAAGTTATCGGTGAACAAACATAAAAAAAGTATATATACGGTCGAATTGAGTAACCTTCTCCTTTTTGAAGTCGGTTAAAAAGGGAAGTGGACTTTACTAGGAACTTAAGAACCTGCGTGGTGTTCATCGATGAATACCTAACCTATATTGTCTAGGCTTTTCCCAACTACATATGCTGGGGTCAGCTATCAGTCTAATCGGATGACGTATGTATGTGATGACTGTAAAATATCTACGTATGACAATCTGGACCAACAGCTTAACGTGTTTTCCGAGGCCTATGTAGTATCTAATCTTTATAAATATACTATATGTAAAGAAAACCCTGTGCGACCCGTAAGGATAATAAAGGTTAGGTAAACACTTGACCAAATATAATATAAAATTTTACGTAATCATCATAGAAACAATACGAGTACTAACGAATTTTGATATAATCTTTTTTTCCCACGATTTAATTCCAACTTCCCCGAAATTTGGTAATTTTTAAAAAAGTGACAACACCAGTATTACTATGAGCGAATAGCGATGCGACCACGTGCCGCGAGCCCTGTCCCTCGCCGCCCGCGGAATGGTTGTTTACCGCAAATGTATTAAGTTACCTCTTTTTGCGAAATATTATTTATATTTTTAGGGGGATCTTTTTTTAAGTTTGGCCCGGCTTTGTATCCATTAGTAGAATCAGTTAGGTAGTAGTTTTCTTTACATATTGTATATAACTAGCGGCCCGATACGTGCTTCGCTACGTATAAAGGGAAATAATAAAAACAAATTTATTGGATCATCAAAAATATTTATTCAAACATATTTTTTTTTATTTTTTGTTTGCTAGCAATTTTAAAACTTAATCCAAAACATTTAAATTATTAAACAAACGACTGCGGGGGTACCGACTCTCGAACAGGCAATATACTTAAAGTGGGCCATTTGAAAAACATGATTCCTCCAAATTCAGACCACAAACGTGAAATGTTTGCCCTTGGGCTTTGTTGATGGACATAGCAAATAATAAACTCACAGGATATTGTAATCGTTAGAACTCAAACGACATATCAGTTGGGACCAAAAACTTTTCATTTTTTGTGCTAGGTTTTTTTCTATGGTTTAGGATTATTCCTATGAACCTGCATTGTTCGTGTTTTCATTATTATGGTGCTGACAATACGACAATAAAAAATGAAATTTTCAAACAAACTAAATCGCATAAAATTGTAAACGGAATAGAACATCCTTTAAAAATATTGGTTGACCTCCGCTCGGCCTCAACGTGCTTTTTTCGCGCCATTATAATTAAAGTTTGGTACCGCAGGATGCGGCGGTCATTAACCTGTAAGCGTTTCCTCATCAACATGTTTGACGTCCTCCGTGGCGCAGCGGTCAACACGCCTGCCTAAGACGTGGAGGCCCCAGGTTCGATCCCCGGCCAGGTGATGATGGAAAACGATCTGTTCCTGATTGGCCTGGGTCTTAGATGTTTATCTATATATGTATCTACTATAAAATATAGTATCGTTGAGTTAGTATCCCGTAGCACAAGCCTCGAACTTACTTTGGGGCTAGCTCAATCTGTGTCATTTGACCGTGTATATTTATTTATTTTATGTACATCATGTAGAAAATGTGAAATATGAAAAATAATTTCCTGTGACTAAGCTAATGGACATAATTATATGGTTTTTATGGGCCGACTGAGAATGTGTTGAGGTACACGATGTATAATTTATTGTCGTATTGTCAGCACCACTCTGTATAGATGAGTTGATGATCCACCGTTCATTGAGTTCATTTGTTACAAAAAATGTGATAAATGAAGGACCTCTCGACTGATTTTGTTCAAACTTCACATAAACCATCTACTAATTAGTCAAAATAAAGCCTTAACATTTAATTTGGATAGGTGAGTATAAAACTACAAAGAAAGTGGCATTGATTTTTATATATCTAATATATAAAATTCTCGTGTCACGGTGTTCGGCTTTAAACTCCTCCGAAACGACTCGACCGATTTTGATGAAATTTTTTGCTTAACCGGTATCTATAAGAATCGGCCAACATCTATTTTTCATCCCCCTAAATGTTAGGGGTAGTCCACCCCTAATTTTTTTTTAATTTTTTAGACAAAATTTTTAATTTCTATTTTTTTATGATACAACACACAAAAATACATACAATCCCCAATTTTCACCCTTCTACGATCAACCCTTATTTTTTAATAGCCATTTTAGTAATTTAATCTATTATTTATATGGCAAAACAACGTTTGCCGGTCAGCTAGTATATATATAAAATATATCTAAAAGAAAGTTGTGTTAGTAACACTTATGAACGGCTGAACCTTGCTGAGGAGGTAGCTTAGAACCAGCACCCTAACTCACTATTACTATCAATTGGAACCATTTTAAAGCATATTGCTAATCCATTGCTACATATGTTCTAAAAATCTATCTGCTCAGCAACGTAAATAACGAAATGAATTTTGTTGTATTGTCAAATTGAAATCCATTGCTACTGATAGTGTGTTACTCAATTACCCTGCAGGAGACAAACAGAAGCCTTTTTCCCGGATATATATTTATGAAATTTGGCATGTAGGTTGACAGGTGTACAGAAACGGACAAAGGGTACTTTTAATCCCGAAAAAAGGTGTTGCTGGCGAGGAAAACATCAATAATGTTATTACAATAATAGATAGCGTGTGTCTTTTGGGTTATGATTGAACTATATGTCATGACAGAACCTAGTAAGTTATTAAATGGATGTGAATTTTTGTACCTACCGTCTTATCTGTTAGTTCACTACTGGGCAAAGACCTTCCAGAAATTCTTTTCCCGCGCCATCTCTATCCAGCCCTCAAGATACGTATCCAGGTCATCTCGACATATTTCTGGGCCGACCTCGGCGGCGCCATCCATCCTCACGCGCCCATCGCGTAGAGATTTTTCCCCATCCATCATCCTACATACGGCTTATACCATAACTTTGTTATATTGAAGAAATACGAAGGTAGTATCAATGCTAATACATATAAATAATTTGCCAAGCGTAGCATTGTGTATTTTCAATCATTTCATTCAAATACCGTAAAATCACCATTATTATTATGAACATCTACAAAATGACTTCTCCAATGACCCGTCTTTATTTAGCAATCTATCTCGTACATACCAATAAAGGTAGCATGGTTTTTAAAATGTAATTTTGCCCTGTAATTACGTATATGTCGTACCTAGATGTAAAGATGAATGCGGGATGTACCCGTGTATACGCATAATTTAATTTGTAGCGGTACCTACAAACGCCACAAAAATGAACGACGCGTCATACTGACGTCACACGAATTCTACATCTCGCAATCAGAGTTTACCGTGCAATTAACATACATACAACTTGCCAATTTCAACCATCGGGCAAGTGCCCGCCAGACATAACACCCGTCTGGTCGGAGGATCCTCCCTTTTCTACGGAGGATGAGTGAGCTTCTTAAAATTTCTTCCGGAAAAGCTGATGTTAAATAAAACTCGTGTCTCTAAATTTAGGTACCGCCGTTTATACTTCACTTAACCTCTTAAGTCTACAAATAGATTTAACCCAGTTCAGTGGTTGCATTCAGATGTCACCACTTATCGACTAGTCTGGCTATTTTAAAAGATAGTTCAGCATAGTAAATTGTTATAATTTGCCTACTTCAACCTAATAATGCGACAAGAATCGCATCATCATCTCAGCGTTAATCCTATTCGCATCCGAAGATTTTGTTTCAGCTATGGAGTCTGGGGTCCGCTTTACCAGCCTAACTTCTTATTTTGGCGAACCTTCGAGATTTTCCGTGAAGCGACTGCCGTCTGACATCCACAACCCGAAGGCGATATCAAAGCATAGCAATTAGACCAATTGTTGGACTTTTGAGGGCTCCATCAACCCGTAACGGCTGCCACTAGATGTTTATATGGCAACCGGGACCAACGGCTTGACGTGCTTTCCGAGGCACGACCAGACCAGTGCAAATATTCATATTCTTGCCCACGCCTCCTTGCGCAGCGACCGCTTTCGCTACCGCTACACCACGGAGGCTGCCGAACAAGAATCGCGATAATTTCTTAAAATAGTAGCGCATTAGACTATACCGATAATTTTTATTTAGATATCAACTGATAGCTGTCACTATTGACATATGTATGGTATTAAGTCTTATTCTTTCTCTGTATGTAATTTTATGAAAGTTTTTAGTAAAATAAACTCCTACCGTTTAGTTTTGTTATTGAAACCGAACTTTAACCAAGTTTTATTTTCCACAGGTATCATCAGATGTTTAGAGATGTTAAACCTGTCACCATCGAGTTACCGCAACGTTGATGCGAGCGAACGGACGGTTAATACCAAGAAGGTGTATTCGCGGAGGCCTTGGTACGCTCCGCCGATAGATCCAGCGGAGATATTGAGATATACGCCAGGTAGGTTTCCATTTATTCTGTTAATCTATACTGTCTCACTGCTGGACTGGGCAAGGGCTTCTCCCTGATCCTTCCATGAACTCGTTTTCCGCGCCACCTTAATTTTCTCTCGTAGTACGCGTCAAGGTCGTCTCTTCATCTCGTCATTATCATTTTCTTGCTCTTATACCAATTTAATTGCGGTCGGCGCACCATGTTCATTTCTCTATAGTCTTCGGGTCATGGGTTTCGGTTCTCCATTGTAACCATATCAGTTTTCATGCAGTCCCCCGATTGTAGGATTCTTGCCATCTTGTAGGATTCTTTCTTTTACGTATAAGTCTACTTCTACAATTTAACTTCATTTGGCCGATAAATTCAAGCAAATTCTGCAGTAGGTACGACTACCATCCAACACACAAGAACACAGATCGGCTGTTCTATTTTTTAATATATCCTTTGAGATGTTCTTGAAGATAATATTTCTATTATAAAATTATGTACATCATATCTTATATCAATATCATATAAATAAGATATACACACATCAGCAATATCTAAGTATATTACATGAAAGACTTTTTACCTTAAAAACTATTGACAATAAAAAAAATCGTATATAAAATACTTTCTTCACCACCACCTCTTTCGAAGTTATAAAAAAAAAAACAAAAACCCATTTTGAAACAAAAGAATATCGAATAATCGAATTTGGCGGTCAAAGTTAATTCATGTTAAAATATAATAGTGAAGTTTCGAAAAATTAAAGTCGATCACACACTTTTTAATTCTAATTTAAACGTGTGTTACATTTATTGTTATGTCACGTCAACACCTGACAAGGAAAGAGCAGATTAGAGCTATAGGCATGTTGGAAGCTGGGCTATACAAAACGTGTTTGCTGAAACTCTGTAAACCGACCAAAATGTAATCTCCAGGTTATGGTCACGTTATTATGCTTGACAGAACCGCTGTCTTCAAAATTTTGTTAGGAGACAACCTAATATCACGCCTATGAATATGATTCAAATGCTACAATCTGACCACCAATTGTTGGTTAGCGACCAAACTGTTAGAAGATTACATGCTGGTCTTAATTCTCGCAGACCAATTCGGGTTCCAGCTTTGCGGCATGGCAATCGCGGGCAGATACTATTATGGGCTTATGAGCATTTTGCATGGGGTAATAACTGTTAAATAAAATATTTACAGAATTTTGTAAAATAAGATAAAAATTAAATACCCCTAGGCATTGTTGATTTGTGTATTAGAATATCGAAAAGACAAAATACATAATTTTAGTATTTGAAGCAAAAGTGGCTATCATCAATAATACGTATTAAGCACATCAGTCTTTATGTTCATCTTCGCTTTTTTTCCTACTTTCCAAAGAACTTTTTACTCACACATCGCGCATTTTTCCTCAACTTTTATACTTCTTGTTTGTGTTCTTTCTCTGCGTTATCATTACTGAAAATAAATGTATTTTCTTTTTTATCTTTCTCTTCAAATTGGCACTTAAAATTATTCTTTTATAGATACACTCTGTCTGTTCATAAAGTTTTATTTTTTATTTTTTTATGTCTCATCAGCCAGTCTTTTTATCGGCAACCAATAATTGAACCTGAAATCAGTGAACCTGCTTGGTCCCAGAATTAATATAAGTTGGTATTAATTTCGAGCACCTCTTTTACCAGTAGCCCTATGACTGTGTATATTATATTTTATTTTTGAAAAAGCTTTTCGCACAGAAAGAAGGAAATAACGTTAATATACGTATTTTTTTCCTTAGTTGTAACAATCCCGGATTTAAATCGCATTTTTGGAGCCCTAGGTTCTAATCTTGGTAGGATAGAAAATGTAATTGTATTCAAAATTTAATTATCCTAGGAAAGAGTAGTGTTTTTGAAGTAGTCCTGAACAAGGGATGATTACGTCCAATAGTGGATGTCTTTCGGCTGAAATAACGTTGATGATGATAATAATGTTCAGATAATTATGTAAATAATCAAATATATAACTACCTTTTAATTCTAACGGTTTTTGTGGGTATCATTACGTAAACTAAACACTAGCTAAGTGCAGATGAAATAATTGGTACCGCCAATAACATATCGCTGACTACACACAAGTCGAAATTGTGGCAATTAGAGTTAGTAATGAATTCTTGTTCTAAATTAGATACTTTATTTTATGCATTAAAGACCCAACTCGTTAGTTCACAAACTACTCATTATTATGTACATTGACTATCAGACTCAAACAAGCGACATATAAACAACCGGATGATGTAATCTCTAGTGCATTGGTAATTATGTATTTAACAATTGTGTACGTAAATTACTTAGGTACTCCATACAACTCAACATCGTTTGGGCCAATTCCACCTGATTACCTACACGCTTAATTCGGTGCAATTTGAAATTACAAGTAAATGTACAAGTACCTAGTACGCGTACAAACGACAAGCTGCTAACTCATCGCCCACAGGATATATTTTATACTGTTTCTGACGTCACAATTTTAGCACACCTACAGAAATAAGTAGGTACGTTGGTAGGCGCGTCATGACCGTATGTATCCAAAAGGGCTTATGTGAAAGCAATTTTAGATAAACGAAGCTATTGTTCGCAGGAATGGGGTAAGTAATTGATCAAATGAAGCACTGAGTATGCAAGGGTTTAATTTGTGAATATTGTCATCATTGAATATGGGCTTGATAGTAGTGGTTATTTTAGAGTAAGTAATAATATATGGTAGGTTTAGTGTGATGGATTGATGATGAGTTCTAAATTACTATTAAGTAGCTCTTACAAGTGTGAGTGCTTTAATAAAACTTTACAGACAATTCTAAAACTCTGCTGTTATTATTATTACAGCATGCACTTGGGTGACTTTGCGACTTAGTGTTATTTTTCATCGATGCGTGTCATATGAATCATAATCACCTGCCTAGCCTTTTCTGAACTATATAAGGGTCGGCTTCGCTAAAATTAAATGGCAGTGGGCAGGGCACATTGCTCGTAGAACCGATGGTCGATGGCGGAGTGGCGGCCACGTACCGGAAGACGCAGCTTAGGGAGGCCCCCAATAAGTTGGACCGATGACCTGGTAAAGGTTGCGGGTAGCCGATAGATGCGGGCAGCTCAAGACCGGTTAAAGTGGAAAGCCTTGGGGGAGGCCTTTGTCCAGCAGTGGACATCTATAGGCTGAAGAAGAAGAAGAAAAAGGGTCGGCTTCCAGTCTCACCAGATTCAGCTGTAATACCAGTATTTTACATGAAGGAATACCTGTCTGGCCTCCACAATCCAGTTGTACGGGTATTAATATAACTCTTAGTAAACTGGTTGTCAGACTTTCGGGCTTCCAACGAGTAACATCTGGCAAAGACCTACGAATAACAGCGGAGAAAAATAGCTCAACTTTTGTTCCGAGGCATGGACTAACTCCATATGTAAATATGGTCACCCAGAGACCAATCCCGGCAAGCGTAGCTTAATTTGATTAATCAGCGTGTGTGACTGTTATTGTTTATCCAATAGTAAATAGATACATCAGGCTTTGAATGATCTTCGAAAAAGTCAAACCTCGACGTGCGCTGCAGGGCATATGTCTCTCTTAACTTGAGCCAACACTTCGGGTACCTGCTTCCAGTCTGACCCCATTAACCTTTCTTTACATTATTAGCAACGTACGTATACTTACTGTTACCTCATAAAAGTATAATAATTACTTACAGTAAAGGAATACATCAAAAAAGTCTGTGTGGCGGTGTTCAATTCTTGTTCTTGAATCATCATCATCAGCGTTTATCCCGGTTGCATCCGCGGCTTTCGCGTTGGAGCCCGGAGTCCGCTTTCCTATACATTCTCCTCCATTTCACGCGATCTTTAGCATCCTGTAGTAAGAGCTTGTTGACACGCATGTCATCTTTTACAACGTCAAGCCAGCATTTCTTTGGTCTACCCCGCTTGTTCCGGCCCGGCGGGGGCGCCATGGCAAGACATTTGATACCCACGTAACGTGCCGGTTTGCATAAGACGTGGCCGTACCAGCGTAGGTGACCCTCCCACATTTTGTTTGCAATGTCACGAACACGAAGACTGCCACGGATGTGGGAGTTCCTGATGCGGTCTTTCCGCGTAATTCCATACATCCACCGCAGCATGTTCATCTCCGTAACATGCAGCTCCTGCTTGTGTCGCTCAAGCACAGGTCACGCCTCACTGCCATACAGGAGAACAGGTCAAATGATGGTTTTATAGACCTCTCCCTTAAGCTTAACCTGCATTTTGGGGTCACAAATGACACCTCACGCCATTTTGCCCAAGCTGCGGAAATACGTGACCTGACGTCGGAATCAATGTCGCCGGACGCGTGGAGCACAGACCCCAAGTATTTAAACTGGTCCGTGCACTTGACCATGTCTCCGCCTATGCGCACACACATGGAGTCTGTCTTGTTGCTGGCCAAGTACACGGTCTTCGCCACGTTGAGTTTCAGACCTCCGTTCTCAAGCGAGTCCTACATTCACACGCCGCACCAACCGTTCCCTGTCCGCATCCGCCAGCGCGATATCGTCAGCATGCATGAGTAGCCAGGGAGGTTGCTCATGTCAATCCTTGATGCTGTTCGACAAGACGTCTAATATCACGCTGAACAGAAATGGACTAAGGACGGATCTCTTTTGGACTCCGACGGTGATGGGGAAGGGTTTAGTGTCGCCAACAGTGGTCCTAACAACGGAATCGGAATTGAGGTACATGTCTCGAATTATGTCAACATAGGCTTCTGGTACCCTTTTGGACCTCAGCGCCCACCAGATCACCCCGCGAGGGACACAGTCGAAGGCCTTCTGCATATCTGGAAAGAACATATGCAGAGGCGTGTTCTTCGATCTGTATCTCTCCATTGTGATCCTTAGTGCGAAGATAGGGTCCACGGTTCCGTACCCTGAGCGAAACCCATATTGATACTCCGAGACAGCACACTCCTGCCCGATCCGGGAGTCTAAAATACTCTCAAAGATCTTCATGGTGTGGGACATGACCTTAATACCGCGATAGTTGCCACACTCCTGTACCGAGCCCTTGCCTTAGAAGACTGGAGTAATAATACTCAGCCTCCATTGGCTCGGGATTTTGCCGTTCAGGAGCACACGGTTCAGGAAGTTAGTTAATATGCCCACACCGCGAGGACCCATCGCCTTCCGTGGTAGAAAACGATCTTTTCCTGATTGGCCTGGGTCTTGGATGTTTATCTATATATGTATCTACTATAAATATAGTATCGTTGAGTTAGTACCTCATAACACAAGTCTCGAACTTACATACTTTGGGGCTAGCTAAGGATTTATTTAAAATCATAGGGGCACCTAGTGCTTTTCTAAGTTTTTTCATTAAGTGTTTTAAAGCATTACAATTTAGTAAAGTTCGGAGCTGATGATGGAGCCGGGAGACAGCCGAGGGAACTCCTCAATGATTCACATCAGCTGCCTCGTGTTTGTGCTTGATAAATTTGTATTGATAAGAACTTCACACCTAAATGAGTTGTGACTTTCATTAAAGCTGTGATAATGAAGACAATGGCCAATTAAGCGAACTCCTCAAAGGTTTACAATAGTTACTTTGTGTTCGGACTTAATTCATTTATATTGATGAAAACTTTGCACCCATATGGGTCAAAATGTAGGTCGGCAGTAGATCTGATAATGGAGCCGAGAGATATTCGAGGGAACTCTTCAACGATTCACAGCAGCTACCTTGTGTAATGTCTTGATTAATTTGTATTGATAAGAGCTTTATACCTAGATGGGTTGTTACGATCATTAAGAGTCTGATGATGAAGACGATGGACATTTGAGGGAACTCCTCAAAGGTTTACAGTAGCTACTTTCTTTTTGGACTTAATTCATTTGGGTGAGAACTTTGCACCCATATAGGTAAAAACGAAGGTCTGAAGTAGATCTGATGATGAAGACCATAAACAGCCGAGGGAATTCCTCAACAATTTACAACACTGAACTTTAACATAGAACAAACACTACCTACTCGTCATGCTTATGCAACAATGAATTAAAATCAAAGGACTGAATTTGTGTTATTTCATTGCGTTATTTCTAGCAATGCTCATACTTTCATTATGGTCAAATAGAAATTAAAGCAAACGAAATTACGTCGTTTGCTTGTGGGCCTTTTCCAATTATACTGGCGTCAGCGTCCAGTCTGACCGGATATTGCATTATTCAGATGTTTATTATAATTCTGCGAAAGGAAGCTTTGTGTAAATAATATTATAGTATGTGTATTTATTATTTATTTTGATATTCGGTAGTTTTTTTTTTTTTTATTTCTGCGAAACGACGCTATTGTTTTGACAAAGTAAGATACAACTTTGTATTTTTTTTTGTAACAGACATACAATTTACGTATTTGTTTTATTAAACGAGAATCGTAATATAATTTCTCAGTCTTGCCTGAGCCCAAAAAAACATCAAATCTTCTTTTTATGTAGGTATCAGTTCTGCAGTAATTTATTTGACCCTGATTACATTTTACCTTAAAATCTATACTAATATATAAAGCTGAAGAGTTTGTTTGTTTGGATGCGCTAATCTCAGGAACTTACTGGTCCGATTTGAATTACTCTTTGTGTGTTGGATAGCCCATTAAACCAGGAAGTCTTTAGGCTATATAACATTACGCTGTGACCAATAAGAGCGGAGCATAACTAACTCCACGCAAACGAAGTCGCTGGCGGCTGCTAGTAATAAATATTGATAAATTAAACTTTATTATATTATTATTTTTTTTACTTAGCTAACTTTCAATCTACAAAACTAACTTCAAACCCTGAAGTTACAGTCATAACATATTTAGTTGTAAAGGTCTAATCAATATAAATTAAATAAGCCCAAACACATGACAGTTGCTTCCGATGTGGAGTTCCCTTTATTCTCTGTCATCTCCATCATCAGGTCAGGCTCAAACCTTCACGGTTTTATAGTATCACCCGATATACACACGAGTATCGAGTAGTAAAGTTATCAGCAAACACACATAAATCGAATTGAGAACACCTTTTTTGGGAAGTCGGTTAAAAAATAAACACCGCAAAATTTTTATTATGAAGTATCGTCAACATTTGTTTTAGTTTATGATAACCAAAAGTATTTAAGCGCACCAATAAACAAACATAAAAGTGCCATGTCTGTTACTTCTATGGGCTATGAATTTAACTTGAGGTTTGAGATATCTTTATTTCTCATAAGAAATTAATCACTTACATGAGAAATTTTTAAATACTAAATTAAACAAATATTTAAAACGTACAGTAACAGTAAAACACTATACAGAAATAAAAATTAAAAATATGTAGGGTAGATTGCTAACAACACATGGAGCATGCACAACTAGATGTGGCATGTACTAAGGTGCGCTCGCTTGATTGAATATATGTAATTTTAAATGTTTTTTAAATATTGACATATACTTTTCGTTTTTAATTGTTTTTGGTAATTTATTGTACAATGCTGCACCTTCGTACATTACACTTTTTTTGCCATAGTTAGTGCGTGGTGAGTATAATTGTATATCATTAGCATTTCTAAGCCCAATTTTGTGTATTTGATGTTTTTTTGTGAAATGTATTTGTGTGTGAATGTTTTATTGAGTATCTTTCTAATTAATATGCAGTTATTGTATATGTATGTTTGTGATATATTCATTAGTTTGGTTTCATTGTATATATTTTTTTTTAATTTAACTTGTATTTGTAAGTACTACGTTCGCCAGACAGTACTAGTAATATTTTACGAAGTATTGTAGAGGTGGGGAGCGATGAAGAGGGAACAAATGCTCAAGGTCATTGGCTCAGCCAATGACCTTGAGCACTCACTGTAGCCTTGAAGACACTTAAATTGTGGTCCGACGAAAACCGCCGTTGGCAAATTGTTTCAGTCTCTCAATGTACGCTGTATAAAAACGAGGTGAAATGCTTCGTTTGATCGTTGTGGTGTCAACAACGTAAGGATCGAAACTCGTCGTACGATGGGTCGTCCGATGATGGAACGGAGATGGAGGAATTAAATCATGCAATTCCCTCGCACACTCTCCAAAATGCATCCCATAGAACACAGACAGGCTGGCTACTCTTTGTCTGTGCTCCAGGCTTTGGAGACCGTTTTGAGCTAAATCTGGGTTAGTTATTGAATTATGAACCTAATTTTTGTAGAAATGCAGTTCTTTATACAAAAATGACAGCTTAGATCGGTCGTAGTTTTCATTTTAGTATTAAGCACTTTGCCTAAATCAAAATAAAGTTCGAAACACAAAGACTGATTTAAAGGACTAGGCTAGAACTTAGGTTAGATTCGTTTTTATAATAATGAGAGAGACGATCACAGAATGTTTATAGTAAACCTTCTTGGTTTTGTATTTTCTAGTCCAATATTGACGTTCTTTCACGACCGAAATATCTTTTATCGAAATGAGAGACAACCCGATAACCACGTTTAAAAATAGATCGAAATCGTTACCAATACATCAAGCATCCAATAACACCTACTAAATTGCTTCCGGTAATTGGAAAACAATTGAGTGTTAATAAAAAGTGCCTTCTTTAAAAAGGTTCGCGTAATGCGAAACTTTTTAGAAAAAATCCCGCTCGGCCAAAGAGGCCGAGTCGAAACTTCTAGATAGGTACTAAACGCTTCTTATTAAAATATTACCTTGAGCATTTGTTCCCTCTTCATCGCGCCCCACCTCTACAATACTTCGTAAAATATTACTAGTACTGTCTGGCGAACGTAGTACTTACAAATACAAGTTAAATTAAAAAAATATATATATACAATGAAACCAAACTAATGAATATATCACAAACATACATATACAATAACTGCATATTAATTAGAAAGATACTCAATAAAACATTCACACACAAATACATTTCACAAAAAAACATCAAATATACAAAATTGGGCTTAGAAATGCTAATGATATACAATTATACTCACCACGCACTAACTATGGCAAAAAAAAGTGTAATGTATGAAGGTGCAGCATTGTACAATAAATTACCAAAAACAATTAAAAACGAAAAGTATATGTCAATATTTAAAAAGCATTTAAAATTACATACCTATATTCAATCAAGCGAGCGCACCTTAGTACATGCCACATCTAGTTGTGCGTGCTCCATGTGTTGTTAGCAATCTACCCTACATATTTTTAATTTTTATTTCTGTATAGTGTTTTACTGTTACTGTACGTTTTAAATATTTGTTTAATTTAGTATTTAAAAATTTCTTATGTAAGTGATTAATTTCTTATGAGAAATAAAGATATCTCAAACCTCAAGTTAAATTCATAGCCCATAGAAGTAACAGACATGGCACTTTTATGTTTGTTTATTGGTGCGCTTAAATACATTTGGTTATCATAAACTAAAACAAATGTTGACGATACTTCATAATAAAAATTTTGCGGTGTTTATTTTTTAACCGACTTCCCAAAAAAATGATTTAAAATAAAGGTATTAAATAAAACATCGGGCTTGTCATTTCTGATGGGTTAGGGAGAAGTCTACTTATATTGTAATATAACTACATGTCACCAGATAAATAAATAGAGTCAACTGCCATCAAGCCGCAGGCTAATTACGTAATACACTATTAATCTCCATGGGATTAATTTTGAAGCATATTTCTAATGCATTGCTTAAAAAAAAGTATCGAAAAATGTGTCTGATCAATAACGTAAATAACGCAATTAATATTGTTGAATTGCCTAAATGAAACTCTTGCTACTGATAGTATGTTACTCAATCACACTGCGGGCATAGATCCAGACTTCTAGCTATTACTGAAAATATCGATCTGATGCGCGGCAATATGTTGTTGGAAATCCCAACAACATATTGCCGCGCTGGGAATTGAACTCTTCTCTCTCATGTTTAGCAGTACTCCTTGCGACCTCTAGACCAACGAAGCAATATTGTTTTACGAGTATATAGGACAAAACCGTATTATAAATCGACAAATTATTGAAATACAGAAACACCGCCAAAGGTTGAGACAACGAAGTTCTTTAATCTGCATTTTGTCCCACTGTTGAGACAAGGCTTTCCTTTCAAACTTCACCTTATTATGCGATTTCTGACCATGATGGCCCTACAAGGGTTACCAGATCGCCACACTGTCCTCACCGTGGTCCACAGTGAAGGCGATGACCTCCCTCAGGTATTCAGTGAGTGACACAGTTAATGTTTTGCACGCCGGACCGTGCAAAACATTGTGTCACTCATCTTTTCTTCACTGCTGGTGAATTGAAGAAACCTGCTAGTTGCCACCACCTAATATTCCCTTTATTAGGTGGTGGACAACTAGCAGGTCCCTCCAGTACCATATTCGACTCAGCACTTTCTTCTGGTTGTGAAGACACTGCCGGTTCATCAGGTTCAGGCATAGAATCATTAGTAAATATGTAATATCCTACTGTATGAAAAACATGAAACATATTGCTGCTAAATATTAGTTTCCCAGAGGATTATCAAGGTTAAACTGTAACTTCGAATTATCCTAATTTCCTGTCTCTGGACTGGTTATATGTTTGATACATCAAGTTTCTTCCAGTTTAAAGGTCAAATTCTATTCGGAACAGAATTTTACTTTTGATTATAATAATGTCTTCTCAATACGATTTCTTTCAAAATCTAAATATGTACATATATGAAGGGTTTTAAGGGATAAATATTTTCTTCAAGTCTAGTTTGCATTCACTAAAGCACTGCAGAAGATACCAGTGAACATCAAATTCGATTAAAAATGTCACAAAAGCACATCCAGGAAGGAAATGGCTTCAACGTAAAAAACAACGTCAGAGCTACTAAAGTCCGTATAAGTTAACCACTACCATTAGCTAATTACGATTTCGATCTGATTCATTTTGACCTTTCTGTATTGAATATAAATAAAATGTATTAAACGGGTATAATACCAACGCATTTCTAAAATTACACTGATAGACAAAAATGACCTTAATGAAAGTTAAAAGTAACTAAATAAAAAACTGAGGAGGGAGATTTCGTTTAACAAATTTACTGTTTATCAGTGTTATTAATAGGCACAATTAGTCTTTCATTACTGGGTAGAAATAAGTAATAAACAGTAGGTATAACGTTCTGATAGGAGGATGAAACTCTCCGTTGGGAAACGTACTTCCCTAAGATTTAGTACTATTTGTGCCCCTTAGTTTTACCCGCATAACTTTCGAAGCCGTGGGAATTCTGGGATGAAAAATATATTTAAATTATATAAAAATATTTTTTATGTTAATCCTGGTTAGAAACCATTTGTGTTTCAAATTTCATCGAAATCCGTTCAATAGTTTTTGCATAAAATATTACATATAAACTTTTCCTTTTATAATATTAGTAAGTTTGCTTAAGTTATCATCATCATCATTTCAGCCGAAAGACGTCCACTACTGGACATAGACGGAGGCCTATGACCAGTAGTGGATATAGGGCGTCGCGGAGATGCTTGGGGAGTCCAAGGATCTCCGCGACGACTGGTCCTGCGCCTCCCGCATCCATCTTAAGTTATAACCAATAACATTTAAAAGAAAAACTTCTCAATTCCAATCATTTTGAAACATATTACTAAATCATTGTTATTTACATTGGAACTGCTCAACAACATAAATAACACATTGGATGTTGATGTACAATCAAATTGAAACCCATTACTACTGGTAATGTGTTACACAATTACCCTGATGGCAAATAGTCAACACTTCACGTATGATTTCTTCGGTGGTAGGCCATAACATCGGCCGCCGGCAGAAGTTACCACCCATCAGACAAAGCCTTGCCGCCAAGCGATTTGTCGTGTTCGGGCATGATGTCTGGTGAAGCCGTACGGAGGACGGGTCTGAACAGTTGTGTTGCGATGTGTGCCGGGTACGATGCGCCTAATGTTGTTGTGTTGGGAGTTTGGTCATGGAGAGTCTTCAGATCAATCTCCCTTTGGCGCAGCATCGTTGGTCGTGTTGTTGAGTTTAACATTGCATCACCTCGCTCAACTGCCGTCTTCCTTCCTATTCGCTTAGTTTTTCTGAGTGAATAGGCTCTTAATAAACTAGCGCGCTTTACCATCAACGATCGCATCACTGCTTACCATCAGGCGGGATTGCGGTCAAGCGCTAGTTTATACAGTAGGACCCCGATTATCCGGACCTTCGTTATCCGGATTCGCCATTATCCGGACTGCCAACCGTGTCGAGTTTATTCTAACATGAACGTGTCGGAACTCGGAACTGGCATAACGCCACGCCACTAGTGCCGTCGGCACCGTCCGTTGATTTTCGCTAATATGTATTTATTGGTTTTAATAAACACCTCACATTACATATGTATGTACGTACATACTATATATGTATGGATAAAGCCCGCTTTTCTTCATATATAGGATTATCCAGACTTTCGATTATCCGGATGCCTACAGAAAACAATTAGTCCGGATAATCGCGGTTCTACTGTAATTATTAAAAAAAAAAAATTGCTAGCATTTTGATGATCTATTATACGATTTAAAATATCTATATTATTATTGAATTATACTATCTATTGTCATCCAACATACAATACTTAGATTAAAATCAAAGGCATATTATTCTGTAAACGACTATTTAAATGATAAGAATAGCTGGTCCCTCTGATGAACTCAAAATAATATTTGTGTTCTTTCTCCGGAATTAGCGTACGAAACGTTATATGAGTTCATAATTATAATTGTCTTTTTTACATTGCATAAATATGTGAGCTGTCACGTCCTTTATACCTGGGGCTTTTATTTAGGTAATAAGTTTTTACTTATACATTTCCATTTTAATGACATTTTAATTATTTAATTTATATATTTATTTCTTTGCTGGTATTTTGGAGTGACTAACTGGCATATGGTAACTAACTTCATTTCAGTTGTGTTTTCTTGTGTTCATTACTATACATAGTATTGTATAAAGTCGTCTTGTTGTTAAATTGTGTGTGTGTGTGTGTGCTTTTTTTTAAATAAAGAGACAGCTGTGCTGCTGGTTAGTTTATTCCGCCACTTCTTCTAACCAGCGAAAGCACTAGCAATTGGCGAAGGTCGGGAGTTTTGGGGGGACTGTTTTATGTAATGTAGACATTCAAAAAGTGCTGATCCTTAGCCTAATTTGAATAAATCACTTTCGATTTTGATTTTCATTATTTAAGTTACTTGATCATATATGTTTGATGCTTCATCTTATTTTCACACACAATTAGTCGGCGCAACATGCCTTTATCCTCTATAATTCTCTTTTAGTCTCCGTCTCTTTAATCAGACATTTGTCATGTTTATTAATTGAGGATTACAAAATCATTTATCATAGTCAGATTATAATGTTCCCACTGCTGGCACAGGCTCGCTATTCACCAAACGGACGCAGTGCATGTTGTTAGATGTCAGACATGTCAACGAATTTTAGATTCTAGGACAAACCGTTTCCTTAACGATATTTTCTTTCACCCGCTTGTCAATCCACCAACTCTACGCCAATCTACCAATCGATATTGGTCCCGTGTATTAGAATACGGCCCACTCCCTCTCACCAAAAGGAATCTTGTGTCCCAGGGCTGCGAACATTATAAGCCGATTATGTGAAGCGCCTGTGTGCGTTTGAACCTACAAGCTACAACTCGTTAATAGTATCCATCACCATTGGGCCATCACTTTTCTGTAACATCCAATCGAGTCCAGCAGTGCTGAAGACGATGCTATACGTGTCCAGACTGCATCACTCCACGAAGGCTGAGGAGATAGTGGAATATCTGCGCGTCAATTCTAAATGGACTGTAAGGGTCGAGGTGTAGGAGCCGCGCCACAGCACGTACTTCAAGTAGTTCGTGGTACGTGTTCCGACGCATGATCTCGACAAGTTCCTGAAAGAAGAGCTATGGCCGAAGGGTGTTGTGTACCGCCGGTTTCGTGGCCGGCTGCGTGACACCAGTCAGCGAAACACGACGCTGATGATCCGTGTACAGTAATTTTAGTTGTTATGTTATATGTATTTATAGTATTTTTAAGTTTTAATAGTAGTTTACAAGTATTTTTATGTTATAGTTTGTATTGTATTTTCTATGGGCCCTGGTGGCTTGAATTAAATAAATAAATAAAAACATAAAGCGGCAATTTTCTTTTCTATGTAGGTATGTACGTAGGGGGTCAGATTAAAAAAAACAAAACACTTTTGTTAGCCCAGTTTTTGAGGAACGTAATAGGCTATTTGACATCAAGCTGCGAGCGTCCGGGCAAGATGAAAATAAAAACTTTTTAAAAACTTTTTCCAAAAAAAAAAAAAAAAAAAAAAACAAACAAACGCCTTCCCAAAAATATATATATATGACTATGGTGTCTTTGGTCTTTGTATATTCGTTTTTGCCACCGACTTCCGAAATTAGTTATTTTTCACTTTATCGTGTCTTTTTTTTTGATGTCGGTTGTTTTTTTTTTTTTTTTTTTGGTAAAAAAGTTTTTATTTTACAATTTTTAGTTGCAAAAAGTAAGTACTTTTCAGCTGCATCCGGTCAGACTGGACGCTGTCGCCATTTTGTTTAATTTTTACCCGTAATTTTTGTTTAAATACCAAACTACTGAACCGATTTTTATAAAATTTCTCTAGGACTGGATTGAATGTATGAGCATTGCTAGAGATGACACGATTACGCGACTTAAATTATGTCCCTTTTTTTGATTGTCTCATCAGCATGGCGAGTAGCAGTGGCTAGTAGTTGTGTCCTACGTTAAACTTCAATGCTATAAATTGTTGAGGATTTCCCTCGACTATCTATGGTCTTTATTATCAGATCTAAAACTTCTCATTAATATAAGTGAATTGAGTCCTAATCAAGGTTCGAAAATATCCGATATTTATAATAAAAATCAAAATATCGGATATTTATGATATATATCCGATATATATCCAAAATCGGATATATATCCGATATTTATATCCATTTTTAAGACTGTCATTTTATTATCTTATTACTATACGATTTGCACAGGTACATGACAATTTATTATTATGAATTATTATTACAATATAAAAAAACATATTTTTAGTTTTTATTTAATTTTAGCAAAATAAACATAAAATCTTATAAATCTTATAATAAAAAAAAATCTTATTATATTAGGGAAACAAAATTAAATATCTTAAAAATCCTAATATTTGTACTCAGTTGAGTTATAATCAAATAACAAATCAGTCTTTTCCTAGTCATCTAAAACTGTCAAATCGCCTGTTGACATTCCTAAAGGATTAACACTTCACTTCACTTTTAAGGGGTATGTTTATAGATGATAGAATTGAAAAGTATTTTGGCTCTTTTACGTTGCACCATTAATATTGATCGCAGTACCTACTTGGTAAATTCGAATTATTACGGTCTGAAGACAGAAAAACGATGAATATGCTAGCAGCGCGTCGGTAAAAGTACTTAAATGCAATATAGTAAATTATGATATGATATATATCAAAATATTTTTTTGTGATATATTTATTTATTTATTCATTTATTCATTAAGCATGGAGGACTTACAGCTAAACAAATCAGTTAAGAAACAGTAAGATGGACTGACAGCCAATAACAAGTCCTCACTTATAAATTACAGATTATTAAAAACATCCTATGGACACTAGGTAAGTGAGTACGCGAATAACAAAAACAAATTTTTAATTGATTAAATGAAAAAGTTACGACTTAAGCACCTCCTAACCAAGGACACACTACTCAAAAATGGATCTATATCATGCTGCTTACACAACTTGTTTAAATTTCTGCTTGCACGCACTATATATGAATTCTGACGATAATTTGTTGAGGATAATGGCACACGCAAAGGCGGATTAAATCTTTTTGACTTCATAGGGGTATTAAAATAAAATTTGGACAAGATTTCGGGACAGTTTATACTACTATTAAAAATTTTTAACAAGCAAACGCAGTCAGAGATCTCGCGACGACTAACTAGGGGTAATATAAGAAATTTTTTGCAAAGGTTAAGGTAATTTTCAGACTGATATGGTATTTTTTGATTATAACACATTTTATAAATCTTTTTTTAATGTTTTCTATGCGGTTAATATATTTGTGATAACATGGGTTCCATATTTCAGATGCGTACTCCAAGTGGCTTCTTACAAAAGTACAGTATAGAATTTTTAAAGTTTTGGCTTGAGAGAAGCACTTGGATAACCTCATTATAAAACCCAGTGATCTGGATGCCTTCTTAACAATTGCATCAATGTGCATTTCAAAACTGAGCTTAGGGTCGTGGTGAACTCCCAGATCACGGATGGAGTCTAATCTGGGTAGAACTTGATTACCTAGGGTATATGAAGCTGTGATAATGGAACGCTTTCGAGAATACGTAATAACCGAGCATTTCGCGGGATTGAGATCTAAACTACTACGCTGACAATAGTCCTCAAGACGACGTAGGTCATCCTGGAGTGCATAAATCTTCATATCATCAGCGAAACAGAGTAGATTGGATGAGGTCAAGCAAGAGTCGATGTCGTTAATATAGATAATAAAAAGCAAAGGGCCAAGTAATGAACCCTGCGGCACACCACTAGGAACAGGAACCCAGCTCGAAATGTAATTATTGACTGCCACTGCTTGAGACCTGTTCACAAGGTAAGATGAAAACCATCTGAGTAGGTCCCCGCGTATTCCCATACTATTTAATTTTGCAATTAGGATACTATGATCAATACGGTCAAAGGCCTTACTATAGTCTGTATAAACGACATCGACCTGCACACCGTTATCCATGACGGCAGTAATAAAATCGTTTAGGAGTATCAGGTTCGTGACAGTAGACCTACCTTTCAAAAAACCATGTTGAAAAGAGCTGAATGAATTTTTCAAGGCATTATAAACCTGATTATAAATGATTCTTTCAAAAACTTTTGCTATAATGCATAATTTAGATATAGGCCTGTAGTTTACAACCTCTGTTTTAGCACCTTTTTTATGAACAGGCGTTATGAAAGCAGACTTCCATACTTGTGGAACAACACCAGTCGATAAAGACTTTTTAAATAAAATCGAAATAGGTTGGGCAACCGAAGGCGCACACCGCACAAGAAGTTTGGATGAGATATAGTCAGGACCGGGCGCTTTAGATGTGTCTAATGATCGTAGCAAGTTGACAATTTCTTCAGTATTGACAATAATACCGGAGATGTCTGATGATAGATTCGAAGATTCAGTAAAAAGAACAGAAGAGTTAGGATGATGACGAACAGTGGGATTTAAAAAGGTAGAGTGAAAATATTCAGAAAAAGCTTGACAAATGGATTCCCCAGTTCTGAAAGTATCATTGTTATAGTTCAGGGTGCTTGGCATTGCATTCGAACTATAACGTTTTTTTACAAAAGTCCAGAAGTATTTTGGGTTATTTTTAATTGATAATTCAGTTAGATTTATATAGCTTTGGTAACATTGAGATTCCACATCTTTCACTCTTTCACGAAGAAGCTTAAATGTTAATTCATCAGATTTGTTACCGTATGTTTTGAATTTTCTTAAGTATTTATATTTTTCTTTGATTGTTCTAATAAGTGCGGAACTATACCAAGTTGGGTACTGTTTGTTTCGAGATAGTTTCTGCGGAATATATTTATTCTGTAAATCAAGAATAAAATGGTTAAAAAAGGTCACCGAATCATCGACTGACCGAAACGAGAATTCAGTTTCCCAGTCAGTTGCGCTAATATCTTTGTTAATTGATTCATAATCTCCTTTATCAAATAAAAATTGATTTCGAGGGGCAGATTCGAGGGGTAAAGTCATGAACAAATCCAGGTTAATTAATAATGCTGGGTGATAGTCATCAATAGGCACCAATGGGGTAGAACATTCAGTAACATTTATTAATTCCTGGGAAAGCACTAGATCTAGGATTCTACCATGTTTATTAGGCACGACGTTATACTGACCAAATCCAAGAGTGCATAATTCGTCACAAAGTAAGATTTCGTCACTACCTTTAGGATTAGATGGAACTAGTGACAGATTATTATCTGATGGGACCCAGTTAATACCACTCATATTAAAATCACCAATAACGAGGAAGGTATCAGAAGTATTATTAACTACTGATTGGTTTAATTTAGAAATGAAATTAAACAGTTGTAAAGAAAAAGAAAGACCTAAGTTTTGTTGACATAAGTAAATAACACAAATATGCAAGGTAATAATATTCCGTAGTAGAATTTTTAAGGCGTATGGATAGCCAGAGGTCCTCTGCGGTAGAATGAAAATTTGGTTGGCTGATAACTGATAATTCCCTACGAGTAGCAATAAGCACCCCCCCCCCCCCCCCCCCACCACGCGATTGTCCGGTTAGAACGCAATCTCGATCACGACGCCAAACGATATATCGTTCATCAAAAAAACTCAGAATTTAAGATCCCATCCAATAACCAAGTCTCAGTAAGCACTATGACGTCATACGAGCTAAGTAACATTTGACGATAGAAAGAATGAGTTTTAGTTCGAAGACCGCGAACGTTCTGGTAATATATTTTTAAGTTATGGAGCGCCATGGGGAATGTAGTCAATAATTGAATATGAATCGTTACAATAAACTGTAATAAAACAGTTTATTCTATTATAATGTGTAATATTGTATACTAAAACTATAAACGTGTTAAGAGGGTACACTCTAAAAAAGTATGTGCGAGAAAAATATTCATAGAGCAAGTAAGAAGTTATTGTGCGAATAAGCAAGCAGTAATGCGAAGTGCGTGCAAGTGCGAGCGAGCCAAGCGTATTGACATGCGATGGAGCTTTAAAGTAAACAGCGCGATAAGAAATGTATTGGAATTTTTGTGCTAAACAAAAGAGAGGTGGCATGTTCGTTAGTGTAACTGAGGTGTTAAACATTTGGTAAGCAAGTACGAAGATACAATATATCAAAATAGCTATGAGCGATTGCGAAAAATAAAACAGTGAAACAAAATTAAAAAAAAAAACGAGTGTGCTTATGACCACACGACTGAAGTGAAACTTCTTTTGCACCATCTGTATGTATATATATATATATATATATATATATATATATATATATATATATATATATATATATATATATATATATATGTGTGTACAATATATACATGTATACACATATACATATATTAATTTTCTATAAATATTTAAATTTATTTCATGCTTTCATTTATAAATTAATATTTTTGCATAGACCTCTAATTTAAAAAAAAAAAAAAGTGGATTCCCTCGGGGCCAAAAGGTCGGGCTCTTCCTCCTGAATCAGGGGACCCCAAACTCGGGTAGTCCACGACCTCTGGTTCCCGAGATAATCCACGGGGGGGTGAGGTAACTAAAGGGGGTCGGGGAGGGGGATAGGTTTCGTGGGATTGCGGGGGGGAGGGGGAGGGGGAGAGGAGGGGAGTGGATTCCTTCAGGGCCAAAAGGTCGGGCTCCTCCTCCTGATTCAGGGGACCCCAAACTCGGGTAGTCCACGACCTCTGGTTCCCGAGATAATCCACGGGGGGGTGAGGTAATCAATGAGGGGGGTCGGGGGGTGTTCGCAGCGTCATGTTCTCGAAGAAATTCATAGTTCTTAATCAATCAAGGTACTTAGCTTAATAATTGAGCTTATGAGGCTCGAAAGCAATTTGTACTTTGTGTCCAATTATCGTATTGTGACGATATCTTAAAGCTTCTATACTTTCAATTATATCAGAAATGTTCAGCAAAAATATATAAAACAATATAAAGGCCAGAACAGAACGAAATTTATAAATTTATTTGTGCACTTAGGTAATCAATTGTTAACAAATCTTAAAAAGATCCAAAAAATATATATTGCCTTCGGCGAGATGCGAACTCACAACTTCATACTCGACTCAATTGTTAACAAATCTTAAAAAGATCCAAAAAATATATATTGCCTTCGGCGAGATGCGAACTCACAACTTCATACTCAACAGGTCATGCAATATTTACATGAGCCAACTCCTTGTTTGTATTACAGACGAAATAGGACTATACTCTGCTTCCGTTCGCCTTCATCATTTTTTTTCCTATCATTTTTCGTAACGCTTTCGCTAGTTTACTTCCCAAGTCAAGCGTGCCTAAAGAAGTTTCACTTCAAAAATACTTAGATAAAATAAGAAACACGTTATCTCTCGTTTCGTCTTGTTTAAATCTGATTCTTTTCGAATTATAATTACTTTAGAATTAGCATTTTTTAGAATGTGAATTTTACCGTGCTTTACCCATACGAACTCGTAGTGCTTCTCTTTGGCAATGATCTTAACCTTACTTAAAAGCTTCTTATACTCCACGCTCAGGTGATCATTGACGTACACACGCTGAGATGTACCATGGAACCCGATATGAGATGTGGATAGATCCTTGACGGCACGTGCAGCT
Source organism: Sesamia inferens (assembly GCA_037179545.1). Taxonomy (NCBI): domain Eukaryota; kingdom Metazoa; phylum Arthropoda; class Insecta; order Lepidoptera; family Noctuidae; genus Sesamia; species Sesamia inferens. The sequence goes on along the minus strand of CM073938.1, from coordinate 15,392,836 downwards.
GCGATAAAATCTTCTTTCACATACCGATTTAAAAAACTCACTATTATTAGTTTTTCGTTAGAGTTGAAAATAGGAACCCTTGACACATAGTTCACCTGGGATTTAGGGCAGCTATATAATTAACCTTTCGGCCGATCGATTCAATTATGGAGAAGAGATTTTCATCTTTTCTCGTAGGAACTCCTTTAATTTCGACATTGTTCAATCGGCATCGCTGTTCATAAGTAGCAAGATCACGCTTCACCATCACCAAGTCAGTCTGCAGGTAATTGACTGTTTCCTGAAGTTTATCGAATCCTAAAGCCTTAGCTTCCATCTCCGCGAGTCGAGTATCAAAATCATCAAGTCTACCATTCACATGTAACTTTAAGCTCAGCAAACTCCTCCTTGATTACCCGGATATCATCTACCAAGTTTGGTAAACTCAGTAATTGACGCTTCATGTCACGAATCTCACTCAGTATAGTTTCGAGAGAAGCTGGTTCAGGAGTAAGCAGAGCTGGTGACGACGATCGGCAAGTGGGGCACTTCCATTGAGCCATTCTAACGGCACCAAGCTTCCTCCATCCGGTTTCGGAAATGTTTGCACATTCAAAATCCAAATGTTTCCTGCAGCTCCCGCATTGGACTCCATCATTGAACTTTACGTTACAAGCTGCACACGTTTTCATAATTGAAGTACTAAGTGTAATTAAATATCGAAGCAAAATAAAAACTTATTGCAATGTAAAAGCTAAAAAAGGTTGACGATCTATTATTCCGAGCGACGCGTACTGCACTAGTAAGTGTCCACAGACGAGTGATATTATATCACAAAAAATGTTTTGATATATATCGGATACATTTATCATGATATATATCAATTGATATATCTCTCGGAACCTAGTCCTAACACAAGGTATTTACTGTAAACTGTTGAGGAGTTTCCAGAACTGACCTTTGTTTTCATCATCATCTCCCTAATGGCAGCCACAACCCATCTAGACGTAAGGTTGTTATCAATACAAATTAATCAAGCACGAACGTAACATAGCTGCCGTGAATCGTTAAGGAGTTCCCTGACTGTCCCTCGGCTCCATCATCAGATCTACTACAGACCTTCGTTACAACCCATATGTATGCAAATTTCTCATTAATCCATCCGTCCAAACACAAGGTAGCTACTGTAAATCGTTAAGGAGTTCCCAGAACAAACATTTGTCTTCATCATCCGCCCTTTAATGACAGTCACAACCCATCTAGCTGTAAAGTTTTTATCAATACAAATTATTCAAGCACAAACACAAGGTAGCTGCCGTGAATCGTTGAGGAGTTTCATCGCCTGTCTCCCGGCTCCATCATCAGATCTACTACATGTAGTAGTTTATGGTTATTTAAAAAAGAAATCCAGACTGTCGTCATATAATTGATATATGTCAATCTACTAAAAGTATTCGGTTCCATTTTATTAGTTAAATAAAACCTAACATTCGGGTTTACTCATGTATTTATTCAACAATTTATTTAACTAATATTTATACACATTCAACAAACGCAATGGAGAAATTTTTGAAGCCGGAGAGATTGGAAGCGGACCCGCTTGACAACAAAAATTCTGCGCTCTGGTTACACTGGAAGAAAACATTTATTATTTTTTTGGATGCAGTCAATGCAACGGAAGACGAAATACAACTTAAGCTGCTTACAAATCTAATATCGCCAAATATTTACGAACACATAACCCGTGAAGAAACCTTTTCTTCAGCGATCTCTTTATTAGACACTTTATTTATCAAGCCAAAAAGTGAAATATTCGCTCGCCACAATTTGGCTTCTCGTAAACAACAGCCGAACGAGACAATTGATCAATACATACAGTCTCTGAAACTTTTATCCAAAGAATGTAGTTTTTCGGCGGTAACTGCAAGTCAATACGAAAATGAATACATACGTGATTCTTTCATCTCCGGCTTAGGTTCTCCTACTATTCGACAGAGACTCCTTGAAAATATGAAACTCACTCTTGACGAAGCCCACAACCAAGCTCGCTCTCTCGAATCTGCTCAGATCCAAAGTCAAAGTTTCAACAATTCACAAATTGCTTCTACAACAGATACTCCATCAACCGCTACTACTTCGAATCAAAGTCGAAAGATTGAACCTCCTAAATCACAAAGGAATGATAAATGCTATTTTTGTGGTAATTCACGTCATCCCCGTCGGTCATGTCCAGCATCTCAGGCAACCTGCCTCAAGTGTGGTAAACAAGGTCATTTTGCGAAGGTTTGCAGAAGTAGCAGTGTGAACGCTGCTATCACTTCACTTGAGGAAGATGAAGACATCACCTCTTGTTTACTGTTGGCAGCCAATGGCATCAACAAATGCAAAACTCAAGTTGCCATCGACGGAATATCACTCCAGGCTTTGATCGACACAGGAAGTACTGGAAGTTTCATTGATGAAAATGTTGTAGAGCAGTATGATTTGAAAACCATGCCTTGGAGACAGGAAGTATCGATGGCATCCTCATCACACACATCACAAATAACTAAAGTATGTTCAGCAACACTGAAGATAAACAATCAAGTTATACCTGCAATACTATTTCGAGTCATGAAAAATCTTTGTTGCCATGTCATACTGGGACACGATGTTCTCGGAAAGTACTCCGCACTAGAAATACAATTTTATGGACACCATCCTCCGCTTAGATTATTTGCATTAGAAGAAGCTAACATTGAGCCTGTCAATTTATTTCCAAATATGTCATCAGAATGTAAACCTATCGTAATAAAATCACGAAGATTTGCAGGCGAGGACAGCAAATTTATACAAGAAGAAGTCAAGAAATTACTGCAAGATAATATTATAGAAGAGAGCACTTCGCCCTGGCGTGCCCAGGTCCTGATCACATCAAACACAAATCATAAAAAGAGAATGTGCATTGATTATTCACAGACTGTCAACAGATTTACTTACCTTGATGCATACCCATTACCAAACATCGAAGAAATCGTAGCAAAGGTATCTAAATATAGAGTATTTAGCAAAATTGATTTAAAATCTGCTTACCATCAAATTCCTATTATACCGGAAAATAAACCATTTACTGCTTTCGTAGCGGCTGGAAATTTATACCAATTTCGTCGTATTCCGTTTGGTGTGACCAACGGAGTGGCTTGTTTTCAGCGCGCCATAGATTCTCTCATTCGGAAGTCATCTATTGAAGGTATTTATCCGTATTTGGACGATATTACCGTCTGCGGAAAAGATCAGAAAGATCACGATGAAAAGCTTCAAAAATTCATGGAAATTGCAGATAAATTTAGACTTACAATAAACAAGGACATAAGTGAATTTTCTATAACTGATTTAAAGATTCTTGGTTACAATATAAACAATGGAGTCATTAAGCCAGATCCAGAACGCCTACGGCCACTACGTGATTTACCAGTACCCACTAATTCAGCATCATTAAGACGAGTAATAGGATTATTCTCTCACTACTCAAAATGGGTTGCTGATTTTTCTTCCAAATTACATCCATTAACACAGGTAGAGACATACCCTTTAAACGCAGAACAAGTGAAGGTTTTTGAAGAAATAAAAAAGATCATTTTGAAATCGTCTTTAGCAGCAGTTGACCCCACAGAACCGTTCACTGTAGAAACAGATGCCTCAGATTATTCTATCGCGGCTTCTTTGACACAAAATGGTCGACCGGTAGCATTTTTTTCAAAATCTCTTAATGAAAGCGAGAAGAAATATCCTGCAATTGAAAAGGAAGCATACGCAATTATAGGAAGTCTTAAGAAATGGAGACATTACTTAATAGGTCGTCCATTTTATCTAATAACCGATCAAAAGTCAGTAGCATACATGTTCCAAGGTCATGCAAGTAAAATAAAAAACGACAAGATCCAGCGATGGCGTTTGGAATTATCAAACTATAAATTCGATGTCAAATATCGCCCTGGACATCTTAATGTTGTAGCTGATACACTATCAAGACAAGTATGTGGAGCCACAACAGAAAATCGCCTTCAAGAATTACATAAATCTCTCTGTCACCCTGGTATAACACGACTTACACACTGGATAAGATCTAAAAACCTACCGTTTACCAGTGACGATGTCAGAAAAGTTGTAAACTCTTGTCCAACTTGTGCGGAGATAAAACCAAGGTTTAATAAAAATACTGGTCTATTAATTAAAGCAACTACGCATTTTGAGAGATTATCTTTGGATTTTAAAGGACCATTGCCATCGACAACGAACAATAAATATATTTTAACAGTAATTGATGAATATTCAAGGTTCCCATTTGCCTACGCATGCCCAGATATGAGCACGGAGACGGTTATTAAACATCTTACTGATATTTTCTCAATCTTTGGAATGCCAGCAACCATTCATACAGACCAAGGGGCGTCTTTCATGTCAGCTGGAATTAAAGAATTTCTACATTCTAAAGGAATATCTACAAGCCGATCTTCCCCTTATAACCCGCAAGGTAATGGACAGGTAGAACGCCTTAACGGAACTCTCTGGCAAACAATACGTCTTGCACTAAAAGACAAAAATCTATCAATAGCTAAGTGGGAGAAAGTTATTACTCAAGCACTCCATTGCATTCGGTCACTTCTATGTACGTCAACTAATACTACTCCTCACGAAAGAATGTTTAACCATCCACGACGATCGTCTTGGGGACAATCCATGCCGTCGTGGTTGCAACCAGGAAAGGTTCTCTTAAAGAAATTCGTTAGAGCTAGCAAATATGATCCAATGGTAGAAGAAGTTGACCTTCTGGAACCTAATCCATATTACAGTTCCATAAGATATTACAGTTCTAATGGTAGAGAATTGACAGTTTCCAATCGTCACCTTGCTCCTAGAGGCGATTTAATTCTGCCGGATCATCGACTTGCTACACCTAATATTATACCATCTGATAATGATAACAACGCAAGCCATGAAGATAAAGCAGAACAGCAGATAGAATCTACAATTACGACAGATTCGGATACGTACAATACGCCTCCTTCTTCCCCTGTTGCTGATGAATCGTACCACTCAACACCAGTAGTTGAACCGCGTCGTTCTAATCGGTTTAAGCGACCTCCAGCCTACCTGAATGACTATGTTCAAGATTAAGAAAGGGGGGAAGAATGTAGTAGTTTATGGTTATTTTAAAAAGAAATCCAGACTGTTGTCATATAATTGATATATGTCAATCTACTAAAAGTATTCGGTTCCATTTTATTAGTTAAATAAAACCTAACATTCGGGTTTACTCATGTATTTATTCAACACTACATACCCTTATTAAATTATAGTCTTTTAAAATACCTAATGAGAAAACTTACAAATGCACTAGCCGTCCCTACAATTTTTGAAAGTTCCCCTTGATTTCTCTGGTCTTCCACCCCCAAACCCTGATGTTCTTAACATGGGACCACCTTGGGAATGTCCTCTTTCCAATAAAAAAAGAATTATCAAAATCGGTTCATAAACGACCGAAGTTATCAGTGAACAACATAGAAAAAAAAGCATATATACGGTCGAATTGAGTAACCTCCTCCTTTTGAAGTCGGTTAAAAAGTAAAAAGAATACTAAACATGACATACTTAAAATGACAGCTGCTCTTCCTCTGTCATATCAGTAAATATGTATGCTTGATTAGCCTATACCGCAACATACATGGGTTGGTTAGCTGGCTGGTTGTTGATTAATTAATGAAATGACCATCGGGTCATTTATTTAATTAATTTGAACTTGAGTACCCCGACATTGATTTAATGAAGGGTAAGGTATTTAATGACCGTTATTTTCTTGGTAATGGAGTAATGAGCTAGTCAAAAGCAAAAAGTTGAATTCGTGAAATTGATTTACAATTAATTAAGTACAAAACTTGATTGATTAAAAATTAAAAACTTCCATTTCAACAAATCGACTTCTGTTAAATTCACCTAAATTACTATGTCTGTGATCAATCACCCAAATTAAGGTTTTAAATTCATGAAGATTGGTGATTTCAATTCAACCCCTATTCTTTTTATGATAAACACTGAATTTACATTTGTTACTACTAAAGACATTATAGAATCTTTTAAATTTCTTGGTGTAAAAAAACTGCCGATCATTGGGGTTTGTCAGTATATACTATAGGTTCAATAACAGATATTATCGCACCTTTCTTAGCAATTGTTTTTGATTCTTGTGTCACATCTGGTATATTTCTTGATTTGAAGAATCTTAGCAAAGTAATTTCACTGTTCAAATCTGGTAGTAAAACTGATCCCACGAATTTTTTGGCCAATCACGATATTACCAACTACGAGCAAAACTTTTGAAAAATTAATTTTGAACACTTTAATTTACATAATTTAGTTCACGTGAAACAATTTGGTTTTACAAAGGGTCGTTCAACTACAGATGCAGGCGTGACGTTGCTAAAGAACATATTTGAGGCTTGGGAGGAATCGCAAGATGCTCTTGGTATTTTTTTGTGATTTGTCCAAGGCCTTTGATTGCGTAAATCATGATACTCTTATTAGGAAATTGTACCATTATGGTTTGAGGGACAGAGCTCTCGACCTTCTGACTTCTTATCTGAATAATCGAATTCAGAGGGTTGATGTTAATGGCAAGAGATCTGCAGGATCTGCGGTCACCATTGGCGATCCGCAGGTCTCAATTCTAGATCCTTTCTTGTTTTTAATTTATGTTAATGACCTACCTTATCGCGTGAGGGATAATCACAACATAGTATTGTTCGCGGATGACACTTCTCATATTTTTAAAGTATCATATTTTTCTCATATTTTTGTCGGTCTCCGTGGCGCAGCGGTCAACACGCCTGACTGCGACGTGGAGGCCCCGGGTTCGATCCCCGGCCAGGTCATGATGGGAAAACGATCTTTTCCTGATTGGCCTGGGTCTTGGATGTTTATCTATATATGTATCTATTATAAAATATAGTATCGTTGAGTTTAGTATCCCATAACACAAGTCTAGAACTTACTTTGGGGCTAGCTCAATCTGTGCGATTTGTCCGTATATATTAAAAAAAAAATATTTTTAAAGTCAAGCCTCAGCAAGCAAATTTTGACAAATTTAACAATGCACTTTCTAAAGTTGTCCATTGGTTTAATGTAAATACCGTTCTTTTAAATAAAAAAAAAATAAACTAAAGTCATTAAATTTTCTACGCCAAATGTCAGGCATCTAAGTACCAATCTTCAACTGAATGGACTAGAGTTGATCCCTGTCGAGTCGAAAGTTTTTCTTGGATTGACTATTGATGCCAAGTTACAATGTGGTCCTCATATTGAGAAACTTTCGGTAGTCTCAGTTCTGCCTCCTTCGCTTCTGACTTTGGTTCTGGAGATTCTCTTAGAGAAAAATTCAAAGAGAAGAACATTAAAAAATCACACATTTCTTAATCTTATGTATGTACATAAAAATATATCGAACTTTAAGAAAATTCTCGATTTTCATAATATAAATACCAGAAACAAACACAATGTTGCTGTACATCACACCCGCCTAAACTGAGTAGGCAACTCGTTCATGGATCAATGTATGCACTGTATGTATACACTGAAGCTTCCTGAGGACATTCGAAACTTACTTATTAAACGATTTAAAAGCTATATTAAGACCAAACTTTGCAAAAAGGGGTATATAAAATCGCAGATTATTTTGAAGGCAATAACTCCTGGGATTCAGCTGCTCGCTCTACTAAGCAATGTCATTAAGCAATATGCGTAATTATGCGAAATAATGACATTTTTATCACTGTTTTTTTTAAAACACGTAAATTATTGTAAACAGTTTCATTTTTTATGTCTGGACTTGAAAAAGACGAAGATCCCTGAGTTTGTTTCGGCTTTTCTTCTCAGAGGTAGTCAGTTAGGAAATGCCGGCTCCATCTAGTTTAAAAAATATAACGTGTAAAAGTGATCAGTGCTTCTGGTTTCATAATAAACGTTTTTATTTGATTTAAGTGATTATATTTAGTTTCATCATCATCTTCAACCTTTTTATCGTCCCACTGCTGGGCACAGGTCTCCTCTCATACACAGAAGGATTGAGCGTAATCACGCTTGCTCAATGCGGGTTGGCGATTTCAGACTTAAAGCCCAGGTTTCCTCAAGATGTTTTCCTTTACTTTTAATCAGTCATTGATGTCCAAGATATACTTAGAAAGTTCATATAACTTAGAAAAGTTACATTGGTTACTTGCCTGACCTAGAATCGATCCAGCACCCTCATACTTGAGAGGTAGGTGTTTCGACCATTAGGCCACCACGACTTAGTTTATTTTGCAGGAATAACATAAACATGAATTATAGCAATACATTTAACTATAATTGGGTTGTTATAAAATGCAAGTTGAAGGGTTGAAAATACAAGAAAGGGATTTTTAAGGAATTTTCTTTAACGCTTCAAGACCCTCTGTATGTTACTTTATTATGTATAATAAATAACACTAGCTACAACTACATTTACACTAGTTGTGGACTCTGTATATTATTCTTATAAAGCGATAACAAAAATAAACTTAAATTCTACAAAACAGCAAGTACGGTGTTCTATAGGATACATTCTGGAGAGTGTGCGAGGGAATTGCACGATTTAATTCCCCCATCTCCGTTCCACCATCGGACGACCCGTCGTACGGCGAGGTTCCACCCTTATGTTGTTAACACCTCTACGATCCGGACGAAGCGTTTCGCCTCGTCCTTTATACCGCGTACATCGAGGGACTGGAACAATCTGCCGGCGGCGGTGTTTCCGTCGGACTACAATTTGAGTGTCTTCAAGGCTAGAGTGAATAGGCTCTTAATAAACTAGTGCGCTTTACTATCAACGATTGCGTCACTGCTTACCATCAGGCGGTATTGCGGTCAAGCGCTGGTTTATATTTTAATTAAAAAAAAAAAAGTAGGTTCTCCAGTTAGAGCAAACTGCAGAAATCTGTTTTTAATTTACAAATGCGTGTGTGGGTACAAGGTTGTTTCTTAAAAAGAAACGTTGGCCCACACTATGTATATTATTTCTGTATCGTGGATGCGTATGCAAACATTTAAATTTATATACACAAATAGCCAAACCTGGAACAACTACTTGTAGGTAGTTTCTCGGTGGTAGGCCATAATGTCGGCCGCCGGCAGAAGTTACCACCCACCAGACAAAGTCTTGTCGCCAAGCGATTTGTCGTGTTCCGGCATGATGTCTGGTGAAGCCGTACGGAGGGACGGGTCTGAGCAGTTGTGTTGCAATGTGTGCCGGGTACGATGCGCTAAATGTTGTTGTGTCGGGAGTTTGGTCGTAGAGGGTCTTCAGATCAATCTCCCTTTGGCGCAGCATCGTTGGCCCGTGTTGTTGGGTTTAGCATTGCATCACCTCGCTCAACTGCCGTCTTCCTTCCTATTTGCTCAGTTTTTTCTGAGTGAATAGTCTTAATAAACTAGCGCGCTTTACTATCAACGATCGCATCACTGCTTATCATCAGGCGGGACTGCGAACAAGCGCTAGTTTATAATTATAAAAAAAAAGTAATTATTCGGTGCGAGAATAATTACTAATATACATATAGAGTTCTCCTTATACAATCATGCCTGTAACTTAAACATTGGGATGCGTTTATTATTTTGCCATAACAACCTTTTGCGCCATTGCTGGTATGGTAGGTACACTGGCAAGCAACCTCGAAAGCAAAATTGTTTTCGCTGGAATGTGTGTTAGCGGCTTTATTAAGCGCACGAATTTGTCGATTCAGAACTTAAATGTGGAGATCTCTTGCAATCATAATATTAGTAAAGCCGTGAGAACTCGTACTGTAAATAAGTGTAGTGTCCATGCAGGTACACTGTTTGCTCATTGTCCCCCCTTTCGTGCCCGATTCGTGCCCGATATGGTGGAAACTTATAATCGAAATTTAAGTATAATATTTTGAAAACCTTATAATACACACATCAAAAGTGTCTAGGGATCAAGCATTTTTATGCGGATTTCTTGAGATTGAGATGTGGCTTTGTAATAAATTTATGATTTTATAAATTTATATGGATCCTTTTTGGTGCATTTCATAATTTGAATCAGGAACTGTGAATCAAATTCGAGTAAAAGATGAAAATCATCTGTCAATATTTTCCCTATAAAAACATACAACGCATTGAAGACATTATTAGTGCTACTGTTTCCCCTACTACTGATTAAAACCAACGTTATTATGGAGCGGCGACGTCATTTAAGCAGGGAAGAAATGCTCAGAGCCGTGGGAATGATAGAAGCTGGTTCCCGGCAACGTACTGTGGCTTTAGCTCTGATACAAGTCAGAGTGTTATCAGTCGACTTTGGACACGTTACCGAAGCACTGGTACCGTGGCTGAGCGCCATGGAGGACGGTATCGCTGTACCACACGGAGACAAGACCGATACATTCAAATCTTAACTCGAAGAGCTCCAACAATAACCGCCATGATGTTAGCCGTGAGGCTTCATCACTCTTCAGGGACCTTAATTAGCGACCAAACAGTCAGAAACCGCTTGCATGAAGTGAACCTTCATTCCCGAAGACCGCTACGGGTACCACCTATAGCAATGCACAATCGTAGGATTCGATATCAATGGGCTCTTGAACACAGAAATTGGGCAGAAGAACAATGGCGTTTCGTGTGCTTTTCTGATGAGTCTCGTTTTGGTATGAGACCGGATACAAGACGTATACGACACTGGAGAACCCCTGGACGCTAACAGCGATTAAAATCCTGCCAGGAAGTCCATCCTTATAGTGGTGGAACCATCATGGTATGGGCGGGTATTTGGATCGGCGGAAGAACTGAGTTGATTTGGATCAGAGGCAACCTCAACGCTCAAATTTATGCTGAGACGATTGTATCAGACGTCATCGTTCCTCTACAAGTGCAAATCGGTCCCTTATTTCGGGTAATGCATGATAATGCACGACCGCACACCGCAAGAGTTGTAAGACAGACTCTCGCCGCAGCTAACATCAATGTCCTGCCCTGGCCTGCTCAGTCGCCAGACTTGAACCCGATTGAGCATGCATGGGATATGCTACAGAGAAGAGCTCTGCCGAATATGGAGGGTATCCAGTCGCAAGAAGACCTTTTTTTGTTGTTGCAACGAACATGGGCGGCCATTCCACAGCGTGATTTGGATGAACTCATTTTGAGTATGCCAAACCGATGTTCTTGTGTTGTTAGTGTTCGCGGTAGAAACACGGATTATTAATTGTTTAAGTTACCCAATAAAATTTTAGAGAAAACTGTTATTTCAGTCTTTTTTTCGAACTTTTGTGTTAGTGGTTCAAATGTCAAATATCCCTTTATTAGGAAAATGGCAAATTTCTTTATTAATGCAAAGGTGACTTGGTTTATCGTTACTGTGACAAACGAAAACACTTTATTTGATGAATCCTTAAAGAAAATTTTAATTAATATCAATCAGGAGAAAAGTTATTGCAAAAATATATGTTGATCCCTAGACACTTTTGATGTGTGTATATTAATAATAAGAAGTAATGTGTGTTTGATTGAAAATGTTGTTAATTTCAACCGTTTATAAACTACAAATTATTAAATAAAAATTTCTAAATGGAAATATTACCCTAATTAAAACAATGAATTAATTACAATACAGATTACTTTGATTTAGTAAGAATTATAATAAGTGAATTATTTTTTATTTTGTACTTTATTTTTGTTTGTGATAATGAGGAATAAACCCAAATTATTAATTCTATATTTCTTAATATATTTTGGTTTTACTGTGTTGTATTTATGTAAATCAATTGTTCTTAATTATATATGTATATATTGTTTATATTTAGTAAATGACCATTACTAAGTTAGTAGCACTCTTTTCAGCTATATACATATTTGTAGCTGTTTATTGTCCTATAATAAATACATATAAAACTTTCCGGTATGTACCTAATGTCAACTAAATAACTCTACAGCAAAGGTTATTTTATCTTTCAATAGTATTTGGATTTTGTGAGCCGAATCACGTATAGTAAACAAAAACATAAAGACGGCTTTCCCAACAAAAATAGTATCGGCTTCTGTATACATCTAACTAAATCCGACTGGATTTCCATATATAACATGCAACGACCCTTTTCCGGTACAATAGAAACTTATATTATATTCTTAAAAAGTCGAACTTTTTACATTTGATTCGGGAAATTATATTTTCAGTTTAATTTATTAGTATGGACATGGTTAAAAATCAAACTTTCCTTCTCATCAACAGATTACGACTCAGATTACGATCCGGACGCGGTCGAGGAGCCGCAAGAAAAACAGAACACTGACTACTATGATCGGCCTAGGGAGTATGAGGACACAGTGACGTCACGACACGTCGAAGGGCTAAGCCAGATTGAGACCGCTCCCCCGAAATCGAACAGCTTCGAACAGTCTCCAACCTCTGCTTCGGTATCCGAGTTCTCTATTGCGAATGCTGTGAACTTGAGAGGTATGTTATTCAATAAACATTTTTTATGATAATTCAATATCCTTTTTTTTTAATAATTACAAACTAGCGCTTGACCGCAATCCCGCCTGATGGTAAGCAGTGATGCGATCGTTAATGGTAAAGCGCGCTTGTTTATTAAGAGCCTATTCACTCAGAAAAACTGAGCGAATGGGAAGGAAGACGGCAGTTGAGCGAGGTGATGCAATGTTAAACCCAACAACACGACCAACGATGCTGCGCCAGAGGGAGATTGATCTGAAGACCTTCCACGACCAAACTCCCAACACAGCAACATTTGGCACATCGTACCCGGCACACATCGCAACACAACTGCTCAGACCCGTCCTCCGTACGGCTTCACCAGACAGCATGCCATTTAAATTAAAAAAAAAAAAATGTCTAGATAACTTATTATTCGATAGTATATTAATACATGTAAAAGGATATATTGTATTTCTCTTTCAAATTTGTTTTAAGCTATACAAAGACACAGAAAAAATTGTACACAGTTTAGTTCATCACACGCACTCAGCTGTATAAAATCCACTAACATAGTTTAGAGGTAGTTATAATAAATTAACATAACTTTAACCTGAAACTTGGGAATGCCTTAATCAAACCCAACAATTGCGCATTGGCGTGGAGTTAAGGACACCACCCCATATTACCTATGCCTCAGTAAATTGGCGGTCTCGTATGACAAATTAATGTTTGAGTATACGAAAACATAATAATCATAAACCTACACAATGTCCCATTTCTAGACAATGGCTATCGAAAATATTGGTTACTAAATATAACTACGCCCTAGCTCGTACGCTACGTCGTAGCAAGTTGACTACGCCAAGGTCAAGCATACGGGCGGAATCTAGTATAATTATTCTGAATGTTGATACAAAATTTATATTATGGGAAAGTTAAACAGAATAACGCCTACTATAAATCTTCCGGCGCGATCGTATCAGGGAAATCTAACTGTAACCTACTTATGTAGTGGGTCTTAAGGGTATCGGTAACTTTTCACTGTTCTCTTTATTGCAACCTTTAAACCGGATGGTGATCTATTTTATTTAAAACCAGGTGTCGAGTTTCTTTGTATAAACCTTGAGCGTCTGCCGTTTAACCTCGTTTTTGTACCGATACTTGTAATTATAGACTTTAAACATTTGAACAGTGGCTTTGTATAGCTGATTTTGTATCAAGCGAGGCTAAATTAGAAAATGCCAATGTCCTGTTAGTTTTTGTTTTTTGGAAAGTGTACACACACACTTACACATATATGCGCGCACACACACACAGACACACTTACTGCAATTGAAACACAGATCTTCTCTCTCTTCGGCAGGAATACATGTGACATCTGCCAACTCACACTGGGCTCCCTATTAATTGGTTTAAAAGAATGCTGAGATTACTTTTAGTAAGAGTTAATATCTTTGGAGGCGAAAAAATTAAAAACATATAATTTTCTTGAACAAGTTTTAAAAAAGAGATTAAATTTCTTTGAATCTTTATCAAATATTAGTTTTTTTTATATATATATTATAAACCAGCGCTTGACCGCAATCCCGCCTGATGATAAGCAGTGATGCGATCGTTGATGGTAAAGCGCGCTAGTTTATTAAGAGCCTATTCACTCTAGCCTTGAAGACACTCAAATTGTATTGTGACCCAGAAATAACCCTAAATTATTCCCACGAAGTATAATTAAACCCTGCGGATCTACTCACAAAAACATATAAAAACTTGTTAAACATGTGTCTAGAAAATTCGTCAAAGTCCATATTATAATAATGTCGTGTTTAAAAGGTGTTTAGCCTAAATAACTTCAAAACAGTTTATTGTGCTAGTAAGGTATATGTTATTAATCCCTGCTTTGAACTTAAAGGTTTAATTAAGAAATCATATCTTTTTCTTCAGCCTAGAGATGTCTACTGCTGGACAAAGACCTCCCCCAAGGCTTTCCACGCTGACCGGTCTTGTGCTGCCCGCATCCATCGGCTTCCCGCGACCTTCACTAGGTCATTGGTCCACCTTGTTGGGGACCTCCGTACGCTGCATCTTCCAGTACGTGGCCGCCACTCCAGAATCTTTCTGCCCCATCGGCCAACGGTTCTACGAGCAATGTGCCCTGCCCACTGCCACTTAAGTTTAGCGACTCGCAGAGCTATGTCGGTGACTTTGGTTCTTCTGCGGATCTCCTCATTTCTGATTTGATCACGCAGAGAAACTCCGAGCATAGCTCTTTCCATTGCCCTTTGTGTGACTCTGAGCCTTCGTATGAAGCCCATTGTGAGCGCTCACGTTTCAGTTCCGTAAGTCATCACTGGCAACACACACTGGTTAAACACACTTGTTCTATGTGTCTTGAGACACTGTGGTATCTTGGACGACGAGAAGATGTATCGTAGCTTCCCGAACTCTACCCAGCCGAGCTGGATTCGACGAGACACCTAAAATCATTTAATCAATCTATATTGTTCCCACTGTTGGGACCACAGGAATAATAATAACTTGACCTGTTGTTTTTTTTATTTTAAGTATATATTTACAAACTTATAAAACTAAATAAACTACAAACTACTCAATAAAGCTATTACTCTAATTAAAACTATTAACAAATTACAATACAGCATCAATAAAATTCTTCGTCATCGCTGTCGACTGATAATTATGTACCCAAGAGACTGGCGGCATTGCCGCGTTGAATGGCAATGCTTATTGCTTAGCCTCTAGCCAAGGTAAAAGCCAGCCCTTGGGTCACGGGAAGTGTCAATAAGCCGTTTGGACAGCTCATTAAAAGACAATGGGCACTCGGACCCCACGGGCCGAGGATTTCAACTCCAAACGGCTCGAAAATATAATTTCCGATAAGGTTTCCGCCGTTTGAGGTTTTCTGCAGCCGATCCAGAAAGATGGGATGGTGCAAGAGTATCGACGCAAGTTGCGTCCCACACTAAAGCCCTACCCATCTTCCTAGAAAATAAGGACATGCAGTCCGGTCTCTTGCCATCATCGCACACCAAGCCATTAGGTTCTAATACAGCTGGAAGTGGAAGCTGGAGCGGCTGGCGGAGAACTGCTCAGGATCGAGCTTGTTGGCGTGCCATGGAGGAGGCCTGTGTCCAGCAGTGGACGAGTCTCTACTCGTCGCTGTCATCATCATCATCACCAGAGGGTGATGATGATGATGACAGCTGGAACGCCGACAGTGACAAGAGACTTAATATTACGATTTCTGTGGTTGGGACACAGATCTCATCTCGTCTCGTCATCACAGATCTCTCACAGATCAGAACAGAGAGGGAGTGGGCCGTAATCTACCACGCTGGCCCAGTGCGGGTAGGTAGATATAAAAAAAAATCTTTATAGTCACAGGTTTTTACATTCTAGGGCTAACTCACCCAAACTAAGCCAAGGCTTGTGTTTTGGGTAACAGCGGTCAGCCGCAGGAAGTAGCGCATCATAAATGCGGAAGCATGTTACAGATTTATGTATCGCTGCGGTAGGTTTAATGTTCTTAAGAATTTTTCTTAATCTAAGTCTATTTATAGACCCTCGACATCTATAGTATATAAATAGACCTTCACACCACACACATAACAACAGACACACATGTGCCTGTTGTTATGTGTGTGGTGTGAGGGTGTGTGTTTGTATAGTATGAGTGAGTGTGAGGGTTACAATAAGTGTAAGTGTATAACATGTCTTCGAAGTTTTTGGCTCTCGGGCATGCCGGTTTCCTCACGATGATTTCCTTCGTTGTTTTGAGAGCAGTGGTGATGAAATAATTTACACAAAGTAAAGCGCCTGATGGGGTTCGAACCTATGACCTATAACTTGTAAGTCACGGCCGATACCACTAGGCCACCGCTGCTCTCCTCTCAAGACATACACTGAACTTATTATATAAAAATCTGAAGCTTTATGTCTAGCTCTCGGTGGTAGGCTATAACATCGGCCGCCGGCAGAAGTTACCACCCACCAGACAAAGCCTTGCCGCCAAGCGATTTGTCGTGTTCCGGCATGATGTCTGGTGAAGCCGTACGGAGGACGGGTCTGAGCAGTTGTATTGCGACGTGTGCCGGGTACGATGCGCCAAATGTTGTTGTATTGGGAGTTTGGTCGTGGAGGGTCTTCAGATCAATCTCTCTTTGGCGCAGCATCGTTGGTTGTGTTGTTGGGTTTAACATTGCATCACCTCGCTCAACTGCCGTCTTCCTTCCTATTCACTCAGTTTTTCTGAGTGAATAAGCCCTTAATAAACTAGCGCGCTTTACCATCAACGATCGAATCACTGCTTACCATCAGGCGGGATTGCGGTCAAGCGTTAGTTTATAATTATTAAAAAAAAAAACCTTTTCATCAATTTTATCCTTGCACTAGATTTTGGACAGAAGCGAAAGTGAGCGATTAAAGAAAAGTTCGTGACTTCAGATGCTAAAAAAGTTAGCATATTACCATTATCATCATCAACCTTTTATCGTCCCACTGCTGGGTCTCCTCTCATACAAAGAAGGATTGAGCGTATTCACCACGCTTACTCAATGCGGGTTGGCGATTTCAGACTTAAAAGTCGAGGTTTCCTCAAGATGTTTTCCTTCACCTTTTAATCACTCCATGGTATCCAAGATATACTTAGAAAATACACATAACTTAGAAAAGTTACATTGCTAGTTGCCCGACCTGGAATCGAACCCGCACACTCAAATTTGAGCGGTTGGTGTTTTAACCACTATGCCACCACGACTATTGCCAAGGTAGAGGTAATTACCCATCGTGTGCCGGACGTACTTAATTATCGTCTATCGAGCTTGTTTGATTGAATTCACTCCACGCAATCTAATGCCTGGTTAAATTGCAGTGGTTTAAATGTCAAATAGCATATTACAGTACTTGAAGAAGTTTACTATAGAAAAAAAAGATATCTTGGATTATCTGTAAGCCTTACTCAAGTCTCAAGTAATTAAGGCTTAAATTACGATCAAAATAAACAAGCTAATTACCGTTTTCAGTAATGTCTTCATCAACTTCATTACCTTTTTAATTTGTTTACCCAAAAGTAGCGAATTTATCTTCCACAAAATTACCGTACAACATTTTTATGTAGTACATCTATTTCTAACGTTAACGACGGTATTATGTTCTTTTCATTGTTGTCACAGTTTATGTTCCAACATAATATACAACATAACGCTTACTTTAATGAGCTTCATAAAATTATTCATGGTTTCATATCATATTTTCCGTCGTTCGCTGTAATCTACTCAAAGTCAACATCCACAATAGAACTTATTATGTTGGTATAGGGAAGAAAATACAACAGACCTGTCATTACCTGTTACCGTTCTATTTTTTTTTTTTCTTTCATATAAGCTAGCTTTAACCCCTTAAGATATTGAACGTAAACGTTCACGAATGACGCCAGATATACCTTTTGGGCTTTTATTCTGGTTATCATTTTACAGACATAACATTGTTTCAAAATTGAGTTTCTCAGGTTGTTCCTGACGACCAAATTTGATGACATCCCATCAAACAAAAATAACGGGATAACAGTGTTGCTAGTTTATTATTCAAGTCTTCTAGGGTACTTATTTTCACTTTCTACGAATTTCAAAAGCTTTGTTTTTTATTCTTGTAAGTACGCCATAATATTTCTACTATTTTTTTTTTTTTTTTACAAAGTATGTTTGAGTCAAACTACCAGAAACTTTCAAATGTTTCTCGGTGGTAGGCCATAACATCGGCTGCCGGTAGAAGTTACCACCCACCAGACAAGGTCTTGCCTCCAAGAGATACGGAGTGTTCCGGCATGATGTCTGGTGAAGCCGTACGGTTTAAGCAGCTATTTTGCGATGTGTGCCGGGTACGATAAGCCAAATGTTGTTGTGTTGGGAGTTTGGTAGTGGAGGGTCTTCATATCAATCTCCCTCTAAGCGCAGCATCGTTGGTTGTGTTGTTGGGTATAACATTACATCACCTCGCTCAACTGCCGTCTTCCTTCCTATTTACTCGGTGTTTTTAAGTGAATAGGTTTAATAAACTAGCGCGCTTTACCATCAATAATTGCATCTCTGCTTACCATTGGGCGGGATTGCGCACTAGTTTATAATTATTAAAAAAGCCAGGGTTGTCATTCGTGGGTGTTTAATAGCCATTATAGATATTCAGAAGCCCGAAACAAGTAATAAAAGAAGTCTGACAAACCAGTCTTACCAAGAGATTTCGTATTACCCTATAACTAGGTAGTAGAGGTCGGATAACCAGTCGCTGCGTGTAAAATACAGGTACTTAGCCACATTCAGTTAGACAGGAAGCCGAGTTCAGCATAGCTTGAAAGGGCTAGGCCTATGATGATATTTTTAAAGTATTTTCATTAAACAAATTATTTTAAATAAGCAATGCCTTTTAATTATTTTAAACAAATTTGGCTAAACTATAAAATTAAAAAGAAAAAATCTAATAACATTTTCAGAGCTGCTATGTAAAACTTCTTGTCGGCCTATACAGGTCCACTGGTGGACAAGGCCTTCCTCCAAGGCTTTCATTCCATCGGGGGACATTGCCATAATCCCCACAAATTACTGAGATCCCCAACCCGACTGCTAAGTCGGGTTGGGGATCTCAGTAATTTGTTATTCTACAGGAGAAGCACTACTGTCCGCTTCCCTGGTGAAATTTTATTCCGTGGTGCTTGGCAATCTGGGCTTCTCCCAGTTGCAGTAATGTCCCTTTGTGCCGATTGGCCTAGTTTTGTTCTGTCTCCTGCTTGTTATGGAGGGAAGTGGAAAAAAATATCTTTTTTCTTACTCCTCCGCTATTCTTTTCTGATTAATTTCGTTGCGGGACCCAAGACAGTTGAATCGTTTCTCCGGGACTCGTCGAGCTTCATTGCTCGGCGTTTTTCTGACGGTCTCCAGTTGCAGTGGGTGGGAAAAAGTGTGGCGGGTTTTGTCCCATTCTCTGGTGAGAGTTCCCTTAGTCGCCACCTACGACACCCACGGGAGCATATGGGTCCCGTATGGTACCGGGCATAGAATAGTACCAATCCATATGTAGCACTGTTACAAGCAAATTATTTATTTATTTACAGGCTAGATTCAATTATATGATATTGTATCACACTTAACGTTTAGATACGTAGTTATACAGTTTTGCCCATAGCAAATTATAAAGGTAGATGTTCTAGTGAACCCACCCAAAGAGCAATAGAATATGTCCATCTCATCAGGTTGAGAGTGCGAAGCCCGCTCGTGGGCGGCGTCTCACACAGCAAATTAGTTCGCACGGGCGGCTGTTGTTTGTATTATGATAATTGTGTTCAAAGTTTCGTTCCGTGCGTCTTGGATATCCCTGGTTCCACCTAATTGGGCAATATTTTTCCTATTATGTAAGTTACGTTTACCTACAAAAGGTTGGATTAGAAAAACGGTTTTTGGCGCAAAATTCCCCATAATAATGCTAGATTTTGTAAGGTAATGAACAATTATTGTTGCCATCAATTTGATTTATTTGTTTACTTAGGTTAACCAACAATTGTTTAAACTGTACATTATTGTGATTTAATGACTAGAGTAACACTTACAAGTGCGATAATTAATTACAGGTTAACTCCACATGCACAAAAAAAAATAGGTTTACATTACATACTTAATTAAAACTTAATTGATATTAATATTGAAAAGAACACATACAAAAAATAATTAAATAACAATAGGCGGGAGTTGAACAATAAATAACATAAAAAAATAATAATAATCATTTGCATATAAATTCTGATTAATTGATCTGCACTTTCACTCTTTTAGCATATTGAAAATCATAATTTACTCGGTGGTAGGCCATAACATCGGCCGCCGGCAGAAGTTACCACCCACCAGACAAAGCCTTGCCGCCAAGCGATTTGTCGTGTTCCGGCATGATGTCTGGTGAAGCCGTTCGGAGGACGGGTCTGAGCAGTTGTGTTGCGATGTGTGCCGGGTACGATGCGCCTAATGTTGTTGTGTTGGGAGTTTGGTCGTGGAAGGTCTTCAGACCAATCTCCCTTTGACGCGCATCGTTGGTCGTGTTGTTGGGTTTAACATTGCATCACCTCGCTCAACTGCCGTCTTCCTTCCTATTCGCTCAGTTTTTCTGAGTGAATAGGCTCTTAATAAACTAGCGCGCTTTACCATCAACGATCGCATCACTGCTTACCATCAGGCGGGAATGCGGTCAAGTGCTAGTTTATAATTATTAAAAAAAAAATTGAATTATCTTCGGGATTTAAATAAGCACTCACTTTCTGGAAAATAATTAAACATGTATTTTCCAATAACTTAGGTAATTTAAGTTTTAGTTTTGACTTTAATTCTTTTATAACTTTATTTTTGTATGCATGCAGAATTCACCTATAAGCGACTGCTACTGCTACTACTCTTTGAGTTTTTAAAATTACATATTACCTTATAAACAACACATCAGTACAGTATACTGTAGATTGTAGTAGTTTGATGTACTCATCAAACTACTACAATCTGAAAGTTTTTTTTGTTGATTTTTCAACTTTATCACTGAAGCATTAAGGCTCAAGGTTGATTGGGAATATTTGACAGTTTCGGATAGCTTGACCTGCTGTCGTCCGTACAGCACCCATTCTAAATAATTGTCGGTGGATCAATTAGATACATTTTGATATTTAGGGATGAATTTAATACTATTGGCGCTGTCCAACTCGATGAAAGTCAAGGTCCAATACAATAGAACTGTATATTACATGTTTATCCTAATACTGTGTTTTATTTACAGAGGCAGCGCTGGTGGCATTGGGCGGCGCAAGCGCAGCTCTAGTGTTGTTGATCGTGATGGCGGGCGTGTTCGTGGCGCGCAGACGCAAGAACAGTCCATCCCCCGTGCCATCTCCCCCGATTCTCGTTTACCCCCCTCATGATATCTCCGCGCCATGCTATATGTAAGTACCTATTGCAAAAATGCTTTCAGCATACATTGATTTTAGGTTCATTTATTTTACTAGCTGCGCTCCGAGGTTTCACTCGCGTATGTTTTGATCCCTTGGGAAAAACGTATCCAAAAACGTGCCAAATTTCATCGAATTTAGTAATTAGCTAGTTGTGTGAAAGCTTCGGTGGTGCGGACATGTGGCGCGTATGACGAAGGAAAGAATAGCTAAGCGCATCTTTTACTCAGAACTTGAGGAGGGCAAGCGTAAGCATGGCGGTCAGTTGTCCTCCAAGCTTCCGCTTGTGCCGTTGTGTTGAGAAGTTCCTCAAGTACAAAGATGTACTGAAGCGACACATGAAGCAGTGTGACATCAATCCTTCGTTGTGGGAGCGGCAGGCTGCCAGACGGCCGAACTGGACAACGGCTGTCAAATCTGGCGTCAAAACTTTTGAAAACCGGCTCCTTGAGTTGGATGTGAGACATAACAGCTGAAGGCCCGACCACCAGCGGCTATTAGTTATAGTTATGTAAATGGTATGGTCTCATGCCCGCAATGTGCGAGGATTTTTATAAACAAAATTGACTACGTAAGAAACATGCGAGCACATCAACGGCAAAATCGGAGTTGAAGACGGTCGCCGTGGCCGAAATCGATCGGGATTATATCATCAAGCTTTCGTGTAAGATCAGTATGATTTTACTTTAACAGAGAACTGAAGATAAAATTAGTCCAAAAGTTCAAACGCTCACCATATAGGTCAAGTCATACTTTCAAAGGACATAGTACGGTCTGTGATACTACAGTACAGTACAGAACTTTGAGTACCCATCAATCTACTCAAAGTTCTCGGCAAAATCTACGAGAGGCTTATATATAAGCGACCCAAAGCCTACGCCGAGAACAAGGGCCTCATCCCAAACGAACAGTTCGGGTTCCGTACCCAACACTCCTGTCCGTAACAAATCCTACGCATCACTGAACATATACACGCAGGGTTCCTGCGTGGTATGTATACAGGCGTAGTCTACTTCGACATAGCGAAAGCGTTTGACAAAGTCTGGCACAACGACTCAGCTGGCTGGGATAAGATGCTGGACGAGTTAGAGCCCACCCATCTAGCCTTCTAAGAACTTCAGAGGAAATTAAAATCCAAAGAAGTTGTCACCATGCCTCCTCTGGTTCGCCCCGACAATACCATCGCCTTCGACGACGATGACAAGGCTAAATGCCTTGCCTCCTGCCTAGAAGCCCAGTGCTCCCCCAGCCTCCTACCAGTAGACCAAGCCCACCTCCTAGAGGTCGACGCTGAAGTCGAACGTAGAACCTCTCTCTCGCCTGTTGACGACCCAGAGGATCCCATCACTCCCTATGAAGTGCAGGACATCATCAAAGGTCTTCAACCCAGAAAAGCGCCCGGCTCAGACGGCATCACCAATAGAGTGGTCCGCCTCTTCCCTGCCCACCTGATCTTCCTCTTGACCACCATCCTCAATGGTGCAATGGGGAATAATATTTTCTCACAAACGTGGAAAGAAGCCACAGTTATAGGCATTCCGAAGCCCGGTAAGCCTAAAGCCGAACCAACCAGCTACCGTCCCATCAGCTTACTGAAAGTTCTCGGCAAAATCTAAGAGAGGCTTATATATAAGCCTCTCAGAGCCTACGCCGAGAACAAGGGCCTCATCCCAAACGAACAGTTCGAGTTCCGTACCCAACACTCCTGTCCGCAACAAATCCTATGCATCACTGAACATATGCACGCAGGGTTCCTGCATGGTATGTATACAGGCGTAGTCTACTTCGACATAGCGAAAGCGTTTGATAAAGTCTGCCACAACGGCTTAATCTATAAGCTGTACAAACTCGGAGTGCCTGACCGTCTCGTCCTCATCTTACGGGACTTTCTGTCAAACCGCACCTTCCGCTATAAAATCGAAGGAACGCTCTCCTCCCCCCGCCCCATCCATACAGGTGTTCCCCAGGGCTATGTACTAGCCCCCCTCATTTTCACGGTGTATACAAGCGATATCCCGAAAAGCGGTTAGGCCCAAATCGCTCTGTTCGCAGACGACACTGCCATCTACTGCTCGGGACTCAGCCCTGACCGAATTCGCTTCCATCTCCAAACCGCTGTCAACAAACTGGCTGACTGGTTTAAAAAATGGAGGATAGAAGTCAACCCTCAAAAAAATCAAGCGGTACTCCACTCGAGACCGCGACTCAATGTCCCCTCTCCACGACCCATCTCCATGTCTGGCGAGCCGATCCCTTGGGAGAAGCAAGCAAAATACCTAGGTGTGGATGTCGACCGCAACCTCAACTTCTCAGAACACATTAAGGCGGTCCGCTCACGCACCGCCTTCGTTCTGGGTCGACTCCACCCCGTCCTCAACCCGCATAGCAAACTGTCGCTCAAGTGCAAATTGCACTTGTACACAGCATGCATACCCCCGATTATGACATACACTTGTCCAGTCTTCGCACATGCCAAGCCGCGCCATATCCATAGGATGCAAGTAGTCCAAAACCGTTTTCTACGTAAAACCACAAATGCCCCTTGGTTCGTCCGTAATGAGACCCTCCACCTTGATCACAAAATCCCCACCATCAAGCAGTTCATGAAGCGTCTTTCCAAACGCACGTTTGACACTGCCACCAAGCACCGCAATCCCCTAGCAATGATACTAGCGGCTGCTAACTATACCCTCTCCACCATCTCCAAGCTTCGCCGCCCAAGGCATGCCCTCACAGACCTCGATGACCCATAACCCTCCTCCAAGAGGCCAATAGGGCCACTAGCACAACACACAAAAAAATACCGACCTACCGTATCGTTGCAGGTAGCATTCCATAGTTTCTGTCTGGGCCATGAGCGTGAGTATGGCTCATCATCATAATTAACCTACCTAGCCTTTTCCTAAATATTTCGGGTCAGCTTCCAGTCTATCCGGATTCAGCTGAATATCAGCACTGCCTATGTGGTCTTCACGTTCCAATTATTGCATGTATATGAATTAATTATAAGATCATAATAAACAATTTATCATCAACAATTTTATTGAATCACTGCTTACCACTAGGCGTGGTCTCAGTCAAGCACTAGTTTAAAATTATTAAAAAGAATATATAAAGTTCTAAATTAAAATCGTGCTCGTTGACCTCTGCAATCGCTCCTTATTTGCTAAAAATGTAAGCAAATATAAGTTTATATAAATATAACTTTAACTGTTTCATAATAAAATTATAACTTTTTCAAGAGCCCCCAAAAAGTTACTGGAAAGTCATATTAATAATCATTGAATTAAAGTTGATATTTGCTTAAAATGACATATATCAATTTGAAACATTTGAAATAGAATTTACCTTATAAATACAACGCTTTATTTGAACATAACGGCAAACTCATTATACATATATGCATACACCAATCATCTATAAATTAGTTTTTCAAAAGTGATAATTAGTTCTATAATAAATCTGTTAAACAGGATGCGTTCACATCGTGACGTTTTATCGCATTTCGTAGACTGCATTACATCATTGAACCATTGACCGTAGCTTTCATCATAAACTAACATGAATAACGTAAAGCGAATTCAAATGACACAAAGTGATATTAAACTTGTTTTTAAATCTAGAATTTATGCTAGTCATAAATACGTAACCCAAATATAGTGCATTCATTATCAACCTTTTAATCGTCCCACTGCTGGGCACAGGTCTCCTCTCATACAGAGGATTGAGCGTAATCACCACGCTTGCTCAATGCGGGTTGGCGATTTTTTTTTTTTTTTTGTTATAAGGACAAATCACACAGATTGAGCTAGCCCCAAAGTAAGTTCGAGACTTGTGTTATGGGATACCAACTCAACGATACTATATTTCATAATAGATACATATATAGATAAACATCCAAGACCCAGACCAATCAGGAAAAGATCGTTTTCCATCATGACCTGGCCGGGGATCGAACCTGGGCCCTCCACGTCGCAGGCAGGCGTGTTGACCGCTGCGCCACGGCGGACGACGAATTCAGACTTAAAGTCCAGGTTTCCTCAAGATGTTTTCCTTCACCTTCAGTCATTGGTGTACAAGATATACTTAGAAAGTACATATAACTTTAGAAAAGTTACATTGGTACTTGCCTGACCCGGAATCGAACCCGCGCACTCATACTTGAGAGGCTGGATAGTGCATATCTGCAAAGAATAGAATAGAATACTCTTTATTATGTATTTACACCATATAGATTAGAGAACATGAATTTTACAAAGGGTGACACAGTGGGCGGTCTTATCGCTGAGAGCGATCTTTTCATCATCATTTTTTCATCAACCTACACCAGTTCAGGTACCCTACAAATGTCGTCGCTCAACCTAGCCCGAGAGCGTAGGTACTAGTTTACGTTTGCCGATGGGGATTACATTCTTTACCTTCATTATAAAACACTACTTATTATAAAACAAAGTCACTTTCTCTTTCCCTATGTCCCTTTGCATGATTAAATCTTTAAAACTACGGGACGGATTTTGATGCTGTTTTTTTAATAGATAGAGTACTTAAAGAGGAAGGTTTATAAATATAATAACATCTATTAAATTGTGGAGAAATACTATTATTATTGAGGTTTCTAATGTTCAATATTTCCGCATTTGCAGTGCAACACAGGCTCTACGAGATTTATCAAAATAATGTGCCAAATATTGTACACATTGGAAAGGTATACATAAAAGTCCGTCCGTATGTCTATCTCTTATGGATATACCACAATAACATTCTTGTGTCACTTACTTTTTACGACAAATACCGGCTAATTTTCGGCGATTTTAACCAATACAGCGTTAATCCTTATCCAATTTAATACCTTAAATACATTGTTGATTTAAAATAGATCTACATCGCCCTTTAAATCATATGATTTAAATGAATATTTTCGAAGGTATATAAAGATCTAATAATTGCGGGGCGTCGCGTTTA
Source organism: Sesamia inferens (assembly GCA_037179545.1). NCBI lineage: Eukaryota > Metazoa > Arthropoda > Insecta > Lepidoptera > Noctuidae > Sesamia > Sesamia inferens. The sequence continues at coordinate 15,366,419 of CM073938.1, read as the reverse complement.
CGGTGGCACCGACCGGCCGGGGCGGGACGGGAGCAACGAGCCGCAATGTATTTTATACGTTCAAAGTTTTTCTGTAATGTATTTAGTATCAGCATTGCACCCATGCGAAGCCGGGGCGGGTCACTATTAATCTATATTAATTTTAATATATAAAGCTGAAGAGTTTGTTTGTTTGGACGCGCTAATCTCAGAAACTACAGGACCGATTTGAAAAATTCTTTTTGCGTTGGATAGCCCATTATTCCAGGAAGGCTTTAGGCTATATAACATCACGCTGCGACCAACAGAAGCGGAGCATATTAAACTCCACGCGAACGAAGTCGCTGGCGGCAGCTAGTATCATAATAAAGCTATTTTTTTTATCTATCTTAAATCGCAACACGCCGCGACAAACAGAAAACTTAATTTTTTTACTAAAAACTTTAGGTGGATACTAACTAGGTATTAAGTTTGTCAGGGAAAGATCCTTTAGAGTTCCATTACAAAATCAGTCTATAATGTTGTGTGTGTCACTGGGATATAGGTGTCCTCTTGCTGAGAAGGAGTTGGCCGTAATTCAAGTGCGGGTGCGCGGTGCGGACATCTACCGATGTCACATGTCTTCGAATGTTTGGTTGGCCGGGACCATAGGCGTAGCACTTCAAATAAAGCGAAATAATTTTGATTTTGCTTTTGTCGATGTAAATACATATACATAGGTTTGGTCAGGACAGAGATAAAAGAAAAAGAATAATACTGTTTTGGTTTATATTCCATCGATATATAGACTGTGAAATAGGTGCACGTTAGGTATATTGAAGTTGAAGTACGGAGAGAAACCGCGAGCAAACACTTCCTAGTAATGAAGAAGTTGGACTTATATGGGGCTTCAGGCGATGTATTTCTGTTGTGCTGGAGTGGATGGAGGCCTCCAGCAAAATAATGCATTTAGCGCTATAAACTTGCTGACAAGCTCACCGGCCTGTGGCGATTTTGATTTCGGTTACTTGATGTTGTTAAAACCTGTTGGTTATGGAGAGAGAACCACGTTGAGCTGACTGGTGAATGGAAAAACTTCTTGCGCTTCATCAAAAAAAAAATCAAAAATCAAAATCAAATTTATTAGAGCTTCAAATTATTTGACATTAGTTGTTGATTGGAGCCTCCTGGTAAGCAATCATTCGTTCCCCATTCCTTTTTTTTTTTTTTTTTTGCTGGGATACTTAATGCTGATTGGATACTCCGCCAAGCAATGAGGTTCAATGATGTATCCAATTGTTATGTGTATTAACAAATATGATAGGCTAGGGTAACTAAAATCCAACGATATTTGCAAAATTGCGCATGCGCTGATAGTCAATGGCCAACTTTCCGTATCCAGCCGATTCATAACTGGGGCCTTGACGTCCCCTAGAAAAATCCACTATCCAGACACCATCTAGCCACGACAATGACCTGGAGACGTCCGCTACTTGTAAAAACTTGATACGAATATGTCCAAAAGAAAGAAATAAATTATTAAACATATTATCGTGGTGTCAGTAGCCGACAGGCTATCAATTGTATTTTTGTCACTCGATACGCAACACATGGTTTGGGATGATACCTCTCCTCTGTTGATTGATTGCTTCTCGTTTTACTATAAAAATGAGGGAAATACAATTTCCAAAAATAAATATATCAATCTACCTATTTGATAAAGGTATTTTTAACTGAAGGCAACGACCGCAGATTGGAAATATTACAATCGGAGCGTATATAAAAGTTTTTTGATTGGAAGTGAGTTGTATGCTCTCCCCTCCCACACGCAGAAGCATTAACTCACTTTTTCCTAAAGTAAATCTTATGGTAGCTAGGACCTAGGTATTACAAAGACATTGAAAAAATACACACAATACAGTGTGACGTTTTTGGAATAGCCCCGTGACCATGAAGACACGGATACATGTCCCTTCCAAGCGTACGAGTATACAAGGTGGCAAGTTTACGCGCAAACTCTATCCACTAGTTCTGCCTGTAATTCTTAATTCATATATTTTGTCGGTTTTTATTTATTTTGTCTGATATTAGTAAAACATCACTTGTTACCTAAAAAAGTGCAATACAAAATATATAAAACAGATCTTTTATCGTCATCATTAGCGTATAGCGATCCACTGCTGGACATCTGTCTCTCCTACTGCACGCCACTTAAGTGTCGCAACACATCTGCGGAACGTACCGCGCCAAAGTTAGGCTAAATACGCTTGCAGTGTATTTCAAGTACTCTATGCCCAAATTACGCTGCGTTCAGCGCAGGGCCTAAACTTCCGTCGGCCGGCTTTTTCAGCTAAAACGCATTTAATGTATTTTGCATAGCAAGCGACACATCACGCGATGCGTTGCGCGACCGAAAGTTCGGCGGGCGTAGCTGAATGTTCGGCGTGTGTTGTACATCGCACGCGTGGCGGTAGCAAAGAGCGGCAACGTCTTCTAAGCCCTCTATAATAGCTAATATTCTAATTAAATAAATTTTTCTAGGCAATTCAGGTACGTCACAAAAACCGCACACCATAAAGTGTCGACACAGACAGACTGACGATGACGCCACGTAACTTTCCGTCGCGTAGCGCGCTGAACATGACGCCGCGTTTTGACCGTTTGGTTTGTCATAACAATTGAATATTGCGACTGAAACTTCAGCCGCTGAGCTTTAGGCGCCGTACGTTCCGCAGATGTGTCACTACACTAAGAGGGGACTCTAGTGCCGATGAATTTGGAAAATAGGTATTTGAAGAAACTATATATACCATCGCGCTGCTTCCAACCTCTCCTGGTAAAGTGCGAAAAGGACAGTTGTAGCTCAGGCTGACTTTACCTACAAAACGTTGACCAAAAGAGGTTTCGTATTCCGCTGTTTTCTTTTTCAAAACACGACAGATCTCAATTATTTCTATATCAAAATTTAGAGAAAAAGTATACCTTTGTTTCTATTATTTTCTGTTTTATCTAAAACTTATCACGTTTGTCTAATAGTCATCTGAACATTACGACAAAAATGGGTTATTTTTCGCGATTTTGAAGTATCTTATTTCTTTTATTAATTAAGTTTCGGAAAAATCAAATGATAGGGGCACGTATAATCACAATCACGGTGTAAAATTGTAGAAAAAAAGAATTGCTCTAAAAGCATCGATCTACGAAGAAAACACGCGTTTGTAAAGAGAAAACACCACTGGAGTTCCTTCTTAACTCGATTTTCGGCAGCTTCACCCAGGAGCTACCAGCCATTCTGTGAACGTCGTCACTCTGCCTAAACAGATTCGTGGTCTCCTCATATGAATAAGTCAATCCAAGCAAACGTCATAGCCATATTAACCAACGAACCGATAACCGTTGAGGTAGACATGATTGACCTTCATAGTGGCAATAACCACTGCAGCTTGCTTGTTTATGAGTGTGTGTTTTTGTTTAATAGCCGATGACGATGACGAACATTTCAATACAGCAGAGTTTGACCTTTGCGTTAAAATAGTTGCGCGTCAATGTTCCTACCACTTTCTATATGCCACTTCTAATGTTTGAACCAATTTTGTCAAAAGTGTCCATTAGGGTCTAATAACTCTATTGTCTTACTTGGTACCAACGCAGTGCTTATTATGACGAATTAATGAGTACGTAGTATAATAGCAGGCATATTACGTTTAATGATAATGTCAAGAGTGCTATACAGAAAGGTTAAAACGAAAATGTAGCATAATTTTGTTACATGGCACGTTATACTTACTTAGGTGTACTCGAGGATCGGAAAGTCAAAGGACAATGCTCAAGGATGTATGAAATACCGTAAGATTCTGCATCATCAAACTTTATTTTTGTAACCATTCATGATTACTCCTACAAACATTATTTTTGCAAACATAATTAATATTTCAAATTTAAAAAAGAAAGTGAAATAACATAAAAACGAATTTCTTTATATGGTAACACATGTCATATGCGATCGCCCTTTATTGTTATAAAAATGAAAACCGGTTATATAATAATTATATTCTATTCCAGTTATTTTTCATCAAATATTTCTTTTGATGTCTTTGTTTTTAATTTTTGTAAAAGCGAAAAGAAGTAAATAAATTTTTAAAAATGTGTTCCTGAATCAAACAAAGTTCGACATATAATAAATCATACTATTTTAAACGAAACTTCACATAAAGAGAATAAAACAGTAGACACCTTTTATTCTTTCAATTAAATTCCCTCTATTCCCTGTCCAAATATCAAATCCCCAATTCGTAATGCCCTCAAATAATCTAAAAAATAATTACTATACTAGATCAAAATGCTATAATATCTTATACCTTTAAACGAGCAATTCTTGTATATATATATATAATTGGAATCTCGGAAACGGCCCCTACGATTTTCATGAAATTTTGTGTGCAGGGGGCTTCGGGGACGATAAGTCAATCTAGCAAGGTTTAATTTTCAGAAAATGTCTTTTTTCCATGTTTTGAGGCACTGAACAATTGCGAAACTTCTCATAAGAAGATAAATTTCGCTGCTGCCCTTAATGATACGAATAGGCTTCGGCCTCTGATTCGGAGCTCGTAGACTTCGGGTTCAAATCCCTGACGATATAGTGTTTTTTCCTTTTTTTTTTTGGAGTTTAAAAAAAAAGAATGATGGCGTTGTCTTATGCTTTTTATTACATTTTATATAATTGGAAACGACGTCAACGAATTTTCTTTTTCGTTTATTAAATCAATGGAAGAACTTTTATTTTGCCTACTTTATGGAGGTGCAAATTACCAGGGTAGCACAAAAGTGTAGGAGAAGTCGAAACAATGAAGCTCATTCATTTTAAAGATCAGCCTGAAGGAGCAGTCGAATTTACAACAGAATTTCTCAACAGTGTCAAGAATTCAGACTTGCCACAACACGAACTGAAATATTATTATTATTATTGCTAACCTTATGATACCTTGCACCTCCTCGAAGTAGGCAAAATAAAATTGATCCATATAATATGATTTAATAATGATGAAGTGTACCTGGGCGACCGAGATTTGCTCGGCATCTTTTTTTTTTGTTATAATTATTATTATTAATTTATTTACATCAGACAATTGTCCATTGTTTTCATAAAACCACATACACAAAATACATTTAAATTATTTATGAACTATTATAAATATACATATAACATTCCATAACAAAATTAAATTAAACTGATAAATATAGTACTTTGATTTGATATAGATGACGTTTACATTCAAGGTACACGAAGCCAATGTTTGGTTTGAGGTTAGACCCAGAAAATTGCTCTTAAAATATCATGTGTCTTTTTTAAACGAAAATGCCAAAAAGAACATTAAAAAAAAATGCTTACGAACAATTTAACTCCACGAAGCCGTGACTCATCTCAAGAAGCAGAAGAAAACCTCCATGAAAACAATCTGATTTTCGCTCGTCCCACACGTGTTTGTCAGACTTCGCACAGTGAGGACCCAGTCGAAGAAGAACTTGATGAAAATCATCAGGTTTCCGCTCATCCCACACGTGCTGCTAAAGTAAGATGCTTGCAAAACTTGGCTAACTTTTTAAGAACAGAAAGGTCTTATGATTTAGATGTTTCACGAGAGCGTGCAGCACAACGTGTGGCCGCCGAAAATGATGAGCAACGGGAGCGACGTCTGCAAGATATGCGGCAGCGTGCGTCAGAATGTGAAATGATTATTATTAATGAAAACCCTCGACATACCCGCAATATAGTATGGAAGGAAGTATTAGGTTAAGACCTTAAACTATGTATTGATGATAATATATAACTGATGTAACTGATTGTTAAACTATAAGTACTTATTTATAATAAAATGTTAAACTAAATTGCACTCGTAATTTTATATTTAAATAACAGTTAATAATATTTTTTATTATTATGTCGGTATGATCGAAAAACATTAGTTAAAAATATTATTTAAAAAATTCGCTCGTTATGTATTTTTTGTTTTGAAAATATAGAGACACGCGATGTACCTAACAAAAGAAAAAAATGCCGAGCAAAGCTCGGTCGCCCGGTACTTATAATAATATGATAACTATAATAGATCAAATTACTATAATAAGTACTTTGATCTTGATGCACGAAGTTTTTGGTTCGGTCATCCTCTTTTTGCAAGTAATAATTGTGCCACCGGATCTTTACCCTATTATTATATCTTAAAAAATACCAAACAGGAATCTGTAATAAAACTATCACAAAAGGCAAAATTCGAATTATAACATTTCATAAACAATATTCCATTCTACTAGTACTGACGACAGCTGGTCAGGCTATCCGAAATTTAAAAAAAATCCCAATTAAGCTTGAGCCTTATTACTATAGAGATAAAGTTCAAAATTTAATAAAGAAATCTGACAGATTGTAGTAGCTTGATGTGCTGTTATCTGTACAAAATAGGTTACTACAAAGCATTTTGGAAATCACAATATACTCTCGAAACTTTAAATGTCAATCAAGCGGAATCAACTTACTGACAATAGAACAGCGGAGGTACATAAACAATGGATGTCATTCATATTCGACTTGGATAATAATGAATTTCTACCTAGATTCTATATGTATATGTGTAGTGTGATTGAATGTAGACAGGCTGATTGTAGATAAGTTATTGGATACTGTTGACGTAATATTCCATTATGAAATTATACCTGTAACTGTAAATTAAAACTATTTTGCTGTTGTGCAAAACAATATCAATGTCTCTAGCATTTTCAAAAGTATGTTGGGGTCGGCTTTTATTCTAACCATACCAGCATACCAGTAGTTTTCGTGACACGACGGCCTATCTGACCTTCATAATCATATACTGGATAACACGATTCTTCTTCGTAAGACTAATTGTCAGAATTTTGGATTTCTTACTACCCGTGACGATTTTCAAATATGTACAAAAGATAGCCAAACAATAGGTAAACACGTTCTCCAAATCATGGAGGGATTTCGACATGTTATAGAAGTTCTCCTTTTTATTTAATGACAATAAAAGTACATGAACACTGCTGTAAGCTGATTAAGGCCTCAAAGGAAATATCCAAAATAATTTTTTCCTAAAATTGCTTCCTGTTCTATTTCTCTATCAGTTCCGAGTTTTTAATAACATGAACCAAATCTTTGTAATATCCTTTGTCGTCAGATTCAGAATAAAATAAAACAGCAAATCATGATTTTACGAGTAGAAAATTACATATTTTAACCGCGAAATTAGACAACAAAAATTAGCCGTAGGCTATTCAGTTACGCAAATGGAATCTACACAATATTGCTCTTGTACAAAGATAGGTTGTGTATTATAAAACTAGGCAATTATAACAGTATGACGTCATACTCGTCCGAATATCGACACAACAAGTAAGGAATTCGCAAGGAAGCATATTAGAACTATTTTTTTTTCTAATAGACAACAATGACATAGCCAAAGCAACAACTCATAAATGTATTTTATTTTCTGGTCACATCTCTATAATTTTACCATAATATTACAAAAAACATTACGGAAACAAAATCGCATTTTAATAAAAATGGAGAAATATTAATAATTTAAAAATACATTTAAATAAACAATTTAAACATAAACTCCCTTATTCATAAACGATGTTTAGCCAACGATGTATAGCCGATTCTTTAGCCATACATTTTTGTCATTTTTTACTTTATTCATAAACGATGATCAAAGTGAAGTGACGTTAGAAGGTTAAAATGTATGGTTAAAGAATCGCTAATCAATTGTAACTTTAAACATCGTTTTTGAATAAAAGTGAAAATATTGCAAATTGACGAAGTTGAACAAGCGAAATTTGTAGGAGTTATTATAGATATAGATAGAGACCACAACCTAAATCGGATAGCACTTATCGAAAATATATAAAGTTAAAGATAAAACTGCAATACCATGTTACCATGCATAGAATTTCTTTTAAGATACGATCTTATAATATGGGGATATAGTAGAGAGCGTTAATATACCCAGTTTTTTTTAAATATAGCCAACATTAAATAAAACTTATATGCCTTTATATCTACAATATGTAAAGAAAACCGGACATGGTGACCCATAAGGATAATAAAGGTTAGGTAAACACATGACCAAATATAATATAAAATTTTACGTAATCATTATAGTAACAATACTAATGAATTTTGAAATAATCCTTTTTTTCCGCGAATTAATTCTAACTTCCCCGAAATTTGGTAACTTAAAAAAGTGACAACACCATTTTGACGGTATTATTAAAGATATGCGACCACGAGCCACGTGCTCTGCCCCCCCGTCGCCCGCGTTGGATTGCCTACCGCACATGTATTAAGTTCATCATTCATCATCATCATCATCATTTCAGCCAAAAGACGTCCACTGCTGGACATAGGCCTCCCCCAAGGTTCTCCACGACGACCGGTTCTGCGCCTCCCGCATCCAGCGGTTTCCCGCGACCTTCACCAGGTCGTCAGTCCACCTTGTCGGGGGCCTACCCACGCTACGTCTTCCGGTGCGTGGTCGCCACTCGAGAACCCGTCGGCCCCATCGGGCATCGGTCCTACGGGCAATGTGTCCAGCCCACTGCCACTTTAGTGTTGCAATTCTTCGGGCTATGTCGGTTACTCTCGTTCTTCTGCGGATCTCCTCATTCCTGATTCGATCGCGCAGTGAAACCCCAAGCATAGCCCTCTCCATTGCCCTTTGAGTGACTTTGAGCCTTCTCATAAGGCCCATTGTTAGCGACCACGTCTCAATTCCATATGTCATCACTGGCAACACACACTGGTCGAAGACTTTTGTCTTGAGACACTGCGGTATTTGGGACGAGAAGATTCTTCGTAGCTTCCCGAAAGCAGCCCAGCCGAGTTGGATTCGACGATTGACCTCTTTCTCGAAGTTGGACCTTCCTAACTGGATAGTTTGTCCCAGGTACACGTAACTGTCAACAACTTCGGGAACAGAGTCTCCAATCTTTATAGGAGTCGGTACAACATGGGCATTAGACATGACTTTCGTCTTGCCCATGTTCATTTTAAGACCGACTCGCTCGGAGGCTCTGCTGAGGTCTTCGAGCATTGTACTCAGGTCCTCCGCGGTCTCAGCCATGACTACGATATCATCAGCAAACCGAAGGTGTGTCATGTACTCGCCATTGATGTTGATGCCCAGTCCTTTCCAGTCCAGAACCTTGAAGACATCCTCCAATGCAGCGGTGAACAATTTCGGGGAGATAACATCTCCCTGTCTGACACCACGCTGGAGAGGTATTGGTTTCGAGGTCTGGTCCTGTATTCGGACTGACATGGTGGCGTTTTCGTACAAACCCTTCAGCGCTTCGATATACCGATAGTCTACTTGGCACCGCTGGAGAGACTGCAGTACAGCCCAGGTCTCGATCGAATCAAAGGCTTTTTCGTAGTCCACAAACGCCAAGCAAAGGGGTAGGTTATACTCCTCGGTCTTCTGTATAACCTGCCGTAGCGTATGTATGTGGTCTACTGTGCTGAAGCCCTTTCGGAAACCGGCTTGTTCGGGTGGCTGGAAGTCGTCAAACCTGCAGGTGAGACGATTCGTGAGGACTCTCGAAAACAACTTATAGACATGACTCAGAAGTGAGATGGGTCTGTAGTTTTTCAAAAGGGTGTTGTCACCCTTTTTGAAAAAGAGTACCACCACACTTCTGTGCCATGCCTGTGGCGTTTTTCCCTCGACTATGACGGAATTAAATAACTTCTGAAGGGCCCTAAGGATCGGTTCACCACCCGCCTTCAGTAACTCTGCCGTTATTCCGTCATCGCCCGGCGCCTTGTTGTTTTTAAGCTGTTCCAGAGCCAATCGAATCTCCTGCAGGCTGACGTCCGGGATATCTTCGGTGTAGTGTCGGGTTAATCTTGCTCTAGGGTCTTCAGCAAGATTTAATGCGGGTTTTGTCGTCGAAGTGTAGAGCTGTCCATAAAAATTCTCGACTTCCCTCGAAAGCTCGGGCCCGGACGTTATGATCCTGCCGTCGTCAGTCTTCAGCTTGCTTAGCCGGCTATGCCCAATAGTCAGATCCCTAGCGAAAACTTTAGAGCCTCTGTTTCGCTCTATGGCCTCCGTTATACGCTCGGTATTATACCGACGTAGGTCGCGCTTCAGAGACTTTGAGATCTGCTTATTGAGCTGCCGGTATCTGCAAGCATCACTTGACGAACGCAAAACCATCTCACGTCTATTAAGTTACGTACCTCTTTTTGCAAAATAAAATTTATTTTTTAGGGGGATTTTTGTTTTAAGTTTAGCCCGGCTGTGTGGGCATTAGTGGAATCAGTTATCGATACCTAACAATACTTTCACGGATCGGACAGGGTTTTCTTTACATATTGTATGTGAAATGCATGTTTATATGGAAATATAAAGATAAGGAAATATATTATATCAGTGGGTGTAAAAAGTGTATGACGTAAGCTCCAGAAACTAGAAATATCAAAATAAATAAGATTTTATTATGACACTACAAGATCGTCCAAATACAACAATTAACTATATGTGTAAAAATTGGCAATAAAATTATTGGAGAACCTAAAGAAAATTGCTGGAGTGGTAAAATTCCCCAACTATCACTCTCTTAAAATATTCTTTGAAGTCGTCATTTCTATTATAATTTAGTGATTAGTTGTAGCTCGAATTTGCTAAACATTTGATAGCTGTATATGTATATATTATACACTTTTTCAATTAAATTGTTTATATTCAATTAAACCACTAAGTACCATTTTTGCAAATAAAGAATTTAAATTTGAAAAGATTAGTCTGCCAGCAAGATACGTACTACTAATACTTCATTTAAAAGCAAATTAAGAACTCTTTTTATTTTCCAACAAACAATATGTAGGCCTTTATTATTTTATGGAAAATAATAAAATATTCCTGCAAAGAAGATATCTTTCGTGGAATTTTAAAAGATACAATTAATGTAAATTAATGCAAAGCCGACTAAGATTAATGCTTTGTATACCGTGAAGGTTTAATTTGGGACGGCTAGATAAAGGACGTGCCTCCTTTTGTTGGGTCAGCGAAGAAAACCTGAAATATATTTAATACATTTATCTTATACTTGTAGTAAACGATTAAGAACACAACTCTACGAGTTCACCAGTCTATAGGTTCACAAGTCAATGAGTTCAGGAGTATTCCAATTTTCATAATTCTAGGTATCGTTTTCGTATCTTGTCATTAACGTGACATTTCTGTTTTGTGACTCGCTTCCTAAAAATACCAAGGCGAAGACATATTTGAACCTACCCGCTAAAATTCAAATGATACAGATATTCCCCCTTATTAAAAAACGCTGCTTAAAGTTAACTAGTGATTGGCGATTCTTTAACCCTACATTTTTGACCTTTTAACGTGACTTAACTTTAATAATTCTTTATAAATAAATACCACAGAGTTTAAGGGGTTTATTCATAAGGATGGCTGATTACAGCTAAGTGACGTCGAAAAGTCAAAAATGTATGGTTAAAGAATCGCTAATCACTAGTTAACTTTAAGCAGCGTTTATGAATAAGAGTGTCCATGGAGTTTCTTGCCCGTTCTTCTCCATAGGTACCTACTCTTTGGAATGGGCGACTAGCTTCACCTTACTGACTGACCGACCTTCTGACAATTCAAAACTGCCTGTAACTGGTTTATTTGAAATAAATGCTCTGATTTTGATTTTTTGATTTTAAGGGGGATATAATGACATGTATAAACAATAAAGAAGTGGGATTCGTTGAAAAGCGCATCAATTAGGATCCCCTGTTTGGTGGTTATGTGATAATATTCGTTATAGCCCAAATTAGGTTTTTGTCAAAGAAAAATTGGAAAATATTTTCGACAAAATGCCTACTAACTGAATGAATTGGGAGACGGATTTTTTGTGGTATGATACTGGCCACAGACTCATAATTTTAAAAAATGGCCACGCGTGATTAAAAGAAAAAAGTAAAAAAGAAAAGATAGATAACAAATGAAAAGCATACAACAAGAAAAGGCCTTTGAATTTTCTTATTGAGCTAATGAATATACAATCAGTATTTACAAAAGTTTTACTTTTGTATATATGACTAAGTTATTTATTATTGATATGTACAAATACATATTGAATAATAACTACATTGTTTTGAACCAAATAAATATCCTGGATAATAAATAATAATTGAAGAACATATCAATTTTATTTTGATAAATGATATTTATTTTTTTGAAATGATATTTATTTTGTTCAAAACAATGTAGTTAAGTAGTCATAAGTCCAGTCTTTAAAGCATGTAATGGCAGCATCGATGACTTATACAATTGATACACAATCTCAAATAAAACTATTACAAAAAATGGGGAGAAGTATTAATTAGTCTATACTAGTCAAAATCAGCCTTAAGTGCAGTGTATAAAGTTCTTATCACAAAGCAGTGTACAAAACACCATTATTTTTTACGATCTTTCTGTGGTACATCAAACATCAAACCAAATTCAACCTTATACATATGCCTTAAACTCAGAATTATAAAGTGCTACAAACAAGCAATAAATTTTTACGACCTGGTCTAAAACCGGCCAAGTGCGAGTCGGACTCGCACACGGTTCCGTACTATCTTTAAAAATGGCAAAAAAATCACGTTTGTTAAATGGAAAAAATATAAAATATTTAAGGGGGGCCCGCTTTATGCTATACAACAAAAATACATAATCTCTGAAAGTTTCTACTGTCTAGCTCTAGCTATTACGGTTCATGAGATACAGCCTGGTGACAGACGGACGGACAGACGGACAGCGAAGTCTCATGAATAGGGTTTTATTTTACCTTTTAGGTACGGAACCCTAAAAAAGCACCCTTGGACGCTAGTTCAGTTCAACCATTTTTTTGCGCTGATTGTGAATCCTTTGTATAAGTGATCGATGAATGGCAGCAATATTGTATCGTTCATAATAATGTATTACTCCCGTCATTGTCATGCATTTTATACATTCCTTGTTCCGCGCGGCTGCACCAATTAGGCCCAGTTCAGCAAAAATGCCAGACAACTAGTGCCTAACGCTGGTTTTCCACTGAACCCGATATGTGTGATAAATCAGACTTACACTGCAACCTGACGTGTGTATGCATCCTTATATACGTGTCACGTAAAACATAGTAATGAATATGTACATAAATAGTGCGACTTGATTAAGATTGAAAAAAAAATCGGAACAATTAGAGTATAGCTAGGTATGCCTAGTGATACTCTAATTGCTTCGATTTATTTTAAGAGAGTTTCTGAGTCGAGATTTATTGTTTTTATAGTTTTTTTTTTAATTTATTATGCATGTTTATGCATGTATGTTAGGGACATATGCCTAACATTTAAAAACATGCGTGCTATTGCATGCGGTCATTACACACAATTCTGATGGGATTACGTCCCGTATTTAACTGAATGGCCAATTATAGGCGCAATGTTTTCTTAATAATAAGTCCATTTAATTACAGTAGGATTCCTAGGAACCCAATTATAGATATAGGCACCAGTGTTTCGAACGTAAGACGGCAATATTATTATATACACAATATTATTATATACACAATATTATTATATACACAATATTATTTCTTAGTTACTTAAGTTTCGCTAAAATCAGCAGTTAGACTGGTAAAGCGGACCCCACACTCCAGAGCTGGAAAAAGGCTTCGGATGCGATTGGGATTAACGCTGAGACGATGATGATGATTATATCATTTATGCTAGAAGATTGTTAGTTTTAAACCTTCTATAAAATAAATTTAATTTAATAAAAAATGACCCTTTATATAACCCTTCTTGCCAGTCGAGTTTGGTGTTTTTTATTAGTTTATCGTATGTTCGGGTGATATCTTGCAACTCATTTTTATATAATCTGTGGTGTCGCCTGTGGCAGCATATGCATATATCGTTTGATTTGTTCAAAAATAAAATTGGCTGTGTTGCCAGTAATCTTTTTGCATTTGGGAATGACTTCATCTTCTTCTTGGACTATGACTTTTTGCACTTCAGTTTACCTACCATAACAACTACCTATAATTCCTATCTTGAACAACTCCAACTTTGCCTGGTTACCAACAGATCCAACGTTCTATAAATTGGGTCATATCAAATTAATCATTTTTGATAAAGACGTTAAGATTTGAGACAAATTAAATTTGTTAGAAGACAGTGGATTACTCAGTGATCTACATTTTTTGACAGGTTTGATTTTATTATATTTGGGAAGAGACTCAGAGCTCTTCAACCAGTTTTATGAAGAACAAAAATATCTAAGATGGTTTTAAAACAATATTGCTTCATAATACATTCTGTTTTGTGCCCATTTCTAGGCCAAGCTTTGTTTAGTACAAAATCTATTTTCTTTCGATAAGACAACGTCTGTCATGTAGGCTATAATTATTTTCCCACTCCTAGTCAATGGACTCCCCCATGTTCTCCCACATTTCCCTGGGCATTTCCTTCTCGTCCAGTTGATTAGGAATGAGTCAGGTTACAGTAAAAAAAAAACTTTTTACCTTCTTCCAAATTGAAACATGTTCTATCGAAAGAATATTTCATATGACTGAAAATTTTTGTTCCATTGTGTCAACGGTACTTTACTAAAATATGTCGAGAAATGGGTGACTTTGATTCATTAGACTTAATTATGTATGAATTTTAATTGGTTACAAGGATTTGTATATTTACAAAATATCTTCATTCGTACGCACACTACTGAAAGAATTGTGGAGAATGTATGGATGGATATCATATCCATCTGTATGTTTTACCTACATACTTCCCGAATGAAAAAAGTTCATAACCATATATATTCTGTCTGATGCTATTATATTTGAGACCCACTTTTCATCCACCATTCATTTTGTAGAAATTTAATCGCATAATGTTTGTTTGTTTTTTAATGATTATAAACGTGGGCTTAACAGCAATTCCTCCTAATAGTAAGCAGTAATGCAAACTTTGGTAAAGCGCACTTGTTTATTAAGGGCCTATTCACTCAAAAAAAACTGGGCGAATAAGAAGAAAGACGGCAGTTGAGCGAGGTAATACAATGTTAAACCCAACAATACGACCAACGATGCTGCGCCAGAGGGAGATTGATGTGGAGACCCTCCATAACTAAACTCCCGACACAACAACATTTGGCGCATCGTACCCGGCACACATCGCAACACAACTGCTCAGACCCGTCCACGGTACGGCTTTTTTTGTGTGTATGTTATCGCCTACCACCGTGACTACGAACAAACTTCATAAAAGTACATAATCATCACCAAAATCTATCAGCACTTAGCATGAAAATGATAAATCATTTTCAATGAGTATCAATTTCCAAAGTACACTTACTTCGGAAATTGATAGTTAATTAAAAATAATTTGCTCTAGCCAAGCTATAATCCAGTTTAATTTTTCCGATATCAGATCCCTGGAAGATCATAGGGAAAGAAATTTAAAGGCTAATTTAGCTAACTTAATTCCAAAGATCTGTAAGCTATATCAAAGCATTTAAACTTTTCTTACAATTTATTTCATATTTACTGTGAAAAATAGCAAACTTTCTGCTTCATTTATCGTACATAGAGGTGATGCAATTTCTTTTCACTCCATTGCTCATATAGTTTCCGGACTTTAAATTTAAAAATGTCGCTACATTTACTTTATAAATCGACAAAAATAAAGATGTATTTATTTGTATAAATATGTGTAACGTGACACATTAATATGCATATCTGTTCTGTTTTGTTACTGGTTTGGTTTCCGCACTCAGTCCCACTAATATGCATATATAATAATAATAATTTATTTACATCAAATTTTACAGTACATTGAAACATGTGCTACATACGGTTAAAAGGATGTAAACAATAGTGTGGCGACACCAGTACCCTTGCTAAGTTGCCAAGACACTTGTGTTAAAAATGCTGAACAAAATGTTTCCAACATATGGTTGGAAACATTTTGAAAACGAGTTTGATATTGATTCCACACACAAAATAGTTTATATTATAATTACAATTGTAAATTATGAAATAATTAAATTATAGTCAATTATTATTATTTTTTTTAATAATTATAAACTAGCGCTTGACTGCAATCCCGCCTGATGATAAGCAGTGATGCGATCGTTGATGGTAAAGCGCGCTAGTTTATTAAGAACCTATTCACTCAGAAAAACTGAGCGAATAGGAAGGAAGATGGCAGTTGAGCCAGGTGATGCAATGGTAAACCCAACAACACGACCAACGATGCTGCGCCAAAGGGAGATTGATCTGAAGACCCTCCACGACCAAACTGTCAACACAACAACATTTGGCGCACCGTACCCGGCACACATCGCAACACAACTGCTCAGACCCATCTTCCGTACGGCTTCACCAGACATCATGCCGGAACACGACAAATCGCTTGGCGGCAAGACTTTGTCTGGTGGGTGGTAACTTTTGCCGGCGCCGATGTTATGACCTACCAAATTCAATCAATTCAAATACCTTATTACATACAATAAAAATACAGCCAAAACAATAATTAATTAGTTTGGGATTTGACATTCAAAAACTGCGTAGTGTTATTAATATCCCTTACCGATTAGCATTTTTTTTAGTTCAGCTTGAATAAAATCGACATAAAAATTTTGCCAACAACGCCTTGGCCAAACAACCCTCCTAACCTTTCTTCCATCAATGTGCGTTCTCTCCATGACAAATTGGGGTCAGCGCCCAATCAAACTGGATGCTACAACTTGAAGATTATTTTAATTTAAGAAAGCAAACAGTTTATTTGTCCAATTGAAGTTTATGCAAAAACAACCATCGGTACCAAATTCCAATTCCTGCCTTGGTTACTTATCTCTTTTAGTGACTGTAGGTCTTTAAAAATGCGGGCAAATTCGCAGAAAACCGTCATTTCTCAATCATTTATATTTCAAATGTTCTACCTTTATTTTTATGTCTCAATTCACGAGCGAATCGTTCTCTACGTTTATATACGAAACGGCAGCTTTTGTTCGAATAAAAAGGTTTCTTTGATACCGGGCAGAATTTTACTCTACTCGTCAAAATTCTGGCGAATTTTCAAGCTGTTGTATTCTTTTCTTTACAATTGTTTTATTTTGTGTTATTGTTTTTTGTCATAGGACGAAAGAGGTGAATTTTTCACTTCCTACGCTTCGTTCGTCATCGCTCGGTGAGCTTCGGGATGTCGTCAGTGTCAGCAGCCTTGGCAGTGACGTGCTTTGCCCGCCTGTGCCCACGCAACTGCGATCAAACTCATTCAGTAAGTAACCTATACTTTATTCTACAAAGTTAATAAGTTAACTGTATTTAGTTATAAAACTCTGATTTAACGTTAGTGGATTGTTTTGTTATTTATGAGACTAAACTTTCCCCTAAGCCCCAGAGTAAAGTTTAGTCTAGTAGTAAAGATATTGGGCTTTGTCTGATTGCTCGAATGACGTCGTAACGTTAATTTCACATGTAATTCTACGTGTAAGTGATGCTTTTCTGTATGCTACAGTGGGTTTGTATACTCAAGTAGAAGAAAGAAAGAAGAAAGAAAGAAAGAAAATACATTTATTCAGCACAGACTCGACACACAATACAATACATTTAGCACAAACACACATCGGGTAGCAAAAAAAAAAAAAATATTAAAAAACCAAAATAATAAAATAAAATAAAAAAGCCAAATAAAAAGTAAAAAAAAAAAACCCCTTAAACCCTTGTGTAAAAAATAGCAGCAACGTGTGCCTCGTGACTGCACCAAAAAGGTCCAGTTCAGCAAAAATGCCAGACAAGTAGTGCCTGACGCTGGTTTTCAACTGAACCTGATGTGTGGTGACAGATGTAAAACAGTTTTTAGACAACAGCATAACGTGTGTACTCATACTTAAATAAAAATAAATACGTGTTACATAAATATAAATGATTACGTGTATGTACAAAAATATTGTGAGATTGATTAATATTGTTAAAAACTAATAATAAATAAACTAAGAAAAGAAATACTGACAAACATAAGTAATGATAGACCTTCTTTTTCACAAATTCATTGAACAACTTAGACATGTATAGGTACATATAATTACGAACACAAATTAAAAAATTCATTAAATCCAATGATATAACATCAACGCAAATAAATGACGTAAAAAACGAAAGAAAAAAAATGAAATTAAATGTAAAATAAATTAAAATAATAATAACAAATTGAATGGAAAAAATCAAATAAACAAAAAAATAAAATCCAATGCAACACTTACCAATAGAAATACTGACAGATGCTAATAAGGTACCTAAACTATATGATTGAGACATTCAGTGCGACCATGTCTAACTTCCTTTGAGCTTCTGTGAGGTACTGCCGTAAGCGTTGTCTAAAGACGACTATGGTGTTAATTGCTCTTATTGGTGGTGGTAGGTTATTCCAAATTTTAGAAGCTGCGTAACGGAAGCTACCTCTAAAAGCGGCTGAACCATGCGACTGGGTCGAGAGTTGTTGCGAACATTGCCTTCTTTCACATTCTCGTCTACTGGCAATCCAACTCAACTTGTCGTACAGGTAATGCGGTTTCTGGTGTTTAACTACACCAAACGAAAGGCACGCCAGATGTAGCTTGCGTCTCGATTTCATTTTCAATATGAAATGTTTGTTTAGAAATGGAGTCACGTGACTTTTGGGGGTATTGTGTAACAAAACCGAGCGCATGCGTTCTGGACCCTCTGAATGAGCCGATCTGTGCGAGCCAACAGACGCGGGCCGTAGACTGTATCCACATAGTTCAACCTAGACAAAACCAAGGTTTCAACCAACCGCTCCCGTAGCGCCTCGGACAAGTAAGGCCTAATCTTGTACAAAACTTTCAGGCGGTAAAAACAGTTTCTGACCGAGTCGGCTACATGTTTTTCGAAACGGAGGTCTTTATCCATGATAACACCGAGATTCCGAGCCTCATAAACTCTCTCAATTGGTTCGCCCATTAGCTGCAAGTGAAACGTTGCGGGTAATTTAGCCAGCTGCTGCCTCGTGCCAAATACCATGTACTTTGTTTTCGTAGGGTTTAGTGTCAGGCAATTCTGCCTCGACCAGTCCGCGATTCTGCGAAGGTCTTCGTTTAGATCTTCAATGGCAGTATCGCATTCCTCTGGACTAAAAGAAATATACAGTTGAACGTCATCGGCGTACATATGGTACTTACATTTCTGTAAGCACCGAATGATGTCTGCACAGTACAAAATAAATATTATTGGTCCCAGTATAGATCCCTGCGGAACTCCTCTGTCAATGGAAGCAAGAGTAGATGTAAGAGCAGAGCCGCCACCCAAACATAGTTTCACAAATTGTTTTCTATCACTAAGGTAGCTGCGGAACCATTGCTTAGCTCTGGGGTCAAATCCGTAGTAACTTAGCTTTGACAGCAATAACGGAATATTTATTGCATCAAATGCCCGGGAAAAATCTAGCAAGACCAGCAATGAGCACATACCCTTATCCTGGGCTGATAGAAGATTATCAGTCACATCCAGCAATGCAGTGGCAGTACTGCGCTGTTTCCTGAAACCAGACTGCAAGTCCGGCAACACGCTGTTCTGTTCCAGAAAAAGCGTTAACTGATGGCTGACAACTTTCTCCAGCACTTTAGATAGACACGGTAAAATGCTTATAGGACGAAGGTCCTTCACCTCAATTGGGTTATCATTCTTTGGTAGAGGCGTAACGGAAGCTATTTTCCATTGGTCAGGGAATGTTGAAGTCAGTATTGAGCAGTTTATAATATCTGTTACTGTTTTTAGTGAGTAAGGCAAAGTCATGTTCGGTAGACGGTATTTGATTCAATCATGTGCACGTTTTAGGTATCATCCGAATAGTTTGCGATTCGATCCTATGGAGCCTGTATTTAGAAATTTAAATAGGACCTTTTTAGATCTGTAGCTAGTCATCTATATCTAATACGAATGTGAGAAAAGCCGAACCTGTCCTTCATTTTATACATATTTATGAAGTTGAAGATTTTCACGGGAAGATATTCTATGTAAGCTCGGATATAAAATTTTAATATTACTCTACATGTGACAAAACATTTTCGTTTTAATGTTCAATAGCTACATACATACAGAGAGATAAATATTTAAGTTTGTTTTAAATGGGCTTTGCGTCTACACCTACTTAATTCAGTTATGGAACAATTGAAATTTCTCGAATTTCGGGTCTATTTCACGCATGGTATTGTACCCACAATGCACCTTATCCTAATTGAATAGGGTACCTTATCGAGCCTACCTAGCTATATTGTACCGAATTGTTGATCTTGTTAACTCGGTCCCATATGTCGTTCAGATGTTTTCGTAATGATTTTCCACGTTTATATAAACAGGCTATAAAGTTGGACTTGCCATTTGGGAGTACATGTTAACTTTAATTATGTGTTACTTGGGACTACCTAGCAATATAGTTATGACTTCGTCAACAAGATCAATATAATTCGAATATAATTAAATTTCATGGGTACTGTAGTTTATAAAAAGCCCTAATAATAACATAGAGATCAATAAATTTGATTGGCCTTTTCTTAACTCTGGTGGGGTCAGTTTCCAGTCTTAGTAATTACAGCTGAATACTATTTTACATATCTAACCTCCACATCCCAGTAACTGGGTAACACGATCATCACACAGAGAAGGATTGAGCGTAATCACCACGCTTGCTAAATGCTAACTGGCGATTTCAGACTAAAAGTCCAGGTTTCCTCAACATGTTTTCCTTCACCTTTTAATCAGTGTCCAAGATATACTTAGAACAGTACATATAACTTAGACAAGTTAGATAGGTACCTGCCTGACCTGGAATCGAACCCGCACACTCATACTTGAGAGGCTGGCGTTTTAACCACTAGGCCACCATGACTATAAAATTTTACCACGAAGGATATACTTAGAACAGTACATATGAAGTTTTATATACAACTAACATAATTTAAACCATATTGAATTAACCTCAGTAACAAAATAGTAGTTTTAGTTATGAAACTTTTGATTGCGTAGAGTACAAAGTCAGACTATTTTAGACAACGCAGGAAGTGCAGACTTGGTAATTTCTACATGAATTGCAGATTAGACAGTTTGTAGAGGCGAGATGAAGCTGCTTGCTGATTCTGTTTTGACTAGGTCATAGAATATTTTGTGGTTTCCAATGGGAAATGGATTTATTTCTTTTTTTTTTTTTTAAAATAAAGCGTTTTTTTCCTTTTGCTAAAACATTCTAGACTTTAAAATGACAAATTATTCAATGTTCTGCTTACAAACACAAAATGTCTATAGGAACTGGATAAAGGCCCACATCATGTTTAAAATATAAGTCAATTAATGAGGTGTAGCAGTACCTACAAACGCCATAAATGAACAACGCGTCATACTGACGTCACACGAATTCTACATCTCGCAATCAGAGTTTACCGTGCAATTAGCATACATCCAACTTGCCTATTTCAACAATTGAGCAATTGCCCGCTAGACATAACACCCGGGCGGAGGATCCTCCCTTTTCTATGGAGGATGAGTGAACTTTACATCCTGGTCATCGTGCCTCCACAGAGGTATTGCGAGGCTAATTGCCCAATCCACAGTGTGAAAACTTTTAAAGGTAAAGCATAAATATGAACAAAGGTGTGAGTGCTACTTTTAACCATTTTTTTCGTCTTCTCAATAAATTAAATTTCGCTCTAAAAGTACAACAATAACTAAAGAAATGTCGTGGTGGCCTAGTAATGTCGTTCTGGCCTAGTAATGTCGTGGTGGTCTAGTAATGTCGTGGTGGCCTAGTGGTTAAAACACCAGCCTCTCAAGTATTAGTGCGCGGGTTCGATTTCAGTTCAGGCAAGTACCAATGTAACTTTCCTAAAGTTATATGTACTTTCTCAGTATATCTTGGACACAAATGACTGAAGGTGAAAGAAAACATCTTGAGGAAACCTGGACTTTAAGTCTGAAATCACCAACCCGCATTGAGCAAGCGTGGTAATTACGCTCAATCCTTCTCTGTATGAGAAGAGACCTGTGCCCAGCAGTGGGACGATAAAAAGGATGATGATGATGAACTGAAGAAAGGACTACAATACATAATAAAAGTACGACTTTATAAAAGTACTAGCTCCGTCACGCGCCTGTGAAGTTTTCGATATGATTTTTTTTATATGTTCCGCTCCTATTGGTCAGAGCGTGATGGTATATAGCCTAAAGCCTTCCTGGATTAATGGGCTATCCAATGCAAAAACAATTTTATCTAATCGGACCAGTAGTTCCTGAGATTAGCGTGTTCAAACAAACTCTTCAGCTTTATATATTAGTATAGATTTGATATAGTCAGTAAAACTCTGACACGCCCTTTCCCCGCACCTTGAGTGGCCGTTTGATGATTTCACATAAAAAAATGAAACAGCAGAACATCAAAAATGTTCCACCAACGCCTAAACTAAGAACTATATGTCTTTTGGCTATTATTTAGAATAATTATCAGCGATAATTCGGGTTACAGAAATAATTCTGATGGGCAATTCTCGTAGTTTTCATAATGTTCACAGTCTGATAAGAGTTTCAATCAACTTATCAAAAACTAGCTTTCCGTCCCGGCTTCGCCCACGTGGAATTCGGTTATATCGCGCTTTTTGGGATAAAAAGTACCCTATTATTTATTTTAATCCGTACTGCTAACTTTACGTCAGCAAAATTTCAAAGCAATCGGTTCAGTTCTTACCGCGTGAAAGCGGAACAAACAAGCAAACTAACTCATTTTCCCATTTATAATATTTATAAGTAAGGATACCACTAAAATCCCTACATTTCGTCAAATTTTATTGCTGTTGAAATGAGATTACGAATAGATTTTTAACGTTTTTAATTACCGTTATTGGCTTTCAAGTCACCACTGCTCTATGATTACAGTTATTAATAATTTACTCACGCTCAATTAATTTCACCCACATCAAATGATAGTGGTGTAACAAAAATGATTATCAACCGCCCTCGTTTATATCTGACGGCATGGTGTGTAAGGTAAATAGGTGTGGCGATAATTTAAATATGAATAGATAATATTGGTCGATACTACGAGTATAACTATAGGACAGTTCCGTGGACATTTCCATTGAAGCCGATATTCGTACACTAATAAAAGGTGCTTGGCCTGAAGAATACATTTAATATAGAGCGGTGTTATTTATTAGTATTATTTTCGTGTTTATCACAAGTATTCTTATACTTGAGAGGCTGGCGTTTTAACCACTAGGCCACCACGACTATAAAATTTTACCACGAAGGATATACTTAGAACAGTACATATGAAGTTTCATATACAACTAACATAATTTAAACCATATTGAATTAACCTCAGTAACAAAATAATAGTTTTAGTTATGAAACTCTTGATTTTTGGCAGATTAACCCCCTTATTCATAAACGCTGCTTAAAGTTAACAAGTGATTAGTGATTCTTTAGCCATACATTTTTGACCTTTTAAACTTCATCATCATCATCAACCTTTTTATCGTCCCACTGCTGGGCACAGGTCTCCTCTCATACAGAGAAGGGTTGAGCGTAATCACCACGCTTGCAAAAATGCGGGTTAGCGATTTCAGACTTAAAGTTATATGTACTTTCTAAGTATATCTTGGACACCAATGACTGAAGGTGAAGGAAAACATCTTGAAGAAACTTGGATTTTAAGTCTGAAATCGCTCGAATCGTTCGCTCGAGTCGAATCGTTTATAGATATATAGTAATGTTAATCTCTATTGTAATTATAATTATTTCTTCTATATGCATACATACTCGTACTTATACAGTCTGTTTCGAAAACTTTATTAATTATAACATACAACTTTTTTAAATCTAAATTAATTATATGAGTTATAATCATAATAAAAATTCATTTATTGAGTAGCAGCATTACTTTATTAACAGTTCCTTCAGCTTTTTCAGATAGGAAAACACAGCTACACATATACTAAGATGATTGATTGCTTTGCACGTTGTTTGTTTTACTTTAGCTTAATTTTACTGTTATATATTAATAGTATTATCGAAGTAATACGGCTTTTTTCTCCAACCCCTCTTTTTTTCGAAGAGAGATCTGCCTGTGTGGGGTATTAGAGGTTATGACAGTCGCCGACCGAGTAAAAACCTCACGGAAAGAGATTAAGTCGCATGACTTTAATACCAGAACTGTTTATTTTTAAACTTTTTTTTATACGACCATATTTTTTGTATATTCGAAACCTGAATACAGTTTTTTCAGAATAAGCAACTGAATCGATTCCATTCATTTTTACACCATGTTATATTTTTCCCAAATACATTTAAAAAATTTTGCAGTGTGGTTACCGAGCGCACTCGGTAGATATGAGTACTCCGCGCTCGCGTAACGGCTGACGCCAGAAGTCAACGCACCGTTCGCCTACCCGAGCGGAGCGTGGGCCATATTTTTGTTGGGACAGCTAAGTAGGATAACACGCTAATAACTTCGTGGTTTATCGTTATAGCTTTTTGAAATTTTTAAAAATTTTACACGTGTTTTCAGGTTTTGCATAAACAAAAAAATTATATTTTTTCAAGGTTTTTATTAAAGGTTTTGCCATTTATAAGTACCTAAGCTTTTAACCTTTACTTACTAGTAGGGATTCAAGTTTATGTCGAGCTTTCACTGAGGCACTGTTTCCACAATGTTCCTTAGTAATTTAACGGCAGTATAACAGCATTACACGAGAAACTTGTTAACGTTTTTAATGGATGCAAAATGAAATTTTAAGGAGACAGGGCTGTTGTAAATACAACTTAACGAGTATGCACTAAGGTTTAATTTAAATTTACTTAAGTTTTAGAAGAGTATTAGATTGTACATCAAACTATAGTATATGTTCCATTTGAGCTCACCTCTTAATGTTAGGTTTTTGGCACAAACAGAAGTCTATTTATATTGGTAATGTATAACTTGATGTGTAGCCATGCGTACGAGTAAGTTCATCATCAACCTTTTTATCGCCCCACTGCTGGGCACAGGTCTCCTCTCATACAGAGAATGATTGAGCGTAATCACCACGCTTGCTCAATGCGGGTTGGCGATTACAGACAGTTCAGGTTTCCTCAAGATGTTTTCCTTCACCTTCAGTCATTGGTGTCCAAGATATACACAGAAAGTACATATAACTTTAGAAAAGTTGCATTGGTACTTGCCTGACCTAGAATCGAACCCGCGCACTCATACTTGAGAGGCTTGTTTATTAACCACTAGGCCACCACGACACGTAAAAAATATGTTTTTACAGAATTATAAACATTTCTACCAATTAGCAATATAACTCCATCAAATAAAAAAACAATCATACGTATATATTATAGTAATTTATTATGAACTTAGAGAGTTGTTGATTTTCAAGATTACCTATAATGGGCTTGTATCCTAAAAAATAATTTAATGTCCATCAGATAGATTTCTAAAAAATATTGAACACGTATTTTTTATTTTTTCTTTTATTCAAGTACTTAGGAAGATATATTGATTTGAAATATCGCATGACGTCACGCCGTCGTACAAAATATACCATGGCGTGACATAATTAGCCCCCACTCCGTAACTTTAATACGCTATATCTCAGTAATTTTTGGTAATTTCGACAAAATAAAAAATACGGGTCTTAATTTTTTTTATTATCTATAAGACGGACTAATTATTTTTTTGATTTTCATACCTTGGATACATCCCTATTCTGTAAATAAATATTTTTACCGCAGTAAAGCATATTTATAAACACCATATATCCAGCAAAATGCAGAAACCTGATTAAATTTGAATTTCTCGGTATATCCTGACGCTTTCGGCTTAAAAATTTTCATCACTTCATTAATTTCATTTTTCAGAACTTTGTGTTTCCTGATATAATGTTTGCTAGCGAAACTTTGGTTTATCTAAAATAAAATGACTTAAAATAATTTGGCCCCTTTTCTACAGACAGAGGCTGAAGTTTATAACTTCAGCCTCTGTCTAGTCCCTTTCGTCTTTTTTAATGTTTTTCTGTTGTCATTTGACGTTTCTTTTGTACCATTTAAAAATGACTGTTCTAAGCATGAATGATTTTTACCGATGTAAGGCTGCCAAGTGTAGAAGAATAAAAACCCGTTCTTCATTGTTTTAAACTGGCTTTTGTTTTAGCGTATCTTTCCGGGAAAATAGACAATAATAACAACTGCTAAAGAATAATATTTTAACAATGTTAAGTTATCTGTGTCTTTTTAATTAACTCTCAGAGATTATGCCGGGAGATTCTTTAGTAATTCCAGAAGGATACCTCTTAGTTTTTGTTGAAGACTCTAGACAAACTTTCTTTTCGGTTTATGGGATTTATTTTATGAAAAAGAAAATATTCAACGTCGAAATGAGTTGACATTGTCATGACATTTTACTAAACTCATCATCAATATTATTTGTCTCTTCTTCCTCTAGGTCCATCCAAAGTCCAGCCATTATGTCACCCTTTATGAAGTCTTCATATTTATATTCTGTAATTTATATGCTGGACATAATAAAGATTAATCTATTATTTTATATCGATCCGGAGGCAAGATAACCAAAGTAACCGATATAGCTCAAAGATTTTTTTTTTATAAATTATAAACTAGCGCTTGACCGCAATCTCGCCTGATGGTAAGCAGTGATGCGATCGTTGATGGTAAAGCGCGCTAGTTTATTAAGAGCCTATATACTCTAGCCTTGAAGACACTCAAATTGTAGTGTGACGGAAACACCGCCGCCGTCAAACTGCTCCAGTCCCTCGATGTACGCGGTATAAAAGAAGAAGCGAAACGCTTCGTCTGGATCGTAGTGGTGGCAATAACGTAAGGGTGGAAAGTCGCCGTACGACGGGTCGGCCGATGGTGGAACGGAGATGGGGGAATTAAATCATGCAATTCCCTTGCACACTCACCCGAATGCGAGAAAAATTAAGTGACAATGGGCACATTTCTCGCAGACCAGATGGTCAATGGGGCTGAACGATTATGGAATGGCGAACGCGTACTGGATAAAGAAGCACTGGAAGGCCTCCCACAAGTTTGGGCACAATAGCGGCGGTAAGTCCCTTTTTGAGGAGTGGCTAGAGAGGCGCCTTGGTGCACTCACCTTCCGCCTGACGCAGGTCCTCATTGGATACGGCTGTTTCGGGAGGTTCCTGTTCCGTATAAATTGTCACTACTGTGTGGATCGCCCTGAAGCCGCTCTGCCCGGCTTGCGTAAAACACCGCTGTGTCCTTCTGGCCGTGAACAGCGGTGATCGGAGGCGATTCCAGCGAGCGGGAATCAGAGAACACGGGTGGCCTTCCGCTCCGCCCAAAACGCGAGAAGTCATTTAAAAATTTCCCATCTAAAAAAAGGCTTCTCACAAGCTGAGAAGCATCGAACAGGTCGAAGTGGAGGTGCTTGGCGGTGGCCCATGGCCAGGAGTGGACTTTTTGGCTGAAATGATAATGATGATGATTAACATCTGCTTACCTTATTTCCAACTATGTTTGGGCCTATCGGTGACTTTTGGCAGTTGAATAACAGTGTTATAATGCTTAATACTCAGTAGACTGGTACATTTTGTTAAACTATTAAATAATGTATCCTTGCATGAGTAATTTATATTTCATGACAGTTATTTCTTTTGTGAGTTTAGTTCTAAAAATCTATATCTATACTAATCTATACTAATATAAGAAGAATTACTACTCAGATTTGAAAAATTCTTATTGCGTTGGATAGCCCATTAATCCAGGAAGGCTTTAGGCTATAACATCACGCTGCGACCAATAGGAGCGGAGCATAACTAACTCCACGCGAACGAATTCGCTGGCGGCCGCAAGTACTTTATAAATAACTATTTACTTTATACATAGTGTCAGGCAACATTAATTTGTTAAAAAAAGACGCTATTGATTCTACTGGCTTGACCTTTAAATATTGAGCAATTTCCTATATTAACCTACAAATCGAATATTATGTATGACCTTCACAAATATTTAAATCGATAATTATCGATAACATTAGTTATATAATTTCATATAAACATTTATGAAGGTCATATATAACATTCGATTTGTAATTTGCGGCCCAAGGGGTAATAGACCTGATACACGAAACATCTATTTAGAATAGTTGTTTGCTATCGGCCCTAGAACTAGTGAATGCTTTGAACTGTGATCAATTCGAGTTATCTCAATAAGGGGTTAAAGCTGATTGATAAAGTCCCCTTTTGTTTCTTGTTGAGTCTAAGCCGTTGTTATCTGATCGCAAGAACCTATTAAGCTAGGTACCTATTATTACATGTATGAAGTAGAATATTCCCCTGATATTTGGGTTAATTATACATGAAGATAAGGCTATGTGTATAACCTTACTCAGATATTTTTTTCTCTTCAGATCTCGCATCTGAACAAAGCTTTATCGGTTTAGAAGTAGCCTATTTCATCGCGCCAATTCTTAACCTCCCTAGGTGATGACTATAGTGTTCAGGCGGTGATTGCCTGCAATGCAGTTTTTATGTTTAATAAACTAAAAACTTGGGTTCTCCTAGGACCAATTTATGTCTGCTAAAAAGGTAAACAGCAACATAAATTGTGACTCTGTATCTCACATATTTCGGACCCCTGCTCTAAGTAAGGGTCCATTTGCAGTGAAAAATTACTGAACCCGCAAGCTTTCGTCTACAAAAACACAATATATTTCCAAAAAAACCTTAGGTACAGTTAAAAAAATCGTTACCACCAATTACGTAACTTTATTAGTAGTAATTCTATAATCATTATTTCTTTGAAATGGCATGTTTTCGAACAAGTAAGGCCTCTGGGAGTCTGTAGTAATATATCACGCCAAATTCATTAAAGTCGTCCCACATAAAAATATAGTTGAACTATAGTTCGATGAATATCATTAATGTAGTAAGTAAATTAAACGTCTAAATCTATACTAATATATAAAGCTGAAGAGTTTGTTTGTTTGAACGGGTTAATCTCAGGAACTACTGGTCCGTATTGAAAAATTCTTTTTGCGTTGGATAGCCCATTAATCCAGGACGGCTATAGGTTATATAACATCACGCTGCGACCAAAAGGAGCGAAGCATATAAAAAAAAACCTATTGAAAACTACGCGGGTGAAACCGCGCGGCGTAACTACTGTTTTATACGACTCTTGTGTACAATATTGAGTTATAATAAATATATACTAAAGTGTATTCTTGAAGCATTATAACGCGTTTTACGCTCTGCAGCATTTATGCCAGAAAGCGTTTTACATAGTGATGTATTCTTCGTTGCTACAAAAGACATAAATAACGTCGATGAGCTTGAAATGTTTTTGAATTTATGCCGAGAAAAATTGAAGCGGAAAATGATACACGTATTTTGTGAGAGCGAAGAAAGTTACTACAATTTTTTAGCTTACGGACGGCTGGAATAATTAAAACAGACATTCTAACAAATAGGTAAACTTTCCTTTGTTTCAATAAAATATAATTTTGGTTCGTCATGTCATTTCCAAAGAACTTTTCGCTTTTGTTTCAAAGAAAATCTCATGCGATTATGTTTTGTACCCATCGATTCATAATAGAATATTTTATGATGTACTCTTTTATTTTTAAATAAATAAAGTACGAAACTATTAAGAACACAAAATACCTAATGCCTACAGAGAACTCGGGAGGAAATTGCGCAACACACATTGCATCACAGAACAGATAAAAGACAGTATTTATTCCATGCATTGCATGGCTACGACCGCAGCAGTGCCTTTTATTTTGCCAGTTCAGCCATGTTTATTGCATCAGTTGAATCGTTGAGAAGACCGATTTCAATGACCGACGAAATCAATGAATAAAAAATTAAAGACCTTGCGATCGCTTGCAATTTTATACATCTTACACATTAGGGTATTTGACTAAAAAAACTAATTAATCCGTCATTCAGATTATAGAAAAATATTGGATACGTATATTTTGTTTTATCAAATCAATAAATATTGACAAATATAAAAGGCATCAAAGATCAGGAGTGGTGGCTGGTGACGTCACTGCTCGCTAAAAAGTGTAGCGTCCAATGACGTCACACGAGTTTTCAACGCACTGTGTGGTTTAAATTTTTTGTTTATATGAAAAAAGAAAAAATACGTGTCAAGTATTTATTGGAAATCTGACTGACGGACTAATTAGTTTTTTTAGTCAAATACCCTATTGCCGCGCCAGCTAGCTAACTAAATATTTTTTAACTAATCTCCTTTGCCCTAAATGCCTTGGTCGATGTTATATATACATGACTAGCCGTCCTTACGCCCCACACTGTCTCCTAAGATACTGGATTACCTAGCTTAGAAGGCAGGGTGACATGATCTTTGTAGTTTTGTGTAGATATTCCATGTCATATACAACGTGTAATATAAAGGGTATATACATACCAAGGGCATGGCATCTTTACATGATATCAAATGATATCGGAAGATTTTCAACTTAAAATAAAATACTCAAAAAATTTATACTAAATTTTCGGTTCCGTGTGTTTCTTAAATTCAGATCATAACAAACGTGCAGCACGCTACATACTTTATTAAGTATGTAGCGTGGTGCACGTTACACCGTCACATTACTTGGCAAAATCACGATAAATGTCTTCAAAAATTCTGTGCGCCTAGTAGTGTAGTAGCCTATCACAGGCGGTGTTTTTTCTCATAAGTTCCTAACATAAAGAGATAGGATTAAAAAACCCTTCCAATATCGATTGATATCATGTAAAGATGCCATGCCCTTGGTATGACATGTATATACCCTTCATGTTACACGTTGTATAGTGTTATGTTGTTAAAAATAAAGATTTATACGTTATTATTAATTCTAGCTAACCTAAAACCTTATTCACATATTCCATGCAAAAATACATAATATACATAATTCTGCTATCTCCGTTCCGTCATCGGACGACCCGGCGAACGGCGAGTATCCACCCTTTACGTTTTTGACACCGCTACAATCCAGACGGAAGCCTTTCACTTTGTCTTTTATACCGCGTACATTGAAGGACTGGAATAATTTCTCTGCGGCAGATTCCCGGTCTGATTACATTTAAGTGTCTTCAGGGCTAAAATTAATCAGTTCTTTACAACCTAGTGTGCTTTACCATCCACGATTGCATGAGTGCTTATCGTCCAGCGGGATCGCGGTCAAGCACCAGTTTATAAAGTTAAAACAAACCTTAGTATATTTGCATAAAATTAAAGCTGACACTATCCCTAGATCTAATCCCCCTTATTCATAAACGCTGCTTAAAGTTAACTAGTGATTAGTGATTTTTTAACCATACATTTTTGACCTTTTAACGTCACTTAACTTTAATTATCCTTTATGAATAAATACCACAGAGTTTAAGGGGTTTATTCATAAACGATTATTAAAGTTAAGTGACGTGCAGATGTCTAAAATACATGTATAAACAATCGCTAATCACTAGTTAACTTTTAGCAGCGTTTATGAATAAGGGGGATTATGTTTACAATAACCGATCACATTCAGCATTTGAGTGAAGCATTACACTTCGCTTCTTAATGTTTAGTGTTAATAAAATTACACAGAAATACGAATGTAGACTTCAATAATTTTTTTTTCAAAATATTAGAAAAGAATATCCTGGAAGTAGTGTAGTTCCACCAACTTTAATTTTCCTTGGTGAATGAAGTTTAATTATGTCTGTAAATTGAGGTACGTTGAAATAAGGAAGCAGGCAACACTGTCAAAGTTTTGATTGGATTTATAATTGATGAATAAATGGAAACAAAAAAGTTGTTTTGGTTAATAGCGTGCTTTTACATCACGATGACCTAGATTACTATAAATAAATAATAATAAATAAATATATACGGACAAGTCACACAGATTGAGCTAGCCCCAAAGTAAGTTCGAAACTTGTCTTATGGAATACTAACTCAACGATACTATATTTATAATAGATAAATATATAGATAAACATCCAAGACTCAGGCAAATCAGGAAAAGATCATTTTCCATCATGACCTGGCCGGGGATCGAACCTGGGGCCTCCACGTCGCAGGCAGGCGTGTCGACTGCTGCGCCACGGAGGACGATTGATACTATATTATGATATACTTACTAATATGATCCCGTTCGATGATATGGAGCTTCGTCGCTTTTTTATGGTGGATGGGATATCGTCAAATGGCCTTTCCCACTCTGTGCGGAGTAGAACGGCTTGTCAGACTTTTACTGACTAAAACCCACCCCTGTTTCTTCACTTGCCACGGTTTCTTTTTTGAACCACCCGCAATACTGTCCCAGGCATCGGTCTTCGTGGACCCCCTTGCGATGTGTTGACTTCTGTTTGAGGCGTGCGTGAAACACAACGCGCCGTCGATCCGGGCCTGGTCCTTACTGGGCGACCTGGCTTGCGGGCTTCAAGCTGCCTACTGCTTGCCGCCCGCAAGCCCAGGCTTCACCGTCGATCCTGGTTCATGGTCATGTAATGTCATTGCTTCAATTTCTTGTTTGCAAAATGTATACATATATTGATTTGAACACTAATAAATAACCATCATCATTCTCCTATCTTCCGTGAGGTACTAGGCTTAGAATAGTACCAACACATATCCTCCCGTGGGTATCATAAGAGGTGACTAAGCGAACTCACACCAGGGAAGCAGGCAGCGGCGCTTCTTCTGTGTAATATGAAAGAAAGAAAGATAGAATTACTACAAATTACTGCGATCTCCAACCTGTCTGCCAAGAGTCGAGATTATGGCAATCCCTCCCAAATGTAATGGAAAACCTTCGGGGAGTCAGTTGTCCAGCAGTGAACTTCTATAGGCTGAAGAAAAGTCTCCTATCTTTATCTCAATTTATTTGGGGTTGCCGCAACATGTCCTCTTTCTATGCATACTTCTCTTTTAGACAGCATCTCAGTAACCACCCATTTCTAAACATATCATGCACATATTCCATGCATCGTTTCTTTCACACCAAAATAAGTAAAATAAAATACAAATATTTTCGTTTTAAACTCCAATTTTTAGTAGACTAAATTGAATTTCAGTGGATATTTTTAAACTAAATTGAAATGTACGTAAACTTGGCAATTTGATCACTGAGACAAGACAGTTTATTTTTATACTTAGATACAAATAGAATATTCTAGATACTGTTTCGGAAATAAAATACTTTCCTTACGTTTCATTCAAACTTATAAAAGATCAATTTAGCATTATTATTAAAATTCAATATTATAAACTAATGCTTGATTTTAGGGTTCCAAGACTCCACTATCTATCAGTATATCACAGGCATTTCATGAACTGTGATAGCTAGTCAGTTGAAACTTTCACTCATATCTGTTATACAGGCTGTATCTGACATCGTAACGCAAACTTCGCCAAAAGGCTACACCGCATGCTATAAAGACATTATAAAATCTTTGATCAAAAAGTTAAAATGGTGTCAAAATGTTGTTTGTTTTTATTTCATTGTGTTTCATTTGTTTCGATTTTCCAAAGTACACTAAAAATGAGAATTATCCGAATACGGTATGCAGAAGAGATTACTACATACGATACTATAAGAGAGATACAACATTAAAAGTAGCGTCTTAAAATTTTACGATGTATGCTTTTTAAACACTCACTGGCGCCGATTATTACAAAATAAACTAAATTTAAGTTTGATGTATATTTTTCTTTCTATTTCATTAAGAAAAGGAGAGACGGAAAATATTATTTTAGTCAAGGAAGATTTTTTTGTCGTTAATGAGCGGTTACAGTAATAACAGTGTTTAACGAATAGTGTCGGCACGACCTTAGAACGTTGCAAGTGTGCCGCAGTGCGTGTTTGTAGGTATGACGGTGATCCCTGATGCGAACTCTATTAAATCAGCTGATAGGATAGTTTTTCTAGTATTGTTCACATTGCGCTTTTTTGTGTACTTAACGAATTAATTATTTTTTTCTTTAAAATCTTATTGGGTTATAAAAGTATAACAATTATGAACGGTCTAAAGTGAAAAAAACAGCATATTATTTTTCTTAAATCGAGAAAAAGCCGACGCAAAATTCCACCACTAGGGGGTTCAGAATCACGTACTGGATCTATGGTACTCGTTTGTGCGTCATGTCAGATACACCCTTTATATTATTCTATTTTTAATTTATAGTTCGATTCGTACTTACCCCTGGTCGTTCTTTTATGCACTGTTTATTATAAATGTCAATCGATCGTCCTTCGTCTAGGTACACGTAGATAGCAAGAGAATGTGCTATTTTAGAAGACCTCGGTCGATGGATGGAACTATACAACAGACGTCATCTGATGCTAAATTAAAGCCTAGGATTTGTCTAGGTTTTATTAAGTTTATTGGTCTGTTTTTATTCTTATTATCGGTCTGCTAAAATATCTGTATCTGCATATATGTATATTGGTACTATTTTTAAAGCACATAACAGTTAAATGCATCAATAAGCAAACATTCTATATATTGAGGGAATATTAAACTAAAACAACTATCTTTATTCTGTTTAACCAAAATATAGGTAAAGACTGGGAAATTCGTTGCTTATGAAAGTGAACAGCAACTTAAACAATCTATTTATTCAAATCACCACTGTCATTCGCTGTCACTTTATTTGAAATGGCTAAACGCTGTTAATAGTAAACATTGTGTGACGACTTGATAAACAATATTAATTTCCTGACCGCACCTGCCCTACACGAATTAATGCCAGATAATTAATATTAATAGGAGGAGGCTATTAGTTTCGACTGCACAATAAACATTATACTAACACTGAGCCGCAAAAACTCTGGCTAGCTTATAAAAAGTGTGATAGTTTCTTAAATATACAACAATCCGTGAAACTGTAGCATGTTATAGACTTATACATAAAACAAAATATATATCATGTTTGTAAACTATTATTACTATACTAATAAGGGTTCGATTTTCAGGTCAGGCAAGTACCAATGTAACTTTTCTAAGTTAGTATATGTGTTTTCGAAGTGTATCTTGGACACCAATGACTGATTAGGTGAAGGAAAACATCTTGAGGAAACCTGGACTTTAAGTCTGAAATCGCCAACCCGCATTGAGCAAGCGTAGTGGTTACGCTCAATCCTTCTCTGTATGAAAGGAGGCCTGTAACCAGCAGTGGGACGATAAAAACAAAAGTAGGCGATGATGATGATAAAAAAAAAATAAAAAAAAGCTTCTAACTTTTGACAAAAATAAACAACAGAGCTAATCAAAAAGAAAGCTTTTCTGGCATTTTTATAGCTTGTATTTACTCCACAATCCCGTATCACTTCATTAAGACGATGATGTTTATGTTTGACCATTCTTCCACTAGCGCACTCCTCAACTCACGTAAGGTATGTAGCTGCAGCTGGAGAGTGTTGTTTTATGTATCTCCCGAGAGCGTCCCATAAATGTTCTATGGGATTTAAGTCCAGGCCACGAGCTGGGCATTCTACGCGGGTAATACCGTCGTCTTCAATATACGCGCTGACCAAATGTTCACTATGTGGCCGCGCATTCTCGTGCACAAAAATGGAATTAACGCCCATATTCACCAGAAGTGGACCAACATCTGGGAGCCGTCAAAGAACCGTTTTCTATAATCACTAATTCCGTACAACTCTTTGAAGATATCCCAGCCCATACCATTATTGACCATCCACCGAATGGCACCTTTTCTTCAAAACCCCCTTGACGATAACGTTCACCTGGTCACCTGTATACTCTTCGTCTCCCATCGTGTGTGAATAAACAAAATCTAGACTCATTGGAAAACATAACCCTGCACCAATCTTCATCTGTCCATCGGATGTGTTCTCGATGAAATTGCAACCTGGCAACTCGATGTTCTCTGAGCAGTTTAGGGCCATTTGCTGGCCTATAAGGCTTTACGTCAGTGTGGTGAACTTCTTGAAGACTATTTTGTACCTGAACAGCCGTGAGATGTCGATTTCTTAATATAGTGTTCACGATAAATTGGTCTTCTCGTACAGTTGTGCACCAGTTGTGCCTGCCATTCCCTGGTCTTCTGGTGTGTTTTTTAAACTTAGCATGTGGTATTTGCCTGTAATTGGTTATGCAGTTAGATTTAAGACAATAACTTGTTAATATTCATAAAGTGTAAAATATCTGTAGCAACTGTTGGTGAACCTTAAATAAATAAAATAAAATGTTCGTGCCGGTCTCCTGAGATCGCTGGAGTACTCTATGGGCCGTGGATAAAGAAACACCTACTGTACTGTAGTAATAAGCCACTGACTCCTTCCTTCTTGTACCATGGTGATTAATTCGTGTACATTCTTCAGGAGATAATGACATATTGGTGCACAAAATACTGTGACCAGACCAAAAAGCTGTTTATAATGACAGCTCGCTTTGAAACAAAAGCTAAAAATATAAAAAAATTCAAAATTTAATATTTTTCAATATTCAGAATTTCTTTTATCTAAGCTACATCTTGTTCAAATGCAACCTTTTTTCAAATGAGCGCCACTTATATGCCTACAACATATTATTTATACATATACGAGTATCTGTTATTTTTGCGGATCAGTGTAATAAGGGATTTAATATACCTATGATATTAGCTTATATAGTGCCTTTGCTGGGCAAAGGCCTCGCCCGTATTCTTAAACATTTCCTTGAGCTGTTCCAACTCCGTCCAATCAGTTAGGAATGAATTGAAATTGCCACATCAGTTACCCACTCTGTTAGCTCGCCGCCCGGTAAGGATCAGGCCGGAGTCGACGGTGCGTTTTATTTCACGCGCGCCTCAAAGAGATGTCAGCATATCGTGACGAGGTGCATGAAGACCGATGCCGGGTTATTTAAAAAAGAAACGGTTTCCCTGGCGCATAGACAACTGAAGAAACACGGGCAGGTTTTAGTCAGTAAAAGTCTTACACGCCTTTTCGCTCCACCCTGAGCGGGAGAGGTTGAGAGGGATGATTTCTCATCCCAAACAAAAAAAAAAAGACGTGTGGCACTCGGGGACTGCCGCGGTAAAGCTATTGCATAGCATTTTGTATCAATTTATGCAATTATAATTATTTATTTATTTTATTTATGCAGTATTTCTTTTTCTTTGATATTAATTCAAGTTACACTTTTTGAGCGTGGTGACCGATAAGAAAACAATTTTTTCTTTTATTAAATAAATAAAAAGTTAATATTATTTAAAATATTTTTATTATTTTACAATACATGTGGGTTTTATTACCTTACAGTAGCTGTTGGTTATTCAGGAATATTTATCATTGAAACTATAGGTTTATGATAACTGAAATAAGAAACATAAGTTTGCGACTTAATATCCTCTAAATACCTAGAAAATACCGCGTCAATGGTGGTCCCATATTTTGTTGTGGACTCTTGTGGATCATTATTAATTTTCAAATTCAATGTTTTTGATAGAAAAGTTGTCAACCGCTCTGATTTTTTATCAGCGAAGTTAATATTGAAATCGCCAGCCAAGATAAGTGGAAATTTATTACCATTTGTACCAAGTATTTTCGAGCCTTCTTCAGTGTACTCCAGTAAAGTGCGATGAATAAAATGCTCTACCTCGTCCAATTTTGGATTCGGAGAAATGTAAATTGCTACCATAACTATTTGTAGGCCATTTCTAAGTTTGCATAAGCACGCACAAATATCTCCAACAACTGAGCGCCTAACATTAACATCGCTAACGTGTGCAATATTTATTTCAATATTCGGAGTCATAATATTAGTAATATCATTTTTATTTTGGTAAATAGCTACCCCACCTTTTGAAACAGTATCTCGTTTGAACTGAACAATACAATTAAAATTAGGTATTTCAATTGGATTATCATGCGTCATGCAAGTTTCGGTAAGAAGTAACACATTTGTTTGTCTCGTAACTGAATCTTGTAAATCGTTTTATGACTATTTAGACTTTGGCAGTTGAAAGTCATTATTGAAATGCCATTTCTATTACTAATGAAATCTAATACACTTTGAGCAATCGTCTGAACACTATTTAAAGACAGTCTTTTGAATTCTTGCAACAATTGAAAAAACGGCCGCGTGAGCACTTTTTACTCTATAAAATCACGCGCTTTTATTTAGTAAACAACACTATAAATAATTTAAAAGTCCAATGAAAAATTAGCGTGACATTCATCTTAGCTTTTCCGTTTAAAAAAAGCTATTTTATAAAAACACTACTAAATTAATTTGAATAAAAGTACTTAATAATTAATTATATGAAAAGTTTTTAAGGTAGCCATGACAACGTCGATGACGTCTATGACATATCTCTATAGAAGACCTATTTCAGAGAGACAATTAATCGCAAGTTTAGCACATCGCGACTATCAGTAACATGGCAAGTTTGTAGAACTGAGTTCGCGCCCTGCAATATGCATGCTCTTTTTGAAAATCTATAAATTGTTTTCAAAAGATGTAGTCGCACGCACACAAACATACCGTGCCGAAGACTGCCGAACTGAAACGACGTTAGACGATGGGGAGCGTGAGGTTTTTTCGTTACGGAATTTCTGAATTCGGTCCCCGCGCTCAAGGCCCGCGATAGAAGCTATGCAATAGCTTAAAAACACCCACTGTTACAACTCGCCGCTCGGTAAGGACCAGGCCCGGGTCGGCGGCGCAGTGTATTTTTTTTTATTTCATGCGTGAGTCAAAGAGATGTCAGCACATCGTGACGGGTTTCACGAAGATCGATGCCTGGGTCAGGGTTGCGGATTGGCTAAAAGAAAAACCGCACAAATCACAAACACAGCAGTTTGTTCATTGAAAAAAAAATGACTTTATACAATACTATCTATAGTAATTAACACAAGAAAACGTAACATAAAATTAAATTATTTACCATATACCAGCCAAAAAAAATACTAAAAATAAAAAGTCATTAAAATGGAAATGTAAATAAGTTTTTACTTATTTACATTTCCATTTTAATGACTTTTTATTTTTAGTATTTTTAGCAGTTTAAAAGTCATTAAAATGGAAATGTAAATAAGTTTTTACTTATTTACATTTCCATTTTAATGACTTTTTATTTTTAGTATTTTTACCTAAATAAAAGCCCCAGTTATACAGGGCGTGAGAGGTCACATATTTATGAATTGTAAAAAAAGACAATAATATGAACTCATCGTGTCAGTAAGCTAATTCTGGAGAAAGGACAAAAACATTGTCTTGGGTTAATCCGCTATTCTTATAATTTAAACAGTCGGTTACTGACTAATATGCCTTTGAACAAAGGTTGGATTTGATTTGTGAACATGACTGAACCTGTCAGTATATTATATATACATTTTTTTGTAAAAGTTACTTACCCATGTTTGCAAAATAAAATTATCTTTATCTTTATGTTTATATTTATATATACTTTTTACTTTATACCGTCATAAATTCATTGTAAGGAAATTGTAGCGAAGAGGGTATCTTGTTGTAGAAAGTTATACTAAGCCCAACAAAAGAGTTATGAAACTTTTTGTCCTTATTTCTGGCTTACTCCTCCATTTTTATAACAATAAATTGAATATCTAATCATTTATGTATCAGACTTCTATTCATGTATCTACCAGTCAGGTCACGTATTCTTTTTGGAGAGATAATACTGAAATTGACGTGCAAAAATGCTATTGCCTTTGTAAAATCTTTATATTTATGTTTCTATAATCTATATGGTGTACATAATAAAGAGTATTCTATTCTATTCTACGCTTCGTAGTCATTTCCGTCTTGTACTTAAGTTCTTGCATCATAAGTGCATTTTCTTCGATGTAGGCCTTCTAGCCATTTTACAAGCTTTGTTATACTCTTCACACTATTCATACTATGACATATGCTATATCTGCTAAGTCGTGGCTAATTAAGTTTTTACTCACGTTATATAAAAATTGCAGTGGGATTTTATCGCGTACAGGATTTTCATCTCTCAGTTTTGAGAATAGGATTGAAAATCGCATAGAGTGTGTAACAAAATACATATTAGGATTTTCAACTCTCGGCGCTAAGCACTAATGCTTCAAAATCTAGTGTACGGTACAAACACTAAGTCTAAGTTTAGAGTCAGTAGCGTAATTAACTAGAATTGTTACCTTTGCGCTTTGTTTTACAATTTACCGTACAAAATTCTGGAAATTTAAATTATTGTAGCGAGTTTTTTTTAGTCTGCCAGGGTAAGTACATAAATGACTCGGAATTATTAAAAAGAGTGACGTCTTTTTTTATTCGATTTCCATAATTTCTTCACCAAGCTTGATTTAGCATCAAATAAAAATAGCTTTCTATCAGTGATGAAACACCTAAAAATCCTTTAAAATAAAGTTCTAAAATCCATTGAAGTTGGTACTTCACAACCTTCTTTAGCGTTTCCCCAACCGAAAGTTCGAAATCGTTTTATCGAAATCAAGCGTTTGTAGTAAGAGAGTTTTAATCGTCAGATGCTACTCGCTGATTCGGAAATTTGATTTAACTGAAGCATTGGAGGGAACTCCAATGTTTTCTTTATGAAAAGACTTTCTTTGGCGAACTTGCCTACGCGACGCTAAGGAGTTTGATGCGTGAAGGATAAGCGTTCACTGATTGTCTTAAAGTACTTACAATGAGGGTACGCCATGGTCGACAAATTCCAAAATATACTACAATAGTCACATGACATGAATAGAATAGAATACTTTTTATAATGTAAAGAAAACCCCGTCCGACCCACAAGGATTACAAAGGTTAGGTAAACACATGACCAAATAAACTATAAAACTTTACATAATCAACATAGTAACAATACTAATGAATTTTGAAATAATCTTGTTTTTCCGCAAATTAATTCCAACTTCCCCATAATTTGGTAATTTTTTTTAAAAGTGACAACACCATTTTGACGATATTATTATGAGCTAATAGCGAAGTGACCGCGTGCCGCGTGTCCTGCCCTCCTTCGGCCGGGCATGTATTGCTTACCGCACATGTATTATGTTACCTCTGTTTGCGAAATAATATCAATTTTTAGACCATATTTTTTATAAGTTTAGCCCGGCTTTGTAGGCATTAGTAGAATCAGTTATCGATACCTAACAATACGTTCACGGATCGGACAGGGTTTTCATATTGTATACCATATGGAATACAGAAACATAAATATGGAAATATCTCGCTTTCAATATTCCCCGAAAGGTGTACTTATGGTAATACCATCCTAACACACGCAATTTCTTGCTTAAAACGAGATCTCCATTAACATGTATCGAAATGCTCTATGTAATTGAAATACTCGTAAAAGGCTTTTTTTTTTTGAGAATGTAACAAACATTCTCAAAAAAAAAATATAGAAGATATTTCACAAATTATGTTTAATTCCATGTAATAGATGACTTATTGCTTATTGTCAGTAACCATACTCAGCAGTGTGGATGACATATGACATGATGATATGCAGTAGCTTGACGACTGAGAAGTTAAAGATTAAAAATTCAATAATTATTTTTCTAATTCGAAAATAGAACCAGGACCTCGTGCAGTACCACTTACGTCCAATAAACGAGGAGGCAGTGATATAGTGTGTTTGTAAGTTTACAAGTTTACAGTAGTATCAGATAGGCATTCACTTTAGCTTTTCCATTCACTGGCTGGAAAGATACCGCCAGTGTGCCATGAGTTTGCATTATGAACACTTTCAGGTGTTTTTGTGGGTAATCAGCATCAATTATCTCACTACATTTCTAGCTGTTATAAATATTATAATATATTAACTATTTAGGAGTACTTTAACCCATTACATCTAACACCAATCATTCATTAAAATGCAATCAGTACTATCCTTCATCAGAGGTAATGATAACAGCCTTAATTGTCCTACTTTTGAACAAAAGCCTATTCTTATACCTACAGACAATTAACGAGCATTGATCACAATTCTTGCTTATTGCGTGTTAGAGCGCTCAATAATCACTCAGTTATAGAATAGATTATCTTAGATAGTATCTCCGTAATTAATTCACATCTTGCCCTTTAAAAGTTACTAAGTGCGCCCCGCAGATTCACGCGCATAAGTTTAGATCCCATGGGAATATTTGCATATAAATATTCTATATGTTAATCCTGTGGTGGAGGTTATTAACCATATGTGTGCCAAAGCTCATCCAAATCTCTTCAGTAGTTTAGGTGTGAAAGTGGAACTAACAAACTCACGTTCATATTTCTCTTGTTGTATTTTTCATTAAATTAACTTATTTACATAATATCTAAATACGAGTATGTTGTTGGCAGTATATTTATTAAGTTTAATTTTAAGGCAACACTTTATACTGAATATACTGCTATTCGTTATCCCAAATATAATAATAAAATAAAGACACGTTGTCTATTTGCACTCATCCCGATCCCTAGATCCTGATGAGTTCGTGTGTATTTTCTTTTTGTAAGGAAGATTTCCTTCAATACATAAATCCCTTTAAACCGTCGTCTTGGTAAATAGTCCCGTTTCTAAGCAAAAACGGATTTTCAACACACTCGGAAAGTATAGACGCCAGCGGGACAAATTATAAAAAAAAACTGTTAAATTTTCTCAATCAACCTTAAACTTTAATACATTTGCGATTAATTTCAAAATCTATCAAAAAAAAAAACATTACAGCTTTTAATAGCGTGATATGTCTTTCAGTACATTAATATAGGTAGAAAAACAACACATTAGAAAAAAAATATACATTGATAACTTTGTGACTTGTAAATACATGCATCCCTTAATCTACAATGCTTTAGCTTCACCGGTATTCTTGAAAACTAAAGGTTTATACTAGAAAGTTCAATGCACTCTTATTTTCCAACTATCGGCCAATTTCGATCACCTCCATACTTTGCAAAATTATGGAGCGTGTATTGAACTCGCGCCTCTTGGCATACCTGGAAGGTAACGATCTCCTCAGTGACCGACAGTACGGGTTTCGCCGCAATCGGTCAACTGGGGACCTACTAGTGTATGCCACTCACTTGTGGGGCGAGGCCCTCGAGAGAAATGGGGAAGCGATTGCTGTCTCCCTTGATGTCTCGAAGGCCTTCGACCGGTATGGCACGCTGGCCTTTTGAGTAAGCTTCCAGCGTACGGCATTTCCCCTAGCCTGACTGGCTGGGTAAAAGACTTCCTGACTGAACGATCCCTCCGAGTTGTTGTCGACGGATGCTCATCTGAGCCCATGTCGACTAATGCCGGTGTTCCTCAGGGGTCTGTTCTCTCTGCAACTCTGTTTCTGCTGCATATTAACGATCTGCTGATGCCCGGTATCTATGGGTATGCAGATGACAGCACAGTTGTGGAGAGAT
Source organism: Sesamia inferens (assembly GCA_037179545.1). Taxonomy (NCBI): domain Eukaryota; kingdom Metazoa; phylum Arthropoda; class Insecta; order Lepidoptera; family Noctuidae; genus Sesamia; species Sesamia inferens. Next base: position 15,323,016 of record CM073938.1, on the reverse strand, counting down.
ACCTGCCGGATGCTCGGGCTAGTAGGGAATCAATCCGGTCCGAAAGAGAGTCCATGGTAGAGCGAACGAGTGTTGCACTTCAGGCAGTCTCCGAATGGGGCAATGCCAATCTTGTAGCATTCAATGCCGCCAAAACGCAGGCGTGTCTTTTCACCGCCAAAAGGAGCCCGTTCACCTTGGCTCCTACTTTTCGGAATGTATCCTTGGAGTGTACCGACCGCCTTCAGCTTTTGGGTGTTGAGATTTCCTCGAACCTAAACTTTGGGCGGTTCATTGAGTCCAAGGCCAAGGTGGCTGCCAGAAAACTTGGTGTAATCGCAAAGGTCCGGCAGTACTTCACACCAGGGCAGTTTCTAATGTTGTACAAAGCACAGGTCCGTTCGTGTGTGGAGTACTGCAGCCACATTTGGGCTGGTGCTGCTAAGTGTCACCTGGCCACTTTGGATTCAGTGGAGAGGCGTGCGAAGAGGCTGATTGGTGACCCTGATTTAACTCGAGTTGGTCTCCAAAGCCTAGAGCACAGGCGTAGAGTAGCCAGCCTTTCGGTGTTCTATAGGATACATTCTGGGGAGTGTGCGAGGGAATTGCACGATTTAATTCCCCCATCTCCGTTCCACCATCGGACGACCCGTCGTACGGCGAGTTTCCACCCATATGTTGTTAACACCTCTACGATCCGGACGAAGCGTTTCGCCTCGTCCTTTATACCGCGTACATCGAGGGACTGGAACAATCTGCCGGCGGCGGTGTTTCCGTCGGACTACAATTTGAGTGTCTTCAAGGCTAGAGTGAATAGGCTCTTAATAAACTAGTGCGCTTTACCATCAACGATTGTGTCACTGCTTACCATCAGGCGGGATTGCGGTCAAGCGCTAGTTTATATTTTAATAAAAAAAAAAAAAAAAAAAAAAAATCATGCAAGATAATATATTTCCCAGTGTCGTGCGATAATATTAAACTGAAAAGCTTTTCACTTGCGCTATGTATCTAGGATATTGTTTGAAGTTTTACGGACAAAAAAGAATCACGCATTACAATACTGGAGAAACGTGAGTGTATGTATACAATACATCTACGTTACTTCATATTTTTTTAGCTTAGTATCACGGAGAAAGCTTGATTGCACTAACTGGGCGCATATCTAAACTCTGGGTTAACTACTGAGAAAATCTATACATAAAATCCCAATAAGACTGCCCGACTTGAACAGACGAGAATCTAGTGCACAACAGTAACTCATAGGACCACTAAATCATAGAGGTAACAATTTAATAACAATTACTTTATCTTTGAATCATGTAGCGGAAAGATTACTTTTCAGAAGGATGGAGACAGAGCAAAACAGGTGTTTCGTGAAGTATTTTATAGTAAATATTGTACAGATCAGAGCCACGAAATAGCACTTTTTTTGGATAAGCCTGATATAAAGCCTAATTGAGCACCATGAAGTTCCAACTTTTTAAAATGACTGTTGGATCAAGCACACTGCCAATGACTTTAGTGACTATCGAGGGTGACAAATACAGGTCTGTAACTGAATTTCTTGTTCTTCAGTCTATAAAGGTCCACTACTGGAACAATGGCCTCCCCCCAAGGCTTTGATTGCTTTGGGGGGGGTTTGCCATAAGCCCCACGCTTGGCAGGTTGGGGATCCCAGTAATTTGATATTCCACAGGAGAACCGCAACTGCCCGCTTCCCTAGTGAGAGTTCCCTTAGTTGCCTCTTACGACACCCACGGGAGGATAAGTTAAAAAGATTATCAGTTTATTCTAAGCCCGGTACCACACGGCAAATAACGGTAAGACATACATTAAAAATGCAGGAACTCTATACCGCGATTGGCGCTGTTAACAGCTCACTCGAAGCTTACTTTTTCTTTTGGAAAACTCTCACGGATGTCCGCCGCGGCGTTTGTCAGACTTTAACTGCCTAAAACCATACCGGTGTACCATTTCACACCCATATCGGGGGTCACTAGAACGAATGATGCTTCCGCAACCCCAGATTAGTGTTAGCCTGTAATTGGACAAGTTAGAAGCGCCCTGTCCTGTCTTTAATAATCGTACCATATACGCATAAAGCAAATAAAGGCACCATATACACCAGTAACTACGATGCTGTAGCCGTGAAAACTTAGGTGAAATTAAGTGAGCTTTCATTCCAACTAATGCTAGGTATTGTCATTATTAAACTAGTGCTTGACCGCAACCCCGTCTGATGGTAAGCAGTGATGCAATCGTTGATGGTAAAGCGCGCTAGTTTATTAAGAGCCTATTCACTCCAAAAAAAAAAAGAAACTGAGTAAATAGGAAGGAAGACGGCAGTTGAGCAAGTTGATGCAATGTTAAACCTAACAACACGACCAACGATGCTGCACCAGAAGGAGATTCATCTGGAGACCCTCCAGGACCAAACTCCCGACACAACATTTGGCGCATCGTACCCGGTACACATCGCAACACAACTGCTCAGACGCGTCCTCCGTACGGTTCCACCGTGAAAACTTAGGTGAAGTAAGTAAACTTTCATTCCAACTCATTATCTCAGCGTTAATCCCAGTCGCGTCCGACGCCTTTTCAGTTTTGGAGTCTGGGGTCCGCTTTACCAGTTTAACTGCTGATTTTGGCTAAACTTAGATAGATATTTTCCGTGAAGCTACTGCTGTTAGTTAGACCAGTTGTTGGACTTTTGAGGGCTCCGGCAACCCGTAGCGACTGCTACTAGATGTTCGTATGGCAACCGGGACCAACGGCTGACGTGCTTTCCGAGGCACGACCAAACCAGTGCAAATATTCATTCATGCATACAAATATTTGCATTGCGCGGGATTGAACCCGCGCCTCCTTGCGCAGCGGCCGCACTTTCGTTACCGCTACGCCACGGAGGCTGTCGCTCAATCTTTCGATCCCCGATTTTCATTCCAACTAATGCTAAGTTACACTATTGACAACTCACCCTAAATTCACTTCTCACTGTGAGTTTTTTACAGAATCGATCGCCTGGTGAGACCCTGCGCACTTCAGGCGCTCGACGCTAAGGCCATCGTGACCTGGCGATTTACCTCTTCTCATTTTCTTAATAACAGTAGCAATTTTAGCTGTAAACATTACGGCTAGCTCACCAGACCCCCACATCGCCTCCTCATTAAACACCCGCCGTCTTTTTGTAAGTGAAAATGAACTCTAAATGTCTTTATAAAAGGTTGGCAATATCTTTAGTTCACTTGGACCCGCCACACTTACAGGGAGACTCAGCTTAGCAATTAATCTGTTAGTGAGCTTTTTTGCCAAAATATCTTATTTTATTAGTTGTCAATTATTTTGAATGCACTTTAAATTAGTCTTCAAGACTAATTTAACCGCTGAAGCCTTAAGATTCATAAGACCTTTGTGATGTGCACATTTTCTCATACTTAGTCACCTGAGTGGACGCACCATAAAATGCTTCCGCATGAGCATCGCTTTTTAACAACATTTTATGCGCATTTTATATCTTTTTAGGGTTCCGCAGTTCACGTCTCGGAACTTTTACAGCTTTTTCATATCCGTCCGCCCGTTCTCGACTTACTTTTCCATCGGGTAGTGCTCGATGAAACTTTGCATGAGTGTCCGATTTTAAGGAATTGAAAACACAAATCAACAAAACAAAATGAATTAATATATGTATAATATAATATAGATATATATATATTATTTTTCTCTCCCATCTACCCCAAAGGCTATCATTAGATAGGTCCTTTAAAAATATTGAGACGCTGTTTTTTATAATTCAGTTAAACGTTTGCAAGGTATTTAAATTCTAAATCACATTTTTCTTAAATCTGGCTTGCCTCTAAAGGCTGGTTCGAAAAAATTTTAAAACATTCATGATTCCATTCCCTTATGATGAATTTCAATGGCTTAGTTAATTAAAGAGTTATAGAGGCCTAACGTGTAAAATGCATGTATACTATAGCAAACCTTTCTTGCCTAACATGGTCCATAAATGATTCTATATTTTAATATACCAACCATTATGTAATACACATAAGGAAATGCAATAAATTATTGAGATACAGGTTCCTCTATGTAAGAGGGAACGTTCCCTTATCCACCACGCGCTTCTTGTACTGATTGATGGACTATCAATACTACTCTAATAGTTGTTACTAAAGTAATATAAAGACAGAAATACCACTTTTACAAATACCAATAAATACCAGTTTTCTCTGAGTGAATAGGCTCTTAATAAACTAGCGCGCTTTACCATCAACGATCCCATCACTGCTTACCATCAGGCGGGATTGCGGTCAAGCGCTAGTTTATAATTATTACAAAAAAAAAAAAACCACAAACACTAAAGTACCAACCCAATTGTCTGTTCTGGGAATAAAAATAAATGAAATGAATTTTCTGGTCAAATACAGTTAAAATTGCTGTCAACAAAATTAAAAGTCACGTGTTTAATTTGGGTCTACGAGGAATTGTATATAATATTAGTAAGTGTGAATTTATCAACGCTGAAGTGAATGACCGGCGCACCTAAACAATAGATATATATATATATATATATATTTTGTTTCGGTTTTAACGGATGTGGGCTGACTTTAATAAAGACCATTTACTTCCCTACGTGAGTTTAATGAATACAATAGAGTTGTCGTGAATTTCGTCATCAACCTTTTTATCGTCCCACTGCTGGGCACAGGTCTCCTCTCATACAGAGAAGGATTGAGCGTAATCACCACGCTTGCTCAATGCGGGTTGGCGATTTCAGACTTATAAAGTTCAGGTTTCCTCAAGATGTTTTCCTTCACCTTCAGTCAATGGTGTCCAAGATATACTTAGAAAGTACATATAACTTTAGAAAAGTTACGTTGGTATTTGCCTGACCTGGAACCGAACCCGCGCACTCATACTTGAGAGGCTGGTGTTTTAACCACTAGGCCACCACGACGAAATCGTGTCGAGAATTTAATAATAATAAATAAAATAAACAATAATTTAGTTAGTTCCATTTACAATGTAGTACATTTACGGCTTTATAAATACTTAGTAGTACCATATTTTAACGATAGTCTTAAATATTCATAATAAAAACTAATTTAATTTACACAATTTTAAAATCTCCATGTATGTTGCATTGGTACTGACATCATAGCTTGTGGCGACCTACCTGAGCTAGGTTAATAAAAACCTGTGTTTCAGGCCATCTCCAGACTAAGCGAACAGCGGATTACAGTAAATTTCTTATTGAAATAATACTATACTACTTATAAAATTAAAGGAAAAATTACCAATTTAACATACAAAGTTATTGCAGTATTTCTATAGGTTTTCTCTGAGTCTGTATAATTAAGTTCACCCAATTATTCGCACACCTTCAGACTACAATGTTTTGGCATTTTTGTAATGACAAATTTAAAAAGAATTTGAATACAAAAGATCTATTGATAAAATAATACGGTGATGGATATGTATGAGCGATGTTACATAAACATTTATACAACATTATGTTTTCTTTAGACGAAACCTGAATATAGTTTATCCATACTAATATATAAAGCTGAAGAGTTTGTTTGTTTGCTTGTTTGAACGCGCTAATCTCAGGAACTACTGGTCCGATTTAAAAAAATATTTTTGGGTTCGACAGCGCATTAATCCAGGAAGGCTTTAGGCTATATAACATCACGCTGTGACCGTGTGGCCTAACTAGTTCAGAATAAGCAACTGAATGATTCCAATCAGTTTTAGACCATGCTATATTTTTCCCAAATACATTTAAAAATTGTTGCATTGTGGTTACCGAGTGTACAACACAATTAACGGCAGATCATAAAATTAACATCATCATCATCTTAGCCGAAAGACATCCACTGCTGGACATAGGCCTTCCCCAAGGATCTCCACGACAACCGATCCTGCGCCTCCCGCGTCCAACGGTTTCCCGCGACCTTCACCTGGTCGTCGGTCCACCTTGTCGGGGACCTACCCACGCTGCGTCTTCCGGTGCGTGGTCACCACTCGAGAACCCGTCGGCCCCATCGGACATCGGTCCTACGGGCAATGTGCCCGGCCCACTGCCACTTAAGTGTTGCAATTCTTCGGGCTATGTCGGTTACTCTCGTTCTTCTGCGGATTGTGAAAAATTTGCATGTTTTAAATAAATTATATTACACTTTTTAGCGTTCCGTAGCCAAATGGCAAAAAACGGAACCCTTATAGATTCGTCATGTCTGTCTGTCCGTCTGTCCGTCTGTCCGTCCGCATGTCACAGCCATTTTTTCCGAAACTATAAGAGCTATAGGTACCTACTGTTGGTAGGTAGATGTAATCTATGAACCGCAGTAAGATTTTGATGCAAAAATAAAAAAAAATATAATAAATTTTGGGGCTCCCCATACTTAGAACTGAAACTCAATCAATGCTTTTTTGTTTCTTCAAACTCATACGTGTAGGGTATCTATGGATAGGTCTTCAAAAATGATATTGAGGTTTCTAAAATATTTTTTTTCTAAACCGAATAGTTTGCTTGACAGACGCTGCCAAAGTGGAAAAAAGTTGGTCCTCCCCCCCCCCCCCTCTAACTTCTAAAATAAGAAAATGAAAAATCTAAAAAAACATATGATGTTGTGAACGTTACTTTAAAAACTACCAACGAAAATTGTTTTGGACGAGATCTAGTATGGCCGGTTTTTTATTACTTACGGCTGATTTTTTTGGCCGTTACGACAGTCTAAAGCCTGCATGTTTGATGTTATCACTAGTTAGTTAAAATACAAACAGAAATTATTATCAATAAACGCAAGACGATGTCGCGCCGCTGCAAGTGCGGGCGGGTGAACGGTGCGTTGACCATATTTTTGTTGGGACAACCAAATTTTGTATACAGTATGTTAAGAAAACCCTGTCCGATCCATAAGGATAATAAAGGTTAGGTAAACACATGACCAAATATAATATAAAATTTTACGAAATCATCATAGTACCAATACAAATGAATTTTGAAATAATCTTTTTTTCCCGCGAATTAATTCTAACTTCCCCGAAATTTGGTAATTTTAAAAAAAGTGACAACACCGGTATTATTATGAGCGAATAGCGATGCGACCACGTGCCGCGTGCCCTGCCGCCCGCCGCCCGCGGAAGGGTGTTCAACGCAAATTTATTAAGTTATCTCTTTTTGCGAAATAATATTTATTTTTTAGGGGGATTTTTTTTACGTTTAGCCCGTTTTTGTATCCATTAGTAGAATCAGTTATCGATACCTAACACACCTTCACGGGTCGGACAGGGTTTTCTTAACATACTTACTGTATAAATTCTTTACATAAAAATACTGGACAAGCGTTTCGGGTCTCGCCATATACAAAATATAACGTTGTATATTATTCATTTGAGGTACCTTAGGTTACTTTGATAAATTTTAAGGTAGGTACGCTTTTCTCAGACAGAAATAAAGAGAATAATCCCAGATATTATCAGCGTGAATAATCGTGCGAACGTGCTTACCCAATCCTGTGTCTCGTATTCGTACGTACACATACGTACGTTGATAAATAAACCTGAAGAAAAAAGACGAATCGAATGAACAATAAGTAAATAAATATATATATTTTTTTTAATAATTATAAACTAGCGCCTGACCGCGATCCCGCCTGATGGTAAGCTGTGATGCGATCGTTGATGGTAAAGCACGCTAGTTTATTAAGAGCCTATTCACTCAGAAAAACTGAAGGAATAGGAAGGAAGACGGCAGTTGAGCGAGGTGATGCAATGTTAAACCCAACAACACGACCAACGATGCTGCGCCAAAGGGAGATTGATCTGAAGACCCTCCACGACCAAACTCTCAACACAACAACATTTTGCGCATCGTACCCGGCATACATCGCAACACAACTGCTCAAACCCGTCCTCCGTACGGCTTCACCAGACATAATGCCGGATTACGACAAATCGCTTGGCGGCAAGGCTTTGTCTGGTGGGTGGTAACTTCTGCCAGCGGCCGATGTTATGGCCTACCACAACAAACAACAATGAACAATCTTAAAACTTAACAGCCGAACGGTTTGATCTACCCGTTCGGTCTGTGTATGAATGACAATTTGCGGATTATCAGAAAAACATATATCTAAAACCAGTTATACTTACCTATTAAATGAGTAGTAGAGTTCAGATAGGCAGTAGTTTCATATATTACTTTATATTACTAATATATAAAGCTGAAGAGTCTGTTCGCTTGTTTGTTTGAACGCGCTAATGTCAGGAACTACAGCCTCGATTTGAAAAATGCGTTGGATAGTACATTAATCCAGAAAGACTTTAGGCTTTATAACATCACGCTGCGATTAATAGGAGCAGAGCATATTAAAAAAGGCGGGCAAAGTCGCGCGCGCCCGCTAGTTACTAATATATAAAAGCTGAAAAGTTTGTTTGTTTGTTTGAACGCGCTAATCTCGGAAACTACTAGTCCGATTTGAAAAATTATTTTTGTTTTGTATAGCCCATTAATCGAGGAAGGCTTTAGGCTATACAAAATCACGCTCCGACCAATAGGAGCGGAGCATATAAAAATAAAACAAATAGAAATCAACGCGGGTGAAACCGCGTGACGCAGCTAGTTTGAAAAACTGGTACTCAACTACATCTGACTAGGTGGGAAGCCGATCACATCCCAGTTGCGAAAAGTCACCTGAAGACAGAGAAGATAGGGCAACGTTTATCTAGATTAGGTACTAAAAGATAGAAGAAAATACCTAAAGGCATTTAACCTAGGTGTCATGTCATTACGCTTTTAGTCCTTAAGTGTACAGTGTACAGAAATTGGCTATTTCACACAGTATCTGTGCCACATTTGGAACAAACTAATCCTAACATAAGACACATTGGGACAGTAATTTATTGATATAGGGCACTTAAAGGTGAGACGTTCCGAGAATATCTGGGTTTACTTCTTACGTAACTTGACATTGAAGATTGAATGTCATTATGTTTTTAAATTTTAACTAGTGCTTGACCGCAATCCCGCCTGATGGTAAGCAGTGATGCAATCGTTGATGGTAAAGCGCGTTAGTTTATTAAGAGCCTGTTCACTCTAGCCTTGAAGATACTTCAATCGTATTTAGACGGTAGCTGGAGAACGCCGCTGGCAAATTGGTCCAGTCCCTTGATGAACCTACGCGATGATCTTGGCCAGAGGCTAAGCATTGCCATTCAAAGCGGCAGTGCCGCCAGTCTCTTTCTTGGGTACATTCAGTCGACAGCGATGCCGAAGAATTTTTCGATGCTGTATACTATTTTATTAATAGTTTTAATTAGGGTGGGTTTTAATTTTTATTTAATAATTTGTAGTTTATTTATTTTTGTAAGTTTGTAAATATTACGTGTAGTTTATATTTTAACATAAGTTTTTTTTTTTTTATATGAAACCATAATCATCCCCATAATTACCTACTACGTACCATAACATCATGCGTGTTATACCCGAGGCATAGATAGAGGTGTTTTATAGCATAGCCACATTACAGTTATGGTGACGCAAGTAATAGGAGCAAGTCTATTGCCATCGACTGCCACCTAATTATGTAATACCTACACTAATAGCTATTTGAACCATTAATCCATATTATCATGATAAATATGGATTAATGATTCAAATTGCGGTTGGCAGTGGTAGCCCAAAAAAGCTGTTAGCATTACGACATTGGAAAAAGTGTCAACGTAGTAATGAAACTGACAGCAATGCAGGAGTATTTGTTGATGTTCAATGAGTCTTTTCTTTTTTTTTTTTTTGTTATATACGTGTATATAATATATCGTCTGCTTGCTGGTAAAATATGATAAATTATTTTTTTTAGTAAATTAAATTGAAAATGTATTTTTATACTCTATAAACATTTCGGACCGCAGAACGACTTAAATTAAGTTGAGCACTCACATTTCTTTGGCTGTGTCCGGCCTGAATAAGTGCCACAGCTTGGGCGGCGACTTCAGGTGAAGTATCCATAGATTATTGATAGAACCTCACCTTAATGTTAAGAATAAGTAATGTTTGTTGCAAAACCAAAGATATCAATCACTTTTTCAAGAATTAAATCCAAGTAAACCAATAAAATCAAGTTTTTGTTAAAACTCTGTAGTAAAGATTAATACTAGCCACTAAGAACACCATGTACAAATTTTTTTTTTTGGACACTTCCTTACTTGTCAATAAAAACCTTTCAGTAGACTGCGCATTTTTCTGTTATATTTATTATACAAATTAGTGGTTATGGGCCATTAAGAATAACGAATACAGTTAAAACAGTAAGAAATACGTATTCTGCAAGTATTTTATGAGCAAGTGCTATGGAAAATATACCATCGGGTGATCGGTCGAAGACCACGTCAACGGCAGAACTACCGGCACAATCGCAGCTCATAAACAAGCTGAGAGGTAGCAGTAACTTTTCTAATTGGATGTTTTCTATACAATGCTATTTAGTCGACCTTGACCTCTGGAAGATTACTACAAGTCAGCCCAACCTCAGTGATCCAGTACAAAAAAGGCGAGATGAGAAGGCACGAGCGAAAATATGCCTACTTTGCGAGGAGTCTGTATATCCAGTTATACGACCGGCCACATCAGCTTTTGACGTACTAAACAGGCTGAGAAAAGCATATGCGGATAGCGGCTTAACCAGAAGATTATCACTTATGCAAAGGTTGCTAAGCAATAAGTACACTGGTAGCATCCAGAGCTACACAAACGCGGCAACAAGCATTCAACAAGAGCTACAGGCAATTGGCAAGGCAGTCGAAGACGAGTTTCTCGCTATTATCATACTAGCAGGCCTACCTGAAGAATTTCGACCGCTAGTAATGGTATTAGAACACACGAACACCAAACTAACGTCAGAAAATGTTATAGCAGCCCTATTGAAGGAAGACTCCAGGAAATCTTTACCTACCAGAGTTAAAGAACCTAGCACGACGGCATTGCAAACTAACGAGCAGAAGAAGAAGAAACTCTTTTGTACATTTTGTAAAAAAACCGGGCATGTCGTATCACAGTGTAGGAAGTTAAAGAAAAATAAGATTTCAGTTTCGGCAAAGTGTAATTCAAATTATACATCCCACTCTACACTTTCATCTTGTTTTTCTAACATCCCTTTTTCAGGTTCAGAGGATTGGATCCTAGACTCTGGTGCAACCACACATATGAGTAATAACAAAGAGTGGTTTGAGACTTTGTCCACCCATATTACTCCAATCACTGTTGCTAATAAAGAGCAACTCCTGAGTCAAGGCAGAGGTACTGTAAATATTAATATATCTGACAATGTAAATAGAGTTTCTGATGTTTTATACGTTCCCAACCTTGCAACTAATTTACTATCAGTCAGTAAATTAGTAAATAAGGGGTATGATGTTTTATTTACATCACAAGGGGCTACCATATCTTTGAGTGGCAGTTGTCAAGTGACAGGTAATGTCATTGCTTCAGGTTCACACTACAGAGGCATGTTTAAACTTGATGTAAAGAGTTCTCAAGCTCTTTGCTCTACCACCAAAGAGACTGCTATGTTGTGGCATAGACGCCTTGGTCACCTCAATGCAAGGAGTATGAATATTTTAAAAAATAAACGAGTTGGCGTTAATTTTAGCGGGAACTGTAATGAAACTTGTGTTCCATGTTTACAGGGCAAACTGTCAAAGAAAAAGTTTTCAAAATCTCAAAGTAAATCAAGTAAAGTCCTAGAATTAGTCCATTCGGACTTATGCGGACCCATGAGTACGCATTCTTGGGGCGGAGCATTATATCTTCTCACATTTACCGACGACTACAGTCGAAAAACTTACGGGTATCTTTTGAAATCAAAAGCCGAAGTTTTTAGTAAGTTTGTGGAGTTTAAATATTTAGTTGAAAACCAAACTGGCGAAAAAATTAAGGTTTTACGTTCAGATAATGGTCGCGAGTATGTAAATACGGATTTGTCTAACTTTTTAAAGGAGAATGGAATCATCCATCAGACCACCGTACCATACACACCGCAGCAAAATGGAGTTAGTGAACGTGCTAATCGGACTATAATTGAAAAAGCCAGATGCATGCTCAAAGACTCGAATTTACCTTTAGCATATTGGGGAGAAGCGGTAAATACGGCAATTTACCTTAAAAACCGTATGCCCACCCAAGCCCTAAATAACAGAATTCCAGAAGAATTATGGACCAGGAAGAAAGTTAACCTCTCTAACCTGCGAGTCTTCGGATGTGAAGCTCATGTCCTTATCCCGAAAGAAAAACGGAAGAAACTGGATTCCAAAACAGAAAGTTGTATCTTTGTTGGCTATACAACTAAAAGCAAAGGTTACCGCCTTATAAATCCTGAAAATCCTCGAACGATTATAATTGCAAGAGATGTTGTCTTCATAGAGGATAAAATATATGCCAACACTAAATCTGGAAAACCAGATTTAGAATCAACAGATCCTCCAAAGTCAGTAGAAGTTCTTGTACCCCTTGATCCTGAACCAATTGAAGACGGACCTGTTCCACAATCTGTATCTCAGCAACAGCGAGACATTCAGCCTGTGACGATACCACCATCAGAGGAAGTACCTTTGGATGAACCCTCAACTTCTTCCAGTCCTCCTCCAAATGAAGCTATAGCTAGAGAATCACCATCGCCAGAGCGCAGATATCCTCAGCGAGACAGACGTCAACCTGATAGATTTGAAGCTGGTTGTAATATCTACCTTACTTCAGATATGGAGCCTGTGACTTACAAAGAAGTTGCACAACATCCACAAAAGGATAAATGGTTAGAAGCAATGAATGCTGAATACAATTCTTTAATGAATCACGGAACATGGGTTCTAGTCGACCGACCGTCAGATCGGAAAACAACTAAATGCAAATGGGTTTATAAAATTAAAAAAGATACAAGTGGACAAATAACAAAGTACAAAGCGAGACTAGTAGCAAAAGGTTTCACTCAAGTGGCTGGAGTAGACTACGGAGAAACTTTTTCACCAGTTGCTAGACTCTCTTCTGTAAGACTTCTTTTGGCATATGCAGTTCATCACAATCTACAAGTACATCATCTAGATGTAGAAACTGCTTTTCTAAATGGAGATCTCGATGAGGAAATATATATGGAACAACCGGAAGGTTTTTCTGAAGATCCAAGGAAAGTGTGTTTACTGAAAAAAGCACTATATGGCTTGAAGCAAGCTCCACGACAATGGAATAAAAAAGTGTGCGAAGCACTTGCCACTTTGTCGCTTACTCAAGTTCCATCCGAACACTGTCTCTACATTAAAAGAGATGGTAATGACATACTAGTCGTTGCCGTGTTTGTCGACGATTTCCTTGTTTTGAGCAGCAATGATCTCATGAGAGAGACATTTAAAAAAAAACTTAAAAAAATGTCCAAAATTAAAGATTTTGGTCCTCTTAGAGACTGTCTCGGTATGCGTGTCATACAGAGCAAAGGCTGCACTACTCTCGATCAGACCAAGTACATAGAGAAACTTATTACAAAGTTTGGGATGAATGATGCAATAACTATATCAACTCCTTTAGAACCTGGTCTGAAACTAACTCTTCCCTCGAAGGAAGAAGAAACTGAAGCTCCTTATCAGGAACTTATCGGCTCGCTAATGTACATTGCTATATGTACAAGACCTGACATCTCACACTCAGTGTCGTATCTTTCCCAATTCAATGCACATTACGGGGGGGTACACTGGAGGGCCGCTAAGAGGGTTCTACGGTACCTGAAGGCTACCAAAGATCTAAAGCTTCAGTACACTTCAAAAGGTCAGTCATACCCAGTCGGATATGTTGATGCCGATTACGGGAACAACATTATTGATCGACGTTCATTTACTGGATTTACCTTTTTCATGTGTGGTGCACCAATCTCATGGGAAGCACGCAAGCAGCGCACAGTCGCGCTTTCAACCACAGAGGCCGAGTACATGGCTCTAGCTGAAGCTTGCAAAGAGGCGATTTACCTGAAAACTCTCATACACGAAGTCTTTGCCGTCTCTCATCCCATCACCATACATACAGACAACCAAAGTTCTTTAAAACTGGCACACAACAATACATATCACTCACGCACAAAACACATAGACATTAAACACCATTTCATACGAGACTCGCTTTCACAACACTGCATACGTCTTCAATACAAACCCACGACAGAAATGATTGCAGACATTTTGACCAAACCTTTGCCGAGACTGAAGCACTGTAAATGTGTACAGTTGTTAGGCTTAGTTTAGGTTTAGGTGTATGTTGTTATTATTCTGCAGGTGTATAGTAGTTGTGTAAAGATAGTGATAGGTCGGTGTATATCAATGTGTCTATTTTTTGTAAGTATGTATTAGTGTTAAGTGTACAGTTAACTTTGATATGTCTATATACCTTATCCATAATATTGTATATAGGGTGTTCTTATTGCGGGGGGGTGTTAAAACTCTGTAGTAAAGATTAATACTAGCCACTAAGAACACCATGTACAAATTTTTTTTTTTGGACACTTCCTTACTTGTCAATAAAAACCTTTCAGTAGACTGCGCATTTTTCTGTTATATTTATTATATAAATAAGTGTTTTCTTAGCATTCGATTGTTTGATATCAACAAACAGACTCCAAATTGTCTTTTGTTTCTTTAAATTCTGTGTTCAAAATTCAAAAAAAAAAAAAACTTTTGAATGAAATTGTGAATGTGCCAGGTTCAAAACTGCATAAAAACTTTTTGCTCGACCTAATATAAAATTTCATTTAATCTATCTACTGGTAAAATACAATAGATGCAATGTCTAATAGCTACAGAGATAATAAGTTTATAAAAGTGATATCTTCTCACATTCAGCACTTCACACGTGGTAGACGTAAAACCTTCAAATATTTTGGTTTTAAGATAATGAGACGAATAAAAGAAATTACTGTCCCTTTTTCTTTTCATCATAACGATCCTAAATAAGTTATCACTTCAAAAATTCAATGACAAGTGACTAACCTGCTCTGGACCCGCGTTTTTATTACAGCCCTGTAATTTTTGTGTTTTGTTGAGTCTTTTCTACCGCAAATAATAACGTTTATTCCATTATTTTCTGTCCTTTTTTCACTCCCTCTTAACAAAGAGAAGACTTTTATGTCAATAGTGGAAACATTTAAAGCTGATAATATATATGTCAACGCTGATATTAATGTACGGAGTAAAAGTTCCAGTGCTTATCTAAGAGTTCCGGAAAGTTGACCAAGTTATATCCGTAATGGGTGACAGTCATTAGTAATCCACATCCAGCCCAAGCTATAGCAACTTTTAATTTATTTAACATCTTTATGGGGAAAATAATAGATCTAATCTGTAGGAAAAAGTTTTTATTGTACTTGTTTGTTATCGTACGTACAAAGTATAGCAGGTTAACCTCAGTTTTTATCTTTTTCTGTGTGCAGAATTACCAACTGCTCTGAGAGCTCCTTTGATACCCGCCGCTCTGCTTATCCACTTTTTTTCTTCTTAGTTAAATCCGTTCATTCTACGTTTTTGAAGAAGACCAAGACTAATATAGTCTGCAAATACTCGGGGAAATCCATTTCATTTAAAAGTTTAAGACTGAAGATCGTGTGTGGCTTCAATTTCTTAACCGTATTTATTAAGTTTTTCGTTACAACTCTTTTTTTTTTTTTTAGTCAAGAGTCCAACGTGGATTTAAGAAAGAACATAATTGGACGCTGTGGAACTCGTCCGATTAGATTTTTTTTTTTTGCATTTGGTTGACCATTTTTAAGGGAGCCTATATTCTTATGTTATTGTAAATAATGCTATTTACTTTCAATTAACAAAAAAGTCGTAAAGAAAATAGACTTTTTGTATTGGCTCACTTAAGGTGTTTTTCTTTCATTAATCAAAAAAGAGCCGGGATGGATCAAGGTATTTTAAGTTGAAGAAGTTGCACGAGAATCAAGCCTATGCTCAATATGAAGAAGCTTAACAGCCATCTTAATCCTTACTAATATTATAAATCGGAAAGTGAGTTTGTTTGCTTGTTTGTTCCGCTATCACGCCGTAACTACTGAACCGATTGCTTTGAAATTTTGCTGACGTAAAGTTAGAAGTCCGAATTAATTAATATGATACTGGTTATGCCAGAAAAATTTGATATTCCCGAGTGTCGGCGCATCACATATGCGCGCGATTGGCCGAGGGGACGGTGCGGGGCAGCGGGTTCGGTACGCGCCGCCGGCGCCGTCGTCGCGCCTCACAACTAAGCTCACAGACGGAAACCAAAAATATTGTTAGCTTCATACCAGTTCGGTGATAGATGGCGCTGTGCGTCGTTTAAAACAAGTTAATATATTATGTTGCAAACGAATATGCACATGTAAACTTAGAAGCTAAATGATACGATAATTAATGCCCGAAAATGAGGAATCTAAAAAGCGCGATAAAACTATAATGATTTGCACGCGGGCGAAGCCGCAGGCGGAAAGCTAGTCCTGAATAAACTTTAAAATAATACACATCACATCGGCTTCCATACTAACCGGGTGCAGCTGATTAACAGTGTTAAACACGGAACCTCCACCACCACCTAACCTTCACATAACTGTGTAACCCCTTGGAAAGATTGGTTGTCAAACATTTGGGCTTTTGACCAACCGTAACAATAAGAGTGTTTCCTGGGTAAAAAAAAATTGATTCTATTGAGTCCGTCATTCATATTATAGAAAAATATTGGATGCGTATATTTTGTTTTATCTAATCCATAAAAATTGACAAATATAAAATCATCGACGTCAGTTGTTGCTAAAAAGTGTAGCAAGGAGTGACGTCACACGAGTTTTCAACGCACTGTATAGTCTTCATTTTTTGTTTGTATGAAAATAAAAAAAAATCATGTCTAGTTTTTTTTTTGAAAATCTAACTGACGGACTAATTAGTTTTAAGCTATTGCATAGCTTCTATCGCGGGCCTTGAGCGCGGGGACCGAATCCAGAAATTCCGGAACGAAAAAACCTCACGCTCCCCACTCCGACGGGCACGGAGGTGTGGCTTGAAGGCCGTACATCGTCTAACGTCGTTTCAGTTCGGCAGTTTTCGGCACGGTATGTTTGTGTGCGTGCGACTACATCTTTTGAAAACAATTTATAGATTTTCAAAAAGAGCATGCATATTGCAGGGCGCGAACTCAGTTCTACACACTTGCCATGTTACTGATAGTCGCGATGTGCTAAACTTGCGATTAATTTTCTCTCTGAAATAGGTCTTCTATAGAGATATGTCATAGACGTCATCGACGTTGTCATGGCTACCTTAAAAACTTTTCATATAATTAATTATTAAGTACTTTTATTCAAATTAATTTAGTAGTGTTTTTATAAAATAGCTTTTTTTTTAACGGAAAAGCTAAGATGAATGTCACGCTAATTTTTCATTGGACTTTTAAATTATTTATAGTGTTGTTTACTAAATAAAAGCGCGTGATTTTATAGAGTAAAAAGTGCTCACGCGGCCGTTTTTTCAACTGTGATTGGCGATATCCGCCATTATTGTGAAATATTTTTTTAAAGAATTTCTATAATTTGTTACACGTGTTATTGGCAAAATTGTGGTATCTATCCACAGGGACCAGATCAAGAGTTGAAGTTGAAGTTTTTATTAAATAAAATATTACAGAAAGATGTCGGTGAACAATGTTAATACGAGTACATTTAAGTGTACGAGTTGTAATATTGTTATCTCCGAAACGAAACAACGAAAGTTTAATAAAAATATGCTCGTCGGCTTTTTCTGAGGAAGACATTGATGAGGCAAAAAAGTTATTGTTTGTTTCTACGAAGACAAGACAAAAACATGTATCGAGGCATGTATGTAATTGCATAAATTGATACAAAATGCTATGCAATAGCTTTACCGCGGCAGTCCCCGAGTGCCACACGTCTTTTTTTTTTTAGTCAACTACCTCATTGTCAAAGCTCCACCAATGATAGCCGATACCAACAATTCAACTTTTTTAATTTCTGCGGCACGGAGGGGTCTCGGCAATCGTAGCTGGTACCTGGACGGCTGTTATTATATACTCAGAGGCCCTCTTGATCCTGAATATAATCCTTTATAAAAATAAACAATAGATAGATTAATTACTTCAGAACTCATACACTCCTTTTTGACCCCAAAATAGATTATCCCAATTACGACTGAATCCCGGATAATAAACATACGAATAGGGGTTTTGAATAATGATTTAAAATTATAATCAACGCCGACCCATTCCCACGTAGAAACCGCAATCCAATTTAAAGATTGATCCACGTACCATCCACATTTAATTCGAGTGAACTTTGAACTATTTGAACTTTTCGCTATCTGAAAAATTATTAGAAAATATTAATTAAAATATTTATTTAGTTATAGTTTTCCCATATAAAAAATGTACAAAGGCAGACTTAGGCCTTAGGCATCCTCTACCAGTCAACCATGGATGGTGAAAAGATTAAATGGCAGGTGCTTTGCTTGAATAGAAAACAATGATGAATAAAAAAAACACTTAGCTCTAGTAAAAAAAAATATACTTAAATAAGCTGTATTCAAACACATACTTACTAAAATCTAAACTTTTAATAGATACAAAACTAACTTACTTGAAGAAAGTGTTGAGATGACTCTACCCGAATTGTTTATAAAATAACTTTGCAATTTCCTAATATCAAAAGAAAGCTCATTCTACAGAAGAATGGACTGAATGTGAAATGAAGAATGGATAAAGTCAGTCGTATGTGAAGGACACAATAAGAGAAGAACTCAGATTTTTAGTGTTTACACAGGGGACCCGCATTAAGCAAGCGTCTGGTGATTACGCTCAATCCTTCTCTGTATGAGAGGAGACCTGTGCCCAGCAGTGGGATGATAAAAGGTTGATGATGATGATGATGACACAGGGGATATATCCCCTGTTATTCTTATAACAGGACTTCACTACATCTAGTATAATAGTAAATTGTCTGTTTATTTATTATTTAATAGTTGGGTAAAAAAAACTTTGCTCGTAAAACTTTCTTTACTTACCCATTTAGAAATGAGTGCTGTAAATGTTTAAATAATTTCTTATAATTAGAAAGTAAGAAAGAATAAAGTACTCGTATTTATATAAATAAATACGAGTAATTTATTCTTAAAAGAAACTACTTACTAACACAATTGACCGCATGTAGTCAATTTATTTAATTAAATAAATGTAATTAAAATGAAAATTTATTTAATTAAATAAATATATTTATTTAATTGATTAAATTATAAATTATAATTTATTTATTTATGCAGACTACATGTGGTTAATTGTAAGTAGTTTCTTTTATTGGGACTGACACTGGAATATCAGAAACTAAACACACATATCAAAAAGTAAATTAAAAACATAAAAATAAAACGAAACTAAAATAGTAACAGAAAGTCTCGTACAAGGCCAAAAGTTCTCAAAATGATACTCAAGGCCCACCTCGATGTTACGGACGAAAATAAATAATATTTATAAAAGTGGTATAAAGTGAAAGGTTTTTCTTCTCGCCTGTTAAATCTAATACAATTGCTATTGTTTATTTAGGATAGGTATACTCTTATGATAGATATGTAGATATATATCAATATTTAACAAAGAGATTTTAACCAATCACGTATTTTCCTGGCATGAAGCCTGTTTTTCAATGTGCATATAAAAAAATATTAATATTCGATATCTAAAATTTATTCAGTGTTAAAATAAATGGATCAAAGGTAAATCGTATGAAGAATTAATACTCCACGTTTGATTGAGTTCGAAGCTCGATCGACATGGGATCGAGTTTAAATTAACTGTCAAAACTATTGAATATTGGTATCCATTCAACCAAATACTGTTATGTTGGGTGGATGGATATTACGTACACCTACGTGTCCGTAATATGTGAACGCAGCCTTATAGATCATGTGGACGTAGCTATCTACGTTCACATGAACTAAAGGCTGCGTTCACGCAGTAACCTATATCGTCAAATATTTCTGAATACCTTTTTCAAACTAAACATCTTGTTTTCAACCTTGGGGGTTACTATAACGTGTTAAAACGACCATGACAATGGTTTCAGACAAAGATGGAGCTGTACAGTATGAACAGGGCTATCCTTCTTTAACAACAGTTTAATGGTGGTTGTAAGTAATATGTCATAGTAGGGCCCCGGGGCTTTTCTTTACCAGAATGTAGTCTTTTCTTTTTTACTAGAGGACGAGTTTAACAAGTTTCTTAAAATTTATATTACTCAACAAAGTAATCACAGTGCCTTGAAGCTCCCGTCTAAGCCACATATTAAAAATGTAGAAGCGAGAGATTACAAAAAAAAAAGAAGCCGAAGAGCTTGTTACGCGCACCAATTGTTTTTTTCTTCTAAGTCTCGAGAAAGGTTATTTAACGTCACGCTACGACCTTTGAGAGCCAGTCGTAAAGGAAAAGTCACAAAAACACTAAGCAAAGATAAAGTAATAGCATATACAAGTGATATAGTGCCACGGGGTAGGTCATAGGCACAATTTTAACCCTAACGACGTCGCGAAACTAAGCTATATAATTTATAATCATCATCATCATCATCATCAACCTTTTTTTATCGTGCCACTGCTGGACACAGGTCTCCTCTCATGCAGAGAAGGATTGAGCGTAATCACCACGCTTGCTCAATGCGGGTTGGCGATTTCAGACTTAAAGTCCAGGTTTCCTCAAGATGTTTTCCTTCACCTTCAGTCATTGGTGTCCAAGATGTACTTAGAAAGTACATATAAATTTAGAAATGTTACATTGGTACTTGCCTGCTCATACTTGAGAGGCTGGTGTTTTAACCACTAGGCCACCACGACTTGTATCTAATATATAATAATAATAAAAAAAACGATTTGAATATTCTTTGGAAAGCCCAAGAAACGCTCTCATTATTTTATAGGAAGTAAGGATTCCGAAAGTAACTTGTTTGGTGATGTTAATAACAAAAGACTATCCGCTCAACAAAGCCAATAACGTTGTGTATAATGAAGATGGACATCTTACGAAAATTAATATTTGTGTCTTAGAAACGGGTTATGTATTCAAGAGAATTATACCTTCGTCACTAATGGGACTTGCCATGCTATCCACTATAAATTAGTTTATTTAGTAGACCATACACGTAGGGATTTAATAATATTACCATATTCCTGTTTTATGTACTATGTAAATGATAATGGCGCCAATTCCCTTGTGCCCAAACTAAATTAAATTTAAGTTCAGTGCGTCTTTTTCTTTAGGAAAAGGATAAAAGATATAAAACGTCACTTTAGACCTGTCAAATTAGTGCGTTCCTGGCGTAAACTGACGTATTTTTAGCCGCCATGTTTATAATCGCGTCTAAACTATCTATGGAGTGTCTTAATTTGACAGGATTAAACTGAAATGTCTTAATATCTTCTATGCTTTTCTTAACGAATTGGAAAGAAAATGATGCAAGAGATTCGGCGCCAATATGGTCAGAAATTGGGAGACTCCCGAGATGAAGACTAATAGAGCAGGTTGGAAGAAAACGATATGTTGAGCTGGATAAATTTGGATAGTCACGGTGATTAGGCTTTCGGGCCGATCCCGTGACACTCTTAACGCAGGGCCCGAGGGTAACTGACTGGTTTTAGTGGGTATTCCCGGCTCTGGCCGGGCGAGACCCACATACGCTCGTCGCCTAGCTAGCGGCGGGTATGGTGCGTAAAGGCATTTCCACTCGTTAGGCGGGTATAAGCCTCTATGCAATGGGTGTTAGAAGATGGATTCCACTGAGGTTGGCCCAGAAAGATATGGCAAGAAAATCTGTGTGCGCACTACGAGAGTTCTTCAGTGCGCGGGAAAAGAATTCTTGCAAATATTAGGAAAAGACCTTTGTCCAGCAGTGGAAACAAGAAAAAGAATGATTTAATTCCCCCATCTCCGTTCCACCATCGGACGACTCGTCGTACGGCGAGTTTCCACCCTTATGTTACCGGACGAAGCGTTTCGCCTCCTCCTTTATACCGCGTACATCAAGGGACTGGAACAATTTGCCAGCGGCGGTGTTTCTGTCGGACTACAATTTGACTGTCTTTAAGGCTAGAGTGAATAGGCCCTTAATAAACTAGTGCACTTTACCATCAACGATTGCGTCACTGCTTACCATCAGGCGGCATTGCGGTCAACCGCTAGTTTATAATTTAATAAAAAAAGGAGGGAATAAATATTATGTTCTTATTTAGCACGTTGATGTGACATCTTTATCAAGAAATTACAGAATTGACACATTTGCACGAAAAATTTTGATTCAAAAATCACTGGTCTACATTATACTAGGTACTATGTACTGTGTCGAACTAAACAAAAACAAAAGTTATCTCTGATTAAAAATATTTGCCAGTATACAAGTGATAGCGGGTATGTCTGGATCCAGGCTTATTTTTAAAAATAGTTAAACTTGGAAGCTGTTTTGAACGTACTAACTGTACCTAAATCCGATCTGTTGTTTAGAAAATAGAATACGCATTCGATCTCTAGGTTAGATTAAATAAATTATTTTTAAATTAACAGTAATATATACAACATTTCAATGAATTAATTAATCACCAAAATGTCTAGTAATCATACACCTTTACTCTCCCTCCTACCTTTTGATTTGTTAACTTCAAGATATGATTGAATTGTTCTTTATCTAAGAAGAATATATTTTGAGAAGACACAAAAGACTTTTAAGCAGCATTTAGAATTCATATACCTAATGTATTTTTAACTACATCTGCCTTCCGAGTGGCTCTAGGGAATATCTCTGAACTTAACTTCCAGTTTACTTCCTCAAGTCTTTACTTACTAGTGGCGAACCACGGTCTCAACCGCATGGGCATATACTGCAGATGAATAACATTATTTTAGATTGAGCGAATACTTACCCAGTTACTAAATAAAAGGACGATTAATAACTCGTTGGTTGAATATCATCATCATCAACCTTTTTATCGTCCCACTGCTAGGCACAGGTCTCCTCTCATACAGAGAAGGAGGAGATTAATCACCACGCTTGCTGAATGGGGGTTGACGATTTCAGACTTAAAAGTCCAGGTTTTCTCAAGATGTTTTCCTTCACCTTTTAATCAGTCAATGGTATCCAAGATATACTTAGAAAGTACATATAACTTAGAAACAGTTTTTAAAAATGCGCTTAGTGGTACTGGTACCGATTAAATTGGAAAAAATTAAAATTGAATATTATTAATACTACTATTTTTACTGTTTTTCTTTTTCTTTTTTTTTTAATAATTATAAACTAGCGCTTGACCGCAATCCCGCCTGATGGTAAGCAGTGATGCGATCGTTGATGGTAAGACGCGCTAGTTTATTAAGAGCCTATTCACTCAGAAAAACCGAGCGAATAGGAAGGAAGACGGCAGTTGAGCGAGGTGAAGCAATGTTAAACCCAACAACACGATCAACGATGCTGCGCCAAAGGGAGATTGATGTGAAGACCCTCCACGATCAAACTCCCAACACAATAGCATTAGGCGCATCGTACTCGGCACACATCGCAACACAACTGCTCAGACCCGTCCTCCGTACGGCTTCACCAGACATCATGCCGGAGCACGACAAATCGCTTGGCGGCAAGACTTTGTCTGGTGGGTGGTAACTTCTGCCGGCGGCCGATGTTACGGCCTACCTATGGTTTTTTCGTTATATATGCACAATCACCTAGCTGGATGCCAATTTTGAACTTTCTAGGTCTCTGGAAGTCGGGTAGGATTTTCGTCGACATATATGTTATATAGATACGAGTATATCATAAAAAATACGATCTTTGGACATAAAATAATCAGCCTATAATGTTCCCACTGTTGGGAAACCGGCCTCTTCTCGGTGAGAGGGGCCGTAATCTACCACGCTGGCTCGGTACGGGTTGGCAGATACCCTCGAAGTGATTGCCTCTAGGACAAGCCGGTTTGCTGAAGATGTTTTCCTTCATCATTCTAAGAGCAGCGGTGATGAAACAAACAAGCCTGATGGGGTACAAACCTACGACCTACAACTTGTAAATCGCGGTCAATGTCACTAAGCTACTGCTGTTGTATGAATTTTTGGACGTTGATATCCAAATAACCGTTTGAGCTATGCCTATGAAATTTATAATACTAGTTTATCTAGGATATCTCTCTCGGTGGTACTACCTGCCAAAGCCTTGCCGCCAAGCGATTTGTCGTGTTTCGGCATGATACCAGATATCATGAAGCCATACGGAGGACGGGTCTGAGCAGTTGTGTTGCGACGCGTGCCGGGTACGATGCGCCTAATGTTGTTTTGTTGGGAGTTTGGTCGTGGAGGGTCTTCAGATCAATCTCCCTTTGACGCAGCATCGTTGGTCGTGTTTTTGGGTTTAACATTGCATTACCTTTTTTTTTTTTTTTTGCCGGGGTGGAAATCCTCATAGGATGCCCGCCGCCCTGGGGTGGGCGACGGGGTATGTCAGACTTTTACTGACTAAAACCACCCCGGTGTGTCTTCTATCACGAGCGCGCGTGGGGCCGCGGGAGTCTAAATTCTTCCACGGCCCCACCCTCGTGCTGGCCCGGTCTGTCCGGGCCTCCTCTCCTGCACGGGGTAGTGGGGTGTTAAACTACCCCGTGCATCACCTCAAAGGCGCGCGCCGACACTCGCGCGCGCCTCCGCCTCGGGGTCCATCAATAGGGGGGCGGGGACTTCCCCATGTCCCTCGCCCCTGGACCCATTCATGGGGGGCGGAAGAGGGCGTTATCCGCCCTTCTTCGGCGCCCGGTGCGTCTTCTGCGGCCCGGGAAGGGAGTTGATATCTCCCTCTCCCGTTCCGCAGCTTCCTTCTGCGACATCACGTCCTCGCAGAAGGACACCACCGCGTCCCACGACTCTGAGCTGCCGACCATCGCTCGGAGAGCGTGTGCTGCGCCGTGTCCTCCCCGCATTGGACGCAGTGGTGGCACCGAGCGTCCGGCTCCCTGCCTAAGCGACGCAGGTACTTGCCGAAGCAACCGTGCCCCGACAGTACCTGCGTCACCCTGAACGACAGGGAGCCGTGCCTCCTCCCGAGCCAGTCGTCGAGTACTGGCCGGATCGCCTCACCCAGTCGTAGCCGATGTTCCACAGGAGCGGTCCCAAGACCGATCCCTGTGGAACACCGCACGACATTTGGTGCCGACCGGCACCGTCACGTCCCCGATAGATGACGCATCTGTCCTCTAGATAAGCCCCTACTATGCGGCGGAGGTAGGGAGGCACCCGATGGTATTTCAGGGCCTCCCTAATACAGCTCCAGGGTAGGGTGTTGAAGGCGTTGGAAATGTCTAAAGACACCGCCAACACCACCCCACCCCGGGACACCGTATCCTCCGTCAGGGCTCTCACGCGCATGATGGCGTCTATGGTGGAGCGCCCCCGACGAAAACCGAACTGTTTCTCGTCCAGGTTCGGTCCCTCTCCGCACAAGTGGCCGACGAGGCGATCTGCGATTATGCGCTCAAAAAGTTTGCCCGCCTCGTCGAGCAGCACTATGGGCCGATACGCGGACGGCGAGTCCGCGGGGCGCCTCTCCTTCCTGAGCATGACCAGCTTCCCCTCCTTCCACACACTGGGAAACTGACCCTGCTCGAAGCATGCCGTGAAGAGCCCCCTCAGCTGGGGCTCTAGCTCCTTCAGAGCAAGGACGAGAGCTCGGCCAGGAACTCCGTCGGGTCCGGGCGCTTTATTCTTGGCCCGGAGCCGCGACACGGCCGCTCCCGTCTCTGCTTGCGTCACCACGGGGACATCGGCGCCCTCTTCTTCTGGAGAGTCTGTGACTGAGGGTGAAACCATCGCCGGGGGAACATGTCCCGCCCGCTCAGGGAAGAGGGTGGATACCACCGCCTCCAGCAGCTGGGGGTGCATACTTTGCACCAGTGGGGGCGCCCAGGGACGCAACTTGCCCCGTACCCAACGGTAGGGGCGCCCCCACGGGTCCCAATCTAGGGACCCCAGCAGCTCTTCCCTGGCCCGCGACTTGGAGTCGCCGATGGCCAGCCACAGAGTCTCCTGGGCCACGCGGTACACCCCATACCGCGCGGCCTCCTCGACGGGATCCTGTCGACGTCGTCTCCGGTAGCGCGTGTACTGGCGGCGAGCCGCGACGCACTCGACGCGCAACCGCGCAATGTCGTCGTTCCACCAGTACACGTTGCGCCTTGCGGACTGTTGGCGGACGCGGGGCATGGACGCGTCGCAGATCTGCGTCATCGCCCCGCGAAACCGCAGCGCCTCCGCTTCGACGTCGACGGGCCCGTCCGTTGCCGACTCGCAAATCCAGGACTGGACTATGGCAGCTTCCTCGAGTAGTTCCCTGTCGAGGCGCTTAAGCGCCCAGCGTGGGCCGTCGTTAATCGGGGCTCTTGGATGGCGGCCGCTCGCGGTCTGGGCGGAGACGTCGAACCGGATATACCGATGGTCCGACAGCGTCTCCACCTCCACGGCGACATGCCAGTCATGAACACGGCTGGCGACAGAGGGGCTAGCGAAAGTAACGTCTACTATCGACCCGCCCCGCTGCCGCACGCACGTGTATACCGAACCCCGATTCAGGACGACCAAGCCGGTCGTCACCACCCACTCCGCTAGCACCTCACCCCGCGGGTCAGTGACCGGAGATCCCCACGCCGATGACTTGGCGTTGAGATCCCCGAGCACTAGAACGGGACGAGGGTGATAGCGGCCTACGACGGTGCCCAACTCGACAAGGAACCCCTCGAAGTCGGCGAGACTCTTGTTGGGGGAGAAATACGCCCCCACGATGACGATGCCGCCCGTGACCGCAGCAACCCAGCCGCGGCCCCGAGAGTCCCGCCAATAATGGCCACCGAGCCGTCAATGCACCCCAGCCAGTCGTCACGGGCAGGGATGAAATACGGCTCGGCGACCACAGCCACTTGGATCGACCACTGCGCCATCCTCTGGAACAAAAGATCCTGAGCTCTGGCGCAGTGATTGATGTTGCCCTGGAGGAAACGGAGTTGTGCCATTATTGACACTCCATTCCCTCGGCAACAGTCCTGGGCCGGGAGTCGACCGCGGAGCTGTTAGCCTGCGGGGGAGGCGAGATTTCCCCGGCAGGCTTAGAGCTCCTCTTCTTCTTCGTTGTGGCCTTCTTGCTGGCAGGCACGCCACAGGCCCCTCCGCCCACTCTGTGTCCCGCTGGCTTCCCTGCAGCCGAACATAGGCTGCAGTTGAGCGCCGCGGAACACTGGGCCGCCTTGTGGCCGGGCTGACCGCAGCGATAGCAAAGATCGCTACGGTCGACCTCGGCGGTGCACTTGGCCCGGACGTGCCCCTTCTCCAGCCACCGGAAGCACCGCAAAGCCCGGGGCTGCAGGAGTTTAACTCTCGCTG
This sequence comes from Sesamia inferens, assembly GCA_037179545.1. Lineage (NCBI taxonomy): Eukaryota > Metazoa > Arthropoda > Insecta > Lepidoptera > Noctuidae > Sesamia > Sesamia inferens. Next base: position 15,295,586 of record CM073938.1, on the reverse strand, counting down.
CAACCCAGCCTACCAGCACTCTGCCACTTGCGGCGATTTTATTCGCCGACGCCACAGGGCACCGAACCCAGACCGCGCCGAGTCCGGTGGCGTCGGTGCGAATATCGCCGGCCCGCACCTTGTCCGGCGGACACTCTCCGCTTCGGGCAACGGCCGCCACCACCTCCTCAGAAGTCACGGACTCGTCCAGGCCGGCAATCCGCACCTCTGCGGTTTTAACCGGCCTGGATATCCGGACGTCCTCGGGGTTGAGGACCTCCCGCAACTTGGCGGCCAGAGCGTCCGCCTTCTCGGCATTGCCGCTCGCAGCACCAGCTACCTCAAACAGCTGCGCACCCGTGGCAGCATGTCTTATGGTGACGTACTGGAGGCCAAGATCTGACAACTTGATCTTGGCCTTGGCCTCGGTAAGGACCGTGCCGTACGTCACGCCGCGCTCCGCAGCGCCACGCTGAAGCGTGAGCGTCACCGCCTCGGAACGCGGGGCGCGCACAGCCTGTCCTTTGCGACGGCTTTTGCGACCGCCTTTGCCAGTCCGCCACGCAGCCTCCAGAGCCGTCTTTGCGGTTTTACCGGAGGCGCGCGCTGGTGCTGCTGAGGCCGCCTTGGCGGCCTTAGCGGCTTTGCGGGCCTTCTTACGACCCACGACTGTCGCCCAGGTCTCACCCTTAGACCCGGCAGTCGTGGGCTGCTCGCCCTCTGGAGCTCGCTGAGGCGCAGTTCCCGGCGTCCCCTCAGCCCTACGTCGTTTGTTGGCCGCTAGGGGCGGGCGGAGATTTTCCTCAGGGACGCGTCGGGAATGCGCCTCAAGTTGGGCTTTGACCATGCTCCCGCACCGGAGCATGCACATACGGACGATGCGCTCGAGGTACGAATCGCTCAGCTCATCATCCGCAAGTGCCGGTCTCGGTGCGGGAGCCGGGGCCACTTCGGAAGCGGCATCGGTGGGCGTGTGTCGCTGCTGCTGCTCGCTCAGCGCAGCGACTTGTCGCCGGAGGTCCTCCAGATCATCACGGAGGCGGCTGTTCTCCTCCTGCAACTTCACGACCTCATCTGAGGCCGTCGTTTTGAGGAGGGTGCCAACCGCCTCCCTGATGTCCGCGGCAGCCTCCTTGAGACCGCGGATGAAGGTGCTGTTACGGAGCGGGTCGGAAGACGGTTTTTAAAAAAGACAATTTAATTAGCTAAAAGAAAGATATATTCAATTATCAAACACGTATTACAAGTTACTATGCCCGACGGAAGTCCAATCCAAAACTGATGGGAAAAACGGTTAGAATCGCTAACGAGAATAACAACGGTTTCCTATTGCATTGACGTAAATGCAATGGGAAACTCAGCATTTTAATTTATATACCAAGTAATAGTTAATCCGATATAACAACCCCCCCGTTAAGATCGATCATCACATCTGAAAGTGATGAGAGATGTAAGGGTTAATGTTTGCTAAGTCTTGGATGCTAAATTGGATTTTCGTCGAAGCACTACAACATATTATGACAATTAAAAACAAAAGAAACATAGTTATAATAAGAATAAAACATCGAGATAACAACCTTTTTTTTTTTAAGATTTATATAAAATAGGAAGACATGAAAATAACTAATAGGAAACAAATTGAACAGTTATTCTAAAATTATGATTATTACAATTGATTTATCATTATTTAAGATTTGATACAATACTATTAAAATTATTAAGATTAAAATTAAGAGTAAAAATTGCTTAAACAATATTTATCTAAGTTTATCTAGATTCAGTGAGGATAACAATATAGATGGAACCAGACATGTGCATTCGTTACAAATTAATTATCGTGAGTTTTGCTAAACAGAATGTTTCTTTTAATAGGGGTTGGTGTCACCCTTAAGTCTTCTACAGACTCTGACTCATCCTTATTGATTGTTGCTACTTTATCACCATGAAATGTGGTTTGAGAAATGGGAACTGAATTATTTTTGGTATTATGACATTGGTTAAATATTTGAATGCAGCATGGGGCGTTAGTAGAACAAAAAGATTTGCGGCTCTTGTATATAATATATAACAAAGTTAACACAGAGATACACAGGCTAAAAGACAAATAGTGAGTGCTATAAGTTTGAAAATGAGATGGGTTTTCTATCTTATTAATCTCCTCCTCAAAAGTATCTAAGTGGATGCTGGCTTGTAGCAGAGAATCAAGGTTATCTAAGTTATTTAATTTCGAGAAAGGTAATCGCTGTAAGGTTTTATTCAACTTAGAACGCTCACAACAATCATCTTGTAAGATGTTGAAGTTTGATATTTTATTAGTTATATTTCCAATGAATGTTTCGCCTACAGCGGCGAATTGCAACGTCTTATAAAAAGCCTTGCAGCTCCTGGGCAAGGTCAAGATACCAGTACCAAACAAAATAACGTCAGAGTTTGTGTCTTTATCTTTACAAGTTACATGACACTTGCCAGGTTCAGACTGTACAAAAATCCAACGGTTTAAAGTTAACTTATGAAATAGATCGATTGAGCCATGAATAAGTTTCGTTACACATACGTCGGGAAGTTTGCTAATTACGTCACTTAAGAGAGTTGTTTCACACGTAGGGCTGGTAATCGCTGAAAACACATTAGTTAATACGCACACATAACACTTATCACTTATTATTTTGCACTTGTCTATGTCTGTTATGAGTGAATAAAACATTCGGTCAGCTGTAATCGCCACATAAGAGCTAGTTGGCTCGATAAGAACGTAGGTATCGGGTTTCGACATATCGTAAGGAACAGGTAGGGGAATTATCCTATATAGGTCATAGACTTGTGGTAATATTAGAGGGATCTTAACGACAATGATAACTCTATTTAAATGGAAAAAACACGCAAGTTGCGAAATATCTATTAGGGCGTGTCGAGCTTACTTTGGGGCTAGCTCAATCTGTGTGATTTGTCCGTATATATTTATTTATTTATTTATTTATAATGGTTAGGGAGGTTATTCCTATGCTTATCTAATTCACTATTCAACTGGTGCGGACTGAGTACAGTAGGATGCAAAACGTTGAGTTTCGCGAAAAGGATTGCATTATTAATATCTTCGATATCGAATGACAATGTGATTATGATGGACTCTAATGAATGTAATAAAGAACTTAACTCAGATTTAATTTCTAATTTATCGTTACTATTTGTAACAGTTTCTAATATTTTATAGATTGTTTCCATATTACGTAATATGTGATTTTCGTTTTCATTCACCTTAGATATAGTGTTATTGAAGTATGATATAGTCGATTTAATTACGTGAATATTGTCTTTCATGAGATGAGCAAGACGTTTTTCATCCGTCTGTACTTCTTCTATGGCCTTTGAGAACTTTACCGCGTCCTCAGAGTCTAAAGTGCCAAAAATGGTTTTCAGCAGTGAGCCACCGAGGTCCATGAGACCTCTTTTAAAACGCCTATTGGGTTTTTCATCAGCCAATAAATATGATATAGAAGAGAATTTGCTTACGTTAAGAATATGACGATTTTTTAAAGCGGATAACGAATTAATACAGTCGGACTGTATTTTAGAAGAAGTTAGTGAGTTACAAAATACGTTAAGTTTTTCAAATAAAAATTCGACTTTATCTATGTTAGGTTGTACATGACTTATATCTACGTATGCTATAACATTCCAATCGTTATTAGTAAACTTAATATCTAAGAGCTTATCAAAGTAGAGGCCGGGACTGCTGACGATAGAAGAAACATATTCGCATACGATCGGCGGTGGCAGCGTAGATCTGAAATAGCAATGAAGCGCTCGTGTATCATTCATTACGTCGCTAATGTTATACTTGTGACTGTTACGTCACCGGCCGGCTTGATTTCATCGTAATGGTGACGTACATGTTTACGATTAATGAGTAGTGTAACAGAATGGTTGCCATTCAACTTTATTATTTTGTAAGGGCCTTTCCATACTGGAGATAGTGCCTTATTCTGTTTATGGTGACAGCGGACATATACCATATCTCCTGTTTTATAGGATAATGGCTTCGTGCGGGAATCATAATAAGTTTTTGATTTCTCTTTGGAGGATTGAATATTTTGGAGAGCCTTCTGACGACTATAGTATAGTCGGTGATTAAGGGCCCGGATGTAATCCGTATAGGTATTAGTATCAAGGGTATCGATACTTGAAGGCAAGTATGGTTTGAACCCGAAAAGCAATTCCAAGGGTGAGTAACCTGTGGTGCTATGTATATTTGAATTATATGCTATCATAGCACTGGGGATATAGAGGTCCCAAGTGTGTTGATTTTCACCTATATATGATCTGAGATACTCTTTTAGAGTGGAATGGCTGCGTTCAAGGGCACCGCATGTCTGAGGGTGGTAAGGAGATGCGAACACGTGTTTAATGTTAAACAGCTTCTCAAGTTGTTTGAAGACATCAGAGCAGAAGTTGGTGCCTTGATCGGATATTATTAGTTTAGGAATTCCCATATGGGATATGTATAGGACTAAAGATTTCGCTGTTTCTTCGGCAGAACAGGATTGCATAGGATAAGCCTGAGAAAATTTAGTTAAGTCATCCTGTAGAGTAAGCAAGAACTTATATTTGTATTCATGTGTTTCAGGGAGTGGGCCGACTAAATCAAGATAGATTTTTTCATTAGGCCGAGATGCCGTTGACGTGATAATCATAGGGGCCTTATTTGTTTGTCTTAAAGGTTTATTTATTTGGCAAGAGCGACAATTTTTCACACAATCCTCGATATCTTGCCTCATGTTTTTCCACCAAAATTGAGTTTTGATTCTTTCAAACATGCGCGATATACCTGGGTGGCCAGCTAGAGGAGAATCATGATTATCTCTAAGAATACGTTTGACCTCGTCAGGGGTCGGGTATCGTATAGAGTTACGGTAGATGTTGACTTTAATGTTCGTGTTGTGGAATAGAAATGATAAAATATTATAAATTTTTGTGTATGATAGTTTTGTGTAAGGATCTGTAAAGTCTGATATCGCGAATTCTTTCTCTTCTATATACCAATACTTTATCATGTCTCTATAATCACGAAGGAGGTTAAATATGTCTTTATAACTCATTTCGTCATAATGATTTATTTTTAGAAATAAATGAGTGAATAAATGATCATTATTAGACGTGGAATAGTAAGTGTTTAATTCGCGTTCTATGTAGCAAATATTAGGTTCGCTAGTGGAGGCATCCATAATATCCTTGCAGTAAGGCACAGATTCGTCTAAGTCAATGGATGTCGGATAGGCAATAAGTTTACACTTTGCTTTCATTAATGACTCGTTGTGTTCTTGGACGATGGTGTCGAATGACACATTGGACTGTTTTATAATTTTAAGAAACTGCTCGTAAGTTTCTGATATGGATGCTGGATTATGTGAGTCTTCTTCGTTATTAGATGTTTCTGCAGGGTTGCAGATAATCGAATCAGAACTTTCATTATCTTGTAATACATTTACAGGGAATCGAGATAAAGCGTCGGCGTTTGCGTTCAATTTACCTTTCTTATAAACGATTTCGTAGTCGTACTCCTCAAGTTTTAAACGCCATCTAATGAGTCTAGATCCTGGGTCCTTGACATTGAAAAGCCATACTAGAGGTTTGTGGTCTGTAATTATTTTGAATTTACGACCAAACAAGTAAGGGCGAAATGTTTTTACGCCGAATAAAATCGCTAGGAGCTCTTTTTCAATAGTTGAATAGTTACCCTCGGCTTTATTTAGGGTACGCGATGCATACGAGACAGGTTTGTCAGAGCCGATTGCACCTTGAGAGAGTACGGCTCCTATCGCATAATTGGAAGCATCGGTTGTTAAAAGGAACGGTTGTGTAAAATCAGGATATTGAAGCAGAGGCGCTGAAGTTAGTTTATCCTTGAGGGTGGAGAACGCTTGTTCTTGACTATGTGACCATTGAAATATAGCATCCTTTTTCAGAAGGGCAGTCAGTGGTTTAGTGATTTGAGAGAAGTTATTAATAAAACGACGATAGTAGCCGACTAACCCTAGAAAGGATTTTATATCCTTCGGATTCTTGGGAGTAGGGATTTGAGAGACGGCTTTGACTTTCTCGGGATTTGGACAGACGCCTTTATCTGTGATTATATGACCAAGATAAGCGACCTCGCGTCGTAAGAACTCGCACTTGTCCGGTTGAAGTTTTAAGTTAAACTTTCGGATGCGGTCGAAGACTAACTTGATTTTTTCCATATGAGATATCAAATTACTACTGTAGATTATTACGTCATCAAGATACACATATGCGTGGAGGCCTTGGAGACCAGAAAGGACAGTATTCATCAACTTCTGGAAGGTTGATGGAGCATTTTTAAGCCCAAAAGGCATCCGCAGGAATTCGTAGTGCCCTGCAGTGCTAGAATTCGTGTTTATTGAGAACCCCGTCTTTTGTGCGTCCAGAGGATTCATTTTGATCTGGTGGAAGCCACTTGACAGGTCTAATGTGCTAAAATATTTTGAGTGACCTAACTGATCTAAAATATCAGTGATAAGCGGCAAGGGATAACTCTCAGAGACAGTGACGTCATTCAGACGGCGGTAGTCTATTACTACTCGCCATTTCTTTTTCCCAGAAGCATCCATCTTCTTAGGGACTACCCAAACAGGGGCGCTCCAAGGTGATGTTGACGGGCGTATAATATTTTGATCAAGCATCTTGCGAATTTGTGAGTCCACTTCTTCTTTGTGGCACTCGGGGAAACGATACGATTTTACGTGAATAGGGGGCGCATCACCGGAATCTATAGTATGCTCGATCGCGTTTGTGAATGATAAAGGTTCACCTTCTAAGTGAAAAATATCTGTGTACTCAGAACAACATTCAAGCAAAGCTTCTTTTTCTTCGGAGTTTAGATGAGAACAGCGTATTAGATTTAAGACCCTTTGCGGTCTGTCAGATTCGGAATAGGATAAAGCGTTGACGGATTCGTTTGATTCTGTGGTGATATTACGTTCAAGAGGTGTTAATTGGACTTTAAAGTTTTGGACTTGGACATCAGAATCAGTAGTATTTAAGACGGTTACGTTAATTCTTTTATTCGGTTTTATAGTAACAAGACAATTTGCAAAATAAATACCTTCGCTTATAGAGTGATCTAATAATAAGCCCTCATTGTTATCATAATGTTCACGCGAGTAATTAGATACTGCGCATTCGATGACCGCTTCGGAGCGAGCGGGAATGACGTAAGTCGGTTGAATATAGTTGATGTCCAGACTCTGTCCGCATATATGAACCGATTGTGAGTTATAGTCTATATTGGCTTTGAAATGATTTAAAAAGTCGCTACCAATTATACCGTCATACTCTAAGTTAATATTATCGTCAACTACATGAAATTTATACTCGTGGCGATCATTTTCCGAAGTAAAGTCTAATTGACATGTACCTAAAGTTTCTGAATAAGTGCCAATGTTATTAAAGCCTTTTATCTTAACTATTTCGCGACACAATTCAGGCGCTTTGGTTAAACTTGACAGTTTGATCAAACTAATACTCGCTCCCGTATCGACAAGAAGACGCAACGGATGGACAGAAAGCGAAGTAGTTATATATATGTGAGGCAGTGACACTTTCTTCGAGTATGAAGATATCTCATAGACAGGGATTTCGGGATTAGTTTTAATTTCTTCCTTAGACTGCGGCACAGCGGATTCATTGTGAGAGGGAAGATTCGGACTCAACGACACGGCGGCTCTATTAGAAGCGCGTTGAGGTAAAATAGTGTTTTGACTCGACGGAACAGCGGTTCTCTGTGGAGTGCGTCGAGATGAAACAGAGGGACGACTCAGCGAAACAGGGACTCTCTTCGGAGCATGCTGAGATGAGATGTGATTTTGACTCAACGATTCAGGGACTCTTGGAAGAGCGTGTTGAGATGAAACAGAGGCACGACTCAGCGAAACAGGGACTCTCCTTGGAGCATGCTGAGATGAAATATGTTTTTGACTCAACGATTCAGGGACTCTTGGAAGAGCGTGTTGAGATGAAATGTCATTTTTATGCGTTTTTTTAAGAGTGCCTAATTTATTCGGATAACGACGGCACGCTTTCGTAATCCGTGGGTTTAGTTTAAAGAGTTATTGTGGTCGTCATAATTTTCACACGGAATATAATAAGGTGTCGGTGATAGGGCCGATGACGTCGGCGGCTCGAATGTAATATGATTCATCGCGGTCGGTCTGTCGCGATTATCAGAATTAGATATATTACGCCGTTCATTATTATATTTTCTTTTACGACATTGAGTAATATGATGACCCTTATTTTTACAATAATTACAGAAAAGTTGATTATTAGATGGTGACTTCGAGTTATTAAATGATGTTGATGGTTGAGGGTCCGACGGAGCGTGCGGTGGCCCCGTGCGCTTTTGTCTCTCCCGGCATTCAGAATCCGAGTGCCCGGGCTTACCACAGACCCTACATTTAGGTTTCATAGATGTTTTGTATAGGAGGTTTTGTATCTTTTCTTCCTCGAGAGCCACGTTAATCGCATCATTAAGTGATTTTGGGCTTCTGCATCTGACATTATTACTAAGTCGGGGATGTAACCCTAAAGTAAAAGTAAATAAGGCCAAATCTTCGGTCATAGCTATACGACCGGGTATATCCCTTTTTAGGGATTCAGAATTATAAATTTCCGATTGAAGATCTGTAAGGCAACTTTCTACGCGAAGTGCGAATTGCGCAACAGTTTCATTTGCCAATTGCCTGCACGACTGTAAATCTAACAACAAATGATTATAATGTTTTCTCTTACCGAAGTTTTGTTTAAGAAAACATTTTAATTGGTCGAAATCTTCAAAAATTTTATTAGAGCATGCGATCTGAGCTTTGCCTTCTAGGCGCGATAAAATATACTTTGTTAATAAAACCGTTTGACTCGGTGATGCTAGATCTAAGGCGTTTTGGCAATTGGTGATAAAAGCGGTAAGAGTTTCGCGTTCTCCCTTATAAGGGCTAATAAAATTACAGAGCACATTGATAGGAAACTGTTCGCTCAACACAATTTTTGCCGTTTTCTTAGAAGTACTCATAGTAGTTTCGTTAGTTTCTGTAGACATTATGATAAAGAAAGTAAAGTATTATTATTACAAAGAAAAATAAAAAGGTAAATGTATGATACAAGTATGGATAGAGTTTACGATATGCGATACCCTAGGTAATAGGAATGCCTACGCGTAATTTAAAATATTGTAGCGATAACAGTAAACAGATGTGTTTTACTCACAGACACAGGAACACGAAGTATTCGATACGCATTTCTTGGCACTGGATTAGCACGATTACTGGAGCAGGAGTACAGCGGCGCGATAATTCGCGGCCAGCACCAACAGGGACGTCAGGGACAGCGAGGTGGCGGCGCACGTCACCCGAGCGTCATCAACGCTTGCACGTGGCAGCACCACGCGGCAGCACCGCGTGTAAGGGCAGCAAGGGCAATCACCTGCTCCTTGCGGCGATATCACGATAACAGGGCTTGCGTATGTTGAGCCCCCTGGATGTAGAAGCACTGAGAATTCTGGATGATCGGCAGGCTTACGTAAGATACTCGTAAGGCTTACTGTCGCGACTCGTCTTAGGGAGATGGCACTGACTTTGTCGAGGTGTGTTTTCACTTAGCGAAAATAAGAACACCCCGGAGATGGATTAACTCGTCGGCAACGTAAAGTTCACATATGATCACTTCAGGATAACCACGACCCGATAGGGGATACCAGCGGAACGGTTACGGCGATATCAACACTGGTATCCCACTTCTGACACCACTGTTACGGAGCGGGTCGGAAGACGGTTTTTAAAAAAGACAATTTAATTAGCTAAAAGAAAGATATATTCAATTATCAAACACGTATTACAAGTTACTATGCCCGACGGAAGTCCAATCCAAAACTGATGGGAAAAACGGTTAGAATCGCTAACGAGAATAACAACGGTTTCCTATTGCATTGACGTAAATGCAATGGGAAACTCAGCATTTTAATTTATATACCAAGTAATAGTTAATCCGATATAACAGTGCTCTTGAGGTTGCCAGATTTTGTGGCAACCTTAAGGACCAGGTCCACCCCGTCCAAGGCCAGCTGACTAAGGGCCACCGCCGACGGTTGCCCCCCTTCCGCCGATAGAGCAGCGCGTCGCTCTCGAGCGCGTCGGGCCATTTCAGACACTTCGTCGGCCGCGACGGCTTTGCGCTGCTCTCTCCTGGCAGCGTTGAGCTCCGCCTTCGAGCTCCCTAGCGAGGCGCAACTCTCGCCACCAGGGTCCTCCGAAGTGACCCCCATGTCACTTTCTGCTTCGCTGGCCGCCGGAGTACGCACGAACCTACCCTGTCCGTTCCTCCGCAGCCGCGAAGCAGTCACCCCTCTCAAATTCTGCCGACCTCTCCTCGCAGTCGGCACCTTCGGGGCCGGCAGGCCTTCTTCTTCAGAGGTCAGCTCTGCCGATCCACCTTCCTTCTGATCAGGGTCGCGTGGACGCTTCCTAACGGATGACGGTACACGCGGCCCTCTGTCCACATCCACTCTGCCATCATCGCTGCCAGTAATATTAACGACAGCAGGGGCCTGGTCGCCTACCCCTGCGCGTTCTTCGGAAGCCAATTTTACATTCGCAGGCCCGGACACCTGCGAACGCCGGGCGTCAGCCGGATCGCAAGACAAAACATCATCATTATCCGACATATTCATTTACGATAATGGGTGGTACGCACATCGCTTCCCCAAGGCGATGCGGCCGCTCTTTTTGGGAGGCTATTAATCCTCCTGAGGCCAGCGGATGCCTCCGGTGCAGGTTATACCGCCCGCTGCTCGGTATCTAGGAACTAACTTACTACTACTTATATTTTTTAGTTTTTAGATTTTTTAATTTTGTATTCGATTTTTTAAATTTTATATATTTTGTCTTTGATTTCCTTTTTTTTTCTCTTATTTAAACCTAAACCTAACCTATATCTAACCTAACCTACCCACCACCCGGCACCGTGGCTCCAAACCTCCAATGGCCACAGGTGCCCGTAGACCGCAGGTTGAGGAGAAACCCACGGTCTTCTCCAACTCGGTCACGCGACGTGACCCCTAGACCGCGGACTGTCAAAACGGCCCGCGGTCTACACCACCTCGCTCCCTATTCGTGCGCTCTGCTGCAGAGCTGCAGAGCGCAGTTAGGGAGCCCTCGGGAGCGACTCCTCCGCTCCGGCAGAAATTCGCCGCGGACAGCAATCTCCTCCTGCACAATAGTCACGAAGAGATTGCTGCCCTCGCCCAGGGTGCACCGGCCCAGCGTCTGCTCGTCCTCGGGTCTCAAAACCAGAGGACCAGCAGGCACTGAGCACTCGAGGAGGTTTTCTGCCACGCACCCCAACATTGCATTACCTCGCTCAACTGCCGTCTTCCTTCCTATTCGCTTAGTTTTTCTGAATAGGCTCTTAATAAACTAGCGTGCTTTACCATCAACGATCGCATCACTGCTTACCATCAGGCGGGAATGCGGTCAAGCGCTAGTTTATAATTATTAAAAAAATATATAGATATATAAGCAAATTTGGTGCGTTTGAGTTAAATAGATTTTATTAGAAAGGTATTAGTAATCATACATTTCGCCAACTTGAACTTGGCTGACACGCTACCACGTCTAGATATTTCAGAGTTTGTTTAACTTCCATTAGACGTGTTCATTTTCTAAACAGAAATACTAAATGCAAATAAGCGACGTCGCGTTGGATAAATAATGCAGAAATTGTTTGAATCAAAATAAATAAATTGTCTAACAGTGCAAATAAACCTTGCAGACTTTATTATTTTGTATTACAGAGGCGACTTTTAGCGCGAAAGTAAATCTAATAAAAATTGTATATATACAGAATAAAATAATAGAATTGTTCACAGAAAATATTTTATGTTCTTTCTTACATTATTAGAGCATTTAAATCGCCCGGAGCGCCACACTGTTCTACTTTTCTTTATACTTTTTTTTATTTTCCTTTTCCTTTACGTTTATTACAATAACTAGTATTTTAAGTTGACTATATAATAAATAACTATTTTCTCTATTATAGCAGCTATAAAATATTTATGTTCCTAAGCTCAGATTAAGTTTTACTGCCGGCTCAACAGATAATAATTCTCTCTTATAATAAAATTTTATCCATAAAACGTTAAGCGGGATTGTGGAAATCCCTGGCTTCCCGAATAATATAACGTGTCACTTACCGAAGCAAAACATGCTAAAATATTATTGACACAATCTAATTAACTCACTGTATTTATAGTATCACTTTATCAGATTACTTTCCAAAAGCGATATTGTACATCGAGACCCCGTAGAAAAATCGTAAACGTAGCCTACGCGCTACGCCGTAGTCTACACTCGCTACGCCGTAGACTGTCTCTACGTGACGAGACTTTTAGTTTAACTCGTGGGCGTTAAAAGATAAACCTTTTTCCGCTACTATAATATTTGGGTTGAGTGGTATTCATTAGCGATAAAATATTGTAGAACTGAAATTTGACAAGTACAACGGGCAGTTTTATTAAAATTGTAGACATATGGTACTAAAACACGGTTATTACGATTTGATAACATTGCGCAGCAGGGTCCGACCCTGAAAAAGGCTACTTGGTAACATATTTCGAGGTTTAATTGACAAATTAACACGGTGTCAATTAATTTAAAAAATATGAATCGGAGTGAGCTAGTCTCATTATTAAAACAATGTAAGGTTCTTGTAAATTCAGTAACGACTTAATTAAAATATAAGCACGTGAATTAAGGTATTATAAAATAAATTCTAAAAATATTAGCTAAAGTAGACGAGTATTAACGTTGGTTTAGATAAAATATTATGTACCTAAAGTTAAAGTAGAACTAAATATAAATGATTAATTAATACATTAAGAAGATTATTTGAAATGAACTTAATTAATAATTCTTGTCTATTTGCACAAAGATTCTGTTTTGTATATATGAATGAGATTAGTAGATTAATTCATTTTGTAAAGTCCGGTTTTTTTTTTATTAATTAAATGTTGATCAAATTGAATTAAATTGTCCGTTTATTTAAATCACAATTTTTATTCTTTGACAGTTGTATGAAATGGACATAACATAATAAATTAACGCAGTCTAAGCGTCTATTTCATGAAAAATTAATATGGCTTACCATGCTCAATAGTCTCAAATTTATATTATTTTTAGCGCTATACAACTTATCAACTTTTTTTTTTACAAATACTTTTGTAAAAATGTTAATTTTACTAAGAAACAAGAACATTTTTGGAACAATGTTCTTGAACGCAGCTTGCGTTAGAAGTAATGTGGCAGAGAACATCCTGTAACCTGTTGGTTACGGGATGTTCAAGGGTGAACAAATTAATTTTGAAGGTGTATTGTTTTTTTTGCCTGATACTTTTGATTTTAATAGATAGGTCTGTTTTAATACACTATATACAGCGAATGAGACTTTTTTCAATCTGGTATCCCATGACACCTCATGATTATGTTTCCTTTGCTTTAATATGTTTCTTTTTTCATATATTTATACATTACAATAGGGTAGTTGACTAAAAAAACTAATTAGTCCGTCAGACAGATTTCCAAAAAATACTAGACACGTATTTTTTTCTTTTTTCATATAAACAAAAAATGAAGACAACACAGTGCGTTGAAAACTCGTGTGACGTCACTGCACGCTACACTTTTTAGTCGAGCAGTGACGTCGCCAGCCACCACTCCTGATCTTTGATGCCTTTTATATTTGTCAATTTTTATTGATTTGATCAAACAAAATACTTACCTATACGTATCCAATATTTTTCTATAATCTGAATGACGGGCTAAATAGAATCAATTTATTTATTTATTTATTTATTTATTAACATATACAGCCATCATTACAGGTAAACTTAACCTAATGCAATGGTTGTAACATTTAAATATATTTATATCTAACTATACACACATACAATACAATACAATACACTACAATATGCACATACCCATCAAAAAATAAAAGTACATTAGTAAGTGATCATGTGTATGCAACACATGATCACTCACTTAATGCAATTCAAACACAACAGAATACAAATAATCCGGGAAGCATCCCTATTTGAACATACTGATATTTTGTGTCAAAATAACAGCCATCAAATCGTATGTGCCTAAAACTCGCTTAAATAATCAAAAGGATTGAAGCATAATATGAATGCCAGGCCTTTGATGTCTATTAAACGTTTCCAGGAAGAGTTAAATGGCCCTGTAATGCCAACTATGTGGCAGCAAAGTTGAAATGTTACGGAATGTTAACATGTAATAGAGCATTACAGTATTGCCATTTGAATTATTAAGTTAATTCAGTAAACCATAGTTCAAATTTTATGATAGTTTTTTTTTTTTAATCGACTCAAAGTGGTGAAGCACGGGGTGCTTGGAAGAGATACCCTGGCCCCTCGCGCACAAGCAAATGAAGAAACACGGATGGGATTTAGTCAGTAAAAGTCTGACACGCCCTTCCCCTCCGCCCACAACGGCAGAGGTTATTTGATGTTTCCATCCAAAAAAAAGGTTCTACATTGTCTGTTGTCCAGATTTGATTGCTTCTTTGCACATAACTTTAGATAAAGTTTCCCTACGCGACTATCAAGACCGCATTGCTACCACGTCGCTATGAAATAACACGATTTGAGTCTAGCCATCTAAATGATAAAGTGATTTTATTTCTGTAGTGTGTTTGTAAAACCGCTTTTACAGGTCAAATATATTTTTAAAAACTACACAAGGACGGCGTTGCCTATGCGATTACTCTGAGAAGAAACGCTGAAACAAACTCAGAGTCACTTAAAGTTCAGATATAATCTTAATCAGATTTTGAGATGCCTTGTAGATTATTGACTGAAATGGTATTTTGAGGAACGAATTACGCTGGTTGAGTGAACTTGTCCAGTTTGTTTACGCATTAGTCAGTAATCATGCAGTTCAACTCAAAACTTAAGCAGCTTAACAATTCTGTGAATACATTTTACCAAAGAAAGAGAACATTTAGGTAGGTCACATAAATTACTAAAAGTGCTAGACCATGTCTAAAACTAATTTAAAAGACAGAAAGAAAAGTGATCTAGTATTCTTTCATGATTTTTTTAATTGTTCAAATGTTCTGTTAGAAATTGTAATTAATTTTAATAAAGTTTTATTATTTCATTAAAACGTAACTTAAGATAATATTTATAAACGCCTGATATGAATTAAACTACCAATTATTTAAAAGCAAATCATTTTCGTTTGTATTTTCTATAGAGGGATCTATATTTACTTATCATACCAATAAAATTTCTGCATATAATAAATATAATTCCAATTTCTATACTCCAATTTTATTTCAATTTATAGACTTTCTAAGTATATCTTGGACACCAATGACTGAAGGTGAAGGAAAACATCTTGAGGAAACGTGGACTTGATAAGTCTGAAATCGCCAACCCGCATTGAGCAAGCGTGGTGATTACGCTCAATCCTTCTGAGGAGAGAGAGGAGACCTGTGCCCAGCAGTGGGACGATAAAAGGTTGATGATGATGATGGTGATGATGAATTCCAATTTTGTTTTTGTCAATTAATTTGTCTATGATATTTTTGTTGATATAAATCATTATAATACTCTGGCAATATTGTTTTTATCTGTGCAATTGATTACCTACTTATCTGTAGTATAAAATAAATAAATAAAAAATGTTTTATTGAAAAGAAATTACAAATTATAACCTACCTATATTAGAGGAACTACGTTACAAACAATTAAGGTGAGCCCTAACGTCTAAACTAGGCCGAGCCTGTATCGTAGACGTTAGTGGACATTAAATATGCAAAAGAACATGTGCGCTAAAAATAATTAGGTCATTAATACTAAATTTAATTTAGGTTTAAAATAAAGGTAAACAAGCCACAAGAAAAAAGAAATAGTTTGTTTTTTCACAGAGTACCTTCATTGAATTACTTTCCAAATAATCACACATAAAGTTTGAACTTAGGGAAAAATTCGATTGCTTCCTTTTTTTTGCAAGCTGAAATAACGGAAATTTGTCTTTTATCTTGATGAAATATAACATTGAAGATCTAATACTTCCTTAATATTAAATGTTTAGGTTGTTTTTAAATTGGATAAATGATGGTGATTTAATTAGAATATTTTTTTTACTTAGTCTAAAAGTATGGGTATTACTTTGGATTTAAAAATAGATTTTCAATATCTTCATAACTTTGCGATTTTAAACCACAACATTAGATTTTTTTTTGCATGAATGGTGATTTAGTCGAAACATTTTAATAATTTTATTTATTTTGTTATAGAGCATTGGTCCAAGGTAGCATTGAAATTTTTGTATGCAGTATGACAGGATAGATTTGGGTTATCGCAAAATAAGTTGACTTGAGTAGAGCGGTATTAGCAACATGCCTAAATTTTTTGAAAGCATAAATTAGCTTTCTTGTTCTCCCTGATAACAGGTCTATATATGGACACCACGTCAATCTTTCATCAATAAGAATTCCAAGATATTTTACTACTTTAACCCTATCCAAGTAGCTACAATCGCATGTCTGACAACCGATGTTTAGACAAGTGTGGATTTGAATTTCATAGTTATTTATATTTTTAAGTGAATGTTCTGTATTAGAAAATGTCATAAATTTAGTTTTTGAGATATTAACCGTAAATAAATTTTGAGTAAGGCAACTAGCTGTTTTTTGAAGCCCAATTTCAGTATAATACTTTACTTCAGCCCATGTCGTACCATGAAAGACTAGTGCTGTGTCATCACCAAACATAAAAATATTGCAATTTTGTGTAGTAATTTGACATAGGCTGTTAATATAAATTAGAAACAGCGTTGGACCAAGGACGCTACCTTGCAGAACACCAATTGTTAGTTGGGCATCCGAGCTTAACAAACCAATAATCACTACTCGCTGGGATGTATTACTCAAGTAATCTTTAAATAAATCGAGCGCCTTACCCCTGATACCAATTTTTTCTATCTTGTTAATTAGGATAGGAATAGAGACTGTATCAAAGGCCTTGACCAGGTCTAGGAAGACTCCAATGCATTTAAATTTATTATCGATGTGAGAAGCCACAAGGTTGGTAAGTTCATTAACTGCCTGGGCCGTCGATCTACCCACTCTAAATCCAAATTGATTATGGGACAAAATTGACTGTTTCTCAAGAAATGACAATAATCTCTTATTAAAAATCTTTTCCAAAACTTTACACAAAATGGTCAATATGGGTTGGGGCGGTAATTGCTGATAGAATATTTGCTTTCTGCTTTATGAATAGGATGGACAACGGATATTTTAAACGCATTAGGATAGACATCAGAGCGTATAGAAATGTTGGCTATATGGGTTACAAGTGGGACAATGATATCTTTCGTCATTTTAATTAATTTTGTCGAAATTCCATCCCATCCCATAGAACAATCAAGCTTCAAGTTTATGAACTTGAAGCTTGATTGTTCTGTGGAAACAACTGAACGGGAAGTTGAGTCTATAATTATGATTATAGACTCAACTTCCCGTTCAATTGTTTCCAATATAACTATAGAGTTAACAGGAGCATTTGAGGGTTCCTCAGTAGGCTGCAAACATGGAGTTATTTTGCTTGCCAATTCTTTAGCTATACTAGTAAAATAAAGGTTAATTTCTTCTAATGCTAGCTCGGGGGTGTCCTTAATTTTGAGGAGTTCTGACGATGTTGATTTTTTGGTGTCACGGTTGGTAATGTTGTTTATTATTTGCCATTTTATCTTAGGATTTTTAACATTTTTATCAAGTTCATTTCTAAAGAAGTTACGCTTGAGACGTTTTAGAAGATCATTACAGTAGTTTTCGTATCTACAATATGTTATAGCCAGAACAAAATTGTTTGGTTGTTTCCTATTTCTCAAATGCATGCGGTCTCGGTTTATAATGCATACTAGGAAATTATATCTAAACTGAAATGTGAACTAGCATAAGTCTCTAAGGCCGATCGGTAATAAAACTATATTTGAAGAGAACACAGCTGATTTGTAATAACAATGAAAATGAAATACCTGACTTAAAATTATTGTTAAACTCTCAATTTAAAATGAAAGACATACGGGGTTCTAGGCATACGGGTAGAACAGGATTTAAAACTAAATTTACCAAATTGAGCCAAAAACAATACTTAGAATCTTCATTACACAAATTTGAAATGTATAATTGTAAAACCAAAGCTGATAATTGTAACTATGTGATTGATAAAAATATTGATAATAAATGTAGGAAAATCATTGGCACATTGTCTGATACAGTATTAGGAACGAGGCCAGACATCTGTGTAGCAGTGTCCATTCTAAGCACTTATCAAAATAAAGCAAACAACATGTTATTAACAGCTTTAAAAAGAGTTCTGAGTAAAATACTATCGATTATTGTTTGTATATAAGTGTAATAATGATATGTTGGTTTACTATTGTGATGCTAATTGGGGGCGAGATTAAAAAAATAGAAGGTCTACAACCGGTTATTGCTTTGTGTATGTAAATTGTTTGATATCATGGTGTTCAAAAAGGCAAGGTAGTGTTAGTCTGTCTTCTACGGAATCTGAATATATAGCAATCAGTATGGCGGCAGGTGATGCGTGTTGGCTTATAAATTTATTACATGATTTTAAAATAGAAAACTTCTGCCCTGTAGTAATGTACAGTGATAATCAGAGTGCCATTAGAGTCGCTAAAACTGATTGTGTTAAGCATCTTAAGCACATAGCTATAAAGTTCCATTACATTAAAGAATTAAGTAAACGGGGTAAATTAGTTTTAAAATATATAAAACATAAAACAGAAGAGCAGCTTGCAGACATATACACCAAAGCGCTAAATAAAAATCTGCTATATAAATCCATAAACATCTTAGGTTAACTTTATCTTGTTGTATTTGTATTAGTATAATAGTATTTAAAGTGTACCTATGTATTATATTAAGGGGGGGGGGGGGGGGGTGTTGATATAAATCAATATAATACGCTGTTTTGTTTTTATCTGTGCAATTGGTTCCATACTTATCTGTGGTATATATGTAGTCTGTATTAATACGCTAAGTGCGACCTACTTTTGTAAAAGGTTCAAATAAAACTGCAAGTCAAAAATACCTCTTCGCTTTTATTAATAACCGTACAATTTTAAAGAAGTAAAACTGAGTTGGTAATGATGGGACACTCTGAAATATTGATCAGACTCCAGAAATGTCACATTCACTGACAATGTTAAAACAAAGAATAAAATGATTTATCGTGCACAAAAAAAAACAAATAGCCAATAGCTCTTACTCAATCAATTGATAAAAGAAAACTTATTTGCGCTAAACATGATGCAGAAATATAACATCACTAGCGGCTGTCCGTGACTTCGTTCGGGTGTAGTTAGTATAGATTATCATCCCATCTGACTAGCCCTTTTCCAACTATGTTGAGGTTGGCCCCCAGTCTAACCGGATTCAACTGAATTCCAGTATTTTACATGAAGGAACTGCCTATCTGACCTCCTCTGAACCACGTCACTAAGTAACACAACACCCCTTGGTAAGACTGGTGGTCAGACTTTCGGACTTCTGACAACTCGTAACGACTGTCAAAGATCTACAAATGGCAGCTGGGACCAACGACAAAGCATATTTCTGGGGCACGGTATGTAAAGATGGTCACTTATCCACAGACTAAGCTTAACCTGATCATAAATATACACACCGTAACTATAAAGCAATGCAAAATTAATTTATGGTAATACTTACAGACTTTAAGCTACGAGGAGACTGAACAACTAATATGCTTACCTCTTTAAGACACACACACACACACACACACACACACACACACACACACACACACACACACACACACACACACACACACACACACACACACACACACACACACACACACACACACACACACACAGAGAGAGAGAGAGAGAGAGAGAGAGAGAGAGAGAGAGAGAGAGAGAGAGAGAGAGAGAGAGAGAGAGAGAGAGAGACTCATCAATATTATTATTCAGTATTTCTGTAGTACTAATTTATTTATATACATGCCTTTTGATTGGCACTTTCTTGGTATAATTCACGAGGGGAATGGTGCTAATAGCCGAAATACAGGCTATGCTTAGTTCGGCTACAGACGCTAAACTCTATATACCACATATCATGTATACTAGTACTAAGTTTTTGGAATTAAAATTATTTTTATTTCTTATTTCATTTGATCCGTGATCCAGTTACTATTTATCCACGAGCCCCTCACGCAAAAAAAGAAACGGAAACACAAAAAGAAATTACAAGTCGCAAAAGGTAGTAGAAGGGTGTAGTAGGCGGCAGTAGTATCTAATAAAAGGTTGACATTTTGTTAATCGTTTGATGTCTGGGACGGGGACCAAAAGTAATACACATCAGTATGCCAAGTATTCCAGTATATAACTAAAAGGAATAAGGGTAAATAAGAAAAATAGGGATATATATTATATATTAAAACAAAGTGGTCAAAGTCGGAGAAGCTAATATCCAAATAAATATAGGTACAAACTCAACTAATATTTACCAGCCAAAGTACAATTTTCTTGTATTTGTATTGAGTTATCTGATTCCGTAATCGATTTGATATTCCTTCGGGAATTGAAATTATGTTTACTCTCCATGAAATGTGTACCTAAACGTTTTGGAGGCGTTCATTCAATTTCATGAATCCTCGTTACATGAAAAGGTATGAATTTGAAGGCAACAGTATACCTTCTCTAAACAAGTGTGTTTGACTACGGAGAAGCAACTAGGTATGTTTCAAATCGGAAAATATTTACATACAAATACTGTGTTGTAATGGATCTCTTCAGTACATCGTTTATCGATTCTGTTACTATGGTTTGAAGCAAAACTCGTTCAATTTATTTATGTTTGCTTCGTTTTCTTATAATTAGTGTGTCTGGTTTATATGAGGTACACAACGGTAGTTTCCTTGCAATTTTGTTTATGTTTAATAAATATAAACTAGCGCTTGACCGCAATCCCGCCTGATGGTAAGCAGTGATGCGATCGTTGATGGTAAAGCGCGCTAGTTTATAAAGAGCCTATTCACTCATAAAAACTGAGCGAATAGGAAAGAAGACGGCAGTTGAGCGAGGTGATGCATTGTTAAACCCGACAAAACAACACGACCAACGATGCTGCGCCAAAGGGAGATTGATCTGAAGACCCTCCACGACTAAACTCCCAACACAACAACATTTGGCGCATAGTACCCGGCACACATCGCAACACAACTTGCTCAGACCCGTCCTCCGTACGGCTTCACCAGACATCATGCCGGAACACGACAAATCGCTTGGCGGCAAGGCTTTGCAATTTCAAACATAACATGACTGCACGTCTTCTTTCGCCGGACGGTTAGGTAGCTGACTCACATCTTACTATACACTAACATTTTGTTAGTTAATTCACTTGCAGGCAGCAAGTGAATAATTATAGGCAGCAAGGCTATTGTCACCAACCGTGCACAAAATCAAATTTTGGGCTTCAATGCACAAATGCACGACTCAGGATTGGAACCCAGGTCCTCATATTCATTTGTACCCATTGTGCGAGCATTAGAGCAACGAGCTAATTTTATGTTTTTTTCTTTATAATGCTATAAATAAATTTAAAAAAAATCATTTAATTCGTACAAAAAAGTCCATAGGAAAGGCAATTTCAGTAACAAGAAATTAACTAATAATTAACATTTAAAATTAAAAATAAATAATAGATGAAAACTATAAACTTGCAAACATCCATCGCAGATAATTTGGCAAATAAATGGATTTGTTTTGATTTAACAATTTCTAAGACTTGAGGCACAAAAATAATTATTGACATTTCCATACTTAATGAATAAAAATGTATTATGCTTTGCCACTTTATGATAACATACCTAACACAATTTATGGAAAAATAAACTGACATGAAACGGTCGACAACCAGTATATATTAAGGGGCTTATTATAAATAATGTTGCGTGTGTTAATATAAACTTGCTTTAGTAATTAGAATTTCTAAAGAAAATATAGTGAAGTGGGATGCAATTTTCTCTCTATAAATATACATATACGGCGTAATTAGATTCTGTAGCGACTACTGAACTTTAATACACACGTCGTGCACTATACGGGTAAAACATAGAATTTCTCTGCTCAAGAAAATAGAAGTAGATATGAAACATTCATAAATTATTATGATTTGTACCTACGTTGTTCAATTTACTATATTTTCTTAGAATTTATACATTCACAGCCAAACAACGAACTTGCTCCTCAAGAGACAATGTTTTGTAATTTACACAGTCCAGTGTATGTTTGATTTCATATGGGATCCAATTTTTTATTTTAGAACATGCAGTTTTTCTTGCGATGTTTTCCTTCACCGTGCTACGCGCAGTGGCAATACAATTGTTTACACAAAGTAATGCTGCTTGGCTTCGAACCTACGGACTACACTCGTGAGCCGAAGCTATTGCTATTGGGTCACCGCTGCTCTTTTCAGTCAGAAAAAACAATAATTACTAAAATTTTATCGCCTTAGTTAAATAATTCGCAAATTATTTGACTATTTGTTCATCATCATTACTTCAACCGAAAAAAGTCGATTGCTGGATATATAATAGGCCTCTCCCAATTATCTCCTGTTCAACCGGTTCTGAGCCTCTCGCGTCCAATGAGTTCCCGCAGCTGTAACAATGTCGTCGGTCGGAGGCCTTAGTACGCGCTCGCCACTCTAGAACCTTTCGGCCATCTATTCTGTGAGCATTGTGCCCTGCCCAGTGATGTTCAATTTTGCCAAACCTTCGATCTATGTCGGTCAACTTGGTTTTCCTGCGGATATCTTTACTTCCTCAATATTTAAATCACTCGAGAGGATTTGGGTGTATGTCATAAATAAAATGAATGTTTCCACACTAGGACACTGAATCATTCAATTGCTCAATCTTGTATGTAATTGGATGGCTTTCCCCCAATCATCGCATTCCATAATTGATTAACTACTATCAGCATTCGATATAAGCTAATTTATATGATAACGAACTTCTAAGCTGTAGTTAATTGGATTGGATGTTAAAGCGTAGGATAAGATCATTATGTAACATTTAAATTGATAGCC
The DNA here is from genome assembly GCA_037179545.1 of Sesamia inferens. Lineage (NCBI taxonomy): Eukaryota > Metazoa > Arthropoda > Insecta > Lepidoptera > Noctuidae > Sesamia > Sesamia inferens. Next base: position 15,272,372 of record CM073938.1, on the reverse strand, counting down.
AGGTAAATCAATATTAACACGGACGCTAAGGTCCTCGCAGCAGTGGGTGGATGACCCTTTTTTGATCAAGGTCTACTTATTGCGATCATAATAATATGCACTTTGATCCGATTAAGAAATAAGTGCTGCAGAGAGTACGAAGATCTCATCTGTACATAATTTACATATACAGTATGTTAAGAAAACCCTGTCCGACCCGTGAAGGTGTTGTTAGGTATCGATAACTGATTCTATTAATGCATACAAAACCGGGCTAAACTTAAAAAAAAAATCCCCCTAAAAAAGTAAATTTTATTTCGTAAAAAGAGGTAACTTAATAAACGTGCGTTATGCACACTACCGCGGGGGCCGGGCGGCAGGGCACGCTGCACGTGGTCGCATCGCTATTCGCTCATAATAATAACGGTGTGGTCACTTTTTAAAAATTACCAAATTTCGGGGAAGTTGGAATTAATTCGCGGGAAAAAAAGATTATTTCAAAATTCATTTGTATTGGTACTATGATGATTACGTAAAATTTTATATTATATTTGGTCATGTGTTTACCTAACCTTTATTATCCTTATGGGTCGGACAGGGTTTTCTTAACATACTGTATATTTGTTACAAATTCCATGTTACTTACGACTTACAATTACATTTTTATGGTAATATTTACGGCTATTCTATAAATAAAAAAGAATAGCGATGATTGACCTATAAATAGAATAATGAAGGCAGTATCCCATATAAAATATTGATAATCAAATGCATCTTATCGTAAATGGTCAACCTGATATAGAAGATACATATGCATAGTAAATAGTCAAAGGTGACATACTGATGTCACGCATCCTCAATCAAAATCCTTTAACGTACAAGTAAAGTTTACCGGGTAACTGTCCTAACTACCCAACGATTGATCATCAGGCAATTGACCGCACAGAAGTTTAAAGAACATAGTGTAAATGAAATGAAAAGAAATCGTTTATTAAGCAAGTAGGATCACTGATCACTTTCATACGTCATATTTCTTTTTTTTTTTTTTTGAACTAGGTGGAGCCGGCATTTCCTAAATGACTACCTCTGAGAAGAAATCATCATCATTATCAACCTTTTTATCGTCCCACTGCTGGGCACAGGTCTCATCTCATACAGAGAAGAAATAACCGAAACAAAATCAAATCAGGGATCATCGTCTTTTTTTTAAGTCCAGACATTAAAAATTAAAACATTTACAATAATTTACGTGACTTAAAAAAACAGTGTTTAAAATGTCATAATTACGCATATTGCTTAATAACAATGCTTAGCAGAGCGAGCAGCTCAGTTCCAAGCTTTATTGTCTTCTAAATAATCAGTGATTTTATAATACCCCTTTTTGCTAAGTTTGGCCTTTATATACTTTTTAAATCGTTTAATGGGTAAGTTTCGAATGTCCATGGGAAGCTTGTTGTAAAAGTGTATACATTGACTCATGAACGAGTTGCCTACTCTATGGAGACGTATTTGATGTGCAGCAAGATTGGGTTAGTTCCTGATTATGAACATCGCGTACTTTCCTAAAATTCGATATATTTTTATGTACATACATAAGATTTTCAAATATATATTGTGTAGCTACAGTTAAAATATTCACCCCTTTGATTTTTTCTCTAAGAAATCTCTAGGACCAAGGTTATAAAAAGCTCGAACACCCCTTTTCTGTAAAACAAAGATGGTATTGATGTCCACACAAGTTTCCCAGAGAAGAATCCCATAACTCTTAAGACTATGAAAATAACTAAAATAAACAATCAGTTATCTGTCTAATTTTCTTAACAGCAAAGGCGGCAGAACTGAATATACCCGACAGCTTCTCAATGTGAGGGCCCATTGTAACTTGGCATCAATAGTTAATCCAAGAAAAACTGTCGACTCGACAGGGACCAACTTTACTCCATTCAGTTGAACATTGGTACTTAGCTGCCTGACATTTGGCGTAGAAAATTAATAACTTTAGTTCTTTTTTTTTTTCATTTAAAAGTTTATTAAATAATTTCAAAGTTTATTTACATTAAACCAATGGACAACTTTAGAAAGTGCATTGTTAACTTCGTTAAAATTTGCTAGCTGACGCTTGACTTTAAAAATAAGAGAAGTGTCATCCGCGAACAATACTATGTTGTGATTCCTCACGTGATGAGGTAGGTCATTAATATAAATTAAAAACAAGAAAAGACCTAGAATTGAGTCTTGTGGAACGCCCATGGTGACCGCAGATCTCTTACCATTAACATCAACCCTCTGAATTCAATTATTCAGATAAGAAGTCAGGAGGTCGAGAGCTCTGTCCCTCAAACCATAATGGTACAATTTCCTAATAAGAATATCATGATGTACGCAATCAAAGGCCTTGGATAAATCACAAAACATGCCAAGAGCATCTTGCGATTCCTTCCAGGCCCCGAATATGTTCTTTAGCAACGCCACGCCCGCATCTGTAGTTGAACGACCCTTTGTTTGTTGTTTCACGTGCAATAAATTATGTAAATTAAAGTGCCTCAACAATTGTTTCAAAATTATTTTTTCAAAAATTTTGCTCAAAGTTGGTAATATCGAAATTGGCCGAAAATTCGTGGCATCAGTTGTACTACTAGATTTCAAGAGTAGAATTACTTTGCTAAGTTTCATCATACACACAAGAATTAAAAACAATTGCTAAGAAAGGTGCGATAACATCTATTATTGAAGCTACAGTATATACTGACAAACCCCAATGATCGGCAGTTTTTTTACATCAAGATCCTTAAAAGATTCGTTTAAAGTTCACTAACCTCAATAAATTTTATTTAATAAATATTGCTAGTTATTAAACAATATTAATTTCTTTGTTACAGCAAACACGGCAGATCTAGGAGTACTGGACCCGTCCTTGTACAAATCTGACTGTCTTGATGAGGATCTAATGTGGCCAGAAGGACACGTGGTAAGTTAACAGAATGGTAGGTACTAGCTGTCAAGTAGCAATCGCGGGGATGTACTTCAAGAAACATCTTGTAATTTTGATGTTTAAATTTTCAGTGGTAATGCGTCTGTCTGTCAGTCAAGCAGACAGTGACAGATCCACTTTACGTTATAAATATGGATAAATGAAAGACAGAAAAACCGTTTTCGTATCTCGAAAAATACGTTAAGTTGTTGGATGTTATTCGTGAATCTTTGATAGTCGTTACGGATCAGCAGAAGAGTCTGACAACAATGCTTGCCAATGCTTATAGCATTGTAAAGTAACGGGGTTGTGGAAGTTAGATGGGCAGTTGCTCCATATACAGTATTGGTATCTAGTATTTGCATCCAGTGTGACTGGAAACGGACCTCAACATAAGAAAAAGCTAGACTAGAAATGATGATGTAAGATAGAAAGAAATCTTTTGTTTTTTTCATCAAAATAAACCATTAAGTCAATATTTTCAAGTTCTTCTTTAGCTCAGACTTGGTTATGCACATTTTAAACGAAACCCGTTCTCATACATATGTTCTCTACATCATCATACAAAAGTAAAATGTATGATTTTTTTTTTTTTTTATTATAATTCACAAAACTGGTGTACAATCATGCATACAAAAAAATTATCATAACATAATACATCTGATTGACACCTACTAGATGTGAATCTAACATGCACAGGTAAAATAAACTACTTAGGTGCTATTAACAAAAAAACTTACAAATTGATAAAAATTTGAGAACAAAAATAAAATAAACAAAAATAAAATAAATAGAAAATAATATAAGATCTCCGAAAGAAAACTAAATAATCACAACATTAAATTTTTGAGTTTAGCTTTCATTGAGGCTATAGAACCAGCAAAGACATCCACATCGCCACTAATAGAGTTGGCAAAAGAAAGCATGCGGCTTATGGGAGAAGAGTTGCCTATATTAGTTCGACTGTGAGGCAGGGCGAATGTTCTTCGGTTAATTAAGCGGCTACCACTACGAGGGACGCTAATTTTCACTTCTTCTAATATTTTGGCAGAATCTACTGAACCATTGAGCAATTTAAACAAGAACATAAAATCCAAGTATTTCCTACGTGCGCTTAAAGATGTAATTTTATAATATCTGCATCTGGAGTCGTACGAGCTTAGGCTACGACATCTGTTATCGGAGTAACATAAATGATACAGAAACCTTTTTTGGACTCGTTCGATTCTATCTGAATGTACTCGATAAAACGGGTTCCATACCGTACTGCAATATTCGAGAATACTGCGAATAACGCTATTATAAATGGAAATAGTCAGGGCAGGTTCTCTAAAAATATTCATTTCCCTGACGATGAAATCTGACAATTTAGATGCTTTATTAATAATTTGATCGTAATGACTCCTAAAATTTAAACCACTGTCTACTAAAATACCAAGGTCTCTAATTGTATTAACTTCTTGGAGCGGGCTGTTACTAATCGTGTAGCAAACCTGACGTGTTTTCTTTTTCCGACTAAACTTAATGAAGTAACACTTGCTTTGATTCAAAAACATATTATTTTCTACACACCAATTTAATACGTTATTTAAATCTTTCTGAAGCTGAAAAGTGTCAGAATCACTACATATAGATCGATATAATTTCAAATCATCGGCAAAAAGTTTATATTCAGAGCCAATAAATTTACCCAAATCGTTTACAAAAACTAAGAAAAATAAAGGCCCCAAATGTGACCCTTGAGGTACCCCTGACGGTATACAACACAGTTTGGATTTAAAACCTTTCAGATACACCAGTTGTGAGCGATTTCTTAAGTACGACTCACACCAGCGTAGCAATGACCCATGTATGCCCATGCCTTCCAATTTAGTTATAAGTAAGTTGTAATTTACCAAATCGAAAGCCTTTTTGAAGTCTGTATATATTGCATGAACTTCATTTCCTTCGTCTAACGCTGATGATATATAAGAAACATACTCAACCAAATTGGTCTGGGTCGATTTTTTAGGACGAAATCCGTGTTGGTTATCATCGAGCATATTCTGAATGTGTGAAAACATTTTTTTCTGAACAAGTGACTCAACGATTTTACCACACGTTGAAAGTATTGACACCGGTCTGTAGTTTGAAACGTCGTCAACACTACCAGATTTAAAAATTGGCGTGATGTGCGCTATTTTCCACTGATCAGGAAAATAGCCCTGTGATAAAGAGCAGTTGAAAATTGTAGTCAGAGGATCAGCCAGGTTTGCTGCACACTTTCTAAGAAAAATAGGAGGGATCGAATCAGACCCTGGACCCTTATCACAGTCGAGGGAAGACAATGTATCAAAAACTTCTTTTACCTCAATTTCGTAATGACTAAAAGTACCACTGTTTGAAGAAATGCGGTTAACTGACGTTGAAGAGCGTGTTTTACTATTTCGTAAATATATGGACTGAAAATGATCCGAAAACAGATCGCAAATTTCCTGACCTCCTCGGGCAAATTTGTCGTCCTTAAGAGTCATTTTATTAGGGATATGATTGTCACCTACCCGTTTATTTTTTAAATACCTCCATACATATTTCGGATTAACGCGTAGATGTTCAGTTATGTTCTTTTTAAAATTCGAATAGCAGTCTCGAATCATATTACTGCAACGCGTTCTTAGGCATTCGAAAGTAATTTTATCTCTAGAGTTACCATATTTTTTATAAAGTTTATGATATTTTGCCTTTTCCTTAATTACTTTTAGTAAAGCTCGGGAATACCAGACAGGATAGCGTTCATCTCGTGGCTTTGTAATAGGAGTATGCTGGTTTATAATTGGCATGAGAATGTCATAGAACTTCTGCAACATTTCGGTAACATCAGTTTCAGAATTCAGTTCATCAGGCCAAGGAATCTTCGCAAGTTCAACGTTGACCGCGTCGTAGTTACAGAGATAAAAATTTAAATATGGGACTTTATTTTGCACTAGAGGATTGGCATGATTAGTTCTAATCGAGATTTCCAATGCTGGATGATGAGGATCAATGGGTACAAACGGATATAAGGCCTGTGATACTAACACTGTATTTTTACTACTACTTAGAACTAAATCTAAAATTCGATTTGAAGCGTTAACTATGGAGTTGCACTGGTGAAGATCATTAAATGCTAGCATGTCGATAAACGTGTTTTCCTGACTACTATTTAATTCTTTAGGAATCAAAAGACCTGAATCCACATTATACTCCCAAGCTATACTACCCATATTAAAATCACCGACAAGTAAGTTGATGGAATTGATTTTGCTCTTTTTATTAATTACCTCTGTAAAGTTTCGAAACAATTCATCGATGTAATCTTGTTTAATTGGGGGAGGGATATAAACCGAGCAAATGGTAATGTTTAGACCACCCTCACATTTAATAGTAATCCACAATTCCTCACAATGGGACTCCCAGTTTAATTTCCGTGAAACCTCGTACCTGTTTAGAGTTGCAACAAACACACCTCCACCATCCCTTTTTATAGTCGAGGTTACCGTAGATGATCTATCGCGCCTAAATACTCTATATCGGTTATCCAAAATTTCGTGGTCAAACACTGTATTGTTAAGCCAACTTTCAGTACCAACTATTATATCATAATTTAAATTCAAGGCAGCGGTGTAAAATGCCTCTGTTTTGGTACGCAAACCTCTTACATTTTGATAATAAATTTTAAAATTGAATTTTAAATTTTAACAAACCAACATGCGTGCATAAGATGATAAATATAATGTTACATACAGTTATAAAGTTTCCAAACATTCAAAGTTTCTTACTAACAGAGATTTAGTTGTTACATCTTTTCTTACAAATACGCGACCATTCCGAACCCATACGAAGTTATATTTCTTTTCCTTAGCAGCGATTCTCGTTGCTGCATGAAGCTTTTTGTTAGCCATAGTCAGGTTTTCTGTCACAAAAATCGGCTGCTGTTCTCCTCCAATGCCAATATGGGTGCTGTTCAACTTCTCCAATTCATTTTTCTTGTTAAAGTTCCTGACTGCTGCAAGTAAATTATCGCGAACCCGAGAGCTGACTAGCTTGACGACTATGGTACGTGGTCGATTTGTTTCTGTATTTAGTTTAGCAACTCTATGAAATGACTGGATTTCAGCATCATGAAGTTCATTTCCCACGACTCTGCTTAACTGTTTTACGATCGTCAAGAGGTTTTCAGTTCTGTGCTCAGGAACACATTGTATTTCAATATTGCTTTCACGAGCCAACTGATCCATTTGCTGGAATTTGGTATCTAATTCCCTTACTTGAGCACACAACAAGGCGTTTTTTTTGAGAAGTTCAGCGTTACAGTCACTGTTTTTAGCATTTAATTTAACTTGGTCATCATAAGCATCAGAAAGGAAACAAACAGTCTTCTTATACTCCTCCAGGTCTTCGTACATTGAAGAAAATCTCAGGGTAAGATCGCTTAAATTCCTTTGGACCGTAGCTAAACTGTTTTGAAATGTTGCCAAAGAGGCCTGCTGACTATCAAACTTCTCGTTCATTTCCTGACGTAATTTACGAATCTCTGCCAGTATTGTGTCCTGCAAGCTGACTTCAGTGTTGCCGTGAGCCACTTGAGGCGTATCTGGTGGTGATGTCTCAACTGACGTATGTGTCTGACTAACTATTGGTTTGTTATGACCACTAAGTGATCTCAAATTAGGAGAAAGAATCGGAGCCGATACAGGTGCTGTCTGATCAATAAGTGCAACGTGGCTCTTTGCGTGGACTGGTGTATTAGTGTTGTCCAGTTTAGGTCGGCTAGAAACGCAAACAGGACAAGTCCACTTGGTTCTAGATGTTGACGCATCATCGTACTTCACACACTCCAAATGGTACTGAAGGGCACATTTGCTTAAACAGCAGTTTATTCTTTTCTGCGTAACCAGAATAGTTGCATTACAACAACCGCAAATCATTATAGCAAAAAGGAAAAAAAAAAGAAAATTAAAAAAAAAAATGCAAAAAGTGAATGTTGCGCTGTGGATCGAACTCAAGTCTTCTAAAATCTCGATAGGTGCTCGACCGATTCGGCCACGGACTCTATGTAAACAACTTTTGAAATATTAGTGTGAAAAATTAGTGTGAAATATGATGGATTGAACGTTACATTAATATTTTCATCGTGACGCGGAAACGTGGATCTTTTGTTGAACATTTCTATAATGTTACTTTAATGATATTTACGTTGTTCAAATTCAGAATATTTTGGATATCTAATCAAGTACTTACATGGCAGGGCTTTTTAATGACAAAACAGTAAACAAAGAAACTAAGAATCATGGATATATACTCGTACACACTTCACGCCTACTTACCATGCGAGTAGGCAGAAAATACCTGAAACAATCCTTACATACTCCAGTATTTCTAGTCACATCTATCTTGTAATATTTTTGTATGGCGCCTTCCACGCATTCCTTCAACATGATCACACTATCTGAGCACACTCTTTTAAATTTTTGCTTCTTCTTTAGCTATATTCATTAAAATTAAAACCAACGACACTCGCAAAATCAACAGCAAGGATCAGCGTAGGTTTTATGCAACGAAAAGCCAAAATAAAAGCAGAATTATTCTAAAGCTTCTAATTAAATTTAAAATTCATTCTGCGACCCTAACAAGCGCTTCATTATAATCCCCTTTGCTCCGTGACCTCTATTAAAAGCGCAAATCAAATTCACTTACTGCATTATAAATTAATTTGGTTTAATCCAGCCGGTCACTAACGGGCGGCAATTGCCCCATAGTCTTCTATTGCCCTTTTAAAAATTAAAATTGATGTAACTTTAGTCGCAATTTTTTAATCGCATCTAAACTGACTATGAAGTATCTTAATTTGACAGTACGCAACTAATATGTTATCTTGTATCCTTTTCTTAATGAAATAGAAAGAAAAAGATGTGCTTAACTTAAAATTAGTTTAGTTGGTGAATCGGGGGATCGGCACCATTGACTGTTTCTTTTCGAATCATGAATTGAGACGTTTTGGTTGAATCAATTTTAAAATTAAGGTGATAAGGTCAATAAATAACAGCTTTCTTCTCTTTCGTCTTCGGCGGAATTCTCATACCCTATTTCAGCTATACAGTTATCTTAAAGAACGTTTTAACTTCCTTCATGACTTCATCTAATTAGTTCTGAAACAGTCAATGGAACAATGCTGACCAAGTAAGTATTGGTGGCAAAATGGCCCCCACTTACTAAGTGTAGATTGTGGGTTTTAACGGAGGCCTACTATGCTTGTCGCCACTGCTCTCAAAACCTTGAAGGAAAACTTCATGAGTACACCGGCACGTCTTAAAATACGTTCATCATCATCATCTTGACGTAAATCCTAGTCGCATCCGAAGCTTTTTTCAGTTTTGGAGTCTAGGGTTCGCTTTACCAGTCCAACTGCTGATTTTGGCTAAACTTTGATATGTTCCATGAAGCGACTGCCGTCTGACCTCCATAACCCGAAGGCGTTATCGAAGCATTGCAATTAGACCTATTCTTGGACTTTTGAGGGCTCCAACAACCCGTAACGACTGCTATTAGATGTTCGTATGGCAACCGGGATTAACGGCTTAACGTGCTTTCCGAGGCACGACCAGACGAGTGAAAATATTCACTTTCATGCATACGAATATATGCACTGCGCGGGGATCAAAACCGCGCCGCGTTCGCTACCGCTACGCCACGGAGGCTGTCTGTCGTCACGTCTTAAAATACGTTATATTATTAAATTCGAAGACTACTTCCCACAAAGATGAAACCCGAAGGTATACCGAGGTGTAGGAACAGTAATTTTGCTTTATCTTATTTCAACATTTAAATTACTTTTCGAAAATTATTATTACGAAAGCTTTTAAACATTCTGCAACATTCTCACGTGAATTATGTCACCATGAATGATGTAACCAATACTTTGTAATATATTTTGATTTATGAGAGTGTCCGTAGAGTTACTTGCCTGTTCTTTTTTTATTGTCTTAGTACACTTTGGAATGGACTATTAACTTTATCTTTCTGACTGAACGACCTTGACATGTAGAAAAACTCTGGAAAATGTTTTATTTAAAACACTCCCAAATATTTTGATATGAGTTAAACCTTCAAAGGATTCAAATGTAAAATTCAAATGTGTGTGTGGTGATTACAATCAATATATTGGAATAAGCCGCCTAATTTTACAAAGACAACGTAATTGCTTTCATGTTTGCCGTCGCTCACGATCTAAGAAATTTTTTAGAAAACATATTGCAAGTAGTCTATAAGGATCCCACTGTTAGGACACATTCACTATCTTCTAAAGGGAGTGAACTGTAATGCCACATAGGCCCAGTGGGGTTTGATAGATGTTACATATCTTTGAAGGTTCAAGGACATGGCATGCTGGTTTCCTCACAATGTTATCTTCACCGTTTTGTAAGCACTGGTAGGGAAACTATTTACACAAATTAAAGAGCCTGTCCACGAACTGCCTTATGACCAAGCTATTGCCACTGCGCCATGCGTTGGAGTAGCTCCAACAAAATATATTACGTCCTAGTATGACGTAATATTACGTCCTAGTATTACTTTGACGTAATATTATAAATGAAAAAGTTTGTAAGTATGTATGTAAATGTTGCTTACTCTTTGATGCAAAAACTACTGCACAGTAATACATGAAATTTAGCACATACATGGTTTAGAATCAGGAATAACACATAAGATACTTTGTATCCCGATATTCCTACGGTATAGAAACCTACTTGGGTGAAATCCCGAGGCTAGCTACGCCTCGTGGTTTTACCCGAGTAGGTTTATGTGAATGTGAAAGTTTATATGGATAGATAGGTAGATGTTTATTACTATTTCACGACAAAACTACTGTACGAATTTGAATGTTTTTTTTTTTTAATAATTATAAACTAACGCTTGACCGCAATCCCGCCTGATGGTAAGCAGTGATGCGATCATTGATGGTAAAGCGCGCTAGTTTATTAAGAGTCTATTCACTCAGAAAAACTGAGCGAATAGGAAGGAAGACGGCAGTTGAGCGAGGTGATGCAATGTTAAACCTAACAACACGACCAACGATGCTACGCCAAAGGGAGATTGATCTGAAGACCCTCCACGACCAAACTCCCAACACAACAACATTAGGCGCATCGTATCGCCGTATCGGATAGTTTGTGGCCATGATTAACACTACTTTATGGTGAAACCACAGCTAGTCCTCCACAAAAATATGTTATTTAAAGGCTCTTATTGTATATTGACAAATATCAGTATCACACAAAATATATTCTCATTCTGCAGCGAAGACATATCATGAAAGATTATGGTCTACTTTATAACTCAATACTATTCCGCGGGGAGCCGCATTCGCGAACTTGGTGAAATGCTGATTAGTTCGCCGCAAAATTATATTACCTACATTATGCTTGGATTGCAAATACTGTGAATGAGGCAAATGAAAATAACAGTTTTCCCCTTTCAGTGAATTATTACTTTTTGTTCACAGTTACAAATACTTGCACGAAATTGCATTTATAATGAGCCTTGCTTAGTGGTTAGGTCTGTCAAGGTTACCAGACAATAAAATAAATGTAGTTGTTTTCATGGGAGTCCAATCAAATTTTATCTACAAAACACATCTACAATTTGTTTAGGTACTTCAAATTTAAAGTAAGAAATGTAAAACATGTGAGGTTGTGGAACCACCAGCCAGGAAGGAAGTTTACACATTACACTTATTACCTACATTTGTTCTATAAACAGACTAAACTAACAGATAAGAATAGTTGGTCGCTCTGATTAACTCAGGACAATGTTTATGTTCTTTCTACGGAATTAGCTTACTGACACGTTATATGAGTTCATATAATTCACTTTTCTTACAATACATAAATATGTAAGCTGTCACGCCCTTTATGCTTGAGGCTTTTATTGAAGTAATAAGTTTTTAGTTATTTTCATTTATATATATAAATATTTATATTATTGGTATTTTGATTTTGGCGTGGTAGCTGGCATATTTTCAATAATTTCATTGTTGTTGTATTTTCTTGTGTTCAACACTATACATACTCGTAGTATTGTATAGAGTCATGTGTTTTTTTTAAATGGACAGACAGCTGTGCTGCTGGGAAGTTTCTTCTGCCACTTCTTCTTCCCAGCGAAAGCACTAGGAAGTGTAGATGGGTGGGCGTTTTGGGGGAATGTCTTATGTAATATTGATGTTCAAAAAGTGCTGATTCTCAGCCTAATTTGAACAAATGACTTTTGATTTTGATTTGATTTTAATAAATAAATACATGACTTGCCAATGTTCAGCCAAGACGAACTACCACAAAAACCAACCTCGAGAATCCAAGGAATAACCATATTCTCAGAAATTAGTTCATCGGCATTAAAGTGAGGTGGTAGAACTTTAAGGATTATTTTGACAGTGCCTTACTGTTAAATCTGAGTTAACTGCCAACGTTCTGAAAGCACTTCCCAAACGTTAAGGGTTCAACTTTTTCTGAACACGTACATATACAATATGTAAAGAAAACCCTGTCCGATTCGTGAAGGTATCGATAACTGATTCTACTAATGGATACAAATCCGGGCTAAACTTAAAAAAATAAATATAATTTCGCATAAAAAGTTAACTTAATACATGTTCGGTAGGCAACCCTTCCGCGGGCGGCGGGAGGCAGGGCACGTGGCACGTGGTCGCATCGCTTATAATAATAACGTCAAAATGGTGTTGTCACTTTTTAAAAAATACCGAATTTCGGGAAAGTTGGAATTAATTCGCGGGAAAAAAGATTATTTCAAAATTCATTAATATTGTTATTATACTATGATGATTACGTAAAATTTTATATTATATTTGATCATGTGTTTACCTAACCTTTATTATCCTTATGGGTCGGACAGGGTTTTCTTTACATATTGTACACTCGTGAAAAATGTTGCGGCCGCCATCTTGTACCTTTATATCGGCTTTGTCATCCTCTAAAACCACTATAACCATACCCACGATGAAATATTTACAAAAATATTTGCCGCCGCTATTTCTGATTATAATTTATACCTCAGTATAGGATTCAGCATCCTCAAAAACAAAACCCATGAATAGAGTATTTGACTAAAAAAAAACTAATTAATAACCGTCAGTCAGATTTCCAAAAAATACTAGACGTATTTTTTGTTTTATCAAAACAATAAAAAATTACAAATATAAAAGGCATCAAAGATCAGGAGTGGTAGCTGGTGACGTCACTGGTCGCTAAAAAGTGTAGCGTGCAGTGACGTCACATAAGTTTTCAACGCACTGTGTCGTCTTAATTTTTTCTTTATACGAAAAAAGAAAAAATCTAGTATTTTTGGAAATCTGACTGACGGACTAATTAGTTTTTTTAGTCAAATACCCTATTATAATAATTACATTTGTTTGTCTTTGGAGTTTGGGGTCCGCTTTACCAGTGTAACGTCTGATTTTGGCTAAACTTCAATATTTTCCATGTAGCGACTGCTCTCTGACCTTCACAACTCGAAGGTGATATCGAAGCATTGCAGTTAAACTAATTGTTGGACTTTTGAGGGCTCCAGCAACCCGTAACGACTGCCGTTAGATGTTCGTATGGCAACCGGGACCAACGGCTTAACGTGCTTTCCGAGGCACGACCAGACCAGTGCAAATATTCATATTCATGCATATAAATATTTGCACTGCGCGGAGATCGAATCCGCGCCTCCTTGCGCAGCGGCTGCGTTCGCTACCGCTATGTCACGGAGGCTGTCAACATTTATAATTGATATAGTACAGAATTACAGGAGGATATTAGCAGAGCGTGGAAAATGAATAGAATCACTATATCCCCTTAGTACTAACTAAAATGTTATCGTCGTCATCAACCTTTTTATCGTCCCACTGCTGGGCACAGGTCTCCTCTCATACAGAGAAGGATTGAGCGTAATCACCACGCTTGCTCAATGCGGGTTGGCGATTTCAGACTTATTAAAAGTCCAGGTTTCCTCAAGATGTTTTCCTTCACCTTCAGTCAATGGCCTAGTGGTTAAAACACCAGCCTCTCAAGTATGAGTGCGCGGGTTCGATTCCAGGTCAGGCAAGTACCAATGTAACTTTTCTAAAGTTACATGTACTTTCTAAGTATATCTTGGACACCATTGACTGAAGGTGAAGGAAAATGTTATTCCGAAACAATATTCAATAGTTTCTTCCACTAAATCTTTCGAAATACACTAATGTAATTATACAAAAAGCTACCATATTAAACATTTTCCGCATAGTATGAAAATTTCTACAACTAAACTTGGATATATAATAATTTCACAACAATTCAGAGTAATATACCTTCTCAAAATAATAATTAGAATCTCTAATAAAAAAATATAACAACAATATAATACCCAGTCGGTACACTTTTAAAATTAAAGCTCGGGAATACTTACGCAAGAAATTGGCAGATTATTCAAACATATAATTTATTATTTTTCTCTATCTATATTTTTTTTATCTCTCTCTACTGTTTATATTTTGTATATATGTATTTATTATATTTTTTTCTCTTTTAACTTCTCTTTCTTCATTTTCTCCAAGTTCACTCCTACCACAAGTTCCGTTAAAAAACTTCATTCCAAAAATATAATATCGGATCGTTATTATAACCATTAAATGTGCGTGACAGACATGTAGGACCATTTAGTGAACGTATGCGATTGCACTCTGCACGTTCTGATGCACACTCTGTTGGTGGAAATAAGTGAGACTTCAGTGTGTAGACTTACTTGATTTATATTCTTCCAAAATATTAGCGGAGTCACTATTTAACTTATACTACTATTGATTCTTAACTATTACTTCTTGATTGTTGATCCTGTAGGGATCTTGCTGTTGATCTTGACTGTAGCTGTTGACTCCTCGAAGACAAAATGAATGTGTTTCACTGTAGCTATTGACTCCTCGAAGATGAAGATGAATGTGTTTCACTGTAGCTATTGACTCCTTGAAGATGAAGATCACGATAATGAAATATCCTGCGGGTACACCGGTTCGTCTTTTACTAAAAGATTATATGAGCCACAAATATCTGCGTGGTAAAAGTTTACGCTACAGTATGTAGTTCATTCGTGTGTCATGATACCTGATAATGTCATCGATAAACCAAACCTCCATCACAATGATATTCATAGAAAATAGCCATTCAAAACTTCCGCGAATTATGGAATTTACGGAAAGAGCCAATTTACCGAAGTTTAAGTCTGTATAAACGTATAAAAATGTAAAAAAATACAGAATAATTTACAGATGGCCTTTTATGTAAACTTAGACGTTTGAACTTTGAACATGGCAAAAATTGTTCATAATAAACGATCCTTGATAAGTAGAGCAAACGTTCCCGGCCATAAACGAAATCACAACTTTATATGAATATTTATCTACTTCGTGTACAACTTTTACTGTTGTTTTTGCACCACTCTTATAGGAATAACATTAAAATTTATAGCTTCAGGCTATAAAGATTTACTACCTTTAAACGGGACAAGGCCTATAACGAAGTGATTTTTGTTCAACAAGAGGATTTATTATTCGTAACTATATCTTTTTACTTCCTTTTTTTTAAGAATTATAAACTAGCGCTTGACCGCAATCCCGCCTGATGGCAAGCAGTGATGCGATCGTTGATGGTAAAGCGCGCCAGTTTATTAAGAGCCTATTCACTCAGAAAAACTGAGCGAATAGGAAGGAAGACGGCAGTTGAGCGAGGTGATGCAATGTTAAACCCAACAACACGACCAACGATGCTGCGCCAAAGGGAGATTGATCTGAAGACCCTCCACGACCAAACTCCCAACACAACAACATTAGGCGCATCGTACCCGGCACACATCGCAACACATCTGCTCAGACCCTTCCTCCGTACGGCTACACCAGACATCATGCCGGAACACGACAAATCGCTTGGCAGCAAGGCTTTGTCTGGTGGGTGGAACTTCTGCCGGCGGCCGATGTTATGGCCTACCACCGAGAAAAACTTCTTTGGCATAGGGATGTTTAATGGGTAAAAAAAAAAATGATTCTATTTAGTACGTCATTCAGATTATAGAAAAATATCGGATACGTATATTTTGTTTTATCAAATCAATAAAAATTGGCTAATATAAAAGGCATCAAAGATCAGGACTGGTGGCTGGTGACGTCACTGCTCGCTTAAGTGTGTAGTGTACAGTGACGTCACAGTAGTTTTCAACACACTGGGTCGTCTTAATTTTTTGTTTATATGAAAAAAAGAAAAAATATGTGTCTAGTATTTTGTTGGAAATCTGACTGACGAAATAATTAGTTTTTTTTTAGTCAACACGAATTAAAACTATTCAAATCATTTAAGCAAATCAACTAACTTCGTTCCACCATCCACAACACAGCCAACCACATTCTCAAAATTATTAGTGTAATTATTTCAACAGTACTTTAATGTTAAATTTGACTTAAATACAAGCGTTCTAAAAGTTCGTGTCACACGTTCTTTCACACGTTCAGGTAAACTAAATTTATTTGATTTAATTTATTTGGATGAAATCTGCCCGTACTTGTACCCATTTGTTGCTTAGGACAATATTACAGCTTATACGTGTGAAGACCCTTAAAGTCAATGCAATATAAATAAATATAAAAACAGATAAATAATTCAAATGTATTTCAGTACTAGTCGATATGTAAACGCCCGCACGCTTTAATTATGCGTAAAAGTGACACGTTTTTACGACGACCCGTATTTGATAGCTTCGCGAGGAAAGCGAAAACTGTATGTTACAAGTGGGTTCTGTCATCGGCAAACTTTTGTCATACGCCGCCGCTCCAAGTAACTCATCCAGATCCGAACGAAAGTTATTTCTTATCTTGTACAAAGTTTTGTTTAAGTAGGTACAGAGTTCTGTCAGCAAAAAACAATTTCTACATCAAAGAGAAGGCTCATCCATATCATTGAAAAAGTTTATTTAATAAAGACTCTTCAAATATGTTCTAAAATGAATAAATACATACACTTTTGCCATGAATTTTGCTTTAATTAGTGCGTATAGAAAATTTAAAGACAGTCGAATAAGCGGAATGGCTTAACGCTATTTTGCAATTATTTTTAATACGAATAAAATGTTGTGAGAGTGATGTCTAATTGATTCGTAACAAAACAATACTCTTTTTAGTGTGCTATAACAATTCATGTCGTGGTGGCCTAGTGTTCAAAACACCAGCCTCACAAGTATGAGTGCCCGGGTTCGATTCCAGGTCAGGCAAGTACAATGTAACTTTTCTAAAGTTATATGTACTTTCTAAGTATATCTTGGACACCAATGACTGAAGGTGAAGGAAAACATCTTGAGGAAACCTAGAATTTATAAGTCTGAAATCACCAACCCGCATTGAGCAAGCGTAGTGATTACGCTCAATCCTTCTCTGTATGAGAGGATACCTGTGCCCAGCAGTAGGACGATAAAAAGGTTGATGATGATGATAATAATGATGCACGTGTTCATACCTAGGGATGAAAAATCTACAAAAAATAATCGGAATCGATATCGAAATGTGTAAAACACTAGTAGTAGCAATATGATTCATTTTGACAGCTCAACGTATGAGAGGAGACCTGTGCCCAGCAGTAGGACGATAAAAAGGTTGACGATGATGATGATGATTATAACAATTCATTACAGTATCACAAAAGAATATTGATAAAATAGTAGAAAGATTTTTTTTTTTTTGCAAATGGTTTGCTCGAATGAGCATCGTAATATTTACAACACTTAATGTCGTGTAAATCGCGAGACTCATAGATATGACATGCGACCCAAACTGACCTTCTATTTTAATTTCCCTAGGGACGAGTATGGTTCACTCTAAAATACGAGGCGGGGACTGAAAGGCTACAGGTGCATATTATAAAAGCGAAGCACCTGCCTTCACGCACGCCCGCGTTGGCCAACGCATGCGACCCTTACATCAAGTAAGTGATTGTCACTAATGTAATTACTGTTACGCCCTGTTAACATTCTTATATAAGGCTGACACAATTTCATGGACCTATTTTGTCAGGCTTTTGTAAACAACAAAGATTTATCATTTTTATTTTATTTTATGTTTCTTTTTTGTTTTAATAGTAAAGATATTTTATATATTATTTACTATTGTATTTTAGTTTTTGGAATGTTTTTATATTTATATATTATAGTTTGATATGCTCGATGATGATGTAGCTGTTCTTGATGACAGCTTCAACTCATGCTCTTCTTTGACTAGCTTTGTTAGTGCAGACAGTGACTCTTCCTTACCACAATGTTTACATGATAAAATCTCTTCTCTTTT
Source organism: Sesamia inferens (assembly GCA_037179545.1). Lineage (NCBI taxonomy): Eukaryota > Metazoa > Arthropoda > Insecta > Lepidoptera > Noctuidae > Sesamia > Sesamia inferens. The sequence continues at coordinate 15,254,046 of CM073938.1, read as the reverse complement.
CTCCAATGACCCTAAGAATCTTCACATAGCTCACATCAATGCTCAAAGTATTCCTGGTTACTATACTGAACTTCTGGCACCCTTTAGCAGTGCTAATCTGGATGCACTTTTAATATCGGAATCCTTTTTGAAACCGTCACTCCACTCTATCAATACTCACTGCCCGGCTTCATCTTGAGACGCAATGATAGGACCGGCAAAGGTGGAGGAGATGTTGCCATGTACCTGCGTGCTGATTTACACTTTAAGGTGGTTAGTTCGTCTCCTTCAAGGTACTCTGAGTGGGGTGAATACTTGTTTGTTGAAGTTATTGTTCATAACACAAAAGTTTTGCTTGCAGTTTTCTACAGTCCTAATCTTCACATAACCTAACTTTTAATCTCCAAGTGTGCATACTCGTTTCTAGATCTCATAATTGTCTCCAGTCCTAGTAATACCTCTTACCATGATGGCAACTTACGGCTGCTTTCTCTTAATCACGATCTCATTTACCTTTCTTGTCGTATTCATGTTCCCAAATGAAAGTCTCAATTTTTGTCTCTCCGTAACTACAAGGGCATAGATTTGGAAGCTTTGAAGTGTGATGCCGACTATATCCCGACAATCTCGACTGGACCCCTCTTGTTGAGTTGGATGACATCTACGATAAGGTATATTGTTTTAATAGAACCGTTCTCGACCAATATGATCAGCATGCTCCCATTCGACATGTCAGAGTTGGACATAATCCTGCACCTTGGATAACATTACAAATTAAAGAGCTTATGGCTCGTAGGGATAAAGATAAGAGCAGATATAAGCGCAAACCTTCAGAGCAGGATCTCTTTTATTACAAATCTTTGAGTAATCGCTGCAATCATTCTGTCAGGATGCTAAGAAACACTATTTCCACGACCAACTCATTAACCGCAGTTCTTCCGGTGTTTGAAAATTTCTCAAATCTGCAGGCATAAGCAAGTCCACTGACAACCACTGCAAGGATGTGAACCTCAATGACCTTAATAAACACTTCTCTCAACTTCCCTTTGCTCTTGAACTAAGTGTCAAGGCTGTGACACTAGAGAGTCTTGCTAGTCTGCTATTACCGCAAAAATCTCATTTCAAACTTAACGATGTTTCTGAGGATGTTAAGAAGTCTATGCGGTTACTTCTATGGCAGTGGGTAATGATAAATTGTGTTCGAAAATGATTACTCCTATCCATTCTTCATTACTCCTTGTTCTGACTTCATATCTTCAATCACTCACTCCCGCCTAACATTCATGATTTAAATACAATTTCTATATCTAATCGTCGCTTAAAAAGCATTACATTTCTTCTATACTGTAAGAATTTGTTTATTACACACATATTTTAGTATTATGTATTTATTTAAGTATACTTGTGTAATTATTTTTGGATTAAATGTTTAGGTTTATTTAATATTATTACTTTATACTTATCACATTCATTTATTTTTTTCTCCTTGTTCTTATACACTATTGTCTACGTTTGTGTTTTAATTCTCCTTTCGCAGGTCTGCTGGAGGAATTTTCTTAAGAAATAAGCAACACCTTTGTACTTAGATCTTAATTTTGTCATATCCTCGTGTATTTTATTGTGTGTACATATATAATAAAATAAAAATAATAAGATTAAAGAATAGCTAACTGTCAAGAACCCTAAAAATAGAAACTCTTACATATTTAGCTATCTACATATGTACGAGTATCTATTTTTAGTGTTTGTATTTTTAGTGTGACTCTATAGTCACACTAGAGTAAATTGCAACTGAATAATAAATTGGAACTGAATAATAAATTGAAACTGTGTAATAAAATAATTCAAATCACGTATCAAAAAGAATAACTGAACCGATATTCACAGTGAGGAAGTTTTTCTAGTAGCCATTCAGTTTTACAAATCGTGAATAATTCATATTTCGTGTTATTTCAAGTCAACACGTCGAATGCTGTATATGAGTTTGTCAACTTGATTTAGGTCCTTGATTTAAGTGAACAAGCCAAATAAAACGTGTATAACCGTTTGTTTGGACGGTGTTTATTGTTTTAGCAATAATACAAGTAAAACTTCTCAGGATTCAACTGATGCCTGACGAGAGGCGAGTGCTTCAGACTAAACAAAAGAAGAAAACTTGTAACCCTTTCTTCGACGAAACGTTTGTTTACCAAGTAAGTACTTACATCTACGTCTTATTGTGATCAACTTTTAGGAAAGGTACGCATTTTGAAAGATTTCTTTTTACGCAACTGCTTTTATACTCAAATGCTTTGTTTTCTGTTTACCTTTAATTAAGTCCAGATTGAAAAGAAAGAAAACCATGTAATGTCACAAAAAGAAATGAATAATTAAAGCAACGTAACATGTACTAATTTTAGTACGTGTTACGTACTTTAAAAATGTAAATATTCAGGTATTTCATTGCTATGAACCTCAAACGACTAGGAATTTTACTCGGTTATTTAATTTTATTTTCAAACACTTCTGACAAACACCTCTTCCCATGTCTTTCAGCGGTTTCTGTCCAGGGCTAAAGTGGACCACTGCTTCTTTATGTTTTCGGTATCGGAGCCATTGTGTAGTCCAAATCGTAGATAAGTTTATTCAATACAAATTGCGGTATTTATTTAAGTTCCTGTGCACTTTTTTAGTAACGTAAATACTCAAATACCACAGTGTCTCAAGACTAAAGTCTTTGACCAGTGTGTGTTTCCAGTGATGACTTACGGAACTTAAACGTGGTCGCTCACAATGGACCTCATACGAAGGCTCAGAGTCACACAAAGTGCAATGGAAAGAGCTATGCTCGGAGTTTCTCTGCGTGATCGAATCAGAAATGAGGAGATCCGCAGAAGAACCAAAGTCACCGACATAGCTCTGCGAGTCGCTAAACTTAAGTGGCAGTGGGCAGGGCACATTGCTCGTAGAACCGATGGCCGATGGGGCAGTAAGGTTCTGGAGTGGCGGCCACGTACTGGAAGACGCAGCGTAGGGAGGCCCCCAACAAGGTGGACCGATGACCTAGTGAAGGTCGCGATCCGGTCAGCGTGGAAAGCCTTGGGGGAGGCCTTTGTCCAGCAGTGGACATCCATAGGCTGAAGAAGAAGAAGAAGAAGAAGAAATACTCAAATACCAGCAGACAACAATATGTTATCATATTGTGACCTATAATCTTTGTAAAATAATTGTCTTGTATAATTAATATCAGACATGCATAGTAGAGTTCCAAGCTCAAAATATATCGAATATCGTCTCACTCTGAGAGGATTTAATTACGTTAATGGAAATTTTAGCGATCGCTAGCTGGGATGGGCAATGTGTAAAGGACAGGGAGCTTTTAACATAGTATAGGTATGATATGGAAACACAATTACCTCTGCCGCTTGAGAAGCCAATGTAATTTCTCTTGTAATAGAATTTATATGAGTAGATGTTTACTTCAGACTTATTAACATTGGTATTTTAAAAAAAAGGTAAAGTTGTTTAAAAAGGTTTCGAATCTGCATAAGCAACCCAGAGAAACAGTGTGTGTAAGAGTGTGTATTTATTCATTATTTAACAGCTTAGGTATAACATATACATAGATTGTTTTTTACATGTATACTTAGTATAAAACGAAGTCATTTGCTATGTCTTTCAATGTGACCGCGTTTAGATTGTCCAAACTAGGCAGTGGATATTCCATCGTCATTTACTACTTTAAAAGATTTTTTTTGGAATCTATAAATCACACAGAGATGCATAATATAAAATTTAATAAATAAGGCATTTTATTTTTTTAACTAAGATTTAGCATAGATACTATACCCCTTAGTCATAAACGTGACTTAAAGTTAACGTTTAAGGGGTTTATTCATAAACGATGATTAAAGTTAAGTGACGTGCTAACGTCTAAAATGTATGGTTAACAATCGCTAATAACTTTAAGCAACGTGTATGAATAAGGAGGTAAATTGTTTGGACATGTTGCTTCGTCACACACCCTTGCCAAGCAGGAACAAAGACACCGAAGAGTAAGGTGTACTATCACTCTAATCTTTTTTTTTCTGACAGATCCCTCCTGGTAAGATCGAGAGTCTAACGCTGAAACTATCAGTCTTGGACGTCGGCAGGGTTGGCAAGGGAAAGCAGCTGATTGGCCACATCATTCTTCCTCTGACTGAGCTGGATGGTGTTGCCCCTGATGAAGAACCACAATTGTATAAGCTTGATATTGAGAAGGTAAGGATTCACTATTTTAATGTGCTAATACTCGTAAGTGCACAATAAAATCTATGTTAATAGCATTCCACAATACCTACACAATAAAATTATAAATATTTAAGTAGTTTATTATGTATAATTAATAGTATTAATATTAATCATGCAATATAAAAATAAATTTTAACCAAACCACTATATAAATATTTCTATAAAACATAAATACCATAAAAATATAAAATACTGTTCTTTAACGATACCATTATAATTATTACTTTATTTTTCCTCAACAAGAGCGCCTTCATCCTATCTCCTATGACAAAAATAAAACAAAATACTTTGTTGTGCCCGACAGGGTCCATAATTGTTTCTATACTATTAGGTAACATTATAGAATGCAATAAATTATTGAGTATTTATTCTCATAATACAATGTACAGCTTATACATTTAACCCAACAGCAGACTTGTCTTATAATAAAATCTATACCTCAAAAAGATCCCGTGAGAATTGTACACGAATGTTTTGGTCTGTTATACAGTATGTTAAGAAAACCCTGTCCGACCCATAAGGATAATAAAGGTTAGGTAATCATCATAGTACCAATACAAATGAATTTTGAAATAATCTTTTTTTCCCGCGAATTTATTCCAATTTCCCCGAAATATGGTAATTTTTTAAAAAGTGACAACAACAGTATTATTATGAGCGAATAGCGATGCGACCACGTGCCGCATGCCCTTCCGCCCGCCGCCCGCGGAAGGGTGCTTACCGCACATTTATTAAGTAACCTCTTTTTTGCGAAATAATATTTATTTTTTTAGGGGGATTTTTTTTTTAAGTTTAGTCCGGTTTTGTATCTATTAGTAGAATCAGTTATTGATACCTAACAATACGTTCACCTTCTCTGTATGAGAGGAGACTTGTGCCCAGCAGTGGGATGATAAAAGTTTGTTGATGATGATGAATACCTTCACGGGTCGAACAGGGTTTTCTTTACATACTGTATAAAAGCGTTAGGCAGGATATTTCAACTCTTGATCTATATATAACAATCATAGAAATATTATCCTTTAGTGAATTGAATTGTTACTTCTATTGTACGCTATTGAACGATAATAGCTTTCAAACATTTTTTTTAGTACCTATAAAGCGTTCACGAAGAGACACTTAATAACATTGTTATAGCAAATCATTTTTACTGAGTATTCTCTGTTTTTAAAATTAGTTATATATATGGACCGTTATGTAATATCTACTATTTATTTATTTTATTTTCTTCGGTAAAACAAAATAAATAAATAATAGTTATACTATACATACTTACAGACTAATAATGCAATTAAATATACAGGATGTATCTGACATCGTAACGCAACTTCGCGAAAAGGCTAGATCGCATGCCACTAATAAAATTATGATAGTCATTTATGTCGTTTATGAACGGTTACAGAAATAACAATATTTAAAAAAAAGGGTCGGCTCGGCCTTTGAACGTTGCAAGCGTGCCGCCGCACGGGTTTGTAGGTATGACGTTGATCCCTGATGTGAACACTATTAAATCAGCTGATAAGATAGTTTTTCGAGTTTTGTTTTCTCGCTTTTTTGTGTAATTAACGAAAAAAATAATTTTTACTTTAAAATCTTATTGGGTTATAAAAGTATAGCAATTATGAACGGTCTAAAGTGAAAAAAAACTACATATATTTTTTTATAAATCATGAAAAAGCCGATGTGAAATTCCACCACTGGGGCGTTCAGAATCATGTACTGGATCCATGGTACTCGTCTGTGCGTCGATGTCAGATACACCCTTTATAAGTAATGCGAATTCATTTAAAAATAAGCTGTACAAATGGACATAATTTCTATGGATTTCTTTGACATAATATACTATTCTTATTACGTAATTATTATTTTTGCATGCAATTGATATATCTTCTGTATAGCTTCTGTGTATCTTCTGTGTAGATATTGTATTGAAATAAGACTGTAAAATCATTATACCATGTTTAAGACAAATAAAAGCTTATCTTATCTTATTTTATCTTATCTAATGATTAATATTAAAAGAATAGTTAATATTCTAAATATTTATTGGCAATAGCTAAATGTAACAATGCAATTCTGCGCGTCCCGTTGTAGGAAAACTTATCTAAAATATTACAGGTTTTATTATGAATCTTGAGATGCCCTATGTGTAATGATTGTCCTATTCGCATTCTAGAAGGTGAAAAGATAATATTTTGCTACAGTATAAGTTTCGTTTAATTTTCGTTAGTATATGCGAGTATGAGCGAGTGAAATGAAGTCATCGTGCCTTCTATAGCATTGGCATTGTGAGGTGAAGTCATCGGGGCTTTTAGAGCAACTCACAAACAAGACTTTGCCGTGCAACTCGCAAACGTCTCGACATCAAGCGCCGTGGAAGTCCCCACCAGACATTATACCCGTTTGGTTGGAGGATCCTCCCTTTTCTATGGGGGATGAGTGATCTTTATACTCTGTTCCTCGTGCCTATTAATATTTAATTTTAAGCACTCTCTATTTACATAATAAAGGTACAAGTTAAGTTTTAATTGTTACTCTTGCCAATGTAGGTTCGATACTCTTAAGTAAGAAGGCAAGTAATCCTAAAGCCACGTTCGCATGGACTTAAAAACAATGCGTGGAGATTATTACGTGCACAAAATTTTCGCTGCAAACCTTAGTTAGTGACAACTTATAATGTTAACAATCCTATTTCCTATTTCAACAAATATTTTTTTTATATAATTATAAACTAGTGCTTGGCCGCAGCCCCGCTTGAGCAAACGCGGTAGTTTATTTCTTAATAAACTAGCGCGCTTGCTCAAAGTAAGTGAATAGGAAGGTAGACGGCAGTTGAGCGAGGTGATGCAATGTTAAACCCAACAACACGACCAACGATGCTGCGCCAGAGGGAGATTGATCTGGAAACACACGATGAACACGACGAATTTCTTGGAGGCAAGATTTTGTCTGGTGTGTGGTAACTTCCACCAGCAGCCGATGTTATGGCCTACCATCGAGAAATATACATTTGTATGGATAGATGGAAGGATAAACATCCGTTTTTCTCTCTCACGTAAAAGGTACTAAACGGATTTAGATTTAGATGAAATTTGGCACACAAATGATTTATAAACACGATACTTTTTATCACGATATTCGAAACTTATGAAAGTTAAACCGCGGGCGCAGTAGATGTTTTTTTTTTTATAAATTATAAACTAGCGCTTGACCGCAATCCCGCCTGATGGTAAGCAGTGACGCAGTCGTTGACGGTAAAGCGCACTAGTTTATTAAGAGCCTATTCACTCTAGCCTTGAAGATACTCAAATTTTAGTCCGACGAAAACACCGCCGCTGGCAAATTGTTCCAGTCCCTAAATGTATAAAGGAGGAGGCGAAACGCTTCGTCCGGATCGTAGAGGTGTTAACAACGTAAGGGTGGAAACTCGCCGTACGACGGGACGTCCGATGGTGGAACGGAGATGGGGGAAATAAATCTTGCAATTCCCTCGCACGCTCCCCAAAATGCATCCTATAGAACACCGAAAGGCTGCTACTCTACGCCTGTGCTCTAGGCTTTGGAGACCATCTCGAATTAAAACAGGGTCACCAATCATCCTCTTCGCACGCCTCTCCACTGAATCCAAAGTGGCCAGGTGGCATTTAGCAGCACCAGCCCAATAAAAATATTTAGTCTGACATACATAGGTATTTCATGCTTAACTAGGATCACAAGAGTAAAAGTCGCACAAAGGAACGTGGACTACAGGAATGCCACGTACGTCTTTCTATTGTTTTTCCTATCACAATATTTCTTAGAAATAGTAGGTATGCCTATTATTCACTTGCGGTCTTCTTTGTATGAAACGTGCCTTATTAATTGTGTAATTTTATTAACATAGATGATAATACTTTGTCTTTCTTCATAGAACACTCTTATAAGTTAATTATTTCATGAGACTTTATGCATTTTGTATTATTATACTGTACTGCATGGGCTGTACTGCAGTCTCTCCAGCGGTGCCAAGTAGACTATCGGTATATTGAAGCGCTGAAGGGTTTGTACGAAAACGCCACCATGTCAGTCCGAATACAGGACCAGACCTCGAAACCAATACCTCTGCAGCGTGGTGTCCGACAGGGAGATGTTATCTCCCCGAAACTATTCACCGCATTGGAGGATGTCTTCAAGGTTCTGGACTGGAAAGGACTGGGCATCAACATCAATGGCGAGTACATGACACACCTTTTTATTTGCTGATGATATCGTAGTCATGGCTGAGACCGCGGAGGACCTGAATACAATGCTCGAAGACCTCAGTAGAGCCTCCGAGCGAGTCGGTCTTAAAATGAACATGGGCAAGACGAAAGTCATGTCTAATGCCCATGTTGTACCGACTCCTATAAAGATTGGAGACTCTGTTCTCGAAGTTGTTGACAATTACGTGTACCTGGGACAAACTATCCAGTTAGGAAGGTCCAACTACGAGAAAGAGGTCAATCGTCGAATCCAACTCGGCTGGGCTGCTTTCGGGAAGCTACGTTGAATCTTCTCGTCCGAAATACCGCAGTGTCTCAAGACAAAAGTCTTCGACAGGGTGTGTTGCCAGTGATGACTTATGGAATTGAGACGTGGTCGCTAACAATGGGCCTTATAAGAAGGCTCAAAGTCACTCAAAGGGCAATGGAGAGGGCTATGCTTGGGGTTTCACTGCGCGATCGAATCAGGAATGAGGAGATCTGCAGAAGAATAAGAGTAACCGAAATAGCCCGAAGAATTGCAACACTAAAGTGGCAGTGGGCTGGACACATTGCCCGTAGGACCGATGCCCGATGGGGCCGACGGGTTCTCAAGTGGCGACCACGCACCGGAAGACGTAGAATGGGTAGGCCCTCGACAAGGTGGACCGACGACCTGGTGAAGGTCGCGGGAAACCGCTGGATGCGGGAGGCGCAGGACCGGTTGTTGTGGAGAACCTTGGGGTAGGCCTATGTCCAGCAGTGGACGTCTTTCGGCTGAAATGATGTTGATGATGGTGCGCTGGACGTAGGCCGCGTCCAACGTTCTTTTTGGTAATTCTTGGAGGAGGCCTATGTCCAGCAGTGGACTTCATGCAGCTGCGATAATGATGATGATGCACATGAAACTAAATATGTTTACTGCGTGGTGTTACGATACACTTGTTTTATCCATACTACGTAGCGTTGGAACTAATTTAATAAACCGGTACAAATAATATCTAGTTATGTATATGTTTTCAATATATGTTACTCTTAACCAATATGAATACTAGAGTATAGAATATGATAAAAATTTATCTCATTAATCTACTATTTTCATTCATAGTTTATAATTGTCAAATATTTGGACTAGGGAATGGAACAATTTGCCAGCGTCGGTGTTTCCGTCACAATACAATTTGAGTGTTTTCAAGGCTAGAGTGAATAGGCTCTTAATAAACTAGCGCGCTTTACCATCAACTATCGCATCACTGCTTACCATCAGGCGGGATTGTGGTCAAGCGCTGGTTTATAATTTATAAAAAAAAAAAAAAAAATAATTATTGTGTGTAGATAGAACTTTTTGAACGTGGAAGTGAAACTAAACCACAGTATAATATTTTATTATACTTTTAAGTACCCAGTTTGAGCATTATAACCAAGGACGTGTACTAAAACATTCTGCACTTAGGAAACGTACTTTTGTCTAACTCACAAGAGACAGACATTAACAAACAGAATAACTAACGAATGAAGACTGAGGCGGAATGTCAGAGAAATGTTTATTTAAATATTCCTGGCTGGTTATATTTAGTTTGCCTCGTTTGTGCTTTAAAATATGAATTGTGTCAACATTTTTCAGCTGAAATCAAGTAAACTAAAATATTTCATTTCATATAAATCAGGATAGGCACTTATATAACTTCAGAAGCTAGGACTTAGCTTCTAAAGTTACATAAGTTCAATATGGGCGTTTCGTACGGTGAAGAGCCGGCAAGAAACACACCAATAAAGAGATTGAATTTTTTAATAGAAAGATTATATCAATTAAGTATGTAAAATAAAAACATCGTAATTTGATAACTATTAATAAACATTTACATAGTTATGCCGTTAATGATGTGCCATGGAAACCACATAAGCAGAAGGAATCATAGCTAAACTACCTTGTCTTGAACGTAGTCTTTAGTCTTAGGTATAATATGCATTTTTTGATAAGGGCACATTTTTTCAGGGTTTTGAACTTTTTATCGCTTAATTCTGTAACCGACATGGGCAACTTGTTATAACAGTGGATGATGTTTATAAGAAATGACTTCTTAGTTTTAGTTAAACTATGTGTATAGTTATTATGTATTTATTTATTTATTATTATACTATATTTAGTCATTACTTATTTAGAAAAGTTTCTGCAAATATACTAAATATTTTCTAAGATATAAACTCTCTAAATCTTCTTGTTCATCTCAGCGTTAATCCCAGTCGTATCCGAAGCTTTTCAGCTTTGGAGTTTAGGGTACGCTTTACCAGTCTAACTGCTCATTTTGGCTAAACATCGATATTTTCCATGAAGCGACTGCCGTCTGACCTCCACAACCCGAAGGCGATATCGATTGCCATTAGATGTACGTATGGCAACCGGGACCAACGGCTTAACGCGCTTAACGAGGCACGACCAGACCAGTATAAATGTTCATATTCATGCATACAAATATTAGCACTGCGCGGGGATCGAACCCGCGCCTCCTTACGCAGCAGCCGCGTTCGCTACCGCTACGCCAGGGAAATTCATTTATTTTATTATTTGAATAATTTACAACGTATTTAACATATATACACACACACACATTTATGCATGTCACAACATTTTAGATTTTTCTATCATTTGGATTACTATTATTATCTATGTATATCATTTATATTGTTGCGGACTGTGTTTTGGAAATTCTAGCGTATGGCACTCGTGGGTTGCAGCTGAAAATCAGCGTCGATGGCACATCTTGTGTTGCCATCTGAACTTATGCTGAGCTGAGGCCCTTTTGGCATTATAAGCTGGATTTTATTGTTTTATAGTTTTAAATGTATGTATTTTGCTGCAATGTCAATAAACGTATTTTTCTTTCTTTCTTTCTTTCTTATACGAAAACCTTACAATGGAGAAACACATCCTAACAGGCTTGACATAATACCGTTTAACATCATCATTCTCTTGAAATATTCCCAATTTGTTTTTTGTAAGCCATTAACGAAATCACTAGCTCCTATTATTATTTGCAGGATCTACAAGAGCCAACATCAGATCTAGGCGAGATCCTGGTCTCATTACTATACAATGAAAATCTACACAGACTTACAGTCACAGTAATAGAAGCTCGAGGACTAAAGGTAAGTTAGTCTATAATTTAACCAAATACTATAAAACACGGTTGTTTTTCATTTATCTCTGTCTGTTTAATGACTAATCATAATTCATAGAACACTACACATGGATTTTAATACGGTTTTCACCACAATTTAGAGCATATATTTCGTAGGGTATATTTTTTATTTTATTTATTTATTTGGATAATATATATGGCTATTTATAGGTTTCCTTGTGTACCTGGGATGTATAATTTTAAAGCATGCGAACAGACTAATGCCAAATAGTTCCATTTAATAATAATAAAACAATGCACAAGGTTATACAATACTTGACATGGTAAACAATATATGACAATTATGAAATAAACTTTAGCAGAAGATAGAAGAAAAAGATTATCTGCTTTTCACATAGTACGTACGTAGTTTACATACAGTAAAATGGATACAGATATGACATACTAATTTTCAGTAAAAAGGTACTTATTATTATATTTATTTTTAACACCCTTGCTCGTAAAGCTGGTGTAATTCCGCCGGTTTTAAATATGTAAAGCGGGCCATAACAAAGGCGTGTGTTATCAAAGCAAATAGTTAAGTTATAGTGCATACAAATTCCATAAACAAAAACAAAACTGATCGCTGCCGCACGGCTCCAGACAGTGAGCAGCGCGCTGTTCCATATTTGAAATGGCAAATAATAATACTAATGGCGGGAAAGCAACAGTGTGCATTCACAGATTGAGTTTATTTAAAATAACGGATATCCTATTTGTAATTAACAACTTTTTTCTGTTTCCTCGCAAGTGTGTTAAAAAACGTCATTACATGTTCGGCTCAATTACGACCTCGCCTTCGGCTCGGGCTGAAATTCCGCCTCGCATGTTATAACCGTCATCACGCACTAATATCGTAATGTACTATAATCAAATATCAATGTTAACAATAGTAGTGTCTGTAGGCACACTTGGATTATCAAATGAGGTTATGCTGCTTATTGTTGTGGAAAAAGTTTCAACTGACCTGTGAAAGAAAAGGTAAATCATAACATATCAGTCGTTATTTTCTCACTGTCCCTTTCTGTACACGTCCGTTTCCTTATTTCTTGTAAAATTAATATAATAGGGATGTTTCCTGGGTAAAAAAAAAAAAAGACGTGTGGCACTCGGGGACTGCCGCGGTAAAGCTATTGCATAGCATTTTGTATCAATTTACGCAATTATAATTATTTATTTATTTTATTTATGCAGTATTTTTTTTCTTTGATATTAATTCAAGTTACACTTTTTGAGCGTGGTGACCGGTAAGAAAACAAATTTTTCTTTTATTAAATAAATAAAAAGTTAATATTATTTAAAATATTTTTATTATTTTACAATACATGTGGGTTTTATTACCTTACAGTAGCTGTTGGTTATTCAGGAATATTTATCATTGAAACTATAGGTTTATGATAACTGAAATAAGAAACATAAGTTTGCGACTTAATATCCTCTAAATACCTAGAAAATACCGCGTCAATGGTGGTCCCATATTTTGTTGTGGACTTTTGTGGATCATTATTCATTTTCAAATTCAATGTTTTTGATAGAAAAGTTGTCCACCGCTCTGATTTTTTATCAGCGAAGTTAATGTTGAAATCGCCAGCCAAGATAAGTGGAAATTTATTACCATTTGTTTCAAGTATTTTCGAGCCACTCGAGTTACTCCAGTAAAGTGCGATGAATAAAATGCTCTACCTCGTCCAATTTTGGATTCGGAGAAATGTAAATTGCTACCATAACTATTTGTAGGCCATTTCTAAGTTTGCATAAGCACGCACAAATATCTCCAACAACTGAGCGCCTAACATTAACATCGCTAACGTGTGCAATATTTATTTCAATATTCGGAGTCATAATATTAGTAATATCATTTTTATTTTGGTAAATAGCTACCCCACCTTTTGAAACAGTATCTCGTTTGAACTGAACAATACAATTAAAATTAGGTATTTCAATTGGATTATCATGCGTCATGCAAGTTTTGGTAAGAAGTAACACATTTGTTTGTCTCGTAACTGAATCTTGTAAATCGTATTTATGACTATTTAGACTGGCAGTTGAAAGTCATTATTGAAATGCCATTTCTATTACTAATGAAATCTAATACACTTTGAGCAATCGTCTGAACACTATTTAAAGACAGTCTTTTGAATTCTTGCAACAATTGAAAAAACGGTCGCGTGAGCACTTTTTACTCTATAAAATCACGCGCTTTTATTTAGTAAACAACACTATAAATAATTTAAAAGTCCAATGAAAAATTAGCATGACATTCATCTTAGCTTTTCCGTTAAAAAAAAAGCTATTTTATAAAAACACTACTAAATTAATTTGAATAAAAGTACTTAATAATTAATTATATGAAAAGTTTTTAAGGTAGCCATGACAACGTCGATGACGTCTATGACATATCTCTATAGAAGACCTATTTCAGAGAGAAAATTAATCGCAAGTTTAGCACATCGCGACTATCAGTAACATGGCAAGTGTGTAGGACTGAGTTCGCGCCCTGCAATATGCATGCTCTTTTTGAAATCTATAAATTGTTTTCAAAAGATGTAGTCGCACGCACACAAACATACCGTGCCGAAGACTGCCGAACTGAAACGACGTTAGACGATGGGGAGCGTGAGGTTTTTTCGTTACGGAATTTCTGGATTCGGTCCCCGCGCTCAAGGCCCGCGATAGAAGCTATGCAATAGCTTAAAAATATTCTATTTAGTCCGTCATTCAGAGTACCTATAGAAAAATATTGGATACGTATATTTTTGTTTTATCAAATCAATATAAATTGACAAATATAAAAGGCACCAAAGATTAGGAGTGGTGGCTGGTGACGTCACTCCCCGCTAAAGTGTAGCGCGCAGTGACGTCACACGAGTTTTCAACGCACTGTGTCGTTTTCATTTTTTGTTTATATGAAAAAAGAAAAAATACGTGTCTAGTATTTTTTGGAAATCTGACTGACGGAGTAATTAGTTTTTATTAGTCAACTACCCTATTCCGTGGACATTGGTGTGGGTTATATATTTATTTACTAAAAGGTTTTCAATAGGGGCGCTCGAACTTTGACAGCGCATAGCGGCCATCTTGGTAATGCGATAGCTGTCAAATGCGGCATGAATACATATTTAGTCGTGAAATTTCACCATGGAACGCTACACGCTTCAACAACGCGTAGAAAATATTAAAATTTATTATCAAAATCAGTGCTCTATTCGTCTAACGTTCCGTGCGTTGCGATGGCGACCGATATCGGACGATGATATAAACAAATTTTTATAACAAATTTTTTGTGGCCTAGGGTAGGTGGTATGGATCTTACAAACATGTGGTTCCAACAGCGACGCCACTTGCCATACAGCACGGGAAACATTAAATTTATTGAAAGAGCCCTCGAACTTCTCTTTCAATAAATTTAATGTTTGTTGTCATCTCGCGTGGTGGCGACATCAACTGGCCCCGACTTGTGACTTAACACCGCTCGATTATTTTCTGTGGGGCTACGTGAAATCTCTAGTGTATGCAGATAAACCACAGTCAATTGCTGCCCTAAAGGCCAACATAACTCGCGTTCTTCGTGAAATTGAGCCCCATTTATGGGAAGACGTCCTTCAAAATTGGTCCACCAGAATACACCATCTACAGCGGAGTCGCGGTGGCCATTTGGCTGAAATTACTCGTATTTTCCACAGATAATGTCATTGAATATTCTTTAAAATGTAATAAAATTGTGGTAATATCACTTAAACAGATTGTTTTATTTCATTTCAATGTTCGAGCGCTCTTAATGTAAAACCCTACATGTCGACTATTAATAATGTAACATATAACGGTTTTTGTCCCAAAAAAAAAAAAAATCTGTTATTAACATAACTTAGATATAACATAGAGATACCGATGTTTTGATTAACCGTCTTTGCATTCATCTAAAACATAAGTGAGGCACTAGTGTGTACTAGCTCATTCCCTCACTAAGGTCCGTATTCCAGAACCTCACTCAAAACTCAAGCATTACTTTTAAACTCCTTTCAAGCCATTTGATTGGTTGAAACTAGTTTTAAGTAATGTTTAAACAGAGACCAATGCTTGAGTTTCCTTCTGTAATACGGACCTAAGACACCAGGTCTGGCAGGAATATGCAAAACAGTTAGAGCTACTCACAGAATATGCAATTTTCAATATGTATTCGAGCGTAGTTGAATTAGATAGTACGGCTCTGCGAACGGAAATACCAATTGCAATTTCAATTGAACTGTCTGACTGAAGTCCGACTTTCAAATGTGTAACGTGTTAATCTATTCTATTATATAAAGCTGAAGAGTTTGTTTGTTTGAACGCGCTAATCTCAGGAACTACTGGTCCGATTTGAAAAATTCTTTTTGCGTTCGATAGCCCATTAATCCAGAAATGCCTATATAGTATCACGCTGCGATCAATAGGAGCGGATCATAACTAACTCCACGCGAACGAAGTCGCTGGCGGCCGCTACTGTTCTAATTAGTAAAAGACTTAAGAGGCACCTATATTGTTAAGCGGAGTCCCTATATTCCTTGTTCTAATTATGATATCTTTCTGACGGTATGTACGAAATATACAGGGTATAATTCAATTAGCTAATGAAACTTTGAAGAAGGTGTTGTCGTCTCATCGCTTTAAAAAACTAAACAGAACTGATTTTTTTTTAGTTTAACCTCCGCTAGCGTACGAAGCCTTACAATATGATAACACAAAATATAAATTAATTTGACTTTTTATGAGTTCATCAACCGAGTAGGTATTGATTATATCTGTGAAGATTTCACAACAAAAAAAATATTTTTAAACTGTCAAGTGCCTACACTTACTGCGGTCGAAGAACTCATGAAAATTATAATTTTTTTTTTTTTATTTATCGTTGTTCTATATAACCTCAACGAAGATATGCTAGCTACATATTTTTACTGTGTGTATTCGACTTTACATAAAGGTGAAATAGTTTTCACATAGTTGGTTGAATAAAGTAATAAAATAGCTGGTCTTTACAATGCTTTTGTTTCAATATTACTCTCTCTCGAATTCTGGTCGTGCGATTATGTAGTCTTCTCACCACGAAAATTTTGTTGAAATGAGCGTAGACTGAACATCACATTCCAAATAATGCAAGGAATTGATACTATTATACAGCTAAGCTCACTTCAGCTAATTTTTCACGATGAGATTCTTACACGATGAGATTTTGTAAAATTCTGAACGTTCCTGAAGTTACAAGAGACCTCAGTCTAATACTGTAAAAGACACTTACTTCTAATTTCCCTACATTTTGACAAGTTATATGAAGATGCGGTATGTTTGTCGCCGAGGTTAGACTGCGACAAGATTTTGAACGCTTTAAATTACTTCAATTGGCCTTCTGTCCGATATCATTTTTTTTCCACGAATAACAATTATCTGTCGATTGTAAAATCAGGTCGTAGTTACAGTTTTAACATCATTTAGAGAATTTATCTGCAATAATTTATATGAATAATACATTTATATTAAATGTGTGCATAATAAAGACAACTCATAAGAACATGTATACCTATAATTAACGTGCGAAGTAGGGGCGAGTCGCTAGCTTTTAATTAAACATTATTCCTTAGGCATAGGCATTATAGCTAACTTAGAGCATACGTCACGTTCTCATAAATGTAGGTGTAATGTATACATACATACTCCTTGATTGAATACATACATATATTGTAGTTATTCTGCACACTCGATATCACGCAGACTAAGGTAGTCTGCAAAAAACTGGTAATAGTTAAGACACGCCACAGGAGGACACCAAACCCTAACGGCTTAAGCCCTTATCTACTCATATTTGGGCGAGAAGTACGCACACAACTGCATGTAATGTTTTTAAGGGAACATAAAGGAAATCAATGACCAATGAGCAAGCCACAAATGATAGGAGTCGACAGTTCCTTGTAGGTGACCGGGTATAAGTCCGTGAATACACATGCCAAACACAGCGCTGGCAGTTTGGAACCATTACAAAAAGATTAGGCCGAGTTCACTACGAGGTTCGCACCGATCGCGGCGATGTCATGAATGAATACTTACATAAATATTGTAGTGTTTCTGTACACTGACACATTGTGTTAATCATATTGCAAAAATGAATTCTATCTGAAAACATCTTTAATTGTAATATAGAAAAGTAGGAATTCATCAGATCTTTCATTCCCAGTTGGATCCCACTTCAAGCAAGAAAGAAATGGTGGTGCGAGTGACGCAAGAGCGTGCCTGTCGCGGAGTGCGCGCGCGCCGCACGGCCGCCGTTGACGTTGCTGACGATGGCAGTGCCTTCGTCTCAGAATGCTTCCACTTCAGGCTGAGGGCTGATGAGCTGCATACCACCAGCGTTACGATACAAGCCTTGCAGCCGCACTCCGTTTATGCCAAAGGTGAATGAGAGAGGATCTTTTTTGTTATTATCTGTGATTTATTTTATGCTTCCCGCATCCACCGGGTTCCTGCGGCCTTCACAACGTCGGCTGCCCACTTTGCGGAGGATTTCTAACACTACGTCGATGTCCGACTCAGTTGAAGCTGAAGTGCTTGGGAGAAGCGATGTTCAGCAGCGGACATGTTTCTGCTAAAATGATGATGACAATTATTTTGTGATTTCGCTTAATTTTTTCATCATCCTCATTTATTTTCAATAAGTATTGGTACAATAGTAGTCCTTCCTAATACATAGTCAGACAGTTTCAAAACATCACAATATACTCAATGCATAAAATATGTACATAATATGTATGTCCTATGACATACCTTAAATGCTGTGTCTAATTCTTTTCATATTTTCAATATATTTCATATTAATTATTGTCAATAAAATTAATTTGTATTGTGTGTGTAATGTGGCAATACCAGGCATAATTATATATCATAGCAACATATATAAGATAGCATAGCAACATATGTAAATATTTAGTCGGCGGTAGTACTGCGGCCCTTCATTTTGTATCGAAATAATTTAGGCTGTAGGTTATCAGTACCTAATTATAATGCAGACGTCAACACGCCAAACGTGTAGTCGTATAATTTCGGCAGATGTGTTACTATGGTTAGTCAATGTTCTTATGTTGTTGCGACGAATACACGACCTCGTGTTAATTGCTTTTTAATATAACAAAAATACCTATTCATAAATTTCAATGGTAACACCGTAAGCGCCTTAGAAAGACACCGAGAGATGCCTTATTTTCTATGACACAAAAACGAAAACACACGAAATGAAAGGGAGATTGGCGGGAATTGCTAAGGAATTGACGTGGATGAATTAGGGCCCTGACTGACCTTCTAAGAGATGTTCTTAAAAAGTGTGAATAGGCCAAATTTATGATAATTTTGAACTTTGGGTTCTAAACGAATTCCTTTCAACATTTTGGACGTACGCAATGGTACTTGACTTTTTTAAGAAACCAGCCAAGTTCGAATCGGATTCGCGCAGGAAATGCTTCGTAAAAGCCTCTATGGCTCTTTAGCTAACGAAGTTTTCTAAGCGGTGGTAGGCCATAACATCGGCCGCCGGCAGAAGTTACCACCCACCAGACAAAGTCTTGCCGCCAAGCGATTCGTCGTGTTCCGGCATGATGTCTGGTGAAGCCGTACGGAGGACGGGTCTGAACAGTTGTGTTGCGATGTGTGCCAGGTACGAGACACCAAATGTTGTTGTGTTGGGAGTTTGGTCGTTGAGGGTCTTCAGATCTAACTCCCTCTGGCGCAGCATCGTTGGTCTTGTTGTTGGGTTTTACATGGCATCACCTCACTCAACTGCCGTCTTCCTTCCTATTCGCTCAGTTTTTCTGAGTGAATAGGCTCTTAATAAACTAGCGCGCTTTACCATCAACGATTGCATCACTGCATACCATCAGGTGGGATTGCAGTCAAGCACTAGTTTATAATAATTTTAAAAAAAAGCAGTTATACTTTTCCTTCAGAATTCATCATATGCACTGCCAACACGATATTTCCTATTTTTCAAGCCCACCTTTTAGCTTTTAGAGATAGGATGGGGGCTATATTAACAAATGCGGAAACGACGAAACTGTGAATGTTCCGAATTGAGATCAAAAAGGCAATCGAGTGTGATCAATAATTCAAGTAACCTTTATATTTATGTATTATCTGTATTACTGATAGTCATGAAATACCGTCACAAGTATTTTGATGTTATTTTTATCTTACATAGATCGTATAAGGCTTACGAAAAATCAATGAAATTATAATAAAGATGAGAATATTTATATAGACTTTATTTATTTACTTTATGACTTTATTTTAGTACATTACACACATATCGTATTCATGGCTGAGACCGCGGAGGACCTAAGTACAATGCTCGAAGACCTCAGTAGAGCCTCCGAGCGATTCGGTCTTAAAATGAACATGGACAAGACGAAAGTCATGTCTAATGCCCATGTTGTACTGACTCCTATAAAGATTGGTGACTCTGTTGTCGAAGTTGTTGACTGGAAGGTCCAACTTCGAGAAAGACGTCAATCGTCGAATCTAACTCGGCTGGGCTGCTTTCGGGAAGCTACGTAGAATCTTCTCGTCCATTATGGAATTGAGACGTGGTCGCTAACACTGGGCCTTATAAGAAGGCTCAAGATCACTCAAAGGGCAATGGGCTATGCTTGGGGTTTCACTGCGTGATCGAATCAGGAATGAGGAAATTCTCAAAAGAATAAAAATAACCGACATAGCCCGAATAATTCCAACACTAAAGTGGCAGTGAGCCAGGCACATTGCCTGTAGGACCGATGCCCAATGGGGCCGACGAGTTTTCGGGTGGCGACCACGCACCGGAAGACGCAGCGTGGGCAGGCCCCCGACAAAGAGAACTGACGACCTAGTGAACTATCGCGGGAAACCGCTAGCTGCGGGAGGCGCACGACAGGTCGTCCTGGAGATCCGTGGCAGAGGCCTATGTCCAGCAATGGACGTCTTTCGTCTGAAATGATGATGATGAAAGAGTACCATGTCATGATACTCACCTGTTAAAGCTACGTTAGTTATTAAGACTTGCAGCATCTAGTTAAACAAAATGAAAGATGTGAAACAAAGAAACGAAACGCAATTATCAAAATATTTTATTTCACATAAACCAACATAGGCACAAAGGAAAAATAAATTATTAAATGATTGATTGTCTGTAAATAGGTTTGTACAAACGTTTTTACAAGTCAATCATATATTTTTTTGTTTTTATGTTCACTAGATGAGTTTGGCGTTTCCTATCTGACTACTGTACTCAAAATCAAAATCAAAAGTCCATTATTATGTGGAGGAAACAGGGAGTAAAGTTCACTCATTCTCCATAGAAAAGGGAGGATCCTTCGATCAGACGGGTGTTATATCTGGCGGACACTTGCCCAACGGTTGAAGTTGGGAAGTTGTATGTATACAGTATGTTAAAAAGACCCCTGTCCGACCCATAAGGATAATAAAGGTTAGGTAAACACATGACCAAATATAATATAAAATTTTACGTAATCATCATAGTACTAATACAAATGAATTTTGAAATAATCTTTTTTTCTCGCGAATTAATTCCAACTTCCCCGAAATTTGGTAATTTTAAAAAAAGTGAAACACCGGTATTATTATGTGCGAATAGCGATGCGACCATGTGCCGCGTGCCCTGCCGCCCGCCGCCCGCGGAAGGGTGCTCAATGCACATTTATTAAGTTACCTCTTTTTGCGAAATAATCTTTAAATTTTTTAGGGGGATTTTTTTTTAAGTTTAGCCCGGTTTTGTATCCATTAGTAGAATCAGTTATCGATACCTAACAACACCTTCACGGGTCGGGCAGGGTTTTCTTAACATACTGTATACAGCATGATGCATGTTTTATTTGTGGCGTTTGTAGGTACCGCTACAATTCAAATTAGGGTGAGAAACAACACTTATTGAACGTCAATATTATCTAAGATAGTAACCCAAAACGTCCGCCTTTCGCCACTTCCTAGTGCTTTCGCTGAGAAGAAGCAGTGGAACAAACTCCCCAGCAGCACAGTTGTACGTTTATTAATGACTTTATACAATATAGTCTAATAATCTAACAATAACTCTCTCTTTTTACAGACCGACTGCTCGGCAAGTTCGTGTTAGGATCATACATGTTTGCAAGGGGACGCGCTTTACAACACTGGAACTCATCCCTCGCCGCGCCCATGGAACAAGTCAAACAATGGCACCCGCTGACCAATTAATGACAACTCGGCCAAACTGCGAACACCCGACGACCACCGACCCCACCTTACTGGGAGTGTATCTTAATTCAAACGTATTATATCCTATAGGAACGTATTTATCAAGAACTCGTTCCTGACAACTGATTTATTCGTAAATTCGTTTTTATTCCCACAACGTACGAACCGTACCTAGTTGTGTATACATTTAGGTTAGTTATAATATAAGACAATTATAAAAATATTGTATTTGAATTGAATATCATGAAAGTAATTTCGAAATATTATCTAAAATGAATTTAATCATATTTTTGTAACTCCAATTTACACTAAATTCCAAAATATTATATTGGATAATCCTTTTTTCTTGTCACGCCGAGTTACATAGTTTATTTGCAACAATAGTAATATTTAAGGAATTCAAATTATAAAATTGCCTCTTTTAATCAATTATAATGTCTTTATAAATTTTCCGAAATTCGTGTGTCAGATACTTTCACTTTATCTAGATACTAACTGAAAAAATTTATTGCTCTGAATAGATAATAATTTTATTAAATAAGTGTATTACATATTCAACATATTTCAATATAAGCTACACCTTATACCTATTATCAATATACTTATTTATAAATGTTTAATAATATAAAATATTGCCAATATACACGTATTGTAGTAGGATATAATTTCAACAGATGTGCAAAATGAATGAAATAAAATGATGTAACGCCAAATTGGCGAAAACTGGTCGTTTTTCATTTCTTATACTTACCCATTTTATTTACCAGATACAACATAAATGCAGACATAAGGCCACGCATTTTTTTCATGATATTCAGTAACTATGAAAAGGTTCTTACTACGAACCTTGTATACTCCCAACTATCACAAAAATATTCTAAAAACATTGTTGTACACAATTTTTTTATATATATAAATTATAAACTAGTGCATGACCGCAATCCCGCCTCATAGTAAGCAGTGATGCAATCGTTGATGGAAAAGCACGCTAGTAAATTAAGAGCACTCTAGCCTTTTTTTTTTCTTTAATTGGGACAAAACCCGCCACACTTTTCCCACCCACTGCAACTCCTGAAAGCCAGAATCAATAGTGGAGACCGCCAGAAAAACTCCGAGCAATGAAGCTCGACGAGTCCCGGAGAAACGATTCAACTGTCTTGGGTCCCGCAACGAAATTAATCAGAAGAGAATAGCGGAAGAGTAAGAAAAAAGATATTTTTTCCACTTTCCTCCATAACAAGCAGGAGATAGAACAGAACTAGACCAATCGGCACAAAGGGACATTATTGCAACTGGGAGAAGCCAAGATTGCCAAACACCACGGAATAAATTTTTGATTAAGTTATTGGATCCTAAGTAGGTATTAGCTGTTACAATTGATTCCAATAATAGGTATGGCAAAAGCGCCTGAATGCACGGAAATTGGTTCTCGTTTCTACAAGGTCTGTATAATAAACGACTCCGGATGTAACTTGTACACTATCCAACATGATATTGCGTTCATTCTGCCGAAGAACACACTCCCACAAGATGTGATGTGCGGACTGTTCAAATTCACAGTTCAATGTAGAACACTGACACAAAGGGGAAGGAACAAGTTTAAAAGAATACAGTTTACTTTTAAAGTTGCCATGACCTGTGAGAAATTGGGCAACGCAGTGGTCAACCTCCAGCCACGTCTTAGCCAGCCGATCGCTAACGGATGGAAAGAAT
Source organism: Sesamia inferens (assembly GCA_037179545.1). NCBI lineage: Eukaryota > Metazoa > Arthropoda > Insecta > Lepidoptera > Noctuidae > Sesamia > Sesamia inferens. The sequence continues at coordinate 15,230,444 of CM073938.1, read as the reverse complement.
AGATGGAGGTGCCGGCCCCTGATGGAATTATCCCACCTACTTTGCCATTCGGATAAGAGGTCCTCCCAGACTTCAGTCTGAGGTTTAAATAATCTAGAGATTTTATTAAAGTCGCGGTGTGTAACAAAATTAGTGTCCATGGCCTCCCCCCTCGCGGAGTAGTACATTGAAGTACGTCGCTATACCTCAAGGTCGACTGGAAGTACACCTGCCAGTACCGGTAAGGCTTCAGTACTGACCGTTCTATACGCCTTGCATAAAAATATCAATGCCAAACGTTGGCTTTGAAACAGTTTACGTCGTGCCGCCCCTATGCTAGCCCTATCGGCCCAAACAGGTGCACCGTGTTGACTGCACTGCTAAGGAGTGTCTTCAAGGCTAGCCTTGAAGACACTCAAATTGTAGTCCGACAGAAACACCGCCGCTGACAAATTGTTCCAGTCCCTCGATGTATGTGGTATAAAAGAGGAGCCGAAACGCTTTGTCCAGATCGTATGGTGTTAACAACGTAAAGGTGGAAACTGGCCGTACAACGAGTTGTCCGATAGTGGAACGGAGATTAGCTTTGCCCCATTCGGAGACTGCCTCTAGTGCAACATTCGTACGCTCTACCATAGCCTTTCTTTTTTTTTTTTTGTTGGGATGGTAAATCATCAAATGACTTCTCCCGCTCTGGGCGGAGCGGAAGTTTGTGTCAGACTTTTACTGACTAAAACCCACCCGTGTTTCTTCACTTGCCTGTGCTACGGCCAGGGCCGGGGTTTCTTGTTTAACCAACCCGCAACTCTGACCCAGGAGGCATCGGTCTTCGTGGACCCCGTCACGATGTGCTGACATCTCTTTGAGGCGCGCGTGAAACACAGCGCGCCGTCGACTTGGGCCTGACCCTTACCGGGCGGCGGGCTCTCTACCATAGCCTCTCTTTCGAACCGGATTGATTCCTTACCAGCCCAAGTACTTATCCGGCAGGTATCTCTCCACAACCGTGCTATCATCTGCATACCCATAGATTTAAGTATTACAACACATACTAAATGATGGAATATATAAAAATGTTTGTATGACTGTTGAGATGAAGAAGTAGGTATGTTCTTACTGTTGTCATGTAATGTACAGTAATATATTCATATCCATATTTACTACACGCTAGGTAAAGTTATGAGCGCTAACAGCACTCGTCATAACATAACTCTTCCATTTTCATCATATTGCAGCAGGTAAGTAGTACTTACAATTTAACCTTCAGTACCAACCTCCCAGTGGAGCTAAAGTGTTCTGACTGCAATAAACTGTAACAATTTCTGATGCACAGGGACCATCGTAAAAACACGAACTTTTACGATCATAAAACCGCGGATCCGACACTCATATTTCAAAGCCGTAAGTTTTAGAAACTATAGGTAAACTTAAACCAATATTAGAATATTTTACAACCCGTGCGCGTTAACTAGATATACTTATGTGACGACATTCATATTGTTACGGGTTAGGGGTACTAAAATGCCGGTTAAGGATTAGGAAGTTTATTGCAACGAAGGTACAGTCGATTGTAGGCAATGACAAGTAGAATGTTGCTGACGTTGCACCGAAGTCTTCACTTACGTCCACGAAGTCCGTATTGTAAGCACACAATAACACTACAGATGTTACTTCACTTAGTCCTCAAAGGTCTCGTTACAGTTGTCGCCGTAGGTATTCTCAAAGATCGCTTCTTAACTGTCGCTGTTTTCGTATCGCTAGTCGAATGCATACTGACTCTGCGCTGGCGTCACGGCGCTATATATAGGCCACCTGATCGAAACATTCCAGAATCATCTAGACGTAATAATAATAGCGCATAATTTCGAGTACATTCAGTAGGTATAGGTACTTACGGTAATTCCCGGAAACGGGTTTCTAGAAATTTCGATGTTAACGTGCTTTCCGAGGCACGATCAGACCAGTGCAAATATTCATATTCATGAATACAAATATTTGCACTGCGCAGGGATCGTAACCACGCCTCCTAGCGTAGCGGCCGCATTCGCTACCGCTACGCCACGGAGGCTGACGTGCTGTTCTGTGTAGTATGGGAGAAAAATTCCAGCGAGGTGCCTATAGCTAATTTGCGAAGATTATATATATCTGAAACCACGCATCCATGTTGAGCAGGTGCTGAGCAATATTCGTGCCTTCAATTTATCAATATATGTATGAGATGAACCTGGTGCTATTACCTAGAAAGGTCTGTGATATCGATTGTCTTTCTTATTTTTGATGACTGTTTCTTATAGAAGTTGGGTAAGTGTTAAAAGACATCACGACCAGGTGATTAAGGCGCTGGTCACACAGAAAAGACGTAAGACGCAGACGGGGTGCGGACATTTGTCCCTATCGCGTCCCTTTCATAAAAAAATTATAGACGCGTCGCGACACAAAACTCAAACTATTCCGTGTGTCCACCACCTAACACAAAACTATTAAGTAGGTACGCAAGCAATAAGGTTTATTATTAGAATATTTTTGCTATCATTACAGCTAAAAATCTATAAATCAATCAACAGTTCAGAAAGAACGTTGATCGTTAATACAGTTTTTAATAACTGTGACATGTGGATACATTTTCTATTTTCTCACGAAACCCTTTCTTTTATGAGTAGTAGTAATTTTTTGTGTTTTACGATTGAACATAAAATTATGACAGCATTTTTTTTTTATTTATGGATTATTTTATGCCTGTTGGGATTATAAAAAGAAAATACTGTTATGCATACTTACCTATCGGCGTTATAGAAGCTAAGGCGATGTGTGCATATGATATATAGGTATAGTTGTGTTGGCCTTTCGCGACGTGAGTGTAGAACGCGCTTACCTAATGCATTACTCACTTTTTCTTTTTGTATTTTTTTTAAAAACTAATTCAAAAAAGAAAAAGTAAACCAAAGAAAGAGTTTTATTCAATTCTATTCTTTGTTGCATTCGTCTTTGTGTTAATATCAATTGTGAATTTGAATAATAACAGCGTTTCCTTTGTAGCACGCGTATGCGATGCGTAGTGCCTACAGTTATATCCATCATGCATATAACTGTAGGCAATACGCATCCATACAAACTCAGCATAACATCCCTATGTATTACGCTAAGCGTAAACTACAAGCTAAAGCACACTTTTTAAAAAACATGAAATTTCATGTTCTGTGTGATGATACGGCAATCGTTTTCTCGGGAGAAACTTGGGACAGCGTCGGTCGCCTCGCCGAACGTGGTCTGGCTACGGTAGCTACCTGGCTCGATCGCAACCTCTTAACCTTGAATATTTCAAAGACAAACTATATTTGTTTCTCCATTGACAGCCGTACCCAACCATCACTAGATCTCCAGATTAAAATCCATACCTGCTCCGACCCCACTAACACCGGCTGCTCTTGTTTAAAAATCGACAAAGTAAATAGTACTAAATACCTAGGAGTTATGCTTGATCAGAGATTATCATGGCACTTGCACTTAGAACTAATAATGAACAGAGTTCGGAAATTAATCTGGACATTCAAATCTCTTCGACACATAACCACTAAGGATCTTATTAAACAAATCTATGTCTCTCTGGGACAATCCATATTGATGTACTGTTAACCAATTTGGGGTGGAGCCACAATAACAAATTTTTAGAGCTAGAGAGGGTACAGAGGGCTTTATTAAAAGTTATGTCCTTTAGACCACTTAGATTCCCCACTGAAAGCTTATACATAACTTCGCGCCTTTTGTCGCTAAGGAAACTATATATACTGCAGATAATATTGAAAAGACATAAATCCCTCCCGTTTGACACTTCTAGAACACGATCCAGAAGAATAGATAACGTTGGTCCAGAAAGTTCTGTCAAAACGACATTTGCTGCAAGGCAATACACTAAACAGTCTTGTCAAATGTAACATCTACTCTAAGACATACAGCAAACAAATTCTGACAGAATGGCTGACAAGTAAAAGTTACGAAGAAATCGAGACTGTTCTACACACACCCACGTAAACTGAAAACCAAACCATTAAACAAATAATACAAACACTCACGCACACTCGCATTTTTACTTCACACACAGACAAACAAACAAAGACACACACACACACACACACTCACACATGCACGCACGTAAGCACTCTATCTCTAATAAATATTATATAGTATTATTATAATATATGGAATCACTTAACACAAGCAAACAATTTGCTTAAAAGGTGACTCCAAACATAACGTTGATATTATTTACATATGTGTTGAAATAAACATTTTTATGTATATTTTTTTTTTTATTATGTTCAACTTAAAGGCTCTGTTGTCGTTACAGCTGAAGCAACTTTTGCATAAGTTTGAACGAAATGTATAAATCCAACATAGTCTACAGGATTCTGTTCAATTGTTTAGTTGATACGGTCCCAGCTTTGGTAATCCTCTTGGTGAACAACGCTTCTCGCTATACATAATACCATAAATAAGGATTCAAATGAAACATAAATTTTCATTAATGTCATTTTTACGCATCTGGTGTCTCGCGCAAAACGTCCGGGTCACATCCCGGACGTTTAGGTGTTTATTATGCAAATTGGCTAAAAATAGAAAACAAGAGCAAACAATCAAATAATTGCATTTGATATTATTATTCCTTATACGTCTTATTTGTGCAGTACAAACAACTTTACTCAAATCATTTTTTTTCCTCAATTTTCTTAATACGCTATTTAAATGATTTAATTCCCCCATTCCCGTTCCACCATCGGACGACCCGTCGTACGGCAAGTTTCCACCCTTATATTGTTAACGCCACTACGATCCGGACGAAGCGTTTCGCCTCCTCCTTTATACCGCGTACATCGAGGGACTGGAATAGTTTGCCAGCGGCGGTGTTTCCGTCGGACTACAATTTCAGTGTCTTCAAGGCTACAGTGAATAGGCTCTTAATAAACTAGCGCTTTACCATCAACGACTGCGTCACTGCTTACGATTTTTTTTTATTATTTATTTTTTTTTTTTGTTGGGATGGGAAATCATCAAATGACTTCTCCCGCTCTGGGCGGAGCTGAAGGGTATGTCAGACTTTTACTGACTAAAACCCACCCGTGTTTCTTCACTGGCCTGTGCGACGGCCAGGGCGCGGTTTCTTGTTTAACCAACCCGCAACCCTGACCCAGAAGGTATCGGTCTTCGTTGACCCCGTCACGATGTGCTGACATCTCTTTGAGGCGCGCGTGAAACGCGACGCGCCGTCGACTTTTGCCTGGTCCTTACCGGGCGGCGAGCTGCCCACTGCTCACCGCCCGCAGGCCCGCGCCTCCTTTGGCTGGAAGTTAGGTGTCGTCTCCCGACCAGGGCGTCTACTGCGGCGGCTAGTGGCGTGAGGGCGCTGGGATTCCCGTTGCCTCACTCGCTCCGCCTCCTCCTTTGCCAGCATCACTGCTTCGCAAAAGGAGGTGACGGCCTGCCATGCACTCTCGCTCCGGACCATGGCCTGGACCAGGGTCGAACGAGAGAGATCGCCGCCGATCGCCGCTACGAGGACACGACGGTGCTCTACCCAAGCCGGGCAGACCTCCACCGTATGCTCCACCGTGTCCTCAGGGCGATCCACACAATAGTGACACCCTGGCATTTCCTCCCGCCTAATACGGAACAGGAACCTCCCGAAACAACCATGTCCGGTAAGGACCTGCGTTAGGCGGAAAGTGAGGGCGCCGCCGCACCGTGGCGCCTCTCTAGCCACTCCTCAAAGAGGGGACTTACCGCCGCTATTGTGGCGTGCCCAGCACTGGGTTGCGACAATCGCAGTCTCCATGTCGCCATGAGATCCCGCCGGAGCTCTGTCCGCTGTACCGCGATTTCTCGCGGCAACGCAGTTATGCCCGGAATTTTGCCTCCTCTCGCCACTCCCACATGTGGGCGAGGGCTTTGGCCTCCAGATATCATGGCGGCAATCCAGCAAGGAGGCTCGCCGCCTCAGCGGAGACCGTGCGGTATCCCCGGATCAGCCGAACGGCCATGACCCTCTGGGACGCGGTCAGGCATCGGGCTGGTCGCTTCTTTAGCGACCGCGCCCACACCGGTACCCCGTAAAGGGCCATGGACCGCACGGCCCCCGCGTAGAGCTTCCGGCAGGAGGCGTTTGGTCCCCCTAGATTGGGGAGGAGCCGCCTCAGGGCAGCCCAGGCCCGTTCCAGTCTGGATTCCAAACGTCAGAAGTTCCACCGGCTGTCGAGGACGAGTCCCAGGTACTTCATCGTCGACCCGACGCCGATGTGAACCCCTCCTACTGTTATGTGGGAACCCGACGGTGGCGCATTCCGAGGACCATGAAAACACATGACCTCGGACTTCTGCAGGGCCACCTCGAGTCCCAATTGCCGGATCCTATTGACGATTGTCGCAACCCCGAGGGTCGCTGCGTCAGCCGCCGCCTGGTGTGACCTCCCTTGTGCCAGAACCAGTGTGTCGTCAGCGTAACAAACTACGCTGACGCCGATAGGGAGGTCGGCGCGCAGCACCCAGTCGTACCCAATGTTCCACAGATGCGGTCCCTAGACCGATCCCTGTGGAACACCGCACGACATCTCTCGTCGGTTCCACACTCCTTGGTGACCGGGGTAGATTACGGCCCTGTCCGTCAGATAGGCTGGTACCGGAATGCCTCCCTGATGCAACTCCAGGCTAGGGTGTTGAAAGCGTTGGCGATGTCAAGAGACACCTCCAGGACTACCCCACCCCGGGCCACAGCATCCCCTGTCGTAAGGGCTCGCACGCGCATGATAGCGTCCACCGTAGAGCGCCCCCTGCGGAAGCCAAACTGGCTCTCCGCCAAATCCGGGCCCGCTCGCCTGAGTTGCCCGACGAGACGGTCTGCAATGACTCTTTCGAAGAGCTTGCACTGTTTACCATCAGGCGGGATTGCGGTCAAGCGCTAGTTTATAATTTAATAAAAAAAAATTAAAAAATCAGTATTTGTTGTTTTTGTTTTGAAGTCGGTAAAACTATGCTATCTACTTATTGTAAACTAGCTTTCGACTTATTGCTTATTGTACACTAGAGTTCGGTTATATCGCGCTTTTTAGATTTCCCTCGGGAATAGCAATTTATTCCGGGATAAAAAGTACCCTATTATTTAATCGGAACTTCTAACTTTATGTCTGCAAAATTTCAAAGCAATCGGTTCAGTAGTTACGGCGTGAAAGCGGAACAAACAAACAAACAAACTCACTTTCCGATTTATAATATTAGTAAGGATAAGGATTATTTGGATTTTATAATCAATCTTACACATTTTGACAAGTAAAGCAAACCAGTATTTTCTTCAATAATAATTTCCTAAAAAATACTGGCTTAAAAAGAAGACATACATATTAGGTCCTTACATATGAAATTTGTAATTTGAAAGTTGTGACCTAGTCACTAATGCTTAAATCACAATTCTATTCGGCACCCTAATTGCGTAATACACTTTTACTATTAATTGGAACCATTTTGAAGCACATTGCTCATCTATTGCTCCATAAGTCGTAGCGGTTAAAACACCAGCCTCTCACGTATGAGTGTGCGGCTCCGATTCCAGGTCAGGCAAGTACCAATGTAACTTTTCTAAAGTAATATGTACTTTCTAAGTGTATCTTGGACGCCAATGACTGATTAAAATTTGAAGGCAAGCATCTTGTGGAAACCTGGACTTTGAGTCTGTAATTGCCAACTCGCATTAAGCAAGCGTGGTGATTAAGCTCAATTCTTCTCTGTATGAGAGGAGACCTGTGCCCAGCAGTGAGACGATAAAAAGGTTGATGATTTGTTCGAAATAGGTGTCTGCTCAACAATGTTAATGATACAGTGAATATTGTTGATTATTTCTGACTCCTGTAACATAGGTATCACCTAGCACGGGAGTCAGGGCATCAAATTAAGTTTAATTCCTTTTTATGTCAATAAAACTTTATTATTATTATTATTTGTTGAACTGTCAAAATAAATGACATTGCTACACTACTACTAGTGCTTTACACATTTAACCAGCCGATATCGATTCCGATTATTTATTTAGATTATTCATACCTAGGTACATATGTACATATGAACACGTGCGTGTATTACTTTTATTTAAAAAGTTTCAATGCATCAACCATTAATAAAATTAATAAAAACTTCATGCCAGTATACATTTATCTACACATGCAAGTCTAGAATAAAGTTTCTTTCCGGACAATGGTAATAATAGCTTAGATTTATCTAACAATTAACACTCCTACGTGAGAACTAACACACGGCTATACTAACAATTACCTATGGTATATTTTACGTTTTTTCTACGTCATGTTTCAGTGTAAATGTTTAAAAAAAGAACGTGGGAGTAGGTCAGACGTCACGTTATAATATCATAGGCATTTATTTAAGTGGATAAATATATACAATGTTTTTTTTTATATGTGAAACCCGAAACGCGTGTCCAGTTTTTTTTAATATTTTTATGTAAAATATTTATGTACAAAATTTAAAAAAGCTGTCATGTAAAATCACAATGTTATGAGCTTGTTATGTTACTTGATTGTCCCTACAAAAATATGGACAATGCGCCGCTTTAACGCCCGCGCCTGCAGCTGCGCGTGCGCGTGTCCTAGAGGCGTTGTCTTGCGTTTATTGATAATAAAGGAGATATTTCAGAAATGTATGAAGCCTGGGCCAGCATATTGTACACTTACTGCTAGGTATAGTGACGCTATAGTTAACTGTTTTTTATGTTAATTTCCTATATTATGGCTTAGTTTTTATACACATTCAATTTAATTCGGCCAAGGAGTGTAACACAACTACTAATAAATATGGTGGTCAGCAATAAGCGAAATAAGATTTTGACAGTGACATTTTATTTACGTGTCATGTATCTAAGGCAATCGTATCTATATTATCTACCATATGACTGCGAAAAAAACAAAACATGAATTTCGAATATACGGCCCATTAAATAAACACAATCAACTCAAATCAACACTTGACACGAACACAACGGGAAAATAGAACTGTCAAAGTCGCCAATCAAATGTCATAACCACTGTCATGGCTACCTTAGTAAAGGGTTATCTCACTAAAAAACGTTTCAAATAATTGATTATACAATATGTAACAAAAACCCTGTTGTTCTTTTAACCTAAGTTTTAAGAATCGGCATACGAACGTCATAAAGCAGGTAATTTATAAAAAATGTTTAACAAAAATAATTAAAATAAATGTTTACTTATTAATATTTATAATCTGTAACTGATTTCTTAGCTCTGCAATTCTGCATGAAGAAACTAGACACAAGTAGAACGTTCCAGCCAATTTATTTAACTTAATAAATCAGATATTCTAAAAAAAAAATCGTATTTGTCGGTTTTAATAGGTATTTGATTGTGACCCCTCGACTAGACAATGATTACTGTTTTCTAATTATGACTTCATTAATGATGTACTAGTAGGTAAAATTATATGTCCCTGAAAGGAACAACAGGGTTTTTGTTATATAGTGTATATACTTGTATTTTTATTAAAATTAATTTAGTAGTATTTTTATGAAAATCTTCTATTTTTTCCTTTTTATCTATATAGCGTACATAGTGGTGACCCAAAATGAAACATCTCCTTTCTGTTTGTATTGTTATTAACTAGTGATAACATTTTCTATCACACTTGCAGGTTTTAGAGTGTGGTATCGGTCAAATTTAGGCAGGCATTCTTATGTACTTTATTCGTAAGATACAAGGCTATCCTAGTTTAGGGGACATAGATAAACCTATTATACCTATCGTAATTCAGTATTAATGTACACAAAAATTTAAAAATGTGTTTTTTCCTAAATATTAAATATTTTGATTTCTTTATACAAATAAGCCTTAAGTCATCATGAGATGATGACATCTCAGCGTTAATCCCAGTCGCATCCGTAGCTTTTCAGCTTTGAAGTCTGGGGTCCGCTTTACCGGTCTGACTGCTGATTTTGGCTAAACTTTGATATTTTCCGTGAAGCGACTGCCGTCTGACCTCCACAACCCGAAGGCGATATCTAAGCATTGCAGTTAAACTAATTGTTAGACTTTTGAGGTCTCCAACAACTCGTAACGACTGCCACTAGATGTTCGTATGGCAACCGGGATCAACGGTTTAACGTGCTTTCCGAGGCACGACTCAAACTATATTCAGGTTTTATATTATATAATATCTAATATTCCATTTCATCATCATCATCATCATCAACATTTCCATGCCAGGCACAGGTCTCCCCTCATACACAGAAAGGATTGAGCGTAATCACCGCGCTTGCTCAATGCGGGTTGGCGATTTCAGACTTAAAGTCCAGGTTTCCTCAAGATGTTTTCCTTCACCTTCAGTCATTGGTGTCCAAGATATACTTAGAAAGTACATAAAACTTTGGAAAAGTTACATACATAGTACCTGACCTGGAATCAAACCCGCGCACTCATACTTGAGAGGCTGATGTTTTAACCACTGGGCCACCACGACTTAGAGGCTGGTAAATATTTTATTTATTTCTGTAGAATAGAAATTCATGCTCGGCAATTCATATTGCCTCGTATTTTATTTATACCGCGTACATCCAAGGACTGGAATAATTTGCCTACGGCAGTCTTCCCGTCTGGTGTCTTCAAGGCTACATTCAAAAGGCTCTTAATTAAATAAATAATAAATAAATAAATAAATATGGACAAATCACACAGATTGAGCTAGCCCCAAAGTAACTTCGAGACTTGTGTTACGGGATACTAACTCAACGATACTATATTTTATAATAGATACATATATAGATATATAGATAAACATCCAAGACCGAGGCCAATCAGGAAAAGACCGTTTTGCATCATGACCTGGCCGGGGATCGAACCCGGGGCCTCCACGTCGCAGGCAGGCGTGTTGACCGCTGCGCCACGGAGACCGACTAAATTAACTAGCCCGTTTTACCATCAACAATTACATTACTGCTTACATCAGACGGGATAGCGCTCATGCAGTACTTTATAATGTTAAAAAAAAAAATGATCCTGTTAAAATGTACTAACCTTTCAAGTAAAAACAGTATCCTAACCTAACCAAAACATGGCGACAATGACATAGCTGACTGCCTGGTAATGTACCCAAGAGACTGGTGGCCTTTCCACGTTTTATAGCAAAGCTTAGCATCTGGCCAAGGTAAAATCTAACCCCTGGGTCACGGGATGTGTATACCACTTACATATTCTGTCTATATAAGTATATTATATATACATAGAACACGCCATACAGTTACTAAGAAACACACCAGAAAAAAAAAAGAAAAAAATGTGCATTATAACTCCTTTTGACTAATATGTAGATAAATAAAATGTCGCAAAGTAACATTTCAAGTTATTGCTATAGGTATATAAAATGTCACCGCAAACTTCGCTACCTTAGACCAAAGATAATGTTTTAAAATCACGAGACTCGACGACATGCGATGTGAAACCTAGCTCTTCGTCTAGAAAATAAAATACATTTTTATATAGAGATTCAATCTTGACATTTACGTTAGAATTTATAGTCTCTCAGACCGAATATTTATGTTTTCTTTAGAAAAGTTACGTATAAACAAAAATACTAGATTATTTTTGTTTTTATTTAAATTTTCTAAGGAGTAGGAGCTAGATACTTTAAGCATTAGCAGACCTTCTCAAGGAATTGGACTTATTTTATTAGACATTTATCAAACATCTTCCATCATCAACTTTCAAAATTGCAAATGTTTACTATAAGTAAGTAAGTAGTAAGTTTACTATTGTCTCGCAGAACTACATAGAAGAAAATTAATAATGATTTATTGTTCGCTTGGTGCATCAACATTGAAATTTAACACATACACATAATTTACAAGCTCTGGGTTAACACAAAGGGCGCTTTTAAGAGTGAACTCTGTGGCGCTCTCTCTATATAAAGGTATTCTGCTGTTTTCTTTGTGGATAATGCTTATATACAATTTTGCACCGTAATTATACGTGCCCCTGTCATTTGATTTTTTCCGAAAATTAATTAATAAAAGAAATACGAACTCGTGATAAATAACCCATTTTTACCGTGATGTGCAAATGACTATTAGGCAAACGTGATAAGTTTTTGACAAAAAAGAAAATAATAGAAGCATTGGTATACTTTTCCTCTAAATTTTGATATAAAAATAATTGAGATCTGTCGTGTTTTGAAAAAGAAAACAGCGCAATACCAAACGTCTTTTGGTCAACGTTTTTGTTGGTAAAATCAGCCTGAGCTGCAACTGTCCTTTTCGCACTTTACCGGGAGAGGTTGGAAGCAGCGCGACGGCAATAGTTTCTTCAAATATCTATTTACCAAATTTCTCGGCATTAGAGTCCCCTCTTAATACCGGTAGTAGTATCACTCCATGAGATATTTTCCGAAATCCCCGTGGGCGAAACCGCGGACAAAAGCTAGTAGACAATAAATTATTTAGACTACTGAGTCAATATAGTAACGATATTATATTGATCAGATAATCCAGACACTTAGATACTTTAAAATGAATTACATATTAAAGCAAACTTTATTATCTCACTGATCAAACTTTATTGACTTACAAGGAAATCTAGATAACACTAGATACACTATAGACTACCTACAGTATTTCTCCCTCCTTCCCCTTAGTATTCCATCCAAAGGTGTGTCTGTGAAAGATCCCTCTTAGCGATAAGACCGCTCATTGTGTAATTTTTTGTAAAATCTTTATATTTATGTTCTGTAATCTATATGGTGTACATAATAAAGAGTATTCTATTCTATCTACACTAATATATACTACTAATATATAAAGCTAAAGAGTTTGTTTGTTTGAACGCGTTAATATCTGGAATTACTGGTCCGATTTGAAAAATTATGCGTTGTAGGTATAGCCCATTAATACAGGAAGGTTTTAGCTTATATAACATCACGCTGCGACTAATAGGTGCGGAGCATAATCAACTCCACGCGAACGAAATCGCTGGCGGCCGCTAGTTCTAGATAAATGTAAATATACCTAACTATTTGTTAGACTGCATGCTGAAGATCCTTATTTGTATTTTTTTTTTCTTTTATATTTTCCGCTTGTATGGTAGTTTAGTAAGCTTGCGGGCATGACTCCTGGGGCGACAGTTTAGCGGGGCAATACGCAGTGGTGACGACGGTCGGTCTTATCGATGATAACGGCCATTGTGTCACCTTTTATAAAATTCCTATATTTATGTATGAAGTTATATGGTGTATACATAATGAAACGATAACCTATTCTGTGGCTCGCCCATGGTTTAACGCCGACTGTGTTCAAGCTGAACAGCGTAAGCACACGGCATTCCTCGCCTGGGTTGACGCTCGTGACCGCAGAGCTCTGGATCTAAGCTCAAAGAAGAGAGCCTTTAACCGTGCTGCCAAGTCCTACAAAAAGGCGCTTAAGAAGGCTCGCTTCGACCGCATTACTAACATTGGTAACAAGCTCTCTGCGCGCCCTTCCGGTAGCAGATCTTTCTGGTCCCTAGCCAAATCGGTCGAGGCGAACTTCTGTCGGCCCACGCTGCCTCCGCTGGTTAGGCCTGATGGAGCACTGGCCCATATGGCGAGAGAGAAAGCAGGTCTCTTTGCATCTCTCTTTGCCCATAGTTCGCGTCTTGACACTGGCAATGCTACTCCACCTAATTTACCTCATTGCGGTACTTCAATGCCGGAGGTTCGCATTAGAAACAAGGAGGTTCTGAGAGTATTGTGTCGTCTGGACGTGAATAAGGCTAGTGGTCCAGATGGTATACCAGCGATTGTTCTTAAGGCTTGTGCGCCTGAGTTGTCTCCTGTATTGACGCGCCTGTATCGCCTCTCATTTAGGACTGGTATAGTGCCCAAGTCCTGGAAGCTTGCCAACGTGCAGCCCGTGCCCAAAAAGGGTAGTCGTGCCGATCCTACCAACTATCGGCCGATTTCAATAACCTCCATACTCTGCAAGATTATGGAGCGTGTATTGAACTCGCGCCTCTTGGCATACCTGGAAGGTAACGATCTCCTCAGTGACCAACAGTACGGTTTTCGACGCAATCGGTCAACTGGGGACCTACTAGTGTATGCCACTCACTTGTGGGGCGAGGCCCTCGAGAAAAATGGGGAAGCGATTGCCGTCTCCCTTGATATCTCGAAGGCCTTCGACCGGGTATGGCACGCTGGCCTTTTGAGTAAGCTTCCAGCGTACGGCATTTCCGCTGGCCTGACTGGCTGGGTAAAAGACTTCCTGACTGAACGGTCCCTCCGAGTTGTTGTCGACGGATGTTCATCTGAGCCCATGTCGACCAATGCCGGTGTTCCTCAGGGGTCTGTTCTCTCTGCAACTCTGTTCCTGCTGCATATTAACGATCTGCTGATGCCCGGTATCTATGGGTATGCAGATGACAGCACAGTTGTGGAGAGATACCTGCCGGAAGCTCGGGCTAGTAAGGAAACTATCCGGTCCGAAAGAGAGGCCATGGTAGAGCGTGTGAGTGCTGCACTGCAGGCAGTCTCCGAATGGGGCAATGCCAATCTTGTAGCATTCAATGCCGCCAAAACACAGGCGTGTCTTTTCACCGCCAAAAGGAGCCAGTTTACCTTGGCTCCTACTTTTCAGAATGTATCCTTGGAGTGTACCGACCGCCTTCAGCTTTTGGGAGTTGAGATTTCCTCGAGCCTTAACTTTGGGCGGTTCATTGAGTCCAAGGCCGGGGTGGCTGCCAGAAAACTAGGCGTCATCGCGAAAGTCCGGCGGTACTTCACACCAGGGCAGCTTCTAATTTTATACAAAGCACAGGTCCGCTCGTGTGTGGAGTACTGCAGCCACATTTGGGCTGGTGTTGCGAAGTGTCACCTTGCCGCTTTGGATTCGGTGGAGAGGCGTGCGAAGAGGCTGATTGGCGACCCAGACTTAACTCGAAACGGTCTCCAAAGCCTGGAGCACAGGCGTAGAGTAGCCAGCCTTTCGGTCTTCTATAGGATGCATTCTGGTGAGTGTGCAAGGGAATTGCATGACTTAATTCCCCCATCTCCGTTCCATCATCGGACGACCCGTCGTACGGCGAGTTTCCACCCTTACGTTGTTGACACCACTGCGATCCGGACGAAGCGTTTTGCTTCCTCCTTTATACCGCGTACATCGAGGGACTGGAACAATTTGCCGGCGTCGGTGTTTCCGTCAAATTACAATTTGAGTGTCTTCAAGGCTAGAATGAATAGGCTCTTAATAAACTAGCGCGCTTTACCATCAACGATCGCATCACTGCTTACCATCAGGCGGGATTGCGGTCAAGCGCTGGTTTATAATTTATAAAAAAAAAAAAAAAAAATATCTCTAAATCACGAAAAAATTACCACGACAAAAAGGTTTTAATGTCGTTCTAAGTTGAAGTTGTATGTGTTTTAAAGTCTACGATAGACAAAGACAGAAAGAGAGGAAAATATGTACGCATATGCATCTGACTACTTACACAACACAGGAACGCCATATTAAATTCGCGGAATTCAAAAGCGTGTAAACTTCTTTTCCAACCATATATTTTGTATCAAATGAATGGAAAGGTGGAAAAATATGTATTGGTTTACGTTTATTTTCAGACCTCATAGATTTATATTTTCCCTTCTTGTTCTAACACACTATTTATGGTCGGAGTTTTGGCGCGAAAGCTGAATGCCACGCTTATTTTCATTGGACTTTTAAATTATTTATAGTGTCGTTTACTAAATAAAAATGCGTGATTTATGTAATAAAATGTGCATTCAGTGAATAATTCATAAAGAACATTGAAATATTGTAGCATAATAGTGGCCACATCATGACTTTGTCCCAAATCTTCCTCCAAGTCAGTTAACGCGGGAAACGAAAGGAGATGGGTTTAGGTTAGGTTAATTTAGTTAGGAAAAGGATAGTTGATAATTAATTACTGAAGACATGGCAGTATGGTCTCTGACCTTAGCCGGTTCCAAATGGAACAAACAAAACAAAAAAAATATCTATGATCTACGTTTCCTTTTTATTTCTTCTTTGTTCAGTAGAAGAAACTTCCAGCAGACCCGCTGCTGAAAGGAAATTTCTTAAGAAATACGCAGTACCTTTGTACTGAAATTATAAATGTCTTAGCGCTATTTTACTGTGTACATAAATAATAAATAAATTCATTTTATCTTAACAGAAACATTCTTAAGTAGCATCTTCAAATAAATATTAATTCAGTTCGTTTATATTTATAATAATAATGATTTTTATTTCCGAATATCGGATCAAAGAATCCATAGACAATGATAACAGTGAAATATTCTGTTTTTTCGTCGTCACCGCGCCGCTCGCCCACCGAACCTAGCCGCTCTTTTGAGCCCGCAAGCTTAAAATAAGCCCTTTGTTATAAAAACGAAATATATGAGAATTTGGATCCATATAAATAACATCACGTAACCGATTTGTTACGCTGCGCTGTTACCATTCCTATTTATTCCAACTTTTGCTATTTATCTACTTATCCGATATGGATTCAAAACCTCCATTTATCTATTCAAATATCTATTAAAATATATAGCTGCAATAGTGGTTGTTCCTATATATCTGAATGGGTCCCAAGTAATACTCTTTTGTGTTTGCAAAAATATACATAAATAAATAAAATTTTATTTCAAATTTAAACAGAAAATAAATTAATGACAGAAATACTATCTGAAATAAAATATCATTAGAACTCATATCAAACATTCAAAAAATAAAATTAATTTAAAATTAATTACCATTAAAATAAAGTACCTAAGATAAAAGTAAAATACATTAAAATTAAAGTATAATTTTAATTACATATCGGAGAAGAGATTCTTTCTACTACACTCCTTAGAATTTCGTTGCGGCTGCCACGCATTCTTTGGATCACCGATACAGTTTTCTTGCGAATAATGGAATGAAATCCATCAGTATGATAAAGCGCAAACATCCCCGAAAATTGCTAAAATTTCTCAGTCCTTTTTTCCGGAACTTTTTCAAAGAAAAGACTTTGTCATAATTATCGTTATCATCGTTCATTCTTGCCTCCAAGTACGCTTTCAAGGTTTTTGTTATGTAAAGTTTTACTCAATTTCACCACAGATAACTCAAAAATCAGATAATACATAGTATAAGCTAATCGATGCAAAACTATGTAGGTAATGTTAAGAATGAATAGATACTCTGTAGATTGTAGGTAATTTATAAAGTATCCCCGCGACCCAATTATAGATTTACAAAATTTACCTTCTTCTAATACGTTACGATTATCAGATAATTGCCTTACAGTGCAAGATCTAGAGACAAGAATATGTCTAAGACTAAAATCTCGATCTGAGTTATCGACTGACTGACAATGCACACTGCTGAAGGTAAATGACCTGAAGGTAAATGATAAATAGTAAATGGCCAATAAGTATTAAAATTGTTTAGATTCTACGACTCTATAGCAGAGTTCAACAACCACGACAGGAGCAGAAATACCACCATCTTTTCGTTTCGTTTCGTTTTCTCCCTGCAACTGTGTCCTTGCTGCATATTAATGATCGGCTGATGCCCGGTACCTATGGGTATGCAGGCGACAGTTGCACAGATTTGGAGAGATACCTGCCGAGTGTTCGGGCTAGTAAGGAATCAATCTGATCCGATAGAGCGGCTATGGTAGATCGTTTTCGAATGTTGCACTTCAGGCAGTCTCCGAATGGAGCAATGCCAAACTTGTAGCATCCAACGCCAAAACACAAGCGTCTGTTCACCGCCAAAAGAAGCCCGTTCGCCTTGGCTCCGTCGTATGGAGAGTTTTACGAAACGTTTCGCCTCGTCTTTAATACCGCGGACATCGAGGGACTGGAACAATTTGCCAGCGGCAGTGTTTCCTTCTGACTACAATTTAAATGTCTTCAAGGCTAGACTGAATATTCTCTTAATAAACTAACGCGCTTTACCATCAACGATTGCTGCTTATCATCAGGCGCGATTGCGGCCAATATTAGTTTATAATTAAACTTATTAAAAAAAAAAAATAGAAACCGACTTAAAAAAACCCTTAAAAGGAAAAAATAATTTTACTTTTGTCATGGCTCTGGAAGTCAGTGGTGAGCTAAACAACAGAAACCTTGAGACACCTGCCTGCTACACCTGGTGCCGAATGCTTTTCAGTGTCTTAAGCGAAATTCAAAAATTACTTTTATCACCCCATAACAATAATGGCAGCTATAGCCCATGTTAGAATAAGTTCTCATCAATACGAAAAAATTCCCTATCTCAAAAAATACTGAACCGATTTTGATGAAACTTATAGTATTCCCTAAGTTGATCAATACATAGTAGAACAAATAAAGAATTACTTAAAACGCACTTGTAGTTCCGGAAATATGCGCGCACAAACATAAAAACATACATACACTTGAAATTCGGCTTAAATACATACAGTTCGAATTAATAACCTCCTTTTTTTTAAGTCGGTTAAAAGTAAAATAATAATCAAATATCAAAATTGCGACAATTGCCTGAATAAAATACCAATCGTATTTAATCTTTAAATATATGTACCTGCAATAGTAGATACTAAATATTTATGAGGTCGATATAGTACCAACTTTATAAAAATAAAATTTTGAATGAAATTTGTATAAGTAGCATTTCCAGTGTATTTGAAATCCACAGATGTTGGCAAAATCGATAGAAAATATGTAAAAAGCGAAGCTATATGAAGAGAATATGTAAATATCTCTGATAAGGCGTCCTTATGATTCCTTTGTATAGAATCGATGATGAGGTAGCAGACATATAACATTTAAAAGTAGGCATAACTTTATTGA
Organism: Sesamia inferens; assembly: GCA_037179545.1. Taxonomy (NCBI): domain Eukaryota; kingdom Metazoa; phylum Arthropoda; class Insecta; order Lepidoptera; family Noctuidae; genus Sesamia; species Sesamia inferens. The sequence continues at coordinate 15,211,595 of CM073938.1, read as the reverse complement.
ATTTATTAGGTGAAATTTTAGTCACATTCTTTACGCTGTACGCAATGACTTTAGCTGCAGGGTAATTGCATCGCGTAACAATGGGCTTTACTTTGACAGTTACACAACATTCATTGCGTTATTAACGTTGTTGAGCAGACACATTTTTCGAACTTATGGAGCAATGGACTTAAATAGCAATAGCAATAGGCTTACACATTATTCCAGAGGTTTTGGCGGGAAAGTCAAGCTGAGTGTCACGCTCATTTTTCATTGGACTTGAAAATTATTTATAGTGTTGTTTACTAAATAAAAGTCCGTGATTTATGTAGTAAAAAGTGCATTCAGTAAATAATTCATAAAGAACAGTGAAATATCGCAGCATAGTGGCCACATCATGACTTTGTCACAAACCTCCATCGTAAGACGGGTCACGCAGCCGTCTTTTTCGACATGAACAATTAATTACATGGCATTGGCTAAATGCACAAACCGTGCGAAGCCATAAAAGAAAGAAAGAAAAGAAAGAACATTATTCCAATTGATAGTAATAGTGTGTTATGCAATCAGGGTGGCGACCTAGCGAGGTTCGGAGGTTAATAGTTAATGTTATAGTTAAGATAGTGTTATCTTAACTAAAATAAAATTAGTACAAATCCTTTTTTCACCGTTCAATAATTTAAATTTAATTATACCACAAAATATACGTGTCTAGTATTTTTTTGTAAATCTGACTGACGGACTAATTAGTTTTTTATAGTCAAATACCCTATTAGTGTCCTCTTTTGGCCTCACTGAAAACGTAATTCTGCAAAACATCTAATATATAAAATTCTCGTGTCACGGTGTTCGGATTTAAACTCCTCCGAAACGGCTCGACCGATTTTGATGAAAATTTTTGTGCTTATCCGGTATCTATGAGAATCGGCCAACATCTATTTTTCATCCCCCTAAATGTTAGGGGTAGTCCACCCCTAAAATTTTTTTTTTTATTTTTTAGACAAAATTTTTAATTTCTATTTTTTTATGATACAACATACAAAAATACATACAATCCCCAATTTTCACCCTTCTACGATCAACCCTTATTTTTTAATAGCCATTTTAGTAATTTAATCTATTATTCATATGGCAAAACAACGTTTGCCGGTCAGCTAGTTATACTATAATAATAATATTTATTTATTTCTCACTTCACAAAAGTTCAGCATTGCTATAGACACTAAATGGACTCCTAAACTATGTAGTTGTAGGCATTTGACTTAGGAGTCAGTGATTCTCCGCAAGAAAATAATAAGAAAGCCACAATTCTGGTGAAATCAATAATCAAATTGGTGTAAAAGATCAATGAAATTAATTTATGAAAGTGTAGCGGTACCTACAAATGCCACAAAGAAAACAACGCATCATACTAACGTGACACGAATTCTACATCCCGCAAGCAGAGTTAACCGTGCAACTAGCATACTGTTACGAATGCACCTTATGTCGAGGGCATAAGGTTCAATATCGCGTGACATGCAGTACGTAACTTTTAAGCTCTGTAACTCGAGACCTAGACATTGTCTAGGTGTAATATAAAAACGCATTCCTAGACTTAAGGTGGCCTATCGAATGGTACAGGTTTCATCAATTTTGTCAACTAAGTGACAACATCGAAAAGGCAAGTCACACAATAATGCTGATGCTTTATCTAGACGGCCTTGCGAAGAATCTTGCCGACATTGTGCCAAACAGGAAAAGAAAGACAACGTAAGGATTATCCAGGTGAACGCTTTGGATGAAGACTGGGATAATCGATCATTGGAAGAGGCACAAAAGGAAGATAGTGACTTGAAGACAGTAATCGAATGGAAGAAACGTGGCCAGAGGCCCGCTTGGAGTGAAATATCAGCGCTTAGCCCAACAGCAAAAAGTTACTGGGCTCAATGGGACAGCCTGATAATTGATAATGGAGTTCTGAAGAGGAAATGGGAATCACCTAGTGGACAGGAGGTCGCCTTACAGATAGTTGTCCCCTGTGAGAAGGTCGCGTCGGTGCTAAGACAGGTGCACGACGGAGTATCCGGAGGACATCTAGGAGTAAAGAAAACTCTGGAGAAGGTGAGAAAAAGGTTCTATTGGGTGCATTGCCGCGAAGATGTAGAGGACTGGTGTAGGAAATGTGTAGCCTGCTCCTCAGTAAAGGGACCGCAAACGAGGGCCAGAGGTCGGCTGAAAGTGTATAATGTTGGTGCACCATGGGAAAGAGTTGCTGTCGATATAGCTGGGCCGTTCCCTATTACTGAAGAAGGGAATAGGTATATCATCGTCATGCAAGACTATTTCAGCAAATGGCCAGAAGCTTTTGCAGTACCCAACCAAGAAGCTCATACCGTCGCCAAAAAGCTAGTTCACGAGGTGTTCTGTCAATTTGGCGTTCCCTTGGAGTTACACTCCGACCAGGGTAGAAACTTCGAGTCTTCACTATTTCAAGAGGTTTGCCAACTACTCGGGATACATAAGACTCGTACAACACCATACCACCCTCAGTCAGATGGAATGGTCGAAAGATTCAACCAGACGCTAGAGAATCATTTGGCCAAAGTAGTTGAAGAACACCAGAGGGATTGGGACCAATACATTCCACTCTTCTTAATGTCATACCGCTCTGCAACACATGATAGCACAAATTGTACACCGGCGAAAGTCAACTTCGGCCGAGAAATTAGATTACCCATAGATGCACTAACCGGAACACCCCCCGATACCCCTATCCTAGCCGTCGACTATGTGGCCGACCTACGACGTAAACTAGATGGAATACATGAGCTAGTGAGAGAGAATGGTCTAAAAACCAGCGAGAAAATGAAGATCCGATACGACCGCAAAGCTAACGTGCCCGGATTTGAAGAGGGAACTTTGGTATGGTTACATAATCCCATTAGGAGAAAAGGAAAGAGTCCGAAATTTCAAGCCAAATTGGAGGGTCCATATACGATAGTAACCAGGATAAACGATGTCACCTACCGGATAAGGAAAGTACCTAGAGGGAAGCTGAAGATCGTACACGTAGACCGCCTAGCTCGCTATTATGGATCAAATCATGCTCGGGACGAGCACGACTAAGAAGGGGGCAATGTTACGAATGCACCTTATGTCGAGGGCATAAGGTTCAATATCGCGTGACATGCAGTGCGTAACTTTTAAGCTCTGTAACTCGAGACCTAGACCAATGTCAATCCTAGACAATTCTAGGTGTAATATAAAAACGCATTCCTAGACTTAAGGTGGCCTATCGAATGGTACAGGTTTCATCAATTTTGTCAACTAAGTGACGACATCGAAATTTCTAGAAGCCCGTTTCCGGGAATTACCGTAGGTACCTAGTGAATGATCTCGAAGTTATGCGCTATTATTATTACGTCTAGACGATTCTGGAATGTTCGATCAGCTGGACTATATATAGCGCCGTGACGCCAGCGCAAGTCAGTCTGCACTTGACTACCGAGACGAAAACAACGATACTTAAGAAGCGATCTTTGAGAATACCTACTGCGACAACTGTAACGAGAACTGTGAGTACTACGTGAAGTAACATTTGTAGTGTTATTGTGTGTTTACGACACGGACTTCGTGGACGTAAGGGAAGACTTCGGTGCAACATCAGCAACATTCTACTTGTCATTGCCTACAATCGACTGTACCTTCGTTGCCAATAAATTTCGGAACTCTTAACCGGCGTTTTAGTACCCCTAGCCCGTAACAATACATACAACTTCCCAAAATCCACCGTTCGACAAGTGCCCGACAGACATAACACCCGTCTGGTCGGAGGATCTTCCCTTTTCTATGGAGGATGATTAAATCTAATAAAACACACATAAAACTCTATTTCTCATAGCTCCACAAAAGAAAAGCAAGTAAATGAGAAAAAATGAATGAAATAGTGAGTGTAAGGTGTGAGTGTATGGGGGAAGGAGTGTGTGTAGGTGTGTGATACTAATTAGAAATCGCTGCTTACGTAGCGTATTTTAACCTAGACGGAACGGGTTTAATACTAAACTGTGTACGATATAGCATACGCTATGAATACACGGACAGCTGATGGATTCGGTAAACTAAACGTGAAACTCTTCCCGTGAAAAGCATAGTGAATTGAGCTTAAAGAAAGCTGTCAATAACTGGCACTATTAACAGCTCAAGAAAACTCAAGGTCACTCAAAAGGCAGTGGAGAAGGCTATTCTTGGGGTTTCACTTCGTGATCAAATCAGAAATGAGGAGATCCGCAGAAGAACGAAAATAATCGACATAGCCAGAAGATTTGCAACACTTAAGTGGCAGTGGCCCGGGCACATTGCCCGTAGGACTGATGCCCGGTGGAGCCGACAGGTTCTCGAATGGCGACTATGCACCGGAATGTAGCGTGCGTAGGCCCCCGAGAAGGTGCCTGGTGAAGGTCGCGGGAAACCGCTGGATGCAGAAGATCCTTGGGGATGGTTTATGTCCAGCAGTGGACATCTTTCCGCTGAAATGATGGTGAATGATGAAATGATTAACAGCTCACTTCACCTAGTTTGCACGCTGAGATGGTAAGGGATGGGAAACATTCGTGACGGGATCCACGAGGAGCGATGCCTCCTGGGTTGCGGGGTGGTTAAAAAAGAAACCGTGGTCCCTGGCGCACATACAAGTGAAGGAACACGGGTGGGTTTTAATCAGTAAAAGTCTGAGACGCCCTTCCGCTCCGCCCAAAGCGGGAGAGCTCATTTGATGATTTCCTATCCAAAACAAAAAATTCGTTTTACAAAAAAAAAACAACCGACTTCCAAAAAACACTAGAAAGTGTCGGTGAACACAAACTACAAAAGTCGGTGTCAAAAACTAATATACAAAAACCACTTCCGAAATTAGTTATTTTTCACTTTGTAATGTTTTTTGGAAGTCGGTTGTTTTTTTTTTTTGTAATAAAGTTTTTATTTTACACTTTTTAGTTGTGAAAAGTACTGTTCAGCTGCATCCGGTTAGACTGGATGTTGAAGCTAAGATACTTAATGAAAAAACTTACAAACTCACTGGTTGCCCCTAGGATTTTTGAAAGTTCCCCTTGATTTCTCTGATCTTCCACCATCAAACCCTGATGTCCTTATCATGGGACCACCTTGGGAACGTCTTCTTTCCAATAGAAAAAGAATTATCAAAATCGGTTCATAAACGACGAAGTTATCCGCGAACAAACATAAAAAAGCATATATACGGTCGAATTGAGTAACCTCCTCCTTTTTGAAGTCGGTTAAAAAGGGTGTGGGATACGTCGTCGGTGTCAATGTTTAAACAAAGATATACCGATCGCTTCGGAGACGTTTACTTTTCTTATTTTCCACACTGGTAAATTAAATTCCCGTCGTCGTTGTCACGGTGCGTATGCTTTCAATCATAATTTGTACCATATTGAAGAATATAGCTAATCCATTACTTCGTATGTTTGCAAAATTTGACTGTTCAGCTTTACGTGGTTGAGAAGACAAATTTATATTTACAACGCAATAAATGTTGAATGTGATGACTTACGGAACTGAAACGTGGTCGCATCGCTATTCGCTCATGATAATACCGGTATTGTCACTTTTTTAAATTAATTCGCGGGAAAAAAAGATTATTTCAAAATTCATTTGTATTGGTACCTACTATGATGATTACGTAAAATTTTATATTATATTTGGTCATGTGTTTACCTAACCTTTATTATCCTTATGGGTCGGACAGGGTTTTCTTAACATACTGTGTAGTCACAGGGTCCCCTAACTCATACGGTAACCTACAGCGACCTTTAATCTCCTTATTGTAACGCATTGGATTGAAATGCGTCAAGAGCGTATCTTCTGCCAGCAACTGCGTAATCCGATTGTCTAGTTAACTCGAGACTTGCAATTGACGATAAGAGTCTTACATACTCTTGTTTCTTTGATCCCTCTAAGAATACGTATTGTAACATAATTCCCAATTTGCTGGCAGAATAAAATAATCAAAGATAAAGCCATTGCTTTAATAATAATAGAATAATAATTAAATAAAATAATAGATAAAAAAAATGTAATGACATTTTTTATTACAGATATCTATTATTTATATGAATACCTCCAACACAAAGACACATTTAAAATTTAAAATAATACGTACTGGTCATTTAAGTTAATTAATATACATAAGTTGTAGGTGGAATAGAATAGAATACTCTCTATTATGTACACCACATAGATTACAGAACATAAATAAAAAGATTTTACAAAGGGTGACACAATTTGCGGTCTTATCGTTAAGAGCATTCTTTTAATATTTTAATTACCTACAGTATTGCGCGCCATCTTTCATCAGCGTCGTTTCGTGTTTGGCGTTTGCATTAGCTACAAAGCCGCTGACAGACTCACACACACGCATATGTACACAGTCATTATACTTATAAAATCCCCTTTCTCTATCGGAGGTTATAAAGGCCAGTCTTAAGTGTTAGACAACACCCAGTTCTTTATCTTTCAAACAATCTCCCGTTTGTTTCAACCAAGAAAAGGAAATTTAAAAATATTTTAACCTATTATTCTAAGGCATATATTTTATCAAACAGTATTTGATATTACATTATTTCTTTGAAAGTATTATTATACTTTATAATATAATAATTGTAATAAAAATAATAAACAGAAAGTTTCTTCGACCAACTAAAAACAACATAGAAAATTTAAAGGAAGAAACTTGAATATTAAACAAGTGTTTATCATTAGATTATCATTACTTGTGTTTCTCTTATTTTATAATATAATATCTTAATGTCATAAATTATAATAACAGGAAAAAAACATAGATACGTTTTGTTTATTTAATGAAGAAATAATATAACAGGTACCACTCCAAACCCAACAACCCAAAATGTTCTTCAATTATTACCCTCTCGAGATAAAGACAAAGTTCCATTAGAAACATCATTCATTCTACTCCATAACTACGTAAAGGTATTTTATGTGTAAGTACATATATGTATGTAAAGTACTGTTTGGTTTTTGGGATTGGTTGAAACATGAGCCGTGTTGATGAGTTTTATCATTCCCACACTCACAGAAATCGTAAAATCTATCTTAACTAGAAACTAGTTTTATTCGTTGTGTAAAAGAACCATTTATTTCACGTAAGCTTTTTGTTACATAAGCCTTAAATCATATGCCAAATATTGTTGTGTATTTGTGATTTGTGTTTAACAAATAAAATGAATAGGGTTTAAATAAATAAAACTAAGAATTAATATACTAATAAACTTAATTATATATACTCCATTTATAATAATGAATAAATTTTAACCAAGTACAAAATAAAAATAATTTCAATATAATTATAGAAATTGTTAATAAATGAATACTTTATAATTAATATAATATGTATAGTATAAAGAGATAGCAAGAGAATAAATACTCAATAGCAATACAATTAATAAAAATAAATGAATAGGAATTAAACAAAGCTAAATAAATAATAAATAGATAAATGGACACATGAAGCGCTCTTCCTCTCTCTACTTATTTATAACTTGCTGTCCCCAACAGGGTCCATAATATTGTTTCCAATATTATAATATGATATTTACCACCTGTAACTGTACATTTTGGATTGCAATAAACGATTTTGGTTTGATTTGATTTGATTTAATACAAAAGGAATATTTTTTTTTACAGATCTGCCTCACAGATGACGTGTTGATGATGAGTTACTACAATAGACATATTGATTAAAGTAGATGAACAAAATATACCTCATGGAGTCACGGTGTACAAACATACGTATAATGCAGATAATTTGAATAATAGTAGTTTATGAAACTGTTACATAATGAGGGATATTATGCACGAGTGTGAGTTTAAAAAACGAGCGAAGCGAGTTTTTTAATAGTATCACACGAGTGTGTAATACCTAATTATGTACAGTTTCATACACTACTTTATCTAATCTCATACATTTTAAGACACAATAATAATCAATTATGTGTCCAGCGAAACACAACAACGACTCGCAATGCAAAGAAACTTATTTGGCGCCAAAATTCTGCACCCTGCATCAAAGCGCACGCGCCAAAGCGCGCGCAGCTACAGATAAAAAAATGAAATAGTGCTATCTATGGTTTGTAATCTGTAGGGTAATGAAAAAAAAAAATATTATAACATTATTTTGTTAGAGAAATAATGTTATAATTTAATTTTTTAATTTCCTTTCGGTATACTATTGGTAAAGTACGTCAATATAAACTCCTTTTTAGTTTTATATTTTTAATTTTTTGATATGAGAGTAGATAAATATTTTTTTGTCTAACAGCAGTGAAGAAATAATCATATTTAAAAGATTTTCTGTTTTAATGTTGCTATTTTGATATCAGAACAGGGAAAAGTAATAACTTAAGGCACAAAAAAACGCATAGCAGACTAAAAATATACCAAAATAATTATCATTTTATATTCATAACCATAATTATATTATACCTAATATGTATTACTTATCTTACGGGTAGACAGAAGAACCACGTGCGATTGAAAAAGATATTATTGCGGTTACAGATTGGATTTTTCCACGTTATTACTGGCTGGTAACAACACAAATCTCAATTGTTATCAGAAAATAGAAAATAGGTACCTAAATTGTTTATTATCTCCCTCTTTCTCATTCAGTTCTGAGTGTAGGGCTCTTCTCTTGCAGTCCGCTATATCCGAGGTAACTGCGTAACACTCTAATAGTAGGAACGGCTTTCATAGCGAGATGTTCCTTTAAGAATTCGGTTACTAAATTCAAAAGGATTTTTTAAAATCCATTAGTTACTTAGTCCCCGAGCACGTTTAAATAAAGAGACATACTATTAAGCTGGAATATTTAAATAAAGGTATCCTATTTATAGTCATAATCCTAAACCTATAGGTAGGTAAGTACCTATATCTTTCCTTAATATCCGCATTGTGTATTTGCTTCTCTATTATTTCCTCTGCATTCTCTAAGACGTCACGTATCGCATGTCCGAGCCATTTCGAAAGTTCAAATCCTTTTATGTCTCATGCTGGCTTTTATGAAAGAATGAACACAGCTTCATTCACAAAGGCGTGAGCTTCCATAATGGATTTACGGTATTGAGAAAATTAAGTGGGGTTATACTTTTTTCCCTTAACCTATTTTGTCCATTTCTGGGTAAAGGTAATCGTGGATTATCAATAATTGCTTATTTAAATTTGAAGTTTGAAATAAGTTAAAAACAAAAAGCTTTAGAATTCGAATTTGTTAATTTTTTACCTTATCGGATAATTGAATGGCATGCAATCGAAGAGGCCTATGTCCAGCCACGGACTGCTATTTGGTGTTGATGATGACTAGATTATACATTGATATTTAACTTTGACTATTAAGGTAACAACTATCGAGCATTTGATTTTAGGGTTTCCTTTGTTTGGAAAACTTTGATCTTAAAATCTTCGCAATTATTAAGTAAATCCTTTGTTCAATCTTTGCTGTATATTGGTGGGTAAGCAAATAATAAAGCAATATCATTTTTTTCTGTTTACCTGACGGAGTGAAGATAAGCACCGAGTCAGTCACAGTCCCGAGAAAGAAAATACGTAACTTCGTATTTCGGCGGTTTTTTAATGAGTGCATGGTGCCTCACTGCGTATAATAGACAGTCTATGGACGCTAATGGAGCCCGTGCATGTACCAGCTCATCCCCGATCTGCGTTTGAAAGCTAAGGAGCCCACAATTCAGCCGGCGCACAGTGCGTGATCTGGACATCCAGCAACGTACATGGATGGATAAGGTAGGTGGTGCATTTTCTTACTTACTAATTGCAAGCAAGCAAGGAAAGACATACCTCGTCATCTCTCATAAATCTCACAAATTTCAAAAACATAGAATCCACAAATCAACTACCAGCGTACCTCCGCTGAATTGTACAAAAACCGCACATCCTACATTGATGACGCATGAGATTCCGAAAATTCAAAATAAAGGCTGGAAAAATAATATTATAGGTAGGTATGGGCCATCGAGTTCCTGCTTTAACCTTGACCGAAAACGTGCGGTTTCCGGATTTGGTTTCCTGATTAGGAATTCAGTTTCGGAATTCCGTGTGCCTGGCGCAAACGTGTAGTTTTTTGTATTAGGAATTTTGTACGAAAAGTATATCAGGGACGACGACGGCGCACTCTTTTATTGAAAACTTTTACGATTGCTCTTTTACTGGTGCTTAAGGAGACTTTGCTATAGGGTACACCATTCATTAAAAACCTGTGCAAATTTGATTCCAAGCCAAATCCTTTACGTATTTGTTATGATAATTCACATTATTAATATCCCATATGCATACATTGAATTTTCAAGCGAGGTCTATAAAGTCGTGAAAATAAATGAGGGCGCTGCGGTCATGCATATAGCAACCCTGTTGATAAATATCATCCATATTAGATAAGATTTGGCCAGGTAATTGTGGTGTACTAACAAACATTAATGATACACTTTAAAAAAAAGACGTGTGGCACTCGGGGACTGCCGCGGTAAAGCTATTGCATAGCATTTTGTATCAATTTATGCAATTATAATTATTTATTTATTTTATTTATGCAGTATTTCTTTTTCTTTGATATTAATTCAAGTTACACTTTTTGAGCGTGGTGACCGATAAGAAAACAAATTTTTCTTTTATTAAATAAATAAAAAGTTAATATTATTTAAAATATTTTTTATTATTTTACAATACATGTGGGTTTTATTACCTTACAGTAGCTGTTGGTTATTCAGGAATATTTATCATTGAAACTATAGGTTTATGATAACTGAAATAAAAAACATAAGTTTGCGACTTAATATCCTCTAAATACCTAGAAAATATCGCGTCAATGGTGGTCCCATATTTTGTTGTGGACTCTTGTGGATCATTATTCATTTTCAAATTCAATGTTTTTGATAGAAAAGTTGTCAACCGCTCTGATTTTTTATCAGCGAAGTTAATGTTGAAATCGCCAGCCAAGATATGTAAGTGGAAATTTATTACCATTTGTACCAAGTATTTTCGAGCCTTCTTCAGTGTACTCCAGTAAAGTGCGATGAATAAAATGCTCTACCTCGTCCAATTTTTGATTCGGAGAAATGTAAATTGCTACCATAACTATTTGTAGGCCATTTCTAAGTTTGCATAAGCACGCACAAATATCTCCAACAACTGAGCGCCTAACATTAACATCGCTAACGTGTGCAATATTTATTTCAATATTCGGAGTCATAATATTAGTAATATCATTTTTATTTTGGTAAATAGCTACCCCACCTTTTGAAACAGTATCTCGTTTGAACTGAACAAGACAATTAAAATTAGGTATTTCAATTGGATTATCATGCGTCATGCAAGTTTCGGTAAGAAGTAACACATTTGTTTGTCTCGTAACTGAATCTTGTAAATCGTATTTATGACTATTTAGACTTTGGCAGTTGAAAGTCATTATTGAAATGCCATTTCTATTAATAATGAAATCTAATACACTTTGAGCAATCGTCTGAACACTATTTAAAGACAGTCTTTTGAATTCTTGCAACAATTGAAAAAACGGCCGCGTGAGCACTTTTTACTCTATAAAATCACGCGCTTTTATTTAGTAAACAACACTATAAATAATTTAAAAGTCCAATGAAAAATTAGCGTGACATTCATCTTAGCTTTTCCGTTAAAAAAAAAGCTATTTTATAAAAACACTACTAAATTAATTTGAATAAAAGTACTTAATAATTAATTATATGAAAAGTTTTTAAGGTAGCCATGACAACGTCGATGACGTCTATGACATATCTCTATAGAAGACCTATTTCAGAGAGAAAATTAATCGCACATCGTGACTATCAGTAACATGGCAAGTGTGTAGAACCGAGTTCGCGCCCTGCAATATGCATGCTCTTTTTGAAAATCTATAAATTGTTTTCAAAAGATGTAGTCGCACGCACACAAACATACCGTGCCGAAGACTGCCGAACTGAAACGACGTTAGACGATGGGGAGCGTGAGGTTTTTTCGTTACGGAATTTCTGGATTCGGTCCCCGCGCTCAAGGCCCGCGATAGAAGCTATGCAATAGCTTAATAATTTCCCGAGCTCTACTCCGGTTTATTTTTCTGATATTTAACACATTTCTTCGATCTTTTGTTTAAATAGAATTTAAAATTAATACAAATTTCAATAAATAACAAGTCACAAAACAAATCGACGGCTACAGATGACATTCGATGTACTTGTACTTGCTAAAATTTATTGTTGCTCTATTTTTATTTTTTTTAGTTTCCGAAAGATCCATTTTCACGACTTTATAATCACGCTATACTTTAGACGTCATACCTCGTACTAGCGCACTAGCGGTTGCGGTGTGCGTCGACTGAGCCAAAATGTACCTATGCAAACACTGCATTCAGAATGACATCATTAGGCTTTTTTCCATTCTTATGATCAGAACTCACGAGAAAATAATCAAATCGAACGTAAGGTTTTCCGTTTGGAAAAAAATTAGACCGTACGAGCCTTGTTAAAAATGTTGTAGGTATGTAAGTAAAGCATTTAGGTTTCCGAAACTGAAATCCTGATCAGGAAACTTAATTATGAAACCGAATGTGTGTAGCCATCCTAAAAACACTTGTGAAAAGAAAGAATTCATCCTATATGAGAGCTTATAAAGCTAGGTACAATATTTCAATTGGCTTCACGAAAATCGAGGTAGTAAAACAAGAGCAAGAGTGAAACCTATATAATATTATTTTTTTCTGGGTTATACCATATTTCATTATATGTACATTATATACTGTTTGTTTCACACCCTTCCAACAAACTGTATTACTACTTATTAAACTAACTAATAGTTCAATACTTACCTGACAGGGTATGATCGATTTGCAACCTTTTCTCGGCAAGTGATTGACTTTAATATCGCATACTCGTGTAGTTGAGAATAATTATTATTAATAACAGGCGAGTTTCGACCCTTGCGTTGTTGACACCCCCACGATCCGAACGAAGCGTTTCGCCTCGTCTTTTATACCACGTACATCGAGGGACTGGAACAACTTCCCAGCGGAGATGTTTCCGTCGGACTACAATTTAAGTGTCTTCAAGGCTAGAGTGAATAGGCTTTTAATAAACAAACGCGATTTACCATCAACGATTGCATCACTGCTTACCATCTGCCGGGATTGCGGTCAAGCAACCAGTGCTTGCCGCGGTTAGTCTAGGGATGGGTGAGCATCTTCACATATCGAAAACCCTTCGTGCTTTGGAAAGCAGGTTAAGCTATTCAGTCCCGGCTGTTATTTGCACAACTTTCACAGTCTTCACGAGTAGTAAGAAGCCCGAAAGTCAGACAAATAGTCTTACAAATGAGTATCGTGTTACCCAGTAAGAGGTGGGTTATGGAGGTCAGATAGGCAGTAGCTCCATGTAAAATATTAGAATGTAATTAATGGTATTCAGCTGAATCCGGTTAGACTGGAAGCCAACCTCAATGTAGTTGAGAAAAGGTTTGGCGGATCATAGATGGTCTGTATTCCTTGAAAGGTTTAGGCAAAGTGTACCGATAAAACATCCTCGTCGTCCCATGTAATAAGGGCGAACTTATTGACATCGACCGAGCATAAACACTAACTTCTTTTTCTTCTTCAGGCTATAGAAGTCCACTGCTGGACAAAAGTCTCCCCCAAGGCTTTCATTGCTATGGGGAGGTTTGCCATAATCCCCACGGCGCAGCAGATGGATAAGCAGCGGGTTGGGGTTCGCAGTAATTTGATATTCCAGAGAAAAAGCGCTGCTGCCCGCTTCTCTGGTGAGCTAACTAACTGCTACTACTTAATTGTTTATCAACTACGCTACCAATTTACCCCATTCGTTAAACATAATTTAGGAACATAACAACGTTCTCTGGTTTAATTTTACACATAGTACACACTACATTACAGAAAAAATTGTTTGTAGGTACAACAATCTCTGCCAACAGTTTTAAGCACTCAAGATGATCAAGGGCTTGATTCAGAAAGCGGTATATCTGGACACGGCTCGCACTGTCAGGAGGTTCCTCTCTCTGGAGCCCTGACCGCCGGTAGCTTGGACTCTGTTCCCGATGCCGGTGGGCTACAAAGTCTTGCCGCCAAGCGATTCGTCGTGTTCCGGCATGATGTCTGGTGAAGCCGTACGGAGGACGGGTATGAGCAGTTGTGTTGCGATGTGTGCCGGGTACGATGCGCCAAGTGTTGTTGTGTCGGAAGTTTGGTCGTGGAGGGTCTCCACATCAATCTTCCTCTGGCGCAGCATCGTTGGTCGTGTGGTTTAACATTGTACCACTTCGCTCAACTGCTGTCTTCCTTCCTATTTACTAAGTTTTTTAAGTGAATGGGTTTAATAAACTAGCGCGCTTTACCATTAACGATTGCATCACTGCTTACCATCAAGCGGGATTGCAGTCAAGCGCAAGTTTATAATTATAAAAAAAAAATGTAATTTATATTTACTTATATAAGATAAAATAAAGAAAATTAATATTATCGCATTATATAATATGATTATACACTCATTTGCAAAAAGAAAACGGGTGGTTTTGATTTTCATTCATCTTTAAAAAGTTACAATACAAAAAAGGTTTCAATCGTTTGAACACGTTACTGGCCGGTTTTAAAAATGCCATGGTATTTAAAAAGTACGTTCAAAATTCAAATTTTCATTTGGTTCTCATTTTTACAGAAAACCTCTTTTTATCCTACACTTTTGGCGGAAAGTTACAGAAGTTAACATCGACTTTCATAACTTCAATAAATTTTTATCGATTAATTTCATATCCTTAACGGTTCTAAGCTTTATTTATTGCTGTTTGGCTGTATCAAAAATGGTAGATAAAGTGGTAAAAGCTACCAAAATTATCGCGCTACTTGGAGAGGATTGCAGCCAATGCTTCATGGCTAGGAGGCTAAATTTTAGTCGGTCGACGGTCCAAAGGATCTGGCAGCGATATCAGGAGACTGATTTCGTCGAGAGAAGGCCTGGTTCAGGAAGAAAACTATCATGGGATGATCGTTTTCTTGTGAGTCGCGCATTGAGAAATCGCAAATCTTCGTATGTGGATCTTAAGGACAACCTCCAAGAAGTAAGAAATGTGCATATTAGTCTATGCACGGTCAGGAGGAGGCTTCTCGTTGCCAATATACGCAGTCACCGCCCGGTCGCGGCCCCAGATTGTGAATCATGGACTCAAGAAGATTGGATTAGGGTTTTCTCTGATGAAACCAGGATATCTCTGTTCAGAGAAGATCGACGTCGGCGAGTGCTAAGAAGACCGCGCCCACCGATCTCGCGATGTTGAAGCGTATATGCAAGAAGTCGGTATGCGATTCGTCGTTTGGATTGGCCAGCTCGAAATCCCGACCTCAATCCCATTGAGCATGTCTGGAACGTTCTGAAATGGCGTGTGAGATCAGTACAACCAGCTCCGCCAGACCATCAGAAAGCTGAAGAATGTGATTACTGTGGAGTGGGAACGTATTCAGTAAGCAAGTATCCGGGATATAACTACTCGCTAGCATGCCCTGACGAATTCAAGCTGTGATTTTATCTAGAGGTCACACTCGATACATTTATCTGCTTTTACTTTATCAAAGAAAAACAAAAAAAAACTTTTGAATTTTAACTTCATGAACATATGCACTACTAGCGAACATACACTACTAGCGAGGTTTAGCATTATTTCTCAAAAATTGTATCAAAATACTGAATACTGATAAAAACTATTATTTTATTATTAATTTATGAAGTCTATATTTATAATATTAATACTTAATATATAAAGCTGAAGAATTTGTTTGTTTGTTTGTTTGAACGCGCTAATCTCAGGAACTACGGGTCCGATTTGAAATATTCTTTTTACGTCCGATAGCCTGTTAATCCAGGAAGACTTTATATAACATCACGCTGCAACCAATAGGAGCGGAGCATAACAAACTCCACGCGAACGAAGTCGCTGGCGGCCGCAAGTTGTGAGTTTTTTACACACAATTATCAAACAAAACAATATTAACATTTGAAATGGTTCATATTGCTTAGGAGCCCGTTTTCTTTGCAAATGAGTTTATAATATTATTATAACATTATTGTCATCAATCAATACATTAAAATAATATAATACTTAATATTATGACTGTCATGTCATTCTATTTATATAAATAGCAAACAATAAAAGTGCAAAATAGCAAAAAAAAAAAAACACTCATTTTAATTGTGGCCTTGATCTATAGAAGGTTTGGATTAATTAAAAGTTAGTTCTTAAATGTGTCTGGGAAATTTACAATGAAAATAACCACGATAGGTGGTTTGGGTTCCAATGCCTGAATGATTGGCACCTTAAATAGCCGTCTTTCTTTGAGACTGGTAACAACAAATTTGTTCTTTTTTTAGGGTTCCGTAGCCAAATGGCAAAATCGGAACCCTAATAGATTCGTCATGTCTGTCTGTCCGTATGTCACAGCCATTTTTTCCCGAAACTATAGGAGCTATACTGTTGAAACTTGGTAGGTAGATGAATTATGTGAACCGCATTAAGATTTTGATGCAAAAATAAAAAAATAAAAAATTGGGGGCTCTCCATACTTAGAACTGAAACTCATTTTTTTTTTTCATCAAACACATACGTGTGGGGTATCTATGGATAGGCCCTCAAAAATAATATCGAGGTTTCAAAAATATTTTTTTCTAAATCCGAATAGTTTGCGTGACAGACGTTTCCAAAGTGGAAAAAAGCTGGTCCCCCCCCCCCCTCTAACTTCTAAAATAAGAAAATGAAATATCTAAAAAAACATATGATTTACATTACTATAAAAACTACCAACGAAAATTGTTTTGAACGAGGTCTAGTAAGTAGTTTTTTTTTAATACCTCTTAAATCGTAAACCGCTTATTACCACGTAATCATTCATACAAATAACTTAAATCTTTTAATTTCACAAATCACTGGTACGGAACCCTTTGTGCGTGAGTCCGACACGCACTTGGCCGGTTTTTTATTATTAATCTTTTCCCATACAAGTAATTACTCCTATATCGTAAGTGCCTTTACAAACATTTAAGCATACATACACAAGCAGCCAGACTCGGAACAACTTACCATCTTTAGGCCATACAAATATTTCTTCCGTACGGAAATTGAAACCGCCACAATCAGCACAGCAGTCGATCGCTCAGCAACGACGCCAATCATGTCATCATCGGTGGTAGGCCATAACATCGGCCGCCGGCAGAAGTTACCACCCACCAGTTACGCCTTGCCGCTAAGCGATTTGTCGTGTTCCGGCATGATGTCTGGTGAAGCCGTACAAAGGACGGGTCTGAGCAGTTGTGTTGCGATGTGTGCCGGGTACGATGTGTTGGGAGTTTGGTCGTGGAGGATCTTCAGATCAATCTCCTTCTGGCGCAGCATCGTTGGTCGTGTTGTTGGGTTTAACATTGCATCACCTCGCTCAACTGCCGTCTTTCTTCCTACTCGCTCAGTTTTTCTGAGTGAATAGGCTCTTAATAAACTAACGCGCTTTGCCATCAACGATCGCATCACTGCTTACCATCAGGCGGGATTGCGGTCAAGCGCTAGTTTATAATAATAAAAAAAAAATTCGTGTGTTTGTTCCTAGTATTTATATTATGATTACCGTTGTATTTTTTTTTTTTTTTTATTTATGGGACAAAACCCGCCACACTTTTCCCAACCACTGCAACTCCTGAAAGCCAGAATCAACAGTGGCGACCGCCAGAAAAACGCCGAGCAATGAAGCTCGACGAGTCCCGGAGAAATGATTCAACTGTCTTGGGTCCCGCAACGAAATTAATCAGAAAAGAATAGCGGAGGAGTAAGAAAAAAGATATTTTTTCCACTTCCCTCCATAACAAGCAGGAGACAGAACAGAACTAGGCCAAACGGCACAAAGGGACATTATTGCAACTGGGAGAAGCCCAGATTGCCAAACACCACGGAATAAAATTTGATTAAGTTAATGGGTCCTAAGTAGGTATTAGCTGTTACAATTGATTCCAATAATAGGTATGGCAAAAGCGCCTGAACGCACGGAAATTGGTTCTAGTTTCTACAAGATCCGTATAATAAACGACTCCGGATGTAACTTGTACACTATCCAACATAATATTGCGTTCATTCTGCCAAAGAACACACTCCCACAAGATGTGATGTGCGGACTGTTCAAATTCACAGTTCGATGTAGAACACTGACACAAAGGTGAAGGAACAAGTTTAAAAGAATACAGTTTACTTTTAAAGTTGCCATGACCTGTGAGAAATTGGGCAACGCAGTGGTCAACCTCCAGCCATGTCCTGGCCAGCCGATCGCCAACGGATGGAAAGAATAGATGGAGGTGCCGGCCCTTGATGGAATTATCCCACCTACTTTGCCATTCGGATAAGAGGTCCTCCCAGACTTCAGTCTGAGGTTTAAATAATCTAGAGATTTTATTAAAGTCGCGTTGTGTAACAAAATTAGTGTCCATGGCCTCCCCCCTCGCGGAGTAGTACATAGAAGCACGTCGCTGTACCTCAAGGTCGACTGGAAGTACACCTGCCAGTACCGGTAAGGCTTCCATACTGACCGTTCTATACGCATTGCATAAAAATATCAATGCCAAACGTTGGCTTTGAAGCAGTTTACGTCGTGCCGCCCCTATGCTGGCCCTATCGGCCCAAACAGGTGCACCATAGCACATACATCCTAAGTAGGTAGCTCCATATATAGTTTTTAGAGTTAGGAATGATAGACCCCAAGTTGCTTTGGATATTCTAGTTAGGGCATAAAAGTTCCTTTTAGCTTTTTCACCAACTATTTTTATATGTTCGATAAATGAAAAATTCCTTTCTAAGATCATACCAAGGTAGCATACGGATTGCTGTTTTTTAATGGGAACGTTGTTAAATTTAATAGTAGGCAATGATTTAAGATTACCTTTTAGTAGAAGTTGATAGGTTTTATGTGGCGCAAACGTTAGGCGGTTACGATCACCCCACTGAGATATTAAATTTAGGCAAGTATTGGCCAAGTTCTCAAGTCCAGCTCGGGTACTTGACTGAATGAGCAGTAAGCCATCGTCCGCGTAGCCAGTAAGTGAACAGCCGCAAGGAAGCGGGATCGCGAGGAAGTCATCAAAACCCAAATTCCATAAATAAGGACCGACAACTGAACCCTGAGAACCGTTGTATTTTTCAACAGCATTAATTAATACCTTACAAATGATTCCGACACCTTCCCCCTTATTCATAAAAACTGCTTAAAGTTAACGAGTGATTACCGATTCTTTAACCATACATTTTTGACCTTTTAACGTCACTTAACTTAAATCATCCTTTACGAATAAACACCACAGTATTTAAGGGGTTTATTCATAATTGATTTTTAAAGTTAAGTGACCTGCAAGCGTCTAAAATGTATGTTTAAAAATCGCTAATCACTAGTTAACTTTAAGCAGCATTTATGAATAAGGGGGCTTGTCTATGTGATCCCTACCCTCCAATATACTCAGTGGATTCAGTAAAATGAAACATGAATATATTTCGAATAACTATGTAGGGTCTCTCGTTTGAAATATTAAATTAAGTACGGTGACCTTTTATTTTTACATTACAGTACATTATGTAAATACAAACACGTGTATCGAATAAACAAAACAGACTGCGTTAGTACTGTATTGCTAAGCGAGTCCTAGTATACAGGGTGTATCTGACATCGTAACGCAATCTTCGCGAGAAGGCTACACCGCATGCTAATAATAAAATTATAATAGTCATTTATATCGTTAATTAGCGGTTACAGAAATATCAGTGTTTAAAAAAATGTGTCGGCTCGCCCTTTGAACGTTACAAGCGTGCCGCCGTGCGTGTTTGTGGGTATGACGTTGTGCCCGATGAAAACTCTATTAAATCAGCTGATAGGATAGTTTTTCGAGTTTTATTCACATTGCGCTTTTTTGTGTAATTAGCGAATTAATTATTTTTTACTTTAAAATCTTATTGGATTATGAAAGTACAGCAATTATGAACGGTTTAAAGTGAAAAAAACTGCATATAATTTTTCTTTTAATCAGAAAAAAGCCGACGAAAAATTCCACCTGTGGGTGGTTCAGAAGCATGTACTGGATCCATGGTAATCGTTTGTGCGTCGAAGTCAGAGACAGCCTTTATGTTTGGTAAAAGAAAAAATGGTACATATTACTATTTCTTTCTAACTGTCCTCATTAGTTAATATTATTGAGTTCAGCCAAATAGAACTTTAATTACGTTGAGAGCTCAATACAATTGAGTGGACTTAACACACACACATTAAAGTGTTCTTGCATACATTACGTAACCCGGAAAGGACGTGACGAGAATTTTAGGAAACAGAAAATTTATACGAAAAGGCTTACGTTAGGGATGTGTCACGGCCATAGAAATCTTCTTTTCTACATAATTATATTGCCACCGCCAACTAGTTTAATTTTTGAAGGCACCTTTCTTCTAGCGGCTTGAATGATATTCGGCCATTCATTTAAAAATTAATCTATCTATCGCTAACATTTTTGGGATGCAACTTATGCATGGACGGGAATAACAAAATATCTTCCGTGATGATAAACATAAAATTACGTGTTGTGTCTTCAAGGCTAGAGTGAATAGGCTCTTAATAAACTCGTGCGCTTTACCATCGACCACTATGCAGCATCCTGTATTTGGCGGGGTGGTGATGTGACACCCAAGGGACGGGCAAAATATCTTCCATAATGATAAACATAAAATTACATGTTGTGTCTTCAAGGCTAGAGTGAATAGGCTCTTAATAAACTAGTGTGCTTTACCATCGACCACTATGCAGCATCCTATATTTGGCAAGTACCTAAAACTGTTTGAGTAATCACATAACAAATTGATAAGCAGAGTTACTTTACCTAGTTCTATATATATTCTATGCTTACATCTATAAATTATTATAGCCATTTTGCTTGTGTCTATGTATGACCGAGTTGTTCTTTTCATCTACGCAACGGAGTTTGATGCGGTTTTTAATGGTGGACACCATTGAAATAATTTACATCAAACATACTAAAAAATAAATGGGCTTGAAATTTTGTAAAGTTGTGTATAGTATGTATAACTAGCAACTCGACCATGAATAGCAGGGTCGAGCCAGTATTAAAAACTTAAGTGATATATTACTTACCTGCGTAAAATCCATAACGATTGTACTCCTTTTAGGTAATTCACTTTAAAATTGTTTTGGAACAAAATGACTGACAACAAATAATAACGCTGCGATATTTAAGTCATCAACATAATTGGTAAAAATCCATTGTGCCCTTCTTTTTCGAAGAAAATCTCTCTGAAGCACGCATGAGGTGGTATGGCCATATACTTAATGAGAAAACCAGAAGAACACATGACTAAGCAAGTTCTCAACATGAATTCAAGTCCGAAGGAGCGAGGTAGACCCCTTTCCACTCGAGTGACTCGACGACCCAGAACCGAAACATCTGATGAAGAATAAGGAGGACAACTGACCTCAAATGACATGGTATAAGGCTAAGTAAATAGAGAGAGCGTCAATCTTACTAATATTTTAAATGCGAAAATTTCATACGATGTACAAATGCATGTTTGGATAAATATGTACATACATTAGCATTCAATTTTTTTTTTACAATTTCGCTTGACCGCATTCCCGCCTGATGGTAAGCAGTGATGCAATCGTTGATGGTAAAGCGTGCTAGCATGCCGGAACACGACGGATCGCTTGGCAGCAAAACTTTGTCTGGCGGGTGGTAACTTCTACCGGGCAGCCGATGTTATAGCCTACCACCGAGAGTGGTACACGTTACTCTTCCAAGCAAAAACTACTTTAATATGTTTGCTACTATTTCACACAATAACTACTGAAAAGATTCGGGTGAAATTTGGCTTTCTTTCTTTCAAACCGTTGAGCGCAGCTGTTATTGTAAATGCTAAAGTGTGTGAGGATATACATACATATGTACATATGTATGGATGTTTGTTACCCTTTCGCGCAAAAAATACTGAACGGATTTGAATACAATTTGGCACACGGATAGTTTAATTAAAAAAACAAACTATCCAGTTAGGAAGGTCCAACTTCGAGAAAGAGGTCAATCGTCGAATCCAACTCGGCTGGGCTGCTTTCGGGAAGCTACGTAGAATCTTCTCGTCCGAAATACCGCAGTGTCTCAAGAGAAAAGTCTTCGACCAGTGTGTGTTGCCAGTGATGACTTATGGAATTGAGACGTGGTCGCTAATAATGGGCCTTATAAGAAGGCTCAAAGTCACTCAAAGGGCAATGGAGAGGGCTTTGCTTGGGATTTCACTGCGCGATCGAATCAGGAATGAGGAGATCCGCAGAAAAAGGAGAGTAACCGACACAGCCCGAAGAATTGCAAATAAAGTGGCAGTGGGCTGGACACATTGCCCGTAGGACCGATGCCCGATGGGGTCGCCGGGTTCTCGAGTGGCGACCACGCACCGTAAGACTAGGGGGTAGGCCCCCGACAAGGTGGACCGACGACCTCGTGAAGGTCACGGGAAACCACTGGATGCGGGAGGCGCAGGACTAGTCGTCGTGGAGAACCTTGGGGGAGGCCTATGTCCAGCAGTGGACGTATTTCGACTAAAATGATGATGATGATAGTTTAATTATGGAAGTTTGTACCGCAACTTCTTCCCAGCGAAAGCGCTAGGAAATGGTGAAGGGCAGGCGTTTTGGGAGCACTTTCTTATGTAATATTGATGTTCAAAAAGTGCTGATTCTCAGCCTAATTTGAATAATAGATTTTTGGTTTGTTTTTTTTTTATATTTTATTTGTGTGGGTGAAACCGCGGGGTGAAGCAAGTGATAAAATATATAAAAAAACAACGTATTTACGTTGTGGTTAATTGCAGTGAAAACACTTCGCAAACAAATACAACTAGCAATTTCGTTTTCCCGTTCTGTAATCTGACAACTGTGGGAGGACATTTTCAGCGCACCAATGTCAATTCCACACTTGTACGTAAATACGTCGGAAGCTGTCAAGCGCTCATTTGCCGCTGAAATGGGCTCTTATGTGATGGACGTACATATATTTATGGGCGCCTGTAAGCTTGTTTTTAATTATTTTCTATTTGATTTGGCGTCCGTATTGTTTATTATATTAATATTTGTATTTTTTGTTAAATCTATTTTAACGGCCGGTAAACTTTATATTGCTTTTTAACATTAAGGAATTGTTTTAAAAATAGCTGTAATTATTTTAGAATTAATAAGACATGTTTTGGCAATTTGAGTATAAATTATATACAAAACGAATAGAAGGACATTCTTGATTCGCTGCTCCTGAGATACCTACCTTGAATTCAAATGAGGTATTTTCTTTGTACTCTCTGCTACTTCCTTTGTGACTGTGTTTTTGGGTGATATATGTATTAGTGCTATATGTATTTGAGTAATCTATAATATTTCTAACAACGACGGCGAGTATGCATCGACATTCACCACAATCACCACCACACGGCAAACAACATGGACGAAAAATAACATGGACGCCGTTTTCTCGCCGTAGGTGTGTTTTTGACTACACGTGCGCTAGAATTTTGATTGTTTTTCGGTTATATTGTGTTTGGTGTGACTTGTGTTTTTGTTTTTGTGTTGTTACTAGGTATCAGGTTTGTTGTGTAAGTATCTATATTTTTAGTTAATTTATCCCTTTTTTATTTTATTTTTATTTATAATCTCAAACACGTATATCCAGGAATATAGATAAAACTAAACCTCCGGACCCTCCAGATGATACACCTACAACCTATCTGGCTTCTCCCCTTCTAACCTAAGTCCCACTCCCAACCCATTAAGCCAGTCCCTAACCTTTACTTCTCAGACTAACATCCGAAAACGTCTCGGAAATAATGAGGATGTTCCTAATCGTCCTACAAAACAACCTACATCCCATATAGGCCGAGCTAAATACTCGGTCACTGATAAAGGACCTTTCATTGTCCATGTTTCCAGTCTGGAAACGCAAACTAACTCTCGATCTACTTTACATTCGTTAACATTTGTTCGCTTTTTAGCAAATTTAAACTTAAGCAATTTAATGCCGTCAAGCATGTTAGCCGAAACCGCGTATCCGTGGAATTTCAATCAGGACGCCAGGAAATCAGGACGCCAACGCCTTCTTGTCTAATAATGTTTTGGGCTCAAATCATTATGAAGCAACGGCGTTGTCAGTGGTCCCTACAGACTTCTCGGAGGGTGAAGTTCTGGCGTATTTAAAAGTACTAGCTGGCTGTGGACCTATAATTAAAGTTAGGAGGATACATCGAAGAGTTAATAAAGACGGCTTAATAGAATACAGGTCCACAGAAACTTGCGTCATCACATTTGATGGCCAAGTTCTACCTAACCGCATCTTCTGTTTCTACACATCTCTTACCGTAGAGCAATATATATACCCTACTATCCAAAGCCGCAAGTGTTGCCGATTGGGGCATGTAGAATCCCTGTGTCGCTCCAAACCCCGCTGCAGCAAGTGCGACAAGGATCACCCTGGTGTTGGTTGCAGCATTGCTGAGACTGAAGCCTTCTGCGTGTTGTGCTCTGGGGGTCACTTTGCTAATAGCTAGTCCTGCCTGTAGTACAGCAGGCAGAGGACTATTAAATCCATTATGGCTGAGAAAGTGATTTCGTAGGCTGAAGCAAGTAAAACAGTGCCTAATTCTACTCGTAGCTATGCTGACATTACGAAGTTACAAACCCACTCATACCGCAAAACTTTGTTTCTTAAGCCAAAGACCCAAGTTTCTCTTTCCCTTTCCTATAATAAATCTATACATCAGCAGCTTACTAGCACTCCTTTATCTTCTCAGCCTAATGGCTGTGCTCTCAATACTCAACCTACACAATCTCCTGAAAATTTGTCCTCAATAATTGAACTTCTCAGTAAACTTCTTTCAACTTTAATGTCTTCTTCTAATAAAACTCAATTACCGTCCAACGTTGCCTCATCACTTATCAATTTTCTTCAATCTTACAACAATGCCTCAACTAGTGTTTCTTCAATGGAATGTGAGGAGCGTGCAGGATAAGAAGCATGAGCTCACATTCCTTTTAAATAAATTTATAGCTTCACCCTTAGCTTGTTCTTAGCTGAGATTAGGCTTGTGCCGAGTCTTAGTTTCCGTTTACCTTCCTTCAATATTCTCAGATGCGACCGATCTGATGGCTATGGCGGGACGGCTCTCTGCATGAACAAGTAGGATTGTGGCCGGCTGGGTGGAGAGTATAACCCTCCTATCAGCCTATATTGCTCATCCTCACCAAAGTTTACTCCCAGTCCTGAAGCGTACCCTGGAATACATAGAAGGCCCTGTACTTGTTATGGGGAACTTCAACTGCCATCACTTCAGGTGGGGTTCTGAACGTTGCGACTCTTTTGGGGAAGGTTTAGTGGAAATCTTAGATGACCTTAACTAATAATTAATTATATTATTTTTAATGTTTATTGATATGACTAGTGATGTAAAATAAATAAAAAGATATTATTCTAGTATTTTTTAAAATGTAATCGCTTAATTAAATGCCGCTGCGCTGTTTAAACAAAGCGCATAAAAATTTTGATAAAGTTAAGTTTATTTATTAATATTAATACAAAACATTTCCCAGGCCAGAAAAGATAAGTCAGACCCGGTTATTTAAAGCACGTATAAATTACTATTTTTTGATACATCGCTCATTAATGGTCGCGTTCAGGTCGTATTTAGCCATGCTCCTTTTATCCCGATCTGCATTTTTTTGTCAAATGATTGCGTCTAGTTGGGATCTATTGGTCCGCCCATTGGATCGTTCGGTCCAAATGATTGATCCCAACTAGTCGCAATCATTTGACAAAAATGTGTTCGCCGATTAGGGCTGCTGTTCATACCCAAAACCATCGTACGATGGTATGACATTTTAAATCACTTAGGTGCTGTACTTTTAAACAGAAATACCTACGGTTCATATTGCTGCATCTGTACGAAATTACCAAAATAAAGGACAGACCTCGAGTGTCCTCTGAGGCGGTGATTTCAAACAATGCAACGTTACCGTTTTTACATCGTATGATACAAACGCATCCAATTTTGCCAAATGACGTCATTATGTCCGTTCCAGTAAGACGACACGTACAACATTACGGTACGGTAGAGGATAAACACCCTACTTAGTACGGACGTAATATAGTTATAATAATTTACCTACACGTTATTGCAAAGCAATAAATGATTTGATTAATTATAGTAGTATAAACTGGTGTGCGTGTATGATCAGATGTAGGTACAAACATAAACAATGGAAAACGATCCTAACCCACACGGGAATGAGGTGTGAATGTGACCATGAAAGTATGGTTCAATATAATATGACATATAAACACTATATGTCATATATAATATGACATATATTGCTATGGCATTCCGAAATTATGATGGAAGTACTTGCGCTGAATATTAGAGTGTATTTAATTTTTTTTTTTTAAATAGCAGTCCTAGGACTGATTGACAGAAGTGAAAACTGAAATCTTAAAAATAACAGAATACACAAAGTAAAAAGACAAAAAATTGTCACGGTTACGGGTCGGTCACGCACACGTGAAATCAATGCTTTTTCTTCATATAGCAAAAATGTTCAACGTCCCTAAAGAAGTTTTCACGAAGAAGTTATCAATTCAAAAATATATATTTCAGTTGTTCACTGCAGAGTGTGGTAGTTAGGTTTCAGCTATGTATTTTCAACAAGTTAGACTTCCAAACCTCAGATCGTCCCCGCCGAACTGACCCGACTCTAGTGAACTCCCTGAACCTTTGTGACTCCAAATTGGTAAAGTGGAGCTATCATAACAGAACAACAGTAGATATACTACTGCTGTTCTGTTATGTTAGCTCCCAGCAGGTTGTGTAGCAACCGATTCTCGTACAGGGGTATCCTGCTCTCTGTGTCCCAAACCAGGCAATCAAAATGACATATCTCCTGCCATTGACGTCGCCGTTGAAGTGGTGAAATTTCGAACCAGAACCAACCAGGAGAGTAATTGCGTAACACATTATCAGTAGCAATGTGTTTCATTTTGACAGTTCAACAGCATACATTGTGTTATTTACGTTATTGAGCAGATACATTTTAGAACAAAATCAAAATCAAAAGTCATTTATTCAAATCAGGCTGAGAATCTGCACTTTTTGAACGTCAATATTACATAAGCCCCAAAAAAAAAAGCAAAACAATATAATATATATTTAAATGTAAATAACTAAATACTCATTACTTAAATAAAAGCCCCAGGCATAAAGGCCGTGACAATTCAAATATTTATGCATTGTTAAAAAGTAAACTGTCAGTAAGCTAATTCCGGAGAAAGAACACAAACATTGTCTTGAGCTAATCGGAGCGACCAGCTATTCTTATCATTTAAATAATCATTTACAGAATAATATGCCTTTGAACATAGGGAACAATGGAATAGCAATAAGCTTCAAAATGATTCCAACTGATAGTAATGAAGTGTTACGCAAAAAGGGTACTGATCTAAAATACAGTGGTATCAGCGCAGACATCTCGTGGAAGGAAAAAACTACTGTTTGTCTCCAGCTACGATTCTTATACAAGGTGACAATTCAATTACCTGTAGCTATCAAGGGAGTGATTCTACTCGTCCTTTTAAACAACTTTCGCAAAGAAGCTCTTAGCTATCAGATTTGTGAAAAAAAAAACAAATTCTTGAATAACTGACAACTTCGATGCATGTGTGTTTGCATTGCATGTGTGTGTTTTTTTAACATGTTAATATTCGGGCATACGTTTAATCGAAGTTTAGCCAAAATTAGCAGTTAGACTGGTAAAGCGGACCCCAGACTCGATAGCTGAGAAAGCTTCGTATACAACTGGGATTAAGGCTGAGATGATGACGATTAGATATTACTAATTATTAATTTATTTTATTTATCCTCTTAAGAGGTCAATCGTCAAATCCAACTCGGCTGGGCTGCTTTCCGGAAGCTACGTAAAATCTTCTCGTCCGAAATACCGCAGTGTCTCGAGACAAAAGTCTTCGACCAGGGTGTGTTGGCAGTGATGACTTATGGAATTGAAACGTGGTCGCAAACAGTGGGTCTTAGAAGAAGGCTTAAAGTCACTCAAAGGGCAATGGAGAGGGCTATGCTTGGGGTTTCACTGCGCGATCGAATCAGGAATGAGGAGATCCGCAGAAGAACGAGAGTTGATGGGTGGGCGTTTTGGGGGAGTGTCTTATGTAATATTGACGTTCAAAAAGTGCTGATTCTCAGCCTAATTTGAATAAATCACTTTTGTTTTTGATTTTGGCATCTCCAACATATATCGTTATATTGGTATTAAATAAAGTTGGGCACAAAATGTGTTAATAATTAATTGTACCGTTCAAGCCAACACTAACAACTTAGATTAACGTCCCGTGAGTCAAAAAAGGTTAGAATTATTTGCTAGGATATTGAAGTCCCAACAGGATGGCAAATGTTCCAAATGCGTTTTCATCATCAGTCATCTTCTATGGATAAACACCATAGGGTTTAAGGGGTTTATTAATAAACGATGATTAAAGTTAAGTGACGTGCAAAGGTCAATAATGTATGGTTAAACAATCGCTAATAACTAGCTAATTTTAAGCAACGTTTATGAATAAGGGGGTAATACAATTTACGACTAGGTAATGATCAACCAACTAACTACTTGTGCAATTGTGCAGTTGCAATGTATGGAAGAACATGATACTACAACTAGGGAACCCTTCATTGTGCGTTGCCAGAAACGCACTTGGGTTTTTGAAATTTATAGTTAACATGTAATCTTTACTAATATATTATTTATGTATAAAGCTGAACAGTTTGTTTGTTTGGACGCGCTAATCTCAGGAAGTACTGGTCCGATTTGAAAAAATCTTTTTGCGTTGGATAGCCCATTAGTCCAGGAAGGCTTTAGGCTATATAACATCACGCTGTGACTAATAGGAGCTGAGCATATAATAAAAACGCGAACGAAGTCGCTGGCGGCTGCTAGTCTTTTATAAAATTAGTCACTAATAAGAAGATTAGTCACTCACTATGGGCCTCATACAAAGGCTCAAAGTCACACAAAGGGCAACGGAAAAAGCTATGCTCGGAGTTTCTCCGCGGGATCGAATCGGAAATGAGGAGATCCGCAAAAGAACCAAAGTCACCGACATAGTTATTTGAGTCGCTAAAATTAAGTGATAGCGGGCGGGGCACATTGCTCGTAGAACTGATGACCGATGCCGCATTAAGGAGTGGCAGCTATGTACCGGGAGACGCAGCGTATGAAGGCCCGCAACAAGGTGGACCGATGACCTGGTGAAGGTTGCGGGAAGCCGATGAATGCGGGCAGCACAAGACCGGTCATTGTGCAGAGCCTTGGGGGAGGCCTATGTCCAGCAGTAGACCTTTATAGGCAGAGAAGAAGAAGAAGAAGAAGAAGAAGAAGAGAAAGAAGATTTAGTCATATTTTTGTAAGTACATATTTTTTTTAGGAATGATATAATGTATCTGGAATCAAATATAATTAGGCATTCATCCTATGCAAATTAACACATAATATTCTATTCTATCTCATATAAATAGAATGGATTTACGTTTTTTGACAGATGTATCTAGTGATTGCAGCAACAGACAAAACATTGATTGACACAAGTACAGTTTACATAAGAAGCCATAAATAAGACAATTTAATGACGTACTACTATGGTACGTAGTACGCGCAGTAAATGTCGTGGTGGCCTAGTGGTTAAAACACCAGCCTTTCAAGTATAAGTGCGCGGGTTCGATTTCAAGTCAGGCAAGTACCAATGTAACTTTTCTGTTATATGTACTTTCTAAGTATATCTTGAACACCAATGACTGACTAAAAGGCGAAAGAAAACATCTTGAGGAAACCTGGCAAGCGTGCATTAAGCAAGCATGGTGATTACGCTCATTCCTTCTCTGTATGAGACGTGACCTCTGCCCAGCAGTGGGACGATAAAAAGATTGATGATGAAGGTA
Organism: Sesamia inferens; assembly: GCA_037179545.1. NCBI lineage: Eukaryota > Metazoa > Arthropoda > Insecta > Lepidoptera > Noctuidae > Sesamia > Sesamia inferens. The sequence goes on along the minus strand of CM073938.1, from coordinate 15,181,478 downwards.
CGTAGCTTACATATTTATTTTAACACGCATATTTCACTTTTAAGTAATATGAAATAAATACGTCCTAAGGCAGCTGCCAAAAACTACTTGGTTATCATCTTATCAATAAAGAAAAACTACCATGCATCTTTATCCATCCTCTAAGTCAGTAGTTCCCAAACTTATTTTTCTCGTGGACCACTTTCAAAATTTTACTGGTTTCGGTGGACCCCCTGCTGCTACATTTCTACCATATTCTTAAAGTCGCCAAAAAATAAAAATTGTGTCACTTCTGAGTTCTGTCCCTATATTCCGATATGTAAAATAAAAACGAAAAATGGTATATTTTATATCACTTTATTTATTAAAAGAATAGAATTACAAGAAAAAAATATTAAGGTAATATAGGTTCAGGTCATAATTTTAATTAATGGGAAGGATGTATCTGATGGAGTGTCAGCAAACGATCAATGTTTGGCTTTATTTTTGTCAGCAATAACCGCAAATCCCCCCGCTCTGTGATGTTTAATTTGCTCCTTTTTTTGTTAAGAGGTTTGTAACGGCACTAAAACTCCTTTCGACAAGGTATGACGAGGGAAAAGCTATTAAAAATTTCCTTGCGATTTCCCACAGTCTAGGATATTTTTCGGGTATTTCTGCTTGCAGCCAAAATGTTGGGTAGCCTTTTCTAAATTTCACCTTCAGCTCCTCATTAGTGCTTAGCTCGAGCAGCTCCTCTTGTAATACAACATTGGCCACTTCCGTTTCATCAAATGGATTTACGATCAATAGTGGTATATCCATCGTCAGTATATCTTCAAACCTGGTTTTGAAGTCATCATGCAGGGCACTTAAATGTTGACTGTAGGTATGAATATCCTCATCAATACATTCTACCTGCGACAAGTTTGTAAATTGAGAGAATTCGCGCCGACTAATGTTTTGCTTCATAAATTTCAATTTCCCAAGAAAAGCCGAAATTATCCCCTTTGTTTTTATTAAATTCAGGCTGTCCCCTTGTAACTGCAAGTTAATATCATTAATTTTTTTAAACAAATCTGTCAAATACGCAATGTCTGCTTTGAATTTGATCAAGTTTTCTTTTAAATCTGGATCTCTACTTTCTAAGAAAGTGTTTGGCTAACTATGCTGCTTCTATTGAGCAGTTAAGTAATACACTTAGTGGTAATGAGCAGAGCTTGGAATTTGTTCCAAGTTATTTAAATTACAATTTGAGACAATAGAGTCAACCTCTAGCACTATTTTGAATAATGAATTAGACATGTACCCATTATCAAGGGACATTGAGACAATAGAGTTGAACTCTAGCAGAGATGTGAACCTAGAAACATTAATATCACACCCAATAAATTTTAATTTTCAAAATATAATCAATAATAATAACCTTAAAATTGTTCATCAAAATATACAGGGTGTGATAAATAAACAATTAGAATTGGAGTTGTTCATGAACTGTAGTTATATTGATATTGTTTGTCTTACTGAACATTGGTTAAAAGCCCATCAGTTCATGTTCAGCTTTAATAACCATCAGATTGGTAGCTCATTCAGCAGAGTGAATATGATAAGGGGTGGCTCCCTAATAATTGTTCGCAACAATATCAAATTTAAAGAACGGGCTGATATTGTAAGCCTCTCTGTTGAGCGAGTTATTGAAATTGCTTGCATCGAGCTCGAGCGGTTCATTGTAATAAGTGTCTACAGGCCCCCATGTGCTTCCTATGATATTTTTGGAAAATATATGGAGGAAGTTTTATTAAAGACTTGTCACAGTAACAAAACAGTTGTTGTCTGTGGAGACTTCAACATTAATATTCTAGAGAAATCAGCTACAGTGAATGAATTTATCTCATTATTCAAGTCCTATAATTTGTACGCAAGATTCTTTGAGCCGACTAGAATAACTGCCACAAGTGCCACCTGTTTAGACAACATCTTTACTAACCTAAGACCTTCTGACCATTTAATTATAAATGAGTTAGACTCTGATCACTGTGGCCAGTTAGTTACTTTTCCTCAGAAGAGTGAAGTCAGAGCTCAAAGAAAACTTGTGAGTTTTGTTCCTGTAAATGAAAATCGTTTAGGACAATTTAAAAATAATTTAATTGAAAAGCTACCGGGCTTGCCTCATCACACCAACCCGGATCATGCATATAGTATACTATTTAACTTGATTAATTGTGAATTTATGAAAGTTTTCACAAAAAAAACATTGCCTGTTAGCGACCGCATTATATTTAGTGACTGGGCAACCCCAGGTATTTATAAAAGCAGGGAAAAAATGTATGAATTGTATCAGGAAAAAACATATAACCATGATGTAGCTTTTCAAGAATTCGTTAAAAAATATTCAAAAACTTTTAAGAGAGCCTGTTCCTCAGCAAAAGCCATACACATTAAAAATAAAATAAAATCTTCTAGAAATAAAATCAAAACAACTTGGCAAATTATAAATTCTGAAACTGGAAGAACCAAAGTACAAAATCGCGATTTCCATCTTAAAATTAACGATGAAGATATAAAGGCGGACTTGGAGGTAGCAACTGAGTTTGAGAATTTTTTTACTAGTATTCCAATAATAACAACAAAAACTTTGTCTTCTTCCTCCACTTCTGCCTACGCCATACTAAAAGAATGTGTTCCGGAATGTGACAAGCACTTTGAATTTGCGTTTGCGACTGCTAAAGACATTATAGAATCTTTTAAGGATCTTGATGTAAAAAAAACTGCCGATCATTGGGGTTTGTCAGTATATACTGTAGCTTCAATAATAGATGTTATCGCACCTTTCTTAGCAATTGTTTTTAATTCTTGTGTCACATCTGGTATATTTCCTGATTTGATGAAACTTAGCAAAGTAATTCCACTGTTCAAATCTGGTAGTACAACTGATCCCACGAATTTTCGGCCAATTTCTATATTACCAACTTTGAGCAAAATTTTTGAAAAATTAATTTTGAAACAGTTGTTGAGACATTTCAACTTATATAATTTATTGCACGGAAACAATTTGGTTTTACAAAGGGTCGTTCAACTACCGATGCGGGCGTGGCGTTGCTAAAGAACATATTTGGGGCCTGGGAGGAATCGCAAGATGCTCTTGGTATTTTTTGTGATTTGTCCAAGGCCTTTGATTGCGTACATCATGATACTCTTATTAGGAAACTGTACCATTATGGTTTAAGGGACAGAGCTCTCGACCTTCTGACTTCTTATCTGAATAATCGAATTCAGAGGGTTGATGTTAAAGGCAACAAATCTGCAGGATCTGAGGTCACCATGGGCGTTCCGCAGGGCTCAATTCTAGGTCCTTTCTTGTTTTTAATTTATATTAATGACTTACCTCATCACGTGAGGGATAATCACAACATAGTATTGTTCGCGGATGACACTTCTCTTATTTTTAAAGTCAAGCGTCAGCTAGCAAATTTTGACGAAGTTAACAATGCACTTTCGAAAGTTGTCCATTGGTTTAATGTAAATAACCTTCTTTTGAATGAAAAAAAAACTAAATTCATTAAATTTTCTACGCCAAATGTCAGGCAGTTAAGTACCAATGTTCAACTGAATGGAGTAGAGTTGATCCCTGTCGAGTCGACAGTTTTTCTTGGATTAACTATTGACTCCAAGTTACAATGGGGTCCTCACATTGAGAAGCTGTCGGGTAGACTCAGTTCTGCCGCTTATGCTGTTAAGAAAATTAGACAGATAACTGATGTGAATACAGCCAGAATTGTTTATTTTAGTTATTTTCATAGTCTTATGACTTATGGGATTCTTCTCTGGGGAACTTGTGCGGACATCAATACCATCTTTGTTTTACAGAAAAGGGCTGTTCGAGCCATCTACAACCTTGGTCCTAGAGATTCTCTTAGAGAAAAATTCAGAGAGGTGAACATTCTGACTGTAGCTTCGCAATATATATTTGAAAATCTTATGTATGTACATAAAAATATATCTAATTTTAAGAAAATAAGCGATGTTCATAATATAAATACCAGGAACAAACACAATCTTGCTGTACATCACACTCGTCTCCACAGAGTAGGTAACTCGTTCATGGGTCAATGTATACACTTTTACAACAAGCTTCCCATGGACATTCGAAACTTACCCATTAAACGATATAAAACCTATATAAAGGCCAAACTTTGCAAAAAGGGGTATTATAAAATCTCAGATTATTTAGAGGATAGAGAGGCTTGGGACTGAGCTGCTCGCTCTGTTAAGCATTGTTATTATGCAATATGCGTAATTATAACGTAAATTATTGTAAACATTTTCATTTTTAATGTCTGGACTTTAAAAAAGACGATGATCCCTGAGTTTGTTTCGGCTATTTCTTCTCAGAGGTAGTCAGTTAGGAAATGCCGGCTTCATCTAGTTTAAAAAAAAAAAAAAAAAAAAAAGAAGAAAAAAAAAACATATGACGTATAAAAGTGATCGGTGATCCTACTTGCTTAATAAACGATTTCATTTCATTTCATTTCATTTCATTTCATTTAAGAACTCTAATATGGAATCGAAAACAGAGTAAAATCTCGTTAAGCATGCACCTTTCGACAACCAGCGTACTTCAGTATGTAAGAGCAGTCGTTGGAAGTCTTTATCATTTTCGTCGCACAATTGAGCAAATAAACGCGTATTCAATGCATTGCTTCTGATTTTGTTGACAGCTTTTATTACAAAATGAAGAGATTGGTTCAACCTGTCACTTAAATGTTTTGCCACAAGATGTTGTCGGTGGATTACGCAATGAATAGCTGTAAGTCCTGGTATAATTCTTTTGAGATGACTTATAAACCCACGATATCGCCCGACCATTGCAGGAGCTCCGTCTGTTGCCACTGAAATAATGTTTGTAAATGGGATCGATTTTTCCGTAAAAAATTACCCAGGACATTAAATATTGATTCGCCTTTAGTGTCAGTCTCCAAAGTTCTGGCAAATAGCAATTCTTCGTGAATTTCTTCCTCAACAATAAATCGGACATATGCCAATAGTAATGCTTCATTACTGGGTAACGTTGACACGTCCAGTTGTATAGAAAAATGAGTTTTTTGCAGATGATTGCACAAAAAGCTTTCGATATCAGAGCTCATTTCATCAATGCGTCTTTGTACAGTATTGTTACTTAATGGGATTCTATTTAGTACGTCAAATGGAGATTTGTGCAAAACAGTTTTTAAAACCTCTTCAACAGCGGGTAAAATTAATTGTTCTCCGATAGTGTGCGGTTTTCCAGATTTTGCTATAAGTAATGAGATATTGTAAGATGCCCGCAAGCCATCATCGTTACTTTGAGATGTTGAAGCGAACATACTGTGCACGGTAGGTCTCTTTCCAGATTTTTCTTGCAATGTTTGAAAATATTTTAAATCTTTACCTATTTTATCAGTATGACACCTTTTTAGATGATCTTCGAGCTTTGATGGTTTCATAGAGTCATTGCTCAAAACTTTGTTGCATAATAGGCACATGGGCAATTGTTTGTCTGCCTCTGATGGAACAAAACCATATTTCAAATAATCGACACTATATTGTCGACATTTTTTCTTTGCTGTAGCCATGTTTCGTGTCAGTTACCTTACCTGTAAAAAAAATATTTTAGTAACTACGTTTTTTTCTGAATATAGGTATCACACCGCAGCCTTTGTCAGCACGCGGAAATAGAATTACGGCTTGTAAAGTAAAGTAATAAACCGCTGAGACAAATACAGACGTTTTCACAAAACGGTATCAATTTTAAAGTTCATAATTTACCACTAATTTTTAATAGTATAAATAAAAATTGGTGTACTCAGTATCGAATACTGATCATATTTGTGTAGGAAAAAATAAAAGTCGAAATCCCAAAATTGTCCATAAAAACGATAACTAAAATTTTATTAAATCAATGAGTTCACGCGCTCCGTGTATTTGCGTATTTTTTGTCTGCGGCTTCATTGTTAAAACGTGACAAACTAGGCATCGAAGTTCAAGCCCCGCCCTTTTCCCGTCGCCCGCGCACCGCTCGCTCTTTCCGAAAAGGAATAGTTTTGATAAAATAGTTACATCAAAATTAATTTAAAATGATTATGAAATTACTGTTTTATAAAATTAGTAGGGTGAATGATCCAATTATCGACAGTTTTAGGACTGTGTTCGCAATAAAAAGTGGTAAAAAATAAACTACAAAACTCAGTTCAACAGCACTTAGTGCAAATAAGGATCAATATTCTCAAGAATGCGCACAATGATTTACAATTGAAGTATAGGTAATACGTGATTAGAAAATTGACAAGATATTAAAAAATACTAAAATCACCAGCTATGGACATCTAGGATCCAGTTGTCGATACCCAATGGCCGACAGTTACCCAGTAATGGACATCCAGTCATCGACACCGAACAACATAAATTATGACTGACAAGAGAGTATTTGGTAAGGAGAAAAATAAATTAATAGGTAGGGGAACCCGGGGCAGCATGGGCCCTTTAAGGACAGGATGTGATATTTTAGGATTTAAGTGAAATATCGGGCTCAATTAGTAATCATTTATTAGACTTTTTAGTAAACTTTAATCATCTTAAACAATAATCAACTCAGACTTATAGTTTACGCATTTGGCGAACTTAAATAAAAAATGAGATTCTGCTCATAATGCCCCGTACCAGGGGCACGTTGGGCACAGCTGGGGCATAATACTAACTAACTTCTAAAATCAAGCACAAAATGAGCAAATATGAGTGGACTCATCATCATTGTCGTCTTCCCTGCATACAGGAACAATGAGCCCACCTATTACAGGCTCTACATGATAACTAACCTTCACCGCAATAGAGGCACTCGACGCCATCTTCTTGAGACTCAGTTTCTTTATTTTTCTTACTTATTTTATTAGTTTTAGTTTTCTTCAAGATCTTTTTTCCCTTTTTAACTTCAGGTTTCTTTTGTACTTTCTCCTCTAGTTCCTTTTTATTCGGTGAATTTGTAATTATTGCCGTTTTTCCGCGTTGTCTTTTAGTTCTTTTTTGCTGTTGAGCCTTGGGAGTAGGCATTATATTTGTTGGAGACACAATATGAAATGAAGAGGATGGACCTGGAGGTGGAGTCTCAGTTAGCTGAATGTCCAATAAAGAGCTTGGATTAATACCATGTTCAATGCTACAGAAACTGGGGCAGTATGGGCATGCCCCTATTACCCCGCCCATAATGCCCCGAAGTCTACATACAAAAAAAACAAACTTACTAGAATTAAGTATTTACTTGATAGCAATTTTAGTTATAGTAATGAAAACTATAGTTACTACGCTAATCAAGACCATATGCGTAGTCACACATTTTCCTAAGTCTATATTCATTACGGAAATGGCAAAAAGTACAAAAATTACATCAGATTACGCACTTACTTTGTTTTGAGTCCGACTCAAAATGGCGCAAGCTCCCGCTGACAATATTACCTGTCCCGCGTGCACGAGGGCACTGAATGTCGAACCGAGCGTTGCCGCCGTCATTCGACGGATAGGGAAGGGAAGAACTAAGATGCTCATATTACCCCGCATGCCCATCTTGCCCCGTGTTCCCCTACAGTTGAATTTGAATCATTATATTAATTTAAATTAAAAGAGGTACCTATGTGATCATTAACGCCCTTATTCATAAACACTGCTTAAAGTTAACTATTGATTAGCGATTCTTTCACCATACATTTTTGACCTTTTAACGTCACTTAATTTAAATCATACTTTATGAATAAACACCACAGTGCTTAAGGGGTTTCTCCATAAGCGATGATTAAAGTTAAGTAACGTTAAAAGGTCAAAAATGTATTTGTAAGAATCGCTAATCACTAGTTAACTTTAAGCAGCTTTTATGAATAAGGGGGTAAATATACAGTCTGTAACTTGAATGTCATTTGTGCACAAAATTTCGAGAGGTGCAAATTAAAATGAGATTTGTGGCCATCTAAAAAAAGTAGAATTGGCTTCTATATTTTCTCCTTTTCAAGCCACGGGTTGAAGATATTAGTCACATATTCATAGAATGTGCTGCTGCACATCCACCCACTTTCATACTTCCCTATCGCCCAATTTTCAGGCACACTGACTGCGATATGTGACGGAATTCGTTCGTAGTTGTAAACTATCATGGGTGGGGCAAGCTGTCCAACAGCGTTTCCGGTAAATAAAACTATTACGTTTTCGTTTTCGTCACCACACGCAGAGTAAAGATGTTTATCTCCGTTTTTGCTATAAAACGACCTGGTTTTGGCGATAAAAAAATGCACTCTCGTCAGCATTGAACATTCGGTTTGGGTCTTTGAATATTTCTTTTAAATTATTTTCTTCTAAATAGCCATTTATTTCTTGAAACCGCTTTCTTATATCTTTTTCAGATACGTTGTCCCGAGCCATAGATACCTAGATTTTCCGGCAATTTTGCAGTCAAAATTGGATGTCTTTTTAGGAATAAATTACATAATTTTTTTCCCGGTCTGTTGTTTGTAAAGGGGTTCGATATTATTTCATCCTTTATTATTTTTTGCACACTGTCTAGTAGGCAATTATTTAAAATAGGAAAGTGTTTTTCAGCCATGTCTAAGAGCCACCTAACCAAAATTTCTTCATGCTCATTTAAAATTATTGTTAGGCCCTATTGTACACTTTATAGGAGTCTTTCCTGATATTTTATTATAAAGTGTTACACGAGGCACCCCAAATGATTTAGCAGCAAGGGCAAACTTCTCTTCATTGCGAACAGCTTTCACCACATAGCCCGTCTGTTCTGGCGAATAATTTTTTTCTTGGAGGCGCCTGAAAGAAAACATAAAAACCAGTAATGAACACTCATTGGATCCAGTAATCGACACTTTGTTCTTTACTGGTACGTGGACTCCAATTTGTTTATTTTAGAAATGCAATTAAACTGCATGGAAAAAGGAATCAGAACGGTGTACCCACTTAAGAAATTTCAAAAAAAATAATTATGGACATGTGTCCATTACTGGAGAAAGTATGTATGTCGGAACCAGTTAATGACACTGGCTTAACCTTAAGAAATGCATGATTATGAACGGCCGATAATTAGAAATTATCTCTCATTTCAATGCTTAGCTTTAAAATCAATTAGAATTCAGTTACAATAAATAACAACCTCATAATTTAAAAAAAAATAGACTCACCTTCTTAACGATTATGTAAGTAAAATTGGATTCTTCCAGAGGAACACTAACTTGGTCAATGTTTACTTCGCCAACCTGAAACAAAACGGCCGATCGCACTGACGCATAATTATGGGGCTAATAGGAGGTCAGTCTCTAAGATTAAGCGTTGCTATACCAAAATATGAGTGTACAAGGCTTGTTTTCATTCAATAAAGTTAAAAAGTGTCCATCACTGGGGTCTTGTCCATCACTGGTTCTTTCACCTTAGTTATTTGCAAGAAAAATTACAAAATTAATTGCTCTGCAATATTGCTTATTCGGCCTTTTTAGAGAGGCAGTGCTTCTCTCATGAAAAAACAATTGAATAAAACGTGCTGTGTTTGTCTTCAAATCGAAAGAGGACAATTAAAATATCTGTAAGTTACTAAGTTACCTATCTATACAGGCCGTTGTGATCAACCGACTAGTACACGTAAACAAAATACTTAAGTACTATAACAAAAAAAATTAGGTTACTTACTTTTCTCCGGCACTAGCAAACACAGATATAAATTTTCTCACAACTTTTTTTTCCAAATTCCGCCTTTTTTCGAAATTCCGGAAACGAATGAATTTTTTCGTCTTTGGCATCAAGTATTTATAGTGGTGATCAAGTTTATGTCTGAACAAGCATTAAGCATTGTCGGGCGGATAGCGCTTTGCAAGTCTGTACACGAAATTGTACGTAATATCGAATACGCAAGTTTGGACAAACAGTCGCTTGCCTTATTAAAATATTATCTGCTTAGATAGGTACTTAAAACAATGTAGGTAGGCCCTTATAAAAACTATGCTTACATTTTTGCTCTTTACTATCAAAAGCAGATAAATTTTCGTGGACCCCCATTAACATCTTATGGACCCCCTGGGGGTCCACCTGGACCACTTTGGGAATCACTGCTCTAAGTGTTCGCTATAAACTTTTGACATTACTAAAAAAACTTTGGTTATTTACGATATTGGCTACGAAAGAAACACAGAAGACGCTATGGAAAAGAAAGTTAATGCTTTCACATAAACCTGATGTCCTTTTTGACGTAGAAACTGATAAAATTTCCACGCATTTTTACCTACTCAAGACGACATATGTATTTGGGACTTTGAAAAGTGAGTGGATTTGTTTTTATTAAATGCGACTGTACTTCATTCGCGAAGAAGTCGTTTAGACACCAGAACATAGAAAAATAAAGGTATTTTTTTTATAAAACTTCCCCGTGTAGTGTCAGCAGTGAAAGAAAATATGAAGAGCGTCAGGACAGTTCATGTATGGAGAAGAATTTCTGAAATGTTTCATAAACTTCTTCCTTTAAATAGCTATAACGCCATTTAATTCGGCGGTATAGAGAACAGTGATATACGTATGATAATGACGAATATCGGAAAAATTACAAAAATACGTAACAGCCGAGTTTTCTCGATACCCATTAATTTTCGCATAGGCTGTATTGTGTGTGTACGTGACATTATTACGTTTTTAACAGAATACACCACGCTATAAATAAACCTATATGTATAAATATGTAGATACAGATTCCTTGTTGTAAAATCAGCAAGCTAAGTTGTAAACTCCTACGTTGTTAAACTGTTTACCATTTACTTGTTAAGGGCCGTCCATTAATCACGCGATGTTGTTTCAGCATTTGTGAATCCCTTTCCCCTTAGTTGTAGTACTGAAGTTTGAAACTAACCCAATCCCCGTAGCAGGAGACGCCCTGATCGTCGAACTCCCTGCCGCCGTGGACGCAGACTTGTGGGCAACAAGCAGTGGGCAGCTCGCCGCCCGGTAAAGACCAGGCCAAGGTCAATGGCGCGTTGCAGGCCACGCGCGTTTCAAAGAGATGTCAGTACATAGTGATTCCTGCAAGGGTCAGCCTCCGTGGCGTAGCGGTAGTAAACGCGTCTGCTGCGCAAGGAGGCGCGGGTTCAATCCCCGCACAGTGCAAAATTTGTATGCCTTTCAAATATGCGTATGGTCTGGTCGTGACTCAGAAAACATGTTAAGCCGTTGGTCCCGGTTGCCATACGAACATCTAATGACAGTCGATACGTGTTTTTGGGGCCGTCAAAAGTCTAACAATTGGTCTAACTGCAATGATTCGATTTGCTTTCGGGTTGAGGAGGTAAGACGGCAGTCGCTTCACGGAAAATATCGAAGTTTAGCCAAAATCAGCAGTTAGACTGAAAAAGCAGACCCCAAAGCCGAAAAAGCTTCAGATGCGACGGGGTTTAACGCTGAGATGATAATGATGATGATGAGTGATGCCTGCCAGGGCTGAGGACTCATCATCGACCTTTTAATCGTCCCACTGCTGGGCACAGGTCTCCTCTCATACAGCGAAGGATTGAGCGTAATCACCACGCTTGCTGAATGCGGGTTGGCGATTTCAGACTTAAAGTCCAGGTTTCCTCAAGATGTTTTCCTTCACCTTCAGTCATTGGTGTCCAAGATATACTTAGAAAGTACATATAACTTTAGAAAAGTTACATTGGTACTTGCCTGACCTGGAATCGAACCCGCGCACTCATACTTGAGAGGCTGGTGTTTTAACCACTAGGCCACCACGACATAAATGCCGTGACGCTTGGCGCACTCTCTCTCATTCTCTCTCATTTTATCTCATTTTATGCGCGTGTATAATTCGTTCGTTGCCTGGCAACGGCGAATAAAGGTCACACAACACGCCGCTTTCTAGTTTGGCAATCGCACGTTTGAACTTTATAACTTAATTCATCCCCTCTCCCGCCCCCTTGTGATATTTCCTGATTTTTGCCCAACCCCCTTCCTCTATCAAGCCCCATGTGATTAATGGACAGCCCCCAGGTAAAAGCTTTCTCTGAAATTGTCTTAACCGCTAAACCACGCTGTCTTCCTATAATTACCTGAAATTAAACGAGGCGGTACGTCCCATTCGTCACACATCTCTACCATCAACCCGCACTAGGCTCACGTGGTAGATTATGGCCCACTCTCTCACATAGAAGTAGGAGGCTTATGTCAAAGCAGTAAGAATACTATAGGCTGATAAACTTTTAAGCTATTGCATAGCTTCTATCGCGGGCCTTGAGCGCGGGGACCGAATCCAGAAATTCCGTAACGAAAAAACCTCACGCTCCCCGCTTGAAGGCCGTACATCGTCTAACGTCGTTTCAGTTCGGCAGTCTTCGGCACGGTATGTTTGTGTGCGTGCGACTACATCTTTTGAAAACAATTTATAGATTTTCAAAAAGAGCATGCATATTGCAGGGCGCGAACTCAGTTCTACACACTTGCCATGTTACTGATAGTCGCGATGTGCTAAACTTGCGATTAATTTTCTCTCTGAAATAGGTCTTCTATAGAGATATGTCATAGACGTCATCGACGTTGTCATGGCTACCTTAAAAACTTTTCATATAATTAATTATTAAGTACTTTTATTCAAATTAATTTAGTAGTGTTTTTATAAAATAGCTTTTTTTTTAACGGAAAAGCTAAGATGAATGTCACGCTAATTTTTCATTGGACTTTTAAATTATTTATAGTGTTGTTAACTAAATAAAAGCGCGTGATTTTATGGAGTAAAAAGTGCTCACGCGGCCGTTTTTTCAACTGTATTGGCGATATCCGCCATTATTGTGAAATATTTTTTTAAAGAATTTCTATAATTTGTTACACGTGTTATTGGCAAAATTGTGGTATCTATCCACAGGGACCAGATCAAGAGTTGAAGTTGAAGTTTTTATTAAATAAAATATTACAGAAAGATGTCGGTGAACAATGTTAATATGAGTACATTTAAGTGTACGAGTTGTAATATTGTTATCTCCGAAACGAAACAACGAAAGTTTAATAAAAATATGCTCGTCGGCTTTTTCTGAGGAAGACATTGATGAGGCAAAAAAGTTATTGTTTGTTTCTACGAAGACAAGACAAAAACGTGTATCGAGGCGTAAGAACAAAAAGCAGAAAGACCTAAAATATACGATTACGGTTTTTAAAATCACGGATCCCGAACAATCCCAGTTTTTGTGGCATATGACCTTCACAAATTGCCACCAGTATGCTTTGACTACGTAGAACGTACGTAAAGAAGTTGATGAAGGATTTATTAATTCTACGGTCAGATGTTAACGCAATCAGAAGTGATTATGTTACTAAAGATCAGCTCGAAAATATTAAATTGATAACAAATAATTCGACACCGACGCCGTTCATCATCAACAACCTTTTTATCGTCCCACTGCTGGGCACAGATCTCCTCTCATACAGAGAAGGATTGAGCGTAATCACCACGCTTGCTCAATGCGGGTTGGCGATTTCAGACTTATAAAGCTCAGGTTTCTTCAAGATGTTTTCCTTCGCCTTCAGTCATTGATGTCCAAGATATACTTAGAAAGTACATATAACTTTAGAAAAGTTACATTGGTACTTGCCTGACCTGGAATCGAACCCGCGCACTCATACTTGAGAGGCTGGTGTTTTAACCACTAGGCCACCACGACAAAACAGTGGGATATAATGAAATAGAACCTCGGAGTCTTTGAGTATATTTCGTGGTGCTCCCTGTGCGCCGTTTCCGAGTCAACGAAATACCAGTTGGTGGAGTCATAAGGATACTATAGCTGTCTTGCCTGCCCCTCAGTGCCCGGCCGGTCTTGCGATTGCACCGAAACAGCACACAATGACAGAGATTATAAGTAATAGCATAGACAGACCTTACGGAGGAATTGCCCTATTGTAGAGGAAGTCCGCTTTCTCAAAGGTATCAGTGTTGTTGTGTAATAGTGATCGTTTAGTTCTCACACGGATCGTTCTATGTTAGTTTTCTCATTTTACATGCTTACTGACTCGAGTGATAATATAATAGATTTCATGGGTTTTTTCTTTATTTCTTTATTTTTTGGCTTCGCACGGTTTGTGCATTTAGCCAATGCCACGTAATTATGAATTATTCATGTCGAAAAAGACGGCCGCGTGACCCGTCTTACGCGTGAGGTTTGGGACAAAGTCATGATGTGGCCACTATGCAGCGATATTTCACTGTTCTTTATGAACTATTTACTAAATGCACTTTTTACTACATAAATCACGCACTTTTATTTAGTAAACAACACTATAAATAATTTTAAAAGTCCAATGAAAAACGAGCGTGACACTCAGCTTGACTTTCCCGCCAAAACTCAGGGTGCTGATCACGAAAATGATTTCATTTTTGAAATCCAAGATGGCCGACATCATATTTCATGACATTCTGACATGGGTGTGATAACGAACATGACGTCATTTTTAAGCTATTGCTTAGCTTCTTTCTATCTCTTTATCAAAGTCGAACAGAAAACATTGAATATAGTTTAGTCGCTTAATCGTCACCATTTTTCGCACTCTTTTGATGACGTTGCTGGTAAAAAATAAATAAATTTCAAAATTACAAAACAGAAAGAAAACTTGAATTGATATCAAAGAAAAAAAAACAAAGGAAAAATTACTGTATAAATAATAAAAATAATAATAACAAAGTATTTATTTCACAAAAAAATACATAGCACTTCACACTGTTACATAAAAGGAAAGTTTATAATTACTATGCAATAGTCGCCTCTATCTTTTAAACTAGGACTTGCCTGTATCTTAAAAGATAGGGTTCAGCCAAATGGATTCTGTAAACAATTTCCATAAGGACATGAGAAAAACAGTGTCAGTGAATTGAACTAACAGATGTACAATAAAAAGGGAGAAAAAAAAAAGGAATAACAACAGAAATGAATTTGAAGTTAAAATTATCCTAAGTAACGCAAAACTGAGAGACAGCAGTCATGCATTTTATATGTGTATGTGCGTGTTGCGGTGTGTGGAAGTGTGTGTGTGTGAGTGTGTGTATGTAAGTATGTTTGTGAGTGTGTGTATGTGTGTGAGTGTGTGTATGTATTCGTGTGTGTGTATGTTTGTACGTATGTGTGTAGTGATTCTGTGAATATAGTAAGTCTATAATATTTGGATATAAGTGTGAGACGTGATCTTAGAGTATGTATATGATCTTATATTAAGAGATGTAGGTTAACAGATTCTCCGTCGCTACATAGTCCTGATGCAATAGCCAATGACTTATTTCTTTCTTTAAATTATATCTATTTAAGTCCAGTATATTTAATTGTTTATGTAGCTTTTTATATAAAAGTTTACTTAAAACGTAAAATTGTTGTTGGGCAAAAGAAGTTTTATGCTTAACGCCAGATGGGATATTAGTGCGCTTTTTAGGGTTTGATTTGGGCATGGTTCTATGAGTCCTGAGGGCCGATTGCAGAATGAACAGTTGTCTAACTGTTAGGACCCCACAGTCTTCATAGAGTTGCTTGGTTGGATATCTGTAAGGCTTTTTGCACATAACCTTTAGTACGGCTCTTTGAGCTCTCTCAGCTCTCAGCAAGTACGATTTAGATGCACCACCCCACACAGTAATGCAATATCCTATTATAGACTGGCACAGTGCAAAATACACCATCTTCAGCGTGCTCATATCAGCAGGTTCTCTTAGTAATTTGAAGACGTAGATGAGTCGCAGTATTCTCGAAGTTATCATATCGAGCTGTTTGTCCCATCTAAGGCATTCGTCAATTTGCAAACCTAGATATTTGACACTATTTCATCTGTCCAGTGTAGGGCAATTACATGTTTCACATCCACCAGATGATTTCCGGCACGAGTGAGCCGTTATTGTAAAATCCCTAGGAGGCAAAGTATTTCGTCTGATAGCAAAAGGAACATAGCACGTTTTGCCTAAGTTGAGGGTTAGTAGGCTATCCTGAAACCAGCTCATGACCTTGCTTAGAGCGTTTTCAGCCATTGCTTTAACCATGTCCCAAGTAGGTCCATAAATGACGATTGCAGTGTCATCAGCATAAGCGTATATTTTGCAGTTCGGGAGAATCATTTTGCAAAGGTCATAGATATAAATCAGGAACATGGTGGGCCCCAATATGCTTCCCTGAGGCACGCCATAGGTCACAATTTCCTCATCACTGAGATGATCACCTATCCTGACTATCTGAGAGCGATTCTCAAGATAATCACTAAATATTCGCAGTGCGGAGCCTCTCACACCTATACGCTCCATCCTTGCTATGAGTTTGGGAACAGAAACTGTGTCGAAGGCCTTAGAGAGGTCTAGAAATATACCTAAGCATTTAGACCCATTATCAAGTTCCTTTGCCACAAATTGTGTAAGGTCCAGAACAGCATCCTCACACGATACCCCAGCTTTAAAACCATACTGGTTAGTCGCTATGATGCGATGTTTATTCAAAAAGCCTCTGAGTTGCTTGTTGAGGATCTTCTCGAATATTTTAGAAATAGATGGTAGGATTGAGATCGGTCGGTAGTTATTGACACAGTCTCTGTTCCCGGATTTGTATATTGGAAGGATGATAGCCTTTTTTAGTGCGTCAGGAAAAGTACCAGCCTGAATGCAGCGGTTGAAAATATGGGTTAAAGGAGGCACCGTTTCTTGGCGACATTTTCTCAATAGAGATGATGATATTCCATCCCAACCCGCTGCACAGTTACTACGTAATTGTAAAATGATTGAATCGACCTCAGTTTCATTCGCTTCTAGCAAAACAAGGGATTCAATCGGGCTCAAACTTTCCCATGAGTCGTTGTAGCCAGGAGTCGTAGGTTGCCCACTAGTTTTAATTATATCATCCGCTAAATGTTTGCCAATGTTACAAAAAAATGAGCATACCTGATTCATCGAGGCTTGGGGACTATCGGTGATCCTCAACAAGTTGTCGGGACTGCTGCGCTCCTTACGCGTATTTGTTATATCTTGTATAGTTTTCCATAGTTCTCTAGGATTGCTTCGAGCTTTTTGAAGTTCACATTTTTCATACTTTAATTTAGGAATTATGCTTTCATTTGTGTTGTTTACTATTACGGTATTTATTAGCGATATAAAAGTGTTTAGTGACTCATTTGTGTCTTCCATGCCATAAATATCCGCGAAGTCAATATTTTCCAGTTCCGCCTTTATCGCGTCTAAATTACAATGAGACTTAAAGAATTTTGAGTTTTGGTGTTTTTTGGCATTTGTTAGCATTAATATAATAGGTTTATGATCTGTAATATATGATTCAAGAACCAATGTGACGGGTGGTAATTTTGACTTTAATAAAACGTGGTCTAGACAATTTTCGAGTCTGGTGGGCAAGAAATGAGTAGGTATAAGGCCATGTGAAGCGTTTACAATCAGATATTCCAAGCTATGTGGGTTACTATTTCCTGGCTTTATATCTATGTTCAGATCTCCAATTAGTGCTATGTTTGGATTTGAAGAGAGGCCCTCTATAATATTATTGAGGCTTGATAGAAAATTCACTAAATGTGTAGAAGTATTATAGGATGGAGAGCGGTACACAGCAACAAATGCAAACCTAGAATCTATTTGGCACACTAGAGCGTTTGAGTTAACTAAGCAGGGTTCCCAAACAGAGGCGTTAAGGCTAGCTTTTGTGTAAATAATTATGCCTTCATTTTGGTTTGAATTTAGTTTCGTCGCGTGTGACAAGTAACCAGTAAGTACAGGCGGCCTGTTTATTTTACTAAGCCAGCACTCTGTTAAAACAATTACATCAATATTAATTTTAGTTATGCATATTAGTGTCACTAACTGATCAAAATTTTTCCCAACACTGCGGATATTCATATGTAGTATTTTAATATTACTCTCAGAAGTGTCCAGATAACTTGCACACTCCCGCGGATCGCAAGAAAAAGAATTGTTGAGCCCAAGAGTGTCCAAGTCATCGTTAATATTCTTTATTGAATCCATTTATAATTTAATTGATCACATAAAGATGGCACATAATATTTAGGTATTAAATAGATTAAAATATGAGCGATACATCTCACTATAATATAAGTCAGTATGGCTTGTTGAGTATTTATCATAAGTTCTGTGTATAGTTCTGTGTATGAGTGTATGTTTTTGTATGCTGTTTTTAGAGTGTTGTGTATATGATGTAAATTATTAAAAAAATTATTAAAAAAACGAAGTAAAGTAAACATAATTAAGCAAGAGCATTTTTTTGCTAGTCAGATTGAATTTTGGCTGTCGAGATCAAGAAGACATTTTTCTAAATGAATTAAAACTTGCTTGTCACCTTCTATTTTACGTAAAAAGATGTTACTGTTTGAGATCCAACAGAATTTATATTTATTATTTTTAGCAAATTCACGGGCCTGATAGAACAACTTTTTGGTAGTGGCGGGCAACTGCTCCGAGATGTAAATCGGCGTAGGGTCACCGGGTAAACCTATAGCGGTAGTATTTAATTTCTGATTCCTTCCCTTTCCCTTATTGTAGTCCCTTACTGCCATCATTAGAGACTGTTTAATGTGTACTGATGAAAACTCTGCAATTATAGGCCGTGTAGTCGAACTGGATGCCTTTCCTGGTAGCCGGTATACATCTCGTAAGCTAGATTCTTGCACCGAGACACCCACAGTACCGCAGATTATGGAAACTCTTTTAATAAGGCTTGAACTAGTTTCACTGTTTTCCAGCGGGATATTGCGAATCTCTATTCCAGACGATCGTGACTTGTGCTGTAAATCGAGTATTTTTTTTTCCAAGTTTTCTATATGCTGTTTTTGCTGTAGGCGTTCCTTTCTTAAGTCCTCAACTTCCTTTTTCATATCTTCAAATTGCTTGTTTATAAACGACATTGATTCCACCATCCTTTCATTTGACTTTCGAATTTCAACGTTGGACGCTTTTATTTCAGAATTTTGGGACTTAATTTCCCCAATATCAGCCAAAAGTTTGTTCATTAGCGCAGTCTGTTCTGTTAAATATTTTGCAACATTTTGATCTTAAAAAAAATAAATAAATAAATAAATATTTATAATTGCAAGTTATAGTTGATAAAAAAAGGCTATGCAATAGCTTTACCGCGGCAGTCTCCGAGTGCCACACGCCTTTTTTTTTTTTTGTTGCATGAAGTTTTTCTACTGTTATCTACTAATTTGGGTGCGCTGATTTTAAATCTACCCTCAGATTTTTTGTAGCAGCTCTAGTTAGTGAGATACAGGTACCGTTTCGGATTTACATAAGTAGTCGGTAGTTTCTATCAATAGTGGTGGAACTTAACTAGTTCCTTTATAAATTTCATTGTGTCTTCCTCAAGAAGGACGTGTTTAAATAATCCTGTTGTTTTTGTGTTATTTTTGGAGAATATTATGTTCCAAAAATTACGTTTAAATGTGTCGGCCTTTGTGAAAAAGGCATACTTCGACTAGTTTGGGTTTCCATTGCCGTCAAACGCTAAACCTTGGATACCAAGTTTGGTATGCAAAGTTGTGTTGAATCTTTGCGACTGTGGGCAAACAAAAAAAGACGCACTTTTAAGTACAAAGCTCCTATGAATTGGCGTGAACCATTCAACCATCATGATGACTGTTATTTGTGTGTAACGAAAATTATAGGAATAAACCACAAAATTTGCTCTAAGTGGATATATTCAACTTAAAATCTGCCACAAGACCGACTGGTCTTGTGGCAAATTTTACCTGCCACAAGACCAGTCTTAAGTATTAGTGACATCAACACCACAGCAGCCATGTCATCGGAAAATCCAGACCAGTGCAGCGCACCCGAAAACGGCGACAGTTGTAGCGACAGTGATTTTGATTGCTACGGTACGGTCCCCGACCACTAAATCAAGATCATCTAAATGACTTGATCAGGGACCTTGGACTGTCTAAAACGGCATCAGAAATTTTAGCTTCCCGATTGAAAGAAAGAAGTTTGTATTTGTTACGGTAGTACGATAGCTTCGTAGAAACGAAAACCAGGGAAAAGGATTTGCTTTCTTTCTTTACTAAAAAAGATAATTTTGTGTATTGTACTGGTATTCCGAGCCTAATCACTGGAATGGGATTAAAAGAGTATAATCCAATTCAGTGGCGGTTGATCATTGATTCGTCAAAACGAAGGTTGAAATGTGTACTTTTACATAATGCTTACAAACTTGGTTCCTTACCTATTGTCCATTCTATAAAGGTTAAAGAAGAATATCCTAAAATATCTTTAGTTCTCGACGAAATCAAGTATAAGGAACATACCTGGGTTGTATGTGCCGATTTAAAAATGGTAAATTTTCGCCCGGGCCAACAAAGTGGCTACACAAAATATCGCTGTTTCCTATGCTTATGGAACCACCGAGCTAAGTTGAGAACTGGACATAAAGACACTGGCCTTCCAGGGAGGCTTTGATTCCCGGTAAGCAAAATGTAATTAATGCTCCACTAGTATCCAGAGACCGAATTATATTGCCTCCTTTGCATAAATAAAACTGGGGTTGATAAAACAAATTCGTAAAAGCTCTTAACAAATATGGCGAATGTTTCAAATAATTGAAAAAGTGTTTCCAAAATTGAGTAGTGAGAAAATCAAAGTTGGTATTTTCGATGGCCCACAAATCAGGAAGTTGATAGATGATGAAAAAAATATCAACCATATGACAGCTGTCGAGAAATGTGCATGGGATGAGTTTGTTTGGGTAGTGAGAATTTTTTTGGGCAATAGGGAGTCTGACGGCTACATTCAACACGTTGAACAGTTGCTGATACACTTCCAGCGGCTTGGAAGCAACATGAGTATCAAGCTTCACTACCTTCACAGCCATCTTGACTTTTCCTAAAAATCTCGATGACCTGAGCAAGGAACAGGGAAAGCACTTTCACCAGGATATTCTTACTATGGAGGAGAGGTATGAAGGGTACTGGAATGAACATATGATGGCTGATTGTTGTTGGAACATTCAAAATAGTACTCATAATACATCTCACTCTAGAAAATCCAAAAAAAGGAAATTTTGTTCTGAATAAACATATTTAATAAAATTTATTATATTTAAACTATGTGCATTTGCAATGAAAAACCCTGTCACTTCGTAACTCCAAAAAAGCTTAGCTTCAGCTGCTTCATAAAAAAGGGATATATTTTTGAAATCAGTATGGAAAAACTATTCATATTCATGTAAAAAATCTCATGCAACAGACATGCTGTATTCCAAATTATTCAGACATGTGATCTCTCGACACGAACTGTCTAGTTCTACGAAATTATTCACCTCGGGTACAGGCTGTTTACCCAGCAGAGGCGTATCAATTACCTGGAACCTTGCATCAATATTCATGAGGAATCATCGTTGGGTGGTAATTCTGAATGATGTGAAACCATTACTTGCAGTATTATGGGAGTTTGGCCTATTGTTAGAGGACTTAGAATACACCAAGCTTTGTGGTTTTGTAATCTTTTGGCTAGCTGCCACTATTGATCATGCTTAGTTATTTAGTTTCTTTTTTATTAGTTTATAGACTTGCCACTGCAAGGCTATAAACTAATATAAAAAAAAAACCTACGGTACCTCCGGAATACCGTTGTACTATCATATTTCATTAATATAAAGGTGAAAATTGGTATTAATGTACATGCATCCATACAAATGTTCACGTTTATAATATAAAACATATGTACATATTTTTCTTACTCTTTCGTGCAAAAACCACTCAACAATGAAATTTAGGACATATACTCGTATGTTTTATAAGTCGTGGTGGCCTAGTGGTATGAGTGCGCCGGTTCGATTCCAGGTCAAGGCAAGTATCAATGAAACTTTTCTAAAGTTATATGTACTTTCTAATTATATCTTGGACACCAATGACTGACGGTGAAGGAAAACATCTTGAGGAAACCTCGACTTTCAAGTCTGAAATCGCCAACCCGCATTGAGCAAGCGTGGTGATTACGCTCAATCCTTCTCTGTATGAGAAGAGATCTATGCCCAACAGTGGGACGATAAAAAGGTTGATAATGATGATCATGATGATGTTTTAGAGAACCCATCGGCTTCATTGGGCATTGGTCCTACGGGAATGTGCCCGGCCCACTGCCACTTAAATGTTGCAATTTTTGGGCAACTCGTAAGTCACCCTTTACGATGAGTTCAAAAAATAATATTCATTAATGAAATTACCGTCGATCTTGAGTTTTGGAATAACGTCAGGGACCTCAAAAGAATACAGTACGTTTACGAATAGGATATTTGATTAAAAAAAACTAATTAGACCGTCAGTCAGATTTACAAAAAATACTAGACACGTATATTTTGTTTTATCAATACAATAAAAATTAACAAATATAAAAGGCATCAAGATCAGGAGTGGTGGCTGGTGACGTCACTGGTCGCTAAAAAGTGTAGCGTGCAGTAACGTCACACGAGTTTTCAACGCACTGTGTCGTCTTCATTTTTTTGTTTATATGAAAAAAGAAAAAATACGTGTCTAGTATTTTTTGAAAATGTGACTGACGGACTAAATCGTGTTTTTAGTCAAATATTCATTGCATTGCGTTAAAGTCGACACACGGTTATAAACTTGAGAAAACAGGTCAAAAGCCAATTTTATCTAGGGTATCTATGTAAGACGTGTTTCCACTGTTTACGGTATATTACCTACAAGTGATGATAATGGTGTGAGATAGTGCGCTCATAAATAAAAACGCAAGCTGTAAGAGCGAAAATGGTTACCGATATATCTTCGTCATACGTCCACACGCATGAACTGCGCAGTATATCAAATACACACGCGATGAAGAGCGATTCTATTGGAATTGTCTTATCTAACTTAGACGTCAAAAAGTACCTTTTTACTGTTTTTTTTTTTATAATTATAAACTAGCCTTGACTGCAATCCCGCCTGATGGTAAGCAGTGATGCAATCGTTGATGGTAAAGAGCGCTAGTTTATTAAGAGCCTATTCACTCAAAAACTAAGTGAATAGGAAGGAAGACGGGAGTTGAGCGAGGTGATGCAATGTTAAACCAAACAGCACTACCAACGATGCTGCGCCAGATTGGTCTGGAGACCCTCCACCACCAATCTCCCGACACAACAACATTTGGCGCATCATACCCGGCACACATCGCAACACATCTGCTTAGACCCGTCCTCCGCACGGGTTCCGTAGTCAATTACGAACGCTTACATTTTCGGCAAGTCTATCTATCTATTTATACGTCCATCCGACGATTACAAAATGTTTTATTAGGGTATATTTAGTATACCTACATATATAGATAAAAATATAAATAAATAAGTACTAAATCTAAGTCTTATCTATATAAACGACTTAAGCTATAGATTTTTTTAAATAAACTCGACAACAATTAACAGCAACCTTCAGTAAGGTTAGCTATTACCTTGTAGCGGTACCTACAAACGCCACATGGAACAACACGTCAGACTGACGTCACACGAATTCTACATCTCGCAATCAGAATTTACCGTGCAATTAGCATACATACAACTTCCCAATTTCAAGTATTGGGCAAGTGCCCGCCAGACATAACACCCGTCTGGTCGGAGGATCCTCACTTTTCTATGGAGGATCAGTGAACTTTACTCCCTGTTCCTCATACCTCCAGAACCTGTTATATAGACAAATCGACTTCTCATTTTACAGCGTACAAGCGAAATTAAATATTGGGATTACTCATTGGTAAAATGACACTTTCAAAGCTTACAAGGTAAACTATGGGATTTACTAGAAATTTATTACTCGTACCTATCAAAGTTTCAAATTCAGGAGCAATTAGTTCGGCCATTTTCAGTTTCGGTGTGGGAATCCTCACAGATTCTCTCTATAGTGGTGATCGTGGGGGTATTCTAGGCTCTTACTGGCTAAAACCACGGCGGTGTTTCACCTCTACTTATGCGGAATTTGCATAAGCATTCATTGTTCTCCCGGCCTCGGCTCGCTGTTCCCGAATGGCCGCACCCACACTCAAATGGCGGGCTGAAACACTGCGGTTTCAACCCTATAACCCGGTAGACGCAACTTGTGTATTACGTATGTACGTACGGAAATTCAAGCATAGGCAACACAACGCTATATATTCTTGACGTAATCATGCGTGAAGTTTGTGAATATTTTCATAGGTATCGGTCAGGCAACGTTCCTCTTAAACAAAATATAATTTGTGCATCAATCTAACAATAATAAAATAAAGTAGATTGTACTTATAATTTGAATATATTTCGCACTTTCCACTAGGAAAGGGCCGAATATTCGTTTTGTACGGTATGTTCGGTATTGAGTATTTTTAGCTGTCTAACAAACATTCATATTCGACAGAGATTTTGCAAAAATCATGAATATTTTTATAAGTAATATTGTATTATAAACTTTTTATGTTATTGTTAGTTTTATATAACACAATTACATAGTTGTATTTTATCCATATCTAGAGAATGCCCCGATTATTCGTTTTCGATAAAATCCGTTTTTGACCCAGCACTCTCCATCGCCTACAAAACTTTTGATATTACAACGTAGGTAGACTAAACATTATCAGTCTTATTCATAAAACTTTAATCAATTGCTAAGCAACTGATTAGCAAAATTCTTATTCATAAAAGCTGTTTAACGCTAAGAGGATGCTAAGCAATTGATTAGTAGCTGTCAAAATTAGACATCCCCGGACCGCTGTTAAGAGGATGGTTAGAGCCAACAATATGGCGGATTTTATTTGAATCAGCTGATTGATTTAATATGATCATTATGCTTCGAAGTTATTTTGTTTATAATATCGAATAGTGCGTAAATATGGATGTTGAAAATTTTTTTTTGATTTTCCGAAACGACGTAGTAAAGTTATATTAATAGCTTTGAATTTTTTTTTAAACCTTTATTCGGTAGTGGGCTATAACATCGGCTGCAGGCAGAAGTTATCATCCACCAGAGAAAGTCTTGTCGCCAAGCGATTCGTCGTGTTCCGGCATGATGTCTGGTTTGTCGTGAAGGGTCTCCAGATCAATCTCCCTCTAGCGCAGCATCGTTGGTCGTTTTGTTGGGTTTAACATTGCATCACCTCGCTCAACTGCCGTCTTCCTTCCTATTCGCTCAGTTTTTCTGAGTGAATAGGCTCTTAATAAACTAGCGCGCTTTACCATCAACGATCGCATCACTGCTTGCCATGAGGCGGGATTGCGGGCAGGCACTGGTTTATAAAAGCAGTTATGTTTCTTTGTGTTTTCTTATGTCATATCTAAGGCACAGGACTAAAAAAAGTCATGTCGTGGCAGCAATACACAAATAATAACACATTTTTTTAGAAATATTTTATTTTGATACGCAATAAAACTGTTTACATTTTTGTTATAAAAATAATTCATTGTTTTTGTTTTCCAGTACTTTTCTTCCATAATCATAAGAGCCATTCTTGACTCACGCGACCTTCTTCTTCGCCGTCATTGCGAGGTTGAATAATATTGCCGCTAGGTGCTAATAGTGGCTTCGTTTATAGCAATAAAACGTGTGCCTGTAAACAAGTATAAATAATACTGTAAAAAGCAGTACAAAAGCAGTAGGAAGTAATGTAATATATACATAAGAACCCACTTAAATTTCTTAAATAGCAAATGGATGTTTACAAGCATAAAGAGCAGGAAAATACACAGTTACTATCGGCTACTGCTTTAACATTAATTTCGTCAGTTTAGATTAGTAATTACATATAAATACAGAGATAAATACCTTTTTCTATTTACTATAATATTGTTGGAGTTTTTTACTTTCACTACTATCATCACAAATACAATTATTTAATTGTAATAAATCATTTTATTTATATTCAAATTGTCCGATGAAATTTCTGACATTTTTCTGCCAAACACGACAGATAAAAAATAGTAGTTTTGACAAGTTTTTTTTCTAAAAATTCCATTTTTAGTCAACTATTTTGATTATAATCTGTGCCGAACGCATAGTTTCACCTCTACTTCGTGTCGCTACTAATCATCTGCTAACTAGCTTTTATGAATAAAGAAAAGTTAAGCATTGATTAAGAGCTAACTAAATGGTTAGCTAAATAGTCGCTAATGAGTGATTAACGAGTTTTTTATGAATAACACAGATTATACATACATAGAGCTCAAACACTTTTATACTATGTTGTATTCGAACAAATCTTTTGACTTGAAGTCTTGCCGCCAAACGATTCGTCGTGTTCCGGCATGATGTCTGGTGAAGCCGTTCGGAGGACGGGTCTGAGCAGTTGTGATGCGTTGTGTGCCGGGTACAATGCGCCAAATGTTGTGT
Organism: Sesamia inferens; assembly: GCA_037179545.1. Lineage (NCBI taxonomy): Eukaryota > Metazoa > Arthropoda > Insecta > Lepidoptera > Noctuidae > Sesamia > Sesamia inferens. The sequence goes on along the minus strand of CM073938.1, from coordinate 15,155,156 downwards.
CGGGAGTTTGGTCGTGGCGGGTCTCCAGATCAATCTCCCTCTGGGTTAAAAATTGCATCACTTCGCTCAACTGACGTCTTCCTATTCACTCAGTTTTTTGAGTGAATGGGTTTATTAAACTAGCGCGCTTTACCATCAACGATTGCATGACTGCTTACCATCAGGCAGGATTACGATCAAGCACTAGTTTATAATTATTAAAAAAAAGCAGTAACTGTGATAAATTTTTCGCCCACACAAGTTTAACTTTATGCGTCGAATTTAGAGCTCTCTGGATATTGTGATGCCTACACACTCAGCGGATGTTTTGCACACGTTATACATACACATGAACTAATATGTAAATCACAACCCTCTGTTCCCATTTCTCTTTTTTATACCAAATATTTTAGGAAGGGGCAGTACACCACAATTGTGGCGAAAAATCCCATCTTTATGGAGTAGCAAAAGGCCCCATGGCACTTTTACCTTGCGCAGGTCATCACCGGGCATAGCTGATTCGGTCAGTTTTCTGTTTAGGATGAGGCAAGAGGAAATACCAGAGTATCACCATTGTTTGAATCTCCGGGATGACGTAGAAGGAGCACAGGTTGGAGCTTAGTTGAGGTTTGGTCGGCTTGAACGGAGCACTGCCGTATGCTCGTAGTGTTCGGCGGCCGTGATCTCTCGCGTCCAGTCTAGTGTGGCTACCATGAGCTTACATTACGAAATTCGATCGTTGATATCGACCGCGGTTGGCGCTCTCATTGGTTGAGAGTTCTTACTACCTTGAAGCGGGCCAATCGATGAGTCAAACGTCACTTACCGTAAATCCGACTGAAAATCACTGTTTACGGTAAGTGACGCAAAACGTATTATTTTTACAGAAAGTTACTTAATTTCATATAACAGAATGCATAGATGACGACTTTGGAAAGGTTGTTGCTACAATCTGTACAGTCAAACCACTGCCAATGGTTACGAAGAAAGAAAGGATAGTACCTACACTTACTTAGCAAACTTTAATGCTTGTTAACTTTGTCCATACTAATCAAAATATAACTTTTTACAACAAAAAATTTTAAAAGTCAGTTTGTTTTGAAGTTTGTTAGAATATATTAATAGTATATCAATATCTCAAATTATAAAAGACCAAGTTTTCGTTCCATTTCATTAGTTCATTAAAGAAATCCTTTGAAACATAATTAAAATAATCTCGAAAAGAGCTTTGAACTTCCATGGCATACCTAACTATTCACCATTTTGATTTATGCGTCATATATTAGCATTAGCTTCTTACAAAAATCTTCAATGCCTTTTCTAAGTAATTATGAACACTGTAATGATAAGTTTAATGACCTTTGTATATTATATAATCACAATATTTTCCCAGCATCATACTTTAATGAAGCCTTAAAAATTTCGTTAGAAATTCCTGAAAAATCTGAGAAATAGGCAATACAGGATGGTGTCCCTAACTCCTCGAAAATGCACGTATTTCGCGTACTTACTACCAATAGGTTCAATAAAAAGATAATAGGTCCTAAAGATAATCATCATCATCTCAGCGTTAATATCAGTCGCATCTGGAGCTTTTTTTTCAGCTTTGGAGTCTGGTGTGTGCTTTAGTTGGACTGGCCAACTGCTGATTTTTGACTAAACTTTGAGATTTTCCGTGAAGCGACTGCCGTCTGACCTCCACAACCTGAAGGCAATGTCGAAGCATTGCAGTTAGACCAATTGTTGGACTTTTGTGGGCTCCAACAACCCGTAACGACTGCCACTAGATGTTCGTATGGCAACCGGGACCAACGGCTTAACGTGCTTTCCGAGGCACTACCAGACCAGTGCAAATATTCATGCATCATCATTTAATCTTAAGTCTAACTGCAATGCTTCGATATCGCCTTCGAGTTGTGAAGGTCAGACGACAGTCGCTTCAAAATATCGAAGTTTAGCCAAAATCTGCAGTTAGACTGTATGTTCTATGTTCTATGTTATTGGTTCGGTTTCCGCACTCAGTCCCTTCAGCGGACCATTGTGCGTGGACCATGGCGGCCTTTGGCGGATTATTCCAGCCAGCCCACCTCCCTCCAAAAGCTCATCAGGTCTCCTAGCCTGTTGAGAACATCTGTGTAACATCTTGGTGCTCCTATGAATTTGTTTCTTATTTGGGTTACGCCTGTACACTCGAAGAGTACATGCGCAACTGTTTCGTCAGCCTCTATGCAGGCTCTGCACAGAGGGCTGTCCGTTACACCTATTGTGTGGAGATGCTTATTCAGCAGGCAGTGGCCCGTGATGATCCCCGTCATCAATCGTAGGGTTTTCCTATCCAGGCGCAACAGCTTTTTGGTTAGCTTGCCATCTAGGGATGGCAGAGCCTCCTTGGACTGCCTGCAGCCCGGTGACGAGGACCACCAAATCTCCGCTTGTTCGTAGGTATACCTTTGTAGCCATCTTCGTATTTGAATGAAGGGGATAGGCACAATGGGCTCCGGTCCGCTGACCAACGCGCTGGATGCCCTTCTGGCCAGCTCGTCAGCTGCGTCATTACCCAGTGAACCGCTGTGGCCCTTTATCCATTGCAGTGCCACGGTATTGCGGTCTGGTGCAGCTATCCGTTCCAGTGCATCGTGGCACTCAAGTACCAGACTTGATGTGATGCATCCCTGTTTTAGGGATTGGAGGACGGAAGCACTGTCAGTGAGTATGCGGATGCGCGTGTCCGCAACTCTCCTGGCTTTTATGGCTAGGGCTGCAAGGGTAATGCCCACACACTCTGCTTGGTAGACCGTGTTGAGCATCCCTAGCGATCTGGATATATTTATGTTGAGGTCCTGCGAGAACACCCCGACGCCCGTTCCCTGGTCGGTTTTTGATCCGTCGGTGTATACTCTCAGCTCCTCCGGACCTGAGTAATCGCACTGCTCTTCCTCAAGTACTATCTGATAGTGCTTTTGAAAGCAGTATTGCTTTGGTACTCTGTCATTGGGTGCTTGTATCATTGGTTGCCTTTAGTTAGACTGTAAAGCGGACCCCAGACTCCAGAAGCTGAAAGAAGCTTCGGATGAGACGGGATTAACGCTGAGATGATGATGAGTGATTAAAGAGGAAGGTCATCAACATCCATTTCCAATTTCTAATGTGATGTCGTAAATAATTAATCTTTTTTTGCGTTTGCAGTGAAACGCAGGCTGAACCCTACAAGATTTATCAAAATAATATTCTATGTATTGTACACATTGCAAAGGCCTACAAAAAAGTTCGCGATGGTATATGTCTAACTCTTATGGATATCCCATAATAACATTTTTTTGTCATTTATTTTTTACAACAAATACCAGCTAATTTTCGAAGACGATTTTAACCAATGCAATCCAATTGATTTAATACAGATCTACATCGTCCCTTACAGCATATGATTTAAATTAACATTTTCGGAAATATTATACATTTAAAAATTGTGGGGCGTCGCATTTACGGCGGCACCGGCTGGCCGAGGCGATACCGGAGCGGCGGGCCGCTATGTTTTTTATACAACGTTCACAGTTGTTCTGTAGTGTATTTAGTATTAGCATTGCACCCGTGCGAAGCCGGGCCGGGTCGCTAGTAAAAATAATAAAATGATATCCTCCTAACTTAAGTAAAACTATCGAAAAACCAAAATACAGCTTCGAAAAAATTCATCCGCATCGCAGTCAATATAACATACCTAACTTACATGAAACTGCTTTTTTTTTAATAATTATCAACTAGCGCTTGACCGCAATCCCGCCAGAAGGTAAGCAGTGATGCAATCGTTGATGGTAAAGCGCGCTAGTTTATTAAGAGCCTATTCACTCAGAAAAACTGAGCGAATAGGAAGGAAGACGGCAGTTGAGCGAGGTGATGCAATGTTAAACCCAACAACACGACCAACGATGCTGCGCCAAAGGGAGATTGATCTGAAGACCCTCCACGACCAAACTCCCAACACAACAACATTAGGCGCGTCGTACCCGGCACACATCGCAACACAACTGCTCAGATCCATCCTCCGTACGGCTTCACCAGACATCATGCCGGAACACGACAAATCGCTTGGCGGCAAGACTTTGTCTGGTGGGTGGTAACTTCTGCCGGCGGCCGATGTTATGGCCTACCACCGAGAAAACTACTACTGCTACTAAACTACTACTTTCAAAACAGTGAAACAAAATATCGTGAGGGATATCCCGGTAATGCAGGTAATACCGATTAACGCATAGCCTACGAGATGCCGCTTCAAAATCGTTACTAATATTATAAATCTGAAAGTTAGCAACTACTGAACCGATTGCTTTTAAATTTTGCAGACGTGAAGTTACAAGTCCGGATTAAATAATAGGGCACTTTTTATCCCAGAAAATTTTGATATTCCCGAGGGAAAACAAAAATATTATTAGCTTCATACCAGTTCGTTGATAAACGGCGCAGTGTATCGTTTAAAACAAGGTAATATATTGCAAACGAATATGCACATGTAAACGTAGAAGCTAAACGATACGATAATTAATCCCAGAAAATGAGGAATCTAAAAAGCGCGGGCGAAGCCGCGGACAGAAAGCTAGTAATAATACTAAAGCACCTTTGTGTTATCATGGCTAGAAAGGGGCGAAATAGACATAGAAGCGTGGAGGAAAAAGATATATTGTGCTGACCCCAAATTAATTGAGACAAGAACAGGAGAACGATGAAGACTATATATAGTAGAGTATACTATTTAATCCCAATATTTTTCCTTGCATCACATATACACATCGGCCAGACAAAGGCACTTTGTGTCAATTACTTCCTGGATCGATAAAATCGTGTTAAACGTGCAACATGCTATAAATTCGTTACGCTGCAAATTGAGAGGATATTTGTACCGGGTCTTTTACCTTTTTTTTTATTTTGCGGCCATATTTTTATTTATAGCCAGGCCGTATTTCAATTTTTGCGGCCATATTTTCATTTACAGTACAGTATTAACTACTAGTAACAAATTCTAAATTTGCGTGAAATAGAACATGAAAACCAATGACAGTGCAGTAATATTGCTTTCATAGATATTCTTAAATCTGAAAATTATTCGTAAAAGAGCCAAAGTTGTTGCATAACTGCAGAGTAAGCTGAGGGCAGTAGGTTGGGTATGTTTGTCAAAAGATTGATGACCTGAAGAGCAGACGAGGTTTAGAGTTAAGATAGCGTAGCGATAAGTCTTAGTGGCGTACCCTCAAGCAAGGTGGAACCGGTGGAACGATAATTTTTTTTAACATGCTGGTGGCCCGACATTTAAAATCTAAATCGTCTAAACGGCTAAATGCGCTGAGCGGTAGAAACCGTGGTGGGTGTTATTACGCTGGCTGAGGCCAATGTTCAATAAGATAAAGTGTTAAGCAGAATTTCACGGATGTTTGCCAAACACCCTTCAATAATTGGCTTGTATCCTAAAAAATAATTTAATGTCCGTCAGATAGCTTTATAAAAAATATTGAACACGTATTTTTTATTTTTTCTTTTATTCAAATACTTAGGAAGATATATTGATTTGAAATGTCGCATGACGTCACGCCATGGTGCAAAATATAGAACGGCGTGACGTAATTAGCCCCCACTCTGTAACTTTAATACGCCATATTTCAGTAATTTTTGGTAATTACGACAAAATAAAAAATACGGGTCTTAATTTTTTTTATTATCTGTAAGACGGACTAATTATTTTTTTGATTTTCATACCTTGGATACATCCCTATTATACTCTTAGGCCCTCCGCACATGGAGCTACTCAAAAGGAACTAATTACAAACTCAAATTACTAACGAGTTTTTTGAACGTCACCGCCCATACATTGCCATACAGGTTCGCACACGACGCGACTAGTCACTAACCAGTTAGTAACGCGTTGGCAACTGATCGTGCGCGACGCGTCGTGCCGGTCGCCGAGCTACTAGGTTACCCGAGTTTACTGCGTTTTGATGTGAAAAATGAATGATCAAGCCTTAAATATTAAATTTGTGCAGAAAGTGGAAGAGTATTTATTATCTGTTTCACGCAGCTCTCGTGCTGCAACTGACAATCTGAAGTTCACATTATTTTGGATATACGGGTGAATCCAAAATCTGCGTCGATTCCTTCGGCGTCTGTTATGATGATAATATAGTATTATCGTCATCGCTTGATCCACTCGACATTTTTATTGCTTCCAATATTTCCCCTTGCTAGGTTTTTCGCACGTGTTTATTTGGTAGTAGAAATAACAGGAGTGACTGAAACCTTGCAATGTTAGTAGCGTCGTGTGCGAAATACAGTTTATAACTAGTTTGTAATTCTAATTACTGATTAATTCCGTCATATTTGAGTAGCTCCATGTGCGGAGGGCCTTAGCGTTAAATGATAAAAGATTTATTTTCTGTAAGTATTAGTAGCAGCTCTTCTCCAATCCCCAACCCGCCTGCCAAGGGCGGGAATTATGGCAAACCCTCTTAATGCAATGAACGCCTTGGGGGAAGCCTTTCTCCAGCAGTGGACCTCTATAGGATGAAGAAGAAGGAGAAGGTTTGTACAAACACTTTCACATCATCATCATTATCATCATCTCAGCGTTAATCCCAGTCGCATCCGAAGCTTTTTCGGCTTTGGAGTCTGGGGTCCGCTTTACGAGTCTAACTGCTCATTTTTGGCTAATCTTCGATATTTTCCATGAAGCGACTGCCGTCTGACCTCCACAACCCGAAGGCGATATCGAAGCATTGCAATTAGACCAATTGTTGAACTTTTGAGGGCTCCAACAACCCGTATCGACTGCCATTAGATGTTCGTATGGCAACCGGGACCAACGGCTTAACGTGCTTTCCGAGGCACGACCAGACCAGTGCAAATATGCTTATTCATGCATACAAATATTTGCACAGCGCGGGGATCGAACCCGCGCCTCCTTGCGCAGCGGCCGCGTTCGCTACCGCTACGCTACGGAGGCTGTCGTGTCGCACTTTCACATGTCAATCATATTTCTCAAGCTAAATGCATTCGGCGTTTCCTAAGTACTTGAGAAGGAGCGAAACAAACTCGAGGATCAGTCGAGGTCAGTCTTAAATCCAAATCCAAGACCATGTAGAATCGATATCTAAGACGTGTTTTGAAGGAATAACCGCACAGATTTGGAAGACCTGTCCAGTCCGTGCACGCATTGGTCGTAAGTTGTTCAGCTCAACTCAAAACATAGTGAGCTTAACAATTTGACAAACAATACATCAGGATATTTAGACCATGACAAAAACTAACAAAAAAAAAAAGAAAAATAAATAATCACCTTCATATCCTTCATATATACAGTAATTTAAATAATATAATACTTTACAAAATAAGCAAATGTCAAAATCAAAGTCAAAATTTATATTTATAAGTATAAAAAACCGAAGGTAATCTGTGAGGACCACATAGATTGGGTCAGGGTTGCAGGGTGGTTAGAAGAGTAACCGTGTCCCTAGCCATCGCACAGGTAAGTGAAGGAACACGGGTGGGTTTTCGTCAGTAAAAGTCTGACACAACCTTCCGCTCCGCCCATGGCGGGAGAATTCATTTGATGATTTTCCATTCAAAACAAAAAAGAGGACCACATAGATTGGTGATTATTCTTGTATTGATCAGTCAAGAAGGTAGCAGCAATGACAGCGGTGTCTGTAGCAATCACTGCACGCCTGAGTCAGTTTAAGAAGCTCCTTTGGCAACCGGGCTTAGTATACAGATAAATCGTAAGCTTTTCGAACCTGCGTTCAGTTGATCCTATCCAAACCAGGAAATGGCCAGGAAAAATAATATCCGGCAACGAATCAAGTAATTATTTACTTTCCTCGTAGATACCGTACCTTATGAAGAAACGGCAAAAGAAACTTCTTCCTTAGAATTATTTACTTTCTTTGTGGTGACATACAAAGAAGGCTATAACTCCCGTTCACTCGTAAAAGCCGACGGACACTTTATGTCCCCAAGTTATTTAATTAGAAGTTTTGTTTGCAATACTTCCCTAGTGCTGGCACGTTCCTTAGATGATGTATAAACAATATAAATAAAGAAAACCCCGTCGAACCCATAATGATAATAAAGGTTAGGTAATCACATGACCAAACAAAATTTGAAACTTGAAATAACTATCATATTAAAAATACTAATGAATTTTGAAATAATCTTTTTTTCCGCTAATTGACTCCAATTTTCCCAAAATTCGCTAATTTAAAAAAAGTTACAACACCATTTTCGACGGTATTATTAGCAGCATTTTGTTTAATTCTTTCGGCCGGCCTCAAAGTAATTACTAGAGATGTACTATTTTTACGTAATAATGTTTTTTTATCGCTATTATTCGAAAATCGCACCTGGCGGAATGATTTGTTGTAAAAACACAGATTACATTGGTTAACTAATTTTAAGGTTTTGTTAATCCATGAAGCTCGCGTTTCTTGTGGAATCAAATAAAAATCTTTTGACTTAAGATAACTTTATATTCATAAATTACCTACATATTATAAAATTTAAAAATATCTACAGCCTCTCTCTTCAACGTCCAGCAGTAGTCTCCTACCATAGCAGGACCCCATTTGACCTGGTATCGCCGTTCCATGCCTGAAATATCCTGGTGAAAACGTTCACTATGTTCGTCGCTAACATCTCCCATATTTTCAGGACAAAAATCCAAATGACATTTTGCAACCAAGGGCGTACAATGCTTGGATCATGTTCTTAGGCAGGTTTCATAGTCTTCAGATTTTTAGTTATCCAAGAAATTTTGAAAAACTTTTGTCATGGATGTACCGGCCTGTTTTTCTATTCAATGTGCTTTCAAAAGTCTTGTCATTCATTAATTCTTTTATTAGAGGTCCTATCAAAATTCCTTCTTTTAACTTGGCTTCTGTCATTTTAGTAAACTTTTTTTTAAATATTGAAAAGCTTGACCTTCGCGTTTCAGTGCTTTTACGAAGTTTTTCATCAATCCTAATTTTATATGCAGAGGTGGTATATTTACTTTTTGCACTAAAGGTGGATAAAAACATTTTCAGTTTCTGGTGTAAAAGCTTTTCGTTACAGCCACACTTTTTTATGTAATGGTTTTCCCTGTCGCCACTCTCCCAAAGACACAAGACACAGCAATACTTTGTGTTACTCTATTGCATGCCTAATATGATTGCAATCACTTTAAAGTCAACACATATTTTCCAAGAATATCTTTCATGTTTTATCATTTGTAATAGATGTTTAATATTTTCATAGGTTTCTTTTAAATATACAGCATAACCGACAGGATTAGAAGGATACGTGTTGCTGTTGTGCAATAATACAGCTTTTAAACTGGTTTTAGACGAGTCAATGAATTATCTCCTAACATTTAGTTCATGCTCCATTCCGAAAGCTACGAACAGCGCATCAATGTTATTGCAGTAAACAAGATGATTCTTGTCATTCATACTAAAAAAAAACTGCAAGATCATCGTGTCGGTTCCGAAAAACAGTCATTTTTGTTTTCTTTGCCAAGAGATTCCATTTCTGGAGACGAGAACCCAGAAGTTCAGCTTGTGATTTAGATAAACTTAGCTCTTGTACTAGATCATTTAATTCTGGTTGAGTAATTAGACGGTGTTACAGTACCTGGCTGTGAGGACTAAAATCAGAATCCGTAAGATCGTTTTCTTCAGTGTTAAGCTGGTCAATTTCTTCAGAAGCATCCATTGGAGGCGCCGGAACGGGGTGATGTTCATCATGCGGGCGAGGTCTTTGAGCAAATGGCGTTTCAATATAACTATGTTTTCTCTTTTTGCACGTATTATTTTGTCTTATTTATGCAAAAGTAACAATCTTCCATCAGCTTTTGTTCTCTCCACAGCATCGGTTTTGCGAAAGGTAAACATGAGCGGCGGCCGGATAGCCAATCACGCAAGTATTTAGCACAACTCGAGCATATTACATGCGGAACCCAGGACTTGTCTTGATTTTTCACTGGTCATCCGAAATAAACTTCGTAAGCACAACAGATTCTGGGACTGAAGTTTTCGGTCGTATTTTCTGTAGTGAATTTACCACACACGCACTAAAAATTGTTTTCACAGGAACGAGGCATAATCAAAAATATAAATTCACAAAGTTTTAGTTCAAACTTCACAATCCTTACTAATATTATGAATCAGAAAGTGAGTTGGTTTGTTTGTTAAAAGTCTGGATTAAATAATAGGGTGCTTTTTATCCCTGAAATAATCGATATTCCCGAGGCAAATCTAAAAATGTGATGTAACCGAATTCCACGTGGGCGAAGCCACAGGCGGAAAGTTAGTAAAAACTAAAAAGAAAATTTACACATAAGACGTTGCTGTAGGTTACAGTGCTTTTGAAGTTTTGTTAGCGATTACTAGCGCAATCTGAACGTTCTTTATGATATATTAAATCTAGTAAAGTAAAGCCGTGTTGTAGGTAATAATGAACAAGTCGAAACTTGTGAGAGCGCGCCGAACGCAATACAAGCACAACTCATTTCATGGATTAAGAAAACCTTAAAATTAGTTAACCAGTGTAATCTGTTTTTTTACAACAAATCATTCCACCAGGTACGATTTTCGAAAAATAGCGATAAAAAAACATTATTAGGCAAAAATAGTACATCTCTAGTAATTACTTTGAGGCCGGCCGAAAGATTCAAACATAATGCTGCCAATAATACCGTCGAAAATGGTGTTGTAACTTTTTTCAAATTACCGAAGATTAACTCGAACTAAGACACTTGTAATATTAGGCATAACTGGATCGACTGGATGATTAGTATTTACCAAGTACTGCCTATTTTTTTATTTCATCATTCATGGGCAAAACCATTGTTAACCAGTATTATCTAATGGTAAAAGTACATACTTCAGTTTCAATTGTTTTTAAAAAAACGTTTCCCCACACTAGCAACAATTTCGCCTCTATCGTGGGTGCGTTTACAATCATATAACTCACAAACACAAACATCCAGACCCGGAACAACTACTTGTAGGTCATACAAATATATTTTGTTCCGTGCGGGAATCAACCCCGCGACACGCAGCGCAGCAGTCAATAGCTTAACCACTGTGCTAACCGTGCAGTCAAATCAATATCTCAACATCAATAATCACATCATTATCGATTAATTATTAATAACATTCCCGCTTATTTATAAACATTGCTTAAAGTTAACTAGTGATTAGAGATTGTTTAACCAAACATTTTAGGCATTTGCACGTCACTTAACTTTAATCATCGTTTATGAATAAACAAACCCCTTAAACACTGTGATGTTTATTCATAAACGATGATAAGTTAAGTCTCGTTAAAATGTCAAAAATGTATGGTTAAACAATCACTAGTTAACTTTCAGCAACGGTTATGAATAAGGGGGATTATTATAGTACAAGTATTAGTAAACAGAAACGAGAAGGTCTCATGAATACGATTTTAGTAAAGTATTAACATACATACAGCATATAAACAATATAAAACATTTTAACGATCAATAGCATGTACAATGAGACAGAAATTGAAATTAAAACTTTGGCATGTTATTGCTTTGTAAAGCACTGCAATGTTTCAAATTTCCATGCGATGTTGAATCGATACATGAGATGATGAGCAATACTAAATTGATACCAAAAACAGTTACGAGAAAATCGTATCGAACGATACATCAATATACAAGTATTCAATATTTTGAGTACTTGCACAACTCCAGTCAAAGCGTACCGTGCGCATGAAATAAAAATCACTTTTACTTTAAATTATCAGTTTCGCGTAAACATTTTTCGTGTAGATTTTTCGTGTATTGTGTGATTATGTGGTTTTCTAACTTAGAGTATTTTAACATGCTGATGTGTCTAGGTTGGAGTGACTGCAATTATGCAGAAGCTCGTAGAGAACGAGAGTAACCGACATAGCCCGAAGAATTGCAGCACTAAAGTAGCAGTGGGCTGGACACATTGCCCGTAGGACCGATGCCCGATGGGGCCGACGGGTTGTAGAGTGGCGACCACGCACCGGAAGACGTAGCGTGGGTAGGCCCCCGACATGGTGGACCGACGACCTGGTGAAGGTTGCGGGAAACCGCTGGATGCGGGAGGCGCAGGACCGGTCGTCGTGGAGAACCTTGAGGGAGGCCTATGTCCAGCAATGGACGTCTTTCGGCGGAAATGATGATGATGATGTCGTAGCGAAATAAAAACGTCTGTACAACCGCGAAATGAAATGAAATGAAATCATTTATTCTGCAAGTAGGATCACTGATCACTTTTACACATCATATTTTTTAAACTAGATGGAGCCGGCATTTCCTAACTGACTACCTCTGAGAAGACAAACCGAAACAAACTCAGGGATCATCGTCTTTTTTCAAGTCCAGATATTAAAAATGAAAATGTTCACAATAATTTACGTGATTTAACAATGAATATAATAATATCTCGGTGGTAGGCCATAACATCGGCCGCCGGCAGAAGTTACCACCTATTCGCTCAGTTTTTCTGAGTGAATAGGCTCTTAATAAACTAGCGCGCTTTACCATCAACGATCGCAGCACTGCTCACCATCAGGCGGGATTGCGGTCAAGCGCTAGTTTATAATTATTAAAAAAAAAAAAAAACGTTTATTGCTTAATGACATTGCTTAGCAGAGCGAGCAGCTCAAAATAATCTGTGATTTTATAATACAAGGTGTATTATAATATCACATTTGTAAAGTTTAGTCTTAATATAGCTTTTAAATCGTTTAATGGAATAAATTTTGAATATGCATGGGAAGCTTGTTATAATACTCGTAGTGTATTCATTGACCCATGAACGAGTTGCCTACTCTGTGAAGACGAGTGTGATGTACAGCAAGATTGAGTTTTTTCCTGGTATTATATTATAAATATCGCGTATTTTCTTAACATTCGATATATTTTTATGTGCATACAAAAGATTTTCAAATATATATTGTGAAGCTACAGTCAGAATGTTCACCTCTTTGAATTTTTGTCTAAGAGAATCTCTAGGACCAAGATTGTAAATGGCTCGAACAGCCCTTTTCTGTAAAATAAAGATCTTATTGATGTCCACACAAGTTCCCCAGAGAAGAATCCCATAAGTCATGAAAATGATTATGAAAATAACTAAAATATGTTTATTTTAGTTATTTTCATAATCATTCTGGCTGTATCTCCATCAATCAGGCCGCGTCTACGTAAAGCGCAGTGATAATAAAGAGCATCGCGCTGATACAGGGAGATCGTGCCCCCACGATCCGTATATTAAAGAGTAGGTGCTCGAGTTATTCAACGAGTACTCTACTCTGAGTAGGTACTCGTTCTGTGGCAGTGATGCAATAGCTGATGCTAAAGCGCGCTAGTTTATTAAGAGCCTATTCACTCTAGCCTTGAAGACACTTATGTAAATTGTTCCAGTCCCTCGATGCACGCGGTATAAAAGACGAGGATGTATGTATATATATACAACTTAATGTTTCAAATAAATGTTAAAAGGGTCAATTGTTTAATAGGATCAGTGGCGTTTGCTTTAACATTACACAGATAACATCAAAGAACCTAATGAATATGGGTTATCACGCTGGTGTCCAAAAATGAATTAATTTACTGTGTCGGGTTATCGTGTATCGTAATCTCGATGAAATTTTATGGTGTAATATTCATCTACACTAATATTATACAGTGGAAAACTTTGTTTGTTTGGTTGTAATGAATTACTGAACCATTTTCAAAAATTCTTTTACCATTCGAAAGCTACACTATCCACGAGTTACATAGACTAAATTTTATTTTCGAAAAAAATAGGGTTCCGTAAGATATTTGGGTTTTTTGAACACAAGGCGTAAAAAACCAACCAGAAAAGTTACTTATTTTGCGTACGCTGCCTAAACTATAAAAGTTAGAACCATAAAATGTTCTAATTAATTTTAGATCTTATAAATATCTACAAAAAAGTCTGCAACATACTATACCTATCTATGTCGAGTGAGCACAACAACCATTTTTTTATTTAAAATCTTCAATTTTTTTTTTTACTACATTTAAACGAATTTATTTTACTCGTGCTAAAAATCTTTCTCTAAATAAATTATTACATCACTAAGTACAGTTTATGTAGATAATATTTGGCCTTTGAATTTGGTTTTGAAGTTATGGCGAAATTAAAATATTATGATTTCTGCTGCACGACCCGTTGCGGGAGTTTATATCTACGCAGTCGTGCGTGAAGTCTAATATGTAATTTTTGCTCGATTTTTTTTTAGATTTCGTTCTTAAAACTACACCTACCCAAAAATTCTTCTCAGAACTATACAACAGTTTTTCTCAGAGCTAATCAACAATTCTTTTCAGGGTTATTTTCAGGGCTAAACAACAGTTCTTTTCAGGGCTAACCAACTGTTATTTTCAGGGCCAATCAACAGTTCTTCTCACGGCTAACCAACGGTTCTTTTCAGGGATAAACAACAGTTCTTTTCAAAGCTAAAGAACAGTTCTTTTCAGGGCTAAACAACAGTCCTTTTCAGAGGTAGAATATTACACAATATTACACGCTATTAACATTTTAAACATTTAAACAGCAATAAATAAAGCTTTGACAGTTAAGGATATGAAATTAATCGATAAAAATTTATTAAAAGTTATGAAAGCCGATGTTAACTTCTGGAACTTTGCGCCAAAAATGTAGGAGAAAAAGATATTTTCTGTAAAAATGAAAATTTTAATTTAAAACGTACTTTTTAAATACCCCGGTATTTTTAAAACTGGCCAGTAACATGTACAAACGATTGAAACCTTTTTTGTATTGTATCGTTTTAAAGATGAATGAAAATCAAAACCTCCTATTTTTTTTTTTTTTGCAAATGAGTGTATATTATGAATATAATATGGAAAATATCGAAGTTTAGGCAAATCAGCGGTTAAACTGGTAACGCGGACCCCAGACTCAAAAGCTGAAAAAGCTGATTAAGGCTGAGATGATGACGATTATATATTATGAATTATTAATTTATTTTATTTATCCTCTTAAGATGTCAATCGTCAAATCCAACTCGGCTGGGCTGCTTTCCGGAAGCTACGTAGAATCTTCTCGTCCGAAATACCGCAGTGTCTCAAGACAAAAGTCTTCGACCAGTGTGTGTTGCCATTGATGACTTATGGAATTGAGACGTGGTCGCTAACAATGGGTCTTATAAGGCTTAATGTCACTCAAAGGGCAATAGAGAGGGCTGTGCTTGGGGTTTCACTGCGTGATCGAATCAGGAATGAGGAGATCCGCAGAAGAGCGAGAGTAACCGACATAGTCCGAAGAATTGCAACACTAAAGTGGCAGTTGGCTGGGCACATTGCCCGTAGGACCGATGCCCGATGAGGCCGACGGGTTCTTGAGTAGCGACCACGCTCGGGAAGATGTAGCGTGGGTAGGCCCGACCGACGCCGACAAGGTGGACCGACGACCTGATGACGGTCGCGGGAAACCGCTGAATGCGTGAGGTACAGGACCGGTCATCATGGAGAAACTTGGGGGCGGCCTATGTTCAGCAGTGGACGTCTTTCAGCTGCAATGATGATGATGATGATGGATATCTTAAAAGTTCAAGCGGATGAAATGACAAAATAGTTTTTTCTAAAATTCTTTAACAAAGATAAGTCTTATTTCTAAGGCACTTTAAAAATTTAGGGCAATTCACTCCGGCTGCACCAGAAGTGGCTTTTAAGCATCTGTAGGTATTAATGTTTACTGTGAAAAGTTTCATGACTTTTGAAATGACCACCTAAAATTGGTCACTGGCTCTTGTTATAAAGTATTTGCACACAAACACAAACAATCGAATTAGGTAATAACTAAGAATACTAAACCACAAAATGATAACACATGTGCACATAAGATATGAGATACTAAATCTAATTTGTATAGCGAGAATAGTTCTAACGTGAGAAATATCTCTCATAAAGATAATGAAATAAAATATACGAGATATTGCACCTAACGAAATAAACCAGCTGCAGGAATAAATTTAAGGTTTTCTATACATTTTACTTCATTGGACAGTGTTTTATTACTATGAGTTTATTGAATGCTCATACATTATTCCATACGTATATGTACATATAGTACTAAATACGCAATATTTTTATCACCAGGCTACGACTAAACCACAGGACGTTTATGATTTCAACAGGCTAGTGTAGGAGTTAAGAGGAAACATATGGAACATCAATACGTTCCCTCATAACTCCTACACTTCTCGGCCTACTACATACTTTGGCCAACGAAGTATCACTTAAGGCGTGATGTTGATCAGCGGGTGAAGCGTTATACCGCGTCACATAAAATCGAACATGGCAGCTTATTATTTCGTAAATAATGTACGTTGGTGGTTAGTTAATACTTTCATTTCAGACGTTACAAAAAATCTTCGAAATGATAACTGTACCCTAATCGCGTAACATACCTAATATCAGTTGGAATCATTTTGAAGCTTGATGCTATTTCATTGCTCCCTATGTTCTAAAAAGTATTTGCTCAATAAAGTAAACAACGCAATGAATGCTGTTGAACTGTCTAAATGAAACCCATTGCTACTGACAATGCCGATAAAATTCAAACTTGTTAATAAAAAAATAAACGTCATATAAAATCGATTCTATTAATGAAGAACAGGGTCATTTATATTATGCAGCTAAAATAAAAGTATACTATTTTGCATCGTGCTTACACTGACCATGTGGCAATTGAAATTTGCCATATATGGACAAATTAAACCAAATTAAAATAATGCAGTGTTTTTTAATCATATCAATTCAAAAAAACCGTAAAACAAATAAAAGAAATACTTTTAGTTGCAGGAAATACTATTTCGTATTCTTTTTTTAACGTTATTGGTGCACTATTTGTTCAAATTTTCAGGGGTTTACTAATACTACGAGTCCTATTTACTTTAATAAAAATATTATTATTGTTATTTAAAGCCAGGGTAATAATTTAAATGTCTGAATTTACATTTGAGTTTTTTTTTTTTTTTGTAGTAGATAACAAAAATATTTTTAAAATTATTAAATTAAAATTATTAGTTAGACTCCCAAAGATCTACGAATATCAGCAGGACCAACGGCATATTGCACACAATTGTTGGCAACGAGGGAACTCGATAGTTAATGAATGTTCACCTATCTATGAAACGGCCATGGCAGATGTAGCTTAAAAATCGAAATCAAAAGTCATTTATTCAAATTCGGCTGAGAATCAGCACTTTTTGAACGTCAACATTACATAAAACTTTCCCCAAAACGCCCACCCATCGACACTTCCTAGTGCTTTGGCTGGGAAGAAGAAGTGGCGCAACAAATTCCCCAGCAGAATTTTTCAATTTATTAATTCGTTGAATATATATAAAACGAACAGACTCGAACTTAGCAATTTTTTTATTCTTCTTTTGCATTTCATATGTCACATTCATAAAATAGAAAAAATATATAAAAAACAATAATCTTATAAAAACAGTTCTAAATAATATAAAAAAGTATTGCTTGGTCGGCAATATCCTTCCCTTTTTTATAGGCGAACTATCTTTTTTAATGGGCGCCTTAAAATGCCCCCTGGGGTCCGAATATCCACCACACGAATCACGCCATCGCGACCAGGGTACAGAGCCTCGACCAAGCCCCGTAGCCAGGTACCCCTCGGCAAATTTCCATCACCGATAAGTACCGAGTCACCAACCTTTATCTCAACTTCTGCTCCCGGGACACGCCAAAAATGGTCAGAAAGGCGGAGGGTCTTCCGCCAACTGCTCCTACAAACTAACGTTGCATCGCTTAGGTCTTCAGTATGAAGATAGCATCCCGATCCAGATGAGGCACCCAACAGGAAGTGTTTCGGGGTAAGTGCCTCCGGGTAGTTCTTTTCTGGGGAGACATGGGTTAGTGGGCGAGCGTTGACAATTGCTTCTGCTTCAGCCAACAGGGTACTTAAAATTTCTTCTCGCGGAGCTCGATCTCTTAAGGCTACCCCGAGAGCAGTCTTTTCCGAACGAATTAAACGCTCCCATGCTCAGCCCATAAAGGGTGCCGAGAGAGTAATGAATCGCCATGCTATTTTTTGTTCGGCTGAAAACTGCGGCACTGCGGCGTCGTATAAGGTTTTCAACTGTCGGTTGGCTCCAACGAACGAAGTCCCGTTGTTGGAAAATATTTCGCTAGGCGTACCGTGACGAGCGATGAAGCGACGAAGGCACATTATGGCCGAATCTGCAGATAAGGTGACGACAATTTCGAGGTGGATAGCCCTTGTGACTAAGCACGTAAATGGTGTAATCTAACGTTTTTCCCGTCAACGTCCTATGAAAACCATTATTGGACCAAAGTAGCCCACGCCTGTGAACGTAAAGGGACGTCTATGATGGGCGAGTCTCTCTTCGGGCAGATCTCCCATAGGTGGTTGCATGGTATTGAGTTCGATTGCGGCAATCTCTACCTGGTATTGCACTTCGGCAGCTTTGTGCTCTAGCTCTGCCCGCCGAGCACGTTTTTTAGCCTCCGCCTCCGCCTCCATTTTCGCGATTTCTAATTGCGCAACGCGCCGCATGTGCTCTGCTTCTGCGGCGGCCTTGCGCGCAGCAATTACCATGGAGGAGCGGCTTGAGTATGTGCGGATGGAGTGCGTGCGTGCACTGCCGCTACTGTGAGGTTGCTCACCGTGATGTCCGCTCGGCGTTTCTGCCGGGGCTTGCTCTGAAGTTTCTTCTGACAATTTAATTTGTGACCTTGTCACAACCATTTTTTTTATTTTGTATCTTATGTATTTTTTGAAAATACGCGCTGATTATTATTTGTCGAAGGGCCAGATAATACTGCCGAATCTTTCAATTAATTAGTTCGTTGAATATATATAAAACGAACAGACTCGAACTTAGCAATTTTTTTTATTGTTCATTTTCATTTCATAAAATCAAAATCAAAATCAAAGCATTTATTTCAAATAAACCAGTTACAGGCACTTTTGAATTGTCAGAAGGTCGGTCAGTCAGTAAGGTGAAGCTAGTCGCCCATTCCAAAGAGTAGGTACCTATGGAGAAGAACGGGCAAGAAACTCCATGGACACTCTTTTAAATTATCAAGCTATTGATACAAATATTTGATTACATCATTCATTTCGAAATCAATCGTGTGAGAACGATGCAGAAATATATTGTACGCTGAGAGCGTCCATTATGAAAAAAAAAAAACAATAATTCAGAATTTAAAATACGCCGTAGCAGCTAAGAGATGACCAGTCCCCTCTGACGGCGTCCGTTCACGAACATGACGTATGGATCAGCATCATTCAGCTCAACCATATTGAAGGGAACCTAATGACCCAACACACACGCCACCACCAGCGAGACATTTGAGTGAGCATGTCATACTCTCAACAGCCATAGCACTATCATGTCAATAAACGACTAACCCAACAAATAGATGCTTTACAGCAAGTAGATCGTGCTCACACGTGTTCCATGCAATTATACAATACTAGGAAATTGAATCTACACAATGCAAAGACAGTTTTGTCCAAGGTTCAGCAGCTCCAACGGTGTTCCCGAATGCTAAGTTTAGCTCCTGTATAGCTGCACCAGTGCCGAATACCCCTGTCAGCGATGCAATTCCGTAACGTACAATATGCCTGGCTACGTAGTGTGTACTGGCTTTGAGTTAAAAAAAAAAAAACAAACAATTGCAAATTTAAACTACAAGAGGAAAAATCAAAGAACAATCAGTATAAGCATAGAAATTGGACGCAGCTCAAGCCCAAGCCTTTTTGTCGTCAATATAATCTTTAACACTATAAAATGCTTTCTGACACAACTTACGTTTAATGAAAGATTTGAATTTATTCAGGCTCAGATCTTGAACCACCTCTGGAAGCCTATTGTAAAAGTGTATACATTGGCATCTAAAAGAGCCACCTATTTTCTTGAGCCTTGTTGTAGGTACAATAAATTTGTGCTTGTTCCTAGTATTTATATTATGGACATCACTGTATTTTTTATACAATTATATATTTTTATGAGCATACAAAAGATTTTCATAAATATATTGAGATGGCACGGTCAGTACATTAATTTCTTTAAATTTTTCTCTGAGAGAGTGTCTTGGACTTAATTTATAAATTGCACTAACAGCTCGTTTCTGCAAAACAAATATTGTCTGAATATCAGTGGCATTTCCCCACAACAGAATGCCGTACGACATTACGCTATGGAAATAGCCAAAGTACACTAAACGGGCCGTCTCAATATCAGTCAAATTACGAATTGTTCTAACTGCGTATGCAGCAGAACTTAGTTTTTTTGACAATTTTTCTATATGGGGACCCCATTGAAGCTTAGCATCCAGAGTTATACCCAAGAACACTGTGCTGTCTTCAGATTCCAATTCTTCGCCCTTTATCAACACTTTAGTTTTCACCTGCCTAACGTGAGGTAGAGTAAACTTAATGCATTTGGTTTTTTTCTCGTTTAAGAGTAAATTATTAACATTACCAGTGGACTACTTTGGAGATCGCGCTATTTACATCATCAGTGACCTGCTGCTGACGTTTAAGTTTAAATAAAAGTGAAGTGTCATCTGCAAACAACACTATATCGTGATTATCCTTTATGAGGTACGGCAGGTCATTAATGTAAATAAGAAACAAAAAGGGACCAGGAATTGACCCCTGTGGGACTCCCATTGTTACTAAAGATCCGGAAGATCTTTTTCCATTAACGTCAACGCTTTGTATGCATATGTCACAATCATAAAATAGAAAAAAATATATAAAAACAATAATCTTATAAAAACAATAATCTTATAAAAACAACAACAATTAAATTATTTATCATATGCCAGCTAGCCACGCCAAAGTACCAGACAACCAAAAACAAAACTTCGAACGACCCATGTGAAAGTTATCATTTACCCAAATCCCCTATTAACACCGGAATCAAAAGGTTACTTAAGCTTCCCACCTAAACATAAAGTTTTAGGTACTACAATAATATAATAGTACCTAATAATACCTCCAATAATAGTACCTAACCAACTAAAACCAAAACAGTGCCCTATTTCTAAAACACTTCACCGATGTTAAACTACTTTGCATATAGTCAAGACATTAAGTTTAAAGGTTCTTGAGCTAAGTCGTTAGTTCAACTGAGAAACTCCCCTCAGTAACGAGTATCTTGCGGAACTTAATCTTTATAGTTTTATTTTGCTTGCTACTTAGATGTTATAGGTAAAATTGTATGTAAGGACATGGAATCATAAAAGATATCATTGTTTATGATTACAGAACGTAAGTAAACATCACACATGTTTACTTACGTTCTGTAACTGAGAATAGGTGGCCAATATTTTCTTTACTTTGTTTGTCTAGTTTATTTTTAATAAAGCATCTTCGATGTATTCTTGGCCTTGTCCCATGTTGCTTGTGGTCGGCGCCTTTCGCTTATGTCAACTGTTACACTATAATACCCATGTTGTTACGTATCATTCTTCATACAATGTGTGAGTACAATGTACTTGCTGTAAAGCATCTATTTGGTGGGTTAGTCTTTTTTTGTTGTTGTATTTTATTGTGTGTTTTCCATAATGGACGCTCTTAGCATACAATATATTTCTGCATCGTTCTCACACGATTGATGTCAAAATGAATGATGTAATCAAATATTTGTCGTCCTCCGTGGCGCAGCGGTCAACACGCCTGCCTGCGATGTGGAGGCCCCGGGTTCGATCCCCGGCCAGGTCATGATGGAAAACGATCTTTTCCTGATTGGCCTGGGTCTTGGATGTTTATCTATATATGTATTTATTATAAATATAGTATCGTTGAGTTAGTATCCCATAACACAAGTCTCGAACTTACTTTGGGGCAAGCTCAATCTGTGTGATTTGTCTGTACATATTTATATTTATTTATTTATTTGTAACAATAGCTTGATAATTTAAAAGAGTGTCCATGGAGTTTCTTGCCCGTTCTTCTCCATAGGTACCTACTCTTTGGAATGGGCGACTAGCTTCACCTTACTGACTGACCGACCTTCTGACAATTCAAAAGTGCCTGTAACTGGTTTATTTGAAATAAATGCTTTGATTTGATTCAATCAATCCATCTTTTTGTCATTAATTTGCATATATCAACACGTATATTTGCAAGAACGATAATATTTTAATGTCTTTGTAAGAACGCCATAGATATCCGTGTTGGGGGCCTCCCTACGCTGCGTCTTCCAGTACGTGACCGCCACTTCAGAACCTTATTGCCCCATCGGCCATCAGTTCTACGAGCAATACGTAATCAGACTATAATGTTCCCACTGTTGGGACACTGGCCTCCTCCCGGTGAGATGGAGTGTGCCATAACCTACCACGCTGGTCTAATAGTGGTAGATGCCACATATCTTCGAAGTTTTGGCTCTAGGAGATGCCGGTTTCCTCACGATGTTTTTCTTCAGCGTTTTTGAAAATAGTGGTGATGAAATAGTTTACACAAAGTACAGCGCCTGTTGGAGTCGTGGAGTCGTGGTGGCCTAGTGGTGAAATACCAGCCCCTCAAGTATGAGTGCACGGGTTCGATTCCAGATCAGACAAGTACCAATGTAACTTTTCTAAAGTTATATGTACTTTCTAAGTATATCTTGGACACCAATGACTGAAGGTGAAGGAAAACATCTTGAGGAAACCTGGAATTTAATCTCCTGCACGGGGTAGTGGGGTGTTAAACTACCCCGTGCATCGCCTCAAAGGCGCGCGCCGACAATCGCGCGCGCCTCCGCCTCGGGGTCCATCAATAGGGGGGGGGGGGGGGGCAATTGTAAAGACGAAATTGCTTAGCCTTTGCATTTCATTTTCTTTGACAATATTAAGGACAATCTTTATGAATGTAGTACTTACTTCTTTTAGAATTGTGCCTTCTTCGGTCCTCGTCATGCTTATTGAATTACCTTTTCAGCCTTCACGAGCAGACTGCATTTATTCTCGTTTTATCATTTTTCTCTTTTGTCGCAATTCGCAAGTAATTAATTTAAAATAGTTTATTTAAAATGAAACAAACTTTGTAGATTGCAAAAGTTTTGAGCGATTTTGTGACGAAAGTTAAGTAATTATATTCTCGTTTACTTTTCAGCTAATCTTTCGACTTTTTGATCTAGTTTGGAAGAATAAATTTTATTTTCGTTATAATGTTATGTCAATTTTTGTTGTATGGTTAACAACGTTTCAAGTTATTTTCCAAGTTTTGAGGTTTACCAGTTTATTTACAAGTAAGTAAGACTAGTTTGATTGCACGGTTAGCGCAGGGGTTACTGGGGTGCGTGGCAGAAAACCTCCCCGAGTGCTCAATGGTTGCTGGTCCTCTTGTTGTTTCCTTGAAGACGACCAGACGCTGGGCCGGTGCAAACTGGGCGTGGACAGCAATCTCTTCGGGACTATTGTACAAGAGGAGATTGTTGTCCGCGGCAAATTTCTGCGGGAGCGGAGGAGTCGCTCCCGAAGGCGCGCGCTCTGCAGCTCTTCAGCGGAGCGCATGAATAGGGAGCAAGGTGGTGTAGACCGCGGGCCGTTTTGACAGTCTAGGGGTCACGTTGCGTGACCGAGGTGGAGAAGACGGTGGGTTTCTCCTCAACCTGCGGTCTATGGGCACCCATGGCGATAAAGGGTTTACAGCCACGGTGCCGGATGGTTAGGTTAGGTTAAGTGTAGGATAGTTTTAAGGTTTATTTAATTAAGGAAGAAAAAAAAATCAAAGAGAAAATATATAAAATTTTAAAAACCAAAGAGAAACCACATAAAATACGGCATAGGTACGGCATGTCACGCAATATTGAACCTTATGCCATTGATATAGGGTGCATTCGTAACACTATTAAAAGTTTATGAGCTCAAATCTGTAGTTATACCTGCTGTAGCATAAAAGCACACTTTTTCTATATATTTTTGTAAACAAAAGAGGCTATGACCAAGCAGTTTTGCGGCACTACGTACCTACGCACTTGCGTAGGTACGTAATGCTTTGATACCTATAATGAGTACCGACTTATTATAAAATTAGTTGCTTGTGGGGTACGTATTTAAATTTTAATTAAAATCTGCTAAAGTGAATATCCGCCTGTTGGAGTCGTGGAATCGTGGGGGCCTAGTGGTCAAATACCAGCCTCTCAAGTATGAGTGCACGGGTTCGATTCCAGGTCAGGCAAGTACCAATGTAGCTTTTCTAAAGTTATATGTACTTTCTAAGTATATCTTGGACACCAATGACTGAAGGTGAAGCAAAACATCTTGAGGAAACCTGGACTTAGCTCTGCGAGTCGCTAAACTGAAGTGGCAGTGGGCAGGGCACATTGCTCGTAGAACCGAAGGCCGATGGGGCAGTAAGGTTCTGGAGTGACGGCCACGTACTGGAGGACGCAGCGTAGGGAGGCCCCCAACAAGGTGGAGCGATAACCTCGTGAAGGTCGCGGGAAGCCGATGGATGCGGGCAGCACAAGACCGGTCAGCGTGCAAAGCCTTGGGGGAGGCCTTTATCCAGCAGTGGACATCCATAGGCTGAAGAAGAATTTAAAGTTATGACTAAGTCTGAAGTCGCCAACCTGCATTGAGCAAGCGTGGTGATTACGCTCAATCCTTCTCTGTATGAGAGGAAACCTGTGCCCAGCAGTGGGACGATAAAAAGGTTGATGATGATGATGATGATGAAAGCGCCAGTTGGGGTTGAAAGATGCAGACGATACCACTAGGCCACTACTGCTCAAAATTAAATTAAATCAAATTGTAAACATCACACCTCACAAGTGTACAAAATGGAGTGTATCAAGAGTCTACCTATTGTAAATTCATACCCAAGATAAACAAATTTGAAACGCTAAACAGTTAGGGAACCGAAGTTCGTAAATGCAAATACATATAAGATTTCCTTTTCTCAGTAAATACACTTGAAACTACTCTGTAGGTGGATCGTTAGTAAATTCTGCCAACACTCTTAAATCTAAGCCTTATAGGGAAGTAATGTTTAACTAGTGTAATGTTATCTTGTCCCACTGCAAGGGGATAAGGACTGGAACAATTTGCCAGCGGCGGTGTTTCTGTCGGACTACAATTTATGTGTCTTCAGGGCTAGAGTGAATAGGCTCTTAATAAACTAGCGGGCTTTACCATCATCGATTGCGTCACTGCTTACCATTAGACGGGATTGCGGTCAAGCCCTAGTTTATAATTTACAAAAGGCATATAACTACGGAAATCCAAGATTCATAAAACTAAACTGGCTGTTTAAAGACGAAATTGCTTAGCCTTTGCATTTCATTTCCTTTGAAAATATTAAGGACAATCTTTATGAATGTAGTACTTACTTCTTTTAGAATTGTGCTTTCTTCAGTCCTCGTCATGCTTATTGAATTACCGTTCCAGCCTTCACGAGCAGACTGCATTTATTCTCGTTTTATCATTTTTCTCTTTTGTCGCAATTCGCATGTAATTAATTTAAAATATATTTAAAATACCTAGTTTATTTAAAATGAAATAAACTTTGTAGATGGTAAAAGTTTTGAGCGATTTTGTGACGAAAGTTAAGTAATTATATTCTCGTTTACTTTTCAGCTAATCTTTCGACTTTTTGATCTAGTTTGGAAGAATAAATTTTATTTTCGTTAAAATGTTATGACCATTTTTGTTGTATGGTGAACAATGTTTCAAGTTATTTTCCAAGTTTTGAGGTTTGCCAATTTATTTACGATGTTGGTACATAAGTACCAACATTTAAGTAAGTAAGACTAGTTTCATTGCACGGTTGCGCTCGGAGGCAGACGCCTCTCCCTGGCAACCATGGTGCGAGCCATGGTTGAAAGCGAGAGTGCATGGGAGGCTGCCGACTCCTTCTGCGAGATCGTCCTCTTGCAGAAGGAGGCCGCGGAGAGGGAGCGGGAAGAGGATGCTCTTGCCGCTCTAGACGGGCGGGGTGAAGAAGGCGGGGGCCGAACCACCGTCTCCTTTAGCCCCAGAGTGTGACCAGCGTGTGCCGGTAGCTCCTGCACGCGCATTGCACTGGTCACCACGTCTGAGGATTACTCTGGTACTCGGGTAATCCTCCCTTGGCGAGGAAACCGGCCTTACAAGGCCGGTAAACCCTGAGAGTGGCACGGTGATTAGGCCTTCGGGCCGATCCCGTGACACTCTCAACGCAGGGCCCGAGGGTAACCAAGTGGTTTTAGTGGGTATTCCCGGCTCTGGCCGGGCGAGTCCCACACACGTCCGTCGCTTAGCTAGTGGCAGGTATGGTGCGTAAAGGCATTTCCACTCGTTAAAAAAAAAAAGAAGGGGTTAAGCTACTGAATGCTGCGCTGCGTGTCGTGGGTTCGATTCCCGCACGGAACAAATATTTGTATGACCTATAAGTAGTTGTTCCGGGCCTGGCTGTTTGTGAATGTGAGTTTATATGTTTGTAAACGACCCACGATACAGAAGATATTCCCGGTTAGGGCAACGCTTTTTTAAAAAACAAAAAAAAAAATAGAAAAAATAAAATTTTAAAAAGACATCGACATTAACTATTACACTTTATAAACAAGGTCTTATATGTCAATTCGAGAAGTACCGTTGTATTTGTGGTGGTCCGTGTAAGAAGACGTATGTACGTGTTCTAAAAGCTAAGGCAGGTTGTGGATTTCCCATGCCTTATTCTAATCTACCAGGCACTCGTCCAGTCAGTCCTTAGTTACT
This sequence comes from Sesamia inferens, assembly GCA_037179545.1. Taxonomy (NCBI): domain Eukaryota; kingdom Metazoa; phylum Arthropoda; class Insecta; order Lepidoptera; family Noctuidae; genus Sesamia; species Sesamia inferens. The sequence continues at coordinate 15,128,422 of CM073938.1, read as the reverse complement.
GCGTTACAGTATGGAGAGGTACCCACAAGACTACGATTTTGCGTTTGGAGAGAGCACAAAGAGCGGTGCTAAAGGTATTGGCCGAGAAGCCTATTAGATTCTCAACGTTGTTGGAGCTTTATTCGCTCTGTAATGTCCTCACTTTTAGACAATTATTTATACTACAAACCGTTCTTAAGAAACACGATCTCACGAAATATGATCTACAATACCACTCCAAGTTTCCGGTTTAATTTGTAAGACACCTTTCTCCAGATTGGCATTAGTAAAACGCCACTATAAATACCTTAGCCCTAAATATATGTCGGAGACAGCGACGGCAGAGCGGTAGGGTCGACAGCATCTTGGTGTGGTGGTACAGGTTCCATTTCGTAGGTGAGTTTTGAATTGAAGCACGACGTGTAGATATACCCTCCAATCTTCATAATAACAATTTGAATAGGCAAACCGACAGTTTCGGTTCGAAGGAGTGCCTTGGTCCGCGTCTCGATGCAAAGTCACCGTTCGACGAACCCCACTTTCCAAAGCGACTCTCTCCATGTGACGCCATCACAAAAATAACGTCACAAGCGTTCGCCCCTCTACTACGTAAATCAAATCAGCAACTTCTATTAAAATTATATCGACGATCTCCGACACGGCCAGCCTGACAATTTGCACGTCCTCGTGCAACATCATCATCATCATTCCAGCGCCAATCCAAGTCGCATTCGTAGCTCCCTCAGCCCCGGAGTTCGGGATCCGGTTCACCAGGCAAACCGCCGATTCCGGTCAAACTTCGATATTTCCCGTCGCACGTCCTCGTGCATGTCTGTAACAAATTAAAAAAAAACACAGAAAACCGACTTTGAAGAATTTTTGAGAGCTCGGCCAACCTGACCGTCACACGTCACGTTTAGTTACATTGACTATTAGAAAACCAAACTTAATAATTTTAACACCTTAAACACAAAAGCTTCCTTCAAGCCTCATAATTGTCAAATCAAAATCATAATCATAATTATCAAAAAGAAAACAAACCATGGCCTGCTACCACAGTAGCTAGTGACAACTCATAGTTGACACCCATATCGTCATCACCTCTTGTGATACGAACAACTATAGAGTCCACGACTCCCAGGTCAACACATGACCGTACAACTAATAGTCTCCTCCGAGACCCAGGTCCCCGCCACATCACTAGCTGCCCATCGCCCCCTGAACAACTCCTCACTGAGTTGCAGTTACGACTACAGACTAGTGCATGCAGTGCGACCATATCTACCAGGGTCCCCGCCACATCACTAACTGCCCATCGCCCCCTGAACAACTCCTCACCGAGTTGCAGTTACGACTACAGACTAGTGCATGCAGTGCGACCATATCTACCAAGTCCCCGCCACATCACTAGCTGCCCATCGCCCCGTGAACAACTCCTCACTGAGTTGCAGTTACGACTACAGACTAGTGTATGCAGTGCGACCATACCTACTAGTGTCCCCGCCACACCACTAGCTGGCCATCGCGCACTGAACAACCCCTCACTGGGTTGCAGTTACGACTACAAACTAGTGCGTGCAGCACGACCACATAGCCATGATACGTATTCTATATGCTGGCGGAGGCACCCTCCTCACCATCTTCTACATTTTGAAAATCTAACTCAGCAGACATCACTTGGAAAAATCTTTCGTACCTATGCGATCGTGGGGTACTTATAAGTTCTGTTTCCAATCAACGGTTTCAATAGGTAACGATCGCCATTATCGCCATCAAACAACTCACAAATATTAAATTTCATTACTTTAGCTCACTTCTATCAAATTTAGATTTTTCGTAAATAGCACTCATTTCTATGTTCGTTACCGCTTGTTCTCTTGAGAAGATTTAATAGTCTGGCCACACATACTATCATAAGCTCAAGTGAGCTCGTAACTATAGGCTACAGTGAACTTTAGTTATGAATTAAAGACAAACCAGACATCATAATTTTAAAAGCCCGATTTAAAATTTCTCAGTTCACTATAACAAAGAATACGGGTAGTACAAGAAATAAAATTTGCAAATAACTCTTATTATCATGTCGCAAAGAACTTGTTCAGTACACAAATACTGGCACAACCTTGTACACTGTATATATACTGGCGCGTGTGTACATACACCAATGAAATTACAGACTGCTTGACAAGAGAACATTCGGCCACGGAATCAAAATAAAAATAGTACGACTCACCGGATTATGGCAATTTCCCACAAACACCTGCCACTTGGCAGTTGTCAACCGTTGCACACCAGACATCTCGGAGCTCTCATTAAATCCCATTACGTTACCACAAACGTTTTGGGTATTTTGAAACCTTCTCATCGCCTGCAGAGTAGATGCTGTCCTGAAATCTTCTCATCGCCTGCAGAGTAGAGGCTCAAGTCTTGAAACCTTGGGAGTTCCGCAAAGCACACGCAGCTCCGGCTGCGCCGCAAGCAGCTCCAGCAGCGCCACACGCCGTTGATGCGATTCACCAAGCAGCTAGAAGCGCGCTCCGCAAATTCATCTTGCGCGCTCCGCAAGGCCACCTTGCGTGCTGCGCAAGCGCACCTTGCACACTCCGTAAGCGCACCTTCCGCGCTCTGCAAGCACACCTTGCATGTTCCGCAAGCGCACCTCGTATGATCCGCAAGCGCACCTCGCATGATCCGCAAGCGCACCTCGCTCGCGAAACAACAGCCAGCACTGTCGCGCGCCAAGCATCAGCCAACACTGTCGCGCGCCAAGCATCAGCCAACACTGTCGCGCGCCAAGCAACAGCCAGCACTGGCGCGCACCAAGCATCAGCCAGCACTGTCGCGCGCCAAGCATCAGCCAGCACTGTCGCGCGCCTAGCATCAGTCAGCACTTCACGCCTGCAGCGCACTCTTGCAGCGGACCATCACGCGGAGCGATCAATGCGCCAGCAATTGAGCGCACCTCGTGACATGACGTTCACTTCCAGCCTCACTGCCCGTACATCCAGCATTTACAGAAGTTCATACAAAGACAATGAACAACTACACACATAATGACTTATTCTGTTCCTTGATTTATAACGAGATTGTGAGCAGTGTAGTTCTTTATCCAAGTTCTGATGTCGGAGACAGCGACGGCAGAGCGGTAGGGTCGACAGCATCTTGGTGTGGTGGTACAGGTTCCATTTCGTAGGTGAGTTTTGAATTGAAGCACGACGTGTAAATATACCCTCCTATCTTCATAATAACAATTTGAATAGGCAAACCGACAGTTTCGGTTCGGAGGAGTGCCTTGGTCCGTGTCTCGATGCAAAGTCACCGTTCGACGAACCCCACTTTCCAAAGCGACTCTGTCCATGTGACGCCATCACAAAAATAACGTCACAAGCGTTCGCCCCTCTACTACGTAAATCAAATCAGCAACTTCTATTAAAATTATATCGACGATCTCTGACATATAAATAGAATTATTCTAATTTATCCATTAACAAGAGCCTCAGTCAGAAATAAACTGTCAGAATTGCTTAAATCCTTCTCCTACGAAGCAACAGAAAAACTTGTGGGAACATAATACTTATATTCCTGATTCCATAACATCAATCTAATTATGTACTTAATTAATACCTTCCACCCCTCCACTTACGCGCAATACTCGCATACTACACACGCACCAAACACACGCACACACACTCACACACACACACACCACACACACGCATACACATAAACACATACGGATGTAGTTTAGTTATTAACTGTCTTTATTACTAGTCTGGAACTAATGTAACATATTATTGAGCTAGGCGTCGATAGCTGGGCCACAGTTTTAACTTTTGTAACTACACACATCAAAAGTGTCTAGGGATCAAGCATTTTTATGCGGATTTCTTGAGATTGAGATGTGGCTTTGTAATAAATTTATGATTTTATAAATTTATATGGATCCTTTTTGGTGCATTTCATAATTTGAATCAGGAACTGTGAATCAAATTCGAGTAAAAGATGAAAATCAGCTGTCAATATTTTCCCTATAAAAACACAACACATTGAAGACATTATTAGTGCTACTGTTTCCCTACTACTGATTAAAACCAACGTTATTATGGAGCGGTGACGTCATTTAAGCAGGGAAGAAATGCTCAGAGCCGTGGGAATGATAGAAGCTGATTCCCGGCAACGTACTGTGGCTTTAGCTCTGAATACAAGTCAGAGTGTTATCAGTCGACTTTGGACACGTTACCGAAGCACTGGTACCTTGGCTGAGCGCCATGGAGGACGGTATCGCTGCACCACACGGAGACAAGACCGATACATTCAAATCTTAACTCGAAGAACTCCAACAATAACCGCCATGATGTTAGCCGTGAGGCTTTATCACTCTTCAGGGAACTTAATTAGCGACCAAACAGTCAGAAACCGCTTGCATGAAGTGAACCTTCATTCCCGAAGACCGCTACGGGTACCACCTATAGCAATGCACAATCGTAGGATTCGATATCAATGGGCTCTTGAACACAGAAATTGGGCAGAAGAACAATGGCGTTTCGTGTGCTTTTCTGATGAGTCTCGTTTTGGTATGAGACCGGATACAAGACGTATACGACACTGGAGAACCCCTGGACGCCAACAGCGATTAAAATCCTGCCAGGAAGTCCATCCTTATAGTGGTGGAACCATCATGGTATGGGCGGGTATTTGGATCGGCGGAAGAACTGAGTTGATTTGGATCAGAGGCAACCTCAACGCTCAAATTTATGCTGAGACGATTGTATCAGACGTCATCGTTCCTCTACAAGTGCAAATCGGTCCCTTATTTCAGTTAATGCATGATAATGCACGACCGCACACCCCAAGAGTTGTAAGACAGACTCTCGCCGCAGCTAACATCAATGTCCTGCCCTGGCCTGCTCAGTCGCCAGACTTGAACCCGATTGAGCATGCATGGGATATGCTACAGAGAAGAGCTCTGCCGAATATGGAGGGTATCCAGTCGCAAGAAGACCTTTTTTTGTTGTTGCAACGAACATGGGCGGCCATTCCACAGCGTGATTTGGATGAACTCATTTTGAGTATGCCAAACCGATGTTCTTGTGTTGTTAGTGTTCGCGATAGAAACACGGATTATTAATTGTTTAAGTTACCCAATAAAATTTTAGAGAAAACTGTTATTTCAGTCTTTTTTTCGAACTTTTGTGTTAGTGGTTCAAATGTCAAATATCCCTTTATTAGGAAAATGGCAAAGGTGGCTTGGTTTATCGTTACTGTGACAAACTAAAACACTTTATTTGATGAATCCTTAAAGAAAATTTTAATTAATATCAATCAGGAAAAAAGTTATTGCAAAAATATATGTTGATCCCTAGACACTTTTGATGTATGTATCTTCGTTTCTCTTTGTAAACTTATGTCCTAAAACTTGTTCCAAATAAACGATTATTATTATTATTTATTTAACATTTTTGAAGGATTGCTGAACAAATAATAGCATAAATGCCTTTTAGTCTAGAAGCTGTCAAAATACTATTGTTGCGGGCTAGACGTATTAAATTGTTTATTTTTTTTTTTTTTTTGACAGGGAAGCTAAGATGAGTGTCACGCGCATTTTTCATTGGACTTTTAAAATTATTTATAGTGTCGTTTACTAAATAAAAGCGCGTGATTTATGTAGTAACTCGTGCATTCAGTGACTAATTCGTGACTATTTCAAGAACATTGAAATATCGGAGCATAGTGGCCACATCATGGCATTGCATAAAATCTCCTAGTAGTCGGCTCACGCGGCCGTTTTTACACCTGTCATTGGCGATATCCGCCATTATTATGAAATAAAATTTATAAAGAATTTCTATAATTTGTTACACGTGTTATTGGCAAAATTGTGGTATCTAACCACAGAGGCCATTGAAGAGTTGAAGTAGTATTGGTATTAAAATGCCGCTTAAAGGTTAAGAAGTTTATTGACAACGATGATACAGTCGATAGTAGGCATGACATGAATGACAAATAGAACGTAACTGATGTCGCACTGCAATCTTCCTTGATGTCCACGAAGTCCGTGTCGTACACAAATAACAACACCAAAGAAGTTCCTTCACGTAGTCCTTGAAGTGCTCGCTGCCGTTGTCGCTGTAGATGTTCTCGATTATCGCTTCGTTCTTATCGCTTGTTTCGATGGTCAAATGCAGACTGACTCATCCGTTGAGTCACGCCGCGTTTTATATGCAAGTACATCGAACATTTCAAATCTGTCTAGAAGTACTGATAATAAATAAATAATAAATGAATAAATATATACGGACAAATCACACAGATTGAGCTAGCCCCAAAGTAAGTTCGAGACTTGTGTTATGGGATACTAACTCAACGATACTATATTTTATAATAGATACATATATAGATAAACATCAAAGACCCAGGCCAATAAGGAAAAGATCGTTTTCCATCACGACCTGGCCGGGAATCGAACTCGGGGCCTCCACGTCGCAGGCAGGCGTGTTGACCCCTGCGCCACGGAGACCGAACTATAATAGCGCTTAATTTCGATTCAGCAAGTACCTACAGGTACTTCACAGGAGACAAGTTTCTAGTAATTTCGATGTCGACGCTTCGTTATCAATATTAACGAAACCTCTCCATTCTATAGGCCATCCTAGGTCTCGCCATGCGTTTTTATATTGTACCTCTACCATGGTATATCTAAAGATATAGGGTTTAAAAGTTAGGTACGGCATGTCACGCAATATTGAACCTTATGCCGTTGGCATACGGTACATTCGGTACACTATTAAATGGAAGTTTATGAGCTCAAATCTGTAGTTATACCTGCTGTACCATAAGCATACTTTTTCGATATATGTATTTTTGTAAACAAAAGAGGCTATGTCCAAGCAGTTTTGCTTTGCAATGCTTTGATACCTATAATGAGTACCAACTTATTATAGAATTAGTTGCTTGTGGGGTACGTATTTAAATTTTAATTAAAATCTGCTAAAGTGAAAAGTCGTGGTGGCCTAGTGGTTAAAACACCAGCCTCTCAAGTATGAGTGCGCGGGCTCGATTCCAAGTCAGGCAAGTACCAATGTAACTTTTCTAAAATTATATGTACTTTCTATGTATATCTTGGACACCAATGACTGAAAGTGAAGGAAAAAATCTTGAGGAAATCTGGACTTTATAAGTCTGAAATCGCCAACCCGCATTGAGCAAGCGTGGTGATTACGCTCAATCCTTCTTTGTATGAGAGGAGACCTGTGCCCAGCAGTGGGACGATAAAAAAAGGTTGTTGATGATGATGATGAAAGTGAATAGTTTGCCCCAGGTAGACAGGTAGATATCTGACATTAACAAAGGATAAATAAATAAATCTACACAACTTCGTGAAGCGACGTGAGCATTGTACATGATTTTCATGTAATCCAATTTAACACAGCGCCAATTCACTAAGAGATTCTATTAAGACTATGTGTTCTGTTAAGCATCTGGTCTAGCTGTTCCAACGACATTATCGCAAAATCGGCAAAGCGAAATCGTGAGATGTACCCTCCATCCTCGTTAAAACCCTATCTAGTCCAGTCCAGAGTAAACAAGAACTACAGGCAAAACATTACAAAATCCAATCTAGCTAACATAAACAAAAGTTTAGATCATCCTGCTAAAACTGCTAAACGCTTTTTTGTGATAAAGGGTCTACCTGCCTAATTAAAGCGGCACTATGCAAGAAACAACATACTAGAACATATGAATAATAAAACCCATTAATGTGACTCTAAATATACATTCTTATTATATTTATTTTCATATTTATATACTGTATGAATAACATTTTAGATGTATTTACTTTCATAAAAGCTTTCAAGTAGTGATGTATAAATTGAATCCATTTCGCCCAATTCTGTTTACTCTCATTCCCTTACATATGTAGGTACTCGAAGAGCTGATATTTCCTAACGATGTTGGATGGAATGTTTACATTTTAACCGACTTCAAAAAGGCGAAGGTTCCTAATTCGTCAGATTTTTTTTTTTTATAGAAACTGATTGTAAAAAATCGTATTGTTAAAGTATTGGTATTGGTAATTCAAAAACTATACAAGTAAAGTTAATTAAATGTATATGGGGCTACCTCTAAGGTATAAGGTGTATCTGACATCGACGCACAAACGAGTACCATTTATCCAGTACATGATTCTGAACCCCCCAGTAGTGGAATTTCGTGTCGGCTGTTTACCGATTTATAAAAATTAAGTTGCAGTTTTTTTTTTTTTTCATTTTATACCGGGCATAATTGCTATACTTTTATAATCCATTAAGATTTTATAGTAAAAAATAATTAATTCGTTAATTATCGAAAAAAGCGCAATGTGAAGAATACTAGAAAAACTATCCTATCAGCTGATTTAATAGAGGTTTTTTTTGTTTTTAATAGTTATAAATTAGCACTTGATCGCATTCCCGCCTGATGGTAAGCAGTGATGCGATCGTTGATGGTAAAGCGCGCTAGTTTATTAAGAGCCTATTCACTCAGAAAAACTGAGCGAATAGGAAGGAAGACTGCAGTTGAGCGAGGTGATGCAATGTTAAACCCGACAACACGACCAACGATGCTGCGCCAAAGGGAGATTGATCTGAAGACCCTCCACGACCAAACTCCCAACACAACAATATTAGGCGCATCGTACCCGGCACACATTGCAACACAACTGCTCAGACCCGTCCTCCGAACGGCTTCACCAGACATCATGCCGGAACACGACAAATCGCTTGGCGGCAGGGCTTTGTCTGGTGGGTGGTAACTTCTGCCGGCGGCCGGTGTTACTACCGGCCTACCACCGAGCATCAGTTTCGAGTTCCGAGTTCGCATCAGGAGTCAACGTCACACCTACAAATACGCACGGCGGCACGCTTGCAACGTTCAAAGGCCGAGCTGACACTTTTTTTAATCACTGTTATTCCTGTAACCGCTCATTAACGACATAAATGACTATCATAATTTTGTTAGTGGCATACGGTGTAGCTTTTTTGCGAAGTTTACGTTACGATGTCAGATACAGCCTGTATAATTAGAAAAGAATTTTACAAATCCATCTATGTATGACAGAGTATGACGGATCATACTTAAAAATATTTCACCATTCGAATTAAATTTCTTCCTTTTTTGACATCGGTTAATAAAGCATTTAGCCTTCTATCCGGACGTAAATGCCAAAGTGTACATAACAGAAACACAAATCATATTTTCAACTCAAAACTATACATAGATGTTATACATGTGGAAAATAAATTTCACATATGTACGTTTATCTACAGTAAATTCATGTAAGTAGTGTAATTTATTTCCAAACTTTTACTACACAACAAATTAAACAAGAACAACAACAAATTTTTGGGTTGGAATTAGATTCATGAAATAAGCTTTAGGTGAAATATAACTAATAATGTGAGATTTGCAAATAATTTACGTACTTTATCAACATGAACAGTCACTAAATGTTTAAATCATGTTTACCGTGAGTCATAAAAATATAATTATGACCATGATTTTATGCTTATCAACCGTGTTTATTTAACGCGTGGTAAAATATTATTTAACATTTAGATCTATTTACATAAACCATAAACTATAGTATATACAGGATGTATCTGACATCGTAACGCAAACTTCGCGAAAAGGCTAGACTGCATGCCACTAATAAAATTATGATAGTTTATGTCGTTAATGAACGGTTACAGAATTCACAGTGTTTAAAAAAAAGTGTCGGCTCGGGCTTTGAATGTTGCAAGCGTGCCGCCGTGCGGGTTTGTAGGTATGACGTTGATCCCTGATGCGAACTCTATTAAATCAGCTGATAAGATAGTTTTTCGAGTTTTGTTTTCATTGCGCTTTTTTATAATTAGCAAAATTTTTTTTTTTTCTTTAAAATCTTATTGGGTTATAAAAGTATAGCAATTATAAACAGTCTAAAAAACGACATAAATGTTTTTTAAATCATGAGAAGCCGACGAAAAATTCCACCACTGGGGGGTAATCATGTACTGGATCCATGGTACTCGTTTGTGCGTCGATGTCAGATACACTCTTTATTTTACTTTTATTTAAAAAAAAATTTTTAAGCTATTGTATAGCTTCTATCGCGGGCCTTGAGCGCGGGGACCGAATCTAGAAATTCCGTAACGAAAAAACCTCACGCTCATATGTACTGACCTACCAGGTCTTCATAAATGCGTAAGAACATAGCAAATATCCAATAACATCACAACAATTAATATACATATGTATATGCTGATGTGTAGTATGCTGAGTTACCAGGTCTTCATAAATGCGTAAGAACATAGCAAATATCCAATAACACCACAACAATTAATATACATATGTATATGCTGATGTGTAGTATGCTGAGTTACCAGGTCTTCATAAATGCGTAAGAACATAGCAAATATCCAAAATTAAGGAATGGGGGTGTTAGGTTATTTTCCGTTGATAAAAAATGCTATGCAATAGCTTTACCGCGGCAGTCCCCAAAGTGCCACACGTCTTTTTGATGTTATTTTATTCAAATGTGTTTTATTTTTGTTAATAATCGTTTTTAGATAGTATAATTTATCAATAAAATATTTGACAAAATATTTTTTTACTATTACTAAGTAATTTAAACATGATTCGCGGGTTAACATTACCATTACCAATACAAACCAAAAAATAAAAGTAAAAAATTAAAGTAAAGTAATTTCTAAAAAAAAGTGAAAAGATTTCGACCTATATTCCCTTCAAAAGTTGTAGCGATTTAATAAGGCACTACCTCTCCTTCCTCCATAAGAACCCAAACGAAAAGCCGTGTATGGTTTCTTATTAGTAGAAGACGATTAAGAATGATTCTGGACAATATCGGTTTCGATTTAGTATTAGTATTTAAAGTATCCTTCATCTGAAACCAGGTTATAAACTGTGTGCCAAATATCATCAAAATCCGATTAGTTGTTTTGCGTGATTTAGTCATCATTATCATCATCATCATCATCTCAGCGTGAATCCCAGTCGCATCTAAAGCCTTTTTCCAGCTCTGGAGTCTGGGGTCCGCTTTACTAGTGTAATTGCTGATTTTGGCGAAACTTCGACATTTTCCGTGAAGCGACTGGCGTCTAACCTCCACAACCCGAAGGTGATATCAAAGCAGTGCAGTTAGACCACCGCTACGCCACGGAGGCTGTCGATATAAACTCTCTAAATAAGATTAGCGATTTAGAAGTCTCTATAACATTGAAAGGTTAATCTCATTCTGTATAGTACTACTAAATATCATTTATTTCTCATCCATTTATACGTAGACCTTACAACGGAAAAACAAATTCAAACACACAAACAAACAAAAATACACTCCTATTATTATTTGCAGGATCTACAAGAGCCAACATCATATCTAGGCGAGATCCTAGTCTCATTACTATACCTACAGTGAAAAGTGCGGGCGTGATTAAGTGAACACTTATAAAGTACCACACATTTGTAAAGTCAAAACTCAGTGACTCAAACAAGATCGTAGATATCATTTTGAACATTCTGAATTCAAAAGTCACCTTCATACGGTAACTTTATTGTTGCACAATAAAGTGAAGAGACATTCAAACTAGGAGAAATTTTCCTTATTTCTGAAGGTATGCTAAGTGAATTCCTAATTGTTTTAATTATTTATCTTGAACAAAAGCTGACCGTATGTAGAAAGCTATATTGTTGTTTGTACATGTTATATCTTGGATACAGATACATTGACGACCTTTGTCTTGTTCATATCATGTAACTTTTATGAGTTAATCAACAGCACGGGTAGTCCCTGAAGTTATATTCGTAAAATTATTACATCAGGGAGTAAATCATTGCTCATTGTAGTAACAGATTCTCGCACAGCTTTAGGTGTTATTTCTACATAGGTTTTCTAGATGTTCCGGCGATGAAATTTGTTTTAATCATAAGATACATGCTGTATTAGAAAGATCTAATCATATTTAAGGGTTGCTGGCTTAATGGTGCGACTTAAAAGTTCTAGGTCGTAGGTTCGAACCCCATCAAGCGCTTTCCTTTGTGTAAATTGTTTTATCACGACTGCTCTCAAAACGATAAAGGAAAACATTGTGAGGAAACTGACATAACCTACAGTTAAAACTTCGAAGACATGGGATAATAATCAATCCTCACGGGTCACTCCGGCCTGTGTGTGTAACACACAGGCAACTGAGACAATCCAGCACCTCCCGTTCAAGTGTCCGAGGCATAACCGCGACAGATACGACCTGGAAGTAAGTACAGGAAGAATTTTGAGCGAAACTACGATTTCTGACCTAATGGCAGACAAACACTCCAGGCCGTGTCTGGAGCGGTTCTGCCTCAAAGTGGCTAAACAATCAATAGAAAGGAACAGGACAAGGGAGGCATAGCAAAGCGCCGTGTTTAAGGAGTGTATAGAAGTAAAATAAGATTAATAGAAAAGAATTTATAGACGTGGGAAAAGAGCAACCCAAGAAAAAATTACAAGCCGCAAAAAAGGCAAAGCGCGAAAAGAACAAAAGAGACACTTAAAAAAGAAAGGGCAAAAAGAATTCATGCCAAGCAAGGAGAGAAAGACGGCATATAAAAAAAACCCTCACGGGTCCTGTGTGGTGGAGCATGGCCCACTCCCTCTCACTGAGAACAGACTTATATTCCAGGTTTTTTTTTATAATTATAAACTAGCGCTTGACCGCAATCCCGCCTGATGGTAAGCAGTGACGTAATCGTTGATGGTAAAGCGCGCTAGGAATGAGACATTATAGGTTATGATCGTATTTAAGGATATAAACTATCAAACAACTCTTTCCGCTTCTACTGTCTTCCATGTCCAACTTCAAAACCTGCTTGACCCAATTACATTTTGCTTTATAATTGGGTCGAGTGGTCGTTTGAAATTGCTGATTATCTTACGCGATTACGATGTTAATCCCATGGAGAAAATTGTTCAGTTTGATAGTCTGTACCTCATTTTTCTTGTACCTACATACTGTATTTTTCTTATTTCGAAAGTTGTGTACAAAAATTTTATGATCTAGGTTTTTCTTTGAATTTTTTGGTTAGATTTGACCAAAAAAAAACTTTTTTTACAAAAAAAAAACAACCGACTTCCAAAAAACACTACAAAGTGAAAAATAACTAATTTCGGAAGTCGGTGTCTTTAGTTTTTGTATATTAGTTTTTGACACCGTTTTTATTTTACACTTTTTAGTTGCGAAAAGTACTGTTCAGCTGCATCTGGTTAGACTGGATGCTGACGCTAAAATACTTAATGAAAAACCTTACAAAGGCACTGGTTGCCCCTACGATTTTTGAAAGTTTCTCTTGATTTCTCTGGTCTTCCACCATCAAACCTTGATGTCCTTATCATGGGACCACCTTGGGAACGTCTTCTTTCCAACAGAAAAAGAATGATCAAAATCGGTTCATAAACGACGAAGTTATCCGCGAACAAACATAAAAAAGCATATATACGATCGAATTGAGTAACCTCCTTTTTGAAGTCGATTAATAAATAACATAAACTGCAAATAAAAATTCTCCAATCAAAATAACGTTCTACGATAAAAATCAGCAGGAGGGTAATTGCGTAACACACTTTGAGTAGTCATGGGTTTCATTTTTACACTTCAACAATATCCTTTGCGTTATTCATGTTATTGAGCAGACACATTTATCGAAAATATGGAGCAACGAATTAGCAATTTGCTTCAAAATTAATCAAATTAATAACAATGGTTTGTTATGCAAGTATAGTTCTTGCAATTCACGAACGCGCGTGGCTCTTAGTTGCGTTCAAGTCGTATCTGTATACATGTAAATGTGTGCGTGCGCGTAGACGCGCTACGGTTAGCATACAAATAATCAATGTTAAAATTATTTTTTCTTTGAAACCAACAATGATAATAAAGCAAATATTTTAATAGTAAGTTTTATTAAAATTAATTATTATTCATCGTCAGAAGTGTTATTATCTTCAAACTCTTCAGTGTCGCTATCAGTTGATTCTACATTAATCGTTAACTCGAAATCCAAATCGATATATTTTCTATATTCTTCTTCAAGTTTTCGACATGCTTGCAAGTTTTGACGTGACAACGTGTATTAAATTGGTACGGCGTGGAGTCATTCTCGAAAACACCGTAACGGCCGAATTTGACGCCACACGGAATCCACGCCTACTTTACCCCCACCCCTAGAGCGCCCGATGTGTAAACATGTAATAGACGTTGTCACGTTCAAATATCGGCAGTAGACGGAGTTCTACAGACAACCAATTTTTACGCCAGGTATCATTGTCGATATCGTTCAAACACTAGAATAAGAATAAGAATAAGAAATTTTATTTGCCCAAACATGTGTATACATACAGAATACAAAACTCATGCATGTAGGATCTTGAGAAAGAGTGACTCACGACATGTCTGCCACTTCTCATGGCGTGCAAATATTTTAGGTACATACATAATTATTACAATAGAATGGATGACTTATATTAAATTTTATATTTATATAATAGATATCGATCGCAACTCAAACAAATTAATAAAATGAAATTCAAATATTTACATTAATCACTAGAATATTTAACAAAAAATATTATTTATTTAGCACATGCTAAATATATACAATACCATGTCAATATTTTATATTATAATTATTACAATTAAGATTTACAACAATATTAAAACAATTCAAATTTTAGTAAAATTTATAATAAAAGCATTTTAAGTTCCCCACTACTACAGGACCACAATTACTACAATATTAGTTATACTTTTTAATTTATAATAGTTACTGAATCATTTAAAAAATCATTAATGCTATAATATGCTTTTTGTGCTAAAAACTTTTTCATTGTTTCTTTGAGTTTAGACACTGTTTGCTCTTTCCAACTTTTGGGTAATTTGTTGTAGATTATTGGTGCCATACAAAAGACACTCTTGTGCATAAGTGCAGTCTTTGAGGCGTGTAAACATATTTTGCTGTCATCACGTCTATTTCTAGGATTTTTTTCTGCCATGCGAGGAAACAAATGTGGATTTAGTTTTACAAACATTACTATTTCTATTATGTAAAGTGAAGGTAATGTTAAAATATGATATTCAATGAAATATTTTTTACAGCTATCAGTAGTTTTGAGATTAAACATGGATCTCAAGCAGAACTTTTGTCTTTTAAAGATAATATCTTTATCGGTTGAGTTACCCCAGAAGATCACACCATATCTAATGACAGATTCAACTAAACCATAGTAGGCCGTTAATATAGCTTCTATATTTAGAGTACGTGATAATTTATATAACGCGTATGCACTACTGCATATTCTTTTTGCTAGAGTCTCAATGTGCGCTTTCCAATTTAAGTTCCTGTCAATTGTTAGGCCTAAAAATTTTGTACTATTAGCTGTCAGTATTTTATTATTATTATATTTGATATCAAGACTAGAGAATAATGATGATCGTTGGCTAAAGTGCATAATTAAAGTTTTATTTATATTAATTTTTAATTTATTACTATCCAGCCACTTTACCGCTTCAGCTAATGTATTTTTTATGTCTGTTTCATAAGTACTTTTATTGTGGCATGGTATAATTATCGTACTATCATCGGCAAACAACGTCATGGGATGTTTAATGGACTTAGGGAAGTCATTAATATATAGTGTAAACAAGAGTGGTCCAAGCACACTACCTTGCGGAACTCCATGAGGGACGGTTCGTTCGCCCGACGTAAAAATGTCTTCACGTTTTGAGCTCATATTTATTCGATTGATTTGCGTTACTTGTTTTCTGTCATGTAGGTATGATTTTATTAGATTAAATATGTTACCTCTTATACAAGTTTATTAAGTAATATATTATGTTGGACATAATCAAATGCCTGTGTCATGTCGCAGAAGATGGCACAGACTGGTGTATTTCTATCCATGTTTATCATAACTGTATGTAAGAAATCGTATATGGCTAAATTAATTGATTTTTTTTCCCTAAATCCTTTCTGTTCATCACATAGTATATGATTTTTTTCCAAATATTTATTAAGTTCCCTATATATATATTTTTCGATAATTTTTGATATGATTGGGATTAATGATATTGGTCTGTAAAATTCGATTAGCTCCCTATCCTGCTTTTTAAATAACGGTTTTATTATAGATTTTTTTAGCGCATTCGGAAACATACCTTCACTGATGCTTAAGTTAATAATGTGGCTTATGGGCTCACATATTTCATGTGCTACAGTTTTAACAATTTTTGTACATATACCATCGTACCCTACACTGTTTGTATTTTTTAAGCCTGCTATAGTGTTTAGTATGTCAAGTGTTGAACATGGTGCCATGAACATTGAGTCTTTTCTGACTAAAATATGTTTAGTGACTGTGGTTTCTGAGCTAGTTATAGATTCAATTTTATCTATAAAGTAATTGTTAAATATATTTGCAATAATTTTTGGGTCAGTCACAGTTTCATTATTATATCTTATTTTGTCTATTGTGTTTTTTGGAATATTTAACTTTGATTGGTTTATTATTTCCCAAGTAGTCTTAGATTTATTATTTGATCTTTTAATTTTATATATATTTTGTGCGCGTTGAGTTAAATAGATAATTTTTTTGAGCAATTTTGAATAGCACTTAAATTTATTTTTATTATTTATTGTAGGATTTTTTCTATATTGCCATAACAATTTTCGCTTATTTTTGCTACATATTTTAATACCACGGGAGACCCAACTAGGCCTCCTTTTTACCTGTACAGAGATGAGGGTTTCAGGAAAGCACTGTTTATATAGAAAAGAAAACATCTCTATAAAGGCATTGTAAGCAATGTTTGGGTCGTTAGCTTCATAAACTTTTACAAACTTAAGGCTTTTGAGGTAGGATTTAAATTTATCTATATTGTCTTGACTATAGTCTCGTCTAGTGGTCCGCCAACGATTTGCAGTCGTTGCGGTGCTAATGGGGCAATTGATTAGTTGTGCTGTATGGTCAGATAAAGCTAGTTCCAAAACCATAGCCTTACAACACTTATTAAAATTGTGCGCTAAATTATCGATGCACGTCTTGCTCTTTAAACGAGTAGGTTGACAAACAGATAATTTTAAATTAAAGTTTAATAATAAATTTTCGAACTCTAGTGTCTGTTTGTTTTTCTTCAGAATATCTATATTAAAATCACCTGCCAGAACAACATTTTTAAACGATTTTTTTACCAGAGCGCGTAATAATGCCTCTAGTCTATTCATAAATTCATCAAAATTACTTGGATTTGGTACCCGATATATGCATACAACTACAATTCTGTTGTTTATGAGTTCTACGGCGCAACATTCAAAAATACCTGTTATGGACAATTTTGCGATTCTCGGTAATTCCCTCCACTGATGACCGTTTTTTATAAGTATACAAGCCCCACCTCGTTTATTTTCTTTGCGACTATAACATGCAGCTAAACAGTAGTTAGGTATCTTGAGATGGACTTCATAGCCTTCCATCATAAAATGCTCCGTAATACATAATATGTCCACTAAGATATTTTTTTCAATTAATCCATACAGACACACTGTGAGAAACTCAGACTTTGCTAGGAGGCCTGCAATATTTTGGTGCATAATATATAAATTTTTACTAACGAAAAAGAGTATTCGTAGGTGTCTTGATTTCATTTGTTTGATCCTTACTATCTAGTTTATAGACTACCTGATTGTCAGAGTCTAAGTTAACCTGGACATATTTGTTTACAAAGAACTTCTCACATTTATTTTGAATGGTTTGTTCATACTGAAATAATTGGAAATGATAATTTATAGATAATATTTCTTTTAAAAGTGATCTTGCAAGGTTTATTACAATTTTTTTTCCACTTAGTAATTGTCTAGTGTAATTCATATCCATATAAAGTACATTTTTATACTTATTACAAATAAACCTTAGTAAGTAGTTCAGCTTAGATTCTTGTAAAAACCTGTTATTGGGTACTTCAGAGATGATAACATTGGTATTCGAAGTTAATGCTAGCCAACGGTGTAGATGTATATCTATATCATAGGGATTTTTGTCACTGCACCCGCCTAAGACAATGACGTAATCATTTTTTGTCATGTTGCTGATTTTGGTTTTATGGCCTTCTAGAATGTCACTCAAGGCTGCACCTGGTTTTAGACAGGAGACGACAGCATACTCAGGCCCTAGAAGATTCTGCAGTACGTCTCGCAAACCGCGTCCCTGACCATCTCCCAGAATAACTACTCTGTGGGAGCTGCTCCGATGTTCAACCGGATCACCTTCCAATGATCGATGCTGAATCCGCTTACCATTTACTTCCTGACCACAATGCGACGGGGTGTCCATTTTGATCTGAGCATCGCTCTTCGATTGATATTTCTGTATTACATGTTTGCTGGATTTGTCCGATGAGCTTTTTTGCAGAATACCTCCGGTTAGACGTAGAGGGGAATGACGAGAAGTATTTACTCTCATATTCAAAAGTCTTCTTGAGATTGGTGTCACGTTGCCTTTTTTGAGTTGTGGAGGAGAGTTGGTGACTTCTTTTAATAATTCTATTTGCCGTTTCTGATCCTGTATCTCTTGTTTTAATTTGGTATTCTCATAACTAAGATTATCTATTTCTTTGTCAGCAATTTTTAGCTTTTCTTTAATTTCTTTCAGTTCCTGTCTGAAGTCCTCCACAAATGATTGATTAATCATTTGTGTAGCACTTTGCATGCTCATCATACGCATATCTAGCATAGTGGAGTTCAATAAGTCTTGACTTGAATGCGATAAGTTAGTTTGTGACTGAGACCTGGCTAGTTTATTTCTATATGTAATATTTTCCATCTTATATTATTCACTGAATAATAATGTCACAGATGTATTAGACGTTCTTTTATTGTTTTAAATAGTAGAAACACTAATATTATCACTTTAAATATTTTTTTAGAGAAAAATAACACGGACCTGATATTAACACCCATTTATTAAATTTTGTAAAATAGTCATATTTTGCCCGATATTTTTAGTAGCAATTTTATTTTTTTAAATTCCCCAGATATTTTCGATACAGTTCAACTCAGGGTGATAGGGCAGCAAACGTAATATTTAAAAATTCTTGCTTTTAACTATTTCGTCGATTTTGAATGTTATGAAACGATGTTTATAATTTTTTATTAAATCATAGAGTTCGATTTTTTTTTAATCGTTCATCACATAAAATTCCGTTATCAGTTAGCCATTTTATCATATCGCTCTTCCTTGAACTGAACGTAGGAATTTTACTGCTGCGAGCATTATGATAGGACGCGTTTTCCATCACAATAACTGCCCTTTCTGGCAAATTTGGCATAAGCTTCTCTTCTAGCCACTTCTTATAATTTTCAAAACTCATATTTGAGTGATAATCTCCAGTTGTGGAGGATGCTTTATATACCAATGAGGCATTTGGAATGAATCCATCTTTAGTACCTGCATGCACTATAATAAACCGGCCCCCAGTACCTAATTTCTTCATAAATGGAGTATCTTTATCCTTTATGCCCCATGTATTTTGTCGAACGTGTGACGTTAAAACATATGTTTCGTCAGTGTAAACAATAGGACGTCCTTCTGCATGGCACTGAGAAATCTTTTTCAAATATTTTAAACGCCATAGTTTTAAATCATGCCTTTCTTGTAATACTCGTCGGTTACTGTTGTTGTATCATACATCACTACTCTGTAGTCGAGTAACTAATACCATCTCTATGTATTAGTGTCTATGAATATAGTCGATAGTCTTGTCATTGTAACTTAGGATCTGACCTGGAAGATGTCGATTATAATGTAATTATTGTACAAGTGAAATAAAACAGGCTAATTATCTAAAGTCTTTAATATTTACCAACGCAAGAATCATACATGGTGTCAGAAGTGGAAAAACACATACATGGTGTCAGAAGAGTGAAAAAACCCAAAACGAAGAAAGAAAATTCATAAAATGCAAAAGTCGGATGGCGTCGGTGGCAGCCATGACACCGGTACTACAATGAACAATGGCTTGAAGGCGCTTAGAATATCGTCAGATGCAACAAACAACAATTACGAAACCTGGAAGCGCTGGTGGCAACAGTTCGAATTATACTTGTTGGCAACGGGTTTAGACAAGTCCGGTGAGAAACGCAAGATCGCCATTTTATTACATCACATTGGTGAAAAATGCTTAAATATTTTCAACACATTCAACATAAATATTGGAGAAAGCACATTACATGACGTCAAAGCCAAATTCGACGAATTTTTTCAACCCAGAAAAAATATTACCATGTATCGTTACATGTTTTTTACCACACGTCAACAGAAATCGGAAAGCATCGAGGATTTCTTAACCGATCTCGAAAATAAGAGCCAAGATTGCGAATTTGGAACGCTCAGAGAATCTCTTATCAGAGATATTTTTATCGCCAACTTGAGTTTGGACTTAGCACATGTACGTCAGAGACTGCTGCAGGAACCTGATCTGACATATCAGAGGATGCGAGAGCTAGCTAGGACACTCATCGTCGCACAGCAGGATGCAGACCAAATTGTCAAGAGGTCCACTAGTGAAGAGTCTGAGAAAGTCATGCATCTGCGTTGGAGGAGCCGTGGTCGAGTGGAGCGTCAGCGACGGCGAGCTTCACCAGTCAGTCAGCAGGGATCCAGCGCAGGGAGGTCAAAGTCAAGTCCCAGTCCTGAGAAGCGCTCGAAGACGTGTAGCCGCTGTGGACAACACCACCGCTACAAATGTCCAGCGCAGGGAGCTAAATGCAGGTCATGTAACTCTTATGGTCATTTTGCAAAATTTTGTTACTCAAATAATAAAAAAGTCAGTCATTTAGAGTCGTTTAGTTCAACTGGTAGTCAAGATAATTTTGTTGGAATTTTAAATTGTCATAATTTCAGTCATAGTCATAAGTCTAGTCAATATAATTGTCATTTAGAGTCACAAAGTCATCACAATCGAAATCATTACAGAAATAGCAGGTTGTCATACACACAGTCACAGTCACATCCCAAGTTACAATCAACGGTCAGGTCGCACATAGGCCAGTCGCAGTCAAAGTCTAAGAGATCTCATGAAGACTCATCTTGTCATAAAAAATATCCTGTGTCATATTTCTGTGATGAAAGTGGTGATAATGTCATATCTGAGAGGTCTAATAAAAAATGCCTCAGTGATGAAAAGTCTGGTGACTGATAAGTCCGAGAGATCTCATGAAGACTCATCTTGTCATATGTCGTATCTCAATGATGAAAACACTAAACAGTCTGAGAGATTCACAGTCAAGTCAAAAAAGTCAAAAAGCCTTAGTCGAGATTCATATCTTAATGATGAGTACAGACACAAGTCTGAGGAATCTCACACAACAAACACTTGTAGAATTATTACAGCAAAGTCAGCACATAGTAAACAGGTCAATACAGTCGAGTCAAAAGAAAACAAATACTATTCTAAACAGTCATGGAACATAAACATTTTAGTTGGTCATACACAAATTAATTGCATTGTTGATTCTGGAGCTGATATCAATATTATGTCAAAGAAAACTTTTCAATTTTTGAAATGTCAAAGTCAAATGTCACTTGAGAAATGTCAAATAAACGTTAGTGGGTTTGGTGGTATATCAATACCCATTATGGGCAAAGTCAATATAAAATGTAGTTTATCTTTAAATAATAGCACTATTAGTGTAAATATAGTGTTTATAGTCGCAGATTTAGTTTGTCCGAATGTTTTAGGTCTACCAACTTGTGAAAAATTAGGTATAATTCAAAGAGTTTTCTCTGTGTCTCAACAAAATTTTAGTGAACAAATTCTTACACAATACAATGATGTATTTCAGGGTCTTGGATGTCTACCTCAAGTCTGTCGCCTGAAACTCAAACCTGAAGCAGTGCCATGCGTGGATGCTCCGAGAAGAGTATCCTTTGCTTTACTGAACAAACTGCGCGATGAATTGGATCGCATGGAGAAAATGCAGGTCATTGAAAAGGTTATTAAACCTACAGAATGGGTGAACAGTATAGTGATAACAGTCAAAAGCACGGGTCAGTTACGAATTTGTTTAGATCCTAGAAATTTGAATAAGAATATTATAAGGGAAATTTATCCACTTAAGTCAATAGATGAGATCAGATCTCAACTAGCAGGAGCTGTTTGTTTTTCTCATTTAGATGCATTTTCAGGATTTTGGATGCTAAAACTAGATGAATATAGTTCTGATTTATGTACATTTCAAACACCTTTCGGTAGATATAAATATTTAAGGTTACCTTTTGGTATTAATGCATCGTCTGAAATTTTTCAAAGAGTCATGATGAATTTGTTCGGTGATTTAGAAGGAGTTCTAATATTCATCGATGACATTTTGGTATATGGACCAAACGAGTCAGTACATAATGAGAGAGTACATAAAGTCATGCAACGAGCACGTGAAGTCAATTTAAAGTTCAATAAGTCTAAATGTAAATTTTTAGTATAAGAAGTCTGTTTTTTAGGGTATGTTTTTAGTAAAGATGGTGCTAGGGTTGATGAAGAGAAAGTAAAAGCAATTGTCAATATGCCCACACCAAAAAATGTCAAAGAATTGCAAAGAATATTAGGTATGATCAATTATTTAGGTCCCTTTATTAGCAATTTGTCTCAAAAAACTCAAATTTTAAGAAATCTTTTGAAGAAAGATTCAGTCTGGACTTGGGATGAAAATCATAGTCAATGTCTTAAGAGTTTAATCGATGAAATTACAAATTCACCAGTTTTAGCTCATTATAATCCCAATGTACCATTAGTCTTGTCAGTCGATTCGTCACAGTCAGCATTAGGAGCAGTCATTATGCAGAATAATAAACCTATTGCTTATAGTTCAAAAACATTAACTCAAACTCAGTCAAGGTATGCTCAAATTGAGAAAGAATTGTTAGCCATTCAGTTTGGTTGTGAAAAATTTCACCAGTATGTGTACGGTCATAAAGTAACTGTTCATACTGATCATAAACCTTTAGTCTATCTTTTTAAAAAGCCATTACATGATGTACCAGCAAGATTGCAACGTATGATGTTAACTTTACAAAAATATGATTTGGAAGTTATACATGTTCCAGGTAAAGAAATGTTTATATCTGACACTCTGTCTAGAGCAGCATTGAAAGAACATTATATACCTGAGAATGAGTCAGAAATATCTTGTCATGTCAATTTAATGCATTCAAGTCTAGCAGTCACAAAGGAGTACTGTACAAAATTGTTACAGAACACTAAGAAAGATGATACTTTGCAATTGTTAAAAAAGTATTATTATGAAGGTTGGCCAAAAAATAAAAATAATGTCAGTCTGTCAATAAAACCATTTTGGAACATACAAGCTGAAATTCATGTAGTCAAAGATTTGTTGTTCAAAGGGTCAAAATTAATAGTACCACAGTCAATGTATAAGGAAATGTTAGGTAAAATTCATGAAGGTCACCAAGGTATAAATAAATGCTTAAAACTGGCTAGAGAGTCTTTGTACTGGCCAAGCATGTCAGCTGATATTAAAAACTTGGTAGAACAATGTTATGTATGTGCACAATTTAAACCTAATAATCCAAAGGAACCACTAAAAAATTTTGAAATTAATAAATATCCATGGCAACAAGTAGGTGTTGATTTGATGTATTTTGATAACCTTACTTATTTAATTGTCACAGATTATTATTCTAAATTTATAGAAATAGCTTTGTTAAATAAAAACAGTACAGCAAAGAATGTAATAACACATTTAAAGTCCATTTTTGCTCGTCATGGAATACCTTTATCTTTAGTGTCTGATGGTGGTCCTCCTTTTCAGTCATTAGAATTTAAGAATTTTATGCATGAATGGGACATAGAACACATTGTAACTAGCCCATATCATCCACAGTCAAATGGTCAAGCAGAGAGTTCAGTCAAAATTATCAAAAATATGTTAAAAAAATGTAAAAGAAACTCATCTGATCCATACATAGCTTTATTACAGTATAGAAACACACCTAAGAATAATTTACCATCTCCAGCTCAATTGTTAATGTCCAGGAATTTAAGAAATAACATTCCTATGTCTTATAAGAAATTAAAACCTAAAGTGGTTACATTCAAAAATTATGAAGAATGTGTCAAGCAAAATAATAAAAATAAGTCTAAATATTATAATAGAAATACAAAGTCATTGTCATTATTGTATCCCAATGATCATGTATACTTTAAAAGAAAGCCTGATAGCAATTGGGAACAAGCCATTGTCAAGCTAAGGTTGGCTAATAATAGGTCATATGTCGTTGAGGATGTCAATGGAGTTAGGTATAGGAGGAATAGGGTTCATTTAAGACACAAATATTCTCCTATGCTATCCAATTCGTCGCAGGGGAGAGAGGAAGGTAACAGGCAGGAGTCTAGACCTCAAGAGCTCTCATCTCAATCCTCAGTCAGTCAACATGTAACTCGTTTTGGAAGAGTTGTAAAGCCAACCAGAAGGCTAATTGATGAAATAGATTAAGTAGAACATTGTATCCTAGATTAAGACCTAACCATAGGCTTAAGTCATTGTCTAAATTGTAACTGGGTCAGGTCTCTATAATATTGTTTGTCAAGGGTTAATTTAAACTTAAACAGGGGGGATGTTGTATCATACATCACTACTCTGTAGTCGAGTAACTAATACCATCTCTATGTATTAGTGTCTATGAATATAGTCGATAGTCTTGTCATTGTAACTTAGGATCTGACCTGGAAGATGTCGATTATAATGTAATAATTGTACAAGTGAAATAAACCAGTCTAATTATCTAAAGTCTTTAATATTTACCAACGCAAGAATCATACAACTGTTAATCTTTCGCCATTTATAACCAATTTTTATGAGCAATGAACGTAAAGTGCTTAGACCCCCGTCAACGTCTATCTTTTCTCTGAGAACTGACCGAATTTTGTTTAAAGTTGGAATTTCCTTGTGTTCGATGTGATAATTTTGAATTGTACTTCGAATCAAATTAGTGTCGAAATTATCAAAATCAAATTTGTTACTTCTTTTACGACGTTTTTTCATTGGTGAAAGAAACTTGGCAGATGTAGAGGGCATCTCTTTTTCTTCTTTCAAAATAGAAGTTACAGTACGTTCACTGACCCCTGTTGCTTCGGCGGTTCGTTTTCTTACGTTAGCCAAAGGACTCAAATCACAATTATCATTGTTATTCGCCTTCATGAAATTATATTCTTGAAGAAAATGAAAAACTCGGGCGATAATTGCACGACCCTACAAATAATAAAGATAATACAATGTTCATGATCGTTGATCCAAACAAATAGTTTAATATTAAATTAACGCTATAAATGCATATTTAAATAACTCACCTCACTACGAATAATTTTTCGCTTTTTATCGGTATTTGACATGCTGACGGTACTTCGTGGCGGATAGCGACTTGAAAACAATAAGCACAAGTGAACTGAGCGGGCGACCGCTCGCTACTGAACGCTCCGTCAGGCACACACACTAACGCATTGTGCATGTACACAACATACCACAAGCAATACTCACGCGCGCTCGTAAATTGCAAGAACTATACCAATGTAAAGTTTATCTTGTACTTTCTAAGTACATGTTATGACGTGAAGTGATGACGTATGTTATGATGTACACGATGTTTAATTTATTGTCGTATTGTCAGCACCACTCTGTATAAACTACCAAGGAACTTATATCTCAACTGGAATGTGAACTATCGATTGAAACGCGGTGCAAGGGAGATAGCTTCACAGTAGCCCTCTGTCGTTGTTGTGTAGGATGACTATTATAATGGAATTTATAAGGAATGTACGTAAAATATTTTTTAAGCTATTGCATAGCTTCTATCGCGGGCCTTGAGCGCGGGGACCGAATCCAGAAATTCCGTAACGAAAAAACCTCACGCTCCCCCCATCGTCTAACGTCGTTTCAGTTCGGCAGTCTTCGGCACGGTATGTTTGTTTCGTGCGACTACATCTTTTGAAAACAATTTATAGATTTTCAAAAAGAGCATGCATATTGCAGGGCTCGAACTCAGTTCTACACACTTGCCATGTTACTGATAGTCGCGATGTGCTAAACTTGCGATTAATTTTCTCTCTGAAATAGGTCTTCTATAGAGATATGTCATAGACGTCATCGACGTTGTCATGGCTACCTTAAAAACTTTTCATATAATTAATTATTAAGTACTTTTATTCAAATTAATTTAGTAGTGTTTTTATAAAATAGCTTTTTTTTAACGGAAAAGCTAAGATGAATGTCACGCTAATTTTTCATTGGACTTTTAAATTATTTATAGTGTTGTTTACTAAATAAAAGCGCGTGATTTTATAGAGTAAAAAGTGCTCACGCGGCCGTTTTTTCAATTGTTGCAAGAATTCAAAAGACTGTCTTTAAATAGTGTTCAGACGATTGCTCAAAGTGTATTAGATTTCATTAGTAAGAGAAATGGCATTTCAATAATGACTTTCAACTGCCAAAGTCTAAATAGTCATAAATACGATTTACAAGATTCAGTTACGAGACAAACAAATGTGTTACTTCTTACCGAAACTTGCATGACGCATGATAATCCAATTGAAATACCTAATTTTAATTGTATTGTTCAGTTCAAACGAGATACTGTTTCAAAAGGTGGGGTAGCTATTTACCAAAATAAAAATGATATTACTAATATTATGACTCCGAATATTGAAATAAATATTGCACACGTTAGCGATGTTAATGTTAGGCGCTCAGTTGTTGGAGATATTTGTGCGTGCTTATGCAAACTTAGAAATGGCCTACAAATAGTTATGGTAGCAATTTACATTTCTCCGAATCCAAAATTGGACGAGGAAGAGCATTTTATTCATCGCACTTTACTGGAGTACACTGAAGAAGGCTCGAAAATACTTGGTACAAATGGTAATAAATTTCCACTTATCTTGGCTGGCGATTTCAACATTAACTTCGCTGATAAAAAATCAGAGCGGTTGACAACTTTTCTATCAAAAACATTGAATTTGAAAATGAATAATGATCCACAAGAGTCCACAACAAAATATGGGACCACCATTGACGCGGTATTTTCTAGGTATTTAGAGGATATTAAGTCGCAAACTTATGTTTCTTATTTCAGTTATCATAAACCTATAGTTTCAATGATAAATATTCCTGAATAACCAACAGCTACTGTAAGGTAATAAAACCCACATGTTTTGTAAAATAATAAAAATATTTTAAATAATATTAACTTTTTATTTATTTAATAAAAGAAAAATTTGTTTTCTTATCGGTCACCACGCTCAAAAAGTGTAACTTGAATTAATATCAAAGACAAAGAAATACTGCATAAATAAAATAAATAAATAATTATAATTGCATAAATTGATACAAAATGCTATGCAATAGCTTTACCGCGGCAGTCCCCGAGTGCCACACGTCTTTTTTTTTCACTTATACGAGTATTACCTTAGTTTTAATGAATAATACGAATTTTGTAAATTTACTATTGAATTTATGTCGTGGTGGCCTTGTGGTTAAAAGACCAGCCTCTCAAGTGAGAGACAAGTGTGCGGGTTCGATTCCAGGTCAGGCAAGTACCAATGTAACTTTTCTGAAGTTATATGTGCTTTCTAAGTATATCTTGGACACCAATGACTGAAGGTGAAGGAAAACATTTAGAGGAAACCTGAACTTTAAGTCTGAAATCGCCAACCCGCATTGAGCAAGCGTGGTGAGTACGCTCAATCCTTCTCTATATGAGAGGAGACCTGTGCTCAGCAGTGGGACGATAAAAGGTTGATAATGATGATGCAATAAGGGTGCTAGTGAACGTTATACATATAAAAATAAAGACTTGTTTTCTTTGCAGATCTCTCATCTAAAGGATTACTTCAGATGTGAGATCCGTAAAGAAAACATAAAATTTTTGGCAATAACGTGCAAATAAAATCACCTTTTAGATCACTACTAATTGAACCGAGATCCCAAGTGACCCTTATTTGAAAAGCAGCTTTCAGTCACTATTTCCTGCTATAGGAAGCCCGCCCGGAATGTAAGGAACTACCGCAAACCACTAAAGTTTTACCTGTGTCACGAAAATTGACGTGAAACAAGGAATATTCTCATGTGAATACCCGAGTGATAGTGCTCTATGTGTTATATTGGATGTATTTGTAATATTTATTTTTATTTTATTTTTTTAATAATTATAAACTAGCGCTTGACCGCAATCCCGCCTGATGGTAAGCAGTGATGCGATCGTTGATGGTAAAGCGCGCTAGTTTATTAAGAGCCTATTCACTCAGAAAAACTGAGCGAATAGGAAGGAAGACGGCAGTTGAGCGAGGTGATGCATGTTAAACGCAACAACACGACCAACGATACTGCGCCAAAGGGAGATTGATCTGAAGACCTTCCACGACCAAACTCCCAACACAACAACACTAGGCGCATCGTACCCGGCACACGTCGCAATACAACTGCTCAGACCCGTCCTCCGTACAGCTTTACCAGACATCATGCCGGAACACTACAAATCGCTTGGCGGCACGGTTTTGTCTGGTGGGTGGTAACTTCTGCCGGCGGCCGATGTTATGGTCTACCACCGAGAAAAAAGATATTTGATATTTGTAAAAGTTTTTACCACAAAAAGCATATTGTAGCATTAATGATTTTTTGAATGATTCAGTTATTATTATAAATAAAAAAGTATGACTAACATTGTAGTAATTGTGGTCCTGAAGTAGTGGGGAATTTAAAATGCCTATATAACAAATTTTATTAAAATTTGAATTGTTTTAATATTGTTGTAAATCTTAATTGTGATAATTATAATATGAAATATTGACATGGTATTGTATATATATATGCTAAATAAATAATATTTTTTGTTAAATATTCTAGTAATGGTGTAATTAATGTAAATATTTGAATTTCATTTTATTAAATTGTTGCGTTGCGATCCATATCAATTATATAAATATAAAATTAAATATAAGTCATCCATTCTATTATAATAATTATGTGTGTACCTAAAATATTTGCATGCCATGAGAAATGGCAGACATGTCGTGAGCCACTCTTTCTCAAGATCCTACATGCATGAGTTTTTTATTCTGTATGTATACACATGTTTGGGCAAATAAAATTTGTTATTCTTATTGAAACTCGTATTTATACAGTGCTGTGAATCTAAATAAAGAATCTATTCCACAAGCATGGAAAACTAAATATAAAATATTTAGTTAATAAATTCTGCCTTTAAAAACACCAACTTTGTTTTTGCAAACTACTCGTGTAGCAATTGCTACGTCAATGCTACGCCGTAGCGGCCAGAACGGCCAGAAATGCTATTGTATTTATACAATAGCATTTCTGGCCGCAAAATAAATTTTGCTCTTTTAAATTCTGATGTGCATTTGTATTATTATTTCAAAGAAAAATAGATGCATTTATTATTCGTCATATTTGAAAATAAATGCTAAATAATCATCATATGTTTTAAATTCATTCATTTTCCAGCTAAACACAGACTCTGTACCTTATTACCCGCCGGTTTATTTATGAACCGTTAAAAGCCTCACGTCCTCCATCGTAAATTTTCTAGAAAGTAACCCCTAGGAATAGTTTTATTTAGATTTGTAACATAAAAAACTAAAGGTTAATCAGTAATCTTTTAAGAAAATTAGAAGTAAAATATGTTTCTAAATCTATACTCTATACTAATATATAAAGCTGAAGAGTTTGTTTGTTTGTTTGAACGCGCTAATCTCAGGAACTACGGGTCCGATTTGAAAAACTATTTTTGTGTTGGATAGCCCATTAATCTAGGAAGGCTTTAAGGCTATATTACATCACGCTGCGACTAATAGGAGCGAAGCATATCTAACTCTACGGGAACGAAGTCGCTGGCGGCCGCTAGTAAAGTAATAAAGCTAGAGAAGAGAGAGATTGTTATTGATACTTAAAGGACCCACACATTAACAGTTCACTGAGGGATATCAGCCTGTCAGTTAACCGGAAAAGATCACAGACATGCAGTTCCCCTTGCGATTTAGTATCGACGGTCAATGCGAACCCAAAGTATGCGTCGACAGGTATTGGCCGGACAGTCCGTGACGAAACGTGTGAAACTGTCGACTACCGCCTGCTAGTGTGTGGACTCAGACCCGTTGTTCAACCATTGCCGTCAGGTAGTAATCGCTATAGTGAGTGAGCTATGCAGACTTTGGACGGCAAACCGCCCGTTAGGGCAGCAGACTGCCGGCGGACTGTAAGTGTTTATTAAAGCTCCATAATTGTTCGTGTAAACTCTCAATTTACTAAATATATGCATTGTCAGTGACCCGAAAGCTCAGTGCATCTTTTTTATTATTATTTTATTAAAAAAGTACAAAAATATTAGTTTAGTCCTATCAAATTTAGATACGCCATGCCAAATATATACTTGTTTAAAAACATGGATACTAAATATCCGTCATTTTACCTCAGGAGCTCAATAAAATGACAGGACTAAATTCATATTTATTTTTTTGCCATACTTAAATTTAGTTTAGTTTGTGAACTAGAGAATAAGCGCCAGTATTCTTCTTCTTCTTCTTCAGCCTATAGATATCCACTGCTGGACAAAAGCCTCCCCCAAGGCTTTCCACGATGACCGGTCTTGTGCTGCCCGCATCCATTTGCTTCCCGCGACCTTCACCAGGTCATCGGTCCACCTTGTTGGGGGCCTCCCTACGCTGTGTCTTTCGGTACGTGACCGCCACTCCAGAACCTCACTGCCCCATCAGCCATCGGTTCTACAAGCAATGTGCCCTGCCCACTGCCACTTAAGTTTAGCGACTCGAAGAGCTATGTCGGTGACTTTGGTTCTTCTGCGGATCTCCTCATTTCTGATTCAATCACGCAGAGAAACTCCGAGCATAGCTCTTTCCATTGCCCTTTGTGTGACTCTGAGCTTTCGCATGAGGCCCATTGTGAACGACCACATTTCAGTTTCGTAAGTAATCACTGGCAACGCACACAGCGCCAGTATTATATTTTGTCAACAACCGTTTTTTGAAAATTATCTTTGGATTCAGTATTGTACAAATCCAGCCACACGATTCAGAGGCAGATGGAAAAGATTGATAAATATTACATCATATTATTTTCCCCGAACGATTTTTAATATTCAAAGAGACTAACGTATATAATTTAACATTTCTTCTGAAAAGTGATGGCATAAAAGAGTTTAATAAATTTATCATAAAAAAGCGAATCATATTAGGTTGGGGAAAAAGTCTTTTTGCATTATAGTATGTATGAATTTATAATCAAATCTCTTTAGTTATACTATTTGTATCTGGCTGGTTTTGGTATCATGAAAGTTTAAATTTTACAGAACATAATTTCAAATTAGGAAAATGTGTGATTTTTATTTGTTTTTCGTACCGTCAACATGATTGAATTGAATGTAGATACATTTAAAAATTTTACTACAATAAGTTAAAAATGCTCTCAAGCCGCGAAAGAAATTTAGCTATGCTTTTGACCTAGTGCAGTGTCTGGGAGAGTAGCACAAATCTGGTTTAAGCATATGAAATGAAATTTTGATATCAAAAATGCACGTCGCACCTGGTCGGATAAAATAGATGCCATTTTTGAAAAAGTGGAGCAAGATCAGCATATCAGTTAGTTACGACATAGCTGAAGAACTGGGAATTGACCAAAAACAGTTTTGGCGCGTTTAAAAAAAAATGGTACACAAATAAACTCGATATTTGGATACATCACGAGCTCGCTACAAGAAACCTAATTAACTTGTACTCAGTTGTGATTCTTTATTACGACGTAATGAATCCGAATCATTTTTGAAGAAGCTGATAACTGGTGATTAAAAGTAAATCATTTACGGCAAGAACGCGCGACAAAGGTCGTGGTCAAAAGCCTTCAGGTTTCACAGACTGTGGCGAAGCCCGGTTTAGTGATGGGATTGGATGGGATGGGATTGAAAGGGTATTATTCATTATGAGTTATTACTACCACACAGAACCATCGACTCTGAACTCTGCTGTGAATAATTAATAAGATTAAAGCAAGAAGTTGAGAATAAGCGGCCAGAATTAATCAACAGAAGGGGTGTGGTTTTTCATCATGACCTCACGAATCTCTAGCCGCTCAGCAAAAATTAAGAGAGTTTGGCTGGGAGGTGTTACTTCATCCGCCGTATAGTCCTGAGCTTGCACCTTCAGATTTCCATCTGTTATGGTCTCTTCAGAATTTTTTAGGCGTTATAAGGTTTTGCATCACAAGAGGACTGCCATAAACACTTATTTTTTTTCCGTGGTACTTTGATCAGAAGTCCCAAAATTTCTATAACAATGGAATCATTTTCCTACCTACAAGATAGCAAAAAGTTATCAAACAAAATGGTACCTACGTACTTTAGTTAAATGTAAATAAACTATATTAAAAAAGTATTGAATTTTCTTAAAAAATACGATGTAACTTTCCGCCAACCTATTATAAGCTTGTTTTTTCTTAATCTATCATCAACATCCACGGCTTCCAGTTTAATCTGATTCAGTTGAATATTAGCTACTTTGAACCTTATGGTACCGGGCTTAGAATAGTCATCATCAACCTTTTTTTATCGTCCCACTGCTGGGCAAAGGTCTCCTCTCATACAGAGAAGGATTGAGCGTAATCACCACGCTTGCTCAATACGGATTGTAGATTTCAGACTTAAAGTCCAGGTTTCCTCAAGATGTTTTCTTCACCTTCTGTCATTGGTGTCCAAGATTACTTAGAAAGTACATATAACTTTAGAAAAGTTACATTGGTACCTGCCTGACCTGGAATCGAACCCGCGCACTCATACTTGAGAGGCTGGTGTTTTAGCCACTAGGCTTAGAATAGTATCAACCCATAACCTCCTGTGAGTGTCATAAGGGAACTCTCACCAGGGAAGCGGGCAGCAGCGCTTCATCTGTGGAATATCAAATTACTGCGACCCCAACGCACCTGCCATGCGTGGGGATTATGGCAAAAGAGCAATGAAAGGCTCTTGGGGGAGGCCTTTGTCCAGCAGTAGACCTGCATAGGCTGAAAAAGTAGATAACAATATTACCTATCTGATGTCCACAACCCGTTTACTGAGTACTACGATACGCCTTGACGGTTATCGGTCAGACTTTCGGTCTTCAGTAGGCCTAGTATGAGTTATCATTATGAAACTCGATCGTCGATATCGAACGCGTTTTTCTCATCGATTGACCCGCTTCAAGGTTATAAGAATTCTCAACCAATGAGAGCGTCAAACGCGCTTGATATCGACGATCGAGCCTCATACTGGCAACCCGTTACGACTGTCAAAGATGTACCTACGAACGACTGCCGACACCATAGTAGTCTCCTAACTTATATCCGTCGTGTTATTATTATTATGAGAACACATTTATATCCATAAAAAGACTACTGTTATCGCCTAAAATAGACCTCTTATGAAAAGGTAAACAATATTTCTCCATTCAGACACTGTCACGAGAGAGGTGCAATATTGTGTCCAGTTGTAAATCAAAAGTTTTGTATATAAATCTCTTTGACACAAACATATTCGGGAGACATTATTTTACACGAAGCAACAAGTTGTAATAAAAATAAATACGAAACCCGATATAATATTGTGATACAATGTTTTATGAAAAATACTTGTTTTAGTTAACCCTGGAAAGATCCTAATCTTTCCACGGTGCTTATTAACTTTTATTAGAGTTAGAATAATTATATCTTCGGCATTGCTTTTAAGTATTTACAAAGTAATTGAAAGAAAAAAAAATCATAAATACACAAATAATTATATAACACAATTTTTTTTTACGTTACCCTTCGTGGGTTTTCTTTAAAGCTACAAGAAATTTTGAACAAGGAACCCTTAAGAATTATTAAATTATATCATAACCAAAAATGAATTAATCTTAAATTGTAAGGTTAGAACTGTTTTCTTTTCTCAAGGATCATCTTAATTATCTAACTGCGCAAGTATCCTCAACCGGTTTCCTCAAGAACCATAAGACGTCACTAATTAAGGTCAAGATCATTTTTGAACTAACATTAGTAAGTAACAACTTTGGAGCATCTCATTTGATTCCGAAATCCATAAATTTAACCTTTACTTCTTCAATTACCAGTCATGCATATGATTATTCCCCTCAGGCTGATCATATACTTATTGTAATAAATTTAATATCATATATTTTGCCGAAAATGGTGTTCTAGTGCCTTCATCATCATCATCGTCATCATTATCAACCTTTTACTGTCCCACTGCTGGGCAGAGGTCTCCTCTCATACAGAGAAGGATTGAGCGTAATCACCACGCTTACTCAATGCGGGTTGGCGACTTCAGACTTAAAGTCCAGGTTTCCTCAAGATGTTTTCCTTCACCTTCAGTCATTGGTGTCCAAGATATACTTAGAAAGTACATATATCTTTAGAAAAGTTACATTGGTACTTGCCTGACCTGGAATCGAACCCGCGCACTCATACTTGAGAATCTGGTGTTTTAACCACTAGGCCACCACGACTTCCAGTGCCTTATAGCGCCTTATAAATAAGCTTATTGAGTTTTTCGGGTACCCGATCTCCAGATTGCTATTAGAATTCTGTCTACTCTTATAGAACAGAGCTAGCTACCTTTTCGATTTAGAAATGAAATAGACAAACAACCTCATTTCATTGTATACAACAATTTTATTTTATTACATACATCAACAAAATTACATTCGCTGTAGTTCGTATCACGAATCATCGTTCTCAACATTTAAATGTCATGTTGAATTATTACGGACCGCTTTCAACTCTGGAGATTTCGTATTCATAAGTGATACATTCCCCATTGAGTTCGTTTAGTATGTAAATACAACGATAATGCATTTAGGTACCGGTTAAAATTTATCCTTAAATTTAGTTACGTTAAAATTTAAATGAATATAACATTTCTGAATAAATATCCAATATTGCATATTTTTATTATCATATACGGGGTTAAATTTCGAACAATTTGGGTTTCAATATTTAAACACGATTAAATGTTTATTTGAGACCCTCAAATTTCGCGCACGAAACAATTACTTCGTCGAATCCACCATCGGACGACCTGTCGCTCGTACGGCAAGTTTCCACACTTACATTGTTAACACTAAAAAGATTCGAACGAAGCGTTTAGCCTCCTCTTTTATACCATGCACATCGAGAGACTGAAACAATTTGTCAGCGGCGGTTTTTCCGTCGGACTACAATTTGAGTGTCTTCAAGGCTAGAGAGAATAGGCCCTTAACAAACTAGTGCGCTTTATCATCAACGATTGCGTCACTGCTTACCATCAGGCGGAACTGCGGTCAAGCACTAGTTTATAAATAATAATAAAAAAAACAGTCGTTACGGATTAGGTGAAGAAATTCTATAGAAATCAAGTGAGTAAACTCCGCTCTGAAATAACTTGGAAATGATGTTCTATCAAAAATTCGCAACAACCTAATTGTATCTGGTAGTAGTTGGTAATACCTAAGCTAAAATTATTTGCGCAAATATTTCTGTACAATTTTCTTTTCGGCTTCTCTCGCCTCATCTGTTTTATGTAACGAACAAATAAAAGCCATTGTACCTACGCGTTTGATGTTCTTTCCTTTATTACATAACGGCTTACCTTCATTTTTAGTCGAGATTTTATCCTCCGCCTTAGTCCCTGGATACCGAAACACGTGCATGATACTATATTATTCCCAAATTAGACATAACGAAATCCAAAACAGCCGAGATAGTCTTACGTGGGAGGTTACATATTGGCGCCCAAGAACAAAAATCTTGAAAAAGCCCTAGAAAACGCTAAATTGTCCCGAATACTAAGGCTCATATCATGATAGAAGCAGTTTTTTCTGTAAGTATAAACTGCCACCTTTGATAATTCTTCGGGCTTTGTCGGGTACCTGGGTTTATTTTACGAATCTCTTTATTTCTGAATTGATCACATAGGGAAACTCCAAGTATAACCCTCTCCAAAGCTTTCTAATTGACATTAAGCTTTCTAGCATGACCTGCTATGAACAATCACTTGACATATCCATATTGATATCCGAGCTAAGGCTTTTCAAAGATTGGGCACGTCACAATAGTGGCGGTAAGTCCCCTCTTTGAGGAGTGGCTAGAGAGGCGCCACGGCGCACTCACTGCAGATCCTCACCGGAAACGGTTGTTTCGGGTGGTTCCTGTTCCGTATTAGGCGGGAGGAAACGCCAGGGTGTCACCATTGTGTGGATCGTTCTGAGGACACGGAATATACGGTGGAGGTCTGCCCGGCTTGGGTAGAGCACCGCTGTGTCCTCGTAGCGGCGATCGGCGGCAATCTCTCGCGTCCGACCCTGGTCCAGGCCATGGTGCGGAGCGAGAGTGCATGGCAGGCCGTCAGCTCATTCTGCGAAGCAGTGTTTTTTTTTTTTAATAATTATAAACTAGCGCTTGACCGCAATCTCGTCTGATGGTAAGCAGTGATGCGATCGTTGATGGTAAAGCGCGAAAGTTTATTCACGCGCGCCTCAAAGAGATGTCAGCACATCGTGACGGGGTCTACGAAAACCGAAGCCTCCTGGGTCAGGGTTGCAGGTTGGTTAAACAAGAAACCGTGTCGCTGGCCATCCCACAGGCAAGCGAAGAAATACGGGTGGAGTTTAGTCAGTAAAAGTCTGACACGCCCTTCCGCTCCGCCCAGAGCGGGAGAACTCATTTGATGATTTCCCATCCCAAAAAAAGGCTTTTTAAAGATATCTGGTTCTCGTCCTCGACAGCTGGTGAAACTTCGAGGAGCACTTCAGACGTTTGGCTCGTCCCAGAAGGTCAAGGCCGTTGAGCTTGTCCGGGGATACAGCACGGTATCCGCTGAGGTGGCGAGCCTCCATGCCGGATTGCCGCGGGACAAATTGTTTTGGCTTCTCTTACCACTCCCGCATCAGAATGTGGGAGTGGCAAGATAAGACAAAACGTCTGGGCATAACTCCGCTGCCGCGAGAAATCGTGGTACGGTGGACAGAGCTCTCGCGAGATCTCATGGCGACATGGAGATTATGATTGTCGCAAACCAATACTGGGCACGCCACAATAGCGGCGGTAAGTCCCCTCTTTGAGGCTAGAGAGAGAATTAAAAGAGAAGAAACTGGCCTTAGCGCACAGGCAAGTGAAGGAACAAGGGTGGGATTTAGTCAATAAAAGTCTGACACGCCCGGAGCGAGAGAGGTCAGAATGTTTATCTATCCGAAACAAGATTTATCTATACGAAAGCCGTTCAAAGATATGCATCTTGAAACTCTGTCGAATATAAGATGATAAAATTTAGATTTAAGATTTACTGTGCTCAAAGAACAGATGGTCGATGGGGGCGAAAATTTTTGTAATTGTAACCGCGCTAGCGTATTGGAAGTGTTGGCATTGGAAGACCAGCAAGAAGTACAGAAAAGGTCGAAGTAGCGGTACTTGGGCAAGGTCTTTGTTGCAATACCTACACGTGCTTTGGCAAAAATAATGATAAAAGATTGAAATATAAAGTTTCTCTTCAGTTTACATTAAAATGTAACCTACTTCAAAATAATATTTCTCCAGACCCGTATTTTCTACAGCTTAGAAATAAATATAATAGTATAGAAATAGAAGTAAAATATCTTAAAATAATATTGAAACTGAAAAATACAAATTGCATTGCCATTTCGTGTCACCACTTTCAGCGGATCCAATTTAAAATTCACTTCTGCCACAAGATCTTCCTTTGACGGATACGACACAGAGTACAAGAAAATTTGACTTGCATTTTAAAGGTTTTGTAGGGTTCCATCTTAAAAAATAAAATCTTTGTGGTGCCTTTTAGAAATACCTAAAACAACAAGTTTTGTACATAGTTCAAGGTAAGGGATTAGTTTGTACTTAAAAAGATAAACTGGATATACCTAGTTCAGAATATCCGATATTGAAACGAAGTTTAGCTTAACCAATTTTAGATTTCCATCAAGCCTTAGAAACACTTTAACTACATTTAAATAGAATTTCAACTTTGCGGGTAATCTTAGGACATTTAATTGTTTTAACAAGCGGCGAAAAGCCACGAATAATTGCACGGCTAAGTGGCTTGGAAGCGAAGGGTTGACGTCAAGGCAGTACCATCCCGGAAGTGATTAAGTTAGATATTTTTGAAGCGGTATCTACAAAGCTAACATGGGAAACGACGTCACACAAAATCCTGTATCTCGTGAACAGAGATAATTGCGCAATAATAAAAATAAAATATACACAACTTCCAAATAATAATAAATACAATATTATATACACAACTCCCAAATAATAATAACAACAATATCATATACACAACTGCCAAATAATAATAACAACAATATCATATACACAACTGCCAAGTAGTAATAACAACAATATCATGTACACAACTTCCAAATAATAATAACAACAATATCATATACACAACTTCCAAATAATAATAACAACAATATCATATACACAACTTCCAAATAATAATAACAACAATATCATGTACACAACTGCCAAATAGTAATAACAACAATATCATGTACACAACTGCCAAATAATAATAACAACAATATCATATACCCAACTTCCCGACATCAATCGTCGGGCAGTGGCCGGCCAGATGTTACACCCGTCTTCGTTCGGGGCTTCCCCCTTTTTTCTATAAAGTATGAGAGAAGTTTACTATTCATATCTCTAATACTCACTCCTTTCCCTACTACTCGTATCTCTCTACATTCAAATTTATGTTAGAAAAGTAAATAATTGAGTCATGTTTTATTATATATTGCTAATTTAAAATAACTAACTCGTAAATGGTTTAATGAATTTAAAGAATACTTATGAAGTCAATTTTATAAATTGTTTTTATGTATTCGGATTATTTATTTATGTAATAAACGATAAACAATTTATTTTCTTTATGTGGATCACAATGACTTTTAAAATCCAGAGAGTTTTCTCGGTGGTGGACCATAATAACGGCTGCCCGCAGAAATTACCACCCACCAGACGAAGTCTTACCGCCAAGCGATTCGTCGTGTTCCGGCGTATTGTCTGGTGACGCCGTACGCAGTTGTGTTGAGATGTGTTCTGGGTACGTTGCGCCAAATGTTGTTATGTCGGGAGTGTCTCCAGATCAATCTCCCTCTGGCGCGGTATCGTTGGTCATGGTTGGATTTAACATTGCATCACCTCGCTCAGCTGCCGTCTTCCTTCCCATTCACTCAGGTTTTTGTGTGAATAGGCCTTAATAAACTAGCGCGCTGTACCATCAACGATTGCATCACTGCTTACCATCAGGCGAGATTGCGGTCAAGCATTAATTTATAATTATAAAAAAAAAAAAACATAATCTTGGTCACATTAGAGAGAAAACAGTATTATTGTCTAATCTTTCATTACTAATTTTTAAGTCTAAACAACATAACACAACAACAATAATAAATAGTCGATTCAGCAACCACTGTTCCAATAGTCGTGACAGCCAATGGTTTAATAGCCAAGAGCCTCAATCAACACCTCAGGAGGCTCTCACTAGGCAGCTGGATCAAGGGATTGATTCAGAAAGCGGTACTTCAGGATACGCCTCGCATTGTCAGGAAGTTCCTCTCTCTGGAGCCCTGATCGCCGATAGCTTGGACCCTGTTCCCGGTACCGGTGGGCTATTATCCATACTAATATTATAAATGCGAAAGTATCTCTGTTTGTCTGTCTGTCCGGCTTTCACTCCAAAACTACTGAACCGATTGTAAAGAAATTTGGTACACTGATAGTCTAGAGACTGAGAAAGGACATAGGCTATATAACATCCCGCTAAGACCAATAGGAGCAGAGCAGTAATAAAAAATGTTGCGAAAACGGGGGCAAACGCGGACGGACATATTGCTCTCATTATATTAACAGGCGCTTATTTTATATCGACACGCCGACGGAGTCGCGGGCAACAGCTAAATTTTTATATTTGTATATGTTAATATTTAAAAATGTAATTTAAAAGTATATAAAATTAAATAAAGGAAAAAACAAATTTATTGCAATGGTAATTAAGTTGATTTTAAAATAACTATCGAAAAAGTTAAAAGCTGTGTAGAAATTACTTGTTCCCATAAACTTATATTTGTAGACATATATTTTTACTTTCATTCTTCTTCTTCCATTCATTTATCATAGGAATTTGCACATTAATATTACCAGACTATTACTGTCCCACTGCAGGCCGGGGCAATGGCCTTTTCTCATAAATAGAAGCATTTGAGCAGTATTGAGCAAGCATAGCGAACGATTGCCGCAACGCATTTTTAGCGATTTCAGAGTTATTTTAACTGTAAGTTCAGGTATCTTCAAGGTGATCTTGACCAATCTCAGTAATGTTTAGTATACTCACAAAGTACCTATATAAGAATTGAAAAAGTCATTATGGTGCTTGTTTGTTTAACTCATATTATAGTAATGAAATAGTTGGTGGTCAGTAAGCTGATAGTTGCGTCGAATGTGCGCCAGGCGCATTAAATATTGTAACGTCATTCACGTCGTCATTTTAATTACTTTAATTGATATAATGTAACCTACCTTTCACCATGTTTATTAAATTTAATTGCTGTTTTAATTACTAGTCTTATTTGCATAAAACTGTATTTTAAAAATAAAGGTCGGTTTTATTTTGTCTCTTGGGACAATGTGCTTTATAAAAGGGTTGTAATCCATAAAAATACAGCAAACAGGCGACATCAACTCTAAATTAATTAAACAAAGATTGCATAAGCAAGTCCGCTGGAATTTGAAAATAAAACTTGTCCATACCTTATGAGGCGTAATTCATCAATTTATTAAAATAAAAAATTATGATAATATTATATTACCATTATTTTAATAAAAAATTATGATAATTTTATATTTTAATCATTATAACATCATAATTATGGACAAAATAAGAACTTACAATGGCTTTCTTAGAGAAAGTACCTATCTACTGTCAAGAAATATGTAGTCGTAAACAGAAATTAAGGTAAACACACAAACGAAAAGTTTTTTACCGTGGTCGCTTGATTTTAATTAGAATTAACAGTTTGACGTATTGTCAAACTAATCGACTGACCTACCGAAATGAAATACCGAATAATCTGACAGGACAATTGACTTTTTAGTAGCAATGTTTTGAATTGGGTCTAAACTGGCTATCTCTTCTTCAACCTATGGATGTCCACAGCTGGACAAAGACCTCACCCAAGGCTTCCCACGCTGTCCGGTCCTGTGCTGCCCGCATCCATCGGCTTCCCGCGACCTTCACTAGGTCATCGGTCCACCTTGTTAGGGGCCTCCCTACGCTGCGTCTTCCAGTAGGTGGCCGCCACTCCAGAACCTTACTGCCCCATCGGCCATCGGTTCTA
The DNA here is from genome assembly GCA_037179545.1 of Sesamia inferens. Lineage (NCBI taxonomy): Eukaryota > Metazoa > Arthropoda > Insecta > Lepidoptera > Noctuidae > Sesamia > Sesamia inferens. The sequence continues at coordinate 15,086,927 of CM073938.1, read as the reverse complement.
CGAACAATGTGAAAAAACTTAAACTTCACAGGATAAACCTATTATTTATTTTCTGTCCTTTTCAAAATGAAACAGAAAGAATAAGTAGCACTAAACTACATTTTTTTCTGAGCATGTTTTAAATTTATCGCGGGACAAATCTGAACTTAAAACATTTATTTCAACAGCTAGCCAGGCCAAGGCCCTCGCCCACAAGTGGGAGTGGCGAGAGGAGGCAAAACGCCGGGCAAAACTCCGCTGCCGCGAGAAATCACGGTACTCATGGCGACATGGAGAGTGCGATTGTCGCAACCCAGTGCTGAGCACGTCACAATAGTGGTGGTAAGCCCCCTCTTTGAGGAGTGCACGGCGCCCTCACCTTCCACCTGACGCAGGTCCTCACCGGCCACGGTTGTTTCGGGAGGTTCCTGTTCCGTCAACGAAACGCCAGGGTGTCGCCATTGTGTGGATCGCCCTGAGGACACGGTGAAGCATACGGTGGAGGTCTGCCCGGTTTGCGTAGAGCACCGCCGTGACCTCGTAGCGGCGATCGGCGGCGATCTCTTGCATCTGATCCTGGTCCAGGCCTTGGTCCGGAGCGAGAGTGCATGGCAGGCCGTCATCTCCTTGTGCGAAGCAGTGATGCTGGCAAAGGAGGAGGCGGAGCGCGTGAGGCAACGGGAATCCCAGCGCCCTCACGCCACTAGCCGCCGCAGGAGACGCCCTGGTCGGGAGACGAGACCAAAGTCCCAGCCACCGTAGGCGCAGGCCTGCGGGCGGTGAGCAGTGGACAGCTCGCCGCCCGGTAAGGTCGACGGCGCCTCGTGTTTCACGCGCGCCTCAAAGAGATGTCAACACATCGTGACGGGGTTCATGAAGATCGATGCCTCCTGGGTCAGGTGTGGGTTGGTTAAACAAGAAACCGTGGCCCTGGCCATCAAACAGGCAAGTGAAGAAACACAGGTGGGTTTTAGTCAGTAAAGGTCTGACAGGCCCTTCCGCTCCGCCCAGAGCGGGAGAAGTTATTTGATGATTTCCCATCTCAACAAAAAAAAAAATCATATGGCTAATCCATTACTCCATGTGTTCGAAAATATCTCTGCCTAACAACCTAAATACCGCAATAAATGTAGATCAAATCAAATCAAATCAAAGCATTTATTTCAAATAAACCAGTTACAGGCACTTTTGAATTGTCAGAAGTTCGGTCAGTCAGTAAGGTGAAGCTAGTCGCCCATTCCAAAAAGTAGGTACCTATGGAGAAGAACGGGCAAGAAACTCCATGGACACTCTTTTAAAATATCAAGCTATTGATACAAATATTTGATTACATCATTCATTTTGAAATCAATCGTGTGAGAACGATGCAGAAACATATTGTACGCTGAGAGCGTCCATTATGGAAAAAAAAAAAAACAACAATTTAGAAATTAAAATACGCCGTAGCAGCTAAGAGATGACCAGTCCCCTCTGACGGCGTCCGTTCACGAACATGACGTATGGATCAGCATCATTCAGCTCAACCATATTGAAGGGAACCTAATGACCCAACACACACGCCACCACCAGCGAGACATTTGAGTGAGCATGACATACTCTCAACAGCCATAGCACTATCAAGTCAATAAACGACTAACCCAACAAATAGATGCTTTACAGCAAATAGATCGTGCTTACACGTGTTCCATGCAATTATACAATACTAAGAAATTGAATCTACACAATGCAAAGACAGTTTTGTCCAAGGTTCAGCAGCTCCAACGGTGTTCCCGAATGCTAAGTTTAGCTCCTGTGCAGCTGCACCAGTGCCGAATACCCCTGTCAGCGATGCAATTCCGTAACGTACAATATGCCTGGCTACATAGTGTGTACTGGCTTTGAGTTAAGAAAAAACAAACAATTGCAAATTTAAACTACGAGAGGAAAAATCAAAGAACAATCAGTGTAAGCATAGAAATCGGACGCAGCTCAAGCCCAAGCCTTTTTGTCGTCAATATAATCTTTAACACTATAAAATGCTTCATGCACTATAAGATGAACGGTCAAAATCACTGATAGTGCGTTACGTAGCTACACAACTGGATAAATAAGTAATTCAAAGTGTCAGATTGCGTGGCTAGTTACCTCATACACGGAGCAAAAGTTTTCTAATGTGGTAGTTACTCAGTAACATGAAGGCATCAAGTAACTCCTGCCTGAGATGTGGATTGTTCGTAAGAGATACCGTAGCCCCTATGGCATAGGCGAATGAATTAAAAAAAGCACAGGTGGGTTTTAGTCAGTAAAAGTCTGACACACCCTACCGCTCCGCCCAGAACGGGATAGGTCATTTGATGATATCCCATCCGAAAAAAAAGGCATCAAGAAACGAAACTGTGCTCAAAAATATATTCAAACTATGCGCACTTACAAGATGACATGAAACTATATTTTGTTGATTTCCACTGGGTCTAACAACTTCTGAACGTTTATTATATGTCTATATTTTGTAAATCCTAAATAATTATAATTGAAATAATAATTAATCTTATTCGTTATTAAACTAGAATAATTAACACAATAATCCTGTACTAATTCTTAACCGCTTTATAAGCAGTTCATGAATACTAAATAAGTTTAGACTTATCTACTATTTCCAATGTTTTGAAGACAAATAAGGATGAGTTGCTAGTCACCCATCTTTAAAATTATTTGTGTAAAGCTACGTGCGAAACGGGCTTAGAATAGTGCCAACACATATCCTCCCGTGGGTGTCGTAAGAGGCGACTAAAGGTCATAATACACTTAAATGATTTTGCTCCATCACCGCCCTAAACTAAGATGACTGCTCGTAGTCCAAGCGGTGACAGCTAGCAGGCACTTAGCAGTCCACGCGGCGATAGCTAGCAGAGGTTCAGTTATCCACCCGTCGACCTTGCTTTTCGCGATAGACATAATCTGCGATCGGTTTCCATTAGCGCAAATCGTATTTTTTACTACACTGACTGCGCCGCGCGGTTTCACCCGCGTAGGTTTCGATATGTATTTTTTTATATGCTCCGCACCTATTGATCGTAGCGTGATGTTTTATAGCCTAAAGCCTTCCTAGATTAATTGGCTATCCAACGCAAAAATATAAAATATACAAACTCTTAAGCTTTATATATTAGTATAGATAGATATGTATGTACCGATTCACAACGCACGAACTAGCATTTATTGCTATTACACTTGAGGATGAAGAGAGAAGCGCTAGAAATAACAAACGAAGATTTTGGGTGCATGAAATGCTGAAAGCAACCGATGAATCGACTGAGAGGCGACGGCGCGGCGACTGCTGGCATTGAACGCTAGGACACCGCGCGAACCGCTTGTCTACATCATGCGGCCAGCGAGGCGTCAATTACCGAGCAGTCTGACGGCGGTTAACTCGCTGACAGCTGATAATGTAAAATATATCCAAAGAGAAATATTGTAAGCCCATATTTAAATAATAATCTTTTTGCCGAGTGGGAGCAGAGTCATGTAAGTGGGCTTAAGGTAACTCTCACCAGGGAAGCGAGCAGCAGCGCTTCTCCTACGGAATATCAAATTTCTGCGATCCCCAACCCGCCTGCCAAGCGTGTGGATAATGGTAAAAGCTCCCCAATGGAATGAAAGCCTTGGGGGAGACCTTTGTCCAGCAGTGGACTTTCTATAGGCTCAGAAAAAGAAGAGAACATAAGAAACCGAGATACCAAATCATTAATAAAATTGAGATCCATAGACAAATTATATGCTTTCAAGTTACTTCCCAGTTTGTTAGGAATGTACTTGCGTGAATATAGCTCGCAGCTTTGCTAGTTTTCTTTTTGGGATTCTGAGGTGGAAGGTGAGCAACAAAGGGACTACAATGAAACCGATTTGCTTGTTAATTTAGGTGAAACTTTTTCGTTCTACATTGTAAATAACTAAACGGGATGTACGTAACTAAATAGTTACTTAAATACATGGCGTTTAGTAAATACACAACTTATTCATTATGTAGCGTAAACGTACAAAGCATCCACTCTTTATAAACTAATCCTCAGACTGCTTATATATAGCTGTTAATAGTAGTAGTTTATTCTCTAAGGGAATGAAATCCGTAACACGCCTTTCAAATAATGCAGATCAAAATAATCGCTCATTCCACGAATCGCTTAGAAATAGTTTTTTTTTTTTCTTTTTATCTATTGAGAATAAATAACTAGCCAGCTTGTCGGCGTCTTTGGAGAAAAAAGTCAAAAAAATGTTACAACATTTGTTTCTGAACAACATCATAATATTTTTTTTTTTATATTTCGCTCGAAAGAACGATCTTTGAGAAATCACAGCAAACTGTAACTTAGCAAAGACAACGGAGATAATTGGACGTTTTAATATATATTTTTTTTGTATTTATGATTTTCGCGGATCCAATTACTTGGTAATAAAAAAGTTGCTTTATTGTTTTTATAGGAATATATTTGCCTGTATTCCATAACCGAAAAAAAAATCTTTGTAATAACTTCTCTGTAAGTCACTATTTAAACTTTTCAGTCTTTACTAAATACTCTCCGAGTGCTTACTTGTTCTTGATTTCACTTTCCTGTCCTGTTCTATACCTGTTACTATTTCTAGTGCTAACCTAATATTGTCTGTGGAAAGTTTTAATTGGCCTGCTTTCACTAACTATCTTCTACCTGTATACAATATTATGTAAAGAAAACCCTGTCCGACCCAAAAGGATAATAAAGGTTAGGTAAACACTTGACCAAATCTAATATATAAAATTCTCGTGTCACGGTGTTCGGATTTAAACTCCTCCGAAACGGCTCGACCGATTTTGATGAAATTTTTTGTGCTTATCCGGTATCTATGAGAATCGGCCAACATCTATTTTTCATCCCCCTAAATGTTAGGGGTAGTCCACCCCTAAATTTTTTTTTTATTTTTTAGACAAAATTTTTAATTTCTATTTTTTTATGATACAACATACAAAAATACATACAATCCCCAATTTTCACCCTTCTACGATCAACCCTTATTTTTTAATAGCCATTTTAGTAATTTAATCTATTATTTATATGGCAAAACAACGTTTGCCGGTCAGCTAGTATAATATAAAATTTTACGTAATCATCATAGAAACAATACTAATGAATTTTGAAATAATCTTTTTTTCCCACGAATTAATTCCAACTTCCCCGAAATTTGGTAATTTTTAAAAAAGTGAAAACACCGGTATTATTATGAGCGAATAGCGATTCGGCCACGTGCCGCGAGCCCTGCCGCCCGCCGCCCGCGGAAGGGTTGCGTATCGCACATGTATTAAGTTACCTCTTTTGCTAAATAATATTTATTTTTTTAGGGGCATTTTTTTAAGTTTAGCTCGGCTTTGTATCCATTAGTAAAACCAGTTTTTGATACCTAACAATACCTTTACGGATCGGACAGGGTTTTTTTTACATATTGTATATGCTAGCTAAAAGTTTCCTTAAAATGTACAGGTTGGCCCAAAAGTCCTTAGAAAAGTAAAATTTGAATTAAACGAAAACGGTGTGCGTGAGCGGTGCAGGGGAAGCGGGGCAGTAACTTCGCCAAAGGACATCACGTACGGAACAAAGCATCGACACAGTGGCACAATCTATTCGTGAAAATCCGACACAGTCAACTCGTAAGCGTTCCAGTGCATTAAACGTATCCAGGACATCGTTACAACGGATTTTGAAGAAAGATTTACTTATGCACCCTTACAAAATTCAGTTGGTGCAAGAATTAAAAGAAACTGATGCTATTCAGAGAGTGAATTATGCTAATGAAATGTTTAATCGGTTTACTTCGTTCAATAACATAATGTTCTCTGATGAGGCACACTTCCACATTAACGGACATGTTAGTAAACAAAATTGCCGCTATTGGAGCCCGATTAATCCAAAACTTAAGCACCGGAAGCCCTTACATAGCCCTAAAGTTACAGTTTGGGCCGCTATGTCAGCCCATGGCATCATAGGGCCTTACTTTTTTGAGGACGGCAGAGGGCGTGCTGTTACTGTTACTTCGGAGCGATATGTGGTCATGATCGAGGAGTTTTTCACACAAAAATTGCAAAACTTTCCAGGCTTTAATGCCCGAACATGGTTTCAACAGGATTGAGCAACTTCCCACACCTACAATACTGCTATGCCCGTTATCCGTCAACTTTTTCCAAACAAAGTTATCTCTAAGAGAGGAGACATTTCCTGGCCACCACGTAGCCCGGATCTGACACCAATGGATTTTTTTTTTGTGGGGCTACCTTAAGGCTAAAGTGAACGACTCTAACCCGCGGTCAATTAATGACCTAAAAGAAAACATCCGCAGAGAAATGGCAAGAATTTCAGCAGTGACGTGCCGCGCAGTCATCGACAATTTCAGAAGGCGTTTGCAAGAGTGCCGTGACTGTAACGGATTACATTTGGACGACGTTATTTACAAAAAATAATTCCCGTTTTTCTAGCTATATTTACAAATAAAAATATTATTCATAGTGTAATTAGTTTTATTTTAATTAATTTTTTTCATTACTAATGACTTATGGGCCAACCTGTATAAAAAAAATAGATAAAGTAATGACTACTGATGATACTTGAGGGTTTGTAATAACTTACTAATCCTCAAGTCGCTCATTATTTTATTTATTTTATTAATGGCGCGCGGCAAGCATAGTGGTTGCCCGTATGACCGATGCCCGATGGAGCCGACGGGTTCTCGAGTGGCGACCACGCACCAGAAGACGTAGCGTGGGTAGGCCCCCGACAAGGTGGACCGACGACCTGGTGAAGGTCGCGGGGAACCGCTGGATGCGGGAGGCGTAGGACCGGTCGGCGTGGAGAACCTTGGGAGAGGCCTATGTCCAGCAGTGGACGTCTTTCGGCTGAAATGATGATGATGATGATGAATCATAGTGGTAACTATGCTTGCCGCGCTTGGTCGTGGATGGGTGACCATCTTTTCATAGGTAAGACCCCTCCGTGCTTAGTACGTAGATCTTTGACAAACGTTACGGGTCATCAGAAGCCCGAAGATTTGACAACGAGTCTTACCAAAGGGGTATCGTATTACTCAGTAACTGGGTTGTGGATGTCAAATAGGCAGTCGCTCCATGTAAAATACTGATGTTGATGACTCTAATGGACACATAAGACGCACGAGTTGTCAAAGTCTTTCCGCCAAGCGATTCTTCGTGTTCCGGCATGATGTCTGATCAAGCCGTACGGAGGACGGATCTGAGCAGTTGTGCGGGTAAGATGCGCCAAATATTGTTGTATCGGGAGTTTGATCGTGGAGGGTCTCCAGATCAATCTCCCTCTGGCGCAGCATCGTTGGTAGTGTTGTTGGGTTTAACATTGCATCACCTCGCTCAACTGCCGTCTACCTTCCTATTCACTTACTTTTAAAGGAATAAACTATTTATAAACTAGCGCGCTTTATCATCAACGATTACATCACTGCTTACCAACAGGCGGGATTGCCGTCAAGCCTCTAGTTTTAATTTTTTTTAAATAAAAATTAAACCCCATCATTACGCAGAATTATAATCGAGAGAATTGTGCTTTTCGTACTCTTGTGTTCTGTCTTGGCACTTTAATAATAATGAGTTTATAAACTAATTAACACGATGTTATATATTCGTGATTAATAATACCTGTTCAGAATACATGAATACCTGTTCGAAATGTAATTACCGTAATTTCACATTGTTTAACAATGCTCTTACATTTCTATAAAATGTGCATGGCCCATTATAAATAATGCTCAAGTCATATTTTATTGGTGCAAAATTCGGTATAATTGTTAAAATTTGTTCAATCATCAAGGCCCATATATACATATACAATCCTGTATTAACATAAAAGCTTAAAATACTATAAATACATATGTATAACATAATCAAATACACCTAATACCAAATCAAATACCCTACCAAAGGCTCAAAGTCCCACAAAGGGCGATGGAAAGAGCTATGATCGGAGTTTTCTGCGCGATCGACTCAGAAATAAGGAAATCCGCAGAAAAACCAAAGTCACCGACATTGCTCTTCGAGTCGCTAGAATTAAGTGGCAATGGGGTACATTGCTCGTAGAACCGATGGCCGATGGGGCAGTAAGGTTCTGGAGTGGCGACCACGAACCAAAAGTCGCAGCGTAAGGAGCCCCCAACAAAGTGGACCGATGACCTGGTAAAAGTAGCGAGAAGCCGATGGATGCGGACAGCACCAGAGTGGTCATTGTGGAAAGCCTTGGGGGAGGTCTTTGTCCAGTAGGTAGTGGACCTATATAAGCTGAAGACGAAGAAGAAATTACGAGAATTGACGTTAAGTTCGCGAGTCACCATAGCAGAATATGTTATCGATATAGAAAATAGGTAGATGTCAATAAGTCCTTGTATTATAAATGGTATATTAAATTTAAAAGGACTTATTCCAGAACCGAACGTTTATATACTCCAAGAACTCGGCATCAAACAGCGTCTTTCAGAATTAGGACAGTCCTGTATACTCGGATTTTTCGGTCACGTGTCAAGGTACAATAATAACTCCATAGAACGTTTGGTCGTCCAGGGCAGAGTAGAAGGGAACAGACCTCGTGGAAGATCACCAATGAGGTTGACCGACCAAATCAAGTCGGCAGTGGGGGGACTTGTACCCAAATGAATGCTCCGGCCTGTCGTCCAACAGGGATAGATGGAGAGAGATCGCTACATATCAGTCTTAGTGACGACCACGACCGTTCTGTTAAGAGCGAAACGAAGAAGAAGAAAAAGATTGCAAAGAGCAATAGAAACCTAGTGGTATCGGCCGCAACTTACAAGTTGCAGGTCGTAAATTCGAACCCATCAGGCGTATTACTTTGTGTAAATTATTTCATTAACACTACTCTCGAGCTTTTTTGGCGGGAAAGTCAAGCTGAGTGTCACGCTCATTTTTCATTAAACTTTTAAAGTTATTTATAGTGTTGTTTACTAAATAAAAGTGCGTGATTTATGTAGTAAAAAGTGCATTCAGTAAATAATTCATAAAGAACAGTGAAATATCGCAGCATAGTGGTCACATCATGACTTTGCCTCAAACCTCCCTCGTAAGACAGTTCACGCGGTCGTCTTTTTCGAAATGAATAATTCATTATGTGACATTGGCTAAATGTACAAACCGTGTGAAGCCAAAAAAGAAAGAAAAAAGAACTTTTGAAGGTTTTTATTTTATTGAAACTACAAAAAAGAAAACTACTCTCAAAACGGTGAAAGGACCGTGAGGAAACCGGCATGTCCTAGAGGCAAAACTTCGATGACGTGACATCTAACAAACCACACTTGGCTTGTGTGGTAGATTACGGCCCACTGCCTCTCACCAACGGGAGGTATGTGTTCCACGAGTGGAATATTGATTAGGTATGTTATTCCTAATGCTAAACATTGAATGACTTCCCTAGAAAAGGTTAATTACCTAAGTAGTTAATATTTCAATACGAACCTTACAAGCATTTATATCTTTAACTAGCGGCCGCCAGCGATTTCATTCGCGTGGAGTTAGTTATGCTGCGCTCCTATTGATCGCAGCGTATAGCCTAAGGCCTTCCTGGATTATTGGACTATTCAACGCGAAAAGAATTTTTCAAATTGGACCAGCTGTTCCTGAGGACATAGGGCTCCCCCAAAGATTTCCAAAAAGACCGGTTGGACGCGGCTTGCATCCAGCGCTTCCCTGCGTTTTTGGTTAAGTCATCCGACCACCTAGTCGGTGGGTGTCCGACGCTGCGCTTGCCGGCACGTGGTCGCTATTCAAGAGCCTTTTTGCCCCATCGGCCATCGGCTCTAAGTGCTATGCGCCCACTGCCTCTTTAAAGAACTAATCCACTGGACTATGTCGGTACTTTCGATCTAGAAGAACGAATCTCCTCCTTCATTCCTGATTCGATCACATGAAGAAACACCTCGCATAGCTCTATGTGCGACCTCTGTGCGAAATATAATAACACACGGCTTAAAACGGTTTGATAGGTGTCACATGACTTCTAATTTCCTTCTAAGTTCTTAGTCTCCTGTCGTTGTTTTCTTCCGCCGATTTGAGAGCAGTGGTGATATAATTATTTACAGTAAGTAAAGCCGCTGTCTTGACTCAGAGCGTACCGCTAGAGGTAGAAGCCCTGACTTACGATATGTAGGTCAAGCCCAAGCACACAGTCAGCCAGCAGCGGTAGTAACCCAGACCACCTGACCTTCTCTTAATGCTGACCTTCTTTCATAAACACCTTTTGATGAAACAATTATTTACTCGCCCAAACTAGATCAAAAATCAGGCTAAATCAAAATATTAGTTGAAAATATAACTGAGATTATAATGACTTAACTTATTTTACGACATACATTTGCTAGAAAGCTAACCGTCAACAAAGTTTATTTAAGTTAAGAAAACCTTTTTTAATGTAATAAGACGCAAATTGCTACAAAAGGGAACGAATTCTAGAACGGAAACAAACGCAGCCGTCCGCAAAGACTTGGTCCGTAAGTTAATAACGATGATGAGAACCGAAGAAAGTACGATCCAGTTACTTATAGAAGTACTACAATTTTCAACAAACTTTTTTGATTCAGAGTTATGCATAGGCTAAGCAATTTGGACCTTAAAGGGCCAGAATTTTTTTCATTGTTTTCAGCATTGTTCTCATGTATCGTGGGTAAGTTTACTAGCTTTTAAAGTCACATACATTAACAGCCAGACTTGGAACAACTATTTGTAGTTCATACAAATATCTGTTCTGTGCGGTTATTGAGCACACGATACGCCGCGCCACAGTCAATCGTTTAAAAAAACTGCTCTAACCACAAATCAATAACTGGGCGATTTTTTTTATTAAAATCGAAACCGAAGGGTCATTTAATTTAAGAACAGCACTCTGATATTGGAGTCTTTAAATCTTGGCTACTATTACAATAATATACGATACCCCTGACGATACCCCTTACGTATCAATAATTTTCAGGAAGTTGATAAGCACGGCATAAATAATTAAATTAAATTACGATACCTGCAGGGTCCTGGAGTAATACACTATCAGGTCTATCAGTAGCAATGGGTTTCTTTTGGACATCATCATTTCAGCCGAAAGACGTGGACATAGACCTTCCCCAAGGTTCTCCATGACGACCGGTCCTGCGCCTCCCGCATCCAGCGGTTTCCCGCGACCTTCACCAGGTCGTCGGTCCACCTTGTCGGGGACCTACCCACGCTACGTCTTCCGATGCCTGGTGGTGTGCTTTTGGACATTTCAATGAGAGAATGAGAGCTGCACGCATAGGGAGCAATGGAATAGCAATAAGCTCCAAAATGATTCCAACTGCTATCAGTTGGAATCAGAATCATTTTGGAGCTTATTGTTACACAATTAGGGTGCTGGTCAATAATGAATATATAGGAATACCTACACATACAACCATACAACCACCTTACTTACAAGTTACAACATACTGCAATAGTTTATCAATATGCTTCAAAATTATTAAAAATGTTAGTAATACTGTATTAGTCAATTAGGTTGCAGATCGTTTCTTGTTACAGCAATTACCACATACCATGCTTATGTGGAATCTGTGTTACGCTATGGCCTAATCATGTGGGGTAATAGCACCGATCAAAATAGAGCATTTGTCGCGCAAAAAAAAATGTATTAGAGCAATATATGAGCTTCAACCCGACGAATCTTGTAGGACGATATTTAAAAAACTTGATTTGTTACCATTACCGTCTCTTTATATACTAGAAATTTGTACATATGTTTGTGTTTAGGCACAAGGAGTTATTCACTAAAGCAAGCAATGTAAATTCTCGTAGCCGTCGTGATCCTCACAGTCTCGCGCTAGATGTCCTACCAAGACTTGCAAAGTATAACAAAAGCTGCATGTTTATGTGTGTACGCCGTACGGGTATACAACAAAATACCAGATAAATTTAAAATATTAAACAAGATTGTTTAAAACTAAATTATATGAATGGCTGTCTGCTAAAAGTTTTTACAGTGTCAGGGAGTTCCTATAGAATGAAATTGTAGTATGATTAAATGAATTATTTAGCTATTGTTTGCATGTAAAGTTTGCACGCTTCTATTATGCAAAACATGTATGTTCTGTTTTTACCATGTATGTTTCACCTTTTTATACCATGTTTTGTGCAAATCATCATCATTATCTCAGCGTTAATCCCAGTCGCATCCGTAGTTTTTCAGCTTTGGAGCCTAGGGTCTGGTTTACCAGTCTAACTGCTGATTTTGGCTAAACTTCGATATTTTCCGTGAAGCGACTGCCGTCTGACCTCCACAACTCGAAGGCGATATCTAAGCATTGCAGTTACACCAATTGTTAGATTTTTGAGGGCTCCAACAACCCGTAACGACTGCCACTAGTTGTTTGTATGGCAACCAGGACCAACGGCTTAACGTGCTTTCCGAGGCACGACCAGACCAGTGCAAATATTCATATTCATGCATACAAATATTTGCACTATTATTATTATTACACTACGTACACTTATGTTGTGGAATGATGTTACGTTTGCACCGCACTATTAAAAAGTCAATGCCAGTTAGAGAAAAGTTGAAAGGAAATCTTTTGGGTTGGTAGGGACATTTGGTAAGGAAGAGGGAAACGCATGTGAATAAAACAGTGGTGATATTATCTTTATGGATGGACATTTGTATATGGTATCAGTCGTGCCTTACAAATTGTAGGTTATAATTTCGAACCCCGTCAGGCGCATTACTTTGTGTAAATTATTTCATCGCCACTACACTCAAAACGGTGAAGGAAAACATCATGAGGAAACCTAGTCAAACACATGTCCTAGAGTCAAAAACTTTATAGACATGTGGCATCTACCGCACTGAGCCAGTGTGGTAGATTACGGCTCACTACCTATCAGCAAGAGGAGCCCTGTGTGCCAGGCTGATTATTTATGTACATATGTACATGGACCGGTAGAGGCAGAGTAGGCAGGCCCCCATCAAGGTGGACCGATGACCTGGTGAAGGTCGCGGGAAGCCGATGGATGCGGACAGCACAAGACCGGTCATCGTGGAAAGCCTTGGGGGAGGCCTAGTCTATAGTGGACCTCTATAGGCTGAAGAAGATGTGTATATGGATGGCGGAAGACCAAATAAAAGATCGATGGATTGTGTGATAAATGATATTAAAGAAAAAAATACGAGTGTGCTTATGACCACACGACTGAAGTGAAACTTCTTTCGCTCCATCTGTATGTATATATATATATATATGTGTGTACAATATATACATGTATACACTTATACATATATTCATTTTCTATAAATATTTAAATTTATTTCATGGTTTCATTGGTAAATTAATATTTTTGCATAGATCTTCTATTTTGATTCAAAAAAAAAAAAGCCACGGGCGCCTCTGTGCTTATATCCCCCACTTAACTTCCGTTCGCCTTGCCCGATCACTTTTCGTAACGCTTACGTCACGCGTTCGCCAGCTTACTCCCCAAGTCAAGCGTGCGTAAAGAAGTTTCACTTCAAAAAGGGGAATTACATAGGATAATGATGCTAAATATATTCAAAATTATTTATTGGCATGTCTACTCTCAGGTAGAAAGAACGTAGCTTACGTAGCTACAATTAATAACATATTTCATGATGCTGTCTTTCTACGTACAACTTTACCTGAAACACCGAAGTAGCAAGTAAAATAAAACCATAAAAGTAACAGTTCCCCAAAATATACCTACATTACCTGGGGAAAAGGGGGCCTAAGTACTCGTACCTATTTCAGGTGAACTAATAACTTAAGTCAATAACCTTTAAACTTAATGTCTTAACTGTATGCAAAGTGGTTTAACATTCTGCGTTATAACTTCTTTGAAGATTACTAAATATTCAGTCTTATTTTAATTCTCCCCGTGTGTTTACTTATTCTTAATTTCGCTTGCCTGTCTGCTGTTTCTTGGGCTACCATATAGGTATTTACAGTTACTAAAAACTTTTAATTGGCACACTAACTGTTAACTATTTGTAAATTTTCATAAGAAATTAAAATAAAATACATCGTTAGAGTGCCTATTAAATATCAGCTGCCAGGCCTCTTTTTTTTTATAAATATGACATTGTTTCAGCACTTAGATACATAATTATTTTAGTAGTGAAATATTATGTGTATTTACAAAAAAAAATTAATGGGCTATTAAGAGTCCATAACATTGCCATCTACCTATCTTTCTTATATAAAAAAGTACTCTGTGTATCTATCCTACTAAAACCCCTTGGCACAGCGCCTATAAGCTACTTATGACTGTCATTATTACACTAACTGAACACAGATGGCGCTATTTATCTATATATTATTACTGCAGCAGCGCCATCTATGTAACTTGAATTTTGAATTATGTAGTTGTTATGGTGGTCTCATCAGGGGGGCAGTCGCGCTAAAATAATTCAACCAAAAGAGAATTGGATCGCAACCAAACCATAACTTTTGTTATGTTTCGTATCGCGCTAACCTTTTGACAGATGATTTAACCATAACTGGATCGCAATTGGAACGTAACCGCTGTCAAATGAAAAAGTTGAACAAAGCTAACTTTTTCTATGCCATGTCAAACTTCTGGACTGGAAAAGACTGGGCATCAGCATCAATGGCGAGTACAGTACCTTCAGTTTGCTGATGAAATCGTAGTCACGGCTGAGACCGCGGAGGATCTGAGTACAATGCTTGAAGACCTCAGAAGAGCCTCCGAGCGAGTCGGTCTTAAAATTAACATGGACAAGATGAATGTAATGTCTAATTCCAATGTTGTACCAACTCCTATGAAGATTGGAGGCTCTGTAGGCTTAGTATGAGTTTTCAATACGAAATTCGATCGTCGATATCGAGCGCGTTTGGCGCTCTCATTGGTTGAGAGTCCTTACGACCTTGAAGCGAGCCAATCGCTGAGTCAAACGCGCTCGATATCGACGATCGAGATTCGTAATGAAAACTCATACTAGGCCTACTGTTCTCGAAGTTGTTGACAGCTACGTATACCTGGGACAAACTATCCAGTTAGGAAGGCCCAACTTCGAGAAAGAGGTCAATCGTCGAATTTAACTCGGCTGGGATGCTTTCGGGAAGCTACGTAGAATCTTCTCGTCCGAAATACCGCAGTGTCTCAAGACAAAAGTCTTCGACCAGTGCGTGTTGTCAGTGATGACGTATGGAATTGAGACGTGGTCGCTAACAATGGGCCTTATAAGGCTCAAGGTCACTCAAAGGGCAATGGAGAGGGATTGCTTGGAGTTTCACTGCGCGATTGAATCAGGAATGAGGAGATCCGCAGAAGAACGAGAAAAACCGACAGACCGAAGAATTGCAACACTAAAGTGGCAGTGGGCTGGGCACATTGCCCTTAGGACCGATGCCCGTTGGGGCCGACGGATTATTGAGTGACCACGCACCTAAAGACTCAGCGTGGGTAGGCCCCCGACAAGGTGGACCGACGACCTATTGAAGGACGCGGGAAACCGCTGGATGCGGGAGGCGCAGGACCGGTCGTCGTGGAGAACCTTAGGGGAGGCCTATGTCCAGCCATGTAATTACCAAAAAACCGCAATTTCCTTAGATTACCCGCTCTAAAAATCCGACATGCCATATTTTCTTTAATTCTTAGCATATATTTTAAATTGCCAAAAAGTACATTATGGAATCTTATGGACTTCTGATGCTGATCGTGATTGTTTTTGATTACATTGTTACACCCAGTCCCTATAGGAAAGGTCCTTCATAGGAGTTTGGAATAAAACTACAATATTTATTTAGTATTAACTATTCATATATTTCAATAGGTATCTTTTATAATTATAAACTATTTCCTCTAACGCTCCGCGCTCTATATTTGGTTTAAGTCTAAGTGAAGACGAATCAACAGTTGGTTTCAATCAACTTATAATATAATCAACAGTCGAACAAAAATCTAAATGATTACATTTAATAGAAAAGTTTAAATGTAAACTTAGAAGTATGTTAGCGTGCTCCGTCAGTTGAAACGTTACAAATACTGGTTCACTTTAAGGTAATAATTATATAAAAAAAAACTCTAAACTATTTAGTGGGGAATGTTAACTTTGGTATAAAATATTAATTATAAACAACAAAACATTATTCAACCTCAATGCACTCGAAAACGAAACTTATATCGAAGCATAAATTAAAAGAAATACTGTTTAATCAAATAGCCTAAGACCAGTGTAGAATATATTTACATTAACTGGTAAACTTAAATTTGTAAACTAATAAAGAATAGCCTTACTCTCGCTATACAGTAAGTAAAGTTAAAGAAATATGGATGTCTCTTTCTAAAATTCGAGATCGAATGGAGTGGACAAGGATGTCAGATTAGCAAACAGTTCTTATTAGATTGATGAGTTTAGTAAGGCTATCTATGTGATAAAGCGAAACGGAACTTAACGATAGATAAAATTGCACTGTTCGGTAGAAACGCTAAATACAAAATCAAACTGTACTGGAATATTTATACAAATCCAAATATCTAACGTATTATAAGAATCGTTTTAGTTATATTTTTTCTCTAACGCACCATAATTATGTATAGGCTTTCTACTAGATAATTCAAGGCTTAATTTAGTAGGTACCGTTATTTTGTCTTCTAATTAGTCCTAGAACATTGAAGAAATAACATATATCAGTCTATGAATGCTTCTCTATTTAAATCAAAGTAGTTTAATTAGTATTTATTCTAACCCTTTGGTTATGAATGTCGTTTATTAGTTAAATGTGATGTAATTTAGTCACATAATGGTTAAAAATTAACGATAATTGTAATTTTTATTGAATCAAAGGGTTTTAAAAAGAAGCACTCAAGACTGTGAAAAAGGATTCTAAGAGATAGATATATCTCTACAATTATTTAATAATGGAAAGGTAAATAATGAATTTGCGCGAGAAACAATTCTCTAAAGAACACAAGCGGTATGTTCTACCCAAAATAAATACAGTCAGGGAAATTAATTATCTATCAAATAGATACACAATTGGGTTGTATCCTAAAAATAATTTAATGTCCATCAGATAGATTTATAAAAAATATTGAACACGTATTTTTTATTTTTTCTTTCATTCAAATACTTAGGAAGATACATTGATTTGAAATGTCGCATGACATCACGCCGTGGTACAAAATATACCACGGCGTGATGTAATTAGCCCCCACTCCGTAACTTTACGATATATCTCAGTAGTTGTTGGTAATTTCGACAAAATAAAAATTACGGGTCTTAATTTTTTTTTTATTATCTATAAGACGGACTAATTATTTTTTTATTTTTTATTTTCATACCTTGGATACATCCCTATTCCACATATCAAAGCCATTCTGTACAATTATCAAAGAATGACGGTAGTGAATTAAAAACTCCCACGAACAATTTGAGTTGGTAGACAATTTGATAATTAATGCATTTCTCTGACTTTTTATACATTTGTGTGAAACACAATAATATAAAATGGTTTAAGAACTATTTATGTCCCGAATAAGCTATGTTATCACAACATTTACAAAAAGCGAGTAGCCTAACATTAGACATTAACAATTCAGTTTTGGTATAACAACATATAAAAAGATTCGAATCATATTCTCTCTAATTATCTATAGAATCGTTATATTATCTCGAAGTTTTAGCATTTCTCATTAATAGTCAGTCAAGCCACGACCTAAGAAGTAGTTTAATATTAGGTACTAATATATGAACTGGGACATCTATACGTAAAATAAATATAAGGAATAGTTTTGCCACTATACATTATCAATATCTGTAATGCAAAGGACTGTTCAGTTCCAAAACTGTGTAAGTAGCATTATTCAATACGAAGAATTGTCTACAATAAAAATTTAACAATTAAACAATGCTGTTTACCGTATTTGAGATTGCACAGTCGTTTAGAAAGAACACAATATTGCACATAAATGGTTCCCGTTACAATGTTTATAGTATGAAGAGAGCCGACAACATACATAAGAGTACCGACATTGAGTAACTACTATACTAAAACATTTCTTTAGCAAAACCTCCTTCCTAATCCCAGAACACCTTACTTGGTCATTTCTAAAAATCAGATCTCTTCCACAGGAGTCATCAAACAGTTGTGTACACAAGTACAGACCTTATTGCAAAGGCATAGAGTTCAAGATAAGTTAAAGCGGTGGAGTCATGTCAATATCGTACGTGTATATTTTAAATAGGACTTTTTTGCAATCCTATTGGATTTATTTTTAAGCGGTGGAATCATGTGTTGAAGGGTTGGGGATGGTGGTGACATGTTGCTCCCGAAGCCTTCGCATTTCCCTGGACATAGAGTTCAGTTCTGCTTGTAGCGACATTTCCTTTTCACGTAGACATTTGATCTCGTTTTGCCATGTCTGTAAAATAAAAATAATATGATCAGGAATGCGTTACGTTTTTATCTGCTAGAAAGGTATCATTCAATGCGTAGCATAAATAAGGTGACTGAAATATACATTGATAATGAAAAGTTAGATTTTAATTAGATAGTTTTAAGCGGTTTTAATCAGTTAACGATTCAAAATTGTGTCTCGTGGACCCGCGTGGAACCAAGAAGGATTAGTAGTGTTCTTCATCATCATCATCATCAATCGTCCCACTGCTGGGCACAGGTGTCCTCTCTTACAGAGAAGGGTTGAGCGTGGTTTTGTTCATAAGAAAAAAATGCTTGATAAATTAATATGGCGATAGTTTTTATGTAATTTATTTATATTATAGTAGTTTACCCTAGATCATTTCATCATAGATGACCTCACGAGATTAATGAAAAATCTTTTTCTTGAAAGTCATTTTGTATGTTAGCACTAAAATCAAAAGCAATCCAAAAAAGCCAGCTGGATCGATTGATACTGATTACAAAGCTCCGTATTTATGGTAAATAAGTTTCGCAACATTGTTTCAACACCGTCCTTTTGTGTTATGGGCATTTTTAATTTTAAACTCAACCCGTAATGTTTCCGCATCAAAAAAAAAATGTGGCTGGAACAATATTGTGAAACTTTTGTCTTCCATGAATACAAGGTTAAAAGAGGAGCACACATAAAAGCAAAAACCAATAGAACCACATTACCCACATTACTAGTTAAGATTGAGATCAAGTCTATGGATCCTTACAATATTCTGCTTGAGAAGGTCAAGTTTGTCGTTTTTGAGCCGGCACACTTCTTGTCGCAGCATCTCTGCGTCTCGCGGCGTGACCTCGCCCCGTCCACCGCCACATGCGGCCGCCTCAGCCGAGGACATGGACTCCAGCCCAGTGTCGCTGTCCACGTACACTCCGCCTGGACACACAAAGGCTAACATTAGTATTGTACTACACTGCTCGTCCTTAAGCGTGTCAAAGTTAATTATAAACATATAAATAAATTGGTAGATAATGTGTTTTTGTTTATAAGAAAAAAGTGCTTGAAAAATTATTATGGCGATAGTTTTTGTCATTTATTTATATTTTTTTGATTGTTATTAAGATTTTATTTGTTTAAGCGAAACGAAATAGTGTGCAAGGAGAAAAGAAGCAGTGTTGTATTTTACAGCATTTTATCAAAACTACGGTAGAAGTAGAAAAAAAAGACTACAAACGCAGGTAACGAACTATAACCAAATAACATTCATTTTAATAATAAAAGACATCCATTTACTTTGAAATATTCAAAACATACTAATAATATTTACTAAGAAAAACCTATTTTATTTAAAAGAACATCATGCCTCTATAACCACGATGAGTGAAATAAAAAACACTGACACACAGTCGCTACACTACAGGACTAACCTGTTGCACTTTTACCACAACTCAGCCAGTCCTTGTCGTCTAATTGAAAGAAATCACACTATTACTTCACCAAAACTAAACCATAACTATAGTACAGGTCTCCCAAAGTGATAATGCGCATAGAAATCTTCGTCACTGTTCGGCAACGGTCGTATTCCCTGAGCGTTCGGAAGAACATATGTACATAGAGTGGTTAATTGCATAAAAAGTGGTTAAGTGCACCACTCTATATACATATCTTCTTCCGAATGCTCGGGGAATACGACCGTTGCCGAACAGTGACGAAGATGTCTGTGCGCATTATCACTTTGGGAGACCTGTATGTTGATATGATATGATGATGTCACCATCGTGCTTTGTTTTGGCTTTTAATTGAAGAGATTTGTATTGCGATTCAGTGTGGCCTACCATGAGTTTTCATTATGATAACGACATTTGGGGTTCTCATTCGTCGAGTTCTTACAACCTTGAAGACGACCAATCAATGAGTCAAACGCGGTCGATATCGACGATCGAGTCTCGTAATGAAAACTCATGGTAACCAGACTGTTACCATCTCACCGTGAGATATTTACAGAATCGGTCGACCGGGGTTGCTTGTGACGAGCTGCTAATGTATGTATTTTATGTAAATTCTACGTGATTATCGATAGTCAATACACAATTCTACATGATAGCCAAAATTTATAGAAATGATCAGTCATTTATACTCGTATGAAATTACTCTTTCCTAGGGTTGTACAATAGTGAAAGTATACCAAGTTTTATACTGAGCTCTCAATTCGAATGCTAATTACTACTTAACTATTTTTTTTTTCTCAAATATCATTTTTGTTTCTTGAATCATAATACCGGTAAGTACATTGAACGAACTCATTATTAAAAAAAAGATTCCGTTAGGAGTATAAAAAGCGAGCTATAGGTGCAGCCATATTGGCCTTGGCTGCTCTGACGAGCTTCTTTCACTTTATCTCTACTCCTTTGCCGACCGTCACGCGACATGCAACATAAAGACGAAATGTTTGAGACCATGTAATAATAGTTTCACTTTAAAGTTTTCAAAAGTAGTTTTGATATTACTCAAGTTCCAAAAACAGATAATGGTACTTACAGCCACCAAACAGTGAAAGCTAATTTAGCTATCAGTATCAACTCAGATTGATAATCTATTCAAATAAATGACTCCTAAATTATTAACCTACCAAGCATTGACTGATGAGGAAAATTCATAATCTGTTGGAGGACATCTGCAGGATAACTGTGTAACACACTATCTGTAGCAATGTGTTTGTTTCATTTTGACAGTTCAACAACATTCATTGCGTTATTTACTTTGTTGAGAACAAACGTTTTCGATCATATGGAGCAATGGATTAGCAATACGCTTCGAAATAATTCTAACTGATAGTAATAGTGTGCTACGTAATAGGGCATTTGACAAAAAAAAAACTAATTAGTCCTCAGTCAGATTTCCAAAAAATACTAGACACGTATTTTTGTTTAATCAAAACAATAAAAATTGACAAATATAAAAGGCATCAAAGTAAGGAGTGGTGACTGGTGACGTCACTGGTCGCTAAAAAGTGTTGCGTGCAGTGACGTCACACGAGTTTTCAACGCACTGTGCCGTTTTTATTTTTTGTTTAGATGAAAAACGAAAAAATACGTGTCTAGTATTTTTTGGAAATCTGACTGACGGACTAATTAGTTTTTTTTTAGTCAAATACCCTATTAGGGTGCAGGAAATAAATACTTAATCTTTTTTTTTTAATAAAAACTAACCTAGCGGATCTAAATCCACAGAGTTCAAACTGGAGTCATCGCTGTGGTCGGTGAGCGGTGGGCGCGGCGGTGCAGCGCGTGACGTCACGTCGGGGCTGGACTCGCCCGACGCGTGCGACGCGCCCGACCCGCCCGCCGAACGCACCGACACGGCGGACGCGGAGGACGACGCCACTGAGGACTTGGAGCGGGCGCTCTGGAAGTAAAAATTATGGAGTTTAGAGGACATTTTTAATAGTAAATGTACGGTTAGCAACAAAAGGCGATTAAAATTGTCATCATCATCCGAAGCTTTTTCAGTTTTGGAATCTGGGGTCCGCTTTACCGGTCTAACTGCTGATTTAGGTTAAACTTCGATAATTTCCGTGAAGCGACCTCCACAACTAGAAGGCGATATCGAAGCATTGCAGTTAGACCAATTGTTGGACTTTTGAGGGCTCCAACAACCCGTAACGACTGCTCCTAGATGTTCGTATGGCAACCGGGACCAACGGCTTAGCGTGCTTTCCGAGGCAAGACCAGACCAGTGCAAATATTCATATTCATGCATACAAATATTCGCACTGTGCGGGGGTCGAACCCGCGCTTCCTTGCGCAGCGACCACGTTCGCTACCGCTACAGCAAATACATATAATGATCTTATCATATGGGTCGGCTTCAAGTCTCAGTCTAAAATACCAGTATTTTATATGAAAAGACTCACAACAAATGTTATTTATGCCTAATGAGTATATACTTGCCCACCAATACACCCCATAAGCGAAAGTGAAAGGTCTACTACTAACTTTTGTTTCGCTTTCTAACTAACAGAAGTAAATAATTCATACAGCATAGAGGCTTTTGAATTCTTCATTCCATTCTCAAGAAATTCATCAAAACGTCAGATCCTCATATATTGATACTTCTATAACAACGAGTTGAGTGGTTTCGTTATATTGTTTCCTAGTACCTTTTAATTTCGTTCCTTAGCTGTTTTATAGCTTAGCTCTAATATTCCAAGACACATAAGTAAATAATTTATACAATAAAGAGGCTCTTGATTCCACTTCCTCATTCCATTCTCAAGAAATTCATCAAAACGCCAGTACCTCATTTTTATACTTCTATAACAACGAGTTGGTTGGTTTTGTTATATTGTTTCCTAGTACCTTTTAATTTCGTTCCTTAGGTGTTATACAGGCTGTACCTGACATCGTAACGCAAACTTCGCGAGAAGGCTACATCGCATGCCACAAATAAAATTATGATAGTCATTTATTCGTTAATGAGCGGTTACATAAACAGAAATAACAGTGTTTAAAAAAAATGTGTCGGCTCGGCTTTTGAACGTTGCAAGCGTGCTGCCGTGCTTGTAGGTATGACGGTGATCCCTGATGTAAACTCTATTAAATCAGCTGATAAGATAGTTTTTCGAGTTTTGATGTCATTGCGCTTTTTTGTGTAATTAGCGAATTAATTAATTTTTACTTTAAAATCTTATTGGGTTATAAAAGTATAGCAATTATGAACGGTTTAAAGGGAAAAAAAACTGCATATTATTTTTTTTAAATCAGGAAAAATTCCGCCTGTGGGGGGGTTCATAATCATGTACTGGATCCATGGTACTAGTTTGTGCGTTGATGTCAGAGACACACTTTATAGCTTAGCTCTAATATTCCAACAAACAGAAGTAAATAATTTATACAATAAAGAGGCTCTTGATTCAACTTCTTATTATTTCAATGCTCAAGAAATTCATCAAAACGTCAGTACCTCATATTGATACATCTATAACAACGAGTTGGGTGGCTTGGCTTAGTATCGTTTAATTTCGTTCCTTAGTGTTCTATTCATATAATAGTTACCATAACCGGTGAACACAGGTGGAAGTCCATTTAGGAACAGTCATGCTGCGTGATGCATAGAATTTATAGCAGAACTTATGTGAAACACATTGTCTCGCAATCATTATAATAATAATAATCAATGTTTTAATAGAAATATCAGCTTTCTTTGTGATGTCATGGGATAGAAGCAAAATATTATTGTAAAGGATATGAGGACTTACATTAGGAGTATGAGTTTCATTTGGAACAAATTTATTCTTATTTAGAGGATTCTTGTTGCTATCCCCCGAGAGATTCGTGTCTACACTTGGTGACCTGAAAATGTAAGATAATTAAACGTTATAATAATTTTAAAATTAAAACTCCAAATAAATAATGAACCAATTTTAAATCAGTTTCCTACAGCTACATTATTTTTAAATTAAATTTGAATATCTCTTTGAAGGAAAAAAGAAAGAAAAAAGTGAAATGGTTGAGGAAACATGCACGCAAAACGGCTGACGCTCAGCATTATGCTGCGACCCTATGCAAAACAGTAGGCCTAGTATGAGTTTTCATTACGAAACTCGATCGTCGATATCAAGCACGTTTGACTCAGCGATTGGCCCGCTTCAAGGTCGTAAGAACTCTCAACCAATGAGAGCGCCAAACGCGCTCGATATTGACGATCGAGTTTCGTATGAAACTCATACTAGGCCTACTGAGCTCAGCGCTGGTTTTCAGCGACAGCCAGCGCCAACGTAAACATTTGCAAAGCTATATGTGTGTTTGACTTGGCGGAAAAATATGTAATGAAACTACTTTGGCGTTGTATGACGGTTTAGCTAGACAAACGATTATGAAGAAATACATCCAGTACCCAAAACTTACCTGACTTTAGAAATAAGGGCTTTCTTCACAGTATCAATAAACCGTGCCCCAGGTCCATCTTGCTTCGGCGTACCATCTGGTTGCGGGGACACTGCACCAGGTTCCAATCTGACACCCGCGCCCAAAAACTCATTAGTCTTCGTCTTCAAGTCATTCGCCAAGTTCTGCAGCAATGAGGCTCTGGTTCTTAACTCCAGTTGAGCGAACTTTTCTGCTTTGTAGCACGCGTTTTCGGCATTAATGAGCTTCGTAAGGAGGAATTCTTTGAACTCTCGTCCCTTGCGGAACACGGACGGCTGCGGGAGAGTCGGTCCGAAGAATGGTACGTCATCACGAGCGGTGACGGCCACTTTGTACCTGAAAGGAAATGGTAATAAGGATTCATTTTACCATTAAGAACAGTCATCATCGTCGTGATTTCTGCTAAAAGATATCTACTGCCGGTCGCCGGACATAGCCATAGGTAATTGCGTAACATACGATTAGTAGTAATGGATTTCAATTTGACAGTTCAACAACATTCATTGCGTTATTTACGTTGTTGAGCAGACAGCCTTTTCGAACATATTGAGCATTGGATTAACAATACACTTCAAAATGATAGTAATAGTCCCCCTTATTCATAAAAGATGTTAAAGTTAACTAATGATTAGCGATTTTTTAACCATACATTTTAGACGTTTGCACGTCACTTAACTTCAGTCTTCGTTTATGAATAAACCCCTTAAACACTGTGGTGTATATTCATAAAGGATGCTTTAAGTTAAGTGACGTTAAAAGGTCAAAATTGAATGGTTAAAGAATCGCTAATCACTAGTTAACTTTAAACAACGTTTATGAATAAGGGGGAGTGAGTTACGCAATAGGATAGACTAAAAAAACTAATTAGTCCGTCAGTCAGATTTCCCAAAAATACTAGACACGTATTTTATCTATTTTCAATAAACAAAAAATGATGACGACACAGTGCGTTGAAAACTCGTGTGACGTCACTGCACGCTACACTTTTTAGCGAGCAGTGACGTCACCAGCCACCATTCCTGATCTTTGATGCCTTTTATATTTGTCATTTTTTATTGCTTTGATAAAACAAAATATACGTATCCAATAATTTTATACAATCTGAATGACGGACTTCTTCAGCCCATGGATGTCTAATGCTGGACAAAGGCCTCCCCAAGGCTTTCCACTCTGACCGGTCTCCTGGCTTCCCGCGACCTTCACCAGGTCATTAGTGCACCTTGTTGGGGCCTCCCTACGCTGCATATTCCAGTACGTGGCCGCCACTCCAGAACCTTACTGCTCCATCGGCCATCGGTTCTACGAGCAATGTGCCCTGCCCACTGCCACTTCAGTTTAGCGACTCGCAGAGCTATGTCGGTGACTTTGGTTCTTCTGCGGATCTTCTCATTTCTGATTCGATCACGCAGATAAACTCAGAGCATAGCTCTTTCCATTGCCCTTTGTGTGACTCTGAGCCTTCGTATGAGGCCCATTGTGAGCGACCACGTTTCAGTTCCGTAAGTCATCACTAGCAACACACACTGGTCAAAGACTTTAGTCTTGAGACACTGTGGTATCTTAGACGACGGGAAGATTTAGCGTAGCTTCCCCAACGCCGCCCAGCCGAGCTGGATTCGACGAGACACCTCTTTCTCGAAGTTGGACCTACCTAGTTGGACTGTTTGTCCCAGGTATATACACTCGTCAACAACTTCGATTGCAGAGCAACCAACTAGAGTTGTAGTGGGTGCGACGGACTAAATAGATTCAATTTTTTTTTTACCCAGGAAACATGCCTATTAGAATGATTTTGTATGTTTCATCAAGCAGCGACTTGCGACCTTCACAAGGTCATCGGTTCAACGCGCGGTTGTGTTCAGTACACACACACACATGAATAAAAAAAGAAGAAACAGAAAATATCGTAGGAATGTATAAACAAAGGCGTACACGCACATAATGAACACCACAACACCTGTAAAATGCTCTTTTGTAACCTTGAATGATACAAATAGGTACTAAAACGAACTCACTGCTACTTAATACGTTTTATTAAATATGTAATTAAATCTTCTGTGGTTAAGAATGGATAAACCGCAATAAAGACACTTTGAAGAAACTAGTTCATTCGAAAACTTATCAAGGATACCTACAAATGCCAACTTAAGTGTGCCTCTCCAATTAATCACTCTATTTTCATCCAATTTCTGAACATCAATACTTGATTAGACTCCCACAAAAGATTTCACACGACCTTTATCACAGGCAACGATATTTTACCTGACAGCTCCGTAGCTCTCCACAAAGTTTTACTATAAAAATGAAACTATTTCTAAGATTCCATTACAATTAACCTATAAAAAATCTGAGAATCATTAAGACGTTCACTGACTCGTCCAGCTAGTGTTTGTTCACATAAAAAGGTTCTAATTACAGAATCTGGATTCGTTTGCATATAAATTACTGAGAAAATTTCCATTCTACTTTCCGAGCCATTTTCTCGACTTGCAATGCAAAAAATGCCACTGTGCGTTGTCGGAAAACAACACAAACTTTATGTTAAACAAGTCACTTGACAAGTGGAAAAAAGTTACAAAAACTAAGTTGGATTTAAAATAGAAGACATTCGGCATGAACAAAATAGAAGCAAAGTTGTATGTACATTCGAATGAATTTATATATACATAACATGTTGACAGTCTCCGTGACGTAGCGGTAGCGAACGCGGCCGCTGCGCAGGGAGGCGTGGGTTCGATCCCCGCGCAGTGCAAATATTTGTATGCATGAATATGAATATTTGCACTAGTATGGTCATGCCTCGGAAAGCAAGTTAAGCCGTTGGTCCCGGTTGCCATACGAAAATCTAATGGCAGTCGTTAAGGGTTGTTGGAGCCCTCAAAAGTATAACAATGGGTCTAACTGCAATGCTTGGAAATCGCTTCACGGAAAATATCGAAGTTTAGCCAAAATCAGCAGTTAGACTGGTAAAAGCGGACCCCAGACTCCAAAGCTGAAAAAAGCTTCGGATGCGACTGGGGTCATGATTATGATAACATGTTTAAAAGTCATTTCTCAAAGGAACTGGTTCGTATCTATGAGACGAGAATAGAAGCAAGAAGAAGTGAAGTGAAGTAGTGAAGTAGAAGTTTTGCATGTCATAATTATGGTCGATAAAATGCATACACGTTTACGTCTTTTTTTTTTTGAGACAAAACCCGCCACACTTTGCCCAACTCACTGCAACTCCTGAAAGCCAGAATCAACAGTGGAGAGTGGAGACCGCCAGAAAAACGCCGAGCAATGAAGCTCGACGAGTCCCGGAGAAACGATTCAACTGTCTTGGGTCCCGCAACGAAATTAATCAGAAAAGAATAGCGTAGGAGTAAGAAAAAAGATATTTTTTCCACTTCCCTCCATAACAAGCAGGAGACAGAACAGAACTAGGCCAATCGGCACAAAGGGACATTATTGCAACTGGGAGAAGCCCAGATTGCCAAACACCACGGAATAAAATTTGATTAAGTTAATGGGTCCTAAGTAGGTATTAGCTGTTACAATTTTACGTCTCGTAACAGTTATGTTCATGGTCTTAAATGTCTGAAAAACATAGAAATATAATCGTTAATTAAAGAATTTCCAATTACCTGGTCTCCCCACCGACAGGTTCCAAATGTGTGACCACGATGAACGCGTGGAGGAAGTGTGATGCTATCATGTCAGGCGTGAAAGGTGTTGCCTTCTCCTGCAAAGAGAAACAAGGGGACATTGAGAACTTAGCCACATTATGGATGTTCTATGTTATTGGTTCGGTTTCCGCACTCAGTCCCTTCAGTGGACCATTGTGCGTGCCACATTATGGATAGTTTCGTATAGTAACGAAACCAAAATAAGCTGGCTTCCCAGTCTATTGAAACTCGATACCACGCTAGGTCAGGTCGAGGTGAAACTTACAACCGACGGTGTGCTAAAGATGAATAAAAAAATCATATAGAAAATAATCAAAGTAGTAACTATATACTACGATCCGGAAGAAGCGTTTCGCCACTCTTTTATACCGCGTACATCGAGGGATAGGAACAACTTGCCAGCGGCGGTGTTTCCGTCGAACTACAATTTAAGTGTCTTCAAGGATAGGCTCTTAATAAACTAGCGCGCTTTATTATCGACGACTGGATCACTGCTTATCATCAGGCGGGAAGTTTTGGAGTCTCTGTTTGTGGAGTCTTTTTTACAGAAACTGATATACTTACCTTAATAATCCCCCTGAATTTAACAACATCTGTTTAGCAGTGTAAACATAAACAAATTTCAAATAGACAGAAAGATCAACAACGTTTATAGCTTTATACTCGTATTCATAGAGATGATTGAAACGGAATAGATCTCATTGCGTTGCGCAATAAAAGATTTTGCATCGGCCATTTGTAACAACTTACGCAAACTGTACCATAAACTCGTTAAGTTATTGCTGCACTTCGGATAATACAGTCATAAACAATCTATAATGAAAAGCATTTCGGCATTTCTGTTGTAGCTGTGTCCTGACTTCATAATAGAATAAAATATTTCGTATCAACCGCGGTTTAGTACATTACGACGATAGGCTACGCTTTTTGCTTGCTATTCGTACTTCTCAAAATAGGGATGTATCCAAGGTATAAAAACAAAAAAAAAAAAAAACCGTCTTATAGATAATAAATAAAATTAAGACCCGTATTTTTTATTTTGTCGAAATTACCAAAAACTACTGAGATATAGCGTATTAAAGTTACGGAGTGGGGGCTAATTACGTCACGCCGTGGTATATTTTGTACCATGGCGTGACGTCATGCAACATTTTAAATCAATTTATCTTCCTAAGTATTTTAATGAAAGAAAAAATAAAAAATACGTGTTCAATATTTTTTATAAATCTGCCTGATGGACATTAAATTATTTTTTAGGATACAACCCATTACTCTCTAACTTCTATTAAAGAGTAGGGGAGAGGTGTGTCAATAGTAACAGGGAGGCAATTGTAACATATGATGTTTCACAACATCTATTGACAAATAGTGGTAGCTCTTGGTGGTATTGGAATCTTCATTTAGTGTTGTTTTACCGACCAAACTTGCAACTGAAAACCTCGTAAGTGCAAAAATAGTAACTTTTCAGGAGGAAGAAAAAACTGCGTGCTGTAAAATTTTTGTACGGCGTCTTTTATATTTTTTTATTAATTAATATAGAAATTTAACCGGCTTTCATACCCAAATAGGTTAATTAGATAACTAAACTATACTGTGACCAAAAATTATTGTGCTGTGATTTTTAATTAAAATATTATGAAGGAATGATTTTTTTTTTTGTTACTATTGACACACCTCTTCCCTACTTTGACAAGTACAATTGAAATTCCAAGCACTTCGCCTATGTTTTTTATTATTCTTACCTGAAACACAATCGCCACGATATCATTGCCGACGTGCCTCTTCCTCTGCAGTTGCTGAGCGTCGCCGGCAGTGTGCGGCAGTAAGGGCGCCACGTGGAACATGATCTCACGGTTGTGGTACGTTTCATAGACGGCTTCTGTTCCCGTGTGGCCGTTTATTATATCCAGACCGCCCCTGTAGCCTGGTGGAAAAATTATGGTTAGGACATCTGGGTGTTGAAAGAAGTAAACTGTTAGATAGGACCTTTCTATAAACGAAGAGACAGGTTAATTAGATTAGTTTAAGGCTAAGCTATTTAATGATATGGTAAATATTCAAACATACATATTAGTTTAAGCCTAAATTCAATGTTTCATTCAGATGTAAAACATTTCAAAATAAATAAATTAGATTAAACGTGAAACAAAGCTCAATGCAGCTCCTGCATTTAAATAAGCATCCTCCAAATTCATATTATTTCCATCCAACGTACGGCTGTACTTGGCATGGAATTAAGTCCGGAGCGCCGAAATCCTAGGGTTAGGATGTAGGCACGCTGCCAACAGATAAACGCTAGGACCAAGAACGTATTGCCAAAGAAAACTAACCTTTATGGTCCTTCAACTTGATCTTTTGTCCAAGCATGTCTAGGAACTCCTCGAAGGCTGGTGATATTTCGTTGTTACCGAACAGCTGTTCCTCCGTCGTCTGCCCATAAGCCTGGTATAGAACTCCAAACTTAAAGCAGTTTACTAAAACATGTTCGTCGTACGCCGCTATCAGGGATGACGCGTTGAGACACATGACCGCCGTGAAATTGTCGATGTTCACTTGTTCGTTCAGCATTTTTGCCATCTTGAGAGGCGGTGGCATTAGTCCTGATCCTGGAAAAAAATATTGTTCAATTATTTACTCTACGTTGATTAAATAAAAAAAAGTGTCTGCAATCAGCAAAAAATATACCTTTTTCGCTTTTATAAGATTTCGGGTTCTCCTTCAGCCATCCAACCATTCTCAGTTGTAATATTATATCGTAAAGTGTTAACTCACTAGTGGTGGGTATAAGTCCGTGCATGGTTTCCGTGCGAAGCCTCAACAATATCCTAGTGTGGTCCTGACTAGCCATGTGCTCGTTCTTGAGGGACATCACTACTGGGCCGAGATTCTCGTCAGATCCAACTAAATTGATGTGTTCCTTTGAACAAAAGAAATCAATATTTTAATATTGTAGAAGAGTTTATCAAAATTATAGTTATATTTTTTGAATGGTGCGCATTTACGAAAGTGGAAAATAATTGCGTTGAGTTGAATATAATATTCATCGGAACTCTCGAACATAATCTTTCGTAGTCATCATTGTGGGTTTACGTAAACACACACCAAGCATCGTTTGAAGCGAAATTAATTCAGACCATGAATACAAATTATTTTGTGTTTCTGGTAAATATCAAATAATGTGAGAATCAAACAAAGCCAACATAATAATAAGATTAAAACGAGTTTTGATAAACACACGGAGAGTGAATGTAATAATGCAACATTGGGATCCTACTAATACATGTAATACAAACGTGAAAATCTGTATACAATGTTTGTTACTTATCACGCAAAAACTGCTTAACGGATTTGAATGACGTTTGACATATACATATATGGTTTATAATCACGATTAAAATATATGATGATACTCTTTGTCCTGATATTCCCATGGGATCGAAACATGTACGGGCGAAACCGCAGAGCGCAGCTAGTAATAAATATATTCCATTACGCCTATACTTTCAAAAAGAGATAGGCAGATCATGTTTTGTCACTAACATTACAGATAGCTTATGGTATAGAGCCAGCCGTGGCCTGCCGAAACTTCGATGTATGTATGTTAATAAAAATATTCTAACAGAAATTCACCTTCCGAAGCAACGCTAGTATTAATATGATAACCGTGGCAGTCAAAAACGAATGTAATAACAAAACCGATAGTGGCCTTCAAGGCATTATTACTAAAATAGCCATCAGTCCACCGCACCCCATGGAATACTATAGAAAGGGAATGTTTATAGTTGTTATTTAAAGGGTAATGATTCGGCTCGTTAATGGATTTTTTATGTCTCTTTGTCAATAAGTGATTAGAACTCAGAATGTTATTACTTCTAGTATCTTGGACGTAAACTTTAATCAAGCTGTGCTAATGGACGTCTAGATTTAGTTGTAGCCAAGAAACTAAAGTAATTAATTACTTTAGTGTTGCAGTACGAAATTGAATGTCTTGATGACTGTATAACTGAGATTAATTAAATAGAGATGCTTATATAATGAGGTTGGTACACTCGCACTGTACATTCGCAAAGGTATGAACGATATTATAAATAGAAAAAGAAACATTCTCAATTGTTTGAATAACAGAGACGAGGCTAAACATAGCAAACTGTTTCTGTAACAAGATGTGCCAGGATATGAGGTGTGTATGATATAAATAGTTTTTAAATGCATGGCCCTAGTGACCTAAAATACTCTTGATTGAGACAACACCGAAGACGAAGTTGATCTAATGACATCTGACTTGATGGTGCTCTCCGTAATTATTGGCTGAATCACAGCATTTAGCGATGATGTCATGATCAACGTGCTATGAACTGATTTTCTACACCCACAAGGAAAAAATATTGAGGTAGTTACACAAATAACGCAATTAATAATTTTATAACCAGATTCCATGCAATATAGGTAAACAAATAAGTTTAAATTACTTTACAAAACATAAGATAAAATAATTATAGTAATTAGTTCATGGCGTTCGTGTTATTTGTTTGAATATTTTCGAATATAGGAAAATTTATAACAATATCGTTTAATTAGTCCTGGTGTGGTTACAGTACCTTTAATTAAGATAACACGAGAACTAATTGTAAACATAACGCAATAACACTTTATAATGAAGCCGAGATATACAATGTATGTACACATAGAATTAAAAAAGTTTACGCAACATAAAACAACTATATTTAAACCGACTCAAGGTCTGAACAAAAGCTCCATGTTCCATGGGAGATGTTAATTAAACTACAATACATTGTCACCATTAACCTTGTCAGCCCCTATTTTTTATTCCCAAGCATACAACCTTTACGAAGGATAAACACCATTGTCAATAAAACAATGCTCTGTTCTCAATGAAAACAGTGAAAAATACACAGTTCTTTATATACGTTACGACATAAACTCTTATAGTTAGAGAAAAACTACTCGACATAATAAGATTTAAGGAAAATATGTTCACCGTCGTGCCATCGTAGATACATGTACCTAGGTCCTAAATTTTGGCCAGACAGTAAATAAAGGGTGTATCTGACATCGACGCACAAACGAGTACCATGGACCCAGTACACGATTCTGAACCCCCAGTGGTAGAATTTTTCGTCGGCTTTTTCATGACTTTAAAAAAATATATATGTATTTTTTTCACTTTAGACCGTTCATAGTTGCTATACTATTATAACCCAATAAGATTTTAAAGTAAAAATTAATTAATTCGCTAATTACACAAAAAAGCGCAATGAAAAGGACTTTCGAAAAACTATCATATCAGCTGATTTAATAGAGTTCACATCAGGGATCAACGTCATACCTACAATACCGCACGGCGGCACGCTTGCAAAGTTCAAAGGCCGAGCCGACACTTTTTTTAAACATTGTTATTTCTGTAACGTTCATTAACGACATAAATGACTATCATAATTTCGTTAGTGGCATACGGTGTAGCCTTTTTGCGAAGTTTGCGTTACGATGTCAGATACCGCCTGTATATTTCGAAACCACTTGTCAGCCATCGCACACACGGCAAAAGTTCAATGTAAACACGTAAACAGCATTCAAGGGACATAGAACATGGACTGTAACAACCGCCAGAAATTATTAATGATATTGTAATTTTCAATGCGATTTTATAAACAATAACGAATTTTAATAAAAATGCAAAACATTTTTGTTTGGTTACACCTTTGAGTGATCATTATAATAATATCATCAAGTTCGTTCAAATGCCCGTTCGTTCATTTTTTGAAATATCTCGATTTTTCGCATGGCCTTTTTCACGTTGCCACAAAGAAGCAAATTGAAAGCTAAAGATGGTAATTGAAGGGACGAGGGGTTAATGCCCCTTTTCGAACTCGTTGATGGATCACGTCATCTTGGATGGAATCTAACAGTTTTTTTACTTCAATTTGTTGCAAGGTTTGCCTATTCACGGTTCGATGTTGCAGAAAAAATGTTCTAAAATTGCAAGAGAATTAGCACAGTGAAAGGTTTGAAATAAATTACTTAATTGGAATTATTGACTCGTTTTACCCCCTTTAACTGGGGTTGACTTTAGTGTCGTAAAAGCTAATTAATATATTTGTAATTTTTTTAGAGCAGTCTTTTCTTGGTAAGATAGACTATTTCAAGTTAACTGATACTTACTTACGTTTATTTGCTCAAATCCACAAATAAATAACTACACAACATGTATACTTATACCCTCTTATTCATAAAAGCTGCTTAAAGTTAACTAGTGATTAGATTAATGATTATTTAACCATACATTTTAGATGTTCATCATCAACGTTTATGAATAAATCCCTTAAATACTGTAGGTGTTTATTTATAAATAATAATTAAAGTTAAGTGACGTTAAAAGGTTGTTTATTTAAATGTGAGAATCATCATAAATAGGACTATTATGACGGGAGCTAATAATGACCTGATCTTCCAAGAAAAGCTATTTTCTAAAAACTCAAAACACGATCTCTTCGTCTAATATGAGCCTACATATATATTACACATACCTAACCGATTTTCCCCGAAAATTTCCGAATCAATAAAACGAACCAATATCCCGTTGGAGTCCAGCTGTTCACCTCAACCGTACTAAAAATAGATTTTATATTTTTCATTTTCACCGTCTTTCAATTCACACAGGGTACCTACCTAACCTAAAACCGTAATAATTTTTGTGCCCCATCATTTCTTCCTAAAATGAATCGTCCCCAAACCAATTTTGCGTTATGAAAGAAGACATTTGCTTATTTCTTCCATTTTTCTTTTGTCGCGAGCATCTGTCATAGTCACTGATTTGAACGAATGGATTGGCGAGCAAATTATCATTTAGCAAAACGTTATTAACGATTTCTCTTTCATTTTTTACAACTGTATTAAGCGTTGATATTAATAAAACGTTAAATTAACAAAGCTCTTCGAATTTACAATCTGGCTTGTCATTGCCAGACTATGAATGTAAATACAAACTCATTCAATCAATCAATGAATTAATGAATTTTTTTCGTGATTATATTAAAAAAGTATCTTCTTCCAGGGATACGTTTTTGCAGTTTCTTAGTTTAATTCTCTATTTTTGTGACTACTAAAATAAAATCCTTACAATGATTTTGAAGCGTGTCTGCCGATAACATTTTCACGATGGGCATATCATTTTATATTGCCGGTGTTAAGCCTCTATAGGTTTTATGGCAGGACATGATGGTCCCTGGCAGGACGTATTTACACGTCACCGTGGTACTGGTATCGGCTTAGTGATCGGACCGCCGCATTCATCTAGCCTAACCCTTGCGGTGTCACAATGGCCCATCAGCTTTGCCGGGTTGACGTGTAACGATTGCAATATTTTATGCAAATTGTACGAGATACGCACTTTGGCCCTAAGCTAAATTATGTTTTAATGTATATATCTACTAGCTTTCCACCCGCGGCTTCGCTCGCGTGGAGATCGGTTATAACGCGCTTTTTAGATTTCCCTCGGGAATATCATTTTTATTTTTTGGGATATATAGTACCCTATTATTTAATCCGGACTTTTAACTTTACGTTTGAAATTTCAAAGCAATCGGTTTAGTAGTTATGGCGTGAAAGCGGAACAAACAAACAAACTCACTTTCCGATTTATAATATTAGTAAGGATTTAATACTTATTGTAAATATTGCAACGTTTTAGCATCTAATGTAACTTTAAATATCTTAAATGTCACCGTGAGAGGCAGCGATTTCATTTCAAAAACACACTTTAACGATGCTCTTGCGTTTGTTTTAGGAATTACAGCTGTCACAACTGGGTTAGGCCTTTATCTATTTCGATTGCTAATGATAATCAAAGCCGTTTCAAAGTGTGGGAAATAAACCGACTTACAAGTTGCATTAAGTTAATTTTTCTTTGTATAAAAAAGTAACGCTAGCATTAACCTGGCGATTAATTCTGTAAAAATCTAAACGGAAAAAGCTAGGTGAGGTGTCAATACCAAGCATTAGGGAGCGACCACAAAATTGCGTTGCGGCGTTGCATCGTCAGTCTTTGACGCCGCACAATGACACGCACTGAAAAGCCTATTGCTGTGTATCGTCGTTTTTGCGATGCAACGTCGCAACGCAGTGTTGTGACTTCGCCTTTAGTTGAAATGACAGCTATCGCCATGCTTACTTCGCCCCACTATTCAAGGAGAGATGCTTACAAAATGGTACTGCAGATCGCAATCTTATAAGAATTCTGCATCTGTATATAAAGTGTTACATTAACGCTCCTTCCCTAAGGCTGCCAAGCAATAACTAAAACAGGAATTCAAATTATTATATGATAAAACAACAAAACTGCAGTGTCAGTACATAATTAAATTAAAATTAGGCATGTATAAAAGATAAGTCTAACGAATATTTTCAAAATTCTGTAACGCGGCGTTCGTTAAGATTTGTACGCACGATAAGGCCACGTACACACGCGGGTTGAGACTTAAATTGCTCTACAATGACGTAATCGGCGCAATCTACATGTAGCTGAGAACTTGGCTCACTGGGCGTGAAGCCAAACCGTTCCGCGTTGGTGAGCCCAGACGCTTTTTCCCACTATCGTTCGCAGGTTTTTTTTAATGTAATGAGTGTGGTTGGACCCTTAATCGGTGGTTGGCGATGCATTTGTTTTTAATTGGTGGACACAGCTTTTTACTCTCATTTGCAGCACATTTTTTCTCACACATATAATTTAATTGCATTACTCGATCTTCCAGATGAATGAAAAGCTTTTTATATTGCACAGCCAAGCGTTTGCACTTCGCTGGCATAAACTTCATTGTAGTCTAGAAAGTTACATGCTTGACCAGTTGGTAATAGAAAGAGCATGTCTTATATTTTTTTGACGTGGGTACTATGTATTTGTAGTATTATGTAGGTACTCGTATTGATACAAATTTTAGACCGTATTGTATCTACCATGTTTCGCAATACACGTATTTTTTCTTTTTTCATATAAACAAAAAAAATTGGCTGTCTGTAGAACTCCGTCTACTGCCGATATTTGAACGTGATAACGTCTATTACATGGTAATTTTTTCTGGGTGCAATGAAATTATTTAAAATAAAGTAATGTATAACATTTATATTTTTATTTAATAGTTTGTTTAAATTTTCTAAAAAATAAAAAAAAAGCAAAAAGAAAAAGAAAAAAGAAAAAGAAAAAATAAAAAGGAAAAATTTAAAAATTAAAAAGGATAAAAAA
This sequence comes from Sesamia inferens, assembly GCA_037179545.1. NCBI lineage: Eukaryota > Metazoa > Arthropoda > Insecta > Lepidoptera > Noctuidae > Sesamia > Sesamia inferens. Next base: position 15,049,667 of record CM073938.1, on the reverse strand, counting down.
CGTCCGTTGCCGTCAGGAATCGATCCGCGGCACCTCTTGAGTGAGTCGATATTAATCCGAGCGTTTCACCACTCGGCTATCAATGCTTTAATCATGTATGCGCAAAACTGCTACTAATTGTTTACAACCGTGCTTTTAGGTAAATAATATTGCACTCTAAAGCTACAAGGCTAAGGATAGTTTTAGTAGGCGTGGACTCCGTGTAGCGTCAGATTCGGCCGTTACGCAGTTTTCGCGAATGACTCCCAGCATACCGATTTAATAGACGTTATCACGTCAAAAATGAAGACGACACAGTGCGTTGAAAACTCGTGTGACGCCACTGCACGCTACACTTTTTAGAGAGCAGTGACGTCACCAGCCACCACTACATCTTTGATGCCTTTTATATTTGTAAATTTTTATTGATTTGATAAACCAAAATATACGTATCCAATATTTTTCTATAATCTGAATGACGGACTAAAAAGAAACATTTTTTTTTACCCAGGAAACATCCCTATTTCTAAATGCACCACGTCTGCGATAAACTATCTCAATTAAAATAAAACTTAGTTAATTTAGAACGAGATAATTTTGCAAAATGCTAAAGTAACTGCATAGTATAAAACTGTTGAGGGAGTTTTATGCTATTGGCAAAAAATAGAAAAAGTTTTGAAACCTAAAAAAAATAAGTACGTCAAAACGCGCCAAGCCAAGACATTTTCTTTTTTGTTTTCGTTCCTTGTAAAATTACGTGGCACCTACTATAGGTGCTATTAGTCATGTAACTCCATGAGTAGACAAAGTGTCGCCTGTACCCATATCAGCTGTGGTTAAAAACTTTTACGACTAACATTATACACTTACACGATTTGCGCTCTAATGTGCTGCGTTGTTCTATCATACATTTGTGTAAGTACATACTTATAGAGCCAGTCAATATTACATCGACATCAACGTCGCTTAAGTTCTTGCGGTTTTGATTTTGCATTATATTGTAATGTATTAATCTGCGAAGTTGTATTTTACGGTCCCTTTCAGGCAGCTTTACTAACATTTTCTTTGTGTTACTAATCTTCTTGATCCCGTGGAACATAATCAGATAGTGGACTGTTTTTTCTGACCTGCAGGAATGAATGTAAATAAATGTATGTACAGTAAGGGTCAAAAGTGGAGTAACACTGTAGGGTGAGTGGGGGTAAGATGAAAAACGGGGTAAGATAAAAAAACATTAATAACGCCCAATACCGGGGACTTGTTTTAATGCTGGCAATATCATTGTGGACATCATTTTATCTTGCCCCACCCCGCAGCCTGTGTCAGTCGCTGAGTGAAAGTGCTGGTGTATTATTTGACATTTTCCCGAACAGTACATTTCCCGCGAAAAATTGAGTTTTTCGATCTTACCCCGCTCGCTGTATCTCCTTACTCAAGTAAGGAACAAACATGTTGTTTTGATATTCGTAATTAGATTTAAACTGTAATATGCTCTATAATGTGGTGATTACTATATTTCACGTATTTTAAGATTTATGGTGCCTTTCAAACTTTCCCCTGCATAATTTAAAGGGGTAAGATGATAATATAAAACTTTCCATCTTACCCCGTTTACGAAACTCCTACAAAAAGTCAGGGGCCCTCAATCTAAAATACCCGGTAATATCTCTTCCACAATATCGTATTAAAAACTTGTATCAAGAGTCATTCATTAGTGCATAATTCTAGACTTTCTAGTGTTAAACCGTCGGATTAAAAAAGTCAGACGCTCTGTACATAAGTACAATACTTACACGATTAAAATGTACCAATTTCAACTGATTTTTGAGTGGATAATTAAATTCTACGATAAGAGGTCTAGAATTATGTAGATAATTCTAATTACATAATTAGCGATATGTAAATCATCCATGGTAGGGAAATTCAACTTGTATGATAATATAGATAACTTTTTAGTTTTGTTTTAGGATCAAAATGCCTCGTAACTACATAAGGAAATCGTTACGGGCTACTTGTTATATTGCTGAGGACTTAGCGATTGCAATACAGAGAGTAGAGAATTAACTACGCAGCAGCTAAGTTATATAACATACGTGTCGTCTTGTAATGTCAATTTGGCAGTGATTATAATACCTAATACTGTTTAATAATGTTTATAAAGGAAAGAGTGCCTAGTTTTGTTTTTTATCTTTTTTGTTAATTATTAGGAGACGCATAAATACGAGTAGGTGATTTTTTAAATATTTTAGTTAAGTACTTACTTCTGCTTTGCGGGATTACCAACTGATCTGATAAAGCCAAACTTTATATTTTTGATAAGAGGTTAGTTATTTTTAGTTTTATAAGGAGTACTTATAACGTACTGATTTTATTTAACTGGTATGTTACCTCCTTTGAAATAATATTTTTAATAATATTAAATTGTATTCTGCTGTCGTGTCGTTTATTTAATAAAAATAAAAACTTAGTACTAAATTAAAACGTGTGGTTTATTTATAGACCTGACAGTCATCTATGAGCATGATTAATTTATTTATTTAATATCTGTAATATGTTGAGCACCCCTGACTGCCAGCCGTTTCAACGGGGTAAGAACGATATCTTTTATTTGAAAAATTTATTTTTCTTGCCTTTAGAATGCGAATTTTTAGTGTAACTCATTTTCAAATTATTTAGGTTATTGAAGCAGAAGGTTTATTGATCACCACACAAGCATAATGACAATGAATACGATTTTAGTTACTATATCAATCTTACCCCTTCAGCATTTCATCTTTCCCCTACATATTTTTTTTCTTAAGACCAATTTTACTAACGTTTTTTTCATAAAATATTGTTTCAAAAAGATTGCTGTCAACTTTATAGAAACAAGTTGACTGTACTTTTTTACCCAAAACATCATTTGATGCAATTGACTTAAATTCTTTTGTTTTACAACAGTTTAACCATCAACACTGTTTATCTCATCAAAAATGCATTCCATCTTACCCCCACTCACCCTACATTACCTACATTAATTTTTTTTTTTTCAAAAAGTATTAACAAGATGTCGCCACGTATCAACTACGATACATTCGATTGTACGTTTTTATTTCTCATGCCGTTTACTAATGCGCATTTTCCTGTTATGCTATGCACATCGTCCTGTTCATCATGAGCCTACTGTACATGTAACAGGACGATGGAATCACTACTGGGTAAGGTGTGCTGTGGTTTTACTAATATATTGTAATTTATCTTTATCCATGTTCTGCCCATGTTCATTACATTTGTCATGATAGTGACAATAAGAGTTGTTTCATCTCTCCAAGGCCAATTAAGAGTCGAAAAAATATGTACTGATACCCATTATGATTTTCAAGTGTGGGAAAAATACAGAAATAGAAATGAAAGCCGGGGACATGTTTTTATAAAATAACTTGACAATGAAGGCAACGTAGTAGGTATTCAAAAGAAAGACTAATAATAATTTTATTGATCAAAAGAATATAAAACGAAAAGTGTCGCATGTTTGAAAGATAGCAATTATGAATGATCGAAACGTTATAAAAAACAGTTACAAAAAGTGAGCCTACAGGCGTGGGTATGGGAAAGTTCACACGTGGCAGTAACTGTACCGATGTGCTACGCATTATGATTTAGACCACGGATAAAGTGAAGAAGAGCGGATGAAAGGTATTAGAGAGTTTGATAATTTAATATCAGAAATTAACATCAAAAAATATGTGAAGGGTTCAACATAAGACAAAAGCCTGGAAAAAGTAATAAGTACCAGAACCCTAATTGCGTAACTCTCCATTACTACCAATTGGAATCATTCTGAAGCCAATTGCTAAACCATTGCTCCGAATATTCGGAAACTGTCTGCTGAACAACGTAAATAACGCAATGTTGTTGAACTGTCAAAATCAAACCCATTGTGATAGTGTGTTACGCAATTACGCTGCTTGTGTGTGTGGTTAGTTGTAGCTAAAGTTAAAGCTACAACTAATGAATTTGTTATATTCGACCTTCTGGTTCATTTCTAAATTTTTATGTATTTAATCCTAGCTTTTCATCATATACCTAATAAGCATAAATAATCATTTGTAAGAAGGTAGGGAATTACTTTTATTTTAATCAATTTATTTTGAAAAGTGTAATGAGCATATTACATTTTTCAAAATAAATAGTTTTTGTTTTCCAAGAATGCAAATAATTTAAAAAAAACTTGCAATCAAAAGGCACAGCTTTTATATCAAAATATGTCCGCCGCCTTAATTACCATTGTACAGTTGTACTGTGAAATATTGACGTATGCTCGGCACGATTTAAACCCTTTGATAACATTAGTTTAAAATAAGAAAGATTACAGCCATGGGAAATGGAAAAATGGAGGAAGAATTCGCTAAATGCATAAAAGGTTTCTTGGAAAGAGGGCTCTATACCTTTTTTTCTTTCAAAACTGATTAGACGCTATAAACTCAACACTAAATCAACAAATACGGAAAAAACAGATGTATGTACATAACTTCATAGTAAGAAACATTTTATTTAGCCTTGAATAGTTGCGAATTATTTCCTTGTACTCTCCAAGTAATTACCGAGAAAGAAATTATAATTTAATACACAGTTCCTGTCCGCACAAAGACCTTTCGAGAAAGGTCAAGGCGTAAAAGGACATCGACATTGACTTGATAACAGCAATACTTATTTCATTTCATTTTTGATGTCAAGGGGAACGTGATCAAGTGGAAACGAAGCGATGTTTTTAACACACGATTTTTAACTTAAGTACCTATACCCGATTTGCGTTACACATGGTACACTAGTACCAAAAATTCTAGTTACACGTCTCGGGAATTACAATAAAGTTTGCATAGTCAAAACTATAGTAGTTACGAAAACTTGTTATCTTTTTGGCGAATCTTAACGTCAAGAAGTCGTGAATTCAAACTTGAAATTGCTACTGATCTGTATCTAATCTGGGTCCAGTTTTAGACAGGCATTGTGTTGAATAGCAATGAGTTCAGTTCCATTTTAATAAACAGTTCAGCCAATGTATGTACAGCACTCGTCCAATTGGCACACACAAGTTGGCAACGCGCGCTAGTTTTATTTTCCTGGCCGCAGACAGCGTGGCGCGCAAATGTCAGATGGTTTAAATACACGTTTTGTAATGCCACTTTTATTTATGTCCATTTGAACCACTCGAAGAAAGTACGCTCTGGTCAGGAAAGCAATTAAATAGTGATTTGATTTGTGTATTTTTTCCGCTGTATTGCAGCTTCTCGTCATGCCGTAACCTTTAGAACGTGACTGTGTGCACGAAGATCTCAGAGGTTGATGTGAGCATTCGTTTCAACTCAATGATATCCGAAGCTCTTCACTTCTTGTTGTCATATTTTCAAGGCAGTTTTCTATTATTTAAAATCTTGATGTTTTTACTTCCCATACCAGATCTGGGCTAAAAATGTAAACACTTCTAAAGCAAAAGCTTTTAGCTCATAGAAATTGAAGATGTAAGTGGACCAGAGCTTCCTTAACTTAATAATACGCTATTTTCTACAACAGCACTTAAGGAGATCGCTTTTTCTTGGTATTGGCGTGAAAAGTTCTTTAGGTACTTTACGATAAGGTTTCAATTACCTTTCCAAGGAAGAATCGCCTGTAGTACTTAGCGGTGTCGTCGGTGTCGATGTTATGCCGCCTCGTAGCTTGTCGGGGGGTGCCTGGTTGTGCTCGAGGTTCAGCATCTTCTCCTTCAGGGGGTGTATCCTCCAGTCCATCCACCCAGTAGCCGACTGGTGGCAAAACTATCGCAGGTGGAGTTCCTGTATAGACACAAAGATGGATTAGTTTGATGGTATCAAAATGTGAAAGAATGGTTGCTTACAGAAGATTTCAAGGGTTCAGGTAGTTTAGTAAGCGGAAAGCCTAATTCTTTTTTGCAACTTTTGACGCAATCAAATATATAATATTAGCTGGAATATTTCTTCTTAGGTTAAGGAAGTCACGACAATGCCAATTATGTTTTTAGATTACGATCAGACGCTTTGAAAACTATAAGAGGCCTTCAAGATCCAAATAGTACTTATCCAAGGTTACAACTGTCACTGAATGCAAAGTATTTTGGTGTAACAAATTGTTCTAATTACCTCTACGGCTAATTAATATATTTTTTTTAGTACAAAGCCTTACATTGTTCGTGAGCAAAAATGAGGAATTGAGGATGTTTTCATATTTTTTGCTCGTTACGAAACCAGTTTTCGTTAGTCATCGCGTCCGTTGATGTCCGTTGTATGTTATAAAAGTATATATTTATTGTCCGCCTGATCGGCTGATTGTAACATTCTCAAGATGGTTTACCTCACTTTGTGACAGATAATCTGTCCTGCGATACTGCATAACTAGTGGGTAGTATTGGAGCAGAGAAGATTTTTATTCTGAAAGCAGAGAGAGCTAAAAGAGCTACTCAGGTAACCGTTTATATACCCACAGCAAAACTCTATTCAGTCTGCAAATTTCAGACGAGGCGTCAGCTGTTTGTTCTCAGTGGACATGGCTGCCTACCTCTCGCATTGAATGTACAGCAAAAAACCTCGTTTGCGAAACGCCAATACTACATGTATTTTATAATTATTAACTAGTACTTGCCCGCAATCCTGTCTGATGGTAAAGCGCGCTAATTTATTAAGAGCCTATTCACTCAAAAAACTGAGTGAATAAGTAGAAAGACGGCAGTTGAGCAGGGTGATGCAATGTTAAACCGGAGGGAAGAACAAGGGGGATTGACCTGGAAACCCTCCACAACCAAACTCCCGACATAAAAACATTTGGCGCATCGTATCCGGCACACATCACTACACTACTGCTCAGACCTGCCCCCTAATCGGCGAACACATTTTTGTCAAATGATTGCGACTATTGTCTCAATCATTTGACAAAAATGTGTTCGCCGATTAGGGGGCTGTCCTCCGTACGGCTTCACCAAACATAATGCCGGATCACGACGAATCGCTCCGCGGCAAGATTTTGTCTGGTGGATGGTAACTTCTACCGGCAGTAGATGTTATATCCTACTACCGAGAATTTTTTTTTTTTTTTTAACGGACAAATCACACAGATTGAGCTAGCCCCAAAGTAAGTTCGAGACTTGTGTTATGGGATACTAACTCAACGATACTATATTTTATAATAGATACATATATAGATAAACATCCAAGACCCAGGCCAATCAGGAAAAGATCGTTTCCCATCATGACCTGGCCGGGGATCGAACCCGGGGCCTCCACGTCGCAGTCAGGCGTGTTGACCGCTGCGCCACGGAGACCGTTATATGTATGAATTTATATGTATGTTAAGTATTCATGTATATAAAATTGTACAGTTCAGCTCGATCGGATCGAATTACTGTCTCCTAAGGTACAAGCCATCCCCAGTTTAAAAGGCAGGTTTTTGTGTTAAATCTTTTTTCTCCCCTTGCATCCATAGTTAGTTGTATAAGTCTTAGCATAGGAATACCTAGTATACAACTTTTTTCTATGTAAGTATATATTTTAGTCTAAGGATGAACATGGATAAGACGAAGTTCATGTCGAATTCTCATATCGCACCCACTCCAATTCTAGTTGGTTGCTGTGCACTGTGCACGTGCGAAGTTGTTGACGAGTACATATACCTGGAAACAAACAGTCCAACTAGGTAGGTCCAACTTCGAGAAAGAGGTGTCCCGCGGAATCCAACTCGGCTGGGCAGCGCTCGGGAAGCTACGATACATCTTCTCGTCGTCCAAGATACCACAGTGTCTCAAGACTAAAGTCTTTGACCAGTGGGTGTTGCCAGTGATGATTTACGGAACTGAAACGTGGTCGCCCACAATGGGCCTCATACGAAGGCTCAGAGTCACACAAAGAGCAATGGAAAGAGCTATGCTCGGAGTTTCTCTGCGTGTTCGAATCAGAAATGAGGAGTTCCTCCGTACTGGAAGACGTAGCGTAGGGAGGCTCACAACAAGGTGGACTGATGACCTGGTGAATGTCGTGGGAAGCCGATGGATGCGGGCAGCACAAGACCGGTTATCGTGGAAAGCATTGGGGGAGGCCTTTGTCCAGCAGTGGACATCTATAGGCTGAAGAGGAAGAAGAAACTTTTGCTTTGTATTTTCCTTCTTTAGCATAAAATTTTTCGCATTTGTCAAGTTGTATCAGTTCCTTATCCCTACCAGTGCCCTAGTCCTATTTAATGCAAAAATCACAACGGATTGAACGAAACTTCAGTTATAGAGATGTCAATATCAATGATTAGCTACCTCACAAATAAGAAAAGGTGGATTCCCCTCAAGTCCTAAGGACCGAGTCTAATTTCAAACAAGCCATTCTGGTCTAGACCGCTTTTGTCCAGCAGATTTTTTTTTACATGACTCTCAATTCCTGCGAGGGCCTCATTGTTCCCACTGTCCTCTTTCAAAGGACGTCCTATTACTGTGAGTTGTATGCGAAAGCCTTCGGTTTTTATGGCTCAGAATGATGTAGGAAAAGATTTTTTAATTCATAAAAGGAAATAAAATAAACACTGCAACCATGTAGGTACCGTTTTTATTTTATCTGTAGATTAATACTTAAATAGGAAAAGTAACTACCTAATGAGAATGAACTTTATATCATTATCAAACTAAAAAAAGTTCTATTTAAAAACGTATTCTAGACTCTGATTGAATACGAAGTCACATTACATTTATCAGCGGAAATTACTGTCGTCACTGGAGCCGATTTTCAGTCGAGAAGGGAAACCGCAATTGGCCTGATTTCCCAAGATGTAGCTCGTGCAGCACTGTGTACCATTTAATTTAATTAATGTTTTAATCAGCTAACTAGCACTGGGAAACTATTTTTAAATTCAACAGAATTACGGCTTACCTTTGTTACTGTCGAAAAACAAAAGATTTCTACTAAAACACGTTTGACGAAAATATCTCGAAAGCTTTTTGTTGGCACTCCATTATTGGAATTCATTAATTAACAAATATTTTCTATACAGAACTGGGAGAGATAAATGGTTTCCTATGTCCGTAAAGTAAAATCCTCCCAAATTAGAAGTTCAGAACAGACACTGGAACATTGTTAAAACTTCAGCTTTTGTTTAAACGGAGCAGAGTTTTGACAAAATAAACTCTCTTGAAACAAAACGTGTAATACTTAATCCTGTAACGAGTCGACATAAGCATTATCACGTCTTGCCTTTAAATAATCAAGCAGTTAATCTTTAGCAGAATACTTTCACACCTCGGTTCTCAACATTTCCTTCACTTTCTCCAAACGGTTTGTAACAATGATGAAAGTTATTCCGTATTACAAAAGCTTACATTGTAAATGCTCTTGTATTCTATGACTTTTGGAAATCTTTTTAAAAATTAGAAACGGAACATCAATCAGTAAAAATAAATTGACGCAAAGTAAATCTCGTATCTCGGTAAGTCGTAAAATTCGTATTTTTATATTTTACGGAATAGTTTTCAAATATGTAACTGAACGATTCTAGCAATTTCTAAACACTTAAATATATTTTCACCAACAACTCAAGGCAGCGTAAAACATCGTAACTGCATACAAATGCAAAGTATATATAAATAAATAATTTGTTGTTGACTTTCCAAAACTTATTTGTATTCGTCAACGGAACCGCTTCTTACAACTTTGTTGTATCACAAACTAGTGCTTCGAATCCACTTTCTTTGACGTCTGTAGTAGGTACCCGATGATAAGAACACCCTAGAACTAATTAAAAGTTTTGACGTACTTCATTATATTTTAAAGCTTTGTAACTAAAAACTCATTTTAATGGCGCGGTACAAAACAGGGTACCTGCAGACGAAATTGTTGGAATTAACAGTGTTTTTTGAGAGCAATTTCACTCAGAGAACCTGAAGTCGAGTAACTAATGTTGTTATGACAGGGTCAACAGAACTTTTATATGAACTCAGATATACGAAAGAGATGCGTTAATTTCCTTAATTACAACGTTATTCTAGAAGGTTCTTTCGAGATAAATGAACGTTTGCAAGCTTAGCTAGGTGCTAACTAACTACTTATGGCGTACTTACCTTTGGGTAAACGCTATTCTCATTACGTATATAGTTATAGAAATCTTGAGACAGTTTTTAGTTTCAACTCCTAGTAAAAACTCAGAGGAAAAATAAAGAATAATTTCTTTATTTTTCTACTTAATAGGTTTATGTTATCATTATATTCAGTATTAAATAAAAACTTTAAAGATTACAAGCCTAACTAAGTGCGTGGGAAAATCTTCTATCGGATCTTATTAAACGAACATTCTAGTACATTGTGGCATTTAGTTAAATCGGCCAGTAACTATCAGTCTAGCGAACAGCGCACAGTTTGATAGAAAATCTCTATGATTAAGACACTTCAATGGTCAATGAAAGGTCAGCCCTTTAGACTATTAGAAGGTCAAACATTTTGCTGTGTCTGTATTTACTCAGAAGATTTCTAGATTGAAGACAATTAACGGTGCCTACTTTTTAAAACAGCTATTTGCAGTTGGTTTATAGTGCAATACGTGCAGCAATTATATCAAGTTTAAAGAAATATCTTTTTAAAAAAGTATCGTATCTTAATTCGACTGAGGAAAACGGGCAATGTTAGAAAAATGTCTTTGAAAAATGGCCAAAAGCTCCGCATATCCATATTTAGCTAGAGTTCTCTAAATAACTGGCGAGCCAGGAAGTGGCTATAAGTCTCGGCATTAGAGCAAGACATCGTCCGTTGTGTGACATAATTTGAAAGAAGATTTATAATTAACAAGGTGCCAGCCAGCAAGTTTATGTTTAGCGGTGCTTGTGTGACGGCCTTAGTCGATGACAGATACATATACTATTGATATCTATAGTTTTTCACCTTTTTGCTTTAAGTAGGAAGCCTTGTCGTGGTAATCTAGTCTTTTTATTAAAAAGTAAGTTATCACAAAACTAGATTGGGCCAAAAAGGCTTTGTGTGTTCTGAGGTTTGATCTTATTTATCCTGTTTGCTGGTTGTTGGGAAATTTTCAGTCAAGTCTAGTCCAAATTTTAAGCAACCGTTATATTATCGAACTACACAATATAGGTACCGTGCGCCGTGTGCACATACATAGATAAAGCCAGGAAAAATAGTTGTTAAGTAACCATTTAAATACCTAAGTAGGTATCCGTATTTTCAAATCACAGGTGTCAATTGTAAATAGTGGCAATAACACAACAAATATAAAGGGTGTTAATTTGATTCACAATTAATTTGCTTGACTGTACCTACTTCGGATAAAAATAGTCAATTACGTAGATATAAGAACACTTACCATTTTTAGCAAGAGTATCCTCCAAAAGGCGACGGCTAGCGAGGCAGGCAGCAGCTACTTTTCGCTGGGCAGCCGCCGCGCCGGGAGAGGGCGGAGGACCATGGGGCGCTGGGACTCGTCCTTCGGCGTAGGAGTGCCGGTCGGCGAGGGTGGCCGTTCCAGCGCCACCAGCTGACACCGAGCGACATTTCTCTGGCCGCCCAACCTGTAAAGAAAACAACAATTAATACCTCGTGTTAAGATAGAATGCAATTATTTTATTGCTCCGTCAATTTCCTTCAGTAATTTTTGATTACCAGCCTGTAGTCTCGATTTGTAGATACTACGTTCACCTAAGGAGTCAATTAATCCATTTTTTTTGGATTCCTATGCGAGAAGCATAGGATGCGCATGGAATTTCTATTTCCTAGCATTAACTTCTATATACTAGTATTAGATTTCAACGAGCTCTGGTAACCAAACGAAACATTTACCATCCGTATGCAGTTCAAAGGCATTTACTCAATTAACTAGTTTGTTGAATACGTAATGTAAAACAGTAAATGGGTTCAGAATCGTGATTTCTGTTCACTGTTTAAATGAAGTAGTATAGGCAGCTATAATTCTAATCTTGACGCCACGCAAGCAACCGTGACGAACGCATCGTCCATTGAACTCACACCGTGGGATCCCATCTTTGTAGCTTTTCAAGCTAACTGTTACCATCGGTTTAATTTGCTTAGTGGTAGACCCACCCGAACTATTTGCGAACGCAGTGAGATCGCTGCGAGACCTACAATTTGTGAAACCACAAATTGATAATATTGAATCGTGACTATCAAAATAGTTTCCAGTACGATTACTAAATAAAAGAAACAGGTGTCTCCAGTGAAACGAATCGCACTTCTTCACGAAGTGTTCGAATTGATTCTATAATATTGACGGGGCATAAATTGTGCCGCACCCGTGAACACCATCCAAAGTTTAAAATTGGAAACCGACGGAAGCATTAGCTGAACCGTTGACAGCAACTCGAAACAAGTAGCGTGGAAAATGCTCGGGCCATTTCCACTTTGATCAAATTAATCTGACGTCACTGACGCCATGTTTCGCCGCGAGCAACCGCGAGAATCAAATATCTCAACTATTCTAACAATATAAATCTAAAAGTATAAACAATTTCCGTGCGAAAAACAAGTTTCAAAACCCGGGAATGTAGTGGATATCAATGGAAAATTCACTCGGTTACGTGTCGATCGAACTCAAGTGAATTTCCATGCATTCTGATACTTAACTCTTTTTATTTTCTTGGAAAACTATATCGTTCAAAGCCATGTTATAAGGCATTTACAAAACCCTAGGTATTACAGAAATACTGCAAATACTAACACCTACGTTTTATTATACATTCATATTTATTCAAAACATGATATTTCTATCTATTTCAATATTCTAGGCGACCTATAAACATCGCTCTGTAAATAGTATTTACCTATTTATTTCAGTTCTCATGCTGTGCCGCATGAAAGAACATTTACATTTATTTGTACAAATAAACATACCTACAATGAAAACGTACAGCAGTTATTTGGCCTAAATAATTTCGTAAAGTTAAATTTATATGAAATTGAAAGATATAACCAGCTTTGGGTACTATTTACTGAAACTATACATCATTTTAAACTAATGTAAGCCATATTCGATTTTGATTGACGGTGAATTGCAATTAAGTGTTTTTATGTTAATTGTTACAATACAATGTCAGTCAATGTGGAACGGAAAGAAAACTAATGAAATCAAGTAAAAAATGGAATAATTACCTATTGATGTAGACATGTACTGTACTCGTGCGGATTTTGTGTATCAGATATCCGCATTTGTTAGGTTTCTTTGTAACTTGACTGTCGTAAAATCCTTTTAAATTTTATGTCATTTAAATCTTTGCGTAATATTAATTTCTCTCTGGTTTCACAAAGTCATAAACATTTGATAAGTATCAATTATTTATCGGCTGTCATTGATTTAAAAGCAATACAAATGCGGTGTTTATGACAGACTACTTTAAAAAAAGCTCTCAAAATTTCTTACTCAAGATAAATATTCGCTAGACTTTTTAAAAATGTCTTTGATGTCTTTCAACAAATGAAGCAATAAAACTATCTCCTATTATAGGATCATTAGACGCCGCCACACTTAATTACAGCATCTAATACTGAACAAATGACACGAATAATTCTCTCTTGCGGCTCATTTAAACTGAGAGCAGAACAATACCGCGACGGAAGATCATTTGGTAGCACCACGTTAATGTACTAATGTTAGAATTTGGGGTGATTCCGTAATTAAAAGCGTTAAGACTTTAGATACCATACATTCTGTTACGCTTGGTTACAGTATTTCTTTCTATTTGCAATACGTTCATTAGTACTTTTTATAGTGAAAGTACTTGATAATTTAATTTACATTCCTACCCACCAACAATTCCCGGCATAAAATGTTATGTCATACTGTAACAGTACAAACATACCATAATTTCATTAAGTAGATGTTCCAAGAAGCCTTTATTCATTCTAATTACAGTCAAAATTCTGCGAAATAACCGTAAAACATCGCATTCACTCAGATATGTGAATCCAATTACCTCAGGAAGCTACATAAAACAACCAAAATATTTTCACACCTGAAACACATTTGAACATCGTTTTCTTGTAATTATTCTGTGTAGAGAGAACAGGGATAAATGTACATTTAAATATGTTATTATTAACACCAGTGTAACAGAAAACTCATAAGAAATGAGGCAACCAAAGTACGGCCTGCCAGGCCTGCAGAAAAAATATTCATTGCGCGGAGTATAGACAAAAAAATTAATTACGTTACTAAAAGAATCTTGCTCTTGCCGACTATACATATTTAGTTATGTGTAGTTAGGTTTACGCGTTCCAAGAAGTATGTAAGTACAGGGGTGTATAACATTTTGAAGTAAAATAATGTTAGCGAGGTGCTAATTCACTGTCGAGTGAATAGCGTTCACGTTGAAAGAAGAGTGGCGTACAAAAAGATAAGCTGATTTAAATACCGTGCTTGCGTTTTTGGCTTTAGAAAAGCGTAGTTTATTTACTTATGTTGGCAATCCGTACATAAAGTGCCTACAAGTATATCTCGGATATTTATTTGTGTAGCGCGGAACAACAAAGATTATCTTCTGATACTGAAATGCTTAGCGCTAAATCCGTCCATCTAACCCGGGCGAACTGCATCCACAGGTTTAGATCGCTCGTAACATTTCGGGTAAAGTATATTTAGAAATCGGTTCTACATATCGGTTTATTTTTAAATTCGTTATATCTACTTTGTTGCATACTCTATTAAAGCCCGGAATACACATAACTGTAACTTGCACAAAGTTATGCAAGTAATTTACATGTTTTGTGAAATAACAAGTTCTGATTGGCGAATACCATAATTGCAAGCCAGCTACTTGCATACTTTTGTGCAAATTATCCCAAAAATTAAATGTATTATTTGGGACTTTATTAATGCTTATTGTAATAAATTTTCTATTTAAAGTTTATACTTAGAATAATACTTTAAATGCAGTTTTCTTTTATTTTAGTGCAGCAATAAATAATATTTATTTCAGTATCACGCCAAGTTTCACTTTGGCACAAAAACGATGTGGCACGAAATGTGTTAGAAACGCTTTTTCTATGACGATATAAGAATGTCGTCCGTAAAAGGTACGAGACCATAAAGAAAATTGTTATCTATTGGTTTTGAGGAGCGACTCTTGCAATAAATAGTTTCTTTTTTCTATTATGGGCGAAATATCTAAAGCCTATATTTATTTTCATTATAACATTTCTTTATAAATACCTAATCTGGGCGCTACTAGTCACTATTAATATTATAAGGATTTTCTTTCAACTCAAACTTTATTTTATTTTATTTATTAAGGAAAACCAACAATTACACACTACATAGTTAAAAATGGCTTATAAATAGGTATATCAGTGCGTAACCAACTACGTTATCCACATATTACATATTCGAATAGAAGAGCACGAGTACAACATTACTAATTAAACTTAAAAATGAACAAATCTTATAATACTAATGTACATATATATATATATACATACACATATACATACGGGACACGGTTAATCCTCCGCTCCCTCGATCATCTTAAGAAGTTCAATGCGAATTTTATTAGCTGACAATGAAAATAAATCTAATTCTGAAAAAAGAGTATTATAATTTTTTGCTAAACGTCGTAAAGGTGCGCGGACACCCGCGTTGGTGCGACAAGAAGACACTGCAAATAACGGGCAACCACGCACCCCACGCCGCACAACAGTTCTAGGTACTATATAGCACAATTTGTTTGTCAGATCTGAGCAATCATATTTGTTATTACACAGGTCATAAAGAAACTTAGTTTCCAAAAAAGTGCGTCTATCACTTAAAGTAGTTAATTTATAATATTTCAATAAATTAACGTAGGATGTTTTTTTTCGGAAGCAACGATAATGTGTGGCTTTAAGGAATTTACGTTGAACGATTTCTAGGTTGTCTATGTATTTTTTGTACAGGGGGTTCCATACCATTACAGCATACTCCAACTGTGATCTCACTAAAGATTTGTATAAATGAATGTACGTGCGAGTACGTTTAAAATCGGTCATGCATCTCATCACAAATCCATACATGCGAAACGCATTACTAATAATGTTATCAATGTGTTGGTCCAGGTGAAGTTTACTATCCAAAAGTACCCCAAGGTCTCTGATTACAGGAACTCTATGCAATGGGGCGTTATTTAGGTTGTATGTGTGAGTTACACTATTTTTATTTTTGGTGAATGTTATAGACGAGCATTTAAGGATGTTTAACTTTAGCTTATTTTTGATACAATATGCCGAGAATCTATCCAAATCGTCTTGGAATAAAGAACAATCGTTTTTATTTTGAATTTTTCTAAATATTTTAAGGTCATCGGCATACAGTAAAAATTTTGAATATCTGAAACATTGATTTAAGTCATTAATGAAAAGAACAAATAGGAGAGGGCCTAAAATTGAACCCTGGGGCACGCCGGACGTGACATGTATGGATGTGGATTCAAAGCCTTTGATGACCACTTTCTGGGTTCTATTAGTAACGTATGATACAAACCAGCGTAATAAATCACCTCGTATACCATTGAAAGCTATTTTTGTCAAAAGCAGCTCATGGTCCACCTTGTCAAAAGCTTTCTGGAAGTCTGTATAAACAGCATCTATTTGCACTTGGTGATCCATGTTATTGAATAAAAAATCTGTGAAAACCAATAGATTTGTTATAGTGGACCTTTTTTGAACAAATCCATGCTGCTGCTTAAGTATCAAGTTGTGTAAAATAGGATAAAGTTCGTTGTGAACCAGTCTTTCAAAGAGCTTCGACAAAGCGGACAAAATGGAGATAGGGCGGTAGTTCTCAATATTATGTTTAGAACCTGATTTATGAACGGGCGTAATGTTAGCACTTTTCCATATTTCAGGAAATGAACCTTCTGAAATACATTTATTATAAATAATATGGAGGGGTGTACATATAGAATCTGCCGTTTTTGTAAGATAAAGCGGATGTATACCATCAGGCCCTGAACCCTTCGTAGTATCAAGTGATTTTAATGCTTTAAGAATTTTTTCATAACTAAAGGTAACACTGTTAATGAGAATACTATTTTCATTGAATTCTTGCGGAGGTAACCAATTATTTACATTCAAGGTAGAAAATTCGTAAACTGAGTGAAAAAATTCTGAAAATAAATTACAAATCTCAGTGGAATTACTCGAGCTACGATTCTTATAAGACATTGTTGAAGGTATGCTAGTATCTGCTTTACGATTAGAGATGTAACTCCATAAGTATTTAACATTTTTAGTAATATTTTCTTCGACTGAATCAATATACTTATTGTAACAGATTTTACACTCTACTTGAAATCTCTGCCTTAATTTAGAAAATTGTTCATAGTCTGAAATGTTACCATATACCTTCCATTTAATCCAAGCTCTATTCTTGTTCCTGAAAATACGTGATAAGGACTTAGAGAACCATACGGGGAATTTTGACGAGCGCATGGATGCTTTAGGTGTATGGTCTTTTATAGTTTGGTAAATAATATCATAGAAAATATTTACTGAATCGCCAGCTGACATGTGGTTTAGAACACTGACCCAATCTATTTTATTCAAGTCCTGGTTAATTAATTCGTATTCAGCTTGGTAAAAATTATATTTAGTTATCTTCGCTCGTGTAAATGTTAATTCAGATTTATAACAAAACGTACATCTTAAAGGAGGGTGATAATTATCTATGGGTAGTAGTATTGAGGATGGAGAGCCTACATGGCAATCATCATTACTAATTATTAAATCTAGAATACGTCCTTTAGCGTTTTTCAAGTTATTAAATTGAAAAGCATTGAGTACTGACATAAATTTATCCAGGTGTCTACAAATAGATGAGTTACCATTACAGTTCAGTGCTTCAGATGTGTTCTTATCAATCGGTAACCATTCAATATTAGGTAGATTATAGTCGCCAAATAAATAAAATTTACTGGAACCTAACATGTCTAGTGTATTATGTAGATTTTCGAAGTGAGAAAGATAAGTCTCTTCAGAAGAATTTGGCGGAATATATGTCGCAGCAATGTGGTATTTCTCGTGACAGTGACTGGTAATTTGCAGTAGAATGTGCTCAATATGGGGATTTGTAGAATACGGTATGCACACTGCATTCAGCTTCTTTCGAACAGCCACAAGAACTCCGCCACCTTCCTTTTTATTTGTAGCAATGCGATCACGATCACATCTAAAGACCACATAACGCTCGTCAATATATTCATGGTCAAATATAGATGCAGTAAGCCAGGTCTCAATTAGAATAATTATATCATAACAGTTGCTTAAAATATTCATGTATAAGATATTGAGTTTCGTTCGTATTCCCCTGCAGTTCTGATAATAGACTGTTAAGTCATCTAACATTATGAAAATATTGATTTATGAAAGTATATTCCAAATACATAAATAGATGCGTAACTTCCGAAAAGAGTATGAAAGCATCCCCATAATTACACTTAAGTGGTAAGAAATATAAAAGTAGTGAATAGTGCAATAACAAATACTTCAGTACCCACGAATGAATAAAGGCCCAAGACATGACAATAATAAACCTAACAACATTAATAATCACCGTCTTTATACATAAATTATAAGTTTCTATACCATTGTGTAGAACGTAAATAAAATTAAAAGCTTTAAAAATCAAGTTACTGTAACTGTGACTTATAATTTTCAGACTGTTGATCATTCCTGCCGATGATAGGGCGAGTACCAGGCTTAATCTTTTTGATATCTTCTGACGATCGTATTGCCATCGCTGAAGAGGCATCAGTTTCACGAACGAGAATAGTAGCGTGTTTGACCCATATGTACTTAAAGTTGAACTTTTTGGCCGCATCTCGGGCTTCACGGAATAATAGCTTCTTTTTTAATGTCAAATGTTCATGCATGTAGATACGTTGCATGTTTCCCGAAAATCCCAGCTGGTCAGTATTGATGCCCTTTGCCAATCGGAATGAACTTAGTAAATTATCCCTTAGTATGCGGGAGCTTAACTTTACAATAATATTTTTCGGTTTGTTATTCTCTTGGTGCGCGTGTGGGACGCGATGTATGGCAATGATATCTTTTTGAGTCAGCGAACAACTTATCTTGGACCCGATATTCCCCATTAGTGCAATCAAATTTTCATTGCGCTTTTCGGGTACATTGCATAATTCCAGATTACAACATCTCGCCTGTTGCTCCAACGAGTCGATTTTTGACTCCAAAGCGGCCAGGCCATTGTTTACAATATCAGCGTGTGCTGTTTGTGTACGAATAGAGGCAATTTCACTCTTCAACCCTGCCTGTTCGTCTGTAGCATGTTGTAACGAGGCTTTCAATAGCGACATGTCCCCCATTGCAACCCTATGGTTAGCGTCTAAATCAGATACCCGCTTCTCCAAGGATGAGTGGTCAGCTCGGAGAGAAGTAAGCTCTGTTTTAATCTCCGATGTCAATAGATTTATGGAAGCAAGGTCAGATTGAATTTTAGTGACGTTAGCTGATATTTTATTTATGGCCCCATCCAGGTCACCCCGGAATAAATCGAGCTTTTTGTTTAACTCAATCGAAAGCGCCTTAATAGCCTCAGTAATCTCGGATTCAGGTTGCTTCCGTTTACGTTGCGTCACATTTTCCGTGGCAACCCCGGCATTCGCTAGATCCGTATCCGAGTGGCATTTAGGTGGTGAGCGTAGCATAATGGCAGTATACAATAACAGATATTATATGACCCCAAAGATAGTAGTCAGGTAATTTGAATCGAGCGACTCACGTATCGGTGGTCAAGCGGCCAGTGAGTCGGACTGCGACAACTGTGCACGGCGTGTCGAGGGATCGAGCCCCGCCAAAAGCCACACTTTTTCTAAGTTTATTGAAATTTGTTAGTTATCTCACCCACTGACCGATGAGCGAGACGGCGCAATACAGGATTAATGATGGCGTCGGTCGTATATGGGCACCTCCCTCCACAAGGCAGTAAGAGAGGCACCGAGTTTAATACAAAAATTAAAATTAAGAAACAAAAATTAGGAAAAATTAAATAAAAGAATAAGAACTACGAACGTGCACTCGTGACAAACTCCAAAGAATGAATGAAAATTCACATTACTTTGTTTTGGTAAAAGTAATTGGCGAATCAGTACGATTAATTTCAATATTATTATACTCGGTCGTAGGCCATAACATCGGCTGGCGGCAGAAGTTACCACCCACCAGACAAAGTCTTGCCGCCAAGCGATTCGTCGTGTTCCGGCATGATGTCTGGTGAAACCGTACGGAAGTTTGGTCATGGAGGGTCTCCAGATCAATCTCTCTCTGGCGCTGCATCGTTGGTCGTGTTGTTGGGTTTGACGTTGCATGATTATGAACTACAGTGGTAGGTACTTGCAAGTTTCATACTTTCGTTGAGCCTCATCAAAGCCTTTCCGTCAGTCATAAACTCTATCGTGACCTTTTCATTATAGAGCACACAATCTCAAAACTCGGCAGGTATGTTTCTAGTGGCTGATGATCCTTATTAAGAATTAACTCCTAAGGGAAATATCTAGTAATTTAAGTTCTATACGAGCATGGTAGTAGCAAGCGATCGACATAACGACGTGGAAGTGAGATTCTCTAATACATAGGTACGCTTTTTTATTACTACCAAATTGGTTTTTGAGATTGAACAAAAAAGTTCGTCGGAATCTCGTGAGACAGTATGTCAAAGGTGTTTTTCAGGGCAAAAATAGACAGATTTTCACAAGAACAGACACGAACTAGTAAAGTAGTATGCAATACACACAATAAATATTTTTCTACAAAACCATGCCTATTTTCACTAACACCAAGAGAAAGCTTAAAGCTTGCTATTGGTTTTAGACCACTCAGCTTAACGACTAAAGTCAAAAATCACACTGCGTGCTATTATTATTCAGAAAATAATCTATGGTGTTACCTATTTTTTTATGAAAACGGTAATCATGTGTTGTTAATGGTGAAGGAAAATATCGTGAAAAGGCATGTTCTATAAGCAAAACTTTGAAGATACCTACCAACGCGCACTGAGCCCGCGTGGTAGATTATGGCCCACTCCTTCCCACTGAAAGGAGGCCTGTATTCCAGGACAGGGAACATTAAAGGCAGGTTGTATCTGACATCGTAACGCAAACTTCGCGAAAAGGTTAGACCGCAAGCCACTAATAAAATTATGATGGTCATTTATGTCGTTAATGCAGGGTTACAAAATTCATAGTGTTTAAAAAAGTGTCGGCTCAGCCTTTGAACGTTGCAAGCGTGCCGCCGTGCGGGTTTGTAGGTATGACGTTGAACCCTGATGTGAACTCTTTTAAATCAGCTGATAAAATAGTTTTTCAAGTTTTGTTTTCATTGCACTTTTTTGTGTAATTAGCGAAGTAATTAGTTTTTACTTTAAAATATCATTGGGTTATAAAAGTATAGCAGTTATGAACGGTTTAAAGTGATAAAACCTACATATATATTTTTTTAAATCATGAAAAAGCCGACGAAAAATACCACCACTGGGGAGTTCAGAATCATGTACTCGATCCATGGTACCCGTTTGTGCGTCGATGTCAGATACACCCTTTATATTATTCTGGACATTATTATTTTATGCTAAACTCAATCACCGAAACGAAACATTGCACATAGTAAGTACTTGCCAAAGTATAATACAGTTGAGCAAAACGTAACAGTTATGTTAGTACAATCGCATTCGCCGTCACCCATTATGCAGCAACATAAAACATTCGTGATTTTTACATAAATATTACTTCCTTATATCGCCGTAAATTACTTCAAAATGTCATTTACGTAGTGGTCGATATTGCGGCAGTGTGTACTATGGTTTTAAATTAACACCCGTATTACTTACTTAAAGTTACTGTTTCCGAAAAAAGCGGTGGCCGCCTTATACGTTATTTTTTTGTTTATGCGAAACCTGAAAATAGTTTGTTCAGAATAATCAACTGAATCGATCCCAATCAGTTTTACACCATGTTATATTTTTACCAAATACATTTAGAAATTGTTGCAGAGTGGTTACCGAGCGGTTACGATGGATCATAGTACTTGCGGGCGCGCCACAGCTGACGCCAGAGGTTAACGCCCCTTGCTTGCCCGCCCGATCGGAGATTTGACCATATTTCTGTTGGGACAACCAAGTAGAATAGCAAGAATAACTTTGTGGTTTTTCGTTACATCTTTTTGAAATTTTGTACTTAGATTCTTTACTTAAAAATACTGCCCACGTGTTTCGGGTATCGCATAAACAAAACATAATGTATATAACGGACGCAGTGACGGTTCATAATATCAAAAAACGCTCTCTAGAAAAACACACCAATTTACTTTTATAAATAATTTCCGGATCGTTACTTATAATAATAATAATTACTTTATTGAGCAAAAACATACATGGATAAAGTTTGCAGGTACATGCCTTAAAAAAAAAGAGATGCAGAGTGGTTATATTTCGTAAGTTTGTGTATATTCCATTAACGTCATTTGACTGCAAATTGCGGACACTATTGGTGGCCACCGTTTTTCTAGGTAACCGTAACTTTATCTACTTGCTTTACTGTGTTACTGCTGTAACGGTTAAATTATGTTAATTATCATCATCATTAAAATTACGCAACGTATTGTGATGCGATTTCCTCCACCGTTCCGAGGATTTGTAGATGGGAGGATGTGTATACTATACATACTTAATTAATATAAAACTTAATAATTATAATAGAGAAGTTATGAAAACTGTGGGAAGCGGGGAAATTTTATGTAAAATGAGCATAATATATTTTTTTATTTCTATAAGCGTAATTATTATATACATTATTATCAGCCTTTAATGTTTGTACTTCGGGGACAAAAGCCTCTTTTCGGTGAGAGGAAAGGGTCCATAATCCAACACGCGGGCCCAGTGGGGCATCCTAATTGAGTAACACACTATCAATCAATCAAAATCAGAATCAATTTGAAGTATATCCCTAATATATTGATCCGTATAATATGAAAAAGTGGTTGCCTAACAACGGAAATAATGCAATGGATATTATTGAACCCTCAAAATCAAACTCATCGCTACTGTTAATGTGTTAAGTAGGTAATCATAAAGGGTTAGCAATGTAAAGTTGACAGTATTAAAAGTGAAATGGTTTGGAAAATACTGCTTTTTTCTTTTTTTATGAATTATAAACTAGTGCTTAACCGCAATCCCGTTTCATAGTAAGCAGTGATGCAATCGTTGATGGTAAAGCGCGCTAGTTTATTAAGAGTATTCACTCTAGCCTTGAAGACACTTAAACTATAGTCCGACGGAAACACCGCCGCTGGCAAATTGTTCCAGTCCCTTGTTCGGATCGTTGTGGTGTCAATAACGTAAGGGTGGAAACTCGTCGTACGACGGGCCGTCCGATGATGGAATCTTGGCTACAATATTAAATAGAAACAGAACAAACATCGATTGTAAAAATTTCATTTTGTAAATGCAGCCTCCATTTAGTTATTGGAAAACTTTATGTAGTTGTATTCACGTCACATAAATATTACGCTTTATTACTATCTATTCGCGAAATGGTAATGTTCAATGACGTCACCCGTGATGTCAGTGTTCATTTAGTTGGTTCGGTCTAATGGTTGTTTTATGTGTACCTAGATACTTTTGTTATGAAGCACTTATAAGTGATTGAATCATTATATAGTCTAATCATAATTTTATGACCACTTCAATCACATTACTTTCGTTTACGAAATAATCAATCCGCTTAGGTTTCCCCAAGTATGTTGGGGTTAGCTACCAGTCTAACTGGATGCAGCTGTATATTAGTTTTATACATGGATCGACTACCCACCTCATCTCCAAGATCGAGTAACTAAACCCCTATGTAAGACTAGTTGTAAGATTTTTTGGCTTTTATTAACCCATAAAGACTGTCAAAAGTAAGCTTAGTAGGTACTTAATTTCGGAGGCTCTTTATTTGCTCCATGTTCGGAGGAGTCTCGATAAGTATGTAAAGAAAGATAATCACCAATCCATTGACTAACCCTGGAAAGAATAGCTAATCGGATAGATTAACCCGCGCTAATGTTACACTTAGCCACAATCACAAACCTCAAAACAATGACAAAATAAATGAAAAAAGTTGTCAGATAATCGTATTTTGTTTTGAAAAACAATGTCATACTTATTTAAACTTTGTAATAGACAAATAAACTACGAGTATCAATTGAATAGAAGGAGAAATAAAAAAGTATTTACTGCTTAAAAGCAAACTGCGTATTTGTTGTGGCAGGGAAGCGCTATTTGAGTGTGTCGCCATACCTCATGATTGGTTTGCGTTGGAAAGTAAATTGCTTCGATGTGGTCCTCGTTCACACTGTATTGTCAAAGGCACGACCACAACAGAATTCTATTGAAGCAAGCCTAGGTATAACACAGCTTTATTGAAATGCTGACTAAACTGTGATGGAAAATCTGCACGTGCTTAATTCCATGAACGCCCGTAAACAAAAGACGCTACAAACTGAGTGCTATTTGAAAATAGAACGCGTTGAATTCAAAACTCACCAGCAATATTTTTCTAATATGACAAATGAGGACTGATATTAGAATGATTGATATTGTTTTAATTATTATTATGCCAAGGAGCAAATGCTAATACATTTTAATGGGTACCAACTTAAAAAAAGGTAATAATTCTCCCTCTGAAGAAAACAATTAATGAAAAAGTGATGACGCGCAGTTCAATGAACATTTGAATATTATAAAATAATGGTGACGTGCTAATGAGACAATCATGTAACTGTTTCACCTGTTAACATGTGTCAGCACTAAAGCTGAACAGCATTATCTCATTTCAAACAATGATAACCAGATAAGCTTAACTGCAGTCTCGAGCATTGATGTCGAGACTCACTCGACTCACTCTAATTCTAAGCGATATTATACGTCACAATAGTATTGAAGTTCTATCCTTGTGACGTCAGCAAATGATACTTGTCGAAGGTTAACAACTTTATATGCTGACCAATCATTGTTTTAACATTTAGATTTAGACGTATGCAAATTGTTTTATATAATTTGATTCAGATTCCGATGTATAATAATTCTAAAGATTCGCTTTGTTTTTTTCTATATATGTCATCATTTGTAAAACATTGGTTTTGTATAAAATATTGAAACGTAAAATAGAATTTTATAAACAAAAGCATGCTGGTAAAACTTTCATCTTGCATCTGCCCTTTTGAATTACAACCTTTGTGAATTTATGAACTGTGATATCGTTGACAACTATGCGTAGTAAGCAATGTTTGAAAATGGATCGTTGACACTTGACATGTTATTTGAAAGGCAAAGGTGTGTTTCTCTTGCAGCCTCTCAACGAAAACATCATTCAAACAACCAAAGAGTTTGAAAGGGAGACGTTATCAACCTAGACTGTGTATAGAGGATATCTCGTGTTCATTAAATAAAGAGGGGATGTCTACTGGTGCCATTGTTCAGCGTCTGATACTAACGATATTGCTGTGCCATTTGCTCGTTTCCGAGATAAAGGTGCCTCACACGGTTCCTACAATATCAAATGGAAACATTATTTAAACATTACGTTCACAGTGAATGACGGTTGTGGTGGTTTGAGAGAATGCAGTGTGTCTGAAGCCTTAACAACCTCTTTAAGGCTTCAGAATTTCATGAAAAGATAAAGGAGTACTTGTCGGAGCAGCATTGTTTTGTTAACACGAGATTTTAAGCTTTGGTGTTAAAGGAGAGACAGGCAATTTGTAATTGTTTGTTTTCCGTTAGCGTCGAGCACAAAAGTTTTTGTAAAAACAATTTTACGCCGTTTTTCACAAAGTACATATCATTATCTGGGAAGGGTAAAAAGTCGATGTACTTGTGACTCAATCATTCGGCAATTACATACTAATATAAATAACCTTAGGAGCATCAAAAGATCTTATGAGAAAATCTGAAAAGCGACGGTATAAATCAGACCAATGTGACCTCTATTAGATATTCAGCAAACTTCACCTACCTACTATATTCGTGGAAAGAAATCGTGACTTTCATATTTATATCGGAAGTTTGATTACATACTCTTATGTGCAGATACACGTTCCGATAGCGTCAGTTTATGGTTATTGGTTATTTGGCTTCGCTACTTTATGTAATAAAATAATTTAACGACTCACTGAGAATTTGATAAATATTATTATACAATAAGAATTCTTGATAAATCCTGTGTTCATGGATTTATATTTGCGTAGAAACGATATTTCAATTAGATTTTTTATGCATTGTAAGAGTAACGCCAAAATTATATTGATCAGAACAAATGATCCGTATAAACTTACTTATCATAAAATGTAGGTACATGAAATGTAAGACAATAACTATGTGCATTTGTTTCAGTGTGCGTTACATTTCATGTTACGTTTGTATTAATTTAAATTAATTTGTACCCAGGCATTCCTACTATCTTAAAAAAGACGGAATTCTGCCATTTTCGAAAACATAATAATGTTGTCGTATTCTGCTTCGCTGTTTGTTTCACGAAAAATTGGGCTAGCTACTAGCTAAGATAACTCAGAAAATCAGGTTAAAAATTTCAAGTCGCAGAAGGTAGCATTAAAAATGTGAATGAGAGCGAAAAGTGCTCTTCCTAGATCCCCAGCGAGTAATTGCGTTTATCGGAGCGTTAAATGAGCGTTGCAATCTTTAATCAGTTCGGTCCCCATTTTTTTTTTAATTCATTTCATAGCACGAGCCTGGCTGTTCGTTTGACAGTTGTTTTTTTAGTATTAGCCTAAGGTTTGTTGATGCAATATAGGCTCCATCTAAAACACCGTTGTCTTTGTCAGTGGTTATTTTCATGGAGCTGTAAATTTTTCTACAACTATGAAATCTAGAGTAATGTTGAATTCAAAATCATCATTGTAAACTAAATGTATTTTTAATCAAAATTCATACTACAAACATGATCTACGATACAATATAGGCATAAAAGAATCATTGTTATGATTATAATTATGTAGCAATGCAGTTTCGAAATTCAAAATACGAATGGCGTGTGCTATCTTTGTGTGTAACAGATATTTCATGTTTCTCTATTATTAACATTGTTAACAAACCGGGCTAATAACGCGTTACCAGAAGATTGCCTATTGTTTTCAATTCCTAAGTGTAAGAAATACGCCACAGTCTGTCAAGGTAAGTAGGTAAAACTCTGATACTATCAACGAAACTCTGTATCGTCTTTGAATGCATATTTCATATGTAAATGGGTTTCTTTGATAACTTTTTGTGAAACTGGCTGGCAGAGAAACTATAAAGATGACAAAATATTTTCTTGGCAACAAGAATCAAGTGAGAATTTTTGTTTTCTCGTTGCTCAGCTAATCCCTAGTAATTTGAATCATATCTCTAGCAAGGTCTTTGTAGATTTTTGACAGCCAAGTACTAAAATAATTACCTCCGTAGGTATCAGATTCATTAAATTCATTCTAAATTCAAACGCTACAAAGTACTTAAATATGAACGTCTACAGTGACGCAAGTGCGTAACTCGAATGCGCTGGTTATTTTTGCATTGTGTAATTCTTCGTGCGTATTGAATGGCACGTTAGTGACATATGAATAATAGATTACTGCTATTGTGATCGATACAGCTCTTGCAGTTTGCTATTGGCCTTCACTCTCCAATTATTGACATCGGCAAAACTGCCGTGGCGATGTCATGTTCAGAAACAGAAAAACAAAAATCGTTTAGTGGAATGTATATCATAAAGCCAACGTCACGTAATGAACACCTTCCACGGACGTACACGTGTCTACCAGCGAATATGGCTTTATTCAAAAAGTTCACAATCGTGAATGAGAGTATTTCCCCCACAAAGCGAATGCTGAGCTCTGGGATTGCATCATTGTGCTGCACAAAAACGCTGCAGTGCTAATTTCACATGCACCGCGCTACTCGTGAATGCCATTACAAGCTTACGAAGCTCTAGATCTACTGCAATGTGTACCTAAATAAAATTTGCATTACATACACGCCAATAAAATACAGCTAGAACAACTTACGTATTCCAAGCAAACCCTTTTGAAGAAATTAATAAGTAAAAGGTAGTAAAAATCACTGGAACAAACCACGCGATGTTGAAAAAGTCAGAATGGAAATTAAAAAGTTTGTAAATGGAATAGAGCGTGTTCGAAATTCGAATTTTGTTGAATCGAAATAGAATTCCTGCAACTACTTCGGGAATTAGTTTGCGTTCTCTCTCTCGAGATCGGCATTTATAACTTTATAAAATAGGACAAATCTATGCGGATATCTATTTTAAATGTTTGAATCATAACTGTTATTAAGTCATTATTAACTAGTAAACTACTAACAGTTATCGCTTACCAAAACAGTATGTAGGTAATCTGCGTGCGAAAAAGCAAAACAAAAAAAAAACATGACTCGAGGCACTAACAGGTTGTCCACGACAGTTACAGTTATATGACACACATTGTCGGCCCAAAAGCTTTGTTCGTGAACGACTAATGTTTAAATAATCGTTTGAGATGAATGCATGGGTTTGACTCTCAGACTGCTTTATAACGATATACCAACAGTATAGCGTAAAATAACAGTAAAGCTATCCTCAAGTATGACAATGCAGTACACGCTACTAAGCGTGCTCAA
The DNA here is from genome assembly GCA_037179545.1 of Sesamia inferens. Taxonomy (NCBI): domain Eukaryota; kingdom Metazoa; phylum Arthropoda; class Insecta; order Lepidoptera; family Noctuidae; genus Sesamia; species Sesamia inferens. The sequence continues at coordinate 15,021,026 of CM073938.1, read as the reverse complement.
ACGGAACAGGGTCCGGCAGGAGAAAGCGTGCAAGAAATGATGCAGCAAAACTCATCCAAAGTGTACGGATGCGGGAGAAACACGGCAAACAATAACGCATAATTACGAAATAATAAGCACACTCAGTGAGCAAACGCGTGTGACGTCAACCTAACTCATAATTAGCCGTTTCGCACACAGGCTCGTCCCCTAATACATAGGACTATAGATATACAGACATCGTAACGCAAACTTCGCGAAAAGGCTAGATGCCACTAATAAAATTATGATAGTCATTTATGTCGTTAATGAACGGTTACAGAAATAACAATGTTTAAAAAAAAAGTGTCGGCTCGGCCTTTGAACGTTGCAAGCATGCCGCCGTGCGGGTTTGTAGGTATGACGTCGATCCCTGATGTGAACGCTAATAAATCAGATGATAAGATAGTTTTTCGACTTTTATTTTCATTACGCTTTTTTGTGTAATTAGCGAATTAATTAATTTTTACTTTAAAATCTTATTGGGTTATAAAAGTATAGCAATTATGAACGGTCTAAAGTGAAAAAAACTATATATATTTGTTTTTAAATCATGAAAAAGCCGACAAAAAATTCCACCACTGGGGGGTTCAGAATCATGTACTGGATCCATGATACTCGTTTGTGCGTCGATGTGAGATACACCCTTTATATATAAATAATCAGCAAATGTGGGAATAAAGGTATTATGGGCGCACCTTGGCCTAAACCTCCCGATAATAATAAAGTCGTGGCGGAAAATGCCTAACACACTGTTCACAACTTAATTTTTTTTTTTTAATCTCTTTAAAATCAAACACTAAACTGCCAGAATTAACTTATTTAAAAAAGTTCTTTCATATTGGCCATCTGTTGCATTTGACATCGAATATATGCGAATGGATTTAAAAAAATAATATACGTTTGCTATGAAAATTAATATTCAGAGACCGATCTCGTTGCTCAATGAAACTTCCTGTCTGTAATACATAATGGGTAACTCAATAACACTCCCATTTTAATAATGAAAAGGAACGTTCAGAATCTATTATATAAATAATTTGATAGGAATATAATTTAAAACAAAAAATTAATATACATGATAAGAGAAAGAATGAATTAGTATTAATAACTATCGCGTCAAATGAAAATAGCTAGAAAAACTCCGCAAACGTGATAGGTATCGATGTCTGAACATGACAAAGCAAATATAAAATGATTTGATGATAGTATTTTTTTTAATCAACTACTGTTATTAATTTCCCGAAAATGTCAAATTTTCCCAATGAACTTTGAAATTTAACAGATTTTATTCGATAGCTTTGTTAAGATTTTTAGATATCGATTATTATATCCGTCCAAGCAACTCCCTACACTAGTTACGGTTTATGACCCGTTTTTATTCTGGATGGGAAATCATTAAATGACCTCTTCTCTCTGGGCGGAGAGGCGTGCCAGATTTTTACTGATTAAAACCCACCCGTGTTCCTTCACTTGCCTGTAGGCCAGGGCCACGGTATCTTTTTTAACCAACCCGCAACCCTGACCCAGGAGGCATCATCGGTATTCGTGGAACCCCGTCGAGTTTAAGATGTCGGTTTCGAGGCGCGCATGAAACACAATGCGCCGTGGAGCCGGGTATGGTCCTTACCAGGCGGCGAGCTTCCTACCGTCTACTGCCCACTGCACCGCCAAGTTTTCTTTATCTTTTATGACCCTACAAATAAAATATCACCAAATAATCTTTTTATTATTTTGTCATGTTCTCCCGGGTACTCATGTTTGCCAAGTTTTGCTACTGTCACAAAATAAGCTTTCATCTTCTCTCATCGATTCGGCGAAACTTGTAGTTCATAGTGTTTTTTTTATCTGGAATTCCTCAATACTCGTAGTAGCCCGGTATCTGGATTTGTACCCATTTGATGATAGTAGGATTACGGAGTTTTTTTTTTTTTTGTTTACTATAGCGACCCTACCTAATTCTTCGGGGGGAAAAGGCGTGATGGAGAAAAAAGGCGTGATATGGGACAACGATGTGATGGGGAAAAACGGCGTAATGGGAAGAAAGTTGTGGTGGTAACAAAGGTGTGACGTCGACAATGGCGTAATTGGAATAAACGGCGTGTTGGGACAGAAAGGCGTAAGCAGAAAAACGGCGTAATGGAGTAAAACGGCGTGATGGTACTGTACGATATATTCAATGTAAAATGTCTCGAATTAGAGTTAATAGAAAAGTAAGGCTATAACGTAACAAGTAAGGAGCTTGATCATTTGTCACGCCTCGCAGAGCACGTATAAGTTACGGTAGCTAAGGAATTTAATATATTCTAAAGACTGCTCCTCCACGTTTGGCAACCACGCTATTCGTTACTGCTTAACTTCTTAACGTGACAGTATTTATCTACCAGGATATTTTAAGAGACATAGACATGCCTTTTGCGATGATACGACAGAAAACACAGGTAAAATTTTTAGAAGTAAATTAAGGTAAAATTTGCTTGTGTGGGAATCTCCGGAAGTACCAATCAGATTTGGCTCAATATTGTTGTTGTTTTTTGAGGAAGGCTAAAGGCGATATAAGATTTCACTAGAATACTAAGGAGCCGGGCAAAAATAAATAAGCGAAAACGAGGCGCTAGTGCGGTAGGTGCGACGCGAAGGGATGGGTCCGGCGAAAGAACAAATTTTCCGCAGACGAATATGCGGAGAGAAGTTAGGCATCAATAATTACCGCCACAAATAAAGGGTGTATCTGACATCGACGCACAAACGAGTACCATGGATCCAGTACATGATTCTGAAGCCCCCAGTGGTGAAATTTTGCGTCGGCTTTTTCCCGATTAAAAAAAAAAATAATATGTAGTTTTGTACATTCGACAGTTTACGTCAGAAGCGCACTAATTTGACAGATCTAAACTGACATTTTATCTTCTATCCTTTTCTTAAGGAAATGGAAAGAAATAGATGCACATAACTTAAAATTTGTTTAGTTTGTGAACAATAGAATCGGCGCCATTGCTTTGATTTCAAAATTGGTAATCTGTCAACTGCACTTGTTACGACAACGTGGATTTTTATTTACATAGAGTAGAATTATTAACTTATACATACAATGTTATTTTTTTCTTTATATGATACCTGAATATAACTTGTTCAGAATAAGCAACTGAATCGATTCCAATCATCATTACACCATGTTATATTTTTTCCCAAATACATTTAAAAATTGATGTAGTGTGGTTACCGAGCGCGCCACGCAGCTTACTGTAGATCATAGTACTTGCGCACGTCCGCGCTACAGCTGACGATGAAATTCCGCTTCGCACGCCCGCCCCAGCGGAGCGTTGACCATATTTTTGTTGCGACAACCAAGTAAGGTAACAAGCTCATAACTTTGTGGTTTACCATGATATCTTTTTGAAATTTTGTACATTGACTCTTTGCTTAAAAATACTGGACACGTGTTTCGTACTTCGCATAAACAAAAAATAATGTTGTATAAATAATACACATAATTCCTCATTAATTTATAACCATAACACGAAACGTTGTGCTAATTAATTAGCACATGCCACTGCAGTAATACATAGTAATTTTAAGACCGTTCACTCTGACTTAACTCTGAATCTTTAAAAAATACTTCCAATTTCCCTACATTTTGACATTTATTTGTAGCCGAGATGAGACAACAATTTGAAGCCCTTTTTTTTCTTTTCTTGATGGGAAACCATCACATGACCTCTCCCGCTCTGGAAGGAGCTGAAGGTCGTGTCAGACTTTTACTGACTAAAACCCACCCGTGTTTCTTCACTTGCCTGTGCGCCAGGGCCACGGTTTCTTTTTTTAACCAACCCGTAACCCTGACTTCATTCTGAATCTGTCAAAAATACTTCTAATTTCTCTACATTTTCACATTTGTTTGTAGCCGAGATGAGACAGCAATAAAATTTTGAACCCCTTAAAATATAATATTTGGTCTACAGTAAAAAAAAAAAAACAAATCGCCCTGTTAGATTATAAAGGCGTTGTCACATTGTTACCCAGTGGTAATAATTTAACAGAAATTGTAATCGTTAAACTAATGTGCGGTAGGAAAATAAAATGTATGGTTGTAAATAGTCTATAGATATCTATGGTCTAATTTTATGAGCCAGTAGTCAGCAAGTAGCCAAATCTATAAAAGTAGTGTTCTAGATACAAGTCTAGTTTATTGTAGTACTGTTTTGCCGTTATTGTGATTACATAAATATCGGAAATGAATGAAATGTTAAATAGATCTTGTATTTACACAATTATCATAAATCTCGGTTAAAGATTTTATTGGACACTTGAAACGAAATGAGATAAATTAGAGTTAGGTTGACATATCTGCTAATTAACCTGAGATAAAATACCCTTAGCTAAGTTAAATTCGCTATAATCGTAACATTTGAACAGAATAACAATGGAAAATGTAGCTCAAATGAAATGCATTTTAAATCCACTGTGTCCATTCAAAATCATATCATGATGTGTAGGACTAGCAAGCGTAGCAAATTTTGACAGACGACCACGAAAAAAATAGAGCGATGCAGCTGTTGAAATTGAGTTTTTCTTTTTTTGATGAATCAATCAATTCATAAAATTCCGCGGTGTGTTCCAAACAAACCTAGCAAATAGATGCGCTATCAATCTGCTGTGAATTGTGCAAATCCAATCTAACGTCTGCGCCGCCTTCACTTCACTGTGTGAATAAAATATCATTGAAATTTATATTTTCAATGATATTTTATTCCGGTTCAGTTTTATAAAAGTTATTGTGACCACTCTTTATTCATTAAAAATCAATTGGAATGGAGTTGGATAAGAAATAGACGGCGATGAGTTGAACAGTTGCTTAAGAAATAATTTTTAAATCAGCAAAGGAGCAGATAAAAGACCCTTACAACCAGCATGCATCTTAATTTCAAAGAGAATTAAAAGTGAAGTAGGAACTCCATTTTTGTTCAATTATGTTGCAAAGAAAAGCGTTTCTGACGAACTTGCATAATACAGCGATAAAAATAAACTACCAAAAACTCTGAATCATTCTGTTTCAGTAAAAGAAATTTTCTTACTAACTGTAAATATTAGTATAATTGTAAATATCGTGCGTAGAATCAGATTTACTAACCGTGACGCAGTTTTGTGAGAAACAATTTTATTATTCACGGCAAGTGTGAAAATTGCTTCCATTCGCTAAATTCATTTACCTTTTTGAATTATGCATATAAAATACTTCGGCGTTGTGTTCCGAATTTCCCATAGTTTTCTTTTCTTTGTTATTGAGTTTTGTTCCAATTTAAAAGTCGTTTTATATTGTATCGAGTTAAAAGTTAATCATGTTGTTGGGAAAGTTTATCATATAATTGCGAGTTCAACCTATCGCAATAAATGTGATCGTAAATTTTATCAAAACAATATTGCTCTAGTATTTGTGTTACTAGCACAAAACTGATATTGCAGTAACTCGTCCAAACTTCCAAACTTCCAAATTCGTCCAAACAAAGTCGTTACTGCATTTCAATAATATCTCCTTCGACATACTCCACCAGCTATCGATATAAAACCAATTCTAATCTTTAATAACATCGATGTAATAGCTAATATTGCGTGTTCTCGGGGTAAATAATCTGCATTGCATTGCTCCGGGGCGATGCGCAAGTATTGGAAACGTATTGCGGTCGGATCTAGGTCGTGGGATTGAACTTAGTCTCGGGACGACAATGGATTCAATCAAACGCCTGATTCATTATGCGGGTACCTATAGTGTTCCGATCTCCTCAATAACAAATTGGTTTCGTACTGTAAACAATTGAACAGCGAAAATTTCTAACGCTCTAATTCACACTTTAAATTCTGATGTTCTATTGTTTGGCATAAAATATAGAACGCTAATTTAAGCGATTAACTATGCCCATAACAAACTGGCAACTTAGACAGTCTATCATTCATTGTTATTGTTAAAGTTTTAGCTAAGTATATAGTTTTGTAGGAAAGTTTGTGTTACAGCTTTATTACCATTCTACATTTGCCCATCTATTGTGATAATATTTCACTTTTCAAAAGCTTTCAAACCCACAAAGTTTCTATTTTTCCTATCAACTTTTGCCCTCAAGGGTTTCTTTCAATACTCTGTCAACGAAACGTCAACTGTTTTCTCAACCAGAGAACGAATTAGCCGTTTGAGAGGACGCACAAAGCTTTGCGGGACCAACAAATCTTTGATCAAATCCGCCAAGTTTCAATGTACAATGATAGATGAAGTTTCAGCTTTTAATCGTTGACAGCTAGAGCTTTTGTACATTGACGTCTTGAGAGCGTGTTTCCAGCGAGGTGATTGTATAGTGCGTTCGCTGCGTGTATGTAGCGAGCTCGCCAATATGCAGATAGGTTCTCTGCGTTTCCGTAGACAATAAAGATTGACGGAAATGTCAATGTGATTGAGAAGAAAGAGAGAGAGATAAACTAGTGAACAATTTCGAGAAAACTCTTAATGTTTGACACCCACGATACAGACGAAATTGGTAGTCTTTTTTTTTAATTGAGATAATAATGATTATGGATTTCATAACCATAATTTCTTATTGGAAACCTAAGCTAAACATTGCAAAACATCAACAGAGAAATTCGTTCACGCAACCATTACCAAACACAACGATGAATGAATTATAAAAGTTCAAACTTGAACTGTGCAAGTGACAAAACAAAATCTGAACTGTACCTCGCTCTTCAATGTTTAACATCACACTGGCACTTTTTTGATCCGGACTTTCTTTTTCATTACTTGCATAAAAGCCTTCTTTGTCATCGCAGCCTAAAGTCTGAGCTAACGACTAGCGTTTGCAGGTAAGCGGAAGTTATTAGCGAGGTCTATGACCTTACTGGGCGGCGCGCGCCCGCCCAAACATAGTCGAAGCCTATAAGTTTTTTTTGTTTGGGAGTAACTGTGATAGTTTTTAGAAAATAATAATATTGTGAAAGTAGATTTGAAATGTACGAATAGATTTCTTGCGAGTCTCGTTATTTAATAGACTTGAGTCTTTAATTTATTTTACTATCTTTAGAAGTTTATTTATTTTTGTCAGAACAAGATATTTTTCTGATTAAACTTAATTCTCGAATGACAATTTAGGAATATAAATAAATTACTTTCTAAAACCCGAGGACAATTCTCCATGCATCAAACTAACAATAAAAAGCAAAGGCAGGCTTTAAGAAAGTAATGTATGGAACATGTAGCTAACATTACAAGACAAAGGTGGTAAGCCATAACATCGGCCGCCGGCAGTAGTTACCACCCACCAGACAAGGTCTTGCCGCCAAGCGATTCGTCGTGTTCCGCCATGATGTCTGGTGAAGCCGTACGGAGGTCGGGTCTGAGCAGTTGTGTTGTGATGTGCGCCGGTAGCGAAGCACCAAATGTTGTTGTATCGGGAGTTTGGTAGTGGAGGGTCTCCAGATCAATCTCCCTCTGGCGCAGCATCGTTGGTCGTGTTGGTCTTAGGTTTAACATTGCAATACTTCGCACAACTGCCGTCATCCTTCCTATTCCTAAGTTTTTTAAGTGAATAGGCTTAATAAACTAGTGCGCTTTACCATCAACGATTGAATCACTGCTTACCATCAGGCGGGTTTGCAGTCAAGCACTAGTTTATAATTATTAAAAAAAAAACTGCTCGTCTGGAACCTAGCAATTGAAGCAAGATTGTTCTATAATTGCCCGTACGGGACCCACCAACGTCTCATTACAACTACATACACGATTTAGTGTTCCGAATAACTAAACACGTAGATTATTTCGTCTGTAAGTAAAACACATGAGTAGGGCTGGCCCTGCAGTAATGAGGTGGCATTTTAAATTTTTATTTAAATTAAGTGCCTACAGCGATGTACTAAATATACAGGGTGTAAGGAGAACGCTTCCGAAGCCAGAACGTAGATTATATACAACCTAAATGCAAACGGATACCAATAACCTTTCGCTTTAAATTGATTATTTTCAAGACTTCATATTTCGTAAACAAGCATTGGATAGCGTACGAAACATGAGGTCACTGACACGCAAGGCGACGTCGCACTACCGCGCCCGCGCTTAAAAGAGCCGCCGCCGAAAAGAGCCGATTTATACGCAATTTACAAACATCACTTTCAAAATCGCAATTGTAGTCCATTGTAAAAAGCTGACAGAGGCATTTTACGTACCTGTCTAAATCCTTTGCGACCTTATGAGGTTTGGCTCGAACTGAGTTCCATTCATTTCAATACAAAGCCGGGCCCGTCGCTGTGTCGATCCGTGAACACGAGGCATCAGTATTCCTCAACACATTCTTCACGTAGTTTATTAAAAACACTCACTATTCTGCCCCGCATTTCATCAGCACTGTCACATTCCCGATCAAACACTCTTTCTTTCACATACCCCCATAAAAAGAAGTCCAACGGCGTTAAGTCGGGTGAACGGCCAGGCGTGCGGCCCCAGCCTTCCGATCCAGCAGTCATTAAAAAGCTCAGTGAGACGCTCGCGGACGGGACGCGTAACGAGCATGCTTCCATCGTGCTGGAACCATGCTCGACGAAATTCAGCCACAGACACATTCTAGCATATCATTTAAATGTCCATTTATAAAATTAAGATATGCTGATCCATTGAGACGCTGCGGTAGAAACACTGGTCCTAGAATTCTTCTCCTAAACACATCAACATGTTGCCGTATTCACGAGCACTGTACACGTATGCCTCAGGCATTGTCTAAAACAACAAAAAGTTATAACTAAAAAGAATAAAACAGCACTAAAAACGTAACAATACCTAATAACTAAACACAAATTTAAAACTAACAAAACAATAATTAAATAATCGATTAAAAACGTAACCGCTCACGAACCGAGTCGGGAATGAACTGATTAATTATTTACTAAAGAAGTACTATGAAGGTCAAACAAGCCCGCGCGGACGTCGACAAACGCATTGGGGACATCCCCTCGTGAACGAAAGAATAATTACGAGATCAGAAATCAATTGATTTTAATTGTTAGGAAATTGTACTTATGCTTTATTACAAACTGTTTTCATTTTCTAACTTTTAAATAAGATTTAACTGGTTTCTTAGATTCAATTAATTTAATTATTCACTTTAAATTGATTAGGTTTACTTACTAAATGAAGGATCCAGTTCTTGCAATAAACGAGCACGCATCGTGTGACTTTAATTACATTATTATAAAGTTCAAATTCAATTGATTCACATGCGATGAAAAAATTTTAGTCAATTACAGCTGATGTCAGCGATCTTTTGCTTTATTTCATTTACTAGCGATTATCGACATAATACAAAACTGTTATTAAATTCACGATCAATCAATTAAAACTGTTGACGCCTCTGTAATGTTTATTTTTCTTTATTTTAGCGGCGCTTTACAAAGGATTTTTATGGCCTTACAGCCACACTGCCGGCTGTAGGTATCTAAGTACCTTCGATATGGGCCTCAAGGTTAAGCAAAGTAAACTGGATTTTTCTGATTTGTAAATTTGAACGTTCAGATCAAAATAAAATTGTAACCCTGTTCAAGGGGAAAATCATTACGATCCTTGCACGAATGGAACCCGTAAGCAGATATCCCACAACTAGGTAGAAGTGAACTGAAAAGACATTTGCTTCAAGCGATCGAGTGAAGGTTAGTAGTTTAGGAAGATAGTCCGATCACATGGCCCCGCCGCACTAAGTTAGCCGGCGCATCGCCCGTCACGCGTCGCGATGTCGGTGACCGCACGCGGTCGTTGAACTCGAGTGTATGCGCGAGCGTGAGCTGTCAGCTGATTATTTATTTACGAATACATTACTTGTTAGAGTTGTAAAGAAAAAAAAAAATGTTTAATCGCAAATAATGGTTTCATTTAACTCATTTAACTGTTCCCACAGCATAGTGTACGAAAAATGCTTAAGTAAAATTGTAAAAAAAAATCCTCATTTTTTGATGGTATCGTATCGAGAATCACTAGCCTTATCACCTGTCTTCGTTTTCGGAAGCGTTTCCCTGGCACCCTGTATACTAAATATATTTATAGTTTGTACCCATAGGCGTACCCGGCTTCTGGCCTAGGGGGGAAGGCAAGGCAGGCCTAGGGGAAGGCAAGTAAGATCCATGCAAGTCAAATTTTAGAGTGGGTAATCTGTGTGCGCTATAGTCGCAGCGCGGTTTTTTGCCAATTACACCGTAGGTACATTTGGTTAGCGTGTTCTGCGTGGTTTATTTAAAAGTTAGTCTAAGTCTTCGTTTATACTTTGTTTAATAATTAGGGGAGTTCATCAATGTCCTGCGAAATTTTCGAGGGGGGGGGGGGGTTCTAAACTTGAATATGTTTTATGTGAAATACATTGTCATCATCAACCTTTTATCGTCCCACTGCTGGGAACAGATCTCCTCTCATACAGAGAAGGAATACATGTATTCATATTAAATTTATGTAGGTACCTACATTCTAGATCAGTCCTCATGGGTAGTCAAGATGGAAATTCTACTTGTTAAAGTCGCAAAATTCTTTCATAAAATACAAAATTAATTAGCTAAGTGGAGTGGAAACACAAGATAAAAAAAACTTAGCACGGAGAAGCTCAACCCTAGTATCAAGCTAGTAAACTTAGGCACTAGTGGGCTAGAGCGAGTGCTCGACTGTTCGTCGTCGAGCCACGAGCCACGACGCACTAATTGACGACGTTATCGAGCACTCCAAGTTTCGAGCTCGAGCGAACTTCGGGCTTTCAAATTCTAATTTTAAACTAGAAATGAGCACGATAGGCGCCGAAGTAAAGTTTTATAATAACTTCGAGTTTGGTAGCCGTGAGGGTTTTATATAATTTGCACAACAGGCTATTGCTGCACTTTTTGTTTATTGTTGTAACTTTGAAACGGGACTAGAAAGAGCCACGCTCTTTCTAGTCCCTTTTCTAGTCAGATCAGTTTATTCATTTATCGTAACCTTAAATTTACATTACAAACAGCTTTCAACAAAATGAAAACGTTCGCAAGTACATAGTTATCATCATATGTATTTGGTCACTACATCATTCATTATTTAGCCATATAAGACATTCCGATATGAAACTCTCAAGAATCTTCATTAAGTTTTCAAAACTAGGGGAGACTAATACCCCCAAATTAAGGAAATAGGCACGAATGATGGTGCAATTACAAAGCCATGGATTTACACGACAATTCAGGTCAAACCATTAATTACACTTTTAGTGAAGCCAACTTTAACGGCCCAGTTATAACAGCGGTGACCTGTGACATTAACGGAAGCTTTAGAGGGTAGCTAATATCGAGGCTATTTGCTGCTGTTTCTAGCACAATGTATAATGGCACTGCAGTGCCAGAAAATAACACAAAAGCTTGGCAAAACAATGCGGGACCTTGATATTTATAAGGCAATATATTTGCTGCCTTTATTAGAACAAACTTTACATAAACGTGCTGTCTGAGGAATGAACCATTTAGTAATTGAAAACTAATTACATAATTGATTCTATTCTATAGTTATATCTTAAAGGATTTGAAGTATTCAAGGCTATTTGATTCCGATTTTATGTTAGCACAGTTCATATACAGTATGTTAAGAAAACCCTGTCCGACCCGTGAAGGTTCTGTTAGGTATCGATAACTGATTCTACTAATGGATACAAAACCGGGCTAAACTTAAAAAAAAACTCCTAAAAAAATAAATATTATTTCGCAAAAATAGGTAACTTAATAAATGTGCGTTTTGCACCCTTCCGCGGGCGGCGGGCGGCAGGGCACGCGGCACGTGGTCTCATCGCTATTCGCTCATAATAATACCGGTGTTGTCACTTTTTTAAAATTACCAAATTTCGGGGAAGTTGGAATTAATTCGCGAGAAAAAAAGATTATTTCAAAATTCATTTGTATTGGTACTATGATGATTACGTAAAATTTTATATTATATTTGGTCATGTGTTTACCTAACCTTTATTATCCTTTTAGGTCGGACAGGGTTTTCTTAACATACTGTAGATGTCCCTCAGCATTTTGCGAAAATTGCATAGTATATCAAGCGATAGTAAAAGCGACACGCTATGAAATATCTACGGAATTGCTATTTCCCATTTCATTTGACGCGACACTCGATGTTCAGACGAGTTTGCAAAGTGAACCAAAATATTCGAATATGGAAAAACACAAATCAATCGATGCGGTTACAGCGGTCGAGGTGCAGTATTGAGGGTATAATTTATTATTTTACACAAAGTGGTGGTTATAACCATACATTCGATTCATGATTCGAAATTCTATGCCTAGGCCTACTTAAAAACGACCCTTAACGGCCGAAGATATGCGTATCCCTGGCCAGGAACATCAGCTAGATAATATAATGTGTATGCTGAGCACGATTTCAGGTTGCAAATGTAAAATGCACTACTACAGAGCGTCGAGGCACAGAATGAGAGAACGTTGCACAATTGCACATAGCGTTTTTTTTTTCACAGGGCACACAGGGAAGCGGTTACATTTCCAAACAGAAAGAAAGGCTTTTCCATAAAGCGGCATTTTGTAATATATTTTTTACAACACGCGTGTCATACGTCCGAACGCCTTTAAAATATTAAAATCGTCCGCGTCTCCAACAAAGCGCTATTAAGAGATTAAAATAAGATGAACATTTTTAGTATAAAAGCTATAGTTTCTAGTAAGAAATGACGAGCGCCTGCTGAAGTTTTCTTTCAAAAACGACTTGAAATTTCTCGAGCACGGTCGGCTCAAGTTTCGCTCTTTTATTACTTGTTTTAAAAGAATGTTAACCAGATATCGGGCAATTCGAAAAAACTGTGACGATTTCATCCGGGCTCGGCTACTATTTGAATTTCAATGGCTGTTTGAAATTCAACGAGACTTTTATGATAATACGCCTCACAGTTTAAGTTTTCTTCAGCACACCTCCCCCTTACCGGTTTTTGACTGTCCCAAAATACCTGTAACAAAATGATATCACTGGTTAGAAATATAATATTTCACCGTTATAATAAACTTGTACAAATAATAGTATAATAATATTACTTCGTCATTATTACAACGTGTAATCTATAAAAAAGTTTGTAATAAAACTGACATAAAATACAAAAAGAACAAAAGTAAAAAGATAACAACTAAAGAAAATTCAAAGGAATGTTCTCTGTGTCTCTGAAATAAAGATATTCAGGAGTTATCGCGCGTGAAGAATTAAAGCGGTACCAGAAGCGCAAAATAAAAGAGGATATTCAACAGTAATATTTTAATCTCGGACTCAAAGCAATAGTCACTGAGGGACGATAAGCTGGGGTCTATTCAGATTACTGAAACCGCGAATGCGGACTATCTTAATACTTAGAAAAGCAAGATTGTGTTTCTATTGCATAGTATGACTTATTTGGTGACTTATACACGTAGTCTGCAGGAATAAGAAACTACGTTATAATTTAAATTTATTTTTGAAAAAAAAAAAATATACCATTACCTACTATACAGTAAGAAAACCCTGTCCGACCCATAAGGATAATAAAGGTTAGGTAAACACATGACCAATATAATATAAAATTTTACGTAATCATCATAGTACCAATACAAATGAATTTTGACTACCAACTTCCCCGAAATTTGGTAATTTTTAAAAAAGTGACAACACCGGTATTATTTTGAGCGAATAGCGATGCGACCACGTGCCGCGTGCCCTGCCGCCCGCCGCCCGCGGAATGGTGCTTAACGCAGATTTATTAAGTTACCTCTTTTTGCGAAATAATATTTATTATTTTAGGGGGATTTCTTTTAAGTTTATCCCGGTTTTGTATTCATTAGTAGAATCAGTTATCGATACCTAACAACACCTTCACGGGTCGGACAGGGTTTTCTTAACATACTGTATAATAGACAATAGACTGCGCCCCACGGTACCCATGTAGGTTTCGATTTCGATGTTACACTATACCACTCAGTAGAGCGTTGAATGCTTATGTGAATCCTAACCGGGCTATGGGATGATAATAGGTGACTGCGATATGGTATGAAAACAGCGATGGTTTTAGTTGTTAACTGTCCGGCTATATATCTCTTCTCACTTCTGTCACCCCCATGATAGAGGAAGTTCCTGAGAATTTCCACCACACAACAAAAAAAAAAACAGTCAGTAGAAGTCAAACATTTATTTTTTACTATCAATGCAATAATCTTAAAGTATAGGTAAGTACTTTTTATTTCAAAGCACTATTTAAATAAATGTCTACAATCACAGTATCTCTGTCGAGAAAAATTTATGCGGAGACATGAATAAATCGAAGATATGAAGGTAAGGTAGCTTATCTCAGGAGATATTGCCACTATAAAACATCTAAGCGCGAAGTGCTCGCTATACGAGTACTGTTTCAGAAGATACCAAGAAAATATTTATAATACTATATTTATAGCTTTACGCCAGAGAAATAAAAGCGTCTGGATGGGTGGTCTTATAATTCGATAGGATGGTACTGTTATATCCGCCTTTTGCGTAGAAAATTATTAAGGATAGCCATTAAAATTACTTATTCGTTTTATCAAGGACCATAAACACTTCAAACCCGACGTCTAACATAACCCTCGTAATGAATAAGTTTTGCTAAAGATAAACAACAAATTAAAACAAGAAACATTATAAAACATGCATATTTTCCTGTCTTGCTAACTTATGATATAACTTTCCTAGTTGCGATTTCATAAAAATATACTGTTATGCAAGTCTCAAATAGGACAATAAATATAGGAAATAGGAAAGAATATATTTGGAACTCGTTCAAAAACTTGTATGACGATAAAATAGATTTAACATGCTTTGGAAAGTTCGCCACTGGGGCCCACAGTTGCTAGGATAAGTTTTACGAAGTAATTTTAGATGTGAAATTAGAAATTCATATTTTACAGACATGAGTCGTTGAAGCAGCATTGAAAAATCGATATGGATTACACTTGAAAGCATATGTGGAGCAAATTAGTTATTCCTTGTAATATTCAAAGTTTGCCACTCCATGCATCTTAAATGAAAGTTTCCACGAAAATTAACTATGTTATCGATCAAGTAGAATCTGGAGGGTTTCTTAATTTATTATTTTGATAAATGGAAGGCGTTAAGAGCGAAGATTCCGATCTCCATCTTTGAAGTTTTAGTCTTGAAACTTGAATCTGAGACTCCTGAGTAATTACCCCATGCATTCAGTGATTCAGTCTAAAAATAATCTCTTAGCTTAAAGAAAATTGTAAAACCAGTTTTTATACTGACTTCATGCTTGTCTTTAACTCGACATAATTATCTAGAATATTTTATAAACTGTCACAATAAGATATAACTACATATATTTGTATTAATATCGTAATCAAATATCAGAATGCAGTAAGTTATATATTACGAAACATTACTGATACGTGACCGAATGCATTAATTTATTCGAAGACAGAAAGATAAGTGGTTAATAAACATGGTTTATTATCATTTCTGTGTTAATGTAGGTATGTGTTTCTATTGTACCACGAAACTGGACTGTTTGACTTTCTGATAAAATGTACTAAATTCATAACCTCCTCATAAAGCAAAGTGCCATATAAAATTTAACAGTACTTGTTACTTTAGTAATTGCTTAGACTCAACAACGATTTTACGATCTCGCAAATCATTATTATTACGTTTATTGCTCGCACATAGCTTGTTCAGCGAACGTTAGAGCAACAAGTCAGCTGATAAACCACTGTCAGGTCAGACCGTATATGTAGCTCGAAAATTTATAGACTGAAAGTGAAATGTAAACACACAATGCTTACTTAAACGATCAATGATGGTGAAAGTTACAACGACATAATTTATTGTATGTATATGTTTCTCCTCTTAATGTAGACATAAACAAACAAACACAAAGTGTCACACCACTCCGTCGTCTTTTGTCAAAGATAAAACTCAGTTACTGATAGAATCGATTATTATTGGCATTACAATCGCCCCCTGAGGCAAATCTTTCTGAATACGTTCAAAATGGGACTCCCAATTACCATGATAACATCGCGGAACCTTTTAATATAAATGGAGGGAAAAGATTACGTTTCCTCCAAATAGAAAGAGAAAAATCTTTTGATTCTGTTGTTGATAAAGAACAGATTTAATATTTTCTTTAACAGTCAAGTACTGTATCAAAATAGTGGTTATGACCAAAAAGTGAAAGCTTAACAAAGAAGAATAGATAAAGAAAGAGATTTATTAGACACGTTTATGTTACGAACATTGCAGACCGAATGGCGCTTGCTATCCTTTTACGCATAATAAAAACAATTGAAGGTATGTGCCGCGCGATATCAAACGGCAAGCGACCGCCAAATCCGATGACAATGGTCGTGTCGAATAGAATAACTGAACGAAACACTCCAACGTTATTGTTTATTGTTTTCTTTTAACATCTATGTATATGCAAACTATTAATTTTAGTTAGTTTTAAAACGTTTTCGATTATTCTACCTATACGTCTATTTTCACATGGAACTTCTAATTGTATACGATCATAATACTTTTAATTTGAATCAAAGCAATGACTTTATAAGAACAATCCTTACAATGTTGGCTTCTATAAAGCATAGTTCTTATAATAGTAATGAACACTTATCAATAAAATCAGAACATAAAACGAACAAGAACATAACCACACCTACTACGCTGAAAGAGACCTTTAAACTGTTACGACGTAAAGAGTTGAGACCTAGGAACGAGGGAATTTACGAGCATAATAAAACAAGTTCAGGCAAAAGGTGGCGTGAGAATTGATAAGCATAGCGCAGCACGGCAGACACAGAGGCGCATTCACCAAAGAGTGTGACTGTACTACAGACTAATTTGTAGATTTTCATTTGATAAGCGGATAAGAAAATGAATTTCGTTTCAGCACTCGAGGCTAATTAGCTAATTAAGACAGTAATGACTAGAACATTTACACAGTAATAAACTGAAGCCTCTTTTGATACATTACATGAACGTGTCGAAGAAGATGGTCACACTAGGTTGGCTACGAATCACATTTTAAAATATTGTGTCAGAAATTAACTTATTGTTGTTACCGTGATGTTGTAATAGGTTCATTATATTGCGAAGATCGCAAAATTCATTATACGTACATGGACTTTGCAATGAATATCGAAATCCAATGTTATTCATATTATTCTAAGTGACGCTTATATTTTACTAATGCTTCGCCCCGGTACCACCTGGTGGATGGTAAAACAATGATGCAGTCACCGATGGTAATGCGCCAGGATATCACAACTTAAAATATAGTTTACTACGAAAACAAGGTCGGTAATGGTCTTCAGAAAAATGAAATTTCATTTTCACAGCGAGTGCACCTGACGACGGAAAATAGGAAAATTCTTTGCGGGACTTACAATAAGCCGACTTATATCAGAACTGTCGTTAGATAGGAACTTTAGTAGTAGCAAATCAAATAACATGGATTCTTAGGAAATCCTCTTATCTCTGTATCTTGGAAACCGCGCGTGGAGGTAGTAAGTTGGTAAAGAGACTTAAAGCCAATGTGCATACAATTTCCTATATATGTATAGGAAACATGTTTGCGATCGTTCTTAATTTCGTCGTGCTCCTTCTTGTAGTGTAATTATACCCATAACTTTGGATTAAAACGTTACAGTTTTTCGTATACTTTAAAGATCAACTTGAAAATTTTCTTCATTTTGGCTTAAAACTACACGCTGTACCGGAGAGTGTCATATTGTAGATATTACAAAACTTTAATCACCTACGGAACCTTAAAAAGTTTTCATAGAAAATACTTTCATGTTCGTGAAATATTTGTACATACAGCAATTACCAGCGTGCCGTGCTAACACTAAGAGGGCGTAAAGCGTTTGGTAGCAGAGGTAAAGGTAGGGAATGCGGACTATAGACATACGAGAGCATTCATTAAGGTCGGTGTAATCCCAGCGAACTGTACATTTACTAGTGAAAAACTGCCGGGGACTCGAAATAAAACATACCTAATTTATTTTTGCACTTCTCTGAATACCGTTGCCGCTGCAGCTTTAATTTTAATAAGCTTCTATTCAGTTGACGCTTTTCATCTGTTTTGTTTCCAGCGTAACACTGATTGCATTGGATAAATTAAAAGAGAGCTATCATATTAAAATGAAGGGATACTTATTTTATGTTTTAAAAGAAACGGTGTTTTATTTATGTAATGACCTATGTATATACTCCAAAGGAAGTACTAAGGTTGAAATCCAATTAGTTTCAATCAGTCTATTGAACCGTGATTATAAATAATACTCATTGGTCTGGTAAAATAAACGTTACATAGCTAGATATAGATACAATACCTACCATTCTACGCTTCATTCTTCATATATTCTTAGTAACTAGCCTTATTATTATTTGTAGTTTTATTATAGTTAGTACTTAGGGTACTAAATTCAGATTTAATTGAATTATACTTTATTTCCCTTTAGCTATTATTCAAAGTTACAGCATTTCATCTACTTACAGAACTATTACACCACTTAGTACCCACCCCGTCTACTCTGTAACTAAAGCAAGCCGTAACTTACCACGTCTCAGTCGAACGATCTCAAATACGCACGTAATTACTGCAAGGCACCGTTTTTACTGCCTTGTTACATACTTGTTAGGTGTTGTATTGATGGAAATCCAATAAAACCGCAACCTTTGCATTCGATTAGAAACTTGTGCAAGAAAGTGATAAAAAGATGGAAGATGATAGGCTGCAGTAAAGGACTGCAAAACATGTAGATAATTTGTAGTTATTTTTTAAATTAGTTTATGGACAAATTTTAAGACACTTTTAGGTATTTTGTAGCATCTGAAAGACTATTAAATGTTAAGAGGGTAACTTTTATTGCTAACGCTGAAGTCCGAGAAACGTTGAAATAAATTTATTCGCAATATTATGTCCAGTAAAAAGTCACGTATCACTGAGTTTCACGTTAGACGAGATGCCGAGTGTAGCCTATAACTATACAGTACATATGTTAAGAAAACCCTGTCCGACCTGTGAAGGTGTTGTTAGGTATCGATAACTGATTCTACTAATGGATACAAAAACGGACTAAACTTAAAAAAAAAAATCCCCCTAAAATAATAAATATTATTTCGCAAAGAGAGGTAACTTAATAAATGTGCGATATGTACCCTTCCGCGGGGGGCGGGCGGCAGGGCACGCGGCACGTGGTCGCATCACTATTCGCTCATAATAATACCGGTGTTGTAATTTTTTTAAAAATTACCAAATTTCGGAGAAGTTGGAATTAATTTGCGGGAAAAAAAGATTATTTCAAAATTCATTTGTATAGGTACTATGATGATTACGTAAAATTTTATATTATATTTGGTCATGTGTTTACCTAACCTTTATTATCCTTATGGATCGGACAGGGTTTTCTTAACATACTGTATAAACGCCAACGATATACGACTGAAGGTAACAAAACACGTTTAATACGAAATACATACAACGTTATTTTTTTTATGCGAAACCCGAAACACGTGTCCAGTACCTATTTTCAAGTAATATAGGAATATATGTACAAAATTTCAAAAAGATGTCATTAAAAACCACAACGTTATGAGCTTGTTATCGTACTTGGTTGTCCCAGCAAAAATATGGTCAATGCATCGCTCGCGCTCGCGCGGGGGCCTCCTACTACTATGATCTACAGTCAGCTGTGTTGGGCGCTCGGTAATCACACTTCAGCAATTTCTAAATGTATTTGGGAAAAAATATAACATTGTGTAAAAATAATTTGAATCGATTCAGTTGCTTATTCTGAACAAACTATATTCAGGTTTCGTATAAAGTAAAAATAATTTTGTGTAGCTTGTCATGTCTGCGGCATCTTTTGCACTCATCGAATACCTTAAAGCAAGCCCTGCTTTGCTTCACTATGCGGTACTTTGAGGACTGCAATTTTAGGCGGCACATCCAACTCCTAGGGTCTGCTCTTGTGGAGTTGGGTGCGGCGCCTATAACCTTTAAGTGTAGGTAGTAAGTTCGAACCACGTTCGAACCGAGTCAAGCGCTTCCCTTTGTGTAGATTATTTCATCACCATTGCTCTCAAAACCTCCTATGCGTCGCCGTAGAGTGAAAACCTCTTGACCGCAATCCCGCCTCGATAAGCAGTGATGCGATCGTTGATGGTAAAGCGCGTTAGTTTATTAAGAGTCTATTCACTCAGAAAAACTGAGCGAATAGGAAGGAAGACGGCAGTTGAGCGAGATGATGCAATGTTAAGCCCAACAACACGACCAACGATGCTGCGCCAAAGGGAGATTCATCTGAAGACCCTCCACGACCAAACTCCCAACAGAACAACATTTGGCGCATCGTACCCGGCACACATCGCAACACAACTGCTCAGACCCGTCCTCCGTACGACTTCACCAGACATCATGCCGGAACACGACAAACCGCTTGGCGGGAAGACTGTCTGGTAGGTGGTAACTTCTGCCGGCGGCCGATGTTATGGCCTACCACCGAGAAAAAAGTAAGTGCAAAAATAGTAACTTTTCAGGAGAAAGAAATAACTGCGTCCTGTAAAATTTTTGTACGGCGACTTTTATATTTTTTTATTAATTAATATGGAGATTTAACCCGTTTTCATACCGAAATCGGTTCAGTACTATAAGATTGCCCAAATGAAAATGAAAATTGAATGAAACTTCACGTTCGTTGCTAGGTATTCATACGAAACTGACAGCTGCGCGTGTTTACGAGGTTCTAATTTAGTGTCATAGATGTCGCTACGAGTATCGAATGAACAAATGAGTCTGATCAGGATGTGCGTAGTGAAGTTTTCTTCCCAGAAACGCAATAAAATAAATTTGAGCAAAAATGCATTCCCCTGGTTTTCACGCTACGGAGACGTATGGGTCCATGTAGTAAATACGGCCCAATCCCTGCCGAAGAAGTGTGTGTGACACATACTTCTTCGGCATGTTTCCCACTACCGGGACACACAGTGTGGCCCGGTAGTGGGAAACATTATATGCTGATATTGCTACTCAAGTCCAACCCAACAGTCGAGTATGGCCCTAAATGCTTGATGTATGTAACGTGTTAAATGAAGCTGAATTTTTATATAGGTAGCTGAAAAAGACGTAACACGTTATTCAGCCATTTCATGAATCATTCCATCCAACACAATCCAACATTATCCGGATAACGAGGTGATCAAAAAAGGTAATTTACAAAATTATTCTGTTCGAATGACTCTCAATGGCCATGTGATATGTAACTTTAAATAGACTTGGATTGGAAACTGAACGGACACGTCATTCATGTTCACTCATCCGTAGCTTGATTTACGTTTTAATCGTATTATGTATATGAATACAAATCCTGATTAATTCTATGGAAATTGCCACTCGACTGTAGTCCCGAAACACTCGATATGGAACATATCTTGGGTCCTGAATAGCAAGGGGCTGGCTGTGGCCCGGCGTTAGATAAAGCATTGCTTTGTGTTCTCTCGGAAGCCATGACACCATTTTCAGCACGGAAGTCTACTACTAAAATCCATTTACACTCCCAGTGTAATGTAATGTGAGTTCCAATGTAATTATGAGTTTCGGTTACGTAACATCATACCTACCTTAAAATGATGAACGTATTTAATAACTTAGTGATATTAATTTGAGTCAAATTTATATCACTGAGGTTTCAAAAGTAAATTGTATAGAATAACATATTCGTTTCCTTATTTACAAATACATAGTGGTAATAAAGAGCGTAGCCATAAGAGAATTATTGTTTGCATTAACATCGTTAAATTGACGAAATAAATTACAATAATAAAAATGTTCAAGCAAACAAAAGGAATGAAAACTATTTTACTGTAATTATTTTCTTAAATCGTAGATCACAACCCGTTTCATTTTAGAAAACTCAGCAATTATTTATCAATCTATCGCTCGAATGATCGCAGATTGCATGTAGTGATGTCAATCCACTGTACATTGACCGTAATATTCAGTTCAAAGCCTTTTCTCAGAATACTCACAATATTATCAATGGAAAAAAAAATTTGCGTCACCAAATAAACAACGCAACAGTTTAAAATAGCTTCTTGATAGTAGAAAGATATCCAATAGTTTTCATTGGTATTATTTTTGCTACAGAAACGGTACTTATTGTAATATTTGGCAGCAGTGCAGGTAATAACGCAAAATCAAATCAAATCAAAATCGTTTATTGCAATCCACAATGTACACTTACAGGTGGTAAATATAATAATATAATATTGGAAACAATTATGGACCCTGTTGGGCACAGCAAGTTTTAAATAAGTAGAGAGAGGAAGAGCGCTTCATGTTTCCATTTATTATTTAATTAATTTTATTTAATTCTTATAGAAAAGGAAGAGACATACGTCAATAGCTTTCCCTTTTGATCTTGTTGGAAAGCCAATAAAACATGAAATACCTAGAGAGATTTTATTAGAATAATTATCCATACTAATATTATAAATGTGAAAATGTGTTTGTTTGTTTGTTTGTCCTTCCTTCACGCCGTAGCTAAGCAATCAATCGACCTGATTTTTGGCATACAGTTAGTTGAAAAGATGGAGAGTAACATAGGCTACTTTTGGTCCTAAAAAAACATCAAGTTCCCAAGTGAGATTACTGGAATATTTGTATGTGTGCACTAAATATATCCTTACTAATATTATACATCGGAAAGTGAGTTTGTTTGTACCACTTTCACGTCGTAACTCCTGAACCGATTGCTTTGAAATTTTGCAGACGTAAAGTTAGAAGTCCGAATTAAATAATAGGGTACTTTTTATCCCGAAAAAATTGATATTCCCGCGATAAATCTAAAAAACGCGATATCACCGAAGTTAACATGGGCGAAGCCACGGGCGGAAAGCTAGTATTTTTATAAAAAAACAATACTGCTTTCTCCTCCATTACCCCGAAGTAAATTATGCAAAACATCATGGAATTATTATCAAGATTAAAATCGCATAACTCGCGAATACACTGGAAAGTTTTATGCAGAAGGAAGGCAGACTTCGCAATTATAAACACGTATCTCATACGTATCCATAAGAGAATTATTGTTTGCATTAACATCGTTAAATTGACGAAATAAATTACAATAATAAAAATGTTCAAGCAAACAAAAGGAATGAAAACTATTTTACTGTAATTATTTTCTTAAATCGTAGATCACAACCCGTTTCATTTTAGAAAACTCAGCAATTATTTATCAATCTATCGCTCGAATGATCGCAGATTGCATGTAGTGATGTCAATCCACTGTATATTGACCGTAATATTCAGTTCAAAGCCTTTTCTCAGAATACTCACAATATTATCAATGGAAAAAAAAATTTGCGTCACCAAATAAACAACGCAACAGTTTAAAATAGCTTCTTGATAGTAGAAAGATATCCAATAGTTTTCATTGGTATTATTTTTGCTACAGAAACGGTACTTATTGTAATATTTGGCAGCAGTGCAGGTAATAACGCAAAATCAAATCAAATCAAAATCGTTTATTGCAATCCACAATGTACACTTACAGGTGGTAAATATAATAATATAATATTGGAAACAATTATGGACCCTGTTGGGCACAGCAAGTTTTAAATAAGTAGAGAGAGGAAGAGCGCTTCATGTTTCCATTTATTATTTAATTAATTTTATTTAATTCTTATAGAAAAGGAAGAGACATACGTCAATAGCTTTCCCTTTTGATCTTGTTGGAAAGCCAATAAAACATGAAATACCTAGAGAGATTTTATTAGAATAATTATCCATACTAATATTATAAATGTGAAAATGTGTTTGTTTGTTTGTTTGTCCTTCCTTCACGCCGTAGCTAAGCAATCAATCGACCTGATTTTTGGCATACAGTTAGTTGAAAAGATGGAGAGTAACATAGGCTACTTTTGGTCCTAAAAAAACATCAAGTTCCCAAGTGAGATTACTGGAATATTTGTATGTGTGCACTAAATATATCCTTACTAATATTATACATCGGAAAGTGAGTTTGTTTGTACCACTTTCACGTCGTAACTCCTGAACCGATTGCTTTGAAATTTTGCAGACGTAAAGTTAGAAGTCCGAATTAAATAATAGGGTACTTTTTATCCCGAAAAAATTGATATTCCCGCGATAAATCTAAAAAACGCGATATCACCGAAGTTAACATGGGCGAAGCCACGGGCGGAAAGCTAGTATTTTTATAAAAAAACAATACTGCTTTCTCCTCCATTACCCCGAAGTAAATTATGCAAAACATCATGGAATTATTATCAAGATTAAAATCGCATAACTCGCGAATACACTGGAAAGTTTTATGCAGAAGGAAGGCAGACTTCGCAATTATAAACACGTATCGTAAATAATTATTAATAATTTCGTAATTTGTAAATATTATGATCTCTACCTAAGTATTCACTGAAACAAACAAAAAATGTGAAGTTTATTTGTTTATTACAACATACGTAGAGTAGAAAATGACTGAGGAGGCACACGCGCGGGCGTATGGTGTCAACAATTCAACACAAACTTTATAGTTAAGTTACCAAATAAGCATCAAATAGGTTTAATATGGTTAAATACAAAAAACGAAAAAATCTTTTAACCGTTTAAAATACGTAGTTACGTAGTTCAACCTACTACGAATTAAATTTATTTATCCTTTCTTGACTAAATAAAATTATAAATGAACAAAAAAAAACAACAATTTTAAAATATGATAACATGGTTTAAATATTAAAATTGCAGATCTATAAAATAAAATACACACTTACCTACATTAGGAATTTCCAGTTTTTCCATTCTTATTAAGAGTTTTATAACAATAATAACTAATTAAAACACGTTCGCACATAATGCACGCGAATCGTGACTGCTATAATACAAGGAAATGTCGAAAATATAGCGTGTTAAGTTTATTTTAAAACTTATTATATCATCAATAAATAAAATTATAGCAAATGGTCAGAGAAGTTTATATTAGAAAATGTTTTTAGGAATAATTTAATATTTAATACTGGTAATAATGTTTTAACAATGCAATAATGTATGCTTGCACTGTGCGATTATAAATGTACTGTTATGTCGATTACGTCAATCAATCTGATGTACCGACGTCGCCTGACAGACTAGAGCCTGTTCAACCGCCTCGACCTTTTTTGTCGACGACGAATTTTATCATAATCGTCATTGATATCTGTAATTATTAAAATAGTTTGTACCTCAATTACCATTCTGAATCATAATACTACAGTTGGTAGGTTAATACATGATCCTTAATAATAAAACAAGGTATTATGTAACATATGTGTCACATAAAGATTACCAATAACAATAAGTTTATAATAGAAGCAACTCGCGGCAAAATCAAGTGAATACAAAATGGACATCAGCCCTCAGTCTGTTCCCTGGCTGTAGGCTTTAATTTTTAAGGCATCCACAGGATGGTCCGGTTAAGTAGTCACGGCCTGTCATGGTCAACTACGAGATGCCCTAAAAAATACCTCAATCTGTAACCACGAAATCAGCATATGAATTTAGACCTTCTATAGCGTTGCCAAGCGTCTGGACATAGGCAGGCTTTCCGATCGCGCGTCCGGTCAAAATAAACGGTGTCCGGCTTGTCCAATATGTCGCAAACGAGCAATCGTCGAACGTAATTTTTTTGTCGTACCTATGATGTCGTACTAAGACACAAAATTCTTATTAATGTACCCTACAATAATTACGATTTTGCGTCCGATCTTGTCCGGCTATTACGTTTAGCGACCTGGCAATCTGAACCCCATAGATTTTTATACCTTTTTTTTTCTATAACACTTTGGTGGTCATTCAGGGTTACAGTTTACGCGACGATATCATGCCTCAATCTGTATTTTGTCGATCATCCGATCATAAAAGATATTAATACTTTTCATAATGCATAAAATCTATAAAGAGTTTATTGTTGTCTGCCACTAGGAGGCATAATAATATTACCCATATTGAAGTCAGCTAGTTTTATTTTTGAACTGTGTTTATGTGAACTTTCATTCACAGTTACTACATAAAAATAACCCACTCAATATTATCTAGACAAAAAATAGTTTAACGTAAATATTGTTACATAGAGGATATCAGGTTATATTGGCCTTTAAGGTCGAAAGATGTGTTTTTAAAAGCAGACATACTTATGTTAACTACACTTGTCTCGTTTCAAAGTATCAACAAAACAATAGAAAATAGTTCTTTCAACTAGGTTTACACAGTATAAATAGTAAAAAGGAAATTTTAACATAACAACTCCTTCAAAATAAAAACTTTGCAGCGCTGAATAAAACAAAAGTCATCTAATTAATTTTCAAGCAATGTGAAATAAGTCTTCAAAATAATGAGAAGGTATGAAGCAATAATAAATTAACTTAGTGTTAAGATGATTTATTCTGACAGAACAATCTCACAGTGCTCAAAAATCTGACACTATAGACAAGACAAATGATTTGCTTACTGATGACAACAGGAACCAAAGCATTTGTCGGACAGTCGGACAGACGTGTCAAGGAATTTCATTGAGAAAGCACATTAGGCTAACGGTGTTTTAAACTGGCAATTCACTCAAATATAAGGAAGCCTATTAAAACGTGCTTAGAAAATGTCAGTAGAAAAAGTATTGCAGTCTCATTGCATATTCTATTTGCAAACAACGCCACTGTCTCAGGGTATTACACCATCGTGCGCCGATTTATTCAAACTGCAAGACGATTACGTGGGCTACAAACTTATTAGGCGTTAGATAAATAGTGTACAAACAATTCTGAACTTAATTGTTTTGTAATAAGATTGCGGGTGAGCTGTGTGATCTGTAAGATGATTGGTTTGGCCTCTTGGCAATGATACAATGAGACACCTATGAGTCAGAGCCCTGACTGGGGCAAACTTTACATGCCCCTCGGGCCTGGGGTCATGTTAACGTTTCTTCTTTACTGATCTCATTAATCCTGACTTCAAAACCAACAAAATTTCATATCGAGTAAATTTGTAATTTTAATTTTTGAAGGTCTTATGTCGCGGTCATCATTTTACATAAAACAAAGATCAATACAGAATTTTGTTTGTTTTTTATAGCAAAAGATTTTAACTTAAAAACTTTAGGAAATATTTTTTCTGACAAAGCAAAGTTCAAAATCTGCACATAACGGACAATTAATGAAAAGAACGGCCTGAAACCTATGGCCCAATAAAGAACAAAGTTTCTATGTCTAAGTAAGTTTCTATGGTCTTAACCGCAAAGATCATTTGCGTCAAAATTAGACGAGAGAGACCTGTTTTAACGAAAGGAAACTTCGTTGAGTCAGTATTGACTCATTCCTTTCTACATAAATCTTTAATCCCTACTAATATTATAAATGCGAAAGTAACTCTGTCTGTCTGTCTGTCTGTTACGCTTCCACGTCTAAACCAGTTAACTGATTTTTTTGAAATTTGGTACAAAGATAGAGTTGACCTTGAGAAATAACATAAGATAGTTTTAATTCCGGACTTTTGAAGAGTTGTCTTGGAAACGCGATAGAACAGAAGGCGCGGCGCGCCTCCACGCAGGCGAAGCCGCGGGCGGAAAGCTGGTGGGTAAATAAATAAAAAAGTACCTATTTAATTGGTTGCGTGAAATAAATTTCACGCAAGTAATTAAATAGGAACGCATGCATCATATATAACGCAAGTCGTTCATAAATTCATAATGCAATGATTAGAAGAAATGCGTGAACAGCCAAAATATGAAACGTGGCGCATTCGTCGAGTATATTAATGTATTGTTAAAGAAAAGGGCACTAAATTATTTAGTAAAAAAATGTCATAATATGAAATAAAATATCTGTTTTTAAATTACAGCAATAAACTACAGTGATCCCTAAATGACACCACCAAAGCAAATCAAATTCCACATTACGTCATTTCCTACATAAAAATACAGCGTCAAAAGCGCTTCAAATGCTCATTAAACAGCGCTTCACAAGCTACCATTATAGAATCAAATCAACACACTGATTGGCAGTTGCTGCCCTGATTAGTACATTGACACCGAATTAATCGGTCTCATTCACGTGCAATGAACGACTTGCGTTATATATTATGCGTGATTTTGCGTTCACGGCAATATTGATTTATTTAGATTTTGTTTATAGAGCGTATTGAGCGATAGAATGACACTGGCAGGTTGGGATTTCACTTAGATTAGGACAGCATTAAGAGTATAAAAGTAGAGGTAACCAAAGAAACGAATCCATCGTTTCTTTGGTCTTCCCCTGTACGACTGACGACATGAATTGAAAGGGTACCAAGTCTTTTAATGAAGTATTCTCGGTGGTAGGCCATAACATCGGCTACCAGACAAAGTGTTGTCGCCAAGCGATTCGTCGTGTTCCGGTATGATTTCTGGTGAAGCCGTACGGAGGACGTGTCTTAGCAGTTGTGTTGCGATGTGCGCCGGGTACGATGCGCCAAATGTTGTTGTGTCGGGAGTTTGACCGTGGAGGGTCTCCAGATCAATCTCCCTCTGGCGCAGCATCGTTGGTCGTGTTTTTTGGGTTTAATATTGCATCACCTCGCTCAACTGCCGTCTTCCTTCCTATTCACTCAGTTTTTTTTATAGTGAATAGGCTCTAAATAAACTAGCGCGCTTTACCATCAACGATTGCATCACTGATTACCATCAGGCGGGATTGCAGTGAAGTACTAGTTTGGAAGAAGAAAGTATGAAAGAAAAGTCATCTTTTGCCGACCCCAAATAAATCAGGAGAAAGATTATGATAATATAATTGCAATATCAGCTAGCCTAAATACACACCTCTCTCCTTGCCATGTTAAATTCGACTATGAGATTGTGTCAAGGCAAGACTAACCAATGTGCTACGCTGCTTATTAATGTGCTAATGCCAACAAAGGTACTAACATCACTAATACGTTTGCCAAACGTGTCGATTAGAAATGTATTTTAACCTTCTAAACATTAAAGAAGGATAATGCCTGTGAATGGCACTAAACGCATAATAATGCTTGCGATTATTCAAGAATTTCTAGTTTGGTAATTGAGACTTTATTTCCAGTAATATTCGGTGCAAGCTTGCCATTTTGAGCTATGATATCATTCATATTTGCACATATTAAGACGTAATGTATGACCTTCTGAGGTAGTCTGAAACGCGGTCGGAAAGTAAATAGAGACGGAAAAGAACAGAATATAATTGTGTGTTCAGGGCATCGTGGAGATACTTTTATGTACTTGGAATAAATATTCATACATGACCATTTGAACAGAGTTGTTTTGAATTGGCTAAACTCTGCAGGCGCGATGGGTTTTGATCGTGTCTATATAAGCATTGTAAGATAAAACATTAGAGGCCAAATACTACTGTTAGTTACTTGAAATATGCGTTGAGAAAAACTTATTATATTCACAGTTCAACAACATTCATTGCGTTGTCTACGTTATTGAGCATTGATACATTTTTCAAACATATGTAGCAATGGACAAGCAATATGCTTCAAAATTAATCCAACTGATAGTAATAGGGCCAATGGTCCCAGCTTTCACTCGTGATAAATAATTGACTAAAATCATATTGGAATAATATAATACCAGTCAGGTTCCTCCCACAAGTAAGACCTCAAGGTTATAAAAGGGAGGTTACAAAACCTATTTGTAAAAAGCTGCAGACACTGACCAATCAATATTTTCAGGATATTTCTAAATAAAGACTGATTAAACTTAAACGATTCGTAAATGCTATATAATGGATAAACATATATATAGCTTATGATAGCTTTGTAAATCATAAAGACATATAAAGAAATATTGAAATGATAGAATCAGTAGTTAGGTTCGGATTTTTCATTCACTTCGCTAACCCACAGGTCTCTATGAAACTGTGGACAGCTTGCTTAAAACCAGACCGAGTATTCCTCTAGCACTAGGTATCTCAGACCAACGACTATTCAAAGAATAGTGGAGCTCAAAAATAACCCTTTGTAGTTCACTGAAGTGAATCAAACATGGCTAAACAATTCAATAACATGGAAACGTAATACACAGAATTTCTCTTAAATTCCTCTCTAGAGACAGAATTCCCTTGGATGGTTAACATTGGCACTGAGAATGCGATAAGCATGTTGGATATATCCTTAGCAGAGCGCGATATATTCAGACACTCTTATACTTCGGCTTACGTGTACTCACATGTACCATGGAAAGAAAATCGACTTTTCCAATCCCATATGGGGCTTATACCATTTCTTGTAGTAGGATATTGGGAACAAAAATGCAGTCGATATGGAGCCTATAACAAATAGGACAAAAAATGGTATTGAAACGAAAAGCATTTGCCTCTAGCTTCTGGGAACATATCAAGAAAATGCTCCTCTGTAATAAAATCATAACACAGCATTAATCAGGATAAAATGGTCGGAAAAACACAGTGTTATTTTTATATACTGGAAGTATTTTCCTACCTATTGTTTCATAACTTGTTTTAAAAAATACGAACGTAGTCCATATGGAGAACCCAGGACAGAGCATTGTTGCTAAATCGGTACAGTTGTTATTTTCATGTTCATTCCGAAATTAAAGTTTGTATGTTATATTTACTACACTTATTATATATTTTAGTATCCCTCGGTAGGGATATTGCCATTTTTTAAAGCTGTAAATATTTATTAAAAGAAATTTCAGACGCTGCACCTCAGCGGTTTCACCTTGAACAAAATATTTGGAGATTGAACTGAATCTCGTTAACTTGGTTCCCGAAAGTAGAAAGATATATTATAATTTTTTGTTTTTAATTAAATCAAAAATAATTACACATCGTTTATTGCATCCATAAATACAGCCGGGAAAAATCAACACAATTAAAAAAAAGTTTTCATTGACTCATTATTTTCGTATCTATACCGACAATCTACTGACCCCAATGTTGAAATGTACCTTTCTTACTACGCAACCCTTCAAAAACATGGCTTCAATTACCACGGTGAGTCAGACCCTGACAACAAACGCCTCGTATTGAACTTATAGATAGATAACAACTAGCAAAAGCCAGGCCCTTTGCAATATTTCCCATTGTGTCTCGTCCTTACCTTAATATAACCTACCTTAAAAAAACCACAGACCATATTTAAAATCTATTCAATGTAAATACTTTGAATTGTTTCTCCACGTTTTTATTAATGTTTCTCACATAAAATTTGCTCACAATAAGTCGCCGATAATGCCATTGTGTTATTTTAATATTTTCTATATTATACAAACAACTTTGCATGGGAATAATCGATTTGGTTAATTTGAATGCTCGTGGTGATATTTCAGGGATATTTAATGAGATGTTTTTAGTATAACTGACGAGTTCTTAACACGTAAGAAGTATAAGCAACGATGATGGAATAAAAATGTCTAATATTTTATTTATTCTTTCCATATTATTTATACAGGCTGTATCTGACATCGTAACGCAAACTTCGTGAGAAGTGTTTAAAAAAATGTGTCGGCTCGGCTTTTGAACGTTGCAAGCGTGCCGCCGCGCGTGTTTGTGGGTATGACGTTGACCCCTGATGTAAACTCTATTAAATCAGCTGATAGGATAGTTTTTCGAGTTTTGTTCTCGTCGCGCTTTTTTGTGTAATTAGCGAATTAAATATTTTTTACTTTAAAATCTTATTGGGTTATAAAAGTATAGCAATTATGAACGGTTTAAAGTGAAAAAAACTGCATATTATTTTTTTTTAATCAAAAAATTCTACCTGTGGGGGGTTCAGAATCAAGTTCTGGATCCATGGTACTCGTTTGTGCGTCGATGTCAGAGACACCCTTTATACAGTATGTTACGAAAACCCTGTCCGACCCGTGAAGGTGTTGTTAGGTATCGATAACTGATTCTACTAATGCATACAAAACCGGGCTTTACTTAAAAAAAAAATCCCCCTAAAAAAAATAAATATTATTTCGCAAAAGGAGGTAACTTATTAAATGTGCGTTGACCACCCTTCGCCTGCCGACCGCGGGGGGCGGGCGGCAGGACACGCGACACGTGGTCGCATCGCTATTCGCTCATAATAATACCGGTGTTGTCACTTTTTAAAAATTACCAAATTTCGGGGAAATTGGAATTAATTCGTTGGAAAAAAAGATTATTTCAAAATTCATTTGTATTGGTACTATGATGAATACGTAAAATTTTATATTATATTTGGTCATGTGTTTACCTAACCTCTATTATCCTTATGGGTCGGACAGGGTTTTCGTAACATACTGTATAAGCAAATGTCATGAGATTTTTTAATGATGAAAAAATAATTATATTAATTTTGTATTTGCTGGCAGTGTTAACACCAAGACATTAAGTATACATTGAAAAGGTAGTTGCGCTGCTGACACTTCACATTGATGTAAGATTCAAAAACAATTTCCTCCTAAAGGCAATTATCTGAGGTGTACCAGCATGGTATTCACGTTTAAACCTCTCATCATCTCAGCGGTAATCCCAGTCGCATCCGAAGCTTTTTACAGCTTTGGAGTCTGGGATCCGCTTTGCCAGTCCAACTGCTGATTTTGGCTAACCTTCGATATTTTCCGTGAAGCGACTGCCGTCTGACCTTCACAACCCATATCGAAGCATTGCAGTTAGACCAATTGTTGAACTTTTGAGGGCTCCAACAACCCGTAACGACAGCCATTAGATGTTCGTATGGCAACCGGGACCAACGGCATAACATGCTTTCCGAGGCACGACAAGACCAGTGCAAATATTCATATTTCATATCCATACATACAAATATTTGCAGTGCACGGGGATCGAAACCACGCTTCTTTGGCCGTGTTCGCTACCGCTACGCCACGGAGGCTGTCAAAACGCTATTTAAATCTCTATTATTACAAAAACAAATTTATTTGTGTTAATAATTATTATTATTCTTCAAGAATAGATTACAAGGGGACCTCAAATTAGACATTTAGTTGCCATTTTGGGGTCGGTATTACGAAATTTTCCGAGTTAGGTACAAAATGAAAGATTCATTTCATGACAGCATTCATTAGATGACAGCAAATCATAAATTAAACTAAAATCAATTAAATATGCAGCTCTCCTTTTAGTTTCTATATTAAGTTATTTTATAGTAGGCATTACTGTTTGAGATTGTATACATACCTGTACAAAAATTATGTCGTAGGTACAGAATTAAGGTTAGGTTCGTGTATTTTTCTTAGGTAAGTTACCCACTATAAAAGTGGATAAAAGTGGCAGTAACTTGTACTATGTATATATAATCACCCATTATCGGCACGAACGCTTTGTCTTGTCTGTTTTAGGTCGATGTCGGTTTCCACGACATGCTTATTTTTTACATTAGCTGTAGCTACTTATTACCTGTAGATTACTATTAGAATTATGATAATTTTACGAAGTTGTACGGTAACCAAAGGAAATAGTTACAAGGGTCGTTGTAATATACCTAATTGAAGTTTTGGAGTTGCGGTCAAGCACTAGTTTATAATATTTAAGTCTGTCATTTTCTTAAGAAAAGGACAGAAGACAAAATATCAGTTTAAACCTGTCAAATTAGTGCGTTCCTGACGTAAACTGGCGTAGTTTTAGTCGCTATGTTTATAATCGCGTCTACATTGTCTATGGAGTATCTTAATTTGACAGGATTAAATTAAAATGTTATCTTCTATCCTTTTCTTTAGAAAATAGAAAGAAAAAGATGCACATAACTTAAAATTAGTGTCTGAACAACAGAATCGACGCCATTTTTGAATAAAATTTAATGAAAAACAAACGGTTGATTTATCAAATTAAATATGATTCGTAAATATTCGATACCGAGATACCTGCCGGAAGCTCAGGCTAGTAAGGAATGAATCCGGTCCGAAAGAGAGGCTATGGTAGAGCGTACGAGTGCTGCACTACAGGCAGTTTCCAAATGGGGCAAAGCCAATCTTGTAGCATTCAATGCCGCCAAAACACAGGCGTGTCTTTTCACCGCCAAAAGGAGCCCGTTCACCTTGGCTTCTGCTTTCCAGAATTTATCTTTGGAGTGCACCGACCGCCTTCAGCTTTTGGGAGTTGAGATTTCCTTGAACCTAAATTTTGGGCGGTTCATTGAGTCCAAGGCCAAGGTGGCTGCCAGAAAACTTGGCGTCATTGAAAAGGTCCGGCGGTTCTTCACACCAAGGCAGCTTCTAATGTTATAAAAAGCACAGATCCGCTCGTGTGTGGAGTACTGTAGCCACATTTGGGCTGGTGCTGCGAAATGTCACTTGGCTACTTTGAATTCAGTGGAGAGGCGTGCGAAGAGGCTGATTGGCGACCCAGATTTAACTCGGCGCAGAGTAGCCAGCCTTTCGGTCTTCTGTAGGATGCATTCTGGTATGTGTGCGAGGGAATTGTATGATTTAATTCCCCCACTTCCGTTCCACCATAGTACGGTCGTACGGCGAATTTCCACCCTTACGTTGTTAACACCACTACGATCCGGACGAAGCGTTGCGCTTCCTCTTTTATACCGCGTACATCGAGGGACTGGAACAATTTGCCAGCGACGGTGTTTTGAGAATAGCGCTTTCAAACAAACAAACTCTTTAGCTTTATATATTAGTATATATAGATTAACGAGCTGAATTGGGGCAGTAAGGTTCTGGAGTGGTGGCCACGTACCGGAAGACGCAGCGTAGGGAGGCCCCCAACAAGGTGGACCAATGACCTGGTAAAGGTCGCGGGAAGCCGATGGATGCGGGCAGCACAAGACCGGTCATCGTGGAAAACCTTGGGGGAGGCCTTTGTCCAGCAGTGGACATCTATAGGCTGAAGAAAAACGAGTTGAATATTTTACAAGAACCCATTATGCTTTGTAGTTCACTATATACATAACTGCTAAGAAATATATCATTAATTATGTTGTTAACGGTCCGTTTGTGTGGTTAGAGAAAAATGTTTTAATTATGTAGGTATCTTTAATTGACGTCATTAAAAGTGCTTTAGCAGGATAATTGATCATGAAAATTCTAAACATAGGTTTCCGATGATCTAATTTCGGTACAATATTATTTTAATGTTTTTACTGTAAAATAGACAACGTGTAACGCTAGCGGAAAAGGTAAATTATACATATCAAGGGCACGGTTTCTTTGGATCATATGTTATTGGAAGGGTTTCAAGGCAAAAGAAAATACTCTAAGAATTAGTACCGAATTTTCGGTTCATGGGTTCTTAAATTCAAATCATAATAAACGTGCCATCGCACTACGTAAGTACACGTTATACCTCACGCTAATTGCCAATATCACGATAAATCTCTTCCATAATTCTGCACGCCTAGTGTCGTAATAGTCAACCGTAGGGCGGTGTTCTTTCTCATAACTTCCGAACATGCAGAGATAAGATTAGAAAACCCTTCCAGTATCGTGTGATTTCATACAAAAACCCAGTGCTTAAGCCAACAATTAATGTATTTTAATTATTGTAATATAATAATTTTGTATACAATATGTAAAGAATACCCTGTCCGATCCGTGAAGGTATTGTTAGGTATCTATAACTGATTCTACTAATAGATACAAAGTCGGGCTAAACTTAAAAAAAAAGTCCCCCTCATAAAATAAATATTATTTCGCAAAAAGAGGTAACTTAATACATGTGCGGTAGGCAGCCCTTCCGCGGGCGACGGGGAGCAGGGCACGTGGCACGTGGTCTCATCGTTTATAATAATACCCTCAAAATGCTGTTGTCACTTTCTTAAAAATGACCAAATTTCGGGGAAGTTAGAATTAATTCGCGGGAAAAAAAGATTATTTCAAAATTCATTAATATTGTTACTATGATGATTATGTAAAATTTTATATTATATTTGGTCATGTGATTACCTAATCTTTGTTACCCTTATGGGTCGGACAGGGTTTTCTTTACATTATTGTATATGCGTTTTCTAATTGCAATGGCACATACCAAACTAGAAAATTATATATGTATAATCAAAACCTGCTAATGAATTAAAAAAAAAAACTACTCAAACATAATTCTAAAATAAGAGTTCAAATTTTATCGGCTGCACCACACAACCAAAAAACTAAAATTGGGGTGATATCGTATTATAGCCAATAACAGCTGTCTGTCTGTTAACACCTGCGCGTGGGCAACTGTCGTTGTCGTTATACTCGTAGCAACAATGACCAAGCCATATGGCTGGAACGTTATAGAGAAAGCGAAACGACTACGGTAAAACCACAAGGATATATCAAACGGTTTTATTTTAAGACACGAATATCGGTAAATTCGTTACAATACAACCCGTTTACACAACCAAAATACAATACAATACAATGGAAGAATTTATGCAATAAAGGTGCAGAGATAATTAATTTATCAATACTGGTTCAGACTAAAAACTCCTAAATCATGCATTATGTCGAAGTCGTGGTGGCCTAGTGGTTAAAACACTAGCCTCTCAAATATGAGTGCGCGGGTTCGATTTCAGGTCAGGCAAGTACCAATGTAACTTTTCTAAAGTTATATGTACTTTCTAAGTATATCTTGGACACCAATGACTGAAGGTGAAGGAAAACATCTTGAGGAAACCTGGATTTTAAGTCTGAAATCGCCAACCCGCATTGAGCAATCGTGGTGATTACGCTCAATTCTTCTGTATGAGAGGAGACCTGTGCCCAGCAGTGGGACGACAAAAAGGATGATGATGATGCATTATGAAGATAAACATCTAATTATTTTTATTTAACATTCATGTATTTTTAGCACCATTGTTATATTGCGTAACACACCATTACCTACTATCAATAGGGATGTATCCAAGGTATGAAAATCAAAAAAATAATTAGTCCGTCTTATAGATAATAAAAAAAATTAAGACCCGTATTTTTTATTTTGTCGAAATTACCAAAAATTACTGAGATATAGCGTATTAAAGTTACGGAGTGGGGGCTAATTACGTCACGCCATGGTATATTTTGTACGACGGCGTGACGTCATGCGATATTTCAAATCAATATATCTTCCTAAGTATTTGAATAAAATAAAAAAATAAAAATACGTGTTCAATATTTTTTAGAAATCTATCTGATGGACATTAAATTATTTTTTAGCCAATTTTACCCAATTAGAATCATTTCGAAGCATATTGCTAATCCATTGCTCCTGTCTGCTCAACAACGTGAATAACGCAATGAAGGTTGTTGAACTGTCAAAATGAAACATATTGCTACTGACAGTGTATGTTACGTAATTACCCCGGAGAACAATGTCACTTGATTATCTAGATAAAATAATCAGTAGTATTTTCCTTCTGTCATCCTTTTTAAAAATAAATACTTCATTCCGTCAACGTCAGGGTTGCCACATAGTGTAAATGAGTCAATATCCATTCTGACGCGCCGATGTGTCTAGTTCAAGACCCGAGGGGATTGGTAATGTTAATAAAATGTCGCTGCTTGGAGTCAAGGTTACTTCAATATATTTTCAACTATATTAATGTAGGTAGCTCCTTTTTGTTACAGCAAAATGCTTAGCATGCCTACTGAAATAATGAAGCGGAAATTTACATTTACATTTTCAATTTATCTATAAATTTTTAATGTTAAAAGACTTAATCTATTGCCCACATTATGTCTCAATTGATGAGGAAAATCGTCTTTGACGGCTTCTTTATTTTTATGCCCTTATCAAAAGAAAAAAAAAGACTATTTTAAAAACATCCTCGAATCGTCTAGTTTTTTAAAAAAAGAACATGCCATGGACTAGATATAGGTCCTATATCTAGTCCATGGCAAGGTGAACACACATTTCAATTCACATGATGTCATCGTAACAGTTATTGTGTTGACAATACCAATAGACATGTAAACGCAAAAAGATTAGAACTCCGGCACCCTCTATCGTACTTCGGTACAATCAACTAAATAAATAAGTATACAGGCAGATTTCTTGTGAAGATACTTTTAATCTCTTAATTAAAATTA
Organism: Sesamia inferens; assembly: GCA_037179545.1. Lineage (NCBI taxonomy): Eukaryota > Metazoa > Arthropoda > Insecta > Lepidoptera > Noctuidae > Sesamia > Sesamia inferens. Next base: position 14,982,947 of record CM073938.1, on the reverse strand, counting down.
TCTTCAGAAGAAATCTGGGGTGTGTGGCCCTCTTGAGTGTGTCTGCTAATTAGTCAAGAAATTCCCATTACTCTTCTAAGTATCATAAGTTAAAATGTGTCTATAGCATCATCGTCATCCTCCTGTTATTACATTTATAGCATGGAAAAATAATAAGTGCTATTTTTATGTCCGCCATAGAGACAATTCTCTATGAGCCTCTCAGTATTTACCCCCGTTTCTCACAAATACTCGTATCTTTACAGTCACTACCTACTGCACACCTAATGACAATGAATTCATATTGAGTGCAATATAGTTCTTGTTTAGTTGTGTTCTAGCTCTTGAACCGACTGTACATTGAAAGCGCGAAGGTTGCCTGACCTTGTAATACATCAGCCGTATCGTACGGCTATGAACTCGACATTTCGACTCACTGTTTATCGATCGCACCTTAGGATACGTGCGTGTTCCATCACATGTGCTTTGATAGCTTCGAAAACTTTTTCATTATCATGTAATTCTCCAGGTTGCTCACCGAAAATTTGTTCTACTTTTATCTGTAGTCAATATTTGAAAAAGGAACGTTTCTGTGGGTGATGTAAAAAATCTTGTCGGTTGCCAATTAATTTATGGCGCGTGGAAAGGCTCAAACCATTTTTATAAATGATCATCGGACTATTGTCTTGTCTGCGCAAGCTTTATATAATCCTAATATAATATCGTGTGTGTTACCTTCCATTATTATTTTGTTATGATACATATTAGATGATAAAATTAATTATTCCAAACTTAAACTTGACAAATATACGCCCAAATATATTGCCCAAATATACGACAGTGGCTTGAAAAGATAAGTTTTTTTTTTATCTAGTCCACCAGAACGCATCTGCAACACTCAATACGTAATTCAAATATTATGGAGTAAATAGTTGTATTTGTATTATTGTCTATACCTAATGTCACCATAATTACTAAATATTTACTAACAAAGGTGACATTATTAGTAAATATAGTCACTAATGTCTATTTGTATTTAAGACAATAACAACCTATGTATTTTCTTTCCTAATATTCATACTTATGATAAGTTACATACGTTAAGAAGAAGTACAATACACGAAGTATTAGTTAAATAACAATCTCGAAGTTTCGTAATACTGTGAGCGAGTTCGCAGTATTTTAACCTAATTTACGACAGTTTAAAAATGTATTGAAAATGCGATAAGCGACGGGACCTTACTTGTTTTCGCAAGACTTTGCATATGAATACAAACAAGAATCCGCTGTTTAGGAGTTACCTAACTACATATACTCAAGAATATTTTATAGGAAGCAATTCAACGTCGCAAAAAATTATAGATTCCAAAGCGAATTTGACATCCTTGACGCAGTCTAACAGTCAAATAGACTATGCGCGGGCGCCGTCAGTAAATAATGCTCTTGGCAGGTGGCCTCAACATCTGCCAAACCACTTATTGATAAAGCGACATCTGAATTTAGTCGAACAGTACTTACAAAACAAACGTAGAACTGTTGGCATTATAAAAGCCTAAATATCAATAATAAATTAATTTTATCTCATCAATGCCAATGCAGACTATTTCGTAACTTGATACTTCAAAGCCCAAATCATGACTGTAATCAGGCGTCGATAACATTGGCGATTTTCAAGGACAAATGAACGTTTGTACGGATTATTAACAAAAGAATATTGATTATAGAAAATAAAAATAATAAAAAAATAAATACCTCATCGGACAGAGGTGAGCCAAGGGGAGAATCCTTTGAATCCCTTCTTTTTGATAGAACTTTCTCTACCAAAGTATTTAACGAAAGTCTTCTGCGCGTCGAAAACATTTTACCCACAAAAACAATAAAAAAAGCTATATACGTCCCATTGCTTTTTAAAGTCCAATCAAATCACTTTTCTAAAAAAGTTCCAAATACACTGATCAAATAACAATCGCACTACCGAATTCAAACGTTCCTGAAACAAATGCGTACGTTCAGACTGAATTGACAGAGGAAAATGGTGGCACGAAAACCGTGGCATAGTGTTGACGAGTATAACTCGACCGATAGCAAATGCGTTGGTACCAGGAAAATAGGTGTGATAACGGGAACATTTACATATAGTACTTACCTAGGTCGTTTCAGATATGTTTTAATTTAATTATTCTATGAAATAATAGAGACTAGTGGTTTTATTAAGCGCAAAGAGTATAATGCATATGCAAGCGTCCACAAATGCTTTGTATAGATCTCAAATTACGGCAACACTGCAATTTATTATTAATTAATATACAAAACACAATAATTGCTTTTTACGAAATTGTCTTCATTCCGCTCTTCTTTCGTGAGCAAAAACGAAATACAGAAAAAATTACATTAAATAAATCTTCTTCATAATAAACTTAAAACAATCTGGCGCCATCTAAATACAAACCGAGTACAATCACAAACATCGTAAAAAGAAACTCCCTCATTATCTGTCCAATTTAAACCATCCTGGAACTGCTTTGAAAACGATCGTGTTGCAAAATAAACCATGGCCGAGTAAAAATTAAGTTCAAATTCAATCTAGACACTTCGAGTGTAAAAGCTACACACGGATTTCCACTTGTCTCCAGAAAAGTTAATGAATGAAGGAAAGTCCGACCACGAGGCTATTTGAAACAAAAGACAAACGGTTCAAGTTGAGAAATAAACAATGGTTGAGTGTTTCGTTTTGTACCAAATGACCTGCTTGGCAAAATGCGAACAAAAAATTAAAAGAGCAAACTGTTTATGAAAGAAGAAAGTGTCGGATTTTAAGTAGTAGGCACTATGGGAAAAAAATCGGAGAACGCATTAGTAAACAGTAACATTTTGACTTAACAACATACCAACAAAAATGTTTCAAATCATTCACTGTGAGAAAACTGCTTTGAAATCCTCTCTTTAAACTGTTTTGGTATATGGAACACAAATGAAAGTGATGATAAAAACGCGTAAATATGCGCTGAAATGTAGAAATACTTTTGAATTTGTCCTCAATTTGTTGAAGATACATGAGCTGCGAATGAAAAACTTTTACACTGAGCTGTTATCAAAATTCCATTCATATTTTATGCTGTCCTTGTAATATAATGTATGTGCCTTCACAAACTATGCCAGGAGACTGACAGAACCATGCATACTTAAGTCCTATAAAGATGTCATGTTTATAAGGGTCTACGTACCTACAGAATATGATCACATACGGTGGAGTACTTTTATTTTACACTTTTCCTTTCAATATTACAGGACCAAGACAGGAAAAGTAATGAATAATACATAGCAGTGGCGAAGGGTGAAATTTTGACAAAGGGAAGCCGGTCCAAAAAAATAAACACTTAAACACTTACCTACTGCAGGATATCTTGGAGGAGGTCTTCAGATAAGAATAATATCAAAAGCCCCACCTTCACCATACAAAAAAGGACTGATGATTTGATAACAAATTATTAATATCCGTAAAACCCGTACTGCTTCAAACAGATTTCGAATCAGAAAATAACAAACACGGAAAACAAAACATTTTGTTCAGTTTGCAACTGCCTGTCATCCATGTACGCGTGAAAATGTTTAAAAAATCCATCTCGCCTTTTGCAATCAATAATCATGTGTGGGAGTGCTCGACCTAACTGAATAACATGCTTCTTGTATGCATAACTTAGTTTTGAAAATGAAGTTTCTTTTGTAAGCAGGTAGTCTGTTGAGCAGCACTCTATATGAATTAAAGCCATAATAACAAACAAAATCCACAGTATTTAACCAAATCTGCGATTAAATTACCTTACAGAATCAGTCACAGTTTAAATAACATAAATATTAAAATATAACAAACGAAAAACTCACGCACCAGTGGTATAAGAACACATACTAACAATATAATTTATTTTCAACTAAACGAAATGGAACACGAAAATTTTCCCAAATTAAAAAGAATATGACTTGCGAAGGATTTTGTTATAACGCTAATTCTTTTTAATTTTGTCGTGTTTCCTTTCTCGTAGTGGCGTGGTTTCTTTGTCTCTTTCTAATAGAAGAGAGGAGAGAACTGCAAGCCGTTTGGCATTAGCCTATATTTATCAAGTTTTACGGTTAGCGAGCATTAGAAAGAGATGGTCTAACACGCTCTGTCTCTTTTCGCCTCATAGTAAAACGTTGACCGAGATAAGCTGTAATTCGTCGAGTTGCCTTCAATGTAATGTACGAAAAATTGAAGCGCTGATTAATTTACGACTATAAAATGAAATGTGATACTTAGGGTATTGCTAAGAATTACTATTGCTATTGTAAATCGCGCAGGCATTTGATTAATAATACTTTGTTAATGAAATAGAATGTAAATACTTTTTCATTTCTCATATTCGGAAAGCAGTATTTTCTTGATCTGGTTATTGGGTAGAAAGTGCTATTTCCCTCCCTAGAGCGGGAAAAACTCATACAAATTACTTCCCACCCAAGGGTCGGAATGAACTTTAAAAATAGAACTGCTGTCAGCTGTGAAGAAATTTGTGTAATAAAAACTAATAAAAAAAAATACAGCGGCAATGTGAGTTTCTAAACAGCCAGTGTGAACTTAGCGCAAACTTCATTGAGCGAAATAGGTCGCAACCATAGAATTAAGAAGTACGAAAGTACCTACTTATTAATTCTATGGTCGCAACAATAACGTGGCGAGTTCCATATTTGAAATTTAAAAATTCGACATAAATTAGCGGGATATTAATCTGTTATGTATCTGTGACGGAATTAAAAAAATAGTTACATTAATACCTAATCTTTTATGCTAAGATTTTAATTTAAAAATGAGTTCAAGCGATTCTGAAATATTGACACCAGATTCAATTAAAGACAAATTAAAGGTAAATTGTGTTATTAATAATCTTTTACCAGAAATCTCAAAAGAAAGATGAGTGAATGATTTTATGAAGTGGCGAGCAGAGAAGAATATAAAATAATTTTCCGAAAGTGTATTTCTTATATATTTTAAACGATTGCCTAACAAACTACAACCTTCTACGTTATGGAGCCGATATTAAATGCTCAGGAGTACACTTAGTGTAAAACACATTGTATTGTTATAGACGTACGTCAGCAACTCTTTTAGCCGATTCTGGGGCAAACATGACGACGTTAAAAAGACACGGAGGTGGAAATCCAGCACAGTCGCCGAAGGCTACATTGAGGATCCAATCCAAAATAAAACAAAAACTTCGAACAAATTAACTGAAACTATAAAAATACATCACAATTCGCCTCAGCCGACAACCGCCAGGGAGTATCCGCCTGATGAAATACTAGAGTCTCCTACTTTTACAGATATCCAGAACACAGAAAATTTGGCATAATATATCAAATAGCATAAACATTCCAAGTAAAAAATGTAACTTTTAATTTCACGAATTGTCCGAATTTGACTATTAATTTTAAATAGAGTACCGATTTAAAATTAATAGTCAAATTACGACTAACATTATTATATATAGTGTTATCCATAAAAAGTTCAGATAAACAACTAGTTTTATTTTCCTTATATTCGAAATGAAAAGTAGAGTGCTTAACACGGGTAAAAGAATCAATTCCTACTCGGACTATAGCCGCCCTCGCTACGCTCGGGCGTCTAAATACCTCGGGAATTGATTCTTTCCACCCTCGGTTAACAATCTACTATTGTATGAATATGGAACTGATTTTTGAAAGGTAACCCGGTGGGAATCGGCTTGTATGGACTCTTCGCCACTGATACATAGGCATAACTTTATAGCATTTCATTATTTCTGCCCAAATTATAGTCCCACTGGATCTTCCGGAGATAGATCGAAGTTACCGTAACTTGCTGGATATTACCACAACACACAACACATGTGGGAATTCTATAAATTGCATTATGTGTTGCTGGCATTCTCGATAAAAAGACGTTAATTGTTATTGGAATATTGCTTGTTCTTCGAAAACGCTACTGCGCAAACTCTCTTGTGAATAACTTTGCGAAATAATTGTGTAGGTATATGAATAAAATACGATTCAAAATGGATTTCAAAGCATTGCATTGCACAAGTGTAAGAGGTCACTGCCTCTCAGACATATAAGTATATTTATGTATTATTTTAACAAGATATAAGTACCTAATGGAATGGCACTTTTCGAAATTCAATCTATTCAAGTAAGTTCTTTTATATAAAATATTTCTAAATCAGCATCGAAATTCAGACTACCGAGGGTCATTGGAACTACATGTGTCTGAAATCCCGAAATAGTCCTTCAGGCTTAATTAATTGAACATTTTAATAATACAGGTAACACGGGATTTGATTTCAACTGTTAGATTTGATTTAATTGGCCTGGAAAAATAGGTGAATTTCAAGTCAAAATGACGATATCATGTAGAAATATGAACATAATAGTTTTGCGAAAAGTTTTGAAAAAAGAATTCCATGTTTAAATCAAAACTTTGATTCTACATAGTCTGTTATTCGAGCAATTTGGTTACCAAAATAGGGGAGGGAGGGAACACAAAGTCTCAAAGGATAAACTTGCCCCACAGTAAAGTGGTCCGATTGAAAAGTTTGCCAAGCGGAAGCCCTTAGCACAAGTGCTCCAATGCACTTGTTTCACTTGTTTTTTTTTTACATTTTATACTTATTACACTTTATCTTGAGACGAAACAAAATGAAGAGGATGGTAGCAAGTTTAAGTTTATTAATTTAGACATCCTTGTGAGCGAACCCCGCTTAAGTTATTTACATTTTTTTTAGTAAAAGTTTTTTGCAATATCAATTTATTTTAATATAAATTGTTACTTGTTCAAGTTATATATTAGAGGAGTAATGAAAAGAATTTCGAGATATAAGAATAGTTATTACTAAGAACTGTTCAAAAGTTTGTGACAACAATATTAATTTGTTGATATATACCAAGAAGTGGCGCCAGTAATATTTCCTATTCTAGTCATTACAATAACTTAATTGGTTTGTCTAAATAACAGGCAAGCTGACTGTGTACACTAACAGAAAATGATAAATATCTCCGGTATTATTTATTTATCCTTCCTAAAATTGGTTACCAGTTTGGTTGATTTTAATATAAAGTTTACTATTATTTAAGGCAATATTGAATTATATATTTATATTGCTTTCTCAGCGTGTATTTAGTAACCATAAGAATTTATAATGAAGTACTTATCTATACTTTATTTACAAATATGATTAAGAATGTATGTGTAGACCATTAAAAAAATCGTAACATAATGATAAGTAAACAAATAGTTGTGTCGACATTTCCACAATCAAGATATGATATGCATACATCTTATCTAAGATGAAATAAACGCTTGAAAGAAAGAACCTTCCATAACTGCACCTTACTATACAGTATGTTAAGAAAACCCTGTCCGACCCATAAGGATAATAAAGGTCAATCATCACAGAAACAATACTAATGAATTTTGAAATAATCTTTTTTTCCCGCGTATTAATTCCAACGTCCCCGAAATTTGGTAATTTTTAAAAAAGTGACAACACCGGTATTATTATGAGCGAATAGCGATGCGACCACGTGCCGCGTGCCCTGCCTCCCGCCGCCCGCGGAAGCATGCTTAACGCACATTTATTAAGTTAACTCTTTTTTGCGAAATAATATTTATTTTTTTAAGGGGATTTTTTTTTTAAGTTTAGCCCGGTTTTGTATGCATTAGTAGAATCAGTTATCGATACCTAACAACACCTTCACGGGTCGGACAGGGTTTTCGTAACATACTGTATATTTTTTTTTAAGATAAGATTGCTTCACTCTGGGAATTTCCCCTGTATCGTGGGTGTGTTTACAAACATATAAAGTCACATATACAAACAGCCAGACGCGGAACAACTCATTGTAGGCCATACAAATGTTTGTTCCGTGCGGGAATCGAACCCATGACAGGCAGCGTAGCAGTCGATCGTTCAGCCACTGCGTCAATCGTGTGCGTCAATATGAAAACATAACAGGTCCTATTTTATTTAAGTTCTTTCTAAGTAAAATACCTGCATTATTATTGACATTACGAAGCATCGTGACCTGAATAAAAAAATATGTGGGTGGTTTAAGTCTGGGTCAGTAATTTACAAAGCCTAACTGGAACCTTTGTAAATAAATACCTTTTTATAGTGTGAAGTTCAACCAGAGTTTTGGCGGGAAAGTAAAGCTGAGTGTCACGCTCATTTGTCATTGGAACTTGCTTCAATGACTATAATATCGGTTAAAGATTTCAACGCTTAAGATACAAGATTTAAATAACTACATACACTATATGCCAAAGTTGGCCCGCGTTCAAAAACTGATCTCAATTTACTCCCCCGTTTCTAAAATATTGGATCGAACGCGTGTCGCTTCATAATTTAGATACTAGTTCATAACAGTCGCCGTATGGGGTTAAATTATTCGTCGTATTTACACTTATCGACATAAATAATATAATGTGTAAGTAAGATATACAATATGTAAAGAAAACCCTGTCCGATCCGTAAAGGTATTGTTAGGTATCAATAACTGATTCTACTAATGGATACAAAACCGGGCTAAACTTAAAAAAATACCCCTAAAAAAATAATATTATTTCGCAAAAAGACGCAACTTAATACATGTGCGTTAAGCACCCTACCGCAGGCGGCGGGCGGCAGGGCACGCGGCACGTGGTCGCATCGCTATTCGTTCATAATAATACCCAGTGTTGTCACTTTTTTTAAAAATTACCAAAATTCGGGGAAGTTGGAATTAATTCGTGGGAAAAAAAGATTATTTCAATATTCATTAGTATTCTTTCTGTGATGATTACGTAAAATTTTATATTATATTTGGTCATGTGTTTACCTAACCTTTATTATCCTTATGGGTCGGACAGGGTTTTCTTAACATATTGTATATACATACACCAATGACTGAAGGTGAAGCAAAACATCTCGAGGAAACCTGGACTTGTAAGTCTGAAATCGCCAACCCGCAATGAGCAATCGTGGTGATTACGCTCAATCCTTCACTGTATGAGAGGAGACCTGTGCCCAGCAGTGGGACGATAAAAAAAAGTTGATGATGATGAAGATATACATATCTCGGTCCACGTAGTTATTGAAATATATATAGACCCACATTGGCCCAGTTGTGTTTGAAGTCCCAAGTACTCGTAAGAGGTCGGATCTACTGACATCCCCTGGGTACATATCCAAACTCAGGGCTGCAAATGTACATGTACTTTAGGTGCATCTCTGGCCAACCTTTCAAGGATTACGGGCTTGAAGTTATTTTACTGTACAATAGAGGAGTAAGGGAAAAAAGACATGACTTATAATGAAGGAAAATGATGGAAAGAAAAAAGATACTGTAGGCCTAGTAAGAGTTTTCATTACGAGACTCGATCATCGATATCGAGCGCGTTTGACTCATCGATTGGCCCGCTTCAAGGTGTAAGAACTCTCAACCAATGAGAGCGCCAAACGCGGTCAATATCGACGATCGAGTCTCGTAATGAAAACTCATACTAGGCCTACTGTTCAATGTGAGATTAAAGGAACAAAAGTTTACGACTAATCGTTGCTCCATTCTGCTGCCAGTGATTTAGCTAAACTGTTTAGATTTGTAAGTCTTCGTTTTTAGTATATGTATTATATACATACATAAATAACACATGGTCAAAGTTAAGTTTTTTTTTACTGTAGCTGTAATATGGTACGATGGCACGGACATGTATTTTATACGTATAACTGATCCTAGATTAAATAAAGAGAAAAATGTAGACGTTTCATTTTGTCATGATCCTCTGTGACTGTCAACGAGTATCTAACAAAAAAAAGGTGACGCATCTATTAAACTTTGTCATCTTAACTGATGTTTGAAGGTTATGTAAACGATGATGTCCAAGGCCCACTACACATTTAATTTTTTTACACGATTTTTTTTTTAAATTATTCACATTAAGCTTTTACAAATTGGCATAGTTGTTGACAATAAAGAGATTTTAGAACGGTTATAAATAAAATACTCGACCTTATTTCTGTTGTCTATTCCCAGTACCACTCATAAATAAATGGGACTAGGGCGCCTCCGCCGAGTTCATACCTCAAGAGACGTGTGAGGGACTCTAAGATTTATGTAAGGTCTGATGCAAGCTAAAAATGAGTACAACACCATCTATTTTTCGACGGAATCCATTTGCTGACAAGGGTCAGTCATGTTATTGCCATCGGATCGCGCTCTGGTCCGAATTTCAGCACAATCTTTACTCAAGTCTCATACATATTAATGAGGGCCCAAGAACACAGAAGAATAGTATTGAACATTCCCAGATTTACTAAGATTATCCGAAAGTTACGCACCTTTCTGTGTGGGGTCAATTGTGACGATGGCGAATTTATGTTTATTCTTTTGGAGTTCCATATCTTCGGACGCTTTATAGAGCGTAATTTTTTCTTTTTACGAAACCTGAATATAGTTTCTTCAGAATAAGCAACTGAATCGATTTCAATCATTTTTACACCAAGTTATATTTTTTTTTCCAAATACATTTAGAAATTGTTGTAGTGTGGTTACCGAGCGCGCCACGCAGCTTACGGTAGATCACAGTACGTATAACAGCTGACGCCACAGGTCAACGCTCGCCCGCCCGTGATTAGCGGTGCCCATATTATTGTTGGGATAACCAAGTAGGCTGACAAGCTCATAACTCTAAATCTAAGGTTTTCCATGATATGTTTTTGAAATTTTGTACATAGATTCTTTACTTAAAAATACTAGACAAAAAATGGTGTTCTATATATAGTTTGTTATTTTGCTTGAAACCGATCTTATTTACGATAACAGTAGCTAACCCATGTTTGCAAAGAAATAAATACTTTACTTTACTCTAACATTGGAGCCGATTCTCTTATTTATAAACTAAACTAATTTTAAGTTCAGTGCATCTTTCTCTTTTCGTTTCAATAAGAAAAGGATAGAAGATAACATATTAGTTTAATCCTGTCAAATTGAGAAACTCCATAGACAGTATAGACGCGATTATAAACATGGCGACCAAAATACGTCAATTTAAGTCAGGTGCGGACTAATTTGACAGTTTTAAACTAAAATTTTATTTTCTGATCTTTTCTTAATGAAATAGAAATATATATAATATAATAGAATAAACTATAATATACAGTAATTATATGTCTATACAGAAAACTGTACAGAGTAGAAAGTCTTTTCTTAAGGGCCTTAGTCTCATTTAGTAGCGTAAAATGGTCACTTTAGGAAGCTAATTTCTAATTAACGGCTTGGTTTTGAGATTTGAAAAAAATATATCTTGTCTATTGATTCATGTACAACATTTACTAAAGATGATTTTTTCGTAGGATTTTGCCTTTTGCCTTAAAAAAATAGTTACCAAAACGCTATTTTTGGCTAATATTCGTTATTACTTCTAAACGGCATTGATGTGTGGAAATATTTTTACACTGAAAAATTCGCGGTTAGAAGTACTACAGATATGCAAGAGCATATTTAAATCCATCAACATTTGCCAAGAAAATATCCTTATTTTGAAACATAGGTTTAGAGGTGCTCTGCGCGGGCGCGGGCGGCAGTCGTGCGTTAGCATTCAGACGGGAGGGTTGTGTCGCTTGCTGCTCTGCTCCGGCTATCGCCGACTACGCGTGGTTGTCTGTGTGAGTGCAAATATTTACGAGCGAATCGTGTCAGTGTACGTTCATAGATTAGCTCGCAAATGAGAATTGAAGATGCGTCTGGTGGCGTAAGTATCTATCTACCTATACTCTTGTATTTATACCTACATATTACTGTATTTTTCTTTATAATTACTATTAGCTTTTGTAACCATTTTTCTTTTACAATTGAAGTTAAACAATTACGAATTGTTCCAGGAAATCTAGAAAGAAATCTTTAGACTTGAAAGGCAATAATCCGACTAACTACATCCGCTGATAATATAGAAGACTCTATTCAGGTAAGTAAACACTCGCACTTAGATTATAATTTATAGGTTTGTAAGGAGATTTAAAAATAAAAATCTTATTAGAAATTTACGTAACTTGAAAATGTGATTTTTTGTTTATGGTGATATAAACCAAAAATTAGGACTCAATTAAAGGTTTTGGTGTAAAAACAGTTTTACAAAAAGTTTTGAGTTGATAGGACTTTTAGTTTTTGCGATATTAGCAAAAATGTGTAATAAAAACTCTTACTTGGATTATTTTAAATGATTCTTCCTGTAAATATTTCATTTCTATATGTAATTGTTTAAAGTAGCCGAAGCCGATGGACGCGGGCTGGCGGGCTTGGAATGTCACAGTTATCAGTAAATTTTTTTGACGTCCTCCGTGGCGCAGCGGTCAACACGCCTGCCTGCGACGTGGAGGCCGCGGGTTCGATTCCCGGCCAAGTCATGATGGAAAACGATCTTTTCCTGATTGGCCTGGGTCTTGGATGTTTATCTATATATGTATCTATTATAAATATAGTATCGTTGAGTTAGTATCCCATAACACAAGTCTCGAACTTACTTTGGGGCTAGCTCAATCTGTGTGATTTGTCCGTATATATACAGTATGTTAAGAAAACCCTGTCCGACCCCTAAGGATAATAAAGGTTAAGTAAACACATGACCAAATATGATATAAAATTTTACGTAATCATCATAGTACCAATACAAATGAATTTTGAAATAACTTCCCCGAAATTTGGTAATTTTTAAAAAAGTGACAACACCGGTATTATTATGAGCAAATAGCGACAGCGATGCGACCACGTGCCGCGTGCCCTGCCGCCCGCCGCCCGCGGAAGGGTGCTTAACGCATATTTATTAAGTTACCTCTTTTTGCGAAATAATATTTATTTTTTTAGGGTGATTTTTTTTTAAGTTAGCCTGGTTTTGTATGCATTAGTAGAATCAGTTATCGATACCTAACAACACCTTCACGGGTCGAACAGGGTTTTCTTAACATACTGTAGGATAAATAAATAAATAATAAATAATATTAATTAATAATAAATAATATTGTAATAACATTTTTCGACTTACAGAAAAGAAGAGAAAGAAACCAATCGACAGAACTTAAAAGTTTAATTTGCTTTTTAGGTCGAACACTAACGCAGTTGATTCTAGGTCAGACATCCATACAGAATGTCGTCAAGAAAATGATAATATTATATATCTCTATGTGCACAAAAAAACGACGCAAGTTCCATCATCATCATTCAGGTAAAATTATGCCTGCATGTCCTACAACCTATATTTTTAGTTTACAAATATATCATATACCTGTAAAATTATTTTTTTGTTAATTCTTAATTAATTTTTCTTGATAAATTCTTAATTCCTTGACATAAATCTCTAACAGTGTTGCAAGGGTTAATTAAAATGTATGTTATATCTTTTTTTAGCTCAAAATATCACCAAAACCTCAACAAATCTCAAGCTTGTTTCATCGAAGGGCGACGCATAATTAATATTGCTTACTTTTATTCAGAACTAAAGAAAATTGCTAAGCACGGAGAATTATAGACTGTGGTTTAGGATCTGTGGATAATGTTGGAGAACGACAAGTGGGACTACATTCCCTATTTATTTTTAAATGCCGTATGTGTATGGAAACATTTTGCACATCCTACAGAAATCAATATCAGCTGTGCAGTTGTAGGAACAATAGAAATAGACTGTGGCCATTCTCAACTGCAAGAAATTTCTGCAGCTTTAGATATGCCTATAATCTCGCATGTTATTTATTGGATCGAAGAATTAAAATTTACAGATTTTAAAATAACTCGTGTTTTATTTGAAACCTCATTACGACGAAGTACATTCAATCCGACGTCACTGACACAGTATAAATAGGGTACTATCTCTTTATGGAAAACGGCCGAAACTACGCGCTTTGTAATCTCAAGGCATCTATATAAAGCACGGTTAGCGCAGCGGTTAAGCTATTGACTGCTGCGCTGCTTGTCGCGGGTTCAATTCCCGCGCGGAACAAATATTCAGAACATGTCCTACAAGTAGTTGTTCCGGGTCTGGCTGTTTGTGTCTGTGAATTTATATGTTTAAAAATGCACCCACGATAAAAGTAATTTCTAGTGTGGTTCAACGTTTTTTTTTTTTAATAAAAATATCACAAAGTGCCTAGTGCGCGTTTGGTTTACGTTAACGCGATGAACTCGTTTATGTTATTCGCATTAGTAATTAATTCAAGGACACTGCAAAGACATGATACTCATATACTGAAAAGTAGTGAAAAAAAAATTCAAATATGTTGAATCGGTAGATATTACCATCTACCATTATTTTTTATGTGAATGTTATGATATATTATAATGTGTGGGTACTTGTTTTACAAATGTCTGTCAGTCTGCGATCGGCCATTAAACTGTGTAACGAGCACTCCTTGATTTTATTTAAACATTGATCAAGAATACTAAAAATATATTATAGTACGATATTACCATTTATTAATGCAAAATATACATTTATCGTCTTGCATCCATACCCCCGTCTGAAATCGTAGGCACAAATCGCGACCTACACGCGGCTTGTCTGCATCTCTGGATATTCTTTGATTGTCGTTTTAGTTTAGCGCGCCACCGCGCGCATTTTACGAATTCGGGAGTACGGCGTTTAGCTCCGCCCACATGCACAAGGTCATTCAGGCTACTATAACCGTTAATGAGCTACGTACTTGGTTAATAAGAAACGAGTTCGCGGTGAACAGCGGGATATTATCCGCTTTTTTCAAACATTATTATGAGATCAAACATTTGCAACAGAGCATGGCTAGCGGCCGACATACAGTTCATTATAAAGTCAATACTATTACTAATAGATACAGTTTAATGGTAATCTATTGTACCGATAACTTGTCTGCGTATTTCTAATGAAGTATCGGAAAACACAATCGCTTATGGAACCGGTATTGACCGATTTTAAATTATTAAGCGCTAATATCACATTCTGTGAAAATTCTGTCAGATTTAAAGGGTATCTCCGTGTTCTTAATTAAGATCGGCACCCAACACAAAGTACCTTTCGTTCAAATTCAATCACGCAGAAGTACAACGCTTGAATGAACTTTTATCGAGCTAGGGGCAGAAAGAAAGATCTCTTTCGCAACCGAGTCAGTCTTTCGGACAACTGACTGACTTGGTAAAATGAAACAGTGTACAAAAATTCAATACTTCAAATAACTGATTACTTTACAGATACTTCATTTAGAATAAGATTCGAATGAATTGGGGTATTAAAATTGATAACGCAATTTCAAAACTGAAGTAGGTATATTTGCTTGAAGGATTAAGAAACCGAGCAAAGACTCAGCTGCAATCTTCTTTGTTCTGGCTCTCCCCTGTGACAAAACTAGTTCCAAAGGTTTTATTTATATCCATGCATGTAGATAGGTGACCTTTTCTTCGACCAAGATGGATATCAAAGGCCTAAATGCTATTCAGCTAGCGATGCTCGAAAAACCAATCATAGATGGAGTGCATTTTATAAAGTGTTATATTGATTACACTGGTTAACAAATTTTAAGGTTTTGTTAATCCATGAAATGAGTTGTGCTAATTGCGAAAGAATACCTCTAAACATACATTTTGATGTAAGTTTTAAGGTCGAGTTAGCTCGCGTTTTTTGTGGAATCAAATAAAAATGTTTTGACTTAAGATAACATTATATTCATAAATCACATATTATAAAATTTAAAAATGAGTTAATATATTGCTTTTCCGTTTATAAGTAATATGTACAGCCTCTCTCTTCAACGTCCAGCAGTAGTCTGCTAACATAGCAGGACTCCATTTGCCCTGGTATCGCTCTTCCATGCCTGAAATATCCTGGTGAAAACGTTCACCATGTTCGTCGCTAACATCTCCCATATTTTCAGGACAAACGTCCAAATGTGAGTCGAGAATATGTATTTTGAGGGAATGCCAGCGCAATCTTAACGTTCTTTATGATGTATTAAATCTAGTAAAGTAAAGCCGTGCTGTAATAACGAACAAGTCGAAACTTGCGAGAGTGCGGCGAACGCAATACAAGATTAAACTTGTATAGCTCGATAACTCGAGCTAAGACACTTGTAATATTATAACTGATGATTAGTATTCACCAAGTACTGCCTATTTTTGTATTTCATCATTCATGGGCAAAACCATTGTTAACCAGTGTTATGTGATGTGCCCAAAAGTCGTTTGAAAAAATATACATAGGGTTACATAAAGGGTCTCTTTAGCCTACGGAATAAAAAAATATTGACTTTAATTATCATTTTTTACGATATCGACAATTTTATTTATTTGCATGCTGCACTTACAGTATATACCAAAGACAACAAAATACAACATTTTTTACAAACAACAACAAAACTTCATACAAACGTTTAACATTGATTTGCTGCTATACAAAAATATATTAACTTCAGAGTCCTGAGCAATTAGAGCATTCAGCAGATTGGTCGCCTAGGTTGTGGGATTATTCCCCTAAATCCTTCTGGCATAAGTAAAATAATGATTTTTCTTCTAAACAATATTCTGTCTTACCGTCTAACAAATGCTTGAACTCAGATGTAGCAGAGTAATTTAGAAATACTTGTAAATCATGATCCAGATATTGCAAGCCAATGTTTATAAGCAGATAATTTCGATATTTGCAAACTTTGCTATCTAATAACTGTTTAAATTGCACTTTCGCTATTACCGACTGAGAAGAGAAAATGGCGCGATTTTGTTTGAAAATACTACGTGATTGTACACATTATATGCGATTATAGTAGAATGTGACCATGAAGAATGGTCAGCCCACAAAGCTTTCTAGTTATTATAATTACAGTAAGCGGAGTCGTATTAAACAAATATAATTAACCATTTTTTTACATTTTCCTTTTTATGCCGCTACTAAATTAGATTGCTTGGCAGCCATGTTGTTTCTCCGCTTACCTGCGCTGAGTTTTACAACTTACACAAGATGACACAATACAGCTGACACGATGTTTACTTGTCTCTCAACTCAGCCCAATATCAATATAGGCAAGATGGAGATATATTGGCGCCCCGTAAAAACAAAGTGCTCAATGGATGACGACATAAGAAGAGATGTAAGTGATACGCTCAATCTACTCTGGAATAGGGCGTGGGACTGTCCACGTGATTACGTCTCCCAGAATTAAATGATGTGTCGGATTTTTTGAGTTTCAACTTCAATTCATCTGCCATGTTTAGCATAGACAGAAGTTTGGAGTTGAGGGGATAACAAACAGGTAAATAAAAATAAACGTTTTAATTTGAATGCATTATGCGTCAAATGCGTTTGTTTCCCTGTTCCTGTTCGCGTCACTTTCCGTCGTTCCGTAGAACTCTCTTTTTATAATAAAAAAAAATAGAATTGCCTTTATCATTAGTAACGAATAAATTATCTAACAATTCATTTCAAATATTAAACATATATTGACATTAATACGGAAATCTTTGAAGATATTTTCATATAACATGCCCGTAATTAGCTGTCATTTGAAAATGAAATGTTTTAATTAATGAATTGAATAGCGAAATTGATCGAAAACGACTTGATGCTCAAACAGTATGCTTCACAACGTTCAGCACTAAATATTTGCGCGAGGGAGAATTTATTACTTCAATAAATCAGTGCAGTGATTTCATAATGGTTCAAACAGAAATCTATATCATTAGGAAGTGAAATATTGGGTTTCGTCTTTCGTAGAGGCTTTTGTATTTGCGTGTGAAGCTGTTTTGAAATGTATGTCGGTATGGTAAATTATAGAATGTATTTTCTTTGCCACTATTAGATAGGGACTGCAGTTAAATATTGTAGTGTAGAACACATTAGACAAACACAAAAGACAAAAAAACCTTCAGAAGTTATTGTTTCAATTACTTAACCAATCTTTTTTCTTTTTTTGTCATACTTTTCAATCTGTATATGTACTTTCAATAATTTCTATCAGTATTTCACAAAAATACAAACAATTACGTATTATATTATTTTTATTGTAAGTTTAAGAAGATAAGAATATTTAAGCAAGTAGACAGTTTACCTATGTACTAGATTTTGAAAATTGCTTTATATATATTTTACTAGCAACCCACCCGCCTATTCCTTTGCAATTTCTTTACAATATGCTTTTTAATAATAATGTATAATTCAAAACATATAAAACTTCAGCGCCTAAATTTCTAAATTCTGTCTAATACTCTCTTCTAGTAAGTCTGTACGTAAGTTTACAAAAGGTGAGAAAAGAGAAAATAGTAAATAGTATAGACGCCAGCAGGTTAAACTACCTGGAACTGTCAAATTGCTCAAGTAATAAAATTGAAAATCTATTAAAGAACTTCGACAGTTCTTAGTAGCTTGATGTACTGTCGTCTGTACATAAAGAAATAAATAAACTCATTCAGCAGACATTTTTTTTAAGTATTAAAGTATGGCTTGGTCGCGAATCGCCTAATGGTAAGACCTTAGACCAAAGGGACAGTTTTATGCATCCGACTGTTAAAATAAGGCATAATACCTACAGACACACCAAGTTGACGTAATAACTTCGACCTTCAACCCAGCGAAGATACATGATGGAAATAATGGCACGAACGTGGCAACATTTTTTGTTTTTTCGTAAGATTTTTGTCATGTTAACCCTAATAGTTTTTTATGTCGTATGCTCTATCCACACACTAGATCTTCAGGACAATATATTTTCTTTTTTTAGTTTTGCAAATAATTATAAAGAAATAAATCACAATAAAGCGGAATTCATTACAGCAATGTCTAATGTTATCTTTATAAAAAAAACACGCATGTAACTTGTAACCATTCAAAACAATTTGTTATTTTTACTCGTTTTTTGCAGCAATTAATCAAAAAACTATGTTTAACAATACTAATAAAGCATAGTTGCCATGAAAATTGCTCAGTAATTTCTAGATTGCAGCAAGTAAAACTGAAGAAATTGCGTGTTTTTATGTGTGCACGTTATATCGCGTGTCTTACTGACCGGAATATTAGTGTGTTCAGTCTTCGACAATATAGCGGCATCTGAAGAGGAGCGATACAATTTTCGACTTTCCTACCATCGTTTTAAAAGCTACAGCTAATTGTGCACAGGAAATTAAGTATACAAGAATTTTTATATTTAAATAATTGAGAAAGCAAGAAGTAGGTAAGGAAATGTTATCAAAAAATTATAAAAAAATTAAGGTTAAAGGAAGTCTAAAAAACAAATTCATGGGTATTACTTTTTTTGCGCGCAACCCTAATTATTTTTCTAAAAATAAACGGGACCAGGTAGGTACATACGCTGTTTTTAAGTTATAAGCAGCCTATAATGTTCCCACTGTTGGGACAAAGGCCTCCTCATGGTGAGAGGGAGTGGGCCGTAATCTACAACGCTGGGCCTACCAGTGCGGGTTGGTAGATGTGACATATCTTCGATATTTATGACTTTAGGACATTTTTTTTAATAATTATAAACTAGCGCTTGAACGCAATCCCGCCTGATGGTAAGCAGTGATGCGATCGTTGATGGTAAAGCGCGCTAGTTTAATAAGAGCCTATTCACTCAGAAAAACTGTGCGAATAGGAAAGAAGACGGCAGTTGAGCGAGGTGATGCAATGTTAAACCCAACAACACGACCAACGATGCTGCGCCAAAGGGAGATTGATCTGAAGACCCTCCACGACCAAACTCCCAACACAACAACATTTGGCGCATCGTACCACAACTGCTCAGACCCCTCCTCCGTATGGCTTCCCCAGACATCATGCCAGAACACGACAAATCGCTTGGCGGCAAGGCTTTGTCTGGTGGGTGGTAACTTCTGCCGGCGGCCGATGTTATGGCCTACCACCGAGAAAACATGACATGCCGGTTTTCTCATGATGTTTTCCTACACCGTTTTAAGAGCAGTAATAATGAATTAATTGCTACACAAAGTATATTGAACAAATAATATAAATATTTATATTATTTGTTATAAATATCGTATATACCCGGCATAAACATTTAGTAAATACCCGTTATATTGAAGTTTTACCTGAACTCGCGGTTTTAAAAGAGGAGAAAGCATGGAAATTATTAAAGATACATTTTTTTTTTTTTTTAATAATTATAAACTAGCGCTTGACCGCAATCACGCCTGACGGTAAGCAGTGATGCGATCGTTGATGGTAAAGCGCGCTAGTTTATTAAACCCATTCACTTAAAAAACTGAGTGAATAGGAAGGATGACGGCAGTTGAGCGAGGTGGTGCAATGTTAAACCCAACAACACGACCAACGATGCTGCGCTAGAGGGAGATTGATCTGGAGACCCTCCACGAACAAACTCCCGACACAACAACACTTGGCGCATCGTACCCGGCACACATCGCAACACAACTGCTCAGACCCGTCCTCCGTACGGCTTCACCAGACATCATGCCGGAACACGACAAATCGCTTGGCAGCAAGACTTTGTCTGGTGGGTGGTAATTTCTGCCGGCAGCCGATGTGGTCTACCACCGAGAATAATAAATAATAATAATACCGAGAATAATTTCGTTTTCCCCCTTACAATCCTTATCATATTTTTTATAGATTTTTTTTTTCTGTGATTAGGGGAGACGGTGTCTCGACTTGGAATGGGTTAAATACGATTTCGTAGGAGTAATCGATATCAATAAAATATTGCTTAAATGTATGGAAATATTCGGAAAGAACGGCATACCTTTGAAGGCTTCATTGACTGAACTTGATATGTTGATAAATGAAGGAAACATACCTGAAACAAATATATGATAAAATTAAAATTTTGTGGACGTTTTAACGTTAGTATTTAACTCATTTTAATGGGTATAGTATAGGTACTTTTAGTGTGACGTCATAAGCCCACTTTAGAAATACTTATGTCTGCTTGAACTATTCAGGTAAACCACAATAACCTATTTGCTACCACGGAAAGAGCCATACGTATAGCACTAAATAGAAATAAACTACAGCTTTTAATTACTAAGAGAATAAACTTATTCCACAGTATAAAATGACTAGAATTATTGCAAATGTTATCCTGTGTAAATTCCAAACGACATTCCTAGAACTTTGAAAGGGTTCCTGTGAGAATCAACTTTATGAAAATAGTGTTCACAAATGCAGTTTCAGAATTATTCTCAATGGAATAATGTACAGGCGAGAGTGCATCAAGCTACTTACAATCTGTCAAATTTCTTTATTAGATTTTCAACTTTATCGATAAAACATTAAGCCGCTTATTCATAAACGTTGCTTAAAGTTAACTAGTGATTAGCGATTGTTTTACCATAAATGTTAGACGTTTGCACGTCACTTAACTTTAATCATTGTTTATGAATAAACCCGTTGTTTATTAATAAACTATGATTAAAGTTAAGTGACCCTAAAATTTCAAAAATGTATAGTTAAATTAAAGGGGTAAGGCTTAAGGTTGATTAGGAATACTTGACATTTTCGGGTAGCTTGGCCTGCGGATGTACCTACAGTAAAAACAAAAGTTGTTTACTGAAATAAAAGAAATGTTGAAACAGCTACTGACATGTATTTTATACAGTATGTTAAGAAAACCCTGTCCGACCCGTGAAGGTGTTGTTAGGTATCGATAACTGATTCTACTAATGGATACAAAACCGGGCTAAACTTAAAAAAAAAATCCCCCTAAAAAAATAAATATTATTTCGCAAAAAGTGGTAACTTCATAAATGTGCGTTACCCGTTCCGCGGGCGGCGGGTGGCAGGGCACGCGGCACGTGGTCGCATCGCTATTCGCTCATAATAATACCGGTGTTGTCACTTTTTTAAAAATTACCAAATTTCGGGGAAGTTGGATTTTATTATAATTTTTTATTATGATTTTATATTAATTCGCGGGAAAAAAAGATTATTTCAAAATTCATTTGTATTGGTACTATGATGATTACGTAAAATTTTATATTATATTTGGTCATGTGTTTACCTAACCTTTATTATCCTTATGGGTTGGACAGGGTTTTCTTAACATACTGTATGTACTTACATAAGTACATAGGTATATTCTACGTAGGCAATGTTATCCTAAAGCTCTGCATTCATTTGTATTCTGAACAAAGAGAAATGGTTCAGCCTTTTTTATGGAAATACGTTTAAAACAAACAATAAAATAAATCCGAGTATAAAAAGAGTATAGAAAGCAGAAAGACTGTAAAAACAGTAATTTTTGTTTAGATTTACTGATAAACATAAAGGAACGGGTACGTATTATTAGTTTTTACGACCGCTTCTACAATATTAAATTAAAATGGAGGTGTTTTTATCGAATTTTTTAATGTATCTTTTTCAAATAGATCGTTCCCTAAATCCTACTAATATTAAAAATTTGTGTTGTTGCGATAAGCGAAAGTTTGTGATGATGCATGTGTGTAACCCAATGAAACCGCGTACATCGAGGGACTGGAACAATCTGCCAGCGGCGGTGTTTCCGTCGGAATACAATTTAAGTGTCTTCAGGGCTAGACTGAATAGGCTTTTAATAAACTAGCGTGCTTTACCATCGACGATTGCATCACTGCTTACCATCAGGCTGGAGTGCAGTTAAGCACTAGTTTATAATTTAAAAAAAAAGAACGGATTTTTAATGAAATTTGTCATACACATGATTTGTAACTTATACTTTTTATCCCGATATTAAACTAATGTTATAGATGTGAAAGTAATACAGCCCTGTTGGATGATTTGTTGGTAATTTTATAAATATACCCTCTATTCATAAAGTTAACTAGTGATTAGCGATTGTTTAGCCATACATTTTTGACGTTATAACGTCACTTATGGTTAAACAATCGCTAATCACTAGTTAACTTTAAGCAACGTTTATGAATAAAGGGGCATCTTAAGTTTTGTTTTCGACACATGAACGAATCCCATAGATGAAACATTTAGTTTTCCCACCATAAAACTAACACTTGTACGCAAGCCACATAATCTCGAGTTGTCCCACTTTCGTCATAAAAACAAACAGACATCGTAAAGTTACCATAACAATATTATGGGACAATGTGGTGCCGTTGCGAAAGTGGAACTGTATCTACGGAACCACGTATTGTTTGGAGATGCATGACGAAAGTACATCTGTATTGCACTTTTGTATTTTGTACGGCATATGATATATTGTAAGGAATATAGGTTCCATAGGGAAATGAGAAGAGAGTTTTTTTTAAATTTTATTTAATAGGGATGTTTCCTGAGTAAAAAAAAAATATCTATTTAGCCCGTCATTCAGGTTATAGAAAAATATTAGATACATATATTATGTTTTATCAAATCAATAAAAAATTACAAATAAAAAAGGCATCAAAGATCAGGAATGGAGGCTGGTGACGTCACCCGTTACTGAAAAGTGTAGCAAGCAGTGACGTCACACGAGTTTTGAACGCACTGTATCGTCCTCATTTATTATTTATATAAAAAAAGAAAAAATACGTGTCTATTTTTTTTTCAACTACCCTATTGTTCTGTGCGAATGTAGGATGATTTTCTGATAGATATGGTATCTATAGCATAGCATAGAGAGTTACGTTTACCAAATCTCATATACATACATACCATATTATATGAGATTCGGTAGATGTAACTACTTATATGTTGGCAAGGAAGGGAATAAAGTAAGTAAATACATATAGAAGACTTTTGGCCTACGTATTTGTCAAACAATCTCTAAAGATATGTATGTCAAAATGTGATTATGTTGAACGGGTCTCTTGGGACTACAGGCCTAAAAGTTGCTGCTTCTGAACTGTTAAAAGCATGTGCTGTTCGATATAGAAAAAACGTGTTTTTTTTTTCTCACGTGTTCCAAATACTTTTGATGCAACTTCCTCGACATTTTAAACAAAAGAAAACGTAAACTTGTTCATCATAGTAGTCTATTCACTGATGTCATAAATTACCAAGATTTTTCTTGCGTTAAAGGAGTGCGTAAGTAAGTAAAACAGGAGCTATCTTTGATTCAAAACACGTTCTCAAGATCAATAGAACAGATTAAAGGCAGTCATGTTTCTGTGTACTGACGTTTTATTCCGTTTCCACTTGTATTTTCTTAAACAAGAATGGCTTACCCCGCACAGGTATGTGTATCGCGTCAGTGAGCACCCGTAGCGCACTTTTATTGGCATTAGCTGACTAAGCATGTTTACTGAGTACGATGTAAACTAAGTAGCCAGTGATGTTGGATCTTAAGTTTACTTGAAAAAGTGTGTATGTGTTTCTTTATGATGACTGCAACGAAGAGGTTCAATGGTCTGTGACAGCGCACAGTGTTTAAAATATGTCCAACGTGCAGGCAAATACACATTACATTCATTTCATTCATTATCAACCTTTTATCGTCCCACTGCTGGGCACAGGTCTCCTCTCATACAGAGAAGGATTGAGCGTAATCACCACGCTTGCTCAATGCGGGTTGGCGATTTCAGACTTAAAATCCAGGTTTCCTCAAGATGTTTTCCTTCACCTTCAGTCGTTGTTGTTCAAGATATACTTAGAAAGTACATATAACTTTAGAAAAGTTACATTGGTACTTGCCTGATCTGACATGAGAGGCTGGTGTTTTAACCACTAGGCCAACACGACAAATACATATTGTAAAATGTATATTGTTTAATGTGTACATTGTACAGAAAAATGTACATTATTCAGTGTGTACATTATACAGGAAAATGTAGATTATTCAGTATGTACATTATACAGAAGAAAATACATAGTTCAAAGAGTGCATTTTACAGGAAAATTTATATTGTCATGTTTACATTTTACATACAGGTAGGGTAAGTACAAATTATATTTATAGGAAGTGTCAAATGATAAATAAAGTCCAGCCTGTTAATACACAGCTGGGCCTTATGTTTCTCTAAAAAACAGACTTCCTTATCTCATTAAAATAAGTGGCATTACCTTGAATTCCAATAATTATGAAGATCATTAAGTTTCTAGATTTAACGCTTTACAAGAAAATATTCATGACAAATTTTCTATTTTTAACAATGACTAACAAAATCGCGACTAAATACGTAACAGACTCTCTAAGACAAGTCAAATTCAATCTGTTTCTATAATAATGAATTTATTATAGAAACAGATTGAATTCCTAATCAATGAAACCAAAGTATTTAATACTGATAAAATTGGTTTGTATCCTAAAAAATAATTTAATGTCCATCAGATAGATTTATAAAAAATATTGAACACGTATTTTTTATT
Organism: Sesamia inferens; assembly: GCA_037179545.1. NCBI lineage: Eukaryota > Metazoa > Arthropoda > Insecta > Lepidoptera > Noctuidae > Sesamia > Sesamia inferens. The sequence goes on along the minus strand of CM073938.1, from coordinate 14,957,674 downwards.
TTTTCTTTCATTCAAATACTTAGGAAGATATATTGATTTGAAATGTCGCATGACGTCACGCCGTGGTACAAAATATAGCACGGCGTGACGTAATTAGCCCCCACTCCGTAACTTTAATACGCTATATCTCAGTAGTTTTTGGTATCGACGATAGAGTCTCGTAATGAAAACTCATACTAGGCCTGCAGACGACTGCCCGTGAAAAACAAAAAAGCGCGTGTCAAATATTCTTAAAGGAAGCTCCTAGAATGTTCTAGAAGCTTCGGCTGATTCTCTTTGGTCGGTCGGGAAAAAAGGTTCGCATTATAAGTATGTGTTTGTATTTACCAGCTAGCTATTATCATTTTTTTACTGACCAGACTAAGCTGGCTTGATCTATAAAATTGTAAACATTTGTACCGTCCGGCTTAACGTAGCGTACTCTTTATTATCTACATAATTATACAGTGTGTATCTGACATCGTAACGCAAACTTCACGAAAAGGTTAGACCGCATACCACTAATAAAATTATGATAGTCATTTATGTCGTTAATGAACGGTTGCAGAATTTACAGTGTTTAAAAAAAAGTGTCGGCTCGGCCGTTGAACGTTGCAAGCGTGCCGCCGTGCGAGTTTGTGGGTATGACGTTGATCCCTGATGTGAACTCTATTAAATCAGCTGATAAGATAGTTTTTCAAATTTTGTTTCCATTGCGCTTTTTTGTGTAATTAGCGAATTAATTAATTTTTACTTTAAAATCATCTTATTGGGTAATAAAAGTATAGCTATTATGAACGGTCTAAAGTGAATAACCTACACATTTTTTTTTTTAATCATGAAAAAGCCGACGAAAAATTCACCACTGAGGGGTTCAGAATTTTTGTACTGGATCCATGGTACTCGTTTGTGCGTCGATGTCAGATACACACTTTATTTACACAAGATCATTATAGTAGCTATGTTCAACAAATAAATGACTTATTACTTAATGTTATAACGCATAGCTATTTTTGTCCCAAGTAAATAAAATAAAAATGTTATGGCCACATCTTCACAAGTTAGTCGCTCGTCATTCAATTTTAGTTTCGAAATACAAGTAATTTTGAACACTGCGCCAAACCAAGTGTTTAACCACCGAACTCTGTTAAATTGGACGTTTGCCAAAAGGATTTTGAAGTAAATACAGAGAGCTGTCAAACTTATAATGAGCAACTTCAAACTATGAGTGCTGACCCTGGCTTTCGTAACCTTTTCTGAGGTCAAACACCAATTTGATACCAAAGTTAGGAACATTTTATAACCAAAAATGCACTGTCCTCGCATGAAAGATAAACCCTGGATTTAAATGCTCGATTAACGTCCAGACGTTATGACCTTTTGAATCCTATAAGCTGTATCAGACATTAGTTTAACTTCTAATGGTATGAGATGAGATGCTCTACAGATCTTAGTGTTCGGAGTTCAATGTTCAGATAAATTTCTTGGATATTATTAGCAATTTTGAAGGGCGACGTTTCTTGAACCCAGATAATAATAATATACCATGTGGTGTATACCACAAACACATACACATACATTCACATATGTATACTATTATTGCTAAAGGGTTTCAATTATATATTCTAATTAATTAGTTCTAAATAATATATATACTAATAATATACAATACGTAAAGAAAACCCTGTCCGATCCGTGAGGATTGTTAGGTATCGTGAACTGATTCTAATAATGCCTACAAAGACGGGCTAAACTTAAAAAAAAATCCCCCTAAAAAAATTAATATTATTTCGAAAAAGCGAGGTAACTTAATGCATGAGTGGTAGGGAACACGTTAGGCATGAGTGCGCGGGTGAAGGGGGGCAGGGTACGCGGCACATGGTCACATCGCTATTCGCTCCGTCACAAATGGTGTTGCCACTTTTTTTAAAATTACCAAATTTTGGGGTTGTTGGAATTAATTCGCGGAAAAAAGAATATTTCAAAATTCATTAGTATTGTCACTATGATGATTACGTAAAATTTCATATTATATTTGGTCATGTAACAACCTAACATTTATTATCCTTTTGGGTCGGACAGGGTTTTCTTTACATATTGTATATTCTAATAAATTAGTTCTAGTATTAAATATCATAGTATTCTAAAAAATAAATAGATCCATCTCATGATTCATTCACAATGAGTGATTGAATATTCTTTTTTTGTTTTGTGTGAACAGTTTTCACGAGCTCACGATGAATTTAATTTATCAAATGATATAGAGTTTAATTGAAAACTTGATAAATGAATACTTTCTGCCACAATATCAAAGAGAGACGGTGCAACAATGCAAAACGAATCAAGCCCAATTTTTAACAATACGTCATGTACTGTACGCCCAGTTAAGTTTATGACGCTCAATTAAACTAGCTCATAAATCATGTACATATTGCGCATGACTCTAATTACTCAATCAATACAGCCTTTAATAAGTATTTTTACGATTTAAAATACTGCATAACTATACTTTTCAGAGCATAACGTAAAACATAACATTCAAAAATAAAGCACGCTGAGAATTCTGTCATGGCAAGCGCAAGACACGATCGCTTCTAAAGCCAATTGTTATTTGAACAAAAAGCTAAAGAACTATTGGAAAACTGAATCCCACGTCGTTTTTCTTTGTCGTGGTGAGACGTTAGCGCTCTAATTAGTTTTGCATGACTAAGGCGACTATATAAAAACCACTGGGTTTCACATTTGAAAGTGCTACATATAAAATAGCTGTTGCAAAGGAAAAACTTATAAAAATAACATAACATCGTGCTTTTTTATCAGAATGGTTAAGCAGAAGTAAATATCTAATAGAAGACCTTTCTTTTTGGAAACTCGCCACACCTTTTCCCACCCACTGCAGCTCCTGAAAGCCAGAATCAACAGCTCCACTGGTACCGCAAGAAAAAAACAAAGCAATGAAGCTCGACGAGTCCCGGAGAAACGATTCAACTGTTTTGGGTCCAGCAACGAAATTAATCAGAAAAGAATAGCGGAGGAGTAAGAAAAAAGATATTTTTTCCACTTCTCTCCATAACAAGCAGGAGACAGAACAGAACAGAATAGAATAGAAGACCTAATGGGAATCAATAGCCTTACAAATCTAGACTACAAGGTGCTAGCGGAAAAATTTTGATAGAATAATTTTTGGCCGACCTGGCAATCGAACTACATGCTTAGTAGTGGTGGTTACGACCATTAGACCTCCGGGGCAGTTACTAGCTGTACCCCGTAGTTTCATGCGCATAAGTCTCGATTTTAAATCTAAGATATTTTATTATTATTAAAATTATAAACTAACGCTTGACCGCAATCCCGCCTGATGGTAAGCAGTGACGCAATCGTTGATGGTAAAGCGCACTAGTTTATTAAGAGCCTATTCACTCTAGCCTTGAAGACACTCAAATTGTAGTCCGACGGAAACACCGCCGCCGGCAGATTGTTCCAGTCCCTCGATGTACGCGGTATAAAGGAGGAGGCGAAACGCTTCGTCCGGATCGTAGAGGTGTTAACAACATAAGGGCGGAAACTCGCCGTACGACGGGTCGTCCGATGGTGGAACGGAGATGGGGGAATTAAATCGTGCAATTCCCTCGCACACTCCCCAAAATGTATCCTATAGAACACCGAAAGGCTGGCTACTCTACGCCTGTGCTCTAGGCTTTGGAGACCAACTCGAGTTAAATCAGAGTCACCAATCAGCCTCTTCGCACGCCTCTCCACTGAATCCAAAGTGGCCAGGTGACACTTAGCAGCACCAGCCCAAATGTGGCTGCAGTACTCCACACACGAACGGACCTGTGCTTTGTACAACATTAGAAGCTACCCTGGTGTGAAGTACTGCCGGACCTTTGCGATAGATAACGCCAAGTTTTCATATTCTTGAAGGTATTCTACATGAACATGTATACAAAGTATGATGTTGATCGGTTCAGTAGTTTTCGCGTAAAAGCGTAATAAACAAACTTACATTCACATTTATAGTAGTAATAAATATATAGGATTATGCCCTGCATTATTACCACATAATGTTTTATTTGATACTTATAGGTGTTCTGATATCGAATTAGTATTGTTATATTTTGTAATCATTTTTTATCGTCCATTGACCTTTTATTCAACGACCCTTTCGGTACGTACTGGAAAAGATGTAGGTTTTCCTTTTATTATCATGGAAAGTTGCAATAGCAATTATTTTACATTCTAAGTAAAATTATAAATGGTGAAATTTGTATGATTTAAAAGCTTGCAACGAGATTTAATTATTCGTATTACATATCTTAGCCTGAAAAATAAATTTAGTGAATAAAAAGAATGATGATGATAGATCATTTTATTCGTAAAATGATTTAACTTACTTCTACACATGTAAAACTCGCGACAAGCTTTTATGTCATAAAAGTTTTTTTTTTTTTTTTAATAATTAGAAACTAGCGCTTGACCGCAATCCCGCCTGATGGTAAGCAGTGATGCGATCGTTGATGGTAAAGCGCGCTAGTTTATTAAGAGCCTATTCACTCAGAAAAACTGAGCGAATAGGAAGGAAGACGGCAGTAGAGTGAGGTGATGCAATGTTAAACCCAACAACACGACCAACGATGCTGCACCAAAGGGAGATTGATCTGAAGACCCTCCACGACCAAACTCCCAACACAACAACATGAGGCGCATCGTACCCGGCACACATCGCAAAACAACTGCTCCGACCCGTCCTCCGTACGGCTTCTCCGTACGGCGGTGGGTGGTAACTTCTGCCGGCGGTCGGTCATATAAATTGTGTCAAATGTGAAATGATGTTATAATAGTCAACAGTAAAAGTTTTTATTTTCTTTCTTATTAGCGCATTTCATAAAATAGCTTAGTCTTTAAAAAAAAATCTTTCAATTAATTTTATACTACTTAGTCATCACTGGCTACGTTTCTTAGTCTGTTCATCTTATTCAACGCATCATTATTGCAAGGTCATTTGGCGGTTAGGTTCGAACAGTCTAGCTCCTCAATAAGACCTTCTAAATGATTCTTCAACGCCATGTCCATTATCCGCTATTTGGGTATGCCGCCATATTGAATTTAGAATGACATCACACTATTAACCATGCATTGTCATCCAAACTGAACATGTGTATAAAAATCAAAATTGGGTTTCAAGAAACAACCCGAACTGATATGTTAGGGTAGTAGTAGGCTTACACTGCATGCTGGAAATAATTCCCCCTTATTCATAAAAGCTGCCTAAAGTTAACTAGTGATTAGCGATTCGTTAAACATAAATTTTTGACCTTTTAACGTTACTTAACTTTAATCATCGCTTATGGATAAACCCCTTAAACACTATGGTGTTTATTCATAAAGGATGATTTAAGTGACGTTAAAAGGTCAAAAATGTATGGTGAAAGAATCGCTAATCACTAGTTAACTTTAAGCAGCGTTTATGAATAAGGCGGAAAGAATCCCAAGATAAAGTTTATTAATCTTTGTGTCATGGGTATTAACAACACGTGGTTCTGCACGTTACTTATCGAGGAAAATAATAAAAGAAAAATGGTATTGAAACCTTAATTGGGGAGACCATTAAATTCTCAAAGGCTTGGCGTTTTACTTGCGTAACAGTTAACAAGATTTATGTAAGTAACATTATAAACAGAAGAGTTTTCACACCCAAATTTTGATAAAAAATGGCCGCTGTGCATTTCTTTTTATTAAATTCTTGCTCGCAGTAACGCGTATTTAAGCTTTGTAACTCACAGGATGAAATTTAAAGAAAGTTGTTTATGTTCGAAAAATTTTTGTTTTTGTTTACAAAGAAGAGATTATATTCTGATATATTTTTTTTGTATTTCAGTGCTCAGGCACAATTTAGAGAAGTGATAGCCCGTACTTATTAGGATCTATATTTTCAAGGTTTTTTTTTCTCATTAAATCATTTACGAACGAATTCCACCCCATTTAAGTAATCAATGATAATACGGCATTCAAACGCTTGTCCTCAAACGCTACCAAAGCCTTAAAGAATCAAAAACTTTTCAAACAATCAGGGAACATCAAAAGTTGTGTAATACCATCTGAAAGCGTCGCTTTGTGACAGTACAAAGGAGGGACAACTCGAGTACAAGATATTATTGCTTTTAGTTTAAAGTTTCAGTATAATATCTCCGATAAGAGTGTTCAGTTCAACTCTTGGAGGCCCAAACGTCTATTAACTAACTCTAGACAATATAGTGTTAGTTTCTATGGTTCGTTTGCACGGTTTTGTTGATTTGGCTCTTTTCACTATTGTTATCTATTGTTCTGGAACCGAAGTATTGATATTACACAGAATAAACAAGCTTACAGTATGTTAAGAAAACCCTGTCCGATCCATAAGGATAATAAAGGTTAGGTAAACACATGACCAAATATAATATAAAATTTTACGTAATCATCATAGTACCTGTTCGCGCTAGTTTTATCGATCGGGTCCGATTGTTAGTTAGTCGAGTGATAGATGCCCGATCGGTACGGGCTAGCGCAATTAGTATTGTCTATGGCGACGCGCGGCCGCCATTATTAACACACAACGTTTTGCGACCTCGCCGCGAAAGGTCCGTTGCAAAAATCTTGACGAAATCCTCGCGTGCGTGGCGCGTTCGGACGAGTGAATTTCGGGAATACATACCGCCGGCCGCGCTTTGTATAGTTTGTCGCGATTGTTGCCCGTGTTTTGAAGTATTTACTTGAATTATAAACAGTAATAGTGCCGCCTGTAAATTGAGTTGAATTTGAATCGGAAACGTGGTTTCATTGCCGATCTTTGTCGGGCGTGATTGACACTGCTAAATAACTTCTTACGTTGGTGAGCTTTGGTGCCCTATTAAGGGAACTTGGTGTGTCGACTGGTATGGGACAGTCAGTGAATTTGAAGACATCGGACGTCATCGTAATCGACGCGCGCGCGTCGATTCTCCGGACTTCACTTCTCGACGAGGCACACTGAGTCCCAGGTAAGTCCCGTAGATTTACCAGAGTGTGGTCGGAGATTAATTTACTTGTGGTATAAGCCGACCTTGTTTGTTGGATAAGCCGTGACAAATGCGCGGTAGATGTACGTGCTGTACTGGGGCGCGTATACAGTACCAATACAAATCAATTTTGAAATAATCTTTTTTTCCCGCGAATTAATTCCAACTTCCCCGAAATTTGGTAATTTAAAAAAAAGTGACAACACCGGTATTATTATGAGCGAATAGCGATGCGATCACGTGCCGCGTGCCCTGCCGCCTGCCGACCGCGTAACGCACATTTATTAAGTTACCTACCTCTTTTTGCGAAATAATATTTATTTTTAGGGGGATTTTTTTTTAAGTTTAGCCCGGTTTTGTATCCATTAGTAGAATCAGTTATCGATACCTAACAACACCTTCACGGGCCGGACAGGCTTTTCTTAACATACTGTATAGACAACAACACATTAGGGTACAACAATCTATCAAACTTTATTAGATTTTCAACTTTATCGGTAAAGCAATAAGCCTTGAGGTTGATTGGGTATACTTTTCAGTTTCGGGTAGCTTGACCCGCTGTCATCTGTACCAATGGACCGGACATATTCCCCCTTATTCATAAACGCTGCTTAAAGTTAACTAGTGATTAGCGATTCTTTAACCATACATTTTTGACCTTTTAACGTCACTTAACTTAAATCATCCTTTATGCATAAACACCACAAGTGACGTTAAAAATGTATATTTTATAAGGTCACATCATCACATGTTTCTCTTATTATTTCTAATCTAGATATGCCCCATGATGCCTAGCGCAGACAGGGCTTCCAATAGGTTAAAGACGGCCCTGACTGTGCTAATCACCTTTATACAAATACCATTAAAATTATATATGAATTACAGTCTAGACATAACTAAAATTAGTTACATGACTGATAAAACTGAACGAAACGCCAATATTTTGCTCTCTTGAGAGGAAAAACACCAGGGAATTGATAAACTGCATAGGTAGGTACATATTAAACACCAGGAAAATAATCTCATTAGTTAATTAATATCAAATGTCTGCTTTAATATTGCGTCATTAAATTTATAATGCAATAGTGTATTTTCAAACAACTTTATCAGTTACAAGTTCTAATTTTAATATTAACATTTATATCATACTAACATGAAATATAATAACAAATTTTGTTTTAAATTTCTATCAAAGATCACACTCATGATAAAAAAATAACATCAAAACGTAATTCATAAATGTGTATCATCTGAAGCAATACATGTAAAGAGGACACATTATAAAGAACAGGATACACGTGGTGTCTTTCAAGTACAGTTAAGCCGACACGACATGTCCGTATTCAATGATTCAGTGTACACTGCACATAACACGAAAGTCGTGACGTCCAATAAATACTTGCAGACTATCGCATCCAACACATCGTCACAAAGTAGATACGTTACAGAAAACCAACTCCGTGCAATGAGCGTAAGCAGAAGCAAGTACACTAAGGACCGTATTACCGAACCTAACTCAAGATTTAAGCATTACTTAAAATTAGTTTCCAGCAATCAAATAGCTTCAAACGAGATTTAAGTAAACCTTGAGTTTTGTGTGACTGCCAGGAAACTTGGCGTTATCGCAAAGGTCCGGCAGTACTTCACACCAAGGCAGCTTCTAATGTTGTACAAAGCACAGGTCCGTTCGTGTGTGGAGTACTGCAGCCACATTTGGGATGGTGCTGCTATGTGACACCTGGTCACTTTGGATTCAGTGGAGAGGCGTGCGAAGAGGCTGATTGGTGACCCTATTTTAACTCGAGATGGTCTCCAAAGTCTAGAGCACAGGCGCAGAGCCAGCCATCCTTTCGGTGTTCTATAGGATGCATTTTGGGGAGTGTCCGAGGGAATTGCATGATTTAATTCCCCCATCGGACAACCCGTTTTACGGCGAGTTTCCAGCCTTACGTTGTTAACACCTCTACGATCCGGACGGAGCGTTTCGCCTCCTCCTTTATACCGCGTACATCGAGAGACTGGAACACTTTGCCAGCGGCGGTGTTTTCGTCTGACTACAATTTGAGTGTTTTCAAGGCTAGAGTGAATAGGCTCTTAATAAGCCAGTGCCCTTTAACCATCGCTTTAGCTTTTTGTGCGGTTTTAACAGCGCTTTACCATCAACGATTTCGTATCTGCCTACCATCAGGCGGGACTGCGGTCAAGCGCTAGTTCAAAATTTATAAAAAAAACCCGTACGTTACTAAATTGTGACAGCTTGTTTGTTTTCATTCGTTCTTTGGGTTTTGATGCTTACTGTGTTGGTTATCACAGGATAGTGGAGTTACGTATTACGAAAAGTAGTCCAAACAATGCCAACTAGTCTCAATCATTTGCTGAAAATGTTATACACAAATAAGTTGCTGGTCGCAAATACGCTTGTATTCGTCGTATGTGACGTAATTATGAGTTTTTGCTCGTTCTATGAAGCCGAGCCTTCTGTACCTACCTGCTTTATGGCACCGTTATTGGTACACTAGTTATGGACCATTTATTTGATATCAAGTGTATATATGTATAACGAATTTTAATTGTGCGTAGACAATAAAATTTGATTAATTGTAAGTAAGTTTACAATTAGAAGTTAAAATCAAATGCAGTGTAATGTGAAATTAATTGGCATAGCTGATTCTACGTTTGCAGTGTTAATGCTAGTTCACTTCACTTTATTGTTTGTTATGTAATGCTAGCGGAATATCATCCACAACACAGAAAACCAATTGCTGTAATAAAAACTTTGAAAATGTAGTTGCAATCTCATTTCAGCGTCAAAAATGTACAGGAATTTGAGGCGTTTTTGACAGATTGAGTTTGAGACGTTTGTGATCTACGAGAATTGCCCGTCTGGTCCAGCAGGGTAATTACGTAACACACTACCAGTAGCAATGGGTTTCATTCTGACAGTTCAACAACATTCATTGCGTTGCTTACGCTGTTGAGGAGGGACGATTTCGAACATATGGAGCAATGGATTAGAAATATGCTTCGAATTGATTCCAACTGATACTAATAGTGTGTTACGAAATTAGGGTGTAGCTTTGTTAGTTTTGTTTTATAATGTACCAGCTGCGCCGCTCAGTTTCACCCGTGTAAATTTAGATCCCGTGGGAATATCGGGATAAAAACTATCATGTGTGTTATTCCTGGATTTAAACTATCTGTGTGCCAAATTTCTTACATTTCCATTAATTGTAACAGTAATTTGTTATTCTTTACTTATTCTCTCTCTCTCTTTACTTTCCTTTTTCTCTTATCTTTTTTTTTTGTTTGTTTTTCTTTTATGTACAGGGTGTATCTGACATCGTAACGCAAACTTCACGAAAAGGTTAGACCGCATGCCACTAATAAAATTATGATAGTCATTTATGTCGTTAATGAACGGTTACAGAAATAACAATGTTTAAAAAAAAGTGTCGGTTTGCCTTTGACCGTTGCAAGAGTGCCGCCGTGCGGTATTGTAGGTATGACGTTGATCCCTGATGTGAACTCTATTAAATCAGCTGATAAGATAGTTTTTCGAGTTTTGTTTCATTGCGCTTTTTTGTGTAGTTAGCGAATTAATTAATTTATACTTTAAAATCTTATTGGGTTATAAAAGTATAGCAATTATGAACGGTCTAAAGTGAAAAAAACTACATATATTTTGTCATAGTCATGAAAAAGCCGAAGAAAACTTCCACCACTGGGGGGTTTAGAATCATGGACTGGATCCATGGTACTCGTTTGTGCGTCGATGTCAGATACACCCTTTATGTAAATATGTATATCCTCACATACTTTCGCTTCTTTAATAAGATTTTATTATATATTTTTAATTGCAGCCCAAATCTTCCACCAATCAGTATTTTGCTTCACTTTTAACTATTGATCGTTTTTTATTCACAAACTCTTTTTGGCTAACCCAAATAATGAGAGTGGTGTGACCACACTAACCTGATTTTCAACCTTATTCACAAAAGTAAGCGAACCCACAGCTCGTGAAACAAAATGTCTGGGAGACACGCTTGATTTACTGCCGAAAGCTCGTAAAACCGCGTCGTCAAGTAAGAACCATTCATCATCTTACTGTCAATGCTATCTAAGAGTTTTTATTCCATTAAACGCCCGTTCGTTAACCTCCTAACATGAACTCCGATACGGATGACCGACCACACGTGCGATAGGTACATGAGGGTCTTCTAAAGTTAAGTAATATGCTTCTAAGGCCCCATTATTTATGTACATTGCATGCCAAATGGAGCAGCCGTAACAAATCCAAAAAGAAATTCTCCACATAAATGCACCGTAAAAATATGTGCCAACTGTAACGAAAGCTATTAAGATTGTAAGAAACTCTTGATAACATTTCTATGGTTTATTAATATTAAACGTAATTTTGCTAGTACCACGAAAATGTGCTGCTAAAATATCCGGCGACTCTTTATTGAGGAAACATAACTCACCAGAAATCGGTATATAAAATTAATCAGCACAAACGCAGCGACTATAAACGTAGCTACGTTTATCGGAATCGTTCGTTTTGAACTAATTTCTTCCTAGTTATAAACTTGATGAGTAAAGCTACTGACCGGGTCGACAACACAGGACGAATGCCGCAGAATAGTTGTCAACGTGCCAACTAAGGGTTTGGTCACATTACGCAACGATGCGCGGGCGCCGCTCCCTACAATAAACAGAGTTAAATGGACGGTAACGATAAGTGCTAGAGTACACGTACTTAACAATGTATATGTCATAATGATAATGGTTCTCTTTTGAAGTGCCGCACGTTCTTCCTCATGAAAATTGCCTACTTCAAAATCCTTAGTCAATTTATGCGATTTGCAACCCTAATTGATCCATTTGCCAAAAGAAAATGTTCCCTGCCTACCCTTCCTTTCACGTGGGTGTGTGGTCTGGCAATCAAACTTGCTATTGTGAATATCATCAAGTCATACACTTGTGAACTATCCTATCTTCTAAATTATCTACAAAATTTGACCCACTTTAAAACTGCAGTCGTCATAATGCAGTGTCAAGCAGTCGGGGCAACAATGAAACGGCCATTAAGTTGGAGTCGTGAACAAACTGAAAATGTCAGACTACCCTCTAACCAACTGACCTGGAGACATACCAAGAATACGTTTGACATATCGGTCCCTTGTACCCATTATAATTATAATAGGCACATATTTCATAAACTTGGCAGTAGCGAGCGGTAAATTACAATAGAATGTACTTAAATATTTTGTACTTGACTTTATTGTTGCAAATATCGTTATAATGTTGCCAGTTATTTGTCAATATACTTGTAATTCTTAATGAAGCAATCTGACTCGTTTACATTGAAGTATAATGTCAAAACTGCATGTTTTATATGATATCAGAATACAAATTACTTTAATCTTAGTTTATAACGTGAACAAGTACAGTCAAAACTAGTCCTAACAATAAATGTCAGACAAATGGAATTGTAACTCCAATTTTATAAGTATACAGCTGTATTCATGCACCACTAACATAACGCTATTTCCTAAGCGGATGAAATACGCATACAAAATAAATAAATGCAACGAGACTGCAGTTTTACATAAGAGCTTGCAATTTTTGTAAGAGGACGGAATGGAAAGGTGAAAGTGGAGAGAGGATTTGCGAAGCAAACCACTGTCACATACGCATAATATACCAATAGACTTAATCGTATAGATGACACAACAAAGACAAAGCAAGAGCCAATGGCATAAATCGGCACACGATTTTATATTGTTGGATACAATCGAACGCACACAAAATATTTACTAAGGACTAGCGAAAATTACATCAGGATTTTCCCCCTCACTAAATATTACGGTGTTTCTGAGAGAAATACGCCATAAACGTCAGGCTATCTAATAAAAGGAGACACTTTGTATTATGCAAGCAAATATTGGAGTGTGTTAAAGGATTTAGTCAAGAAAATCTCTGTGCACAACACTAGCTAATATTTTCTCCAGTAAATCCTTTAGGCGAAATTATATCAGTATAATTTCGTCTCAAATGTGTCAGTCGAGGCTCGTCACATACGTGATAATAACTTGAGGGTTGACGGTTTTAGGGAAACTACACAACATAACATTTTTTAATTTAATTTTTTTTTTATATATTTTTTTTTATTTTTATTATTATTTTAACATATTATATGAACAAAATAAAAGAATGTTCGAAGGTTTTCTGTTAATAGAAACTTTCGATCACGTTGAAAATATCAGTTTCATCATCAGCTTTGCGAAAATTCTGCTCAAAGAAGAAATGGAATTTTTCCAAAACTTTATTGTTACTATGATGTAGGTACGAACTTCATCATTTATTCCATATCTAACTTGAAAGTGAGGCTATCATTGATATACAAATAAACCCGAAGCAATAAACGAATTTTAATTATATTATTTGCTCATTTGTAATTTCTCGTACTTACGTAACCTTTGTAAGTAAGTGAACTTCAATGCGACTACTGCAACAGCTCGTCACTCAGACAGGTAAGCGAAAACTAATAATTTATTTTATAACAGTTAGGTATATTGATCTTTTATCGATCAATAGAAACATGAACATTCAGTTAGCTCTGATGCAATTGTATTGTAATAGAAAGTAATGCTTTATCTAACAAGAATGTTATATTGTTGATACAGAAGCAGTCGTTTGCTATCAGACATCGTTGCACTTCAGTATACATGTCCCGACGAATATTGATTGGGGATTATTAGATATATAGGTACTTTTTGTTTATCAGACTCATGTGTGATGACTGTCACGTCTGGCCTACTAGTGGCAAGTAGAAGCCAGATAAAAATTATACTAAGTAAATGAAGTGTTCTTTGTTTTCCAATTAAGATAATATAAAATAAATTATTCTTTAGATACTCTAATTCTTAAGTTTAGACGCACCACACGTACGCTCGAATGGGCAATACATATTAATTGCACGCGGCATTAATGTACTTGCTTTTTTTTTCGATTCTTTTTGTATCTAGATTTACGTGATGACCCTAGTAATATCCTCAGTTAGAGTAATTGGAGTGAGCAGTGAGATATATCTAAAGATATATATTATCATATATTTGATAGAATATGCGATGAAATTGGCTCGATTTTTCTTTTGGCCTCTTTCCACTAAAGACTGATGGCGTGAGACTTTGATGTTTCAGATCTGCATAATATATTAAGAAGGACGTCGTGTTTTATCTTATTGCTTCAGAAATGGGTCAAACGAGTTGTTTCTGAAAACTTGGTTTCGTGCGAAAATGTCATGTTGGTAATTTATTCGTCGGTTGAGTAGAGTAGTGAAAGGATAATTTTTGAACAATGTCTGTGTATTAAGATCATATTTTTTGAGTAAATATTTTCAGAAATAAGACGGTATCTTTAACTCATTTTATGTGATTCAGCGAAGGCTTCTTCCAGTAAATCTTTACACTATTCAGCAGCCATTCCTATATTCCGAGTAAATATTGCTCTCAATTATATATTTTTTCAGCGCTTCATTCGATGAAGTATCGAAGTTTCTCGATTGCATATGTATAGAACTTAATTCGAATCCTATGCATAATAATGTACATAGTGATATAAATAACACATACATCGGCGCCATTGATTTCACGCAATGGGTACTGGCTATCCAGTACTTGACTTGTATATCTACTGCTGACCAGTCAATGAATTTAAAGAGTTGGATAAACAAATTAAGGTTTAATATACCTAACTTCCCTTACTTCCTTACCTTTTACAAGGCATGTTATCTCTCTCTATTAGTGATTAGTTATGACAATATTATTAAAGTTTCTGAGAAGAAGCACGATAAGGAGTCATCGTTTCGTCACGATTAGTTTAAGGCTATCATTTGTTTGAATTTTTTGCGTAATGTTTGACTTTCTCATTAGTTTGCTACGTAGACGTGTTTGTTTGACTTTAGAATATAGTTGTGATGTTTTGTGTCTAATATTACACATGATTTAGAGGAGTAAGTAGGAGGTACCAGTTATTTTTATGAAGGTAATCCTATCCTAACCTAACTACTGTGTACCCACTGATTAAAAAAAAAGTGGTTCTTTTATACGTTAAAAATAAAACTGTTTTGAAACCATTGAGGAAAGCAGAAACAGTTTGAAAAGAATGTCCCTCCCTTTCACAATCAAGTCAAATTAAAACCTTAATTTCCTCTCGATTAGCTCCTGAACGTAACGCAATTTCCCAAAAAGCAAATTGTAACCTACAACCAAAGTGGTTGTTCCGCTCAATAAATCTTCCCGCGGCCCATTCGCTTATTAAGTCTCAAGAAAGGCTGTAATTTTTCATTAGGAAACCCCGTTTGAGCGGACATCGGCGAAAATGAGGTACCCATACCTGGCAATCAGGACTATCTGGGGGCCCGCAGACCGAAGGTAGGTACGTGTGTGATTTAATAATAAATACTTCTATTACCGGGTTATGTTAGCGTCTAGTGCATTGGGATTAGCCATAGTGGAATGGGAAATAGTTCTATTTGGAGTAAATCCTAAAATAGTTATGCAGTGCGATTCAGTTATCACTTATCATATCACCGCGAAACCTCATGTGAAGTGAGCTATCATTCCAATTTATGCTTAGAGAGTGACATTATTGACAACTCTCTCTAATGTCACTTCACCCAAATAATCATCATCATCTCAGCGTTAATCACAGTCGCATCCAAAGCTTTTTTTTCAGCTTTGGAATCTAGGGACCGCTTTATCAGTCTAACTGCTCAATTGGCTAAACTTAGATATTTTCCGTGAAGCGACTGCCGTTTGACCGCAGGCGATATCGAAGCATTGCAGTTTTGCGGGCTCCAAGAAGCCGAAAAGACTGTCACTAGATGTTCTTATGGCAACCGGGACCAACGGCTTAACGTGCTTTCTGAGGTACGACCAGACCAGTGTAAATATTCATATTCATGCATACAAATATTTGCACTGCGCGGGGTTGAACTCGCGCCTCCTTTCGCAGCGACCGCGTTCGCTACCGCTACTCCACGGAGGCTCACTTCACCCAAATTTACAATATGTATAACACGATTAGATTTTTAAAGAATCGATCGACTGTTGTTTTTGGTTATAGAAAACGAATTCAATAAACTGATGACTGATAGAAACTGACCAGTGATACCTACGCGGAATCATGGCGATAAATTTCTAGTTTTAGTTGACCTCGCATTGTATAGGTTTTTCATACAATTAGATGTCAGCTTATACTGGCTACGCAGCCGGCAAATAAACGTACGTAATACAACATTTATTTGCCAGTAAAACCGTAGTTTAATGATGACATACCATAACAACAAGGCTTTATCTAAGCTTATTGCTTGCAAGGTGTATGTCCTCATTTTTCGCAATAACTCAAGTTATATGAACACTAATTAACAGAAAGGACACAGCGTATTAACAGATGAGGAAACATGCTGCAAATTAAAATTGGATTAAAGGACCCGTATTCTGTAGACTAAATATTTATATACATATGTTCTATGTTACGGGTTTGGTCTCCGCACTCAGTCCCTCCAGTGGACCATTGTGCGTGGTCTACACATATGTATACATATATCACATACACGAGTACCTACATATTCTAGTATATTTGCTACAGGAGACAAAATTAATTAATCATAATAAACATCGCTTGGAAAATGCGTATAACATAGGTATTCACCGAATAAGGTAATTAGTTTCAAATTATTGCCTAGGTATACAATGTGACCAAAGATAACAAAATCAAAACAAAAACTGTCACAGATAAAAAAAAATGTTTTAGAATAAACACAAAGCCGTCTAAATTCCGTAAGACAAAAATCCAATCAATTCCACATTCAAAATCTGTTATACCTAGTACACTCTGGATTGCGCAACGATACTACCGTTAGCCAAAAGGTGATGACACAAAAAAACAAAATGGATACTTTTCACTAAGCCGATAATTTGTCAAAGACTTTTCGAACATGACCTAGACTTGTATTTTCACTATTCGTCACCTGTTTATATAATGTGTGAGTGATTCATCATAAGACAACTTGCCTTACCAGTTAATTCTATACCTACTAGTAGCAATGTTTATGATCTTGTAGAAAATAACGTCATCAGCTGTCCGCGGAAAACAAATTGCAATATGGGAATACACTGTGTATTACAACCTCATTAGTCACCTGGATTATATATAAATGGGGTCAAATCAATACACTAGGTTTTATACACACATGCCTACTAAGATATGTGTGTTTACCTAATGAATTTATTAGAGTTGTTGAATCCTCATCCAAAATGAACTTTGAATGAGGATACATCACACACTAGATTATTGCGTAACGCCAATACCAAATTGTTTTTTTTTTTTTTCAGGATATTGCATATCAATACTTTATAATATTAAATAAAATTGTCTAATTATCATCTTCCTAAATAACAATGAATTATGTTAAACAGTCAAAATGAAAGCCATCATTACTGAAAGCGTGTTAGCCAAATACTTACTTAACACAATTTATTACCATAACCAATAACTAATAAAACAGTATAAAACAATGCTTAAGAGAACCTAACATTCGTTCAAGTACGTCTTCATAGTAAACTATCTAACAACAAAGTTGATGAATTCAAACATAAGTACCTAATTACCTTTGTTATCATAATTGTTGTTTCGTTACAGCGCAATCAAAGCATCTTCATGTAAAGTTATCAACGCAGCAAGGGACCAATTTAACTCTGAATCAACCATTGATGTAAATTTATTCGTGTAACAATCGTGTTTTACGACCGACATATACACCGAAAATAGCTACCAAATCCTACACAAAGATATAGTCGTTATCGACACCCGTCAATAGAATAATGTATTATTCGATTTCAGGTACACAGCAATGATAGAACTATAATTTACAAAATGTTAGCCTATCCAAGATAGCATCACCAATTACGCATTGGTGGGTATTGGAGCACTATAATTGCTTATGTGTAATGTATTCACCTCTTTTTGTTCTGTAGGTGTGGCGGTCCTGACCCCTGTCAGGTCCTTCCACCGAAGCACCCCCATGACGGCGTGACGAACCCACGAGCCGCGTCTGCCAGTCCTCCCGTTAGACAGTTCATCCACCACACCGCACAACACTGAGTTCACCACCAACTTTCCAGTTCCATCCTTATCACTCTTAAGCGCCACTTCGCTATTTATCGGCAACGACCTTCTTTCCCTCATAAAGCTAGAAAAATAAATCGCTGCCAGTTCTCTATTCAGGTTTCCCAAAATGCATCCTCACAAGACACTCACTATTAATCATCCTAAGATATCGTACTTCAAAGACGATATAAATCTTCCAGTAAATCGTTTATTTTTATTACAGTTTTCGGGTCACCCAGCTGCGATCTTTCCCATAAGCGCCCGGAAGTTTTTCAATTATTCCTTTAGCTATAAAAGAAAACTCTTAAACAATCTTGTCATGAAATTGTCCCTTAAATGGCTTTAAGAGTCCAAACACAGCAGTCATGCACAAAAATGGTAGGCTTTAACTTTCACTTCGGATGCTTCTTCGTCGCCCTGGATGTAGGTTAGACGTCTTTCGGTGTTGGTTATCCACGAAAACGTCAACACTGTCGCCGTTTAGTAAATTCATTCAAAAATACCTCAAGATGCAGTTCTTAATTTTTTTTAAACTTAGTAAACAGTCCACACTTTTTATATCGCGTCCGGTAATACCTAAATCAAACACTATTCCAAAATATTAGAAGTTCAGAATTTAAGAGTTGTCAAAACACGATCGTAGCGCGATTATTCAAATTTGGAAAACAGCACGACGTCCACACCGGTTTACGTTCGGAAACCGAATGGAGCGGCGCGTGCCACATGCTTGTGCTGACAAAGGCGCGATGAAAAATTCTCGTCTCTTTCTTCGCTGCATAATTGCTATATTGTAGACAGGGACAAGTAGCGAAACTAACCTTCACCCTCGATGCAATGGAGACAAAACAGGTGAATGTAACAGCCGGAGAAGACAACAAAAACTTTTCAAACGTTTCTAGTGCGATTTTCTATTGTGCCAATGAGACATTCAACTTGTAGAAAAATGATACAGCACAAGATTAATATGACGATAGAAAGTCACATAAATTTTAGACAAATATTTCAGATCTGAATTTATTGTCAAAACTTTTCAGTCTAAAAGTGAATTGCAAAACTGATATGCTTCATCATTCACCTGCCTTTATCTCAATCTGTTTAGGACCAGATCCCAATTTATTGGAAAATAAAATTACGAGAAAACTTTGGCTCACCCTAAACGTACAACAATAATTGTTTGATAATAAGGATAAAGATTTAAATATTTGATGACAATTTCCTCGTAACGTACCTAACGTTACGAGGAAATTGTCATCAAATATTTAAATCTTTATCCTTATTATCAAACAATTATTAACAAACAAATAATGTACTCTTGATTTTCCCACCCCCATGCAAGTGCACGTTGCAAAAGTCCCATCTAATTTAGGCGTGGATGCATTTGCGTGGGAACTTCCGGCACCAACGGTCCACATCGAAACTCCCTCTTCAAACAAGGACCAACAGGTGCTCCTTACACTTGGTCCTTCGTCCCTTGCTTCCGAAGCCAAAGGTGAGGGTTTCGAGACGGAAGCCATACCTTATTCATACTATCGGAAGTACGTGGTTATGTTAATACTTGTACCAAATTTGAGCTCTCCAGACAAAATGTTTAAGGGATAAAAATAGGGAGTATAAATGTTACGTATTTAAAAATGCATTTTTTGACTGTACCTTTTATTGACATGCTATTATTACATTGGTTAATATTTGCAATTCTTCTTCTTATTAGCCAAGGACTTTGAAGCGGAAGCAGAGACCATATAAATAAAGGAAGGATGTGGTATTGTCAGTCGGGTGATAGAAGCTCCCAAAATGTATGAATATTGAGTCCAGCTAAATAGTGCAGAGGAAGGGGACTTTTTGAACTTTTTTCCTCCAATTAGTTCACTTAGACAAAAAATATAAATATACTATGCATTTGTAACAGAACGGATATCAGATGTTAAACTATAAAGTCGTTTCTAAAAAAAAAATGTAATTATTGAGTTGTAACTTTTATGTCTGTAAGTTGTAAGTTGTGTGATTTTTAATACGTAAACTCCTTGCATTAAATCTTAGAAAATAAGATTAAAACACAAGATACAATATTGGTAAATCAAAACTCTGACGCATATTTTAGATAGAACTCTAGAAGTTCTCGTCCAACAAACAAAGTTACATCCGTCCAATTAAATCGCATATTTTTGCAACGAAAGATTTCATGTAACAAAATTTTCACTTTCCAACATAAAAAATATAAACGTAACATAAATAACCCAGTAATTTACAATTCATAGATGTAGATTCGTTACATCACATAGTTAATGTATGCAGTGCATGTCCGCATAAGTAGCGCAGTGGAAGACTCAATCATATATCAATCACTAGAAAAAATTGGTGAAAGATTAACACATATTATTTATCAGTAATTCCAGTGGAACACAATAAATCTGTCTAGCGTTAATAATGGTAACCTCAAATCAAATTGCATGCGCAAATTGGGTTTTCATGTCACTTTATGCGGTCCTGTGGTCCTGTTTTAAACATTTGGAAAACCGCGGGGCGTCCCAATTGAGATACAAATATATTTTTGTCATACAAAAACGGTGAAATTGACTATAACGGAACTTGACAATAAAGTGTTTTTTTTTTTTTTTGTAGGCACAAAGCGAAGTGGGAGGTCGTGACTTTGAACAAGCACTTCATTCGATATTGATAACAAAACAGTGGTTTCTGAGATGAGGCACTGCAATGTTCTGGTTCATTCGATAGGTAAGTCTAGATATACTCAGAATGAAAAACACAAATAGTGTGACAATATTTCCACTCAAGCTGAAAAAACAAAAGAATATTAATTTAGTAATTACAGAAGCTAAATTCCATAGCGGACTGTAAACTGCTGACGTACATAAGGATCCAATTAAATAATTTTGACACCCTAACGATGTAATCACACAAACTCCCTAGCGAAATCATTAGTAGCCAATCTGCGACCGGCCATACTTGTATATCTTCAAACAACAATTATCATTAAGAATTTTTCGACCTTAACATCATGCAAATATTCCATATAAGAAAATTTCGTAAGCGAACCTAAAGTACTATGAATAGACGTGACTGATTGGGCCAGGGGAATCGGCTAGGGATGCGATTCTGCATACCCATACCGAAGATCACGTTTGAATAGTGTTGAGCTGGACTTTTTTATCGATGTTGTTTTAAACGGTTAAAGGTTAAACGTTACGTATTTACTCTACGTTTTCGTTATCTTTGTTAGCTAACTGCAGCAGCGATAAGACTACATATATTGAAACAAAATACCTACTAATAAATATGTAAAACTGCAGCCTTTATCAGTCTATGCAATAATACCATGGTAAAATACTAAAGTAATATTAAGTCATGGTGTTATGAAACGACTTACAAGAAACTACGTAACTTGTTGAAGAGAAAATGCGAAGATAATAACGAAGAAATCATAACAGGATCTTTTGTCACTTATTTCATCCTCATAACTTAAACAAGGCCGTCATAAAGCTAGCTACAGAATAACTCTCAAAAGGTTATAACGCTTTCCATAAGTCGACTAAAAATAAACGCAGTTCATATAAGTCCATCACTATGCTATAGTGATTACGTAAGCAGCGCATCACTTATGCAAGTGCATGCGCCTCATTTGACGGTCGTTAGAGCATAGCCCACGCAGACCTGAAATGTAGCCAACCCGAAGGCACTGCTAAAATACTGCGATTTGATACACCTCGCGATACTAAGGTACTGTGAAATCGACGAATATCGTGTGAAGTTTAGTCAAGAATATGTTATTGAGGAAAGGTAATTCTAAGTGCTACGACAGTAATAATATTAGAGTGGGTAAATCCGAATAATAGCTGCTACGGTACGGTAAACCGAAAAATATGTATGTAAAAAAAATGATGACGACATCCAAATCTTTCACGGCCTCTTTGGGAAAACGTAAACCATCACTTCTGCCAATAAAGGATGTATCTGACATCGACGCACAAACGAGTACCATGGATCCAGTACATGATTCTGAACCCCCCAGTGGTAGAATTTTTCGTCGACTTTTTCATGATTTAAAAAAATATATAAGTAGTTTTTTTTTAAGCTATTGCATAGCTTCTATCGCGGGCCTTGAGCGCGGGGACCGAATCCAGAAATTCCGTAACGAAAAAACCTCACGCTCCCCATCGTCTAACGTCGTTTCAGTTCGGCAGTCTTCGGCACGGTATGTTTGTGTGCGTGCGACTACATCTTTTGAAAACAATTTATAGATTTTCAAAAAGAGCATGCATATTGCAGGGCGCGAACTCAGTCCTACTCACTTGCCATGTTACTGATAGTCGCGATGTGCTAAACTTGCGATTAATTTTCTCTCTGAAATAGGTCTTCTATAGAGATATGTCATAGACGTCATCGACGTTGTCATGGCTACCTTAAAAACTTTTCATATAATTAATTATTAAGTACTTTTATTCAAATTAATTTAGTAGTGTTTTTATAAAATAGCTTTTTTTTTTAACGGAAAAGCTAAGATGAATGTCATGCTAATTTTTCATTGGACTTTTAAATTATTTATAGTGTTGTTTACTAAATAAAAGCGCGTGATTTTATAGAGTAAAAAGTGCTCACGCGACCGTTTTTTCAATTGTTGCAAGAATTCAAAAGACTGTCTTTAAATAGTGTTCAGACGATTGCTCAAAGTGTATTAGATTTCATTAGTAATAGAAATGGCATTTCAATAATGACTTTCAACTGCCAGTCTAAATAGTCATAAATACGATTTACAAGATTCAGTTACGAGACAAACAAATGTGTTACTTCTTACCGAAACTTGCATGACGCATGATAATCCAATTGAAATACCTAATTTTAATTGTATTGTTCAGTTCAAACGAGATACTGTTTCAAAAGGTGGGGTAGCTATTTACCAAAATAAAAATGATATTACTAATATTATGACGAATATTGAAATAAATATTGCACACGTTAGCGATGTTAATGTTAGGCGCTCAGTTGTTGGAGATATTTGTGCGTGCTTATGCAAACTTAGAAATGGCCTACAAATAGTTATGGTAGCAATTTACATTTCTCCGAATCCAAAATTGGACGAGGTAGAGCATTTTATTCATCGCACTTTACTGGAGTAACTCGAGTGGCTCGAAAATACTTGAAACAAATGGTAATAAATTTCCACTTATCTTGGCTGGCGATTTCAACATTAACTTCGCTGATAAAAAATCAGAGCGGTGGACAACTTTTCTATCAAAAACATTGAATTTGAAAATGAATAATGATCCACAAGAGTCCACAACAAAATATGGGACCACCATTGACGCGGTATTTTCTAGGTATTTAGAGGATATTAAGTCGCAAACTTATGTTTCTTATTTCAGTTATCATAAACCTATAGTTTCAATGATAAATATTCCTGAATAACCAACAGCTACTGTAAGGTAATAAAACCCACATGTATTGTAAAATAATAAAAATATTTTAAATAATATTAACTTTTTATTTATTTAATAAAAGAAACATTTGTTTTCTTACCGGTCACCACGCTCAAAAAGTGTAACTTGAATTAATATCAAAGAAAAAAAATACTGCATAAATAAAATAAATAAATAATAATAATTGCATAAATTGATACAAAATGCTATGCAATAGCTTTACCGCGGCAGTCCCCGAGTGCCACACGTCTTTTTCACTTTAGACCGTTCATAATTGCTATACTTTTATAACCCAATAAGATTTTAAAGCAAAAATTAATTAATTCGCTAAGTAATTACACAAAAAAGCGCAATGAAAACAAAACTCGAAAAACTATCTTATCAGCTGATTTAATAGAGTTCACATCAGGGATCAACGTCATACCTACAAACCTGCACGGCGGCACGCTTGCAACGTTCAAAAGCCGAACCGACACTTTTTTTAAACACTGTGAATCCTGTAACCGTTCATTAACGACATAAATGACTATAATAATTTTATTAGTGGCAGGCGGTCTAGCCTTTTCGCGAAGTTTGCGTTACGATGTCAGATACACCCTGTATAATATAGGAGGTAGGCGTTAGAACTCAATTTAGAAAAAAAAAAATACGGCGAGATAAAAAAATCGTTAGCAAAGACTTTAAATTTCAATTACTTTAGTGACTAAAGAGACTAAACTAAAGTTTAGTCTCATTGAACTCCGCCTTTATCTCCAAACTCCTTGATTTTATCAAAATCCCTTGAAAGAGCTAAATCTCAATAAGTAATAAAGATATAAGTATATGACGAATATGAGTGCTAGATATTTAATCAAATCTTTCAAATTTTGGGAACGTGAATGAATTTCTGATAAATGCGTGTTTGTACTTTATTTACTCTTGATATAGTCTACAATTTTATCTCATCTTTGATCATCGACTGGAAAACATAAAATTGTTTGAGATTTTGCAGTTTTTTTTTTAATAATTATAAACTTGCGCTTGACTGCAAGCCTGCCTGATGGTAAGCAGTGATGCAATCGTTGATGGTAAATCGCGCTAGTTCATTAAACCCATTCACTTAAAAAACTTAGTGAATAGGAAGGAAGACGGCAGTTGAGCGAGGTGGTGCAATGTTAAACCCAACAACAACAACAGATTAGTTTTCAATTATTGATTATTGCATAATAAGTTTCTTTGTTTTCAAGACTTTCGAACTTTAGATAAATATTTGCCTTTTACGACACCCAAAGGATAGCAAAGACAGACAATTCTTTTTCTACAATTTTATCTTATCTTTCATCATCGACTGGAAAATATAAAATTGTTTAAAATTTGAGTTTTAATGTTTGTGGACTAGTTTTTAATTATGGATTATTTTCAAGACTTTCGTAAATTACATATTCGCCTTTAACGACACTCCAAGGATAGCAAATAGACAGCCTATTATCAGCCGGATTCACAGCTTAAGAAAAAAGTGTTCAGATTTTATGACATAATATTTCATTTTTCTATCGAATGCGGTCGAAATAGCTGGAAACCTTACTGGCTTTAGCATTTGTATTTGGCGCACGTACACCACAAACTAGTTTGCTCACAAAACCTTTTTAATCTAATAAACAGATCGGTAGTGGTTGCCAGCAGATAATTCACCACCTACTTGCAAAAAATTCGAGTTGCTTCTGCCAACATTTTAACGCATAATGTTGGCGGATTTGGGTAATCCTCATTGTGTTATATTATCTGCTGTTGAACTAGATTTAGAATGCATTTAGAACATTTATTCATTTATATATTTATACAATATGTTAAGAAAACCCTGTTCGATCCATGAAGGTATTGTTAGGTATCGATAAACTTAAGGAAAACACCTAAAATAAATATTATTTCTCAAAAGGAGGTAACTTATTACATGTGCGGTAGGCAATACATGCGCGGGCGAACGGGGGCAGGGCCCTCAGCACGAGGTCGCATCGCTCATAAAAATACCGTCGAAAAAGTGATGTCACTTTTTTAAAAAAAACACCAAATTTTGGGGAATTTGGAATTAATTCCCGAAAAAAAAGATAATATAATGATTATGTAAAATTTCATATTTTATTTGGTTATGTGTTTAACTAACCTCTATTATCCTTAAGGGTCGGGCGGGGTTTTCTTTTCATATTGTATATTTTCAAGCTGCTGCAGTCTCCTGATGGATAATGTAATGCAGGCAGGCATATGATAACATAGATCAAGAAAAACGAAATATCAAAATATTGAAACGTTTTAACATTGGAAATAGTAGAATAAAAACTGATACTCCGTCATGTAGGAAAGTTTTGGATGGATAAATAATGCCTTTTGAGCAAAATGTCTGTAACATGATAATTTCTCCTCAATAACAATCTATTTTCATAGACATCGTAGGCGGTAAAATGATAACAACCTTCTATTTCAGAACTTAATACTCACACATAATTCACCACCTACGAGCATCCTTTTTGATTGCAACGTGAGACCGAAAATTCTCTAAACAATACAGGCTCATGTCCATTATGTGGTGCCCTTAACCGCGCCGAAAGTAAACATTGCTCCATCGAAATTCACGATTCTTCCATTAAGTATCAGGTCGGGTATAAAACGGTTTGCTCATTGCTCCAGCATCCAAGGTCGCTCTTTATGTGACCGCAGCCGCTCACAACGCGTAGCCTTGTGGCGACAAAACTCTATGGACCGGTCAAATAATACATGAAACTTCGGCCCAGACGTATTGTATAGAAGGAACAATAGACAAAAATTTTGAAGTCCTCTTTATTACGAAGTCTGTAAACGGAACTAAGTAAAACCTAATCTGGACAACATATTTTATGAAAGTTTTCAAATAATATCCAAAATGTATCGAAAATAAAGATTCGTTATTTTGCTGACGTTCCGATTGGCCTATTTGGAACTTCAAATAAATGTTACATTACATCTACAGTTTGTGTATTTGTAATCGCCATTATTAGAGCACTCTGTATAAATATGGTTATTGTTTATTTAACTATTGATCTGTTTACTTCCAATGTAACTGCACACAACTGAATACGAATACATAGTATATAGTAGTAGGTATTGAAGCATTTTTTAAATAATTATAAACCATTGCTTGACCGCAATCCCGCCTGATGGTAAGCAACAATCCAAGTTTTGATGATAAAGCGCGTTAGCTTATTCTAGAGTGAATAAGCTAGCGTCACCTTGAAGTCACTTAAATTTTAGGCGAAACGCTTCGTCCGGATCGTAGTGGTGTCAATAACGCAAGGTCCGATAATGGAACGGAGATGGGAGAATTATGTCATGCCATTCCCAAGCACACTCTCCAATATGCATCCTATAGAACCAAGACAGACTAGCCAGTCTGTCGGTGGAAGCACAGGCGAAGAGTAGCCACTCTTCGCCTGTGTTTCAGACTTTGGAGACCATTTTGAACCAAATCTTGGTCGCTTATAAGCCTCTTCGCACGCCTCTCTACCGAATAAAAATTGGCCAAGTGATATTTTGTTTAACAATTATAAACTAGCGCTTGACCGCAATCCCGCCTGATGGTAAGCAGTGATACGATCGTTGATGGTAAAGCGCGCTAGTTTATTCACTCAGAAAAACTGAGCGAGTAGGAAGAAAGACGGCAGTTGAGCGAGGTGATGCAACGTTAAATCCAACAACACGACCAACGATGCTACGCCAAAGGGAGATTGATCTGAAGACCGTCCACGACCAAACTCCCAACACAACAACATTAGGCGCATCGTACCCGGCACACATCGCAACACAACTGCTCAGACCCGTCCTCCGTACGGCTTCACCAGACATCATGCCGGAACACGACAAATCGCTTGGCGGCAAGACTTTGTCTGGTGGGTGGTAACTTCTGCCGGCGGCCGATGTTATAGCCTACCACCGAGAGCAGCAGCAGCCCAAATGTGTCTGTAGTAAACGAACGGACCTGTGCTTTGCATTAGAAGCTGCCCTGGTGTGAAGTACAGCCGGACCCTTGCAATAACACCAAGTTTCCTGGCAGCCACTGTGTGAAAAGGTACGTTAATAAAAAATTAAACTTAAAATTGATGTCCAACTTCGTAATCTATTTCAGTCGTGTAATACATTTGAGTTAACCAAATTAATGTTGTTGCTGGTCAACCCATTTCAAAATGTCAGCAAGAAGGTACTTATTTAACTTTGTTACTCATGTTATAGAAATTCTACGCTACATTTGTAATACAAGCCAAATTAATGACAAAATAATTTGAGCGAGATCATCAACCTTTTTTATCGTCCCACTGCTGGGCACAGGTCTTCTCTTATACAGTGAAGGATTCAGCGTAATCACCACGCTTGCTCAATACGGGTTGGCGATTTCAGACTTAAAGTTCAAGTTTCCTCAAGATGTTTTCCTTCACCTTGTAATCAGTCATTGGTGTCCAAAATATACTTAGAAAGTACATATAACTTTAGAAAAGTTACATTGGTACTTGACCGACCTGGAATCGAAACTATTCTCTATATATATACGCATACTCATACTTGAGAGGCTGGTGTTTTAACCACTAGGCCACAACGACTCATTTTTACTTAGATTTGAGTGAGATATAAAATTGATATTCAGTAATATTCTAATTGCATACAAATTTATATATAGCCATGTGCATCATAACTAAGGCATACACAAATTTCACTTTTAATATAACCCGACAATTTCGAAATAATTGATTGCTATTTCCGAAAGAATCGTAAATCGAAAGTAAAATCGAATGAGTTTATTTATGGCTTGCTTTTAACTTGAATAAGTACAATCGACAATGCTATATATTTGAAACGTGATAGTAGTCAAGCGACGGAAATAGCCCCGACGAAAATAGAACAGCCTGTATGCGGACTTCATAGAAAAAAATATCAAAGAAACTTACATTTTAGTCAAAACTATAGAATGTTTCATTAATTTTGAAATAGCAATAGGCGGTATTGCGTGCGATCAAGCACTAGTTTATAATTAAAAAAAAAATGCTTAAGCTGGAAAAGTTGACTTACATAAGACGATGAGACATAAGCCCATATTCCCTTCTTTACAAACTAAAGTTCTATGCGTCTTTTTATATCTACTTCAATAAGAAAAAGACAGAAGATGAAATGTGCTGTCAAATTAAGGTGCTTCATAGACAGCTTTGGAACCATTATCCTCTCGTATGCCGCCCGTGTGAATCTTAAAAATGTCATTTAAATATAAAAAAATATTTAAATGACATTTTTAAGATTCACATCTTCATAATCTGAATGATTGAATGCATTCAAACTGATTTAAGACTCGTTTCTACTCAGAAAGTTAATTTTCAATATCACATATTTTCGCGCAGATATACGCTTCGGCAGACTACGATTTTTTTTTTAACGTAGAACTACTTTCGTAGACATACGACAGGTTAAAACGATTAAAAACATGGTTATCTACTAAAAATACTTCAATTAGGTGGGTAGGCCATAATATCGGCTGCCGGTAGAAGTTACCACCCACCAGACAGTCTTGCCGCCAAGCGATTCGTCGTGTTCCGGCATGGTGTCTGATGAAGTCGTAGGTACGGAGGATGGGTCTGAACAGTTGTGTTGCGATGTGTGCCGGGTACGATGCGTCAAATGTTTTTGTGTCGGGAGTTTGGTCGTGGAGCGTCTCCACATCAATCTCCCTCTGGCGCAACATCGTTGGTCGTGTTGTTCGGTTTAACCATGCATCACCTCGCTCAACTGCAGTATTCCTTCCTATTCACTCAGTTCTATTGAGTGAATAGGCTTAATAAACTAGCGCGCTTTACCATTAACGATTGCATGTCTGCTTACCGTCAGGTGGGATTGCGGTCATACACCAGTTAATAATTATTAAAAACTAAAAAAAACAAAAGCGGTGCTGACAAGTTTGACAGGATTAAATTATATTTGTCTTCAGTAATATTCTTAATGAAATAGAAAGAAAAGTTATGCTGAACTTGAATTTAGATTAGTTTGTGAACAAGCCAATCGACGCCATTATCTATCTAACAATACAAATCTTGGATAAATTGCTCTAATCAGCATACTGAGACAATTACTCGGATTGGACGCCGTAGTTAGATGTAATCAGGCCACAGTTCAATGCTGCTGACTATGCACCTGGTAGCGTCGTGGAGGAACATAGGTACTATCGTCGTTGACGGTACCATGGATATTGATGCTGGTGCGCGGAACCACAACAAAAGGCATATCAGTCAAATGCTATTCAAATCTTATGATAGCAATGTATTTAAAGTAACATTTAAATTCTGAGTCATTTGATCATAATGACCTGGTGAATATCGCAGGAAGCTGATGGATGCGGGCAGCATTCGTTGGCAGACCGGTCATCGTGGAAAGCCTTGGGCGAGGATCTCTATAGGCTGAAGAAGGAGAAGATCAGAACATCTGTTCGAGTAAAAAAGGAATTCGGAGAATATAGCCCTTTCATTAAATGAATAAGCAATGACAAAGACTTAAAAAAAGTACCAGCGTCGTTCGTGTATAACTTTAATAAGTATTCTAAATATTGTATTTTATCTTAAAATATTATGTGCCTTTCTTCTGAACTGTAGATATATTCTTTCTATTTTTTACCTACCTATTTGGACGCTCAATAGGGTATTTGACTAAAAAAAAACTAATTAGTCCGTCAGTCAGATTCCCAAAAAATACTAGTCACGTATTTTTTGTTTTATCAAAACAATAAAAATTAACAAATATAAAAGGCAAAGATCAGGAGTGGTGGCTGGTGACGTCACTGGTCACTAAAAAGTGTAGCGTGCAGTGACGTCACACGAGTTTTCAACGCACTGTGTCGTCTTCATTTTTTGTTTATATGAAAAAAGAAAAAATATGTGTCTAGTATTTTTTGGAAATCTGACTGACGGACTAATTAGTTTTTTTTTTTAGTCAAATACCCTATTATTCAACTTTTGATTCCATCGCCAGTGCAACAGTTAAAAGGGCTTACTGTAGGTACTAGTATCGAACGTTGACCAAGCTATTGTTCTATCAAACAGTAGTTCCGAATCAAGCTTGCCTAGTCCCTGACATATTTAACTTTTACGTTGAAGTTATACCAGGTCCTCAAAAGTTTACAATTTAACATGCATAAATATTTCTATAAACGAACTAAGACATTGAATGTAAATGATCATCAATAACTTGTACAGACGACAGCACATCAAGTTAGAACAATTTTACAAATATCTTTATTGTATTTTCAACTTTATGTCTGGTTGAATGGGACAATTTGACAGTTTCGGGTAGCTTCACCTGCTGTTTTCCGTACATTAAGAAATTTGATTCTGAGTAAAGTAATAAATATACTCAAAAGTTCGAAGAAAGTAAATCCATCCACTGCAACAACGAAATATAATGGAAATCATGTTGTTAGTATGCCAATGAATCGTTCAGTAATAACTTTAAAGCATTCGTTTTCTTACCCTTTGCCGGTCGTCTAGGTTAAAGTTGTGAATATATTTTATGTTTCTCAAAGATTTTGGCGTAGCGGTTTAGTAGAAATAATGAAGAAAGAATAAACAAAGCAAGAGCTATTGTACCTACTCGTAAATGATCTCACAGTAACACTGCAATCATTGGACCGCTATTGTTGTTGTAAGCCACGCTAAGAAGTCAATATCTTACTTGAATTGAGTATATCCTCGATCTCTATCCTATTGGGTTGTACCTATCCTAAAAATAATTTAAAGTCCATCAGATAGATTTATAAAAAATATTGAACACGTATTTTTTATTTTTTCTTTCATTCAAATGCTTAGGAAGATATATTGATTTGAAATGTCGCATGACGTCACGCCGTGGTACAAAATATACCACGGCGTGACGTCATTAGCCCCCAATCCGTAATTTTAATACGCTATATTTCAGTAGTATTTGGTAATTTCGACAAAATAAAAAATACGGGTCTTAATTTTTTTTTTTATTATCTATAAGACGGACTAATTACTTTTTTGATTTTCATACCTTGGATACTTCCCTATTGTCGGCGTGCAATCTATATCACTTATTAATTTTTTGCTACAGGTTTTCATACCGACACAAGTGGTCTGCATGCGTTATGTATTTTCCTTTCCATCTCGCTCATTCTGCATATTCGCATGTTTTCTTAGTGATTATAATGAAGTGTATTTGTTGTTTGAATGTATGTCAGGTTACGAGAGTCAAGTTAATGTCTTTCCGTCATACCTACGTCAATGACCACGCCACTGATTGGAAATTTCTCGGAACTAAGAAGTTTATATCCCAGTCATTTGCATTATAAGTAATTTATGGACTACAAAGTATTTGAATCGATGATAACTACAACTGTATTAATAGTTTGAGTACCTAGTACGGAAAACTATTGAATTTAAAAGTGATGCTTCAGAGATTGGCAGTTTCTTGAATACCTAGGAGAATTTAGTTTTTACTAAAAAGTAATGTTGAGAACAATAAAACTGACTTTTCGGAAAATGATACACCACTACCATCCGACAAGTTAAAAACAGTTGCATCTGAATAATTATAGCCTTTTTGATTTTTGCCCATCTCTGGGGGTGCATTCGGCATGTCCAGTCAACTTTATGTCGCGTCGAAATCAGCCCTTCACATTTAATTTGTAATTGCAACGGAACGGTGATAATACGTACTGCACGTTTAGCGCAACGGTCAACCTATTGACTGCTGCGCTGCGTGTCACGGGTTCGATTCCCGCACGGAACAAATGTTTGTATGACCTACAAGTAGTTGTTCCGGGTCTGGATGTTTGTGTTTGAAAGTTTATATGTTTGTAAACGCACCCACGATACAGGAGAAATTTCTAGTGTTGGGCAACGTCTAGATAAATAAAAAAAAAGTTTTTTTTTTCTTAATAATTATAAACTAGCGCTTGACCGCAATCCCGCCTGATGGTAAGCAATGATGCGAACGTTGATGGTAAAGTGCGCTAGTTTATTAAGATCCTATTCACTCAGAAAAACTGAGCGAATAGGAAGGAAGACGGCAGTTGAGCGAGGTGATGCAATGTTAAACCCAACAACGCGACCAACGATGCTGCGCCGAAGGGAGATTGATCTGAAGACCCTCCACGACCAAACTCCCAACACAACAATATTAGGTGCATCGTACCCGGCAAACATCGCAACACAACTGCTCAGACCCGTCCTCCGTACGGCTTCACCAGACATCATGCCGGAACACGACAAATCGCTTGGCGGCAAGGCTTCGTCTGGTGGGGCAGACATTATGGCCTACCACCGAGAGATGTATTTTATGAAACTGCTCCTATTATTTTTTTTTTCAAAGCTTTGTATAACTGCATTGGTGCTTCAAAGTCAAGGACTTCTACAATTACACTACTAAGTTGAAATAAGAATGTATATTGTGCAAAGAATTGTAATTAATGAATTGAAGCTATGACTAATTTCAATTTTTCTCAATTTCAATATTTTTATCATGAATGTGTAAATGAATAAAATGCACCGATCCCTGCATGGTTAAACCAGACTCGATTAAATGAATCAACTCAAAAGTTCGCTCTAGCCGCTGCATCCCTCATGTGTCATGGAGCTACAGAGGCCGTTGCATATCAAGAAGTAAACCAGGAGATGCGGCAATTGTAAGGAAAATGTTCCCTTTAGGATTAAAAAGGAATAAAGAGACTGTTATTAAATGTACCATTCACCTTCGTCCAAACTCTGACCTGCTACTGAGAATTTCCTTATCGAAAACGTATTTTTATAGCGTCTTGCCCGGCCTAGGCCATACACCTAGGTCACCATGATCTGCAGTCGCGCTTGTGAGCAACGTCAAGTAAATCTAACTTCTAATTATATGTAATAATAGAATTCACAATCTAGCACCTACCTACGACTAATGAATTTATCAAATAGTAAACAAGACACCAATTAACTAATTGTTACTTGAGTAAATGTTTACTTTTCAATTATATTCCCACAATCCACGAGCATTCCGTCACAATTGGAAATTAAGTCTTTAATATGAGGGGCTAACTATTGCAACGCCATATACAGAGTGGTGCTGACAATACGACAATAAATGAGAACACGAACAATGCTGGGTCATAGGAATAATCCTAAACCATAGAAAAAAAAAACCTAGCATCAAAAATAAAAATATGAAAATTTCAAACAAACTAAATCGCATAAAATTGCAAACGGAATAGAACACCTTTAAAAATATTGGTTGGCTGACCTCCGACCGGCGACAGAGTGATCCTGTATCGACTTGCTTTTTTCGCGCCATTATTATCAAAGTTTGGTACCGCAGGATGCGGCGATCATTAACCTGTAAGCGCTTCCTTATGAATATGTACATCATGTAGAAAATGTGAAAAATGAAAAATCATTTCCATTTACTAAACTAATGGACATATTTATATGATTTTTTATGGGTAGACTGAGAATGTGTTGAGGTACACGATGTTTAATTTATTGTCGTATTGTCAGCACCACTCTGTATACAGTTGGCTCGACACGCCTCGCGAATGCACCTCGAGGGCTGGACAAAGATCGTCACTCACTCGAGCTCTGAAGGAGGTCATCACACTCGAGGTTGACCACGGCGAAGGTGATGTGAGGATATGTAGGGTAATTGTGTAACACATTATCAGTAGCAATGGGTTTAATTTTGACAGTTCAAGAGCATTCATTGAGTTATTTACGTTCTTAAGCAGATACATTTTCGAGCATAGGGAGCAATGGAATGGCAATAAGCTTCAGAATGATTCAAACCAGGTAATAGATGGTTTTTTGGCGGGAAAGTCAAGCTGAGTGTCACCCTCATTTTTCATTGGACTTTTAAAATTATTTATAGTGTTGTTTACTAAATAAAAGTGCGTGATTTATGTAGTAAAAAGTGCATTCCGTAAATAATTCATAAAAAACAGTGAAATATCGCAGCATAGTGGCCACATCATGACTTTGTCTCAAACCTCCATCGTAAGACGGGTCACGCGGCCGTTTTTTTCGACATGAACAATTCATTACATGACATTGGCTAAATGCACAAACCGTGCGAAGCCATAAAAGAAAGAAAGAAAGGAACCAGGTAATATTAATGGTTTGTTACACCATTACTATTAACAGAGAAAAGATATTCTCTATTCTGTGATGTGTTACGCAAATTAAGGGGCTGGTAACATTCGCAGGGCCAACATGGTTAGAGATAGCACAAGATAAGTATTTTTGAAGGAAAGAAATTGCTGCCCAGCAGTGGAACAGCAATAGGCTGCCAGCCAGTAATAGTCTGTAAATAAAAATAAATATATCGAAGGATTAATTACATAAATTGGTCTGTCAAAATAAATTTTTGACAGTCCATATAAAAACTGACTGATGTCAATCTTATTCCACTAACAAAAGTTGAAAAATCCCTCAGTGAAACTATGCCTGCATATTAAGTACAAAAGGTTCGTTTAAAAATATTTTAAAATATAGGTAAGTTTACTTTATCGTATCGTTCGCTCGCACATCCTTTGCTTGGATATATTGCTAGATAGATAATAATTGAGTTATCAAATCTGTAACAGAGATATAAGTACTAAAATATTAATAGATATATATTCATGAAATTCCGATATTTAAAAACATCATCGCCTAAAAAAACTGGGTGTCATTCTAAAAATAATCTTAGTTTATTCCATATCCCGATGTTAAAGCCATGTTCTCGGAACCAAAGACAAAGGATAGAAACTCATTTCTAAGCTAATGCACATTTCCGGTGGACATTATTTAAAAGAAACGTAAATAAAATATAGCTACTAATAATATCACAAAAGAACTACCATTAAGTACTCGTAGTAGAATTAGACAGGTTGACTAAAATAACTCTTAGGAACTTACATTCATTGGCTCTGAAAAAAAGTGGTACCTATACTCTATTCGCGTTAAGATTGGACATTTAAAAGAAACCTTTTTACTGGCAGTTTACGCAATTTTAACTCCTATCCCGTAGGCATAAGGATGGCATTAACAGAAAAAGTCTTTAAAAAACTAACTTTTTACTGCAGCCGCTATTTGTCATTCCATTAACGTAATAAACGGACAATAAAAAAGGATTTCTTAGATCTCTAATGTTATTTTGAACGGAGTATGGTCTAGGAGTAAGTCGTAGATTCGAACCCACCCAGGCGCTTTTTTTTTATTTAATAATTATAAACTAACGCTTGACAGTATTCCAACACAACGCTATAAGTCCGACGGTACAGCGGTAGACCGTAACATCAGCTGCGGCAGAAGTTAACACGGTAACACCCACCAGACAAGTGAGACTAGTCTTGCCGCAAAGCGATTAGTCGTGTTCCGGCATGATGTCTGGTGAAGCCGTACGGAGGATGGGTCTGAGCAGTTGTGTTGCGATGTATGCCGGGTACGATGCGCCTAATGTTGTTGCGTTGGGAGTGTGGTCGTGGAGGGTCTCCAGATCAATCTAACTCTGGCGCAGCATCGTTGGCATCCCGCTCAACTGCTGTCTCCTATTTACACAGTTTTTTTTTTTTTTGAGTGAATGGGCTCTTAATAAACTAGCGCGCTTTACCATCAACGATTGCATCACTGCTTACCATCAGGCAGTATTGCGGTCAAGGAATAGTTCACAACTAAAAAAAATGTAATGTCTAAAGCGAACTTTTTTTTTTATATAAAATTATAAAGTAGCGCTTGACCGCAATCCCGCCTGATGGTAAGCAGTGACGCAGTCGTTGATGGTAAAGCGCACTAGTTTATTAAGAGCCTATTCACTTTAGCCTTGAAGACACTCAAATTGTAGTCCGACGGAAACACCGCCGCTGGCAAACTGTTCCAGTCCC
This sequence comes from Sesamia inferens, assembly GCA_037179545.1. Lineage (NCBI taxonomy): Eukaryota > Metazoa > Arthropoda > Insecta > Lepidoptera > Noctuidae > Sesamia > Sesamia inferens. The sequence goes on along the minus strand of CM073938.1, from coordinate 14,921,168 downwards.
TTGATGTATATGGTATAAAGGAGGAGGCGAAACGCTTCGTCCGAATCGTAATGGTGTCAACAACGTAAGGGTGGAAAGGGTGGAAATAACAGAGTTGTTGGTAGGACGACCCACTTCAGCCTAAAGGTCTTTCTCATCAAGCCCGGGTCGGCGGCGAGTTGTTTGACTCGCAAAGAGATGTCAGCATATCGTGACGGGGTCCACGAAGACCGATGGTCAAAAGAGAAACCGTGGCTCTGGCGCACAGGCAATCCGCTCAGAGCGAGAGAAGTCATTTGATGATTTTCCATCCACACCCAAAAAAGGGTCTTCTTCTCAATAAATGTATTAAATGGGATTATAATAACTATGTAAGTAGAAACAGAATCCGTTCTCGGTATTCATACTTGCGTAAAATATTAAATTTAACATCCAGACAAGATATTTTTACAAGTATAATTACCAGAAAATATTCAATATAATAGGCAACGGAAACGTTTGTTCTTCATGAATATTCAGTAGATGTTAATGTCAGGGGAAAAAAATATTGAGACCGCTTTTGTTTTAATATTACTTGGTTAATTAAAATGTCGCAACAGATTAGCTTGACAGCCATGTTGACTGAGACATTGCAATTAAAGATTAGAATGTTTCGAATAATAGTAGGGGTGAAAGCTACATTTATTTTGTTTTTTATTTGTTCCATCCTTACGTTGTTGACACCACTACGATTCGGACGAAGCGTTTCATCTCGTCTTTTATACCGCGTATATCGAGAACAACAACAATTTACCAGCGGCAGTGTTTCCGTCTGACTACAGTTTAGGTGTCTTCAAGACTAAAGTGAATAGGCTCTTAGCTTATACTAGCGCGCTTTACCATCAACGATTGCGTCACTGCTTAACATCAGGCGGGATGGCGGCCAAGCATTTCTTTATGATTATATACAAAAAAAAAACAACAAATCTACCAGCACTCTGACTGCGTAAAACATTTAAAATATATCTCAATCTGAAATTCTGAATCATTTTGCATGACATTGCATAATTATTGTTCGGAAAATCTGTCGCTAAACAATATAAATAACGCAATTAATGTTGTCGAACAGTCAAGTAAAAAACCGGCCAAGTGCGTGTCGGACTCAAGCACAAAGGGTTCCGTACCATTGATTTATGAAATTAAAGGATTTAAGTTATTTGTATGAAAGATTACGCGGTAATAAGCTGTTTACGATTTATGAGGTATTAAAAAAACTACTTACTAGATCTCGTTCGAAACAATTTTCGTTGGTAGTTTTTATAGTAAATGTACATCATATGTCTTGTTTTTTATTTTTCATTTTCTTATTTTAGAAGTAAGAAGGGGGGGGGGACAAACTTTTTTGAAGACATACATACGTATGTTGAGTTTCAGTTCTAAGTATGGGGAGCCCCCAATATTTATTATTAAGTTTGCATCAAAATCTTAATGCGGTTCACAGAATACATCTACCTACCATGTTTCAACAGTATAGCTCTTATAGTTTCGGAAAAAAATGGCTGTGACATACGGACGGACAGACGGACAGACAGACATGACGAATCTATAAGGGTTCCGTTTTTTGCCATTTGGCTACGGAACCCTAAAAACCAGTGCTGCTGAAGTTGTGTTACGCAATTCCTTCGTTGATTGATTAATTAAGATGATTTGGCTAGAAGAAGAATCATAATCATTTGACTAGTCTTATCCCAACTATGCATAATATTAGGGTTGACTTCCCGTCTAACTGAATGGAGATGACTACCTGTATCTTTTTATTTGACTTCCACAACCCATTTACTGAGTAATACTTATTACCTCTTGGCGATGACTGGTTGCCTAACTATTGGTCTTTTAAAGTCGTGCTTCTTCTAATACACTTAAAAATAACTCAAATATTGACTTACAAATTGGGTGCTTTATTACACCATTATTTTTGAATTTTCACGTCGCCCAATAAAGTTACCACCATGTTTTTTTTTTACAACAAAACTATTTAACAGCACTGCGAGTTGGTTATAAACATAGACTCTTGGAATAATTTTCTGTTATGTTAATTGCGATTATGCAAAAGATATGAATTATGCAACAGATTTATGATTCGTTTCTTGATTTTTCGTAGTTTTTATGACGCCTATAAAAATTCAAGCCATCATCATCAACCTTTTATCGTCCCACTGCTGGGCACAGGTGTCCTCCTATACAGAGGATTGAGCGTAAACACCACGCTTGCTGCTTTTCAGACTTTAAATCCAGGTTTCCTCAAAAAATTTTTCCTTCACCTTGTAATCAGTCATTGGTGTCCAAGATATGCTTAGAAAGTACATATAACTTTAGAAAAGTTACATTGGTACTTGCCTGACCTGGAATCGAACATGCAAATTCATACTTGAGAAACCTCTCAAGTATGAGTGTGCGGGTTCGATTCCAGATTAAACACCAACCGGTGTTTTAACCACTAGGCCACCACGACTTACCACGCAAAGTTAAGCTAAAACCAATGAACGACACTTTCTCCCATACGCATCGCCTGTCTGTCATTTGTCTCGTTTGAATACTTATTTATTTTATATATTCCGTTGTAAAAATCTGACCGTGAAAATTCTAAAGTGAGTTGTCATTCCATATGACCTACCAAACACGTGCGAACTGAATCGCGGTAACTAAGCAAAGGCATCCCGACCAAACGACACGGTTGGTGTAGTGGCTGAGTGATCGACTGCTGCTCTTCTTGTCGAGGGTTCGATTCCCGCACGGAATAAATATTTGTATGACCTACAGGTAGTTGTTCTGCGTCTAGCTGTTTGTGTATGTAAGTTTTATGTTTGTAAACGCACCCACGATACAGGTACAATTCCAGGTGTGGGGCAACGTCTAAAAAAATACAAAAAATAAAAAGGGTTAAAACTATGGCGTCAAACTTCCGTCCAATTTCAGCTGTCGACAGAGCTAAATTGTGTAGGCCTAGTATGAGTTTTCAATACGAAACACGATCGTCGATATCGAGGACGTTTTTTCCACTTTGGAAGCGTCTGTCACGCAAACTATTCGGTCTTGAAAAAAAATATTTTAGAAACCTCGATATCATTTTTGAAAACCTATCCATAGATACCACACGTGTGTTAGATAAAAAAAAAAAAATAGTGAAGCTAAGTATGGGGGGCCCCCAATATTTATTATTATTTTTTATTTTTGCATCAAAATCTTAATGCGGTTCATAGAAAACATCAACTACCAAGTTTCAACAGTATAGCTCTTATAGTTTCGGAAAAAAAATGGCTGTGACATACGGACAGACAGACATGACGAATCTATAAGGGTTCCGTTTTTTGCCATTTGGCTACGGAACCCTAAAAATACGTGTCTAGTATTTTTAGGAAATCTGACTGACGGGCTAATTAGATTTTTTAGTCAACTACCCTATTATTTGTGTCATACCGAATGTCAGTTACATCAATGATGAATTAATTGCTACTTTAAGAGAATCAGTATCTCGCCAAACAACAACTAATTAATGCGAAAAAGCATTTCACACACCATATGACAATTGCGATATAGCTTTTCACAATTTTGTAGCTACAATCTGGTACTTGATAAGTCCAGATACAATCATATTTCTTCATTGATGCAATTAGCAAGTCAATATTAATATCGTTGTCGTGCAATGCAGCGCGCGCGCTGAACTCATACTAAAATGTCGCCATTGGTCGGCGTTTGCTGTCCATATGTTGCCGATAAATGGCGGCAAGTGCAATTAGCTCTGTCGACAGTTGAAGTCGGTTATGTCGACAGCAAAGTGCTGGTCGTCTGTACGAGGCCTATGATCAACCGTATGGTAAGCCATGGCCAATAGATCGAAAGGCGAGGTGGTTGACTGCAATTTTAACCAGCTGGGTGCGACATGTATACATGACCACCAAGTCCAACATCGTATTCGATTCGAGCTATCCAAAATTAATAGGATTGAGGGACCGGAAGGACTAAAACAAAAATTTTTTCTTTACTTTGTTTTTTGAAAAACTAAATTATTTCGACAAGTGCAGCTCATATCTTGGAACCACGGTCCGTGACCCAAGTGGTTTTCCTCCGACATGGTCTGCTTGCCACCCCAGCAAAGCATCCGGCTGCCCGCCTTCTCTTTATCGCTTCATAGTCTTGCTTCCGTCGATTATTTTCTTCGGTATACGGAGGTAACGAACTGAGTGTCCACTGACCCTTACAATGTAATTGTCTACGCTTTTTGAACTTGCCATGAACTTTATAAATTACTTAATTAAAATAATATTTTAAAATAGATCGCGAACTAAAAGTTATGTGTTTCCTTTATAATCTTAAATGCCTTAAACAGAAATCCTATGACCTCTCATCTTGTAGAAAGACGAGATGGAATAACGCAGCAACGTTGTGAGTCCAACCCACTTGCCAAGCGCGGCGATAATGGCATTATCCCCCCAAGGGGGAGGCCTATGTCCAGCAGTGAACGTCTTTCAGCTGAAATGATGATGATGATATAGTGAGTCTTCAGTCCACCATCTAGCCTAGCATTTTCTCAACTCTGTTGCGGTTCACTTCAATCTAACCAGATTTATCTGAATACCAGTATGGAGGGACTGCCTATCTGACCTCCACAAACCAGCCTTTGGGTAATACGATCCACGAATAACAACTTGAACTAATAACGTTGTAACATTGTCAGTCTTCAGACTTAATAAGTAAGTAAGCTATTCATATAGTAAGGCATATTGTTCCGTGAATGATTATTTAAATGATAAGAATAGCTGGTCGCTCTGATTAACTCAGGACAATGTTTGTGTTCTTTCTCTGGAATTAGCTTGAAAAAGTAAATTATATGAACTCATATAACGATATGAGTTCATATAATTTACTTTTTTACAATACATAAATATGTAAGCTATCACGCCCTTTATGCCTGGGGCTTTTATTTAAGTAATAAGTTTTTAGTTATTTACATTTAATTTCATTTTATTTTGTTTTGCTTTGCTGGTATTTTGGCGTGATAGCTGGCAAATGGTAAATAATTTCATTGTTGTTGTATTTTCTTGTGTTCATCACTAGACGTAGTATTGTATAAAGTCATGTGTTTTTTTTTTAATTAACAGACAGCTGTGCTGCTGGGGAGTTTGTTTGCTTCTTCTACCCAGCGAAAGCACTAGGAAGTGTCGATGGGTGGGCGTTTTAGGGGATTGTCTTATGTAATATTGACGTCCAAAAAGTGCTGATTCTCAGCCTAATTTGAATAATTGACTTTTGATTGATTTTGATTTTTGATTTTGATTTTAAGGAAACTACATACAATGGCGCCGATTCTCTGCTTCACAAGCTACACTAATTTTAAGTTAAGTGCGTCGTTTTCTTTCTAGGGCGTTAAGATAAGGATAGAAGCTAACATTTTAGTTTAATCCTGTCAAATTAGATATTCCATAGACAATTTAGAAACGATTACTGAACACTGAACTTAAATTTTGTTTAGTTTTGAACATGGGAATGGGGCTAATGTCCCGCCAGAAACTGTAATAATATCTGACAATCAGAATGAAAATAAAAAAAGTGAAGATTAATCTAAATTTGAAAAGGTAAGTAAGCGCAGACTTACCTATAATACACGCTACAGTACGCTGATTGTATACTTAAATACCTAAGACGTAATTGTAATGATATAAAAACTAAACCCTTATAGTTACTGTTTACGCAATGGCTCATCAACTCGATGAGGATAATGTATGCTACTTACCTGAGAAAAATACGGCGGCAGCACTGCCCTCTGGTCGTCTAACCGAGAACATTGTACTCGTTCCAGTAACTCGAACAACTCGTGTTGAGCGCGAGTGCCCCCTGTCGACGTTGTTGTGGAGCTCCATGGCGCTGTAACGTGCTGCCGCCTGTTGGAGAAACGGAGAACTATTATGTCAAGTTGACTTAGAATTAGTTATAAAAATTTGGATAGGTGGCGTTGTATTTAGTTTGAAGAGTTGGTATATAGATGGCGCTGTATTTTATGTGGATGCTGGACAGATATTTTTTATTTCTATTTCATATTATAGCTATTTCGTAGACCAGGACGTCTGCGATATAAGTGAAAAAAGACAATAATGCGTTAGGAATATTAAATTTACTGCAATAACATACTTCAAAAATATCTTCTTTGCAGCTTAAAATCCTTTTTTTAAAGTTCATATATCAAATAAAAAAAACACTTTCTTTATCAACCTGCGCGACATTTTAATTAACACCGTCATAAAATTAGAAATCAGTTTCCCTACCTTTAGTTTCTAACAATCCCAACACGGGACATTGGCTAAATGCACAAACCGTGCGAAGCCAAAGAAGCAAAGAAAAAGAAAAAGTTACGCGAATCTATTAAGTTGCAAAAAATAAATAAAATTTATTGAAAATTATGGTGAAAGAATATACCCTTTACCATAATTTACTATTAATTTTCTTTTTTTTTGCATTATAATAGATTTGTGGGGGAGGCCTATGTCCAGCAGTGGACGTCTTTCGGCTGAAATGAATGAATGATGAATGAGATTTGCGTAACTTTAACGCTTCGCACTACAACAAGACAATATTGAAGATAGGACTTTGTTCTTGGGATCCGTCGAAATGATGATAAAGTTAGATTTTAATTAATATTAATTAACTGGCCTGTTTAAACACGTCGTCTTTTTATTTTTACTTATCATTTTAAAATAACGTACGTTCCTGTGGCTTATTATGTCTGTAGATACTTTATGAAAATATAATAAAAAAATTACCTCGCTCCGACATTAATTAGAAACTTACCTAGTACTCTATTTTACGCAATTTCAATTAACTAAAAATTAGGTCCTAATTTATTGTCAATTTAAGTAATAAAAGAGAAGTCGAAAGCTGTGCAGCGCACTGTAGTGTAAAGTAGTTGGTCAGGTATTGCTAATGTTGCTAAGACTGACCTATTGAACAAGATTAAACACAGTATTGTGTAAACGAGCTAATAATAATTACTTTATTTTTAAACTCAATAATGCTGATAATGATCTTTCACGCCAAGCGGCTCTTGTAGCTGATTGCTACAATTACGTCGTGTGAAGTGTTAAAAAAAATAGAGTGCTGCCAATTTGAGTGGAACTCGTTGATTTGTAGAGTATGATGGGGTAACTTCTGTGCTGGGATAAGACCCTACGGATTAAATTACTTAATCAACATTTTATTTAGTGCCAACACTGACTCGGAGAGTACTTTAGGGAATTGGTCCTGGCCATTGAGTTATAATGTACTACGTACGTCCTGGCTAGTTCATTGATCTTAGACAGCCATTATGGGTCATCAGAATCACGTTTGTCTTTTTTTTTAATAATTACAAACTACTACTTGAAATCACAATCCCGCCTACTCGCCGCAATTGCGCTAGTTTATTAAGAGCCTATTCACTCAAAAAAAAAAACAGTAAATAGGAAGGAAGACCGCAGTTAAGCGAGGGGATGCAATGTTAAACCCAACAACACCACCAACGATGTAGCGTCACAGGTAGATTGATCTGGTGACCCTCCACCACCAAACTCCCGACACAACAGCATTTGACGCATCGTACCCGGCACACATCGCTACACAATTGCTCAGAACCGTCCTCCGTACAGCGTCAAGACAACGAATCGCTTGGCGGCAAGACTTTGTCTGGTAGGTGGTAACTTCTGCCGGCAGCCGATGTTGTGGCCTACCATCGAGATGTCTGGCAGCCAATCTTACCTAATAGTATTGGATTACTCAGTAACTGGGCTGTGGAGGACAGATAGGAAAGTATCTCCGCGAAAAATACTGCTATTCACTTGCACCCGGTTATATTGGAAGCCGACCCCAAAATAGTTGGAAAAAGTGGGTTTAATGGGTTTTTAATGCTAACAGTGCAGCCTTATCCCAGCGCATAACAGACACAACTAAACTTAATTAGCCAATGGGGCGTTGTTCACAAACTTAATTTAAGTACAGTGAATCTTTTTCTTTCTTTTTTATTATTAGGAAAACGACAGAAAATAAATATCCGTTTCATTATCATCATGTCAGCCACAGGAAGCCCACTGTTGGACATAGGCCTCCGCCAAAGATTTTCAAAAAGACCGATTGGACGCAGCCTGCATCCAGCGCTTCCCGGATTTTAGTCAGATCATCCGACCGCCTAGTCGGTGAGTGTACGCCGCTGCGCTTGACGGTACGTAGTGGACATTCAAGAGCCTTTCTGCCCCATCGGCCGGGCACATAGCATCATAGCACTGATACTATGTGCCCGGCCTACTGCCACTTCAAAGACCTAATCTGGGCTATGTCGGCGACTTTTGTTCTTCTCATTCCTGATTCGAACACTTAGAGAAACACATAGCCCTATCCCTAGTTCTCTGTGAGAGCTTGAGCTTTCTTATGAGGCTCATAGTGAGTACTAATATTAAAATTAGTTTAACTCTGTCAAATTAGTCCGCACCTGACTTAAATTGACGTATGGTATGTTTAGTCGCCACGTATTTAATCACGTCGTATTTATCGTAAACTGTCTATGGAGTTTCTTAATTTGTTAGGACTAAACTGTTGTTTTTTATCTTTTATCCTTTTCTTGCCGGAATAGAAACAAGAAGATGCATTCAACTCGCCAATATTAATCCCAACAATTTGATGAAAGCCGCACGATATAAAAAACTATTCTTCCATTTTCAAAAGCTTTCAAATAGATGGCCTCAATGAACATAAATCATTGCCAGCCTTTTTATTTTTTTTCTCGACGTTCTTACGAGTATATTTTGTATCTGTTTCACTTCAATGAAGCCTATACTTAAAGTATAGTACACTAAAGCCTGTACGTACCTACGCTATAATAGACTGCTCGACAATAGAGCTCGTTACTGCGGCCTCCCAACTCAGGATTAAGTTATGCAAAGATTTTCCTTTTTCTTTTTACAGAATAAACTTCGCTGAAGCGTGACGGGAAGGTATCATAAATCGCTACACTGGAAATGATGCTCAAATTCTTTTGCTCGTGTGAATAAGAAATAGAACAAATTTTACTACGTTGTGGTGATGTTCAAGAATACTTTGTCTTTTCATAATAGAATTACTGATAGTCACTGCGTAACTTTGTTCTCTGTTTACATTGCAATTATTACTATTGAATTTACAATTTTCATCCATTTTTTAGGGTCGAATAGGAGGTGTTTGAGGGAGGAACCAAATAATCAAAATTCGATTTCGACCTTTTTGCCTTCATCAAGACAAAAATGGATTACAAAGTCATTCTTGGCCATATGCCACTGTTATTTAAATTGAATAGGTATTCTGATTACACTCATTTAACAGCACGAGACCGAACGGAATTTTATTTAAAAAATTCAATAGCGTGTAATATACGATGACAACAAAACTTAAATTTTTGAGAGAACCGGTTATGCACAATTTATTGCTATCATAATATTATAAACAAAAGTGCACGCGACAATGACCCCTGTTGTCCGACAACGGAACTCTGCAAGTAATAATGGATCGACTCTGTGATTTATGCGTCAATTAACTGACCATTCTCTGCGCCCTTCTCGCGGCCCTTGCGTAGCGACCAAGATAATGGTTTTCCAAATTAAATCTCCCCCTACATTAAATCGTTGGTATAACCGGTATTCAGCGACTCAATCAAGGAATGTTTGTTTTTCGACTTTGCCTAATTTCGCTGTGTTGAAGGGTGGTATTGTTGGTCGCGTATTTAATAAAGTTGATTGGCAGATGTTTCCGACTGATACAATGAAATTTACTAATTCCGTATCAGATAAAAGATTATCTTCTTTTTTTTTTCAAAGAATAAAACTGGCAGAACAATCAAGCAAAAACGATGTTTGGACTGATAACACTGATCTTCTGGATGAAGTTTTTAACTAAAAGGACTAGGTTATTAGACACATTTTAAAGTCAAGGTATAATTGTGAAATTCAAATCTACGATTAACATAATAAATTACCCACCTAGATACAACTTAATACACAAAGTCCTTGCAAAATATTCAATAGGATCAGGAATATTTTTGTCTGTATGATTCATCCCATGGAAACACGTGTTCGAATACAGCAATTGTATTCAGTCAGGAATATTTTATGCGAGCCCGTCGCAGGCATGTCACTTATAAATACAATATCATGTATGTATGGTGATCTTAGGGGCGCGCCGGTATACCACTATAAATAAACATGCAAAGGATATTGGTTGCTTTTATAATAATTGCAATGGATTTTTGTGTGGGCATTTCTTATCAATTGAACTCAGCGAAGGCCTGAAGGAATTTTATGGTTATAGGGGTAGATGAATTAGTCTCTCATTGTATCTGCGGTGTCTTTCTTAACTCCTTTTTAACTGATGATTTCAAAGAAAGGAATTAGTTCTCAATTCGGATGTTTATTAGGTAGGTGTAATTCGGATGTTTAGCACACCGAACAACTGTAAGGGAACTGCTAATCCGTTGCTTTAACTCAGCAACATAATTAACGCAATTAATGTTAGCTACTCAATTACGTCTCAGGTGTTTGGGTCCAAATTATGATACATAATACTGCGGTCTACAATATCAGTAAGCGTGTAGTCACTCCGTCAACCATTCGTCACTCGCAATATTGAAACCGACATTTCTGTTTACTCAGAATCGCGCATAGACATCCGCAACAATTAGGGTAACCAGGATTTTGCCGTCAGATCATCTTTATCGCAGGAATTTCTATCATTAGTCGGCACAGAAACCATCACGCGAAAACAATAAATAACCTAATGGCGGACACGTTGCGTGTTTATAACGAAGAGGTTATTGATGTTACTCTACAAACGGTGCAATACATTGTAAACAAATAAAACAACGCGAGACTGCCGTAATTTAGCATTCGGTTCCTTCCGAGTCGCAAGTTTATGAATACAATACAGGTACACTGCAATGCTGATGGTAAGAACGTTTGATAATACGGTTTACTTTGCAATGGAAAAAATTGTTGCTGATGTTAATGGACTAAGATACTTTCACGTAATTCACATGGTACAAAATAATCTTTAAAAGTATTGTATCATAAATCAATTAATATTTACAGTAAATAAATTATATATATAGATCTGTAGTTTATTTTCCGGGGTTTAAATGCACTTGGTCCATAATATTGTTCCGTAGGATATGTATATTTATCAAAAAGTCAGTTGGCACTGATCTAGTTAAATTAAACAAAACCTTCTCAAGCGTGGAAAGTAAAAAGTAGTAAAAGCAACGAGCGGGGACCGTGAAATAAGCAATATGTCATATCCGCATTATAAATCAAGTTAATTGTATCAGAGCATACATCTGCCTCCTATGAGAAGTGTGATTTGTTTTTTGTCTTATTGTTTCTTTCAGTTCGAAGAATCTATACTTAAAGAGATAGTTTAAGGCGCGAAACTGTATGGGAATCATCTCATTATAAAATGAAAATAACTTTACTGGCGTTGTTACTTTGCCAAACAACTTCAATCTTAATTCAGTTCAAAAGACCGGATTCCAACAACATTTATTAATCTAAAAAATACAACTTCCAAGTTGAAATTTGAGAAAGGTCCTTTCCTCTCAAATCGTCGAGGGAAGTTTTTGTGAGATGAAAGCTATTAAATGAAATGTCATCTGGAGAGATGAACACATGTTTCATGACAGCGCTGAGTCAGAATTGTTTAAACACGTCGTAAACGTTATCGCTATCAGTCGAGGGGATTCCTGTGTTAATAAAGGTTAATCTTGTTCAATATATGAAAGTATTTCAAAAAACCGGCCAAGTGCGTGTCGAACTCACGCACAGAGTTCCTTACCATTGATTTATGTGTATGAAAGATTACGCGGTAATAAGCGGTATACGATTTACGAGATATTAAACATTTTGTTATTTAGAAGTTAGAGGGGGGGGGGGGGGCAACTTTTTCCACTTTGGAAGCGTCTGTCAGGCAAATTAATTGTATTTTTGAGTTTAGGTTCCAAGTATGGGGAGCCCCCAATATTTATTATTATTTTTTTATTTTTGCATCAAAATGTTAATGCGGTTCATTGAATACATCTACCTACCAAGTTTCAACAGTATAGTTCTTATAGTTTCGGGAAAAAATGGCTGTGACATACGGACGGACAGATGGACAGACAGACATGACGAATCTATAAGGGTTCCGTTTTTTGCCATTTGGCTACGGAACCCTAAAAAGGCGTTGGAAATCACGCCATTTGTTCACGCTGTCATTGGTAGATCTTTGACAGTGATCACTGATAGTCAGATTCTCAAAAGGCCGTAAGCGTATCACCAAGGAGAATCTTATTACCCAGTATCTAGGTTGTCAGGGTCAGATAGACACTCTCTCCAGTACAAAATTAACCCCAAAAATCGTTGGGATAAGGCAGATTGAAAACAATAATGAAACAGGAAGCATTCGTCAATTTTATAGATAAGAAACGAAGAAGTTTCTTCTACCAAATTACTCAATTTTAAAGTGACTAGTCAGGGAATCTTAATACACCAACAAAGTAAACATAAGTTGTCAATCAATAATGTAAGTAAAAGCGATTCATTCATGCATGATGTCACAAATTTTTTTTAGTGAATAGGCTCTTTCTTTTTAACATCAGACGGGATTGCAAAAAAAAAAATATTCCAATATTGTTATATGGGTATACTACACACATCAAAAGTGTCTAGGGATCAAGCATTTTTATGCGGATTTCTTGAGATTGAGATGTGGCTTTGTAATAAATTAATGATTTTATAAATTTATATGGATCCTTTTTGGTGCATTTCATAATTTGAATCAGGAACTGTGAATCAAATTCGAGTAAAAGATGAAAATCAGCTGTCAATATTTTCCCTATAAAAACATACAACGCATTGAAGACATTATTAGTGCTACTGTTTCCCTACTACTGATTAAAACCAACGTTATTATGGAGCGGCGACGTCATTTAAGCAGGGAAGAAATGCTCAGAGCCGTGGGAATGATCCCGGCAACGTACTGTGGCTTTAGCTCTGAATACAAGTCAGAGTGTTATCAGTCGACTTTGGACACGTTACCGAAGCACTGGTACCGTGGCTGAGCGCCATGGAGGACGGTATCGCTGCACCACACGGAGACAAGACCGATACATTCAAATCTTAACTCGAAGAGCTCCAACAATAACCGCCATGATGTTAGCCGTGAGGCTTCATCACTCTTCAGGGAACTTAATTAGCGACCAAACAGTCAGAAACCGCTTGCATGAAGTGAACCTTCATTCCCGAAGACCGCTACGGGTACCACCTATAGCAATGCACAATCGTAGGATTCGATATCAATGGGCTCTTGAACACAGAAATTGGGCAGAAGAACAATGGCGTTTCGTGTGCTTTTCTGATGAGTCTCGTTTTGGTATGAGACCGGATACAAGACGTATACGACACTGGAGAACCCCTGGACGCCAACAGCGATTAAAATCCTGCCAGGAAGTCCATCCTTATAGTGATGGAACCATCATGGTATGGGCGGGTATTTGGATCGGCGGAAGAACTGAGTTGATTTGGATCAGAGGCAACCTCAACGCTCAAATTTATGCTGAGATGATTGTATCAGACGTCATCGTTCCTCTACAAGTGCAAATCGGTCCCTTATTTCAGTTAATGCATGATAATGCACGACCGCACACCGCAAGAGTTGTAAGACAGACTCTCGCCGCAGCTAACATCAATGTCCTGCCCTGGCCTGCTCAGTCGCCAGACTTGAACCCGATTGAGCACGCATGGGATATGCTACAGAGAAGAGCTCTGCCGAATATGGAGGGTATCCAGTCGCAAGAAGACCTTTTTTTGTTGTTGCAACGAACATGGGCGGCCATTCCACAGCGTGATTTGGATGAACTCATTTTGAGTATGCCAAACCGATGTTCTTGTGTTGTTAGTGTTCGCGGTAGAAACACGGATTATTAATTGTTTAAGTTACCCAATAAAATTTTAGAGAAAACTGTTATTTCAGTCTTTTTTTCGAACTTTTGTGTTAGTGGTTCAAATGTCAAATATCCCTTTATTAGGAAAATGGCAAATTTCTTTATTAATGCAAAGGTGACTTGGTTTATCGTTACTGTGACAAACGAAAACACTTTATTTGATGAATCCTTAAAGAAAATTTTAATTAATATCAATCAGGAGAAAAGTTATTGCAAAAATATATGTTGATCCCTAGACACTTTTGATGTGTGTATAATTATGGTACAACCGTGCTTAGTTCTCTACTTCTTTCTTTCTTTTATGGCTTCGCACGGTTTGTGCATTTAGCCAATGTCACGTAATTAATTGTTTATGTCGAAAAAGACGGCCGTGTGACCCGTCTTACGATGGAGGTTTGAGACAAAGTCATGATGTGGCCACTATGCTGCGATATTTCACTGTTCTTTATGAATTATTTACTAAATGCACTTTTTACTACATAAATCACGCACTTTTATTTAGTAAACAACACTATAAATAATTTTAAAAGTCCGTTGAAAAATGAGCGTGACACTCAGCTTGACTTTGCCGCCAAAACTCCAGTTCTCTACTCTACTTACAACTTATGGAAAACTTGTCAAAATGTGAACAAAATATTAAGAATGTTTTGACTGTAAAATACACGCACGACAGACACGACTTGTTGTTGGTTAGTCTTTAGAGTTACCATCACTGTGGGGTCGACGATGAAGTACCTAGGACTTGTCCTAGACAGTTTCCATATATACATAGTTTCATATGTACATAGTAGAGTTAGTATAATTTGTTTGTCGTACGTCACTGACAAAAACCTAGAACAAATGACAGAGGGAATATTTAACACGCGTGGGAAGTGACAGAAGCATTATCTCTTGCTATCAAAGATTTAATATTAACGACTACCTCGTTGTTGGCCAGTGGTCGCAAGCTCCTGAATTTGAGCCAAGTTGTAGCAGTTCGTGTGCACTTTGTTAAATGTGACTTAGGAGCAGTGGTGGTCTAGTGGTAGCAGCCAGTTACAAGTTTAGTCGTAGGTGCAGATCCATATAACCGCTTTACTTTTTCTCATTTATTCAACACCACTGCCCTCAAAACGGTAAAGGAACGTAAGTAATCCAACATTTCTAGAAACAAAAATCCGAAAGCTTTGTGACTTCTACCAACCCACACTGGGCCAGTTTGGTGGATTACAATCTTTCCCACTCGTCAATTGGAGGCCTGTGTTCTAGCAGTAGGAGAATAGGGTATTTGACTAAAAAAAACTAATTAGTCCGTCAGTCAGATTTCTAAAAAATACTAGACACGTATTTTTTTCTTTTTTCATATAAACAAAAAAAGAAGACGACAGTGCGTTGAAAACTCGTGTGACGTCACTGCACGCTACACTTTTTAGCGAGCAGTGACGTCACCAGCCACAACTCTTGATATTTGATGCCTTTTATATTTGTCAATTTTTATTGATTCGATAAAACAAAAAATACGTATCCAATATTTTTCTATAATCTGAATGACGGACTAAATAGAACCAAATTTTTTACTCAGGAAATATCCCTATTATACGCTGATTTATGCTAAATTGGGCTTATGCATAACTAGAAATACGAAGATGTAATAAGGTAGACCTCTATCGTGATGTTGTTTATGAACATAATATGTTTAATTTAAACGAAAATATCTTGGATACATTCTGAAAGCAACTAGAAAACATTATTTTGTGACTTCAAAAGCACGAACTATCGACCTTATCTTCATATATATTTGACCTTAAGCTGGCCCAGCTTAGTACGGGGATTCTTTAAAACAAGAGTCCAGCTTGTGCTGGCCTTGTACAGGCCAGGTTTGGTCGCCATTGAGTTGCGGCCTACTGACCATTCTGAAAGTAGCCCAAAAACATTATTGAGTGACTTTGAAAGCGAGTATGTTTTACCAATTTTCATGGTATAATGTAGTAATACCTATTTCTTATACGCTTTGTAGCAGTGAGTAGGTATTAAGATCATGTTGCGATTTTAAGAATGGTTAAAGGAGTAACCGAGACTCTGACAAAACACTGTAAATATATCTCTAATTATATTCTGAGAGCTTGTTGGTTTAATAGTCAATAGTTAAACATCATCAACAGTCTTTTGTGTTGACCTTGAGGTCGTATGTAAAATAATGTGTCTTACATTATAACATTGTTACGTACTGTCTTACCGTGACATTACGGAGGGTTTTTAAAAAGTAAACTGTCATACTCAAGTAATATGTACTTACTTATATCAATTATTAATTACAAATGGAACATATGTATGTAAAAAAACGTTAGTGATGTGGCTCTTTAGAATGACGGAGTCACAAAAATGATTTCTATTTTATACTTGGAAGCGTCGTATATACTAATTGAATGAAATGAAATGAAATCGTTTATTAAGCAAATAGGTTCGCTGATCACTTTTACACGTCATGTTTTTTTTTAAACTAGATGAAGCCGGTATTTCCTAACTGACTAGGTACCTCTGAGAAGAATTGCCGAAACAAACTCAGGGATCATCGTCTTTTTTGAAGTCCAGACATTAAAAATAAAAATGTTTACAATAAGTTACGTTATAATTACGCATATTGCTTAGTAACAATGCTTAGCAGAGCGAGCAACTCAGTCCCAAGCTTTTTTGTCTTCTAAATTATCTGTGATTTAATTACGTTTCTATTGTGTTTAAAGGAGATCTTTCATTTTTGCCACTACTATGTAGAGTATATAGACAGAATGGAAAAAATAATAGATTTTCATAAAAATACTACTAAATTAATTTGAATAAAAATACAAGTACATATATACTATAATTAATTATTTGAAAAGTTTTTTACTGGGATAACCCTTTTTTAAGGTAGCCATGACGTTTAATTGACGACTTTGACAGTTCTGTTATCCCGTTGTGTTCGTGGCGAGTGTTGATTTGAGTTGATTGTGTTTATTTATTGGGCCGTATGTTCGGAATTCATATTTCGCAGTCATATGGTAGATAATATAGATACGATAGTCTTAGATACATGACACGACAATCAAATGTCACTGTCAAAATCTTATTTCGCTTATTGATTACCACCATATTTATTAGTAGTTGTGTTGCACTCCTTGGCCGAGGTAAATTGAATCTATATAATAACTAAGCCAAAATATAGGAAATTAACATTATAAACAGTTAACTATACCTAGCATTAAGTGTACAATGTGCTGGCCCAGGCTCCATACATTTGTGAAACATCTCCTTTATTGTAAAAAGCCATACATTTCTTATAACAACAATAATACAATTGAAACATGACAAATATACTTATAAAAATATATAAAACAATAGAGAAAAATGTTATAATGTAACGTTAAAGTTCTTAGCTATTTTACGATGGTATCGATTATTTCATTAATTCTATCTATGTTATCAGTGTTCGGATTAGAAATCTTAAGTAGAATAAAATTAAAATCAATTTAAGTAGTAAAATTAGACAAAATATTGCAACATGAATCATGGTTTAACTTAAAATCGGAGTGAATTCAATAAGAATTGATCTTGGATTTTGGTCAGGTTTTAGTTATAGTATGCTTAGATCTTCACTTAAAGCTGCAATGTGGCCGTTGCACGTTGGTAATATTAGTGCACAGAATACTTGGTACCACCGTAGTATTTGTAATCTGTGGTACCACAGATTATAAAAAAAAAATTTAGGGGCTTATCAAACTAGGATTTTTTTGAATAAATACAAGCTTATCATTTAAAATATAACTTACTATTTCTGAGGGATTAAGTGTTTAACACCACTTAGCTCCAAATTTACAGGGAAATACACGAAATGCATTTAGGCAAGTTCTTAATATTTTCGACAAGGTCGTAGACACTCACTTTAATTTAACACACTTCAGTTGTTATTATTACTGAAAAATCTGTAAGTGTATCTATAATCTGTTGTGATAAAACTAAGTGTTTCATTTTCGAGCCTTCAAACAGAACGAAGTTAAAAATATCTTCTAATTTATAAGAGAGCCTTAATATTTTGGAGCACATTTAACGTGTTTTAAAAGTGGCTTTAAGTGCTAAAAACATATTTTGTAACGGCTATGATATTATCAATGTGGGAATAGCGTGTGACTGATAGCATTTCTATTGCTGTGTTGAGGACTTTCTGGGTTTACTTATTTTCTATTATTGACTTTTTAAATCTGAAGATTAGTTTAAGGACGAGAACTTTTATATTGTTGATGTACAACTCAATTGTAATGAAAGATTAGAATACACGCCAAAGGTTTAGGGAATATGCTCGATGGTAGTGATGTCCTGAGTGTTTGGCACACTATAGCAGCCATAATTATGTCAGGTTGTATAAGTCTTTAACTAATTTCATCATCATCAGCCTCTACTCGTCCACTGCTGGACATAGGCCTCCTCCATGACACGCCAACAATCTCGATTCTGAGCAGTTCTCCGCCAGCCACTACCAGCCACCTTTTTGATATCGTCGCTCCATCTCGCCTAAGGGCGTCCTACACTACGTTTGCCGACACGCAAACTAATTTAACACTAAATAAAAGTTAAAAAATAGGATTACTGATAACTAACCCATTTTTACCAGGATCGGGGTTTCCACCGTTGTCAGTGAATTGGTGACCGAGGTGGGAAACTTCTTTACGAAGGAATTTGTATTTGTCGGGATGCCGTTAAAGATTAATAAAGTCTCTTTTGAAACATTAATTTAATTTCTAAACGGAAAGTTAGACAGAGATAGACATAGCTTCGGATTCCTTCCGATCCTGATAGGAGATAGTTTGTGAGCCTCTGGGATGTTGACGGGACGTTTTTTAGACCAAAAAACAATTCTCTTGGAGTAACATTTCTATTTCTACCACTGTGGCAAGTGGCGTCCTCAAACAAGATACAGATTCCGTCGCCTTGGCAGTTATGCCAAGGTAGCATCGGAATCGGATATGTTAACCTAGTTATTCTCTTGACTTGACTATGAAGTCATAGATGCATTGGAAGTGTCATAATAGCTGATACCTGCGTTAAATATTTGAATGAAATCGGGATGTACCTAGTTTAAGTAGCGAATAATGAATCCAAAGTATTTAAAAAAGAACTCGTGGCACTGCCTACAGGCAAGTGAAGGAACACGGGTGGGGTTTAGTCAGTAAAAGTCTGACACATCCTAACGCTACCATTTGTGCTGTCTATGGCTTTGACAACAAATCAACTTTGAATTGCATATTTTCATAGTTTTGGTAGTTTGCATGTTCGAGTACGAGACTTGGTTGATATTTTTTCTATGTACTTTTTTCTTTTTATTTTTTATTAATATTATAAAGGGTGTCTCTGACATCGACGCACAAATAAGTACCACGGATCCAATACATGATTCTGAACCCCCCACAGGTGGAATTTTTCGTCGGATTTTCCTGATAAAAAAAAAATAATATGCAGTTTTTTTTTTCAATTTTAACCGTTCATAATTGCTATACTATTATAACCCAATAAGATTTTAAATTAAAAAATAATTAATTCGCTAATTACACAAAAAAGCGCAATGAAAACTCAAAAAACTATCTTATCAGCTGATTTAATAGAGTTCACATCAGGGATCAACTTCATACCTACAAACCCGCACGGCGGCACGCTTGCAACGTTCAAAGGCCGAGCCGACACATTTTTTTAAACACTGTTATTTCTGTAACCGCTCATTAACGATATAAATGACTATCATAATTTTATTAGTGGCATGCGGTGTAGCCTTCTCGCGAAATTTGCGTTCCGATGTCAGATACACCCTGGATATTTAATGGTATCTAGTTGTAACGTGCGTTTTGTTTGTGCGGAATAAAAATATTTCTTTCTTTCTTTCTTTCCGTTCCGCCCAGAGCGGGAGAGGTCATTTGATAATTTCCCATCCCAAAGAAAAAAAGGTATTAATACTTTTTTATTTATAAACATTGAAACTCACATAGACATGCAGCCAGACCCGGAACTACTAACTGTAGATCAAGCCAATATTTGTTCCTTGCAGAAATCAAAACCGCGGCATGCAGCATAGCAGTCGATCGCTCAGTCACTGCGGCACCAGAATCGTCTATAATGTTTGTTAACTTTAATCGACTTTTATAAATAAACTCTGCTTCTATCAAGTAATTTTGGGAACATATGTTTCAATGACATCGTTTGTTATTTTTATGTGCATAATGTAGGACACATGTGTTATTAAGATAAGAACATTGCTATATACGCCATCCTGGCAGATTCAGTTACAAGATCGATGTCGGTCATGTGCATTTGCACATGACAGATACATGACACTGATGTCCTCGAATGTACCGACGGGGACGCGTGATGAGATGTTCCAGAAGTTTCGCTCTTGTTTGATAAAGTTTTTAAAAACAAAACAGAAATATCTATGCCTCTTGGTAAGATGACAGTATCATGTTATCCAGTTACTAGAATGTGGAAGTCAGACAAGTAGTTGCTCCGTGAAAAACTGTAATCAGCTGCATCTTTTTTTTTAACATTATAAACTGATGGTAAGCAGTGATAACACAAAACATACTTGTTTATTAAAAGCCTGTTCACCTTAGCCTTAAAGACCGCCGCTGGCAAATTGTACCAGTCCTTCGATGGACGCGATACAAAAGACGAGGCGGAGAGGCATCTGGTTAGAGCGAAACGTGACCTCAACATAGTTGGGAAAGAGCTAGCAGCTTGATTGTTCAAAACTGCTATATTCTTTTGTTTCTTAACAAGTCCGTTTCAAGTGACTGTGACCATTTTCCACAGCTTCGTTGATTGATCAATCCCTTACTACGTCAAAATATAAGTACTTCTAGTCGCTGATGCGTAAATGATTGCGTGAGAAATGTCGCTCTCAAGCAATTGAATAATCAATTACATATAATCGATTTAAATTCAAAATGAATAGAAATGATGAAGTTTGTGACCAGTTAGCAATTACTGCGGTATGAATGCATGCGATATTGAAGCCGATTATCGATTTGGGTCCAAGGAAAATCGATTTCTCGTAGATTTTCTTGTTATATGGTGATCATTCAGATGTTTGACGCAGGATGGTCGGTGTTTAACGTGCATAATTTACACACATAACTAAGGACGCTGAATTACAAAAACCCACTTATGTTTTGAATTGTGACACACTTACATATGTTAATATGAAAAATTCTCTCTAAGACTGACTAAAGTCTTGATCGAAACTTTAAAAACCTTATGAATTCGATGCAATCCTTTTTTTTTTTCAAAATCGAACCATTTTTAATCAAAACTTGCATAAACCACAAAGCCAGGAAGGACTCACCACAAAGACGAGGTGTAAAATAAAAAATAATGTATGTACTTGCAACTGAAATAAAACGTCTGCCATCTGTAGGCACATATGCACATATGCCACAAGTGATAGTAACACTTAAAAGCCTGACAAAAGCCTTTTAAAAAGTGTCTGGTGAACGTGTGAACTACAACAAAGAGCGGTATCCTGATGCACACACTCCCCTTCAAGCCCGGGGAGAGGCGTTGAGATATTTTAGGGGAGACGTCTCCGCACATGAGATAATTTACCATGAAATGCTTTAGAAGGGATTTACCACAGTGAAATAGTGGAAATCCGTGAATATTTCCTTTGGAAAGGTGGAGCTAAATCTAACTTGAGTTTAGGGATATTTGGGTTTAAAATACGGCTCAAAAGAGACCCTAAAGCCTAAAGGATTTGCCTTCAGTTTTCAAAGGCGAGAGAACAATCGATCCGCCGTGTTTCGTTGTTTTTTTTTCAATAACTCATTAGTAAGTAGATAATTTAATTTAGGTAAAAGGAAAATCAATGTGTCCCAGCGGACCACTTAGAAAGAGGCAGGACGAGCAAGATAAGTTCTATCCGTTCGCGAAAGATTGTAGGAGTGAAGGAAGGTCTTTAGGATTGAGACAGAGAATACAAGTAGAAAAAAAGGAAAATCTTATACATACATCATTGCGTTGACAAAACAACACATCTAAAGAAAAACATCAAACAGAAGATTTATTATCGAAAAAAAACAATGATAAAACATGGTCATTGGAACCCGCTCCTCAAAATGACTGAATGATATTCGCCACACTCTTGTCATATTTCATGTATTCCGAGATCAGTTGGAACCAATCGTATCTCGATTCTCGACTCAATGAGATCTTGGGGCTATTTTCGTCGATGACACAAGATGACTGCTCAAGATTTCTTATACGAATTCCTTGAACGACGTGTCTATTGTTAAGTAGAGACCTTTATCTCAGCAGATAATAAATATTAATAGATTTATTATCTGGTGAGATACCAACTTAGTTCTTGTCTAAGGTGGTATTGCAGGTTCAAAAGACTGAAAATGTATTATAGAAATTAAAATAATAATAATACCAGCCCTTATTAGCTTCCCTCAACGGGTAATGTCCTGCTGTTAACACTAATAGCGTGCCCACTTTGTATGAAAAAGGGCTTAAGAGTTTCTTCTTACACCAAGTAGGCACGAGCATTGTAAATAAATAAATAAATAAATATATACGGACAAATCACATAGATTGGGCTAGCCCCAAAGTAAGTTCGAGACTTGTGTTATGGCATACTAACTCAACGATACTATATTTATAATAGATACACATTTAAGATCCAGGCCAATCAGGAAAAGATCGTTTTCAATCATGACCAGGCCGGGGATCGAACCCGGAGCCTCCACGTCACAGGCTAGCGTGTTGACCACTGCGCCAAGGAGGACGACGGAATGTCGATCATATGTATACATACCACGTGCTTGCTCAAGAAGAGTTAGTTGCTTTCAGAACTAATTACACGTTGCATTGAAAAAAATTAGTAATCCGCGAACACAAGTTTTCTTTGAGCTCGAACATTACAAGTACTACATGCCACAAGCAATACGTAGTGTCATTGATGCCAAACAGCCAAATACACTTTAAGAAAACAAATGGCATTGCATTTACTTTTTTTTTGTGTGATGCGATCGTTGATGGTAAAGCGCGCTAGTTTATTAAGAGCCTATTCACTCAGAAAAACTGAGCGAATAGGAAGGAAGACGGCAGTTGAGCGAGGTGATGCAATGTTAAACCCAACAACACGACCAACGATGCTGCCCCAAAGGGATATTGATCTGAAGACCCTCCACGATCAAACTCCCAACACAACAACATTAGGCGCATCGTACCCGGCACACATCGCAACACAACTGCTCAGACCCGTCCTCCGTACGGCTTCACCAGACATCATGCCGGAACACGACAAATCGCTTGGCGGCAAGGTTTTGTCTGGTGGGTGGTAACTTCTGCCGGCGGCCGATGTTATGGCCTACCACCGAGAAATACATTAATTATTATTATTGTACTTCTTGTTACAACGCCATAAAACTAAAGATAAGTCCTTCACAATAAACCTGCACCCTTAATGCGTAACACACGATTCCTGTCAATTGCAATCATTTTGAAGCTTATTGCTAATCCATTGCTCTATATATTCAAAAAATGTGTCTGCTCAGCAAGGTAAATCACGCAATGAATGTTGTTGAACTATCAAAACGAAAACTATTGCTACTGATAGTGTATTACGTAATTACCCTACTGGATAGATAATAAAAAATAAAAATAAAAAAAATAAAAATCGTTTATTTGCACCTTAAAGTAAAGAGAAACACAAAACAACTGTTTTACAATAAAAATAGACCTAAGGTAAGTAAAGTTGTATTTTAGAGTTGCAACCAATACCTAAGTTAAGATAACTAAATATCTTGTAATTATAGGTATCAGCGCCCACCTTCGGAAACAATTGTACCCAAATGATCAAAATAACATATAAACTATGTGCTTTACTCAATTGAATAATTGTCATTGCCTATATTATTATTGCCTAGATGAGTATGAGTTATAATTATTTGGATTAGATAGTAGAATTATAACTAGACATCACATAAACTAGGTCTAATTTGAGACCGGTTCTAACTTCCCTGTTGTGTTCAAACTTTGAGGCAGTATTGGGTTAAGTTTCGTCTGAGTGTAAATGACGCTTATTAGGGAGGCACTCGATATTACCAGCAGTCAATTCAGCAAGTTACTAGTAGTTAAATGCATTGTGTCCTGAACAATATTTCATTTGATAATCGCGTGTTAATAAAAGCCAGATACGAAAATTAACTGAAATATAACTTGGCAAGTCAAAAGCTATACCCTACATATATATGCGGTGTACCTGGAGAAATTTTGTAAAGTCGGAAACGAAATTAAACTATGATATCAGCGGGGTAATTCTCATAATTAGAGGTCATAACATCGGCTGTCGGCAGAAGTTACCACCCACCAAACAAAGTCTTGCCGCCAAGCGATACGTCGTGTTCCGGCATGGTATCTGGTGAAGCTGTACGTAGGACGGGTCTGAGCAGTTGTGTTGCGATGTGTACCGGGTACGATGCGCCAAATTTTGTTGTGTCAGGAGTTTGATGATGGAGGGTCTCCAGATCAATCTCCCTCTGGCGCACCATCGTAAGTCGTGTTTTTTGGGTTTTACCCCTCACCAATTCACTCAGTTTTTTAAGTGAATAGGCTTTTAATAAACTAGTGCGCTTTACCATTAACGATTGCATCACTGCTTACCATCAGGCGGATTTGCGGTCAATCAATAGATTAAACAACATTAACGGTTTTTTTAAGTATTTATTTATTTCAAGGTCGTAGAAAATTTTTGTATGCCACTGTCGCGAACAGCTATTGTAATACTCGTGCTGATCTATTGTGCCACTCAGCTTCGCTTCGTGGCACAAACTATCACTTACATTACAATAGCTATCATTGCTTGACAGTGGCATAATAACTATTTTTAAAGTGGTTTTCCAAAAAAACTGCCACTACCACGGCGTTGTCGGTGAAGGTCATTTTGATAGCATGTTTTGGGATACAGCTCCACAATCATAACCTATTAGGTACAGTTTCGTCCAAGCAGTCTCTTTACCAGTTTCGGTCTTGGATATTCCCTCTTGTATCCGGATTGTATTTTTCCTAATATTATAGTGAAAATAAAAGCTTTTTTTAACAGAAACAAAGAGGACTCCGAAATAATTCTACAAATTTTCATATCTGAAAATACATATGTAGTTAAGGAGAGCTTAAAAAGCTCTCCCATATTCCACGTATAGTCACTTTAATCCGGAAGTGCGAAAACCTTAAGTAGAAAACAAATCGAGTTCAACAAAGGCTTTGAGCAAAATGTACACACGAAATACGGCTTTACCAGTGGCACACACTTATCATGGGACCACGGTCGCTTTTGGGATCAAAGGGTGATCCCAAAGGCAACCGTGGCCTCGTAACCGAGTTACCTACACATTGCCCCACGTTCAAACGCTACAATTACGGACAGTCAAGCATTTTCCGAAAGCCTAATTCTTTCTTCCGACTTTGTTGGACAATATTATTTTATTTTTATTAAAAAAACCCCGTTTTATTTGTAAAAATGATGCCATAACAGGGAAATATTTATACCTATGTAACTATGCTTGACAACATGCAAGCGTACATTGTAGTGTAGGTTTAAAGTAAATTAAACCATATTTTTCCCGTATGGGTAAAGTTATGTGGTTTAAGGTAAAACCCTACAACCATTTCACATGTAGTAATAACTAAGACCAAGTCAAATTTGAGGAATTGAACAAACTGAATCTTACAGCATCTATTTGGCTTTACAGCAGAAAGAGACAAGGACAACATAACATGCCTTCACGCCTTGGGTCTTCTGTCCTTTTCTTAACGAAATAGAAAGAAAAAGATGCACATAACTTAAAATTAGTTTAGTTTGTGAACAATAGAATCGGCGCCAGTATCAAAAAACTAAACATTTTTATCCATTCGACGAGTCTTTTAGTACAGAATGTTTGAAAAATTGCCACGACTTGATCCTTTGGCCTTAGAGATATTTTCATAGGATAATACTGAACTTCCAATACGTTTTATTTTCATACTTTTGGTTGAATTCTATCTCGGCTAGGTTCTTTCTACAATAATCTCAAATTGTGTTGGAGAGAAAGAAATGGTTTTTATGGAACACTAGCGGCCGCCAGCGACTTCGTTCGCGTGGAGTTGATTATGCTCCGCTCCTATTGGTTGCAGCGTGATGTTATATAGCCTAAAGCCTTCCTGGATTAATGGCCTATCCAACGCTAAAAGAATTTTTCAAATCGGACCAGTAGTTCCTAAACAAACAAACTCTTCAGCTTTATGATCTTACAAAAACAAAGGAATAATCCATTCTGTTAATTAACGATGGGTTAAAGTACGGCTACCTCCACAGAACAGCAATAGGGTGTGAATATGGATATGTACAAACTAAGCTACATGTTCTATCCTGCCCTCTGTGTCCCAAACATGCAGTGAGCCGGCATCGTGGAATTGGTGAAGTTTTGTGCCACCAAGAACTAAAAGACGAGGAGGCGAAGGGCGTAGGATGGACAAAAATCATTCTGAGTCGATGCTAAAGGTACATGATCCTTCGATAATGAAATGATTAAATATATAAATGATTTACCTATGTATTTGATTTTTATGATGTATAATAAGTATGTTTCTTTATAGCTCGTTTCTGTTTAGGTTTTTGTTCATCCTTTACAGTTCGCTAAACAAGACAAAACAGAGGGGTAATTCACGTAATTGTAAGAATAATACGTTCCCATTTTGATTTCAGTCTCAATCTGTCAAAATACCTCTCATTTCCCTAGGTTTTTGATATTGATTGTCACAGTGTGCGGTGCCAGTGATGACTGATGTGGACATACAGAACTGAAAAGTGGTCGCTTACAATGGGACTCATACGAAGGCTCAAGCAATCACAAGTCAATCATAAAGAGCGACGGAGATGCTATGAAATGAGGAGATCCGCAGGAGAACCAAAGTCACCGTCGTAGCTCTTCGAGTTGCTCAAGTTATGTGGCAGTGGGCGGCGCACATTGCTCGTAGAACCGATGGTCGATACGACAGTAAGGTTTTGAAGTGGTGGCCACGTACTGGAAGACGCAGCGTAGGGGCCTCCCTACAAGGCCGTCATGTCATTATGGAAAGCCTTGGGGGAGGTCTTTTTCCAGCACTGGACTTCTATGGGCTGAAGAAGAAGAAGAGGACATGCAATTGGGACTAGATTTATAACGATTTTAATTACGGGACAATTTCTGTTATTAAAAAAAATACAATCGTTCAAAATTTAGTCTAGTCTATCTACTAACAAACAAAATGTCTGAGAAATCCTAGAAACTAAAGTCCTGTGGTATCAGGATCTTAAACCGTTCATTTCTAACAAGAGAGAAACGTTTCGTGACCGGATCATAACATAAGTCACCCAGGAGTTGTCATGGTGAAATTTAGTGTAATAGCCCCCTAGATTCTGTACACGGTTCGACAAGGATAATGGAATTGTTTGAATTGGGATTAACCCCATATTTGTTGCTATTTATTTGTTTGCAAGGTTCACCTAGTCAAGGAGACAGGATGTCAGAGGGATAGGAAAAAAATTGGTTGGTGAATGTTTCATACAGATTAGAAGTCGTGTTGAATTTATTCAGATTGCCGCTTAGCATCATTTAAATTATATTAATTTTCCGTGAGATTGATCGTCAACATAAAGATTTGACATAGATACTACAAAAATGTACATAAAATATTACTTTAATATGTATAAAATATTGTATTCTTGTATTTCAAATTATTGGGGTCATAACGTCAATTATGAAGCAAAATCTAATAATCTATTAAAATTATGGTAGATAAAATTATTGATTTGAATAAAATGTCGATTTAAATCAGAATAAGACTGCATTTACCTGTACATTAGGAATGCAATTATGGAAAATGTGTTTTACACAATAGAAATCCATACTAATATTATAAATGCGAAAGTATCTCTGTCTGTCTGTCCGGCTTTCACGCCAAAACTACTGAACCGATTGTAACGATATTTGGTACACAGATAGCCTAAAGTCTGAGAAAGGACATAGGCTATATAACATTCCGCTATGACCAATAGGAGCAGAGCAGTAACAAAAAATGTGGCGAAAACGGGAGCAGACGCGGACGTATAAATTGCTCCCATTATTTTAACAGGCGCTTATTTTATATCAACTTTTTTATTTTTTTTTGGAATGGACATTCCCATGGAAACTGGAACCACCGCGCGCTGTAAACTGAAGTCTACGCGGACGGAGTCGCGGGCAACAGCTAGTAATAATATAATTATAGTATAATTGAGATGTTAATGCCGTACAGATTTCAAATTCCTGAAGAAATGAAAATACATGCTTATATTAATATTTCAAATTATCAATGTTCAGCGCTTTTAGCGTTTTACCACTAAATAATACTCTATGATAGCCATTATTATGCCCCCTGTCTTTACTATTCGCTCTAAATACTTCGCCTTACATTAAATACAAATTACGCATGCGTTATAAAAAGCATAATAAAAATTGATCTTAATAACAGGTACGAGAGCATACATAAAATTCTTTACTGTGAGAACTATAATCATAATATTTCTAACACCATGTATTATGTGTATTATCGGCTATTATCGGATATAATCGGCTATACGTAATCGCAGGTGCGCCGGCGCCGTTACTCGATGGCATTTAGATGTGTGCACGCGCCAGCAGCACATTGCAAATTGACGGTTTAAGACTATCTACAGAGAAATGGGGATCACGTTTGTTTGTTTGGGATAACCTATGAAACCGCTAGATTGTTGCTATCCGATTTTTGCCAGGATGATTAAAACATCGATTTGTAATATTATTGAAGTATGTATGTAACTGGAATGGATGGTCAGACAGCCGATTGAGGGTCCAGAAGGGTTAATGCTTATCACACTATAAGTAGTAACGAGTACATGTTGACAGTTTCAAAAATTCACTGCTTTATTCCGATCATACGGGCCAGTGCCCGTATGTTCGGAATAAAATGTGTTATGTTTGTGTTATGATTGCTTTTTGATTTATCCTTGTAAATACAGGCTGTATCTGACATCGTAACGCAAACTTCGCGAAAAGGCTAGACCACATGCCAGTAATAAAAATATGATAGTCATTTATGTCGTTAATGAACGGTTACAGCAATAACAATGATTAAAAAAATGTGTCGGCTCGGCGTTTGAACGTTGCAAGCGTGCCGCTGTGCAGGTTTGTAGGTATGACGTTGATCCCTGATGTGAACTCTATTAAATCAGCTGATAAGATAGTTTTTCGAGTTTTGTTTTCATTGCGCTTTTTTGTGTAATTAGCGAATTAATTAATTTTTACTTTAAAATCTTACTGGGTTATAAAAGTATAGCAATTATGATCCGTCTAAAGTGAAAAAATCTACATATATATTTTTTTAAATCATGATAAAGCCGACGAAAAATTCCACCACTGGGGGGTTCAGAATCATGTACTGATCCATGGTACTCGTTTGTGTGTCGATGTCAGATACACCTTTATATCGTTGGTATGCCATACTCAAAAAATAAATAAAAAGCAAAATGCTTTAAAATTCTTCCAATTAATGTTAATAATGTGTTGCGCAATTGGGGTGTTGATCAATATTATAATATTATCTTAAATAGTGGGTGTAGATGGTTAAATTTCGTAGGAATGCAATAATAACTAGAGATCCGATATTACGGCGCTTAAGTTCTTCTTCTTTCTTTATTTTTTGGCTTCGCACGGTTTGTGCATTTAGCCAATGTCAAGTAATTATGAATTATTCATGTAGAAAAAGACTGCAGCGTGACCCGTCTTACGTGTGAGCTTTAGGGCAAAGTCATGATGTGGCCACTATGCTGCGATATTTCACTGTTCTTTATAAACTATTTACTAAATGCACTTTTTACTACATAAATCACGCACTTTTATTTAGTAAACAACACTATAAATAATTTTAAAAGTCCAATGAAAAACGAGCGTGACACTCAGCTTGACTTTCCCGCCAAAAACTCAGGCGCTTAAGTTTTGGTATGAACTTGAAGAAATTGCCGAGGAAAGAATAATATGGATACGCCTTTTAAGTAGGTAACAATTGTATAAAATATTTTAATTTAATTACATAAATTTTTCCTTAAAATGATAAACACCTTGTTATACGCCATCTGGTGGTTATTTTGAAAATATTTATAAACAAAATCTATAGTGGTTTACGTATTAACTACGTGAACCGAAAAGCACAACCATATTTTTCTTTCTTCAAATCAAGTTAGTTAATCAAGCGGCGGATTATCCGACCTTTACTAAAACTGTTTGATATTATATACATATATTTTTTTTTTTTTTTAATAAAAGTAGTATTTATTTCCCATCCCACAAAAAATATATATTTAAATACACAATGATAAACAGCTGTTTATAAGTTACTGTAAGGTCAGAAATAATATCATATTTATAATTTATTAACATAGTGCAAAACAAAGTGACCAAATTATAAACCCTTTCAAGACCACAAAATTTACAACATCCTAACACCGGATACCAAATAAAAAAAGTCTTTGTTAAAAATGTTTGATTTATTATTCACAAATTGAGATAGATCTGATCTACGTTTGATGCTGCAATAATAGTTTTGCTAACAAGGTCAGTATTAACAGAATAACTTGATCAATCAATTTTGACACATCAACTGTAATAACTAGACATAGCTGCGTGTCACGGAGATGAGTATGCTGTGGTGGATGTGTGGAGTTACGCGGAAAGACCGCATCAGGAACTCCCGCATCCATGGCAGTCTCCGTGTCCGTGACATAGCAGACAAACTGCAAGAGTCGCCTGCGCTGGTACGGCCTTGTCTTACGTAAACCGGCATGTTACGTGGGTAACAAATGTCTTGCCATGGCGCCTCCGCCGGGCCGGAACAAGCGAGGTAGACCAAAGAAGTGCTGGCTTGACGTTGTAAGAGATGACATGCGTGCCAACAATCACACACCACAGGATGCCAGAGATCGTGCGAAATGGAGGCGTAATAGTAGGAAAGCGGACCCCAGGCTCCAACGCGAAAGCCGTGGACCGGTCGCATCCACGGCTTTACGGCATTATACGCTGAGATGATGATGATGAACTATAACAACTAGACATACCTAAATAAAAATTTCTTCAAATCTTGATAAAGTGTGTGTTTAGAATTTTTATATTGAACTTGTTTTACTACGTCGTCTGCTCGTCTCCCTTACTCAGACACCTTACTCAAGGTACCGCCGAACCTTGAGAATAAGAGAAGTCTTAACTATTTACTGTACCTATTTACCAACAAAGCTATTTCTCCACCATTATCAACCACACCTGAATGCTTTACGCCTTCAACAATAGCACGCGATAGGGATGTCTCCTAGGTAAAAAAAATATATTCTATTTAGTCCGTCATTCTGATTATAGAAAAATATTGGATACGTATTTTTTGTTTTATCAAATCAATAAAAATTGACAAATATAAAAGGCATCAAAGATCAGGAGTGGTGGCTGGTGACGTCACTCCTCGCTAAAAAGTGTAGCGTGCAGTGACGTCACACGAGTTTTCAATGCACTGTGTCGTCTTCATTTTTTGTTTATATGAAAAAGGAAAAATACGCATCTAGTATTTTTTGAAAATCTGACTGATGGACTAATTAGTTTTTTAAAGTCAACTATCCTATTAATTATTTTAATTAGGCTATCCAATGTCTACATGTTTGCTTCATTAGTAATAAATAATAATTCTATTTAGAACAATTACATTATGGCTTAATTTTCCTGGTTGCGCCGCCATTGTGCGCATATAACGTGATTATAAGTCCAAAGTGCGTCACCGTCAACAAGTTAATTTTGAAGATAATAATAATAATTTATTATTTATTTAATTACTCAAAACAAAAAGATAATGAGAGCATAAAAGCTACACCACAGCCACACCATTGTTTTTTTTTTTTTTTTTTGATGTGATATCATCAAATAACCTCTCTCGCTCTGGGCGGAGCGGAAGGGCGTGTCAGACTTTTACTGACTAGTACCCAACATTGTTCCTTCACTTGCCTGTGCACCAGGGCCACGGTTTCTTTTTTAATCAACCTGGAACCCTGACTCAGCCACATATACACCAGCCTGTAACTTCCACAAAATATGCAAGTACAGGTCTCCCAAAGTGATAATGCGCATAGAAATCTTCGTCACTGTTCCGCAACGGTCGTATTCCCCGAGCGTTCGGAAGAAGATATGTATATAGAGTGGTTAAGTGCATAAAAAGTGGTTAAGTGCACCACTCTATATATATATATCTTCTTCCGAACGCTCGGGGAATACGACCATTGCCGAACAGTGACGAAGATTTATATGCGCATTATCACTTTGGGAGACCTGTAATATTTGCATGGTGACCACCTCGTTCGTCTCGTGGTAGTTAGCGCTGCCCCTGAACGGTCGTGGATTAGGTGCCCAGATCAGGCAGTATTATTGGGATTTTTCTCTCAGGAATTTCCCAGTAACTCTCAGGAGTTTTGATTTGTGCTCCTCAGCAGACGGTAATAAAGGCTGATTCGCCTTTCATTAGATATGACTTGAAAATAAATGGCCAAATGGTAAGTACTATACCACGTACCACGTAACTGAAAGAGTATACTTATGCTTACCAAAGGCATGACTTCTGGTGATGATGTTAAATGATATTAGAAGGCTAGCTAGATATTAGAAGCTACTACGACACCTACTAGGCGCGCAGAATTATGGAAGAGATTTATCGCGATATCAGCAAGTACCTCTAGTGTAAGGTGTAGATATTGACCGAGATAGTGTGGTGACGCGATTGTTTGATTTGAATTTAAGAACCATAAGAAAGCGACAACTTGGTATAGTTTCATAGAGCATTTTATTTTTTAATATATCCATACCTTAGGTATGCATATAACTTTTTCCGCTACATGTTATATGGAGATACCTCTGCTTTACCCTTAGGGGATTACAGGCGTGATTTTTTATTTATAATTACAAACTAGTGCTTGACCACAATCCCGCCTGATGGTAAGCAGTGATGCAATCATTGATGATAAAACGCGCTAGTTTATTAAGAACCTATTCACTCCAGCCTTAATAAAGGCACTTAAACTTCTTCACACCTCCGCTGGCAAAATGTTCCAGTCCCGCGATGTAGGCGGTATAAAAGACGAGGCGAAACGCTTCATCCGGATCACAGTGGTGTCAACAACATAAGGGTGGATACTCGCCGTACGACGGGTCGTCCGATGATGGAACGGAGATGGGGGAATAAAGTCATGCAATTATCTCGCACACACTCCAAAATGCATCCTATATGATGTTACGATCTTACGTAAGTTTCATGTCAGGTGCCGTTATAACTTCCGGTTAGTTAATTTTACAAATTCACAACACTAAGTACAATCAAATATAATAATACGTGCGTATAGTTCGGTGATATACCACGGGTATAAATAAAGGCTTCATCTATCATGATGGAGTATCGGATCATAACGGGAGCCTAGCAGTACTTGTTGAACCACATTACTTTCATTGTGAAAGCGTGCTTCACAATGATCAGGAATTTATTGAACATCATACAATATCTTATCATAGACGGGTAAAATGTATGTTCTACTTAATTAAGACGTCAATAAAGAGGATAAAATCGTTAATGTTGTAACAGGTAAAAATGTATAAAATAATAACCGTTTTGGTAAACCCCTAATAATTTGCAAGTACAAACTGTTTACAAAAAAAAAAAAAAAGGAATTATTAAAGAAAAGGTGAAAGAGAACGTAAGATTGATATAGCACATTGTGAATTTCAAATAACATTGTTTCAAAGTCATATAAATATATGTATTTACAACCAAATTATTTTTATAACAAAATTATACTACCGAAATTAACATAGGTATGAATATGTATGGTTTACTTTCCACCACCAAAAATAATTTAGTAAAATTAAATGCTTTGCGGGTTCGAAGTACGGACGACTGCATATCAACAACTATCTTTCAGATTTCTTTATTAGATGTTCAACATTGAGCCTTAATGCTGTATTAAGGCTCAGGGTTGATTAGAAATATTTGGCAGTTTGGGATAGCTTGACCTGCTGTCGTTCGAAACTACACACGCAGTGTTACTTGCTATTTTTATGATAACTAAAACTTAAACCAACACACAAAATATAAAAGCAGTCGTCATACGTACATTAGCTTCTTCATGTATCTTCTTCTCGTTGAGAGCAACGTGTAAGTTTCTTTCTGCCCGCCCTTGGGCACCTTCCACTTTCCAACCTTCGACTTCATTCGATAAATTCCCACTCACAGTTCTAAACTATCGTAAAAATCGAATCGTCGATATGTTCAAAATTTTCTTTTCACGCATTTTTCTCGTCTTCGCCAAACCAAACTGCTCCTAAAATAGAGAAAGATGTTTGAAGGAATATATGTACAGTACAGGGAAGCGACTACTGCGAACTACAGCAAGCAACTAACAGGGAAGCCAACCCAACAAAACACAGTCGGACTGGTTAACGAATGAATCATGCAATTAATATTAATGTATGTGCTAAATTAAGGAAAAATAAGCTTGTCGATAGATCCAAATAAGCACCATGAAATCACAGAACAAACAACCCTGTTATAAAAATATTATAATATAATGCAAAATAAATAGTAACGAGCGTTGATAAACTAGAATATACAAACGAAGTATGATAATATAACAATAGAATATTTTTCCTAGTTTAATATCATATATGCTTCCTTCTCACTTCCTTTATTACGAACAATTTATCGCAAATTGTCATTCGCAATAGCAATTGAAATCTGCAGCGAATTTAATCCAATCCTGAACACAATGTGTAGAATCTAAAGGCTAATCAAGGATTAAGGAGAAATTGCAAATCAAATGTGCAGATAACACATTTCGCTTTCCTTCATCGTAGCAAACCGTGGCTGTAGCGGATATAATACAGACGGTAACTTCCTTCACAAGAAGTATTGGTACTTATGAAGTATTAATGAATTTTAATCCGATGCTATAATTAACCATCGTTACAAAGTCCAGTTCTACTTGTAACGGTATGACATTAATAATCTTAATCTAACTTCATAATTTTGGTTGCATGCAAAGATTTTTATTTGATCTCTCTTTCGAAGTGATCGTTTTTGTAGGTTTAGATATTTCGAGTTAACCAAGATTTTATTACTGGTTATTCTTTAGCACGGTTTAATTTAATAATTTCTACCTATTAAACGTTGAGCCTTACAAATATTTTTCTTTTTTTCAAAATTACAGTACATCCAAATGACTAGTACATTTGGATAGACCCTTATTTCGGAAAAATGAATAATTATGGAAGTTTTTATCGACTAACATAATAATATTCAGATTTATTATCTACTGATATAATAAAATATGATACATAAATATAATCTCACTCAAACAACGGAAGCCTAGGGGCGTTCATTATCCGTAGATACTTTTTAATGTCCTTGAAAGATAACAATTATAGTTAAATCACAAAGTTTGACTTGACTGCATCAAAACTTAAAACATTTAGACATATAACAAACATTACATTTAATTCAGTTGTGTTGTATCGAATGTTCAAGTAAAATTTAATTAAATATGTTCCCAAAATAACAATAAAGTCATTGTTTTAATTTTAACGACCGTAAAAAATCGAGTTATATCGTTGGAAAAGAAAACGAGTGCAGAAGTGTAACATAAAGAGAAAATATGAATAATCTTACCATAGATTTGAATGAATGGGATCAAAACAAAGACGTAGAGTTAATTTGTATGAGAATAAAGCGTGATCGTAAAATATAACCGTTAGTACATACACAAAAAGAAAACAATATAAAATATATTAAAACCGTGAGAGGGGAAGCTCGTTGATGTATTAGTTAACTAGATTGATAAAGATTTTGATGAAGTGGATACCTACCTATTCAGCATAATTTTAAATTTCAATGAAGTTCATAATCACCGGATGAATGAAACCTATGTCAAAATACAAGACTTCTATCTACATACATATCTATATGCTAGTAAGCAGTGCCAAGTAGGGTTAACAATAGAGACAGTAATTACGAAGTGTATTCGTTATTAATTGAATATGAAAATTGTGAATGCAAAAACTTAACAACACTAAAAGGATAGTCAGAATGTGACTATAATTAAGCAAAGAGTGATTGACGGGGATGTAATTATCATTTCAATATTAAAGCAATCCTCTATAGAGATAATGCAACAGTCCAAGCCGTATTTCCAAACATATTTTAATGAATTGATAGCAAAAAATGTTGCAACTGCTAATGCCATTTTGCTTCAGGCTACCGATACAATATGTTGTCCTAACGACTTTATCGAATATGGTAGCTATTGTTAAGCTTTCGTTAACACCTATACACAACTAGATACAAAACATAAAAACTATGTACTTAATCGTAGATCAAATTTTGACAATTTAATAGACATTTTGATTTGAGATGTGGGTTTTACAATTTAATATGAGGTTATCGACTAGACTGTTGTTAATAATGGAGCTAAAACATAAATAAAAATTAATTGGAATGTGTTATTTGATAACATTACAAATGATTAAATTATTATATTGACCAACAAAAACCGAATCAAGATAAAGATGTTTATTCGAAGTCATCCCGTTTATGATGAAATAAAACCAACCAACGGTCGAATCTAATCATATTTTGAACGAAAACATTGATAACAACATCAATAAGGAAGTTATTGTCTTTAATATGGCATTATAAAATCATTAGGTTATCGACGATGAGACGTCAAGATCAGCGTAACAATAAAGCGTGGGTAGACCATTCGTACAGGCATTAATTTAACTCTACTACAAATCTATAAAAGGATATGCTTGCTGATTTGTTACGAAACACTCTTGTTAGCCTTTTGTAACGATAAAATCTAGCAGATTGAGTCAACGAATGTTGTCATAGTCAAGATAGCTTTACATTCTTGTGTATATTTGTGTGTAGATATTGTACACTTGTTGTTTAAACACACATACTCCACGATCTTTGGATAATGAAATTTTTGCGTAAATATGTTTAGCACCACATATTTTGGCACTAAGGGCACTGGGCCGTGTTTAGTTCGTTGGGCATTGGTCTTCTACTTTCTTTATGTATTTTCTTTGCGTGTTTTTATTTATGTGCAGAATTTAATACGATAAAAAGTAGAAGGGTAACCAGAACAAAAATAACTAAATCTGGGAACATTTTCAGTACACGAATGACATGACAACACATGGTGCGAAAGAGGCCTCGTATAGGTGAAGGGTTAAAATATTTTTTTTTACTTTAAAGAAATTAGAAGCTACCAGTCTCATTAGAATACGTTGCATATTTCATAAGTACATTTCGTGCAGGCGTTCACTGCTCATAGATACTTTAAACACAGCAAACACCGCTGATGCAAATTCTGCTCAAACGTCAGCTAAGTGCAACGACTAATGTACTGTTTACTTTTACCTCTTAAGTATTTTCTCCTACTTTTGTTTAAAATATGATACCTGTCGGAGTACGCCTTTTCAATGTTTTCAAAACCAAGCAGTGATTTTCGAATAAAATAATTACGGACCCTGAATTTGTTATATGACCACCGTAGGCCACTAAATACCGGCTGCAAATCAACAATATGGATAGGGGCATTATATTTATTTATTGCGTTTCCCTACGTTAATTATTCAACAAATGACGCCTGTACAGCTCTTCGTGGTAATCGGTCCTGTAACCATAACTTAGCTAGTTATTCTAGTCTGACACACTTCTTGACGCCCCCATGATTAAGTTATTAGAAAGCCCACGTCAAGGGTAGCGGAAAGTAGAAATGCGGTTTATGAGTTTCGAAACGTAATCAGAAATAATTAGCTAAGCACAATCTACGGTGTCTTGCAAACATAAATAATTTCGAACAATATTCGCAATGCGAAATAATTCACGTATCGTAAATCAGTGAATTCGCATTTTTGAAATATGTCTAGGTACTGCTCGATTCGTTGTAGTCAATAGACTATATTTTCTGATATCAAACATTTCCTCTTCCAAAGTACCTTTTTGTCGGAAATAAAACTTGCTCTACAATAAATATTTGTCTTCTAAGCAATAGTTTCATGAAAGTACTTTATTATGGTAATCGCCATGAAGAATTACGTCGTACAAAACAGCCGATTGCAAATAGTGCTGTTAAGTGCATCATAATTCACACAGTCATCGCTTCAGCGAAAGTTACGATTTAGAGCCAAGAACGTCTATTTTGCATTTTATTTGTAACTTTCTTTTCGTACTTTCTTAACAACCGTTCTAAAAAAATTACCTTTATTATAATTGGAACAATTTTTAAATAATTAAGTAATTAAGTTTATTGTCCAATTCAACATCCATAATAACATAATCTGACTCGGGCTATTAATATGAAAACACATGTTTCATTATGTAAGTAGGTACCTACCTACTCATAGGAATATGTACATAAAATTATCATGCAAAAACCCGAGATGAGATATCAGCAGAATAATTATAATATTTAGTAATTATCATAATTTGCCTAATGCACAAGCAGTAATTTTAAC
Source organism: Sesamia inferens (assembly GCA_037179545.1). Taxonomy (NCBI): domain Eukaryota; kingdom Metazoa; phylum Arthropoda; class Insecta; order Lepidoptera; family Noctuidae; genus Sesamia; species Sesamia inferens. The sequence continues at coordinate 14,882,561 of CM073938.1, read as the reverse complement.
TGCATGAGTAATAAATTTAATTTTTTTTATTGCCTTTTTCACTCCAATCAGTGTTACCGTCCTAATTTGCATAACAACCAATAATATTAAAAAAAAAAGCTGCATAAAATTATCAAAACGATGCCAAATATTTACCGAGATCCATAAACAAACTAAGAAATTCAATACAGTCCACAACCGGAGGAATAAATCTTTCCCCTTCAAAGTTACGCCCAAGGGTTTGGCCTATAGAAAATTTATTTTCAAAATCCTATACATTATAATTTTCAATATGCCATTCGGTGTTGATAACGATAAAAGAGGTAAGCTTTACACCTTGTTGAAATTTATAGACAGCATAAATTGAATAAATAATGCATTATGAGTTGTTTGACACTTACCTCATAAAATACAATTTGGTATGTATGTATATTGAATAATATAGGTTGGCATTATGAATATGTATACGATTGTTAATATGAATACGATTCGACTTGGTATTCAAAGACCGAGAAACATGCACGAAAGAGGTATCGGTGAATTGAAAAAAGCGTGTAGATCTCCCTTTGGTAAGTCAGAATCTGAATTACCAAAGGAAGATACACGCTTTTTTGTTCTTCTGACATCTGAATTTAAAATGTCAGAAGAACAATTTCTAGAGAGGAATTAAATTAAGTGCGAAAACTCATTATTTTAGACACATTAGTTTTGTACATTTACTACAACATATCACAACGAAAGCTATACAAGAACGGTCATCTTTCAGACAGTTACAAGGTAATTCTGAATCAGCAGATATTTCATAAAATACGTAGGACAACTACAATTGTTATAAATTGTTTGTCAAACGTTTGTTCATGGTTTTATTGACTAATTTATTATACAAGTGGAATATATACAGGCACGAGGCTAACGGCTCCTACGCGAAGCGACCATCGTAAATCTAGGACTTGTCTAGACAGTATTCAACGACCGAACTTAGATAACCGTATTAAGTGCCAAAAACGACCCGTGGGTGCAGCGGCCAAGACACTAATCGAATATTGTGAAACAGTCCGGCTTTAAAAAAGGATGACTTTGATCTAGAACATAAAAAACATAGCAATCGAATTGTAAGCAATGATGATGAACTCTGAAGGAACAATAATTAGAAAACTCGAAGCTTGGTGTTCTTTTTTTGTTAGCACTATGGGAACGGGAGCTAAAACCGTGCTGGCCATGGTACCTTTTTCTAACAATCCCCGGTCTTGGCAGGCATCGGTCAATGTGGAACTTGTCAAAAAGTGTTGACAATCTTAGGGCGCGCGTGAAATACAAGACGTTTTCGCCCCGGGTCAAGTCCTAATGCTCGCTGTCCAGCCGCAAGGCCGCGCTTACGGTGGCCGGTAGTTGGTCGCTATGTCCCGACATCCAGGGCGTCTCAGCGTCGGGCGCAGTTTTGTAGTAAGGGCACCGGCTACTACAAAACTTAACTATTATAAGATAGCTGATAGCTTAAAAAGGTAATACATATTGCAAGACATATTATACTTATAATCAGTGATATCAATCTTGTAGAACATAAGAAATATATTAACAAGTTACTAATGTTTAACGACATCAATTCTTTTATTCAGTCTAGCGTTTAAGATGTGTTTTGCAACTGATCGTGTTTTAATAACACTATAATTACGATCATCGTAGCACGAAATCTTATTAGGTTATCTTGGATGTCACGTTTGCTGTCATGGTTCTTCGAATTCGAAACCACTTTAATCGTCCTTGAATTCAATCATCAGATATAGCTCTCACTTCTGGCCATTGCCCAATCTTCCGGGCCAATGCTTCTGAAGCAAATGGCGCGAATCTAAATCACATGTAATTGGACAGGATAACGTAACCAAATCAGTGTCACGTTTGACATCGTTTAGAGATAGTTTACTCACAATCACACACAGATAATTCAGAGTTTCCATTATTATTACATGAAGTAGCATAATTTGCTCATTTCCGTCCAAAAGGTAAGGATAATAAATAATAATCATCCGCTATAATATTATAATTATCGTAATCTTATTTGCAAGAACTCGGGATCATGTGAAGACATTATTTATTTACAGTGATTCCTGGGCCGATACGACCTGGAGCCAACAATCTGATAGCATCGTGATAGGTGTTTCCTTTCAGGCTGTAGAATATTATTGAAACGCATTTGCTGGTTACACCAGAGTCATTAACGTTTTAATTAAACACAAATGGATGATATAGTGACGCGTTTATCCGTTTCTTAGGGCAATCAGATCACACTGAAACCTGCTCAACGAAACTAGTTGTTCATGCTACCAATTAGCGTCAACCAGATATATGCTGATCAGGTGCAAATTTAATGTGATTTCTGTGGCAGACACGAAGCGCTTCTAAATTGTTATTCTGCTTCAAACAGATTCCTCGTGAATGTTTAAGTTTATAATTGGGACTGAATTAACAGCAAAGTAAAAGGTCATAATTATAACCCCTGATGGAAATGCCGTGTACGGCGATGTTAATGTTAGTGAAGACAGACAGAACATGGCAACCGTACAAACTAATTAATGAAACTCACATTAGAAGTTCATACGTGTAGACTTATTAAAGCTCAAAAACAATAAATAATGCTTTGCTTTCACAGTAAATAAAACATCATTATAATTTAGAGAGCTAACGATTTCTAAGGAAATAATATCACGTTAGTAATAATTGATTAAATTCCAATAAATTTTATCGTTTGTGGAATGTGGTTTTATAAAAGACTGCGTTACTGAAACCGCATTTATGACGGGCGATAATAATTCAATTGAATAATTAGCGAACTCAGAAATTTTACAAATTGTAATACATAGTAAGTAAAGGCATATTATTCCGTGAATGATTATTTAAATGATAAGAATAGCTGGTCGCTCTGATTAACACAGGACAATGTTTGTGTTCTTTCTCCGGAATTAGCTTACTGATACGTTATATGAGTTCATATAATTTACTTTTTTACATTACATAAATATGTAAGCTGTCATGCCCTCTATGCCTGAGGCTTTTATTTAAGTAATAAGTTTTTAGTTAATTACATTTTCATTTAAATACATATTTGTTTTGCTTTGCTGGTATTTTGGCGTGGTAGCTGGCATATGGTAAATAATTTCATTGTTGTTGTATTTTATCGTGTTCATCACTATACGTAGTATTGTATAAAGTCAAGTGTTATTTTTAAATGAACAGACAGCTGTGCTGCTGGGGAGTTTCTTCCGCCACTTCTTCTTCCCAGCGAAAGCACTAGGAAGTGTCGACGGGAGGGCGTTTTGGGGGACTGTCTTACGTAATATTGACGTTCAAAAAGTGCTGATTCTCAGCCTAATTTGAATAAATGACTTTTGATTTTGATAACATGTGGCTAGCTTTAATAAGTAAAATAAAAAAGGAACAAATTGCATGAACCTTGAAAATTTAGTCTGTGGGAAACAAAATTTCCAAATTTTTTTTTTTTTTAATAATTATAAACTAGTGCTTGACCGCAATCCCGCTTGATGGTAAGCAGTGATGCAATGTTTGATGGTAAAGCGCGCTAGTTTATTAAGCCTATTCACTCAAAAAAACTGAGTGAATAGGAAAGAAGACGGCAGTTGAGCGGTACTCGACGACTGGCTCGGGAGAAGGCACGGCTCCCTGTCGTTCAGGGTGACGTAGGTACTGTCGGGGCACGGCTGCTTCGGCAAGTAAGTACCTGCGTCGCTTAGGCAGGGAGCCGGACGCTCGGTGCCACCACTGCGTTCAATTCGGGGAGGACACGGTGCAGCACACGCTCTCCGAGTGTTTAGCTTGGGAGGAGCAGCGCCGTGTCCTCACAAATGAAGTAGGAGGCGACCTGGCGCTGCCGGCAGTAGTGCGGAGGATGGTCGGCAGCGCAGAGTCGTGGGACGCAGTGGTGTCCTTCTGCGAGGACGTGATGTCGCAGAAGGAAGCTGCGGAACGGGAGAGGGAGATCTCAACTCCCTTCCCGGGCCGCAGAAGACGCACCGGGCGCCGAGGAAGGGCGGATAACGCCCCTTCCACCCCCCATGAATGGGTCCTATTCGATGGGCCCCGAGGCGGAGGCGCGGGCGAGTGTCGGCGTGCGCCTCTGAGGCGATGCACGGGGTAGTTTAACACCCCACTACCCCGTGCAGGAGAAGAGGCCCGACAGACCGGGCCAGCACGAGGGTGTGGGGCCGTGGAAGAATTTAGACTCCCGCGGCCCCACGCGCGCTCGTGATAGAAGAGCCACTGGGGTGGTTTTAGTCAGTAAAAGTCTGACAGACCCCGTCGCCCACCCCAGGGCGGCGGACATCCTAAGAGGATTTCCACCCCGGAAAAAAAATAAAAAATAAAGGTAATGGAATGTTAAACCTAAACCCAACAACACGGCCAACGATGCTGCGCCAGAGGGAGATTTCCAAAACTACATGAATATATTCAGTTCATGTCTTTTATACATTATTAAACGAAATCTTGGAACTGTTCATCTAAGCTAAACATAGACCTAAAGTATTTCAGACTCCCGTACGTTTAAGAGGTTGCACTTACAGTTCCCAACTTGTAAGTCCAAGTTCTCAATGGGAGGCCAGTCGAGCGGAGCATTTCTAACTTGAATAGTTTCACTGTAAATAATAACACTTGTAAATAATTCTGCCGCATACTCGGACCGACTATTACCTGCCACCATTACGGCTTTTATGTTAGCTATTTAATATTTTCGAAGAACCGCCCAGAACGTACAGCTAAAGAGTTCAAATTTTAAGGCTACACTTTTCTTATTGCGTCGTTAACAATTCATAGGCAACAACGGAACATTTTTTCTAAAAATATGTATCGAAGTGACTGAAAGTAGAAATTAGGAAATTGTGAAATTAGGGCCTAATCTTTTGTTCATAAACTAATTTTGTCTTCAGTGCATCTTTTTGTTTCTATTTCGTTAAGAAAATGAAAAAAGACAAAATATTACATTAGTCTTGTAAAAGTATCATAATTTGACAGAACTAAAGGAATAGTTTATGTTCTGTCCTTATGAAATATAAAGAAAAAGATGCACAGATCATTTTTGCGTATGGGAATCAAACCTAGGGTTGTAACGGAGCTTCAGCTCCGCTTCCGTTACTGCTGAAGTTCCGCAAGAAATCGTATCTTCGCTTTCGCCTCCGACTCTGCACAATTTTTGCGGAGTTATATTTATGTACCTATGTATTTATAACATAAATAACGCGTAAGCTGCGACGCTCAATAACTGTCCGGCCACGTCTGAGCGCAAAATGGTCAATAATCAACTATTGCGAGACGGGAATGCAGCAAATATAATTTGTTTCTCCTTAATTTTCATTACTAGAAGGTAACATTTTTTTACTAAGTGTACCACTATTAATGTACGTATTTAAAATAAAAAAATGTTAATTTGAATAAAAATACAAGTATATATAATTAATTATTAGAAACGTTTTTTAGTGATATAACCCTTTATCTAGGTAGCCATGACAGTGGTTATGTCGTTTGATTGGCGACTTTGACAGTTTTATTTTCCCGTTGTGTTCGTGTCGAGTGCTGATTTGAGTTGATTGTGTTTATTTAATGGCCCGTATATTCGGAATTCGTGTTTTGTTTTTTTTCGCAGTCAGTTGTTGGAGCCCTCAAAAGTCCAACAATTGGTCTAACTGCACTGCTTTGATATCGCTTTCGGGTTGTGGAGGTCAGACGGCAGTCGTTTCACGGAAAAATGTCGAAGTTACGCCAAAATCAGCAGTTAGACTGGTAAAGCGGACCCCAGACTTCAGAGCTGGAAAAAGGCTTCGGATGCGACTGGGATTAACGCTGAGATGATGATGATGATGATGGTAGATAATATAGATACGAGAGCCTTAGATACGACACGTAAATCAAATGTTACTGTCAAAATCTTATTTCGCTTATTGCTTACCACCATATTTATTAGTAGTTGTGTTGCACTCCTTGGCCGAGTTAAATTGAATCTGTATAAAAACTAAGCCAAATTATAGGAAATTAACATTAAAAACAGTTGACTATAGCGTAACTATACCTAGTATTATAAAATATAGTATCGTTGAGTTAGTATCCCATAACACAAGTCTCGAACTTACTTTGGGGCTAGCTCAATCTGTGTGATTTGTCCGTTTATATTTATTTATTTATTTTATTTATCTCCTTTTATTTTTTTCTATATCTACTTTCACCTCCGCCTCCGCTAACAAGGCCTCCGTTACAACCCTAATCAAAACCATTGAGATACTAAACTGCGGCATCCCTTAACGGCCTGGCAACATTTTTGGTAACAACCGAAATCTTTTATTCTATATATTTTTTAAGTCAACAGTTTCCCGTCTATCTAAAAGAAAATTTCTCTTGAAAACAACTTTCCTTGTTCGTTGCCAACTATTTTCTCAGCCTATAAATCTCACTAAGCACCGACATCTAATCTATAGCCCACCGGTAGAATAAATGCTATTGCTCGTGTTTATGTAGGACCAGGCAATTACTTCTTGGTTAAGCTTCATTTAATTACTATTACACAACTGTTTGTAGTTTTAGCGGCAATTAGTTTGAACAGTGTTGCCAGGGACGGTTTTCGGTATTGGATACAAATTACTAAAATTTAAGTAATTGACTTGGATATTGGGTATGGTTTTGAAACAACCACATGCTCCAAATGTACTTACAGTATATTGCGTAATAAATGTACGTATAGTTTCACCATTATGTATTGTAGTTTCACTTCTAACTAGGCTTCCCAAGAATAGTATAATCGGTAGTGCACCAAATAAACAATATTCGGCGAGCCTCCTGACTGAATAGCCGAATATTAGGTAAAAGTATTCGGCCGACTTTTACCACCCAAACTTGTACAGACGTGATTGTTTCACGCTCGTTTGTTCTAATGTATCCACCGCCGCGCGCCCGAAGTTATATTGCTAATGGACTACATTTTTAGAGAAGTTTATTTCGTGGATATCGTATTACCTTAAGTACAGTTTATAGCGCTCTCTTAGCTTCGATTTGATTGTAAGTGTAATAGTGAACTCAAATGATAGCTACAGGTAGAAGGATCGTAACTCATTTTACCGATTAACCAGACTAATTAAATAAATTACTTCCTAAAACTGCAGAAAAATTAGTCCGTCTGCATCATAACCTTCCCCTTCTAAATTTGGGTAGTAAAAATAATTGAAACGCATAGAAAAATCTTAACATTTCTAATACAAAAGATGAATTGTGTATGTGTTTTATGCATGAACCAGTGGCTACTTACATAATTTTAAGAGAAATGAAAAGATTAATATTATGTCTAATGAATCGATTTATTTTTTCATTAGATACTTAATTTATCTCCCTATAATAACAAAATATATTACTTAAGTATTCGGAATTCGAACGAATAATATGTAAATATTCAGCATTCGGCCGAATATAACAGAAGCAGACGAATAGGCCGAATACCGAATATTCGTTGCAAGCCTGCTTCTAACACTGCTAGAAGTGTAACTACAAATATAAAACTCTATTTTTCTCGTCACTTTCTAACAAAAAGATAAGAGCGACGGATACTTCGTTAGCTTCGCTCTCGTCGCTCGCATCGCTGTCATAGCTTAGCTCGTTAGTTGGACGTGTGAACCCGAGTATGAAAAGAGGTGAAACGATGTCGTCCGCTTAGCCCGCTCCGTCCGTCAGCTGGCGGTGTGGCCTGCGCTTAAGGCAAAGTTGTATAACAAACGATTATATGTAAATTTTATTTAGATCATGATGCGGAACTTAGGCGCCTCTGATAAACCGGTCTACTTCAAATCAGACCATACACATGTCATACAGGCACCATATATGGACATCAACCATTAGTAATCACAAGTAATTGTTTTGACTAAAGATGAATGAGCACAATTAACTTGATTGAGACTTCCTGATACGATTTTATCAACCAATTTGATTGCTTGACGTAACCGATATACCTATATTTAATAGATCTTGCAAACACACAGATATATTTGCCTACTAACAAGTAGGTAACACATATTAAAATAAATGTTAGTGATACTTTTGAGATATTTAATAAAACGATAGACTTCGTGTTTAGTTTGTGTTGTAAGCTTATTGATTTGACATTCAAAGATGTTTAAAGTATTGGTGATACGGAAGACAATAAATCTATTTCTATGATCAAAGATCACGGTGTGGCAAAACCTGAAAGAAATCAATGTCTAGAAATCGACTCACAAAGTTCAGTGATCATAATAGCATTACAACCGTGGTCACTTAGGTAATGAATGACGTATCATGTAATGAGGAATAGGTTTTTTCGAGAATTGAGAACGAAAGGAGCGAATCGTATGAATATTTATGCGTTCCGCAGTTCACTTTCGTACAATTGCATGTCTTTACCTAGCCGGTGCACGCTACAGCTACTGTCAATATCTTAGATGAAATTATGAATGCCGTTATTGTTCACGACTTCAACCGATGTGGTGTAAACACAACAGCAAGATCTAAAATGTTTTTTTTTTAATAATTGTAAACTAGCGCTTGACCGCAATCCCGCCTGATGGTAAGCAGTGATGCGATCGTTGATGGTAAAGCGCGCTAGTTTATTAAGAGCCTATTCACTCAGAAAAACTGAGCGAAAGTAAGGAAGACGGCAGTTGAGCGAGGTGATGCAATGTTAAACCCAACAACACGACCAACGATGCCAAAGGGAGATTGATCTAAAGACCCTCCACGACCAAACTCCCGACACAACAACATTTGGCGCATCGTATCCGGCACACATCGCAGCACAACTGCTCAGACCCGTCCTCCCTACGGCTTCACCCGACATCATGCCGGAACACGACAAATCGCTTGGCGGCTAGGCTTTGTCTGGTGGGTGGTAACTTGTGCCGGCGGCCGATGTTATGGCCTACCACCGAGAAGAATAAAGAGTTGGCGAAAAAATGAGTGCTCAAGGATTTTTTGATGTTTTTTTTTGTTTTGGATGAAAAATCATCAAATGACCTCTGCCGCTCTGGGCGGAGAGGAAAGGGCGTGGTACCTTCACTTGCCTGTGCGCCAGGGCCTCGGTTTCTTCTGTAACCAAGAAGCAACCCTGATCCAGGAGGCGTCGGCCTTCGACCTTCGTGAACCTCTAATATGCATTGTTTGTGTTTCAATAAAGCTAAATTATGACTTGCTAACAACCATATTCCTGTTGATATAGTATACCTACCCATAACTTTACAAAAATGGCGATAGCATCAGAGACATTCAATATTTTGCAGCCTGGCAGTAAAGCGAATTTCGAATCAGCTTTAAATTATTATTTTTTTTTACATTTATTTAAACTTTATTAGAGCTGCACAGTATGGTGGTGGTCCGTGAAATCTAATACCCGATTATCCAAATATGAACGATCCACACTGTAAACAGCCATAAATTCAAATTGCTGAATCGATTAGAAAACACATCGATGACTCATAACGAAATATCGATTAATCGCGTGGGCCGTGCTATGAAATTGCAAAACTGCTTTAGTTAAACCCCGGAACTAATCTCTTGTTCTGTACTAAAAAGTCGTATTTGGAGGCTGCGTAATGAACCGTAAAGGTATTATTTATTTGTATGATATACCACAGAATCCGTATAAAAAATCGTTATTACATGCTCAATACAAATGTCCCTCCACGTAATAGGTAACCTACTTAGAACGTTTTTCGATCCTGTATCTGAACTTTTTGAGTCGGTAAGTAAAGTCGTACAAAGAAAAGTAACATGGAACACATCAAAAGTACTTTTTTTATGACCATTCGGGTCTCGTCTATCACAAAATCACAATATTTATTGAAGACAAATAAGGAATGAGAAATAGACCTTTGAGCTCCTGCGACCACTTTGATACAAGGTAGAACCAATGAATATTGATTGAGTATATTTGTCTTCGAAGTATGAAAGTACTTTAGCGGCATACTATTTTAGGTCCCCATAACAATAAATTACGTAACAGTAGCCAAGTTGTTGTCAACAAAGATTTTATCTGAAATCCATTCAAATTCACGTTTTTAAAACAATGAGACTTCTATTGTGCTCCTTAAAGGAAGGTGGGCACTGGGCAGGAATATTTGAAGAGCCTACTGCTTACTTCAGATACAATGGTTGATGCTTCGGCGAAATTCTTTGCGATAGAGGATGGTATTTAGATATTTCATGCTTCTCTTACACCTCTAATAGGCATAGCCGAGAACTAAAATGAGGATTTCAAAGAATTCTGCATTGCTTTCATTGTAAGGGAATTTTGCTATTTTATGGAATATAATCATTGTGCACCTACTACAGTCTTAGTAGGTATAAGCGATAGTGCATCAACAGGTATATGACAACAAGATACCGAGAACTATTCCAATGTCCTTATTTCGATATCAGCAGCAACAAAACGTACGACTGTTAAATTGAAGTTTTATCTACAAATTCTACATAGCGATAAAATTTTAGTTTCAAATTGGACAAAATACAACAGGCTTTCGTATTTATAATGACAATTTTTTTATGAAAATATAAGAGCTAACATTCGACTAATACTCGCCCACGTATAGGTACGTATCTCACTAAAATTAAGGCCGCTGTATTGTTTCATTTGTAAACAGAAGGCATTGCCAACCGACACAAATATGGTCGGTCATTCATCCAACTAACTTATTGTACCTAAATCCGGCCTTTTTGTCGACATTGAAAAACATTTCTATTCCAAATCCAATTCCAATGCTGGTTATTTTTTCGACATGCTGAAGCAAACTTTTTACTCGAAACAACGGTATGAATATGAACGTCGTTTTTTTCTAAACTTTACTTTCTGAAGTTTGTACTGGTCTATTACTGCGGCTAAAATATAAATCAAAAACTTATCTGACAGCACCGAACCCTTTTTTTAAAAAAGTTTAATTTTTATGGAATTAAAAAAAAAACGAAACAGAAATTTCTGTTTTAAGTGTGTTTTGAAAGGAAAAACAAATCATGGGGTAATAATAATGGCTGATTAGTGATATAAAACCACGGGTAACGCCGTGGGGCGCAGTGTTAGTTACCGATATGTCATTGGGGCCATAAAACGGTAATATAGCAGGGTTATATTAGAGGAGTAAAGATGGTCATCTTCTTTTATTAGATATTAATGTCGCAAAATGAGTGGCCATTTATTAGTTGAGCATTCCAGCTATTGCAAGCTGCAAGCAAATATTCCAGCTTATAGATGGTATTGTTTTCGATTTATGACGAAATGAATATAGTTTTCTAGTGCCTCTAGCTTATTATGATTAACTTCAATAGTTTAATTTTACCAATGTCTCTTTTTTATTCTATTCTTTTTCAATTAAGCATATCTTTTGTTTTCGAAACAAGTCTGTCAATGCTTTTGTCAGAATCATAATAGGCAGACATTTAAATTTCGAAACTGAAGAATATATATTTTTCTATTTCTTTGTTAATTTGAGGACGAGCGCGACTGTCTTGGTTGTCACTCTTCTTTTATTAATAAACATATCCAACGATACCAACTCGTACCAAAAATATTTTACAAGTGAGCTACATTTCGCCTTCATAGTCATCCATTTGTATTTTACTGGCCGATAGGCCACTAAAATTTAGACTAAAATATCCACTGCACTGTTCAGCTTGAAAATGTTTAAATCAGAATATTTTACAAGTACACAATAAACGCAAGAACAGAAACTTCACTACTACCAACGCACATGAATATACGTAACCGCTTACAATCAAACCTGCTTGGTGGTTCTCGGCTAAAATACAATCGCTGAATGAATGAATGTCAGATGACCCCCGTAACTTTCCATAACTGGGCTGGTGAGGTCGTTGTTCATTCTAAAATACCTTCCAATCATCATCATCATCATCATTTCAGCCGAAAGACGTCCACTGCTGGACATAGGCCTCCCCCAAGGTTCTCCACGACGACCGGTCCTGCGCCTCCCGCATCCAGTTGTTTCCCGCGACCTTCACCAGGTCGTCGGTCCACCTTGTCGGGGGCCTACCCACGCTACGTCTTCCGGTGCGTGGTCGCCACTCGAGAACGCGTCGGTCCCATCGGGCATCGGTCCTACGGACAATGTGTCCAGCCCACTGCCACTTTAGTGTTGCAATTCTTCGGGCTATGTCGGTTACTCTCGTTCTTCTGCCGATCTTCTCATTCCTGATTCGATCGCGCAGTGAAACCCCAAGCATAGCCCTCTCCATTGTCCTTTGAGTGACTTTGAGCCTTCTTATAAGGCCCATTGTTAGCGACCACGTCTCAATTCCATAAGTCATCACTGGCAACACACACTGGTCGAAGACTTTTGTCTCGAGACACTGCGGTATTTCGGACGAGAAGATTCTACGTAGCTTCCCGAATGTCCCATGTAAATCTAGACGATATCTTTTAATCCAAAGATTGAACCTTCGTTGTTTTCTTCTGTATAGATGGTAAGCCCACGCTGCTGTACCCACACAAAATCACAGAAGGTAGGACCGAACTTCACAGGTCATTCAGATGTCTAATGGAAGGGACCATAAGCAAAGGATATTTTCTACAAAGGTATTGTAGTACTATGTCCTTGCTATAATGGCGAACTCACACGGTTCTCATATAAAATCACGATGGACACCTTAACGGGCTGTAACGATGCCGGATGGACAGTAAAATTAAAGACACATTGCCAGGACAAACTAAAGAGGTTAGGTGTGGTGCTTCTGAAAAATTTTACATAGCGATTCAGTCAAACCCACACGCTTAGGCAGAAGGTTCCCATACAAAAGCACGGTGGGTAGGGCACAACTTCCCGGGTCGTGGTCAGGGGGTCACCGATGCCTGATGGATGGGACCGTAACTACGCATTATAAATTGTGGGATTTGTGAAGCTGATTCTGTAATATATAGGTAGGTTACTGTGAACGAAAGTTTGGGTTACAAGTTTTTATATTAAGAAAGTGAATATGAAAATCAGAAGGCAAAAAACCTACATAGTACATGGGCGATCTTTTATATCATCCAAATGTCTTACGTTCCAATGTTATATTTGTCGATAAAACTATGAACAATCAATTCAAATCCTCGCTCTACGAGGATCTCTCATTTCGTGTGTCAATCTACAATTTATCTTATTTAGCTCATGAGATTCGCAAACATTTCGATAGGATTGAATCCAGAAACCATTCTAAATGTACTAAAATTCCTGTAGGTCATTAGTTACCCCTCTTTGATTAAGCTCACCAAGCGCCTGGTCATTTCCAAATTAACAAGAGTATCATTGGTTTTCTTGCCTGTATATCTTTGAAAGCTTACTGAAGATAACTGGTTGAAATTTATCATAGATACATTTAATGATTTACCGTTGGGCTAGATACTGAGTGCCAGACATTCTAACTGACTGACATGACCAGGAATTTCTCCGCGGACATAAACTGGTCTCAGGAAATCTTGACGGATTCCTTCAAAGGAATTACTTGTTTTATCTTAACGGCAATTTAAGTATTTAAAACATAATTAAAGGACACATGAAAGTCATTGTTTAGATAGAACAACTTCAAATCATATTGTTCGGAAGCTTGACACCCGATTCGCGCTGACCTTTCCGTTTCGATAAGATAATGGCGTTACACAACTGTTACTTATAAATAAATTAGGTTAGGCAAAGTGAAAGAAAATAATTGATAACATGATAATTTTGTGTTATTGTTCTACATTTGTTATGCAAGTTTCAACGGGTCTCTGTGATAATTTAAATGTTCCCTCTATTACATCAACCTTTGACCTTGTTCCACATCGTATAAATATTATAAAAAAATAATAAAAATGTAATGCAGTCAAGTGTGTGAGCTGTTGTTATTTCCAAATAAAATCTAGTTCGTTATACAATGGATTGTTAATCCGAAAGTAAATAAGTATTTGAGGGTACTACGTGACGCATTTAGCACTAGGGTTAATTATGAATCAATTAAATATCATTAGAATACAAATAGCTTCGTCCGTCCATTTAGATTACAATAAGACTGAATTATTATTTAGTGAAGCGTTAACCGCTCGTGGCCCACCGTGCGGACAACAAACAAACTCCACGCGAAACACGATTACTTCCGATTAACTTGATTCGAATCGAATGAGACCGACAATGCTTTTTTTTCAAATCGATTTATAACAATCCGATCATCTACCGTTAAAAAAGATACCGTAAGCCAGAGGAATTTCGATTTATCGAAAATCTATATCAGGGTTGTTACTGCAAACAATTGCTACGATCAACGTGCGTCATGGGCACTTGGTTTTTTTGCTAGTTTAATTACAATATGATATGCTTACTTTTTTAAACTTGCAAAATCTACGGTGATATCTAAGTAGGTTTCTCACGTAAAACAATGAATTCATATATTTAAATATTTCTAAATTTGGAATATTACAAAATATTTCTTAATTTGGAACAGGTATTACTGATTTATGGTGAATATTAATAATACTATAATCAATAAATATAAATCAGTAATATTTTGCGAAAGCTAGCCAGTTGATGAAGTTACTGTATTTATACATACTTTAGTAAATGGATAAAACGTTTTCAATGGTTAATTATTACCATAATACCCGTAACTAATAAAACAGTCCATGTAATACCACCCATACGTAATGCCAGAAAACTTTAAGTCAACAATAAATATTATCGAAGAAAAAAAAACAATCAAGCGATAACCCTACAGAACTATTACAACCATACAACAACGCATAGATCTAATCACAACAATAGGGCTGGCTGTCATTCTACATCGCGTCTCTCAATATCAGCTTAAAAAATAACGATGTACAATCAGAACGATTTTTGATATTAAGTCATGCAGCACGCGACTTAGATCTGTTCTCAATTAAAAATTGAGTGGCTAATTAATGTTTTAAAAAAAAAAAACTTCGATAGTAGCACGCTAAGATCAGAAACCACTTCGTTAGTTTAAATATCTCTGATCGATGTTTTTTTGATTCAAATTATTAATTCGCCGAGTCATTTCGGTACACATTGTGGTTGAAACAGAATAATTCAATGATTTTTGTTAGATTGGAAGGCTCATTTTCGACATATTTGTTTACTTAGCGATGAATTTACAATTTTGTTGTAGTTTTTCATATAAAGATTGGTTATAAAAACATTGCATGTCACATCGATTTATCGCTGCATGTGTAGGTACAATTATTACAATAAAACTAAAGGTTTGAATCATCGGAAAGCCAAAAAATGCTAAAATGATCAAAATAAATAGAAAACATTTTATACAAAAAATATGTTTTTTTTTTTTGCGTTCTAATATTATTATATAAAAAACACGATCAAGTCAAGCAAGCAAGCTTCCAAAGCGTCAGAAATAAAGAAGTTGGCTCGGTCTGTAGAGTCCAGATAACCGGAATGATCCGGTAACTACGGGTGACCACGGTACCCCACGTTATCACGAACAATGACCGCATTCACAAAATAGCGGATTTCGTAAAAAATATTCATAATTTTCCCTACAATGAAGTAACATGAGTCCCCTTACCTAATGAATAACAATAATATGATAGTTTTGTTCATAGCAACAACCCTATAAAAAATGTTCCATTATGCACGGGTCCTTATGTTTCATATTAATTGTATGGATTTTTTATTGTACTATCGACTGGACAATTTGAATGAGCATAAAATGTGCATTTTTGTTGCACTTTTATATTATAAAATATAGATAAATACTTATCTTATATTTATTCAACCTATAACCACCTAGATGGGTTATTTACATACCCATGTAAATATCTTCCGATTAGTCCCTCGTCAAAAAGTCGTCGTGGCCTAGTGGTTAAAACACCAGCCTCTCAAGTATGAGTGCACGGGTTCGATTCCAGGTCAGGCAAGTACCTATGTAACTTTTCTAAGTTATATGTACTTTCTAAGTATATCTTGGACACCAATAACTGATTATAAGATGAAGGAAAACATCTTGAGGAAACCTGGACTTTAAAGTCTGAAATCGCCAACCCGCATTGAGCAAGTGTGGTGATTACGCCCAATCCTTCTCTGTATGAGAGGAGACCTGTGCCCAGCAGTGGGACGATAAAAAGGTTGTTGATGATGATGATGAGTCAGTCGGAGACCGACAGTTCCCTATAGTATTGTTTACATTAAAAGCCACAAAAGTAGATAAATTAAAATGGTACAAAAGTCATACCTACTAGTAAGTTATTTTGATAAAATTTATTCAAAAAGATTATTTATACTCTTTTTTAAATAAACTGGTGTAAACTGATTAGAATTTATTTCTATCCATATTAAATGAAGCGGAAAATACTGAGTTCCTGACCTGCTACATAACAGTTCTATTTTTGAACAGAAAAATATAAGAAGCATTACAAAATTAACTTCGTCAACAAGGGTATTTTAAATTGAGTTATATCTAAAATGAGTTGATTAGAACTCTTACAAATTATTAAAAATCATTTTTATTTTAAAATAACTTTTTTAAAATGTGTAAAAGGTTGCTAATTTTAGAATTCTAATTCAATATGTATGTAGCTAATATAGAATGCAAACAAATCTCTGTACTATATCAATATCGCAAACAAATTATGCCAGTTGTAAGAACATGCATGGTGATATCTGCTCGGTATACTATGAGCACCTTATTCTGCAGAAAAATACATAACTCTACAGTATATTAAGAAAACCCTGTCCGACCCGTGAAGGTGTTGTTAGGTATCGATAACTGATTCTACTAATGGATACAAAACCGGGCTAAACTTAAAAAAAAATCCCCCTAAAAAAATAAATATTATTTCGCAAAAAGAGGTAACTTAATAAATGTGCGTTAACCACCATTCCGCGGGCGGCGGGCAGCAGGGCACGCGGCACGTGGTTGCATCGCTATTCGCTCATAATAATACCGGTGTTGTCACTTTTTAAAAAATTACCAAATTTCGGGGAAGTTGGAATTAATTCGCGGGAAAAAATAAGATTATTTCAAAATTCATTTGTATTGGTACTATGATGATTACGTAAAATTTTATATTATATTTGGTCATGTGTTTACCTAACCTTTATTATCCTTTTGGATCGGACAGGGTTTTCTTAACATACTGTATATTTATTCAAGTTTAATACACATCTCCAATAAGAATTTGAATAATCACTACATATCAGAAACTGGTTAAAGATAGGTACAGACAATTTCCGATCGGAATAAACTAGTTGCTTTTTTTGTAATTATACAGGTAGACACTACATAAATTGCATAAATGTAAATTCAGTATTATCAACTATGAAACGAGTACCGAGATTTTATAGTTTTGCACTAGCTTCGTTGCACTAATAGCAATACTTGTTCACATACAGGTTCAACACAGTCATGTAAGGAAATGGCTGGTAATTAATTGTAAATGCGATTACTATATATACCATCACTACTATTTAAAAAGACGTTTCCGTCTGTCTGTATGTTAAACTGGACGACCAGCGAAGTAATTTTTTTTTTAATTAAATTATAAACTAGCGCTTGACCGCAATCCCGCCTGATGGTAAGCAGTGACGCAGTCGTTGATGGTAAAGCGCACTAGTTTATTAAGAGCCTATTCACTCTAGCCTTGAAGACACTCAAATTGTAGTCCGACGGAAACACCGCCGCTGGCAAACTGTTCAAGTCCCTCGATGTCCGCGGTATAAAGGAGGAGGCGAAACGCTTCCTCCGGATCGTAATGGTGTTAACAACGTAAGGGTAGAAAGTCGCCGTACGACGGGTCGTCCGATGGTGGAACGGAGATGGGGGAATTAAATCATGCAATTCCTTAGCACACTCCCCAAAATGCATCCTATAGAAGACCGAAAGGCTGGCTACTCTACGCCTGTGCTCTAAGCTTTGGAGACCGTCTCGAGTTAAGTCAGGGTTACCAATCAGCCTCTTCGCCCGCCTCTCCACCGAATCCAAAGTGGCCAGGTACACACTTAGCAGCACCAGCCCAAATGTGGCTGCAGTACTCCACACACGAACGGACCTGTGCTTTGTACAGCATTAGAAGCTGATAGTATTTAATGTTAACTTTAAACGGCAAAACTTTAGGGTCGCTCGTCGGAATGTAGTTACAAAACAAAAGAATGGATAAAATGCAGTTGTTTAAACTTTTTGCATGCAGTTTCTCGTAGACTATAAAATCCGTATGGGTCCCAAGAGATGGTGGAATTCTAAATGCATATTTGCCTGCTTAAAGCCTTATACAGTACTTGTGCTATAGGGGAAATTTCCAACACTGAACAGCATACTAGCAATATTTTTATGTATTATTTACAATAAATGAGTACCTAGTACTTTAAAGTGCACCTGTAAAGCTTCAAACTTCTTAACTAATGATTCTATAATATTTAAAATCATTATAGCACATATTTAACATGGATCTTCTAATGTGAATGAATCAAAAAATATATTGTTAAAAGTTTATTGCAACAAGTCTTCTCTGAAGCCGTCTATAAAATAACGAGGAAACGAGACCATAACCAATCTAACAAATCATACAAAATATAGAGCAATCAATATTATGAAGCGAACAAAGTGAAGTTTTTTCAAAGACAACCAAAAAAAAAACGCTGCTATTCATTTTATCTCGTGCTAGTCATCTTTAGAGCAAAAACTAAATCAAAATACAAAACCTCCGATACTTACTTGTAATAAAAACTAAAGACGGGGTCATTGTTATTCAATATTTTGGATTAATGGTAACTATAAATGGACATGAGAGATATGGCACGTTACTGAACCCAGTTTAACAAAAGATAGATGTGGGCTGGCGATAGTTACCTTGACAAATATGACCCAGAAATGACATGTGACACTTGTACACTAAAAACAAAATGTTTCGTCGTCGAAGTCATCGTTCTTTTGTTTTTGTATACTGTGACTATCTATACATATATTATATATTACATTGTGTTCATGTATTTATTTTTAGTGAACTTAAATATTATAGTAGTAACTTTTATTCCACCCCTTTCACGATCTGGTGAAGTATTGAAGCATCGAAAATGATGCATGGCCGCCACATCCGGACGTTGCAATGATTCACATGTGTGATGTGACATATGGCCAGTGAACGTGTTTGGCGACTTTGTATTAATAGACATCACTTATTTGAATTATTAGACACCACTTGTACCATATTAAAATGGTTGTTACGAAACTTTTGAATTTATAATTTCTTTCAAAATATCATATCCACCAGTTATTCATGTACGGTACATGATAGCCATTCTTCTAATTAAATTCAGAATGTATGATAATAAACATACTACTGAATGAAATTGAAAGTGTCAAAATGGTCACAAGGCATTTAATTAACGAAATCAAATTGCTTACTTTGTATAACTCCATTCAAGTATTAAAACTTCGACAACCCTACGATTAACGAGCAACTGACAAAGGATACATTGACTGACAACCCGGGGACAGATCCCCTCTCATGACAAAATAAACTTACGTCGTAAACCGAACCCCTTAATACCGATTTTAGTGCTCGACTAATAAATAAACTTATAGAATTGTGGGGAGAATGCCTAACAAAAAAAAAACGCTTTTAATAATAACTCTACTACTATCGCGCGGGCGCAAAATAATATTTATCGGTTCGTATTTCCAATAATAATATGAGAAAATTGTGCAATTGTACGGGAATACCAACGAGGCTAACCTACGATTATTGAGTGTAATGATTGAATCCCTCAATGACAGATGGTAACACAATGGAGCCGGTAGAAGACCTTATTGTTGGGCCAATTTCGATTGATTCTCGTA
This sequence comes from Sesamia inferens, assembly GCA_037179545.1. Lineage (NCBI taxonomy): Eukaryota > Metazoa > Arthropoda > Insecta > Lepidoptera > Noctuidae > Sesamia > Sesamia inferens. The sequence goes on along the minus strand of CM073938.1, from coordinate 14,862,737 downwards.
TTGGGGGCATTTTTGCGTATTCACGCGGCGTTTGCGGAAATTCATAATATTTCATCACACAACGATGACAGTTCCAGTATCACATTCAATAGTGCTGATTATGATATGATTTATAACGGAGTTGATGACAATCTTAATTAAGATGTAGTAGTTGCTAAAGGGATCGATAAACAAAAAGACATTGAAATGGATATAAATAAGCACCAAACATACAAGGATGCAAAAGCTGACAGTTGTTATGATTTATCATATATTCGGAACAAGAGTAAAACTAATTAATGAATCAAATAGAAAATTACATTTAATTGCTACGTCTCACTTTACCGCCGCACAAAGTATAACAGATACGGCGTAGAAAGCATAACTATCTATTCTTAAGGTGAAATCAATGAGAATGAAGAAAATACCGACTCCACGGCATCAGTGTTGCGTGATGGTCTGGTCTAAATGATGGGTTGTACAGATAAATGGTTGATTAATTAACTTATAACAATGTAATGAAAAAACTTTTAAACATTGAGTGAAAAGAAGTAATAATGAAATATTTGCTTAGTAATAATTTCAAGGACGAATAATATTGTACGGTGTTGGTTTCACCTGGTAACAGATTGAAATAACAATCAATTTTGTAAACATTATTATCACTGTGTAAGTATATCGACATGATTATCTTGCATTAGTACCTATCTGATGTTTGAAGAACGAACAAGCAGAACTGATACATTTTAAACGAACATGTCCTTGTGATAAATTAAAAAAAAAATGTCTGAAGCTGTTGTTTAAATATCGCTAATTACTTAGGCTTACTGTAAACATGTTCACTTCTAATACCATGGTATTAAAAGATCATGATACAAGGCTTGTATGAAAAGGTGATGTCTATAGCTCCTGGATTACAAAAACGTTTCAACCATTTAGTCACGGTCATCATCACACTAATTTCCATGCAGTTAGCGTGATGACGATACATTACTATCCCTTCAACTTCATATTGGTTGAGCAATTATTGCATGCGGGACTAATATTTTACAAATATCTACTTTCAATACTTATTCAGTTATGATTGAATTAATGGTTTAATTCGGGATTTTTAGAACACATGTTTAGTACTAGAGTAGTGTTATGATCAATAGAATTTATTGAAATTAACAATAAACCTGAATTTAGCCATTGCAGAGAAAAGACCAATTGTAATTACCTCGTTAACTTTAAAATTGTAATATCAACAAGATAAATAAATAAAGGTATTAATGCTAAATTGCAGCAGCAACATATGAAAAAGTTATATCCCGGGGAAAAAAATTATTAATTAGACAAGTTCACCAGTGAAGCGCTGCTGAGAATACATACAATCATGACGTCATATAGAGACATACATAACATAAAATAATCAGCTTATAATATTTACACTGTTGGGATACAGGCTTCCGCTCTGAGAGAGGTAGTAGGCCATAATCCATCACGCACGCGTGGTCAATGTGGGTTGACGGATATCAAATATTTGTTACTAAGACAATGGTTAAGATAGCGGCATGGTATGAATTTCAATGCTAACTGTTACTAGCATAGATATCACATAAAGTAATAAAAATATTAATGAAAAAAACAATAACATACTTAAATGATCTCGTCAAAAATGATTGATGAATGGCGGAAATACATTTCAACATAAATTACGGCGAAGACAATCGCTATACTTAATATTGTGGTAAATAAGTGTGAGTGACGGTAACGTGAGTTTCTAAGCGTCTATCTTGCGGTAGAACTACTTGTTAAATTTTCGAAACAACGTCGATTCATAATGAAAGTGAAGTCGGTACTTTCTTCAGCATCCACTAGTGCGAGAATCTAATTTCATTCATGTGCTAATTTTTAGATTTTAGTCGAACCGCTTTTAATTAATTGCTTAGGATGCAAGAGAGAAAACATGATATGTCTTTATTCTTCGCCGGACAGCTTTTCAGTACGTATAAAAAGGATGAAATAGATACAAAAATGTTACACAAGGGAACTAGGACAGTACGAGGTGATGACGGGTTACGAAATGTGAATAAGTTATGCTAATTGGCGACAATTCTCAAAGTAGGACAAGTTACTTTCACTAGTGCAAATCCCTAAGGATGTTGAGTGAGAAACTCATTACGCGTGTGTGACCCAATTCTCGACAATTTTCTAATGTTTAGCATTAGAAAATTGTCGAGAATTGGGTCAGGGTAGAGGAACCGGTATCCGTGCTAGTTGCAAACCTGTTGCACGAAGCGGTACTCTTCCTTTTTTATATCATCTTGATGGCATGTATGTCAGTATATTTTAACTGTTAAGGAGGTAGTAAAAGTTGTTATTATCGTCGCATAATTTGTTGTCAGTATGAATCACAAACTAAAAAGATGTTATCTCAAATATGCAAATGAGCGGACGGTAGAAGCTTAACGTCTGATTTGCAAATTATTTGGCTACTTAATGGTTCATATTCTTAATAATGATATCGCCAAATTTCGTGGTGAACTCTGAATTCCAAGGAGCAAAACAGGGAGTATGAATTTGTTTCCAAATTTAATCACGTCAAAATCCACCTTAAGTCGAGTAGTTGCAGTGAATGACCTTGAGGTTGAAGACATTCAGCAAAGACGAAATGATTCTTATGCTTGTGATGATAAGGTCTATAAGGCCAGAAGTCATTTATCGTTAAATGAGTTAGGAGCACTTTGAGAGGTAAATATGCCCGTGGGCGAGGACATGCTACGTGATTCATTGCACACTGACGTCCCACTCTCAAATATCGGTAGGGACAAAAAGCGCAATGATTTATTATTTTCTTAAAGTGGTAATTTTTCTCCGATCACTTTCGTCGCTTGAGCACAAGATTTTGGCTTGATTATAGTGCAGGAAAAAATAATGTTATGGGAATTTTGACAAATTATACTCCATTTGCTTTAGCTTCAGAAGTTATGTATGCTCATGGCGTTGTTTCAATGCATGCAGTCATTATGCGTAAGTGGAGTTCATTTCTAGAAAAAGTAAGACGAGGCTATAAACAGAAGGTTTTAAAATTAAATGCGATGTTTTTGATGAGCGTTTTCAGGTTAATGTTCAAACTTGAGAATGTTTTAATGAAGCTTTATTTTATGTGTTCGCATTTCGCTTTTTTGGGTTGTGCGGTATTTTTTTCTGTTTTCTACTGTTGTTGAAGTCACTAAGTTCTGCATTTCGCATATTTAATTTATTTGTTATAATAATAACTTTATTGTTTTACATTTTCAAGTTAATTAGTTAGTTTGATTGTAACCAATGTAACATTAACGATTTACTCTAACAACAACTGTTTACGATTGCTTCAGTTATTTACTGCTGTACATCTTAGTACTTATACAGTATGTTAAGAAAACCCTGTGCGATCCATAAGGATAAAGGTTAGGTAAACACATGACCAATTATAATATAAAATTTTACGTAACCATCATAGTAGCAATACAAATGAATTTTGAAATAATCTTTTTTTCCCGCGAATTAATTCCAACTTCCCCGAAATTTGGTAATTTTTTAAAAAGTGACAACACCGGTATTATTATGAGCGAATAGCGATGCGACCACGTGCCGCGTGCCCTGCCGCCCGCGGAAGGGTGCTTAACGCACATTTATTAAGTTATCTCTTTTTGCGTAATAATATTTATTTTTTACTTAGGGGTTCTTTTTTTAAGTTTAGCCCGGTTTTGTATCCATTAGTAGAATCAGTTATCGATACCTAACAACACCTTCACGGGTCGGACAGGGTTTTCTTAACATACTGTATAGATTCGACGCATACCTAGGTTGCTTAACGTATTTTATAAATTACAACTTAACTAATTTATTATCCTCAAAGTTATTTCCAAAGCCGTGGCTTCTAAATGAGTAAAGACATTGGACGTAATCACATACCGGTTCAGGCCGGCTACGAGGCACTAATGCCTAATCAATCATCCACTTATTAATGTTTATATTGGCACACTAATGGCTGATATCACTGTCGTCGATATATCGCTGGATAGGCAAACACTCGGTGACGAGAGGGAACCGCGATTATAAATGTGTGGAAGTGCACAGCTGGCCGGACCATATACATACATGCATATTCAAAGATCAGTCAGTTTCCATTTTGCGTGCGTAATCGGAAACGCATCGGAACGTTTGTTTCTCGTCTGCCAGTCAAATTGAAGCTTTAAATTCGAATGCTGAACTTTTGAAATTGTTCAACAACAAAATATTGATAATGATTTATTCATTACTAAATTACTCTGGTGAGGAAGAGGTAGGCCGCGAGGGGAGAAAAAAGGCGCAAATTGAACACAACATAGTATTGCAGGCGTCAGAGTATGACGGTGATACGGGTTCGCTTTCCGGAAGTGTGATGGATGCATGTCACACGACACGATACTGTCAGGTAAGCTTACGTAAATGTCGGTTACTGAGCTATCGTGTCGAGTTGGGGAACTCTGATGACCCCTGGGAAGAACGGGGTAAGTTCCTAATATTCCTTCTATCTACTTGCGAGATGATAGTTTTTTAGAAGGCAACTTTAACTAAACTAGACTCGTACAGAATTGAGAAATATCAAATGAATCACTTTTTACTTTGTACCGGGTTCGTGTGTGAGGTCATGGTCTTGATTACTAATATTTGGAATTCCAAAAAACCAGTTACGCATGACTGTCCAAAAAAGAAAGAAAGGGACAAGGTCAACGCATTCGATCACTTAATTAACTATTCATGTGATTGTTCTCAACATATTCATGTCTTTAACAAGTAATTAAGATTCCAATATTAGTAAGCATCGTTAAAATAATACGAAACCACGGATAGTAGGTATTTTCGATAACCATGTGTAATGTACTTATCTAGAGTGATTCTAGGGAGGTACCTACCTATGCGTGGGAGTGGAGAATCGAATTCATTCCACACAACAAAGTGGGTAGTCGTGACCTAATGTTTCTATCAAATTGTTAGCTATTGCCCAGTACATACCAATCGATACATAATAAGATTACGGAGCTGATTGAGCGTGACGAAAAATGCATCGTCTTCCGGTAAACCTTGCCTATATTAAGACATAGGTAGGTACCTAATGTATTAGCGTAAATTGCTACACTTGATTAGAATCAAGACGACGTAAACACAGCGCTAAGATTTTCTAACATGCAGACAGGTATGAACTTGTCTCTCAAATATCGAAATGTAGGTAATATTTAAAATAGAGTAAAAAACAAAATCATGCTACACATAATTTTATCATGATTAAATCAAAACTCGAACTAACCTGTTAAAAACACTGACGATCACCATAGTAAACAATCCAGCAAACTAATATTTTTAATCACAAATACTGTATTATTGTTTAAATCCATTAATACAAAACAGCGGCAATTGAAATCGAGCACATTTTCACTAAAATGCACACTATTTTCGAGTCAACTTTCGGCGAGTATTTAAAAATTTAGTTCGAAATTCGAACGGTCACATCACGAGCACCGACACTACCACACGCGGCGGGTGACGAATAGCAACTGAGGCGCTGATTGGTCGATAGCCGTCGCATCAAACACTCGACTGTATTGAGTATTCGGCTCGCCGGAGATGCAGCGCAGCGCGTGCGCATGCACCGAAACAAATGAAAATGAACACGACCAACAATAATTTAATCACGTTTGCTTTATGTACGGATATATATGATTTTTTTAGTTTTTTTTTATATTATTTCGTTTATTTTTATACATATACATATTCATTTACATTTTTAAACAACGACCTTTATTATTTTTTTTGTTTAAGTTATGTCACATCAAGTTACTACAAACTGTCAGATTAACTTATTAGATTTTCAACTTTATCTGTAAAGACTGTTTCGGGTAGCTTGACCTTATGTATGGGTACGAAACTTATACGAAGTTACTTGTACTGACTAACAATAAAATTAAGGTCTGTTTCTTTTTAAAATCATTTAATTTACCAATACACGATACACAAATAATTTTAAGAATATTCTTTTAGCTTTCCTTGGGAAATATCGCAGTAGATCCTCAGTTCATACAAATGCGACAAACACGAAAAGCTTTTACTCAGTCGTACTAAATAATGTATTCCAACTGTTCACAAGGGCATCATTTTTCAGTGTGTTAGTCACCTGTGTCTTATAGATGCTACAAGCCTCTTCACTCTTGAACTGCGACGCATACAAATGTAGCCATCATGTATAGCCTGTTCCAGAACTATGTGATGAAAATGTAAACAAAGAGTTCAGAACATGTAGTTGATTTGATTACTTCCTTACCTACTTAAACTTTAAATTCCAATTTTAAATCAATCTCAAATGTTTTTCATACTGCTATGACGATGGGCTATGGGGATAATTTTACCACCTCACTTTTTTTTCTTTCAAACAGATTGTTGTTTGTTAAGATGTAAAATTGAAACCTAAATAATCGAGTTACTAATTTCCTTAAAATTTAAACCTGCACAGGGTTTGTTAACACCTTTGTTAAGTACTTTTGGACCGTATCATACCTATGACACGTATACATCACAGTGCGTTTAGACATACAGCAATATAAATTGCAGGTAATATGTTTAGTTAATGCAAGGGCTTATGACAAAACGTTTGTAATTATGGTTAAAGTGGAAAATGGTTAGAGTAACTAATTTTAATGTTGCCTAAACTGCGCTGTTACATTCGTGGCTTCGTCATTATTCCTCATTGTTAATAGCAACTTTCCAATACAGGTCTTTCATTTTGTCCTATTTCAACCAAACGAGAGTCTAAGTCGTGGTGACCTAGTGGTTAAAACACCAGCCTCTCAAGTATGAGTGCGCGGGTTCGATTCCAGGTCAGGCAACTACCAATGCAACTTTTCTAAAGTTATATGTACTTTCTAAGTATATCTTGGACACCAATGACTGAAGGTGAAGGAAAACATCTTGAGGAAGCCTGGACTTTAAGTCGGAAATCGCCAACCCGCGTTGAGCAAGCGTGGTGATTACGCTCAATCCTTTTCTGTATGAGAGTAAGACCTGTGCCCAGCAGTGGGAGGATAAAAAAGGTTGATGATGATGATGAGAGAGTTTCTACTAAATCTTAATCACTTTTTGACATGCCTGCACGCCATTTTAATGTAAGATTAAATTTACTCACTCAAGAAATGTTAGGATGCTGATGGTCTTTTCATCTTCATGTCTACATGGATTACTTGCAGTTTGCTATAATAATATTAAACATTATTGTATTTACACACACAAGTACTTATAATTTTAAAGGAAGTTCTCCTGATAAATTGACCATAGAAAACGATCACTTAGTAATTGGTCACAATTTTGTCCTGTCTGAAGACCTTCATATATTGAGGTACCTACAATTAAGACCTGTTAAGAAAACGATACTCGTCTAGGCTGACATGCATGAAGACATTAAAAAACCGGCCAAGTGCATGTCGGGCTCACGCACAAAGGGTTCCGTACCATTGATTTGTGAAATTAAAGGATTTAAGTTATTTGTGTGAAAGATTACGCGGTAATAAGCGGTTTACGATTTACGAGGTATTAAAAAAAAATAGGTACTAGATCTCGTTCAAAACAATTTTCGTTGGTAGCTTTTATAGTAATGTACTACATCATATGTTTTTTCATTTTCTTATTTTAGAAGTTAGAGGGGAAATTTTTTCCACTTTGGAAGCGTCTGTCACGCAGACTATTCGGTTTAGAAAAAGAATATTTTAGAAACCTCAATATCATTTTTGAAGACCTATCCATAGATACCCAACACGTATGTGTTTGATGAAAAAAAATATTTAAGTTTCAGTTCTAAGTATGGGGAGCTCCCAATATTTATTATTATTATTTTTATTTTGCATCAAAATCTTAATGTGGTTCATAGAATACTCGTACATCTACCTGCCAAGTTTCAACAGTACAGCTCTTATAGTTTCGGAAAAAAATGGCTGTGACATACAGACGGACAGACGGACAGACAGACATGACGAATCTATAAGGGTTCCGTTTTTTGCCATTTGGCTACGGGACCCTAAAAAGATATACGTGAAGGTGTTGTTAGGTATCGATAACTGATTCTACTAATGCATACAAAACCGGGCTAAAGTTAAAAAAAAATCCTCCTAAAAAAATAAATATTATTTCGCAAAAAGAGGTGACTTAATAAATGTGCGTTATGCACCCTTCCACGGGCGGCGGGCGGCAGGGCACACGGCACGTGGTCGCATCGCTATTCGTTCATAATAATACCGGTGTTGTCACTTTTTTAAAATTACCAAATTTCGGGGAAGTTGGAATTAATTCGCGGGAAAAAAAGATTATTTCAAAATTCATTTGTATTGGTACTATAATGATTACGTAAAATTTAATATTATATTTGGTCATGTGTTTACCTAACCTTTATTATCCTTATGGGTCGGACAGGGTTTTCTTAACATACTGTATATTGTACAAAAGGCCAGTAGAACAATCCTATCCCTTTTATTCCTTTGTTCTATGCAATTCTTACTATAATACCCGACAAAAGCTCACGCAACTTTTATTGCAGCACGGCTTGTTCACGCCTTTATCGCAATCTCGGCTTCCTAATTTAGGAAAGAGATGGAGCGATTATCGATAATGAACGGTAGGGGATTCCGTAGTGGGGGAAACGGGGTCACTGTGCTATATGCACCAACCTGTAATAAACTAGGGAGTGGTTCGGGAACAGTTATTAGGTACTCTATGGCATTATTAATCTATAACACAAAATGTGCGGATGCATTAAGACATCTTCCACGGCAACACGAGTGGCTAATATGTAATGTTATTGATTGTCTTATAAGCTTAACCTGTAGGGTAATTGAGTAACACACTATCAGTTGCAATGGGTTACATTTTATCAGTTCAACAACATTCATTGCATTTTTTACGTTTTTGAGCATACACAGTTTCGAACAAATGAAGCAATGGATTGGCAATTTGCTTCGCAATGGTTCCAACTAATAGTAACAGCACGTTTTGCAATTAGGGTGCAAGTCAGCCAGTTCCGCTTTGAACTTACTGACTAGCTTATTAAATCAGTAAGTTATGATCAAATTATAATCAATACTAGAAAGAAAGAAAAAGCATTTAATGTAACTCGTACCTGAAGACCATAAAACTGAAATAAATGAAGCACAATAGGGATATTTCTTGGGTAAAAAAAAAAAGATTCTATTTAGTCCGTCATTCAGATTATAGAAAAATATTGAATACGTATAAGTATTTTGTTTTATCAAATCAATAAAAATTGCCAAATATAAAAGGCATCAAAGATCAGGAGTGGTGGCTGGTGACGTCACTGGTCGCTAAAAAGTGTAGCATGCAGTGACGTCACACGAGTTTTCAACGCACTGTGTAGTCTTCTTTTGGCAGATGGCGATGTCACGGGCAATCAGAGCAATACATAAACGACTATAACGACTTAGATATCATAAAAATAATCAGCTATAATTGCAACCGGTGTCGAAATTAATCTTGACATGGTAAATGCAAATATCAAAATGCAGTTGATGTAAGCTGCGCAAAATCAAACAAGTTCGTCTCTTAAACAAAGTAAAGAAAACCTTTTAAAAGAAAATAATTCCTTAAATTAATTTTAAAATAGAATTTAAATGTCCAAACAAACCCTTAGGATTTCTTTATATATTATTCGTCATCGATGCACCTATAAAATGCATAAAACTTAACACGTATAACTGTGACAGGTTGACATGATACGATGCCATGCGCGTACGCAAGGCTGACTCAGACGTCATCAGAAATGCAACATCGCGCGTGTCCGTGGAACGAGTCTTAGGCCGCTGCCTCGAATCTTGCGGGCAGCGGGGCGGCGGCGGCAGCAGCGAGGGAGCCGGGCGGGCATCGAAGACCCGTTCTCGAAACTAGCGGGTAGGTCGCGCGTCACTATAGGTGCGTAGTGTTGTGTTCACAATTGTGTCGACGAGATATTTGTTTTTATTGACGAAAGAAATGTCTGAACAGTGGCGGCAACATCTTTTTGATTCAAATTTATTCCTAACGCTCGATCGCCACTTGACTTAAAGTACACCGCACGCTGCTCGCCCGCTGCCCGCAAGATTCGAGCGCGAGAAGTACACCGCTCGCTGTCCGCCACTGCCCCGCTGCCGCGCAGCTGTTTTCGAGAACCGGTCCGTTTGATTATACCCATAAGATACTGCCGCTCACGCGCCGCCGCCCCCGCCGCCCCGCTGCTCGCAAGCTTCGAGGCAGCGGCCTTATGGGCTAGGCTCCGAAAGGTCACCACCTCAGATAAAGATGATGATCCATATATATCCGAAGATAATATCAAACGTGACGGACCTGTATATCAGATCAGAACAATAACGATAGCCGATCAATCCTTGGTATAGTTTGGTAGTGTTTGTTCCGCAAGTACCTATCCATAAAAGAAAATTCGAGCCAATAGTGTTGCAAACTTTACCTACTTTCGAACGTTTTTGGGTTTTTGTATAAATATGTGTTTGTTAAAAGTTAAAGTTTTATTGCATTTACTATATTTTCTATAATGCACATAATATAAACTAAAGTGATTATATAAATTATAATGAAGATAAGTTATAGAACTATAAAAGTCAGAGACTACAAAGAATCAATTCCCGTTCATATACCTAAAAGCAAATAAGAAAAGTATATACTCAAAGACTATACAATAAGACCGTACTTACTGCTCGCGACGAAATCCTCCTGTGAATAAGTTTCATATTCTTCGCCTGTCATTAGTTGGAGTCGTCGACCTCGCTATGTTTCTTAAATAACCATTTACAGTCCCTTTACAAAAAGTCCATTTCAAAGGGCCATGGTCCAGTCCAACCCATAATTAACTCACCATGGAACTTCCATCGTTTTCAAATACCCATTCGGATGTCGGCAACCGTTTAAAAGTACCGTTAAGGGTCTTCTTGACATTTTAATATTTGTAAGGTTATGCTCATAACTTAAAAAAGCAAATTTCAAGTCAATTATGGCGTACTTACTGACACGAAGTAAGGAGATCTCAATAACAGCTTACCTGAAACGAGAAATAGCAATTAGAACAAATCTCGGAATGAAGAAAAACTAGATTTGGCAATCTAGATGAAATGCTTATTTCAGCGTGACTGTTCCCAATTCATTCATTCGGCGTGGTGATCTTAAGTAAGATGAGGCTTGTAAAATTGAATGTGCAACAGTTAGCTGGTGTTTTACTATTTGTGAATAAATAAACCAACAAATATGTGCATCAAATCAAAAGAATTGTATGTAACAGCATACTGTTACCATAAAAATGCAGATTAGTTAATCGGTTAGAGTGAGTTCAGTTTGTACTAATTATGTAATATGTATAATACAAGATTTATATAAAATCTTATGAAATTTTGTACTATCTTCAAATGTGTAAATAATTAGTATCTTGTTGACTTTTATGACCGTCCTGGGTATGTGAACCTGAATTTCCATAAATCTACGTTACATGAGGTAGTAAACTAGTGAATACAAGCATCAACATTTAGTAAACTGATCTCAGAACTTTGTATCTCGTACAGTCAAGCCATATGCAAAGGCATTACAAAGTGTTCAGTCCTTTGAGTTTCTAATGCAGCCGCCAGCTTCACAATAATCATAAGAAATTATTCATACAGTATCAAGGTACACCTATGCATCAAGTTGCACAGCCGGTTTTTGCAAGAGGTCATCTCTCTAACACCTGTGATCTTCAATTGTTATCTCTACAACTAGTTCCAAAATCTCGTTTCGGTTCATGATTCCGATGAGAGCGTGATCGAGTTTGACCTGAACGATTTTAATTTGCATCTGATTGCCATTTGGCGTTCGCAAGGTGGATTAAAAATTTTGGAACAGGTCTGAGAAATAGAATAATATGAACGACTGTGTGAAAATTATTACTTATCTTGACATTACAATCCATACATATGATGGTACAAATATCATTGTACATTTATAAATTGAAACTCTTTATGTAACATAGCCGGAAGCTACTTCTCGTCCGTGTTACAATAGTAATTTTGATAATGTGTTTATTTCAAATAATTGGTTGGCATGATTCAAAAACGCAAGTTTACAGTTCAACATAGCGCACAAATAACCAGCAAAGGTAATAACTGTAAATCACACAATAAACTCTCGCATCGAACTTTCCAAAACCAATTTACAAAGCCACGTAAGTGGGCAATAATTTGGTGTAAGCCCTAAGCTGCCCTAAAGCTAAACAGCAATTTGGTATATGCCTCTCATGGAATGGAATGAGTCAATAAACGAAATAATTATACATTTCAGATATGCGCAATGGACGATCCAGGAGAAAGTAAATGGTAGATCAATTGGCCGCGAGTAAGATTGGTAACAAATAACTAGGAACTGAAGTAATGGATTGTATGGTTGATGACTTTGATTTTCGGTCCAATTCTAGGGGTATAGTAGGACACAAACATCTACAGCCTCCATGGCGTAACGGTAGCCAACGCGACCAATGCGCAGGGAGGCGCGGATTTGTTCCCCGCGCAGTGCAGATACTTGTATGCATGAATAGGAATATTTGCACTGGTCTGGTCGTGCTTCAGAAAGCACGTTAAGCCGTTGGTCCCAGTTGCCATACGAACATCTAATGGCAGTCTTTACTAGTTGTTGGAGCCCTCAAAAGTCCAAGAATTGGCCTAGCTGCAATGCTTCGATATCACCTTCGGGTTGTGGAGGTCAGACGACAGTCGCTTCACGGAAAATATCGAAGTTTAGCCAAGATCAGCAATTAGACTGGTAAAGCGGACCCCAGACTCCAAAAGCTGAAAAAAACTTCGGATGCAAGTGGGATTAACGCTGAGCTGATGATGATGGTGAGGAGTGGGTGATGATATACGTAAGTGGTAAAAATTATTCAGGTGTCTTCCTGTACAAATCATAATAAATACTATTTCTTTCTTTCTGTCTTACAGACAGACAAAGCTGTACCTATGTTTTGAATAAATTGGATTGTTATTATTATATCTGACTTATTATAATTATATTCAACATTATACGTACGTGGAGGTACAAGGATTTTGTACCAAGAATTTCAGATTTCGTGTCACGTATTATAAAGTCAATTTCCATTTAAACCACTAACCCGAAACTTTGCACCTAAATTTCAGGTATAACAACCGTTTCAGCTATTTCCACAGTGCCTCAGCCTACGTTTATGCCTACATTACCAGGATATGGGACTAACGTTCCTTCTAACGGCTCCTGGGTTACCTCAGAGCTTTGTGGCGGCTCTTAGTGCTATCTACTGACGTTGATTAAAACTAATCTCGTTTAGCTGAAGCTTTTAGTTCCATTGGTGATTATACTGATTATTTGACTGCAGAAAATCCTTTGGTAGATCGAATAGCGATATTTCTGGTATGGTCATGCCGGTTGGCAGACATTTTTCGGTTGGAAGATGATATAAAAAAAAGGAAGAATTTATTTGAAATTTATTCTTTATTTAATTTCCTTTATATCGTCTTCCATTTTTACATCATGATTTTATGTGATGAAAGTATGCTGCATGCCATTAAAACTTTCCTTTTCAAGATTATTTCTCTAAGAAAAAGAAGAAAAGAAATCTAGTAGAATAAATAAATAAAATAAAATTGTTCCAAGCGTTGCATACGGATAGTGAAAGTTTACGACTTTACGCAGGCGATTAGGGACAAAAGAATAAATATTTAAAGAGAATCTGACCGTTTACCTTTTACGATGCAACTCATACTTGTCTAATAAAAAGGGGTGCTTATTTGACTGCTTAATACGTTTCGGACAATAAGACTAACAATAGATTTTTTATTTTCATATGGTGACCCAGTGGCATCAAGAAAATATTCTCACAAAAACAACAATGGAGCACAAAAGGATGCTGTTATTCACACAGTTAATTCTTTACATCAGCTTAGATTATTTTACTTGTTAATATGATAATATGAAGACAATTATGCTTTGAGATTTGGGTACAGTATGATGTTTATTGAAAACTAGCTGACCCGGCGAACTTTGTTCCGCCTTAAAGGCAATATCACAGGATCTATTTTTTTACTTTTTAAATTAGGGTAATTAGGGTTGCACCAAAGTGTAGGAGAAGTCGAAACAATGAAGCTCATCATCATCATCATCAACCTTTTTTATCTTCCCCCTGCTGGGCATAGCTCTCCTCTCATAAGGAGAAGGTTTGAGCGTAATCACCACGCTTTGGCGCTCAATGCGGTTTGGCAATTTCAGACTTAACCTCCAATTTTCAGCCAAATCGGTTTAGCCGTTCTTGAGTTATGAATAGTGTAACTAACAGGACTTTCTTTTATGTATATAGATAATTTTGATTTCATTATTGAGAGTTCGAAAGGTTGACAAGTCTCTAACTCAATCAAAATAAACAGTTAAGATAGAAATGCAGTAGGTCAAGGTGATCCAATATTCAACCGATTTGATTGCTAAAGCACTCCAGTATTCAATTGGTTTATCCAATAAGAGAAAACAGACCTTGACATTGCGCGGATTTTTTCGCATTTGGAATAAATATTGCGTTAGGCGACAGACGCTAGGTAATTTTCATGTTTTTGAGGAAATACATATGTTAATCTTGTCAATGAATCAGGTACTACTTATAAATTTGTGAGAATTAGTTTATTACTAAAAATAACGCATAGGATACTTTTATTCCGATACAGAAAGTACTGTTTAGTTAGTACTGTTTTATATCACACTAGCAGCGCTCCGGGGATCTACTCACATAACTTTAATCATGTAGTTTGTGTATGTGTTATTATGAAAAACTATGGACAATTGTCTGATGTAAATAAATAAATAATTAATTAATTATTGGGATAAACAGAATATTACGTCTTAATCCTAGTTTTTATCCTAAATATGTATGAGCCAATTTTCATTCAAAAGAGCAACAGACAAATATCCATCAATACAGCCTCGGAGAGTGGCGTTTATAATATTAAGTAATAGTAGTAAGATATTAGTATGAAATAGGATTACTGCCACTTATAGATATTCTCCTGGGAAGTTCCAATGGTTTCGCCGATTCAGTATACATGGCCGAAATACCTCCTTTTCAATTAAGCTATTAGCATATTTCATCAAGTATTAAGTGGTGCCTGAATAAGTAACTGAAATACAATTTCTAACTCTGCGCAATTGTTACGTATCTAACAGAAACGCTGCTACTTGTTTTGTTACAATTGTTTCAACCCACACGCAAACCAAAAGCAATACTCCATAGTGGTTACAAGATCAGCCTGTAGGTAATAAAATCTAGTTCACAAAGCAAGGTGGAATTACAAGTGTGTAACAAAGCTTATAAAGGGACAAAGAGCTAAATAACGATGTGTGGAAACCACCCTTACGTCTCAGGTAGGTCAGTGACCTCGCTCTCGTTCACCCCAATCCTTACTTCAAAATCTTTTCGGAACAACAACTCTGTGGTTTGAATATTGATGTTGAGACATCAATCTTAGTTATAATTTGGTATAAGATAGTAAATATTTGAATATTTATCCTCGCTTTATAGATATATGCTTTAATACTTTTGTTTTTTATTATGACTACATTTCGCTGTACAGCTGATTAGCTCTTTGAAGTGGCAGTGGGGGGGGACATAGTTCGTAGAGCCGATGGGGCAGAAAGGCTCTTGAATGGCGATCACGTACCGGCAAGCGTTATGTCGGACGCCCACCCATTAGGTAGTCGGACGCTCTGACCAAAATCGCAGGGAAGCGCTGGATGTAGGCCGGGGGAGGCCTATGTCCAGCAGTGGACTTCATGTGGCTGAGATGATGATGATGACATTTCGCTGTGTTATTGACATTTTCTATATCTATTAGGTGAACGTAACTTTGAACTGTGAGAAAAACAGGTACCTAGTTATTTGTAATCACCAGCTTGTTTTTAGTACCAATGAAAATTTAATACCTAGCAATATTGTTTTTAGACACAGAACCGTTGACAATAAATTTACCTGTTTCATTCTTACATCGCCTTGATTTATAAAATAAGAATAATACCGTACATTCTTTTGTCAAAGGAAAGAGTTATTTTTACTTAAGGAAACTTGTTTCTGAACTCCATCATTATTCAGTACTTATATCGATTGATTCATTATTTTGTTGCGGCTGCCATTACATAGATATCATCCCTACTTACATCCCTACTTAATATTATACATGCGAAAGTAACTCTGACTGTCTGTCTGTCTGTTACGCTTTCACGTCTAAACCACTGAACTGATATAATTGAAATTTGGTACAAAGATAGAGTTGACCTTGAGAAATAACATAGGATAGTTTTGATACTCTTGGAAACGCGATATAACCGAACTAAAGCTAATGCACTAATAAATCTAACCCTCAGTTATTGCACCAACATCTGTACACCATACAAAAGTTTATCCTGATGCATATTGAATCGGCAACACCAGCACACAAGGCGGACACTTGGAGCTGCTTCAATTAGGTTATCAAAACATTATAATCTATCCATTATAACCAAAAGCTTACATAAAATTGAGCAGATTACATGGTTTATGCGTGACTTTTCCTGTTTCTGGAATACGACAGGTGTCTGGGCTTTTAGAAATAATATTATTCCTAATCTGCCTATGGTGTTCTCAATCCCGGAATCCAGGCCTCATATCGATGATTTAGGTACCATATCTTCGAATTTTTTGTCTGAAATGAAATGAAATCGTTTATTAAGCAAGTAGGATCAGTGATCACTTTTACACGTCATATGTTTTTTTGAACTAGATGAAGCCGGCATTTCCTAACTGACTACCTCTGAGAAGAAATAGCCGAAACAAACTCCGGTATCATCGTCTTTTTTCAAGTGCAGACATTAAAAATGAGAATGTTTACAATAATTTACGTTATAATTACGCATATTGCTTAATAACAATGCTTAACAGAGCGAGCAGCTCAGTCCCAAGCTTTTTTGTCTTCTAAATAATCTGGGATTTTTTGTAAAGTTTGGCCTTTATATGTATAGTTTTTATATCGTTTAATGGGTAAGTTTCGAATGTCCATGGGAAGCTTGTTGTAAAAGTGTAGAAGTACATTGAAACCGGCATGTCTCTAGGGCATGCCGGTTTCTTGATGATGTTTTTCTTCATGAAATCATTTACACAAAAGAAATCATTTACACAAAATAAGCACCTGACAGGGATCGAATCATCGAACATACGACCAACAACTTGTAAGTCGCGACCGGCCGTTACCACTACTTTTAAACCCAGTAAAGTAACCCAATTATCTTCGATATGAGGTAAATAAGCAGTTTTTTCTCGGTGGTAGGCCATAACATCGGCCGCCGGCAGAAGTTACCACCCACCAGACAAAGCCTTGCTGCCAAGCGATTTGTGGTGTTCCGGCATGATGTCTGGTGAAGCCGTACGGAGGGCGGGTCTGAGCAGTTGTGTTGCGATGTGTGCCGGGTACGATGCGCCTAATGTTGTTGTGTTGGCAGTTTGGTCGTGGAGGGTCTTCAGATCAATCTCCCTTTGACGTAGCATCGTTGGTCGTGTTGTTGGGTTTAACATTGCATCACCTCGCTCAACTGCCGTCTTCCTTCCTATTCGCTCAGTTTTTCTGAGTGAATAGGCTCTTAATAAACTAGCGCGCTTTACCATCAACGATCGCATCACTGCTTACAATCAGGCGGGATTGCGGTCAAGCGCTAATTTATAATTATTATAAAAAAAAGTTTCTTTCTCGAATGCTTTATGCATTGCATTTTACTTTTTCAGACTCGTTTTTGTTATTTACATTTCGTCAAATACATTCGACATCTAATTCACTTACTTCATCACATTAGTCAATCAAAAAAGCTTACAAGTTCACACAAAGATATACACAAAAGCCGTCATAACTAAAGCAATTACCTATAACTTTATATATCTTGTCCGAAGCGTATTGAAAGACATTCCGCGACCACAAAGAGAGGTAAAAATGGAAGGTATTAAACCAGACCTGACACGCTCCGACAATAGATCTTTTAAAGCCTTTGTCTGATCTGACTGAGCTAAGATGAATACGGATCTCTTAGACCACGATATTTATTCGTTTTACAATGATTTATGGTCATCTTGTTAAGAAATCCTATGTACAAACGAACATTAACTCTCGTCTGCGAATGAATTAGAATAAATCTGAAATTGACGCAACTAGGGATAGGTACTTCTATGAGCCTCAGCTCCAAGGGATTTCGATCTCTTTAATGATCGAAATGAAAACGAGACGAGTATATCTGTTTCAAAAATATCTTACAGTTTCGAAGTAAATACAAATATTGTTGTTTCCTCCTAAAATGTAAGCAAACAAAGTTCTAAGCGATTTGAAGTGGAGTTTGTTGATGCTACTCAAAATGTTCTTGGAATAAATATATATAAGGATGACGTCATCTTTATATTCAGGAAGGAAAAGCTTTTCAGTGGAAAAATACAGAAACGATATTATTTTTGGGCTAATACTAAAGCTACTTACGGGAAATGATATTCCGAAAATGTTGACAAAGGTTTCAAACGCACGTCAACACTTCGTTTCAAAACTCTGTTAGGAATAAGACAAATCGATAGAATCAATCTCGACAGTTATGAAAGTTTTGACGCCTAGAATAATTTTCTGTTTTACTTCTGATCGGATTATTCTGTTATTTTCATCCAAAACATGCGTTGACAATCTATACTTTAACTAACCTAAAAAGCTTAGCTTGAGTGGTTAAAAAATAATACTTATTTATTACCGCTACGCCAATGAGACCGTTATACATCTGCGTGATAACTACTACACAATTTTCTTTTATTTAAGTATAGTTGTCTCATTGAAATATTATTTTCTACAGACAAACTTAGTGTATTCAAGTAACGGAAGGCGAACAAATCTTTTCTCACGAGGGAATGTGTACCGGTTTGATTCGATTCCCAATTGCAGGTCATGCCGAATTACGATGCCAAGCAAATGCAAAAAAGCAAATGAATTTGTTTCAAGAAATTCAATTGTTTCTTGAAACAAATTTGATGAACTGTTCTACATTCAAATTTAGGAGTAACTTTTAATTAGAGCTGATTGATGACAGTACAGTCGAACGTTTTATATAAAGAATACAGTATTCTGCCAGTAATAAATTAATTATTATACATTTGTTTTTTCATTTAACTCAAACACTATTACTAACGATACTATTACCAACTATATTGGGATCAACTTCCAGTCCAGCCGGATGCAGAGAATATCAGTGTTTTACATAGAACCACTACCTATTTGATCTCCACGATCCAGTTACTGGGTTATACGATACCCCATGTTAAGAGAGTTAGACTTTCGGGCTACTGACGACTCACCATTACTGTCAAAGAAATATGGCGTGGATGGCAGCCGGGACCAACCGGAACCAAAATCCAAATAAAAAAAACCAAATCATTTCTAGTAACGGGTTCTGTAATAATGACAATACGGCAGTGTCAATCTATCATCTGCCATTATGAGACGACTGACAGATCATTGATCAGTCATTAAGAATTTAGCAGATTACAAACTTTTAGCACAATGATAATGGAATCGTCTTGGAATGTCAAATTTATGAAAATAGCTGACTAGGGCCTCTGTAGTCGTAGTGGCCTAGTGCTTAAAACACCAGCCTCGCAAGTATGAGGATGCGGATTCGATTTCAGGTCAGGCAAGTATCAATGTAACTTTTCTAAAGTTATTTGTACTTTCTAAGTATATAAATTATACTAAGTATATATATTAGACACCAATTGATTACAAGGTGAAGGAAAACATCTCGAGGAAACCTGAACTTTAAGTCTGAAATTGCCAATCCGCATTGAGCAAGCGTGGCGATTACACTCAATCCTTCTCTGTATGAGAGGAGACCTGTACCCAGCAGTGGGACGATAAGTTGGAGGTTGATGATAATGATGATGATGATGTTATCAGGGCCCCTAAATACTGGCAGCACTACCACGTCGAAAGATATTATGCACTGACCGATCGACTAGTGTGGCTGTTAATCCAGAAGCTACTCAATATTAAGAAACACAGAAACAAGGATTTTTTTTTGAAAATTTGAAGAACGCTGACGCTGCGCAAGGAGGCGCGGTTTCGATCCCCGTGCAATGCAAATATGTGTATTCATGAATATGAATATTTGCACTGGTCTGATCGTGCCTCGGAAAGCACGTTAAGCCGTTGGTCCCGGTTGCCATACAAACATCTAATGGCAGTCGTTACAGGTTTTGGAGCCATCAAAAGTCCAACAATTGGTCTGACTGCAATGCTTCGATTTCGCCTTCGGGTTGTGGAGGTCAGACGGCAGTCGTTTCACGGAAAATGTCGAAGCCAAAAATCAGTAATAAGACTGATAAAGCGGACCCCAGACTTCAAAGCTGAAGAAGCTTCGGATGCGCCTGGGACTAACGCTGAGAAGATGATAATGAGCGAAGATATATTCAGATATATAGGTAAAATACTGAATTGTACAACAAAATTGAAACAGCTCATAACTGTGTATATATCTACACTCCTAAAGGGGCTTCGAAATTCGCAGAAAAACGTTCCAAAGGTCTGTTACTTCATCTGAACACTAATACCACCAGAGATTTACATATCATACGGTTTTGTAGGTTATATTCATGATAACGTATTATGTTACACTGACCACCATCAGTACCTACCTTTCGAGGGCTCTTCAATCACAAAAAGCATTAGAATTGGGGTTGCGCCCTATATCGTCATTGGGTCCCAAACAATGTACCACGACGCATTATTATAACTTAAAACCCGGATTACACTGGTTTAAGTGTTAACTTAAAAAAACCCTTTGATGAAATTATGCAATATATAGAAATTGTATTTGCAATTGTACTGAGATTTTAAGGTTATTCTATTGAGTTATTTCGATCCACACGTTACATGTTTTAGTGCTGGGGTGTAGGATGTGATAAATAAGTATCTGGATGAAGTAGGTAAAACCAATATAAATAATAGGTCTTTGTTTTGTTTATAATCAAGATTTAAAAGCTTTGAACATTGATTTAATTACTCATCATCCACTCAAGTTTTTTCCAAAACTAACTATAAGCAATTGGACCGATCGTGCTTCATTTTTGATCAAAGACTTCAAATGTGGGGTTCAAAAGGTGGGTTGGGCGCTCTGGGGTCCCATCACCATCTTTGGGACCCAAGTCATCCCCACCTGCCAGACGGTGCATCTGCTGACTAACGAACGGGGTGCTGACGTCGACTTTCCCTTCGGGGTTGAGTGGTCAGACGGCAGTTGCACTCGCAATAGCCAAACAAGCCAATGAACAACAATGGACAGGAATATAAGAGATGCACAGGTCACAGCTAGAGCGTAGCCGCAAAACGCGCGCAGGAGCCTCGCCCGACTCCTGTGACCTGTGGGCTAGGCCTACCATGTCAGAGGCAGAGAGAACTGGCCGAGACTCTCCACAGGCGGAGGGTGGCCGTGGCGTTCCTGCAGGAGACTCGGTGGAAAGGCAGCAGATCCCGGCTTATTGGAAATGGCTACAAGCTGATCTACACGGGTGCACCTAGTGGGAGAAATGGGGTCGCCGTGAAACAACAGTCTGGCGAGCTCTAGGATGACGTCTTGGAGGTGAATCGCATCAGTGATCGGCTGATGTCGAGCGTAGGCACTTGATAAGTGCCTACGCTCCGCAGGCCAGGTGCGGTGACGCCGAGCCGAACGGACGTTGTTCTGGACCCAGCTCGAAGGATTACTTCGCGGGATCTCGTTATTCCAGGAAGTCGTTCTGGGTGGTGACTTGAACGGTCATGTGGGTGAGAAGTGTGACGGGTTTGAGCGTGTTCACGGTTGCTTCGGGTACGGTAGCCGCAACGCGGAAGGGAACAACATTCTCAACCTTGCAATCATGAACACTTACTTCAAAAAGAAGCCGAAGCACCTTGTCACCTACCGGAGCGGACGAATCATGGATCTCTGCGTAAAGGCCCAACGCAGACATGTAGAGCACTGCCCGCGCCAGATCCGGTGGTGGCTGCTAGATGAAAACAGGTCTGAGCTGACGGAGTCCCCATTGAGGCCTAGAAGGCGATGGGTCCTGGCGCTGTGGGCAAGTTAACTAGCTTTTTGAACCGCGTGCTCCTGACCGGCAAAATCCCAAGCCAATGGAGACCGAGTATTATTAATGAGTCCAGTTTTCAATGGCAAGGGCTCGGCACAGGAGTGTGGCAACTATCGCGGTATAAAGGTCATGTCCCACGCCATGAAGGTCTTTGAGAGGGTTATAGACTCCCGGATCCGGCAGGAGTGTGCTGTCTCGGAGTGTCAATATGGGTTTCGTCCAGGGTACGGAACCATTCATCCTATCTTCGCACTAAGGATCGCCATGGAGAGATACAGATCGAAGAACACGCCTCTGCATATGCTCTTTCTTTATATGCAGAAGGCCTTCGACTGTGTCCCTCGGGGGGAGATCTGGTGGGCACTGAAGTCCAAAGGAGTACCAGAAGCCTTTGTTCATATAATTCGAGACATGTACCTCTATTCCGATTCCGTTGTTAGGACCGCTTTTGGTGATACCCTTCCCCGTCATCTTCGGAGTCCACCAAGTTCCATCCTTAGTCCGTTTCTGTTCAGCGTGATATTAGACGTCTTGTAGGATCAACTAACCTCCTTGGTTGCTTATGTATGCTGACGATGTCGTACTGGTGGACGTGGACAGGGATCGGTTGGTGCAGCGTGTGTGTAGAAGAACCATTCATCTCAATCATAGCTCGAGAACGAAGGTCTGAAACTCAATGTGGCGAAGACCGTGTATATAGCTAGCAACATGACAGACTCCATGTCTGTGCGCATTGGCGGTGACATGGTCGAGTGCACAGACCAGTTTAAATACTTGGGGTCTGTACTTCACGCGTCCGGCGACATTGATTGCGACGCCAGGGCACGTATTTCCGCAGCTTGGCCAATATGGCGAGGTGACAGGTGTCATTTGTCACCCCAAAATGCCGGTTAAGCTTAAGGGGCAGGTCTATAAGACCATCATTAGACCTGTTCTCCTGTATAGCAGTAAGGCGTGGCCTGTGCGACACAAACAGGAGCTGCGTGTCACGGAGATGAATATGCTGCTGTGGATGTGTGTTGTTACGAGGAAGGACCGCATCAGGAACTCCCGCATCCGTGGCAGTCTTCATGTCCGTGATATAGCGGACAAACTGCAGGAGGGTCGCCTACGTTGGTATGGTCACGTCTTACGATAACTAAAATGTTACGTGGGTCACAAATGTTTTGCCATGACGCCTCCACCGGGCCGGAATAAGCGGGGTAGATCAAAGAAGTGCTGGCTTGACGTTGTAAGAGATGACATGCGTGCCAACAATCTCACACCACGGGACGTTAATAATCGCTAGAAATGGAGGAAATTGAGCAAGAAAGCAGACCCCGGGCTCCAACGCGAAAGCCGCGGGTGCAGCCGGGATAAACGCTAAGATGATGATGATGATGACTTTAAAGACCGGGGATTTACGTCAAGGAATAAATCCGATTGTGATTCTAATGATTAACTAGCGATCGTAGCTAGAACGGATGATTCAAGCAAATACAGTATGAAAGCTTAATACACAATAAATACCGAGAAGTAATTAAAAAGCTGATTCATAGGGGAGATAACGTTGATTTCCTAATGCAATTAGCAAGTTGTTAGTGAGGTTTACAAAAGATAATTTATAATCTATGCGCATCTCTCTTGAAAACACATTTGAAATTGTTGGCATCTTGTAAGTATATTTGACAGGTAAGCTTTTTTACGAGTTATAAAATGCCTATAACGTGATAAATAATCATATGACATTAATTTTTTTTGTATCTAATTGAATTAATCCATACTAATATTATAAATGTGAAAGTGTGTTTGTTTGTTTGTTTGTCCTTCCTTCACGCCGTAGCTAAGCAATCAATCGACCTGATTTTTGGCATACAGTTAGTTGAAAAGAAGGAGAGTAACATATGCTACTTTTGGTCCTAAAATCACATCAAGTTCCCAATGAAGATTACTGGAATATTTGTATGTGTACACCAAATATCCTAATATTATAAATCGGAAAGTGAGTTTGTTTGTTTGTTTGTTCCGCTTTCACGCCGTAACTACTAAGCCGATTGTTTTGAAATTTTGCAGACGTAAAGTTAGAAGTCCGGATTAAATAATAGGGTACTTTTTTATCCCGGAAAAAAATTATATTCACGAGGGAAATCTAAAAGCGCGATATAACCGATCTCCACGCGAGCGAAGCCGCGGGCGGAAAGCTAGTTGGTAAATATTGTTTATACTTGATATTTATTACTATCTAAAGATGCTCCCACATCATCATTGACCCCAAAATGCCGTTCATCTCATCAATCATCTCAGCGTTAACCCAGTCGCATCCGAAGTTTTTTCAGCTTTGGAGTCTGAGGTCCGCTTTGCTTTACCAGTCTAACTGCTGATTTTGGCTAAACTTCTATATTTTCCGTGAAGCGACTGCCGTCTGATCTCCACAACCCGAAGGTGATATTGAAGCATTGCAGTTAAACCCATTGTTGGACTTTTGAGGGCTCCAAAAATCCGTAACGACTGCCATTAGATGTTCGTATGGCAACCGGGACCAACGGCTTAAAGTGCTTTCCGAGGCACGACCAGACCAGTGCAAATATTCATATTCATGCATATATACAAATATTTGCACTGCGCGGGGATCTAACCCGCGCCTCCTTGTGCAGTGGCCGCGTTCGCTACCGCTACGCCGTCCTAAAGATGCTTCCACACAGCAGTTAAATAACTTTAGAGAATATTACATAAAGTTATCAAAATCTTCTCTGTTCGCTTACATTCAGAGTCCGAAAGCAGCTTCCCCGAAAGGCAAACCTAAACTAATGGTTACAGAATTCATAAGATGTTATACGAATTGAACTAATGCGAAGCGTTTATAACAAACCATTCCTTCTATTATGTGATATCAAAATGTTATACAGTGTCATAAAATCATCACAATGTTTTATAAAGTTATACAACATAACTGCTTTTTTTTAACATCGAGTTTTATATAATTCCGTTTGTGTAGTTTTACCTACCGATTAAGGTC
Source organism: Sesamia inferens (assembly GCA_037179545.1). Lineage (NCBI taxonomy): Eukaryota > Metazoa > Arthropoda > Insecta > Lepidoptera > Noctuidae > Sesamia > Sesamia inferens. The sequence goes on along the minus strand of CM073938.1, from coordinate 14,837,568 downwards.
TTGAATTCTATATTCTTCCGAAAAGCATTTATAGTTATTTTCTGCGCTTAGAATACGTTTAGTGTTCACTATGGCAGCTGACAAAACAACCCGCCTTACCCTTTAGCGCCTTCTAATGCATCAAAAGTCATTAGCAAACCGTCAACGGCAAATTTTGCAACAAACCATTGTCCGAATAGGAAACATTTGTTAATTTGAGATGTTATTACATAAATTACCATAATCGAAGCAACCAGCCGTAAAGACATTGTGAACGGCCCAAGGGTGGCCGGCAATCAACAATCAGGGTGTTCAGACGAAAACGAAATTAATAGCCAATTTTCTAACGTATCATAAAGGTTTAAAGTTCATTTTTCTGTGGACAAGTTTCCAGTGATTTGTTGGTATTGTAAATATGCAGAATTTAAGGGGTTAGTTCAATGACCGATCCGATTCCGGTTGAAATGTCGAGATAAGGTTTTAAGGTGTTAATTTGTATTACTTGCTTTATCAGAAGTTTTGATCAGTTTTTTGTTTAAGTTCATCGTGTTCCCCTACCTTCAGTAGGCCTCGTTAGGCTTATTTGATGTTAGGGAGCTACGGTGCCGGATGTAACAATTATTTTTTTTTAATAATTATAAACTAGCGCTTGACCGCAATCCCGCCTGATGGTAAGCAGTGATGCGATCGTTGGTGGTAAAGCGCGCTAGTTTATTAAGAGCCTATTCACTCAGAAAAACTGAGCGAATAGGAAGGAAGACGGCAGTTAAGCGAGGTGATGCAATGTTAAATCCAACACCACGACCAACGATGCTATGCCAAAGGGAGATTGATCTGAAGACCCTTCACGACCAAACTCCAAACACAACAACATTAGGCGCATCGTACCCGGCACACATCGCAACACAACTGCTCAGACCCGTCCTCCGTATGGCTTCACCAGACATCATGCCGGAACACGACAAATCGCTTGGGGGCAAGGCTTTGTCTGGTGGGTGGTACCTTCTGCCGGCGGCCGATATTATGGCACATGATGGGGTTCGAACTCACGACCTACAACTTGTATGGCGCAGACGATACCACTAGACCACCGCTGCTTTCCTGTTGCTTTAAAATGAATAAAATCAAAAATAAACGATCGATCATCTTTAGCTACAACACCTATTTTTTACGGTATTACATCATTACTTTGTAAAGCCGTATTTATTTTATTGGTCATAAAATACTTATAACATAAGCACCGTCCACAACCATGAACAATTTCCCCTTTTGAGTACACTGACATTGCAAAAAAACACACTTCTTCCTCATCGTAAAATAACGTCCGAAATTGTGCGTGCTCTAGCAATAAAAATGGCAATAATTTTCGTGTACATAATAAAACAACTGTATCCAAATTGAAAAAGGGCGACATTTTTATAGCGCGATGAAATATGGTCGAGTACTTATATCATAGACTGTGCTGAGCTATGAGCCATTTCAAAAATCCAAATCATTTTGCGATGTCCATTTCCATGATCACAAATTAAATTAGATTTAAGTACATCTTTCACCTTCTATTTCATTAAGAGAAAGGAGATAAATATTGGTTCCTGTCAATTTTTTTTTAATAATTATAATCTAGGGGTCGTTCAAGTATTACGTAAGCACTATTGGGGGGCGGAGGGGTCTTTGTTTTGTTTATTTTGGATGACATGGGGGTTAGGGGAGTCTAGATGATGATTACGTCATCCGTAGTTATTTACTTTTTCACACGAAGTGCAACCCTCACATTATCTATGCTTGAAAATGTTTTGTTCATAAGATTATAATATTTTTTTCCCTTACTCTATGTTGAATACTGTATAAGTAAAATCTAATATCTAAATAACATTATAATTATAAAAAATAGACACATTTATAATTGAAAAATGTTTACGTAAGCATAGGGGAAGGGGGTAAGAGTTTTGCTTACTTTTGCTGACATGGGGGATGGGGGTAAATAATTTTAATAAATCTGCTTACGTAATATTTGAACGGCCCCCAGTAGTGCTTGACCACAATCCCGCCGTAAAACGCGCTAGTTTATTAAGAGTCTATTCACTCAAAAAAAAAAAAAAGTAACTGAGTGGATAGGAAGGAAGACGGCAGTTGAACCCAAGAACACGACCAACGATGCTACGACAGAGGGAGATAGATCTGGAGACCCTCCACGACAAAAATCCCGACACAACTACAATTGGCGCATCGCACCCGGCAGACATCGCAACACAACTGCTCAGACCCGTCCTCCGTACAGCTTCACCAGACATTATGCCGTAACACGATGAAACGCTTGGCGGGTAGACTTTGCCTGGTGGGTGGTAACTTCTGCCGGCAGCCGATGTTATGTCCTATCACCAAAAATTAACCAGAGCCTGGCTCGAAATGACGTATTTTTGTTCGCCATGTTCTAAACTAACTCTGGAGTATCTTAATTTGACAGGACTAAGCTAATGTTTATCTTTTGTTCTTTCCTTAACAAAATAGAAATAAAATGTTGAACGGAACTAGATTTGGTTTAGTTTGTGAATATGGGAATCTTCGCTATTGTATAATACTGATTTAATGCAGAAATAGCCACATGTACAGACGACAGCAGGTCAAGCTACCCGAAATTGTCAAATATTCGAAAACCAACCTTAAGCTTAGAAATAAAGTTGAAAATCTAATAAAGAAATATGATAGATTGTAGCAGATTGTTGTGCTGTAGTCTGTACTTACATAATTACATAGTTAAACGTCATTCTCGTGATGGATATGAAGCGATAAAGGAAAATAAATGCCAAGAAATTCTGCCAATTTTATCTTATTTAAATTTACATCAACCTGCTACATCAAATAGTAAGAAATATTGTTTTAAAGGCAGATAGAAACATTTTAATAACAAACAGAGAAGTGGACATAGAACCTGTCATGAATAGAAAAAGATATAAAAGGTTCCAAGAAAAATGAAAGTAAAGAAGAAAAAACAAACGTCTGAAATAGATTTACAGATAAAATATGTAAAATGTATTATTTATTTTCAGATGTTATTCAAATAACAAATACCGGTAACAAAAGAGATCAGGTTCGGTATGAAATAAAAAACAAGCTTATACAAACATAATTAATGCTTCTTCTCTTGCTAATTTCATTGACCAACCGTTTATTTGCATATAATATGTCAACAAAATATTCGCGTTTATTTGTATTATAGCTGACTGGTTTTATGGTTGTCAGTGTCCAGAAATACCAGTTTTGCACAGAATCTGTTTGCACAAATCTTGGTGTTTATTTTGTGTGCATACACAAAAATTATTATTTTGTTCAAGGGGTTCGTTATATGTAGTAATATGAGTGCCCCACTTCAAATTGCGATTCATTGTCATCATGGCTTTTATTATCTGTGACCTTTTTTGCGATGTTAGAAAAACAAACTTTTTGTTTGTCTATCGTTAGCAAACTTGTCTGTTACACTTCTATTGCAACACCACGTCTATCGAGTTATTAAATTATCTACCTTATTACACACACAATAGAGTTTAAAATGCTGCAGATGATCTATGACATCGTTAGTAATTCAATATGCTTGGAAACAAAAAATACAGTCGCATTAACGCTATGGGATCATTGGGAACAGATGGTAATACCATGAGTAGTTTATCTTATCGACTCCACGATTGTATCATCGATGTATTACAGCGCTAATTGATTCGTTCATTAATGAACAATTAATTTAACACTAGTGATAACTTAAACATCCCATCTACTTCTTATCGGGGCACAATTTTTAAAATTTTATGTGAGAACATATTTCTTCCATTAACCGGGTGGTTTCTTTTTTCTTAGTTTAGAGATTTGGGTCGTTATAGAAATCCATTTATTGTATCAGCTGCTGTTCCTGCGTGTTGTTAAATCAATAGAAAAGGGTGGGCTGGTATAATGTTAATCTTCTGGTAAGAAAGAAAAAATGTTTATTCGCAAAACAAAACGCAAATTACATCTTACAAGTAAATGACTGCATGCCTGCTGCGCTGTGTGTCGTAGTTCGAGTCCCGCACGGAACAAATATTTGTATACATATATTACCCAAGTACAAGGAATTGTTCCGGGTCTGGCTGTTTGTGTATGTGAGTTTATATGTTTGTAAACGCACCCACGATACAGGAGAAATTCCCAGTGTCCCAGTCCCAGGAGAAATATTTTTATATAACAAAAAGACAAAATAAAATAGACAAAAGCCTAGTACTCAAACACGAAAACTTATAAACTACGTTGGCCTGATATGAGTGCTAGGGTCAAAGACAACATACCTACTTAATTTGCAATTGACATTGACAATATTTTGCATTTCATCATATGTGAAAGAAAGAAAAAGTATTTACTTTTTTTTTTTGTTTTTATAAACTAGCGCTTGACTGCAATCCCGCCTGATGGTAAGCAGTGATGCAATCGTTGATGGTAAAGTGCGCTAGTTTATTAAACCCATTCACTTAAAAAATTTAGTGAATAGGAAGGACGACGGCAGTTGAGCGAGGTGGTGCAATGTTAAACCCAACAACACGACAAACGATGCTGCGCCAGAGGGAGATTGATGTGGAGACCCTCCACGACCAAACTCCCGACACAACAACGGCACACATCGCAACACAACTGCTCAGATCCGTCCTCCGTACGGCTTCACCAGACAGACTTGCACAGGAAGATCGGTGAACACGAACAGACTAAAAAAAAAAAAAACACCATATCAAAAATCGGAGATGGCGGGATTCCTTTGATATGAATTGGGCCTTGTCAGTTCTAGACAGAGAGGTGGAAAGGCAGTAGGAGGCCCCCAGTATTGGGACAAAAACGGATAAAAAATCAAACACCGTCTTTAAAAAGATAACATCATCGTAACGCATCATATTTTTAAAAAATAACCATAATTATACCCGAAAATAAAATAATAGTCCTGTTGCTAAAAGAATACCAATTTCACCGAAATATTTCCTCATAAAACACAGAAAAAGCTTTAAAAACACAGCTTTTAATTACAAAACAAGTCACACTTTTTTATTACAACAATTGTAAAAAAAAGCTTTACCTTAGACAATAATTAAATCAGACCGTGATTGAAAGTGTAGACGAAAGTGTAAAAAGATAGACAAATTCATTAAGTGTCCTAAAATATAATATTTTTTCAGTTTTTTTCACTCAATACTTCAAATAAAAGGAAATTAGGTTAAATTTTGCAAGTAGAGATGATTAAAAAGTATAAAGGAATAAAAAAAGCATGCTTTTTTCTAAAAGCAAAATAATTTGCTTTTTTAAAAAAGCAGATTCAACTTTTTGTGGTAGTAATCCTACCAATATAAATATACGACTTATTAATTTCGAAAGTGCTTTTGCCGAGCAAATTTTTTCGTAATTTCGTATAACTTTTCTTTCACTTATGCTTTATGCTTATTTATTTAGTTGCTTTTGCTTTTTCTGCTTTGGCAGATTCTTCGAATCAGTTCAACTTATTGAATTAGTGAATTATGTTTTTTTTATTTGGATGCTTAATGGTTGACACGCGTTTAATTATTGTTTTGTGACTATAGTGTGTTTTTAAATTGTGAAAGTCTATAAGTATTAATTGAGTAAAGTTTAATTAAAAAATTTTGTGCATTTTTTGGTTAAATGTAAAATACTTTGTAAAAAAATAATTTCATTTATACTATCTGAAAATGTCTCGCAATCGTAGTAATAACGAGATTTGGAACTTTTTTGAAAGAAGTTCATTTTTTGAAAAAGTCGCGGAATGTAATTTTTGTAAGAATTCTTTTTCGTATAAATCGTCGGTTACCAGCATTGGTGTTTAATAAAAAAAAACCATAAATAAAATAGTAAACATCAGGTATTGACATATACTTTTTGCACTAGAAATTGCTGTCAAAGTTTATAAGCAATTAAGCAAATAAGCAGTTAACAAAAGCTGCTTTTTGAAATAAGTAAAAAGCATAACTGCTTTTTTACTTTTAAGCACTTAGTCCCAAGTCTAGTTGCAAGTGATTCCATGACTAAAATAGACCTATGTCAATTTCTATTATATGTCAAAGTTCCACTTTTTCTACAATACGACTGTCTAATAATTGTAATTACTTATAGCATACTTCCTATGTGAATCGAATAACACCAAACAAATAAGCTGTAGGTACAAGTATTAAGACTGTTTCTTGGATTTGGCTTAGCTGTTGCTCTGAACCTTTTTCTCGATTACATTGGGAACGTAAAAGTGAATTTACTGAAATGTGTTTTTAGCTTCATAAATAATGCTTTAGTTAGAGTTATATACTTGAGGTTCGCTTTTATTTTCTTAAGATAAATGGGTCGTTTTTCATGTAACTCTTACCTTTAAGGAGGAACAGAGAAAGCAATAAAACTTTTTCTTGGATCCTTATTTATAATTCTTCCTCGCTGTAAATTATAATGAAAACAATTAATGTGGCGAATAAAACGAATCATGGACATCTAAATTATTAATCAAGGAACTTGATACAATTTACGACTTAAAACATTTACTCAAAAAATATGACACAATTTAAAAGTAATTTACCTATCTAACAGGCACTGTAAAGTCCAACAAAAAAGCAAAATCATAATAAAAGGGAGAATGATAAAAGAAAAAAGAGCTATTTCAGACGGAAACAATTAAGAATTGTTGAAAAATTCGTTACCATTTAATTAAATCAGAACAAGAGTCAGAAGTAACGAAGCGGAAAGTCACGCGCGGCGCTCAAACGAACCTTACTTTGGAGCGTTATGACTATGGGTATAAACTAATCAGTTTTGTGAACCATTTGGTTGAACTACATTATATTCAAGTCGTAGATTCTTTCACTTAAGCAGACATGCGAGAAAGGGAAAAAGCCTCTCGTCGATATCTGGTCAAGCCGTACGGAGGACGGGTCTGAGCAGTTGTGTTGCGGTGTGTGCCGGATAGGTTGCGCCAAATATTGTTGTGTCGGTAGTTTCGTCTTGGAGGGTCTCCAGATTAATCTCCATCTGGCGCAGCATCGTTGGTCGTGTTGTTGGGTTTAACACTGCATTAGATTTACTCAGTTTTTTTGAAAGAAAGAAAACACTTTTAACATTTGTTCAGCACAGACATAAAGACACACCTAAAATAAACATACATCAGGAAGCAACAAATATAAAATCAAATGATAGGCAGTAAAAAACCCCGATGTAAAAAAATACCAGCAAAGTGTGCCTCGCGGCTGCATCAAAAAGGTCCAGTTCAGCAAAAACGCCAGACAACTAATGCCTGACGAATAGTGAATTAAAATTTTAAGTGAATAGAATAGAATAGAATACTCTTTATTATGTAATAGCATCTTAATAAACTAAACTACCCAACTAAAAGCGCGCTTTACCATCAACGATTGCATCACTGCTTAATGCATTAGTTTATAATTATATTTTAAAAATAGTACTTTAGTATGGATTTAATTAAAATTGGTAAATAAAGCAGCAAGTATTTTTGCTAATGACGACAGAAATCTGTAACAATAATGGTAAAAATCCACAAGTATAGATTGACCCCATTTTATAACGCTACATCTAATAATATCACTGACCTTCTATCTAATTCAAGGTGCCATTAAGTTGATCATGATACCCCTGCTAATCGATAGAAAAATAAAATATTTTTATAGGAGTATACAATTTTACGTAGGCGGGAATATAAATAGATGAAACTGGATGACATGATAAAGGTGCTCCAGTAGGTTAATCTGCTTTTCATTACTTACTTTCACCTGTACTTTCTATACTAACAATGATTTTAAGTATTATATAAGCAATCAGAGTAAGGGTTCAGTTTTCACTTTTTAGGGCTATAAGTATATGGGTCCCTTCTCCTGTTGAGGTTAGGACCTCAAAAAAAGGTGATCACTTTGTTTCACGTGTATCATTAATTTAAATAATCATTAAATTTATATAATTCAAGATTAAAATTTTTGGAAAGAATGTTTATATTCTCCTTATAGGTATAAGGAATTGACTCGACTCTTAACTGGCAACGTCAGGTTTCCTACGTTAGTCAAAGGGTCAACTGTACCCTGCGTTCCCTATATCGCCTGAGGAACTTCTTACCCGCTAAAACGAAAACCATGCTTGTGCAGACTCTGATTTTCCGTATAATTGACTATGGTGGCGTGTGATACTTTGATCAGAATGCGGCTTTGCTGGATAAGCTTGATAGATTGCTCAACAACGGGATCAGGTTCATATTCAATCTGAAGAAATATGACCATGTGTCGAGCTACATGTCTGAACCCAAATGGATGCCTATTCGCAAGAGAAGAAATTTGAACGCTTTGACCACGTTTTTTTCCCTTCTTAACTCACCCACTCCTCCTTATCTTGAGACTCACTTCCAATATTTATGTTCTTCGCACACTAAGAATCTCCGATCTTCTAACAATCTTCTCTTACTCTGTGCTTCACATACGTCTGACATTGTTCACTCTTCATTTCATATTCAATCCAATCTTCTGTGGAATGAGCTTCCTCTTGATACCAAGATGGCCGCCAGTCGATATACATTTAAGCGGAAATTGCGGAGTTATTTTCGCAAAAATTAGGGTACAGTCATTTTAACACCTCTCTCCAAAATTTTTAGATTTGTATGTATATATTTTGGTAAGAGTTTTTTTCTTTATATTTTTTTTCACTGAAGCATCTGCCATATAAACTCTTCGCCACTTGTGGATGACTGGTAGAGAATGCCTAAGGCATTAATTCCGCCTCTGTACAATTCATGTGCGAAAGAATAAAATAAATAAATAAGGAGGATATTTTTTTTTTAATAATTGTAAACTAGCGCTTGACCGCAATCCCGCCTGATGGTAAGCAGTGATGCGATCGTTGATGGTAAAGCGCGCTAGTTTATTGAGAGCCTATTCACTCAGAAAAACTGAGCGAATAGGAAGGGAGACGGCAGTTGAGCGAGGTGATGCAATGTTAAACCCAATAACACGACCAACGATGCTGCGCCAAAGGGAGATTGAGCTGAAGACCTTCCACGAGGAAACTCCCAACACAACAACATTTGGCGCATCGTACCCGGCACACAGCGCAACACTACTGCTCAGACCGTCCTCCGTACGGCTTCACCAGACATCATGCCGGAACACGATAAATCGCGAGAATACTACTCCAAAAATTGCCAAGCTAAATTTGATAATACTTCGAAAATGACAACCCCAGCTTTTTTTTTTGTCTCATCATGTCTCAATTTGGTCTCATCAGTTTGTTCACGCACGGACAACCTTAAAGCTACTTTTAAAAATAATCACTTTCATTTGTTTCCCTCTATAGATCAAAGTCAAGGTAACGAGGTCGCCGAGCTCATGAACAGAGTTCAGAGCTTTCAGTGTCGCTTTTATAAAGCCATTCAGGAATAACTTTTTCCGAAGAATTGGCTACGGTGGGCAAAAATGTTCAGTATGTAAATAAGTATAGTAGCAGTCTACAGATTAGTCCAAGACAATTCAGCACGTTATGTAAAAAAAAACAACAATGTTTCAATATTTAACATGCCTCATAAGTGACAGCAGGTAAAGGTAAAATTATGAATAAGGTGACAAATTTGAAATTACACTGTAGTAATTACTATTTATGTAAAGAATTACTAAATTCGTTAAGAAATATCAAAAACAAGCTTAATACGCAGCGCAGCCGCGGTCTAAATGTAATAGATAGATACCTACTTTTTATTAGGATGCTGATTTGTTAATGTAGCGTATACTGTAAACGTAGAAATCGGGTAAATCATGTATATGACGCTAAGATAAACATGCTAAACAAAATATAACAAAATATGTGTCAACAAAACAAAATGGTTGCCCTTTACGTTCTGCATGGATACCTATGGAAATAAAATTGTAAAACTTCATCTATTGCACCAACGTAGCGTACAATCAGGACGGTTGTAAATTGACATCACTAGAGCGTTCCTAATGCATGTTTTCCAGCAACAAACACTGCAATATTTTGAAACTGATTCTAGGTCTGATGTTGCACAGTGCGACAACTGAGCCGAACGTGTGTGTACTTCAAAACGGCCACTAACAAAGCTAGGCGACACTGCGGTCGACATGTCGCAATTTACGCTGTAGCGTCCCATTCGCTTTGTGAAAAATATGGTTATATATTTTTGCAGAGTGCACGATAAGCTGCAAGCGATGTAAATTGACGCTTTTGACGGTGTGATGTGACTACTATTGCAATCAAAGTTTTTGGCACTTTAGATAACGCCTGATATGTCCCACCGATCACTAACTGAATTAAAAATTCAGGACAGTAACGAATGCAGTATCCATACCAAATGGGCGAGTACCCGTTATTCACGATGTGATGTTATGTAATTTCAAATCATTCACAACCCGACATTTCGAAGATAATACAATTTATTGTATTGCTGATCCGTACAAGCATCCGTAAAAAAGGTTTGAAATCAAAATGAAAACTCAGACCCTTTGTATTCATAACAATGGAAGTAAAAATTTCGAATTCAAGTATCTAAGTTCATTGACAAATACGCGTACGACAAAATTAATTAGTTCCATCAATCACTGGGTGAATGGTGTCAGTCTAACACCGGCCCACTGGTTTGAAAAAGACCAACTATCGAAAAAAAATTGTAACGTGATTCGGCCATTGTGTGTTAACCCTTCTATTACTGGGTTGATAAAAAAGTTGTGACGCTTGTGTGGGGCTCGCTAGCGCCTGGGCGGAGATTTACTGGGACAATATTTAGAATGCGTTGGAGATATGATAAGTGAAGATTTATTTTGGGACAACGTGCTCTGCGATGCGTGTGATCTGGAATCCTCGTCGTTTATTTACATTATTTTGATAAGTAATTACGGGAAATGTGAACTTAAAGATTAGACGTTTATTTAGTATTCTTAATGGAATTATACTCCATTGGTGATAACTTTAGACAGAAGTTCATCGATCACGTGATCGATGCAGAAGTTAAAAAAGGTTGTTTAGGGTGCACTTTGTAATAAATAAATAAATACGGACTAATCACACAGATTGAGCTAGTCCCAAAGTAAGTTCGAGACTTGTGTTATGGGATACTAACTCAACGATACTATATTTATAATAGATACATACATATATAGATAAAGATCCAAGCCCCAGACCAATCAGGAAAAGATCGTTTTCTATCATGACCTGGCCGGGGATCGAACCCGGGGCCTCCACGTCGCAGGCAGGCGTGTTGATCGCTGCGCCACAGAGGTCGACAAAATTAATAAAATTACAATACATATACCTAATGTGTAGGTATACATATTGTAGTTTTTAAAGTTAAGATTGAAAACTTATTATAAACAACTTATACACCAACTTAAACATATCTCAACTCGTTTGAACTGTCTATCTTCTGAATTTATGAGGCTTTTATTATAAAAATTATTTAATTTTTAAAAATCTAAAGGGATCAAGGTTTGTTTGAACGCAATCTTCGGAACGCTTTATATTTTACCTTTTTGATTGACATCCATTTGTTTGATACCTGTGAATGCTATTTTAAATGTTTTTAGTTTTTTTGTTTTGATATAATTATAAACTATTGCTTGATCGCAATCCCGCCTGATGGTAAGCAGTGACGCAATCGTTAATGATAAAGCGCACTAGTTTGTTAGGAGCTGCAAAAAACTGAGTGCATAGGAAGAAAGAAGGCAGTTGAGTGAGGTGATGCAATGTTGAACCCATCAACACGACCAAGGATACGGCGTCAGAGACGACCGTCCACCACTAAACTCCCGACACAACAACATTTGGCGCATCGTACCTGGCACACATTGCAACACAACTGCTCAGACAAGACAAGGCAAGACCTTGTCTGGTGGGTGGTAACTTCTACCGGCAACCGATGTTATGGCCAACTATATTATTGTTTTTTTTTTTATATTTATTAGCATTACCTTTCGAGTGGTTAAAATTTTAAGTTGAAACAATAATTTAATAAAAAAAAAACAGCTCAAACATTTAATGTTATGCATCTCTGATTCTAGGAACGTCTGTTGTCTAAAGCAATGCTAATGTTTATAGTAACAGATATTTTATTCATAACTACAAATAATAATAATTATTAGTCATGCCGGAGTCGTTAGTCGCAATCAACATCATCATCATATCAGCCAAAAGACGTCCACTGCTGGACATAGACCTCCCGCAAGGATCTCAAAACGACCGGTCCACCTTGTCGGGGGCCTACCCACGCTGCCTACCCCGGAAGATGCAGTCGCAGTCGCCACAATAGAAATATGGAAAATTTGTACGTGCTGTCATTGAACTAAATATTGTGTAAGTGTGTGTAACATTAGGATTACATACGAAGATAATATGTGAATTTTCAGTTTAACATTATTTTATACAGAGTGTATCCGACATCGTAACGCAAACTTCGCGAGAAGGCTACACCGCATGCCACTAACAAAATTCTGATAGTCATTTATGTCGTTAATGAGCGGTTACAGAAATAACAGTGTTTAAAAAAAGTGTCGGCTCGGCCTTTGAACGTTGCAAGCGTGCCGCCGGGTGTGTTTGTAGGTATGACGTTGATCCCTGATGCGAACTCTGTTAAATCAGCTGATAGGATAGTTTTTCTAGTATTGTTCACGTTGCGCTTTTTTGTGTAATTAACGAATTAATTATTTTTTACTTTCAAAATCTTATTGGGTTATAAAAGTAGAGCAATTATGAACTGTGTAAAGTGAAAAACTGCATATTATTTTTTTTTAATCGAGAAAAAGCCGACGCAAAATTCCACCACTGGGGGGTTCAGAATCATGTACTGGATCTATGGTACTCGTTTGTGCGTCATGTCAGATACACCCTTTATACATACCTGAAGAAGAGCACACCTAATGCCCTGGCGGAATGACGTCCGTTGACAAAGCTTAATGCAGTGGCGGATTAAGCGATATTTGCACATTATTTATTAACCATTAAATACTTTCTACCCCTTTTTGATATCGATCAGTCATCAATCACCGAGTGAAGGGAGATGTAACATGTCAATCAACCTAGTCTTTGTGATATATTTATTGTTAAAACTATAATATGATATGATACTGAAATTGATAAACTCATACTCTGAAAAAAATATCGGTAGAAAATGACAAATTGTGTCTAAATAAAATGTTTTTTTTAATTATTATTATTTAGTTAGGTTCGTGCCCTCTGAAATATATTTGTGACAATACGATACGAAACCATCGGGAAGATAATTTACATATCTATAGGTGATACTTTGAATATGACAGCGATCTATCATGCGCGGTGACAATGCGCGCGCGCCCTCTGTCAACCTTTCGACGTATTTCGGAACAGTTCGGCGAAAACTGTAGGGTTGTCAAGCAAGTATTATTATTTCCAAAATAATGATAAAATGATTTGTAACCGACACCTATCCTTGATATTATTGTGTAGATTTACATGTAATTTTCTTGAAATTATACAGTATGTTACAAAAACCCTGTCCGACCCGTGAAGGTGTTGTTAGGTATCGTTAGCTGATTCTACTAATGCGTACATAACCTGGCTAAACTAAAAAAAAAATACCCCCTTAAAAATAAATAACTTAAATAAAATAAATAGGTAATTTCATGGCAACACAGGCACAGGTCATGACCTCAGTTGACCTCATGCATGTAGGTATTGGTAGTCTAACCACGTTTATCGACTCTAGAAAGAAACAATGATACCTACTTAGGCAGCTCGTGAAAAGAACTTTTTTTTAAGTAGAAAGGTCGTCTGACCCTCCGAATGTATCTTCGAATTTCATTCGATGAGCACAATGGCTGTGGCGGAGATGTTGTTCCATATTTCGTTCACTAAGAACGATATTGGCCTGACACCGTCCCACGAGATTAGCACGGTGTTTCACAACGTTAGTCCACTCCTACCAATCCACTGCTCGCCGAACTGATAGTGGAGGTACTCACGTACAGGTCGGCAATAATATGGTGGGGCACCGTCATGCTGGAACCACATTGACCAAGAAGTAGTCACATCCGAATCGTTCAACACCTGATCACAACACAACACAATTGCAGTTTCACTAGGTACCGTCCATCAGCAGGTTACATTACGTTAGAAAACTATGTGATCACACAATAAACGATACGTCTACACGGACGCCATGTCTACGCGAAACTAATAAATTTAAAATAAAAATGATTTTTATTTCATAAAAATAGGTACTTTAACTGCACGGCGGTGCCCTTTGACTAGAGGTGTGAAAGTATTCAAAATATTTCTCGTATCGATTTTTGGTATTAATTTTGTATTTCAGAATTTCACGCATCGATTCAACATCGCATGGCATTCTTTAGATTTTAGAACTTTCACATAACTTAAATCAGGTGAACTTAAATGCTTTACATTGTTTATAATATTCTCCTAAAATCGTATTTCATAAGACCTTTCTAGTTCCTATTTACTAATAATAGGTACTTGTGCTACAATATTGTTATGAGTAATTAATCGATAATCAAAAAAAGTACTTTTACCATTAGGTAATCTGTGTTTTTACAACAAATCATTCGGCCAGGTACAGTTTCGAATAATATCGACAAAAACAAAACGTTATTACGGAAAAATTAGTACAGCTCTAATTATTCCTTTGCCGCCGTCGGCGGCTAGACACACTGACGCCGCTAAAGAACCTAAAAAAATAATCAAAAGAAAGCCGACAATTATAAGGTCTAAAATGGTGTTTACACTTTTTTAAATTTCCCGAATTTTGGGGAAGTTACAGGGTAAAAAAGATTATTTCAAAATTCATTAGTATTGTTACTATGATGATTATGCAAAATTTTATATTTTATTTGGTCATTTGTTTACCTAACCCTTATTATCCTTGTGGGTCGGACAGGGTTTTCGTAACATACTGTATATTATATACAGAACTAAACTTTTTTATTTATTCCATGTTTTGAAAAATAAAAACGATTTCGTAATATTGATTTTAAGAGAAGGTTTTTTCTTTTTTTAATAATTATAAACTAACGCTTGACCGCAATCCCGCCTGATGGTAAGCAGTGATGCGATCGTTGATGGCAAAGCGCGCTAGTTTGATAAGAGCCTATTAACTCAGAAAAATTTAGTGAATAGGAAGGAAGACGGCAGTTGAGCGAGGTGATGCAATGTTAAACCCGACAACACGACCAACGATGCTGCGCCAAAGGGAGATTGATCTGAAGACCCTCCACGATCAAACTCCCAACACAACAACATTTGGCGCATCGTACCCGGCACACATAGCAACACAACTGCTCAGACCCGTCCTCCGTACGGCTTCACTAGACATCATGCCGGACCACGACAAATCGCTTGGCGGCAAGGCTTTGTCTAGTCATCTAGTGGGTGATAACTTCTGCCGGCGGCCGATGTTAAGGCCTACCACCAGTTATTGTTATTATTAGTGAGAGAAAATTTAACCGTTAATTTAGCCACTAAAAAAACATAATTGAAATTATTCCATTTAAGTGAATATTTTTATTAAAAAACTCGTCTCAATGTGTGTGTTAAAGTTTAACTATGTTTACATAATAAACAAGAGAAGTTTTTTAATAAAAATATTCACTTAAATGGAATTATTTTGGTAGTCATAACGTTGGAAGAACACAAACATTTTGTGGGCTCGACGTTCATTATCTTTGTCATTGATGCCGCACAGGAACGCAATTGGAATAACAATGCTGAATCGGCGCATCTTTTTTAAATAAAAAACCCGATTTGCATTATGACATTTGTTGTTGTCAGTGACTGACAGCTAGTGTCAAAGTCAAAATTATTATGTTTGTGTTTTAATCATTAACATCATAAAAGATTCAATGGAAGGTTGAATATGGATTTTGTATTGTAGATATTATTTTAAGTATTCATAATTTACATTATATTTTGACTATCTATAATGCCGGGGCTACATTAGCGGGCGAAGATTCAGAAAGCGGCCTACGGCGAATATTCGTTGTTTAGTTGTGTGGCCGACAAGATTTATTTATTAATTTTGTAAAACAAACAAACAAAAAAAAAAAATGCAAAACGAACGTCATTTCCGCTTCAAAGTCTGGACGACACTGAAGTTAAGTTACACGTACGTGTAACCACTCAAACGAATATTGTCGCGACAAGTCCTTTGAAGCGCGTCACTTTACCGACAGTGCCCCGATGATACATCGTCTGCGCACGAATAGATTATGTTGCAACAATGTACCCGGTCACATTCATCGCCGTAGCCCGAATATTCGCCATAGCCCGCTAATGTAGCCAAAGCATAAGTGTATAGAAAGAGCTGTTCTTGTAGAAATACGAAATTATGCTAAAATAGTATTGATTCTGAAGTTTAGTTTGATGCAATAATTTGCTAATTATATAGAATATAGTTATACATCTACTTTTTTAATGAGAATTGGTAATTACTTTAAAAGTCAACGTCCTCTTTTGTTAATGGGGTAGCGATTGAAACAAACTGTAATTTCTTTATTCTTTAATACATGTTTTCATTAAAACTAGCAAAAGAATAACTTCCCTCTTTATTATTCAGCCTTTATTCGTTCCACTAAAATAAGTGTTAAACAAAAGGCAAGAAACCCTTACAATAGATTTATTAACTTTTGTTTAGATTGTGAGAAAAAATATCCCTAAATTATATAGGTCTTTATTAATTTGTACTCATTTGAATTTCGAGTTTTTTAAAAAGTGTAACATGTTTTGAGATTACATATTATAAGCTGGGTGTGTTTTTGAAGCACCATGCTGTGTTTTTGAGCAAACAATGCGATGAAACTGGTATTTAGCGACCTTTTATAGTTTGCATTTTGTTACACTGTGTCAACAATTAAAGTTGGTGGGCAAATTAAATACCAGCTCAGTAGTAAGGAATCTAAACGATTTTTTTTCGCCGCTCTGTAATACGATTTTGTTTGTGGTAAGTAAATCCAAGCGTCAATCTATCCGAAACTGTAAAAGAACACTTGAGCCTTAATACTTTAGTGATAAAGTTCAATATGTAATAAACGATTTTGACAGATTGTAGTAGTTTGCTGTGCTGTCGTGTACCTTATTAATAATTCAATAGTAAAACAATAATAATTGCAATGTACCAAACTCCTACGAAGCGTCTGCTAAATATAGATACAGCCTAATAGTGTAACAAATCTTTAATCACAATAGAGATGTTTCCTGGGTAAACAAAAATTGATTCTATTTAGTCCGTCATTCAGATTATAGAAAAATATTGGATTCGTATATTTTGTTTTATCAAATCAATAAAAATTTACAAATATAAAAGGCATCAAAGATCAGAAGTGGTGGCTGGTGACGTTACTGCTCGCTAAAAAGTGTAGCATGCAGTGACGACACACGAGTTTTCAACGCACTGTGTCGTCTTAATTTTTTGTTTATATGAAAAAAGAAAAAATACGTGTCTACTATTTTTTGTTAATCTGAGTGACGGACTAATTCGTTTTTTTTAAGTCAAATACCCTATTCTATTGGAATCATTATGACGAATGCTGCCAAGCCATTGCTTCTGTTCAATTCGAAAAATACATCGGCACGGCAAGGTAAGTAACGTAATGAATGTTGATATACCGCCTAGAAACATAAATAAAATAACACACCTCAGCAGATAAATAAAAACTAGTAAAACCACGCACAATTTAGCCCCAGGTAAAACCAACTGAACACAATTCTATTGTCTGCGGTTGCTAAATCTATTGATGTTCGCAATAAACTTGTAAATTCTTTTTTTCTATCGCCACCATCGAAAACTAGCCCCTTTTATGGATGGAGTACGTGAGCCGGCAAATCAAACAGAGCTCGGTTTAACATTTATTTGTATTTGTATTGTTTCGGTCCAAGAATTCCGCAAACGGTTCGGATCGGAAAGGAGTTTATTGAAAAGAAAAAATGGCAGCGTAAGTGTTCTATTAATAAAATAAATAGTAGATTGTTGTTATACAAGGGGCCAAAATGGTTCATTATATATGAGGAGTACCCAAAACAAAACCGATTTGTAATGCGGTTTTAGCGAGAAAATAAAATAATCCAATCCAATATTGAATACATTACTGTGATCAATTAGAAAAAAAAAAATGAATTTGAGAAGAAAATCTAAAGATTACGCACCAATGTCTTTTTTTTCTGTAGCCGGAACACAATGTAACGCATTCTACCGAGGAGACCGCGGCTATTAGTTCCATTTTCAAATATAAGTACGCGTTCTTCTTTTTTATGTAACAATCTTTATTCTTGGTTCTACTTATGAATAAATACTTTTTTGTTATTGTAGGCTTTTAGGTAACAGTCAAATATTAAAAAAAAAAACTTGATCCCTTAGGGCTTAGAGGAAGAATTGTTATTCTTTCCACTGTCTTGCACCCTGAAATGACGGTTTTTTTTTGCTCAAGAGGATAACTTTATTAACCTACTCTTACCACATGCCACACCCTGTATTGTGTATATTCGTACCTACCATTTTGTACTGTCAGCAACTATTACACGAAAAGTCGATTAATATGATAAGATTTGCAAATGTACTTTTTGGCATTTCATAATTTTAACTAAGAGTTAAAGAAGACAGGGAAACAATCAGATTATTGTTCTTAGTTAAATTTCACTTCGGCATCGATTTGCATAACATTTTGCGCAGTAAGATGTCGAAAACAAAAGTGTTATTTGACTTTCATTTCAGACAGTACCAAATAGTCGATAGCTACAGCCTCTGCCTTTGACGTATGCAGCTCCTGTTTATGCACAAAAAAATTAAGTTACCTATTTCAAATTTCCAAATCATGTAAGTCTGCATTTTTTTTTATAATATTTATAAACTAGCGCTTGACCGCAATCCCGCCTGATGGTAAGCAGTGATGCGGTCGTTGATGGTAAAGCGCGCTAGTTTATTAAGAGCCTATTTACTCAGAAAAACTGAGCGAATAGGAAAGAAGACGGCAGTTGAGCGAGGTGATGCAATGTTAAACCCAACAACACGACCAACGATGCTGCGCCAAACGGAGATTGATCTGAAGACCCTCCACGACCAAACTCTCAACACAACAACATTAGGCGCATCGTACCCGGCACACATCGCAACACAACTGCTCAGACCCGTCCTCCGTACGGCTTCACCAGACATCATGCGAAAAATCGCTTGGCGGCAAGGCTTGTCTGGTGGGTGGTAATTTATGCCGGCGGCCGATGTTATGGCCTACCACCGAGAATCTATGAAAGTAATACAAGCTAACTGTACGCTTGAAGTGCTTGAAAGGGATGTTCTTAAATTTAAAATTACACACAAACTATAAACACATCGTTCATACTCAAGTCTTAAAATTTATTTTTTTATTTTACCTTAGAAGCTATTGCCATAAATACAGCTTGCTTGACATTCATTACGTATTCTCAAACATAAACCAGGATAAAGAAGGAAAAGTACGTAACTTTCTCGAGTTACGCTAAGTAACATAATGCCTTTAACTAGTCCTTAATGTCCTTTGTTAATCTCAGTCCGCTTTGTTCATGTATGGTACTAATTAAAAACTCTATGCAAAACATCTCCCTGTTATTTAGAATCCAAAATAATGTTTGCTGTTTCTTGTTTGGACCGTACCCATGCATCTAATGAATAAATTGGGTTCATCCAATTTGCATACACTGTTACAATGTTTGTTAAGTTTTTATTTTGTACATAGAAATTTGTTTATGTAACATGTTTTTTTACGTAGATGGTTACCTATTGCGGAGATATAAAAGAGGGAGAGTTTTTTTAGAATACGTTTTAAATTTCATTTTTTTTATACAAGTAACACTTGTGGGGCGAGGCCTTAGAGAAAAATTGGGAAGTGATTGCCGTCTACCTATTGTCTCGAAGCTAAAAGAGAGCTTCCAGCATACCTACGGCATTTCCCCTGGCCTGACTGCCTGGTAAAAGACTACCTGACTGAACGGTCCCCCCGAGTTGTTGCCGACAGATCGTTCACTTCGATATAAACTAGTGTTTGACCGCAATCCCGATGGTAAGCAGTGATGCAATCGTTGATGGCAAAGCGCGCTAGTTTATTAAGAGCCTAACCACTCTAGCCTTGAATACACTTCAATTGTAGTCCGACGGAATCACCGCCGCTGGCAAATTGTTCCAGTCCCTCGATGTACGCGCTATACAGGGGCGTAGCTACCGCTGTATCTGCCGTATCAATTATACGGGGCTCCGGGCCACGGGGGCCCCCAACACGCGTAAGCAAAAATGAATAAAAACTTCCCAACTTTTTTTTTTATTTCACCAATGACAAGAGTCAAAAAAGCAATTTCTCTTTTTCTTTTCTCTGCACACTGCGCGCGACGTGCGACGGGCGACGAGCGATATCCAATGAGAGCTCTGATTTTCCGAACGGTTCCGGGGGAAGCGAAGTTCTCAAATTTTGGAAAAAGTGACAGACAGATAACTGTGATGAATAAATATTACTATTAATTTCATGCATTTTTTTCTTTTCTGAGAATTCTTTACCCTTCCTAAGGGCCCCCAAACAATTTTTTATACGGGGCCCCGCTAAGGCACGCTACGCTTCTGGCGCTATAAGAACAAGAGCTAAAACGCTTCGTTCGGATCGTTGTGGTGTCAACAACGTAATGATGGAAACACGCCTTACAACTGGTCGTCCGATGATGGAACGGAGATGGGGAATTAAATCATGCAATTCCCGATTTCGAATCTTGAAAATAATTTTATTGAAAAATATCCATCGGTTTATTACTAAGTACCTATACTACAACTAAGAGGGGCGGTTAAAAAGTTTTGAGCCTAAGGTACTAAAAATGCTGATAGTAATGTACAAAACAAATATTTATCAATATAGTCACCCTCTATTTCATTTTTTACATTTATTAAAAAGGGCTTTTAACCAGGTAAAAAATATTCGCCATCTTTGCCTTTACTGGAAAATCGCCGTCAACTGAGGTCCTTTTTCAAATTTGAAAAAAGGAAATAATCGCAAGGGGCCAGGTCTAGACTGTAGGGTGGGTGGTTGATTTCTTCAAATCCTGTCTCGACGAGGGCACGTCATGCAACTCACGCTGTGTGGACCGGTGCATTGTCCTGTAAGACAGTTTGCCTCTTCTTTTCTCCAAAACCACTTGACGCACTTTGGTCAACGCGTAATAGTCTCCGTTCACTGTAGTATTTTTGGGAAGGTAATCAATGAATAAAATTCCTTCACAATCCCAAAAAGCAGTGGCCATGAACTTGGACGCCGATCTTTCCACTTTGAACTTCTGTCCATTGCATTGACTCTTGTTTTGACTCCGGATCGTACTGCCGGATCCATGTTTCATCGACAGTGACAGGCGAGAAAAAACATCGTCAGAATTATCGCCACAACTTGATTCGACGATCTTAGAGAACAAGTTTTTTAACTTTTTCAATGTTTTCTTGGGTAACGGCGGTGTTCGAGCGTCCCGGCCGGGGGTCATCTTCGAGCGATTCCCTGTCGTGCTTGAATTCTCGTCTCCAACGTTTTACGGTGGCAAATGAAGGTGCAGACTCCCCGTAAACTGCAGACATGTCTTTAAATGTTTCCGTCGGCGTTTTGTTCTTCTTTGAAAGAAGCGTCCCGACCGGGACGCTCGAACACCGCCGTTACCCAAGAAAACATTGAAAAAGTTGCAACAACAAAACTGGAGTACAGAGCTGTCATAAAATACCTATTTTATGACAGCTCTGTACTCCAGTTTTGTACAAAGCGCGGATGGCTCAGACATGGTGATGCTTATGGTTCAATTATTAAAAACGTAATGATTCTAATGACATGAAACTTGGTATTTTTACTTCTTAGGACACTCGCAATTAGTGATGTGCAGCTCAAGTCATTAGTAATGCATTAAGGTACTTAGGCTCAAAACTTTTCAGCCGCCCTAGTATATCCGTCGACACTGGTTACTTCCTCTTTTGATTTAAAATTTGTGCAAACAAGAAAAACCCACAAGTTAAAAATACTTTATACCTATATACTTTCCAAACAGCCAAAATTTAATTTTCGAATACAATGCGTAAGGGCAGTTACGCTAACGCGATAAACCGATAGTAAAATTTAAATGGTGCGTGAAAATTGTGCATTATCATAAATAAAAAAACAGAATTGACAACAAAAGAGCTCTTCATATAACAATAACATAGCGTTTTTTAAACCCTTTACGCTCTGAATTAAATGCAATAAATCTTACTCCAAATTTGACGTGGTTCCAAAGTTAAAACCATAAAAACTTTCGTCGTTAAGGTTGCTATAAACTTTAATAAAAATAAATAAATAAAAAAGTTAACTAAACGCGTTGCTCATGCTCCATATAATTTTCTAGTTTATGGTGCAATTTCTTTGGCAGCTCGGAATATTTTAATGGTTTTCTAGTTTACTGAGAAATTCTGCTTTAGAATCACGGTACTAAAGTTTTTAACTGTATCTCAAACAACTGCTTCCAATCCAACTTTTGTATGATTGGAAATGGTAATAACTTTTCTGTTCGTCTATTTTTTATTATTTTCTATTAATTTCTAGAGGTACAGAATTCTATATTCTCTTTTTTTCTCTTCAAATCTTTATTCGTAGCTTAGATTCTGTTGTTCACAAACTAAACTAATTTTAAGTTATACTGCAATTTCTTCTTTCCATTTCATTAAGAAAAGGATAGATAACATTTTAATTTAATTCTGTCAAATTAAGATACTCCATAGACAGTTTGGACGCGATTATAAACATGGCGATTAAAAATACGCCTCTTAACGTCAGGAGCGCTCTAATTTGACAGGTCTGAAGTGACTTTTTATCTTCTGTCCTTTTCTTAATGATTTAGAAAGAAAAGGATGCACTGAACTTAAATTTAATTTAGTTTTTGAACAACAGGGTCGGGGCCAATGACTATTACAATTTTCACAATAGTGTAAATAGAACGGTTAGAAGTTGTGGTGGCCTAGTGATTAAAACACACAGGTCAGGCAAGTACCAATGTAACTTTTCTAAGTTATATGTACTTTCTAAGTATATCTTGGACACCAATGACTGATTAGAAGGCGAAGGAAAACATCTTGAGGAAACCTGGACTTTAAGTCTGAAATCGCCAGCCCGCATTGAGCAAGCGTGGTGATTACGCTCAATCCTTCTCTGTATGAGAGGAGACCTGTGCCCAGCAGTGGGACGATAAAAAGTTTGATGATGATGAAATAGAACGGTTCTTACTGTATAGTAATTTTCGAAACTGGTTCACATTTTCGTTCTAATAAAAATCAATAGAAATTGGATGCAGTTATGAAAACTCGTTACTTATGAAACTTCAAACATCTGGCAACCAGTCCCTTTTTATTTAAACATAATTCGCTGGCTTACCGTATTATTTAAAACAACAAAAACTTGTTATAAGTACGTCACAGTTCTTGAACACACACAATCGGACATCCGACACGCGCCTCCTTATTAAATTATAAAGAAAATAAACCGGTAAAGTTGTCAACCCTACCATTTTGAAGAGCCCTTCTTTGTCTATAGTATCTTGTTTTATTGAAGTATTTTAAAATTGGTCGATTTATACCTAGGGGAAGCTACCGGAAAGGGCCCGCCACGCGCGTAACCAGGTGGGTGTGATTTTTTTCTTCGGCCGTATTGAAAAAGGAAATGACTTTTTAAGTCAATTTCTTTTAAGGGCCTTGGTAATGAATAAAATCAAAATCAAAATCAAAGCATTTATTTCAAATAAACCAGTTACAGGCACTTTTGAATTGTCAGAAGGTCGGTCAGTCCGTAAGGTGAAGCTAGTCGCCCATTCCAAAGAGTAGGTACCTATGGAGAAGAACGGGGAAGAAACTCCATGGACACTCTTTTAAATTATCAAGCTATTGATACAAATATTTGATTACATCATTCATTTTGAAATCAATCGTGTGAGAACGATGCAGAAATATATTGTACGCTGAGAGCGTCCATTATGGAAAAAAAAAACAACAAATCAGAATTTAAAATACGCCGTAGCAGCTAAGAGATGACCAGTCCCCTCTGACGGCGTCCGTTCACGAACATGACGTATGGATCAGCATCATTCAGCTCAACCATATTGAAGGGAACCTAATGACCCAACACACACGCCACCACCAGCGAGACATTTGAGTGAGCATGACATACTCTCAACAGCTATAGCACTATCAAGTCAATAAACGACTAACCCAACAAATAGATGCTTTACAGCAAGTAGATCGTGCTCACACGTGTTCCATGCAATTATACAATACTAGGAAATTGAATCTACACAATGCAAAGACAGTTTTGTCCAAGGTTCAGCAGCTCCAACGGTGTTCCCGAATGCTAAGTTTAGCTCCTGTGTAGCTGCACCAGTGCCGAATACCCCTGTCAGCGATGCAATTCCGTAACGTACAATATGCCTGGCTACATAGTGTGTACTGGCTTTGAGTTAAAAAAAAAAACAAACAATAAAAATAAATACTGATAATTCATTTGAAAAAATAAGTAAGATATTTTAAACGGTCGTTTACTAAGGCTCGATTTGTAATGTAACTGGACATAATGTATCATGCATGTAATATTGACACAATTTCTGCATTGGTTCTTATTGCCACTTAATCTCCATTTGCGTTAGCTTTAGAAAAAAAGAGAGATAGAAGCAGAAATACACAATATTTAATTTTCGAGCTTTTTTTTAATATAAATAATGGTTTTAATATAATGAAAACATCAACAGTCAACACAAAAGAAGAAATATGATATTAAACATCAAAAATCAGCAACAACAGGTAGGATAACTTTCACAAGTGAATAACAGTCAAAAGCAGCAGATATTTTGGCAGAAGCCATTATAACCCGGGAAGAAGAAAAAAAAGCCATTGAAATCTGTCATACATTGTGTTAGCTGGTCGCATTGATCGAATTCAATATAATGCATTCCAGGTACAAACTACTGACCACCCCTGATTCTTTAAGGTTTTTAACATGGACACTGGTAGTTTATGTAAAAACTAAATAATTTATTTAATTATAAACCTAACAAATTCAGAAGATAAAAAGTTCAAATCAGTTGATTAAAAATACTAATAAAGTATAACAGTTGGTAGGTATATGCCTGTTGATTATAATAAATTTAGCGTCAATCTTAACTGTAAGAAAGCATAATATACATAACTATAATGTACATATATTACATAGTGTACCCTAAAAACAATCCTTTTTTAACTTCTTTCTAATGCTGTCGTGAATGGAGTGTAGTTAATTTTTTATTATACCTACTGTCTCGAAGCTAAAAGAAAGCTTCCAGCATACCTACGGCATTTCCCCTGGCCTGACTGAACGGTCCCCCCGAGTTGTTGTCAACAGACCGTTCAGTTCGATATAAACTAGTGCTAAACCGTAACCCCGCCTGCTGGTAAGCAGTGATGCAATCGTTGGTGGTAAAGCGCGCTAGTTTATTAAGAGCCTATTCACTCAAAGTGTCGTTGTGGCCTAGTATGTCGTGGTGGCCTAGTGGTTAAAACACCAGCCTCTCAAGTATGAGTGTGCGGGTTCAATTCCAGGTCAGGCAAGTACCAATGTAACTTTTCTTAAGTTATGTGCTTTCTAAGTATGTCTTGGACACCAATGACTGATTACAAGGTGAAGGAAAACATCTTGAGGAAACCTGGACTTTTAAATCTGAAATCGCCAATCCGCATTGAGCAAGCGCGGTTATTACGCTCCATCCTTCTCTGTATGAGAGGAGACCTGTGCCAGCAGTGGGACGATAAAAAGGTTGATGATGATGATTCATTAAAAAAAACTGAGTGGATAAGAAGGAAGACTGCAGTTGAGTGAGGTGATGCAATGTTAAACCCGACAACACGACCTACGATGCTGCGCCAGAGGGAGACTGATCTGGAGACCCTCTACGACCAAACTCGCGACACAACAACATTTGGCGCATCGTACCCGGCGCATATCGCAACAGAACTGATCAGACCCGTCTTCCGTACGGCTTCGCCAGAGACCATGCCGGAACACGACGAATCGCTTGGCTGCAAGAGTTTGTCTGGTGAGTGGTAACTTCTGCCCGCAGCCGGTATTATGGCGTACCACCGATTGATAAGAATAATTTTAATAGCAGAACACAAAACGTAATTATCATTGTCCATAAAAAAAAAACTAGGTAACAGTTCTCACTAGTTGTACTTATTATTTCGTAACTTTAATGTCATCAAAGAATGCCCGTTGGAATTTTGAGTGTTGACTCGTTCTCTTATTCTTGTAGATAGTACATACATAAGTAAAACAAAGACATTAGGGGAACAGGGCGTTTGTTCATTGAACCCTTTTTGTACCTATAATTGCATTTATGACAAATTGATGGGTTCCATCGGCAGCACCGAGCCTTCAATAATATTATTAGAAGAAATTATAAGAAACAGTGGCGCAGATGTCGAGCTTCTTTAATAACTCGAAACCATATCCATTCTCATAACTAAATGAGCCATAACGTGTGAAGTTTTTCGTTCCGTTACGTTGAAGTTAACGACTTGAGAAAATTAACTACTTTAATTTACTTTAATTATATAAAGGGCGTATCTGACATAGACGCAAAAACGAGTACCATGGATCTAGTACATGATTCTAAAGTTTCTAAACCCCCCAGTGGTGGAATTTTTCGTCGGCTTTTTCATGATTTAAAAAAATATATATGTTGTTTTTTTCACTTCAGACCGTTCATAATTGCTATACTTTTATAACCCAATAAGATTTTAAAGTAAAAATTTATTAATTCGCTAATTACACAAAAAAGCGCAATGAAAAGAAATCTCGAAAAACTATCTTATCAGCTGATTTAATAGAGTTCACATCAGGGATCAACGTCATACATACAAACCCGCACGGCGGCACGCTTGGAACGTTCAAATACCGAGCCGACACTTTCTTTTAAACACTGTGAATTCTGTAACCGTTTATTAACGACATAAATGATTATCATAATTTTATTAGTGGCATGCGGTCTAGCCTTTTCGCGAAGTTTGCGTTACGATGTCAGATACACCCTGTATGTATAATAAAATTACAGTGAGATACTTCTTCATAAACTGAAGTTAGAAGAAGCACATTCTAAGAAA
Source organism: Sesamia inferens (assembly GCA_037179545.1). Taxonomy (NCBI): domain Eukaryota; kingdom Metazoa; phylum Arthropoda; class Insecta; order Lepidoptera; family Noctuidae; genus Sesamia; species Sesamia inferens. Next base: position 14,810,414 of record CM073938.1, on the reverse strand, counting down.
TCATATAATTTATCTGTTGGATAGGGTAGTCTTTAAGTCTTTATATGGAGAGAGCGATTGTCGCAACCCAGTACAAGGCGAGCCACAATAGCGGCGGTAAGTTCCCTCTTTGAGGAGTGGCTAGAGAGGCGCCACGGCGTTCTCGCCTTCCGCCTGACGCAGGTTCTCACCAGATACGGCTGTTTCGTTAGGTTCCTGTTTTGTATAAGGCGGAAGGAAACGCCAGACGACCTGGCGTTTCCTTCCGCCTTGTGTCCGACTGTCGAGTCCGGCCCTGGTCCAGGCCATGGTCCGGAGCGAGAGTGCATGACAAGCCGTCACCTCTTTCAGCGAAGCAGTGATGCTGGCAAAGAAGCGGACCGCGTGACGGAGCGGGAATCTCAGCGCCCTCACGCTTCTAGCCGCTGCAGGTTACGCCCTAGTCGGGAGACAACATCGGGCTCCCGGCCCTCATAAGCGCGGGTTTGCGGGCAAATACCAGGTAAATACCAGGCCCGGGTCGACGGCGCGTTGTGTCACGGGCGCCTCAAAGAGATGTCAGCACATCGTGACGGGGTCCACGAAGACCAATGCCTGGGTCAGGGTTGCGAGTTGGTCAAAAGAGAAACCGGTTTGTAATATCAAAAATAGAGTTACTCGTCGATACTCTGATGATCCTGGTTCTTTCATTTCCTAAAACATTATCTCATATTTAGGACTCTATATTTCATTATTAGCAATAGGGTATTTGACTAAAAAAAAACTAATTAGTCCGTCAGTCAAATTTCCAAAAAATACTAGACACGTATTTTTTGTTTTAACAAAACAATAAAAGTTGACAAATATAAAAGGCATCAAAGATCAGGAGTGGTGACATCACTGGTCGCTAAAAAGTGTAGCGTCTAGTGACGTCACACGAGTTTTCAACGTACTGTGTCGTCTTCATTTTTTGTTTATATGAAAAAAGAAAAAAAATAAGTGTTTAGTATTTTTTGGAAGTCTAACTGACGGACTAATTAGTTTTTTTAGTCAAATACCCTATTACATTTATGTTAATTACAAAAAATAATCTTTCACGTAAAGATGTCATTAGTTTTAAAAAAGGTTTGAATTGTAAATAGATTACAGATCTAAAAATATCTAGAGTCGCAGTAAATGATTAAAAAAAGAAAATCATTAAAAAACTAATTTCAAGTTTTGTCGTGGGTGGAAGCAGTCTTTAATATTCTTACAATATTTTTCTTTTGATCGCATTTTTAATGTATGCAAGAAGTCTGTTTATAATAACTCTGTAAATAAGGACAAAAAATAATCTATGGCTTTACCGTCTCAGCACCCTAATTACGGTTACGTAATTAGGGTGCTGAGTATTTCGATGCAGTTTTGTTTTAATTGATAGAGTGATTAAAGGGGAAGGTTTATTTGTATAGCTGCGCCGCGCGATTTCACCCGCGTAGGTTTCGATGTTTTTTTTTTATATGCTCCGCTCCTATTAGTGGCAGCGTGATGTTATATAACCTAAAGCCTTCCTGGATTAATGGGCTATCCAACGCAAAAAGAATTTTTGATATCGGACCAGTACCTACTTCCTGAGATTAGCGCGTTCAAACAAAGAAACAACAACAAACTCTTCAGCTTTATAAAACATCCATTAAATTGTGGAGAAATACTATTATTATTGAGGTTTGTAATGCGATGTCGTAAATAATTACATTTTTTACGCGTTTGAAGTGAAACGCATAATATTGTACACATTGAAAAGATCTACAAAAAAGTCTGCGATTGTATACGTCTATCTCTTATGGATATCCCACAATAACATTTTTTTGTCTTTTACTTTTTACGACAAATACTTACCGGCTAATTTTCGAAGCGATTTTAACCAATACAGCATTAATCCTTATCTAATTTAATGCCTTAAATAAATTGTTGATTTAATATAGAACTATATTGCACTTATATTATATTATATTTATATTATATTATATTTATATTATATGATTTAAATGAATATTTTCGAAGATATTACAGATTTAAACATTAGTCATGTCGTGGTGGCCTAGTGGTTAAAAAGACCAGCCTCTCAAGTATGAGTGCGCGGGTTCAATTCCAGGTCAGGCAAGTATCAATGTAACTTTTCTAAAGTTATATGTACTTTCTAAGTATATCTTGGACACCAATGACTGAAGGTGAAGGAAAACATCTTGAGGAAACCTGGACTTTAAGTCTGAAATCGCCAACCCGCGTTGAGCAAGCGTGGTGATTACGCTCAATCCTTCTCTGTATGAGTGGAGACCTGTGCCCAGCAGTGGGACGATTAATAGGTCGATTCACGATTGATGACAGATTTAAACATTGCGGGCGGGAGCAGCCAGCCTGGGCGGCAGGAGCGGCGGCGGCGGGCCGCTATGGTTTTTTACACGTTCACAGTTTTTACTGAAGTGTAGTTAGTAGAGCTACCTATCAGTATTGCACCCGTGCCGAAGCCGGGGCGGGTCACTAGATATTAATAAAATAGAGCAGCGGTGGCCTAATGGTATCGACCGCGACTTACAAGATGTAGGTCGTAGGTTCGAATCCCGCCAGGCGCATTACTTTGTGTAAATTATTTCATCACCCCTGCTCACGAAACGGTGAAGGAAGACATCGTGAGGAAACCGGCATATTCTAGAAGCAAAATTTAGTAGACATTTGACATTTACCTACCCGCACTGGGCCCGCTTGGTTGATTATAGCACACTCAACATTACTTACTCATACACAACACTTCTACATAATTTACTCTCACTCAAACATCCACTTTACAGTTTTTGAAGTGAAACTTCTTTACGCACGCTTGACTTGGGGAGTAAGCTGGCGAACGCTTGACGTAAGCGTTACGAAAAGTGATCGGGCAAGGCGAACGGAAGTTAAGTGGGGGGTTAACATACAGATGGAGCGAAAGAAGTTTCATTTCAGTCGTGTGGTCATAAGCACACTCGTTTTTTTTATTATTATTATTTTACTTTTCCTGTTTAATACATATAATTAATGATTATTTTGTTATGTTCACTATGTTCACTATGTTACTGGTGAAAACAGTCTTTGTATGACATTTCATCATCTAATTATGTCTTCTTCTTCTTCTTCAGCCTATGGATGTCCACTGCTGGACAAAGGCCTCCCCCAAGGCTTTCCATGCTGACCGGTCTTGTGCTGCCCGCATCCATCGGCTTCCCGCGACCTACACCAGGTCATCGTTCCACCTTGTTGGGGGCCTCCCTACGCTGCGTCTTCCAGTACGTGGCCGCCACTCCAGAACCTTACTGCCCCATCGGCCATCGGTTCTACGAGCAATGTGCCCTGCCCACTGCCACTTAAGTTTAGCGACTCGCAGAGCTATGTGACTTTGGTTCTTCTGCGGATCTCCTCATGTTTGATTCGATCACGCAGAGAAACTCCGAGCATAGCTCTTTCCATTGCCCTTTGTGTGACTCTGAGCCTTCGTATGAGGCCCATTGTGAGCGACCACGTTTCAGTTCCGAAAGTCATCACTGGCAACACACACTGGTCAAAGACTTTAGTCTTGAGTCTCTACATATCTCTACCCTTATTGAATCATTGGAACCCAAGTCACAGGCTATAAACCTAGTTTGGGAGCCCGAAGATATACCTAACCAATGCACCTTTTGTTGTACCATACTACTGTACTTGTAACGTATGTAACATTTTTTACTGGTAATAAAAACATCAACATTCACACAACACAACAACATTAGGCGCATCGTTCCCGGCACACATCGCAACACAACTGCTCAGACCCGTCCTCCGAACGGCTTCACCAGACATTATGCCGGAACACGACAAATCGCTTGGCGGCAAGGCTTTGTCTGGTGGGTGGTAACTTCTGCCGGCGGCCGATGTTATGGCCTACCACCGATTGTTAAATAAGAAAACTAATGAAATTTTAAAACAATTTGACATAATTTTGACTTTCACAGGTATGCGTATTATTATTACTTATATTATTACTTCCTCTCACTGAGAGGAGGCAGGAGAGGGAATATTATAGGCTGATTGTGTTATGTATGTTTATGTTTTTTTTTTTTCTAACTCATGGCACCATATTAATTCTGTAAATAGCACTTAGTTAGCTCTTATTACTCTAATTGTCCGTGATATCACAGCGTGATGTCCTATCAGGATACCAGCGCTTCGATTTTTTTTTAAATGTTGAAGCATCATGCATGCTCGGATAAGAGGCCTTTTGGTCATGTAATTAGAAAAGAAGAAAGAAAATAAAAGAAAAATTGTTTATTCGGCACAAACAGAACGCACGTCACAATAATAATGAACACTAAAATAATAATAAACACATAATAAAGAGAAAAAAATCTCTCTTTTCTTTCTTAATTATGATTATTTTTGATGATAATCAAATTAAATTGATTTTATTTATTTATTTCGACGTGTTCATTATGAAATGTTTGTAAAGCAAGGTTTTTATTTTTATTTAATAAGTATTTTGATCTCTTAAATAATTTTTGATTAACGTTTCTGAATTTTTTTCGTTTTTACATTTGTTTTTTTTCTTATTTTTGGTTGTAGATATTTAGTTTTATGATCTTCCTGTACGAGTCACAGTACTTACTTTTCATTCATTGAACCATATACTGTCCTCGGTCTGGAAACTAATAGTCAAATAAGATAATTAAAATTTAAAAGAATTTAACAAAATTTTGACCTTCATAGAAGTCCGTAAGAAGTCAATTAACCTACTCTCTTCGTCTGCTTCACAGCCATTTACCATCCCCACACAAAAAGGTTAAAAAAGTTATAAAATGTACGAGAAACTAATAAAGTTCAGCCAGGAGTGTACTTAGGAGTACAGAGGGAAGTCACGTTAATTATTGTTAAATAAGATAACTAATGAAATTTTAAAACAATTTGACAAAATTTTGACTTTCATAGGTATGCGTAAGGAGTCAAGGGTTAAATTAACCTACTCTCTTCATCTGCTTCACAGCCTTTTCCCATCCCCACACAATCTAAACCTTACGTGACTACGTTAAGGTTATAAAATCTACGAGAAACTAATAAGGTTCAGCCAGAAGTGTACTTAGTAGAACAGATGAAGTCACGTTAATTAATTAAAACGTTTCCCTTAGTTGACTGTTCCGCTTGGGAGACAATATAGAGACAAAGCTTTGAAGATTTTTTGTTTCTTTGTTAAATAATATAGCACGTATTTACTTTGTTGAATTAAACGTACCTTCTTACGGCTATCTACTACATTAGTAAACTTGAAAGAGAATTTATTTTTTTAATAAAAGTTGCCTTTATAATCAATTTCATTAAGGTTCCCAATTACAACTTCTCATACTATTAGGACCACAGTAGGTTCCATGATAGTCCGGGGATTTATAACATTACGGCCCGGGGAGTCCAACGTCCGTCACATGGCCGAGTTGACGTTGTGACGGGTTCGCACACGCTACTCAGATGAGGAGAGCAGCCGCCAGTGTCACCAACTCTCAAAAATATTTATTTCTAAAGTTGGTGACAAAAACCCCTAAAATAACCATAATTCTTTTGTTTACCCCTAAAAAATACACAAATATAAATTCACAATGATATAGAAATAATATACTGTAATATGTTTCAATATCATTCTATTGTAAGTTATTTAAAACATTAAATTTTTCATCTTCATCTGAAGATTCAGATTTTTTTAAACAATACGTGTTGACATTGAATTATTTAACATTTTATTGGATGGATTAAATGTTACACAAGATCCATCATTTCGATTTAATAGAAATCGGACCAGCAGTCACTAGGCAAGAAACAAATATTAATATTATAAATTCAAAAATAAACAAAAAAAACTCTAAAAATACCCCTAATAATTTCAGACCCCTAAAAAAATCCCAACTCACTTATTTACCCCCTAAATCTGGGGGGAAAACCCCTAAGTTAGGAACCGTGGCAGCCGCTGAGGGCTGCTCGCGCGAGAAGAGACCCGTCGAATTCGCGACGACAGGTCATGGCCTGCCGGAGGTACCGTAGAATTGGGAGGACCCGGTACTGCGGAAAGGCAGATGACGAACGCTTAGTGTAGTGACACATCTGCGGAACGTACGGCGCCGAAACTCAGCGGCTGAAGTGTCAGTCGCAATATTCAGTTGTTATGACAAACCAAATGGTCAAAACGCGGCGTCTTGTTCAGCGCGCTACGCGACTTAAAGTTACGTGGCGTCACGTCATCATCAGTCTGCCTGTGTCGACACTTTATGGTGCGCGGTTTTTGTGACATACCTGAATTGCACAGAAAAATGGATTTAATTAGAATATTAGCTATTATAGACTGCTTAGAAGACGTTGCCGCTCTTCGCTACCGCCACGCGCGCGATGCACAACACACGCTGAACATTCAGCTACGCCCACCGAACTTTCGGTCGCGCAACGCATCGCTCCGCCCGAAGGAAGGTTAGGCCCTACGCCGAACGCGGCGTAATTGCGGCTGATGTGTCATAGAGTGCTTGAAATACACTGCGAGCGTATTTAGCCGAACTTTCGGTGCCGTACGTTCCGCAGATTTGTCGCGACACTTAGGTGGTTTTTTAGCTGGTAGAGTCCGGCACACCTCTCCGCGTCCCCGAGCGGAGGATAGTCCAAGAGGATTTTTCCACCTTCGAAAAAAAAAAACCACCGCCGTAAGTACCTAAGTAATTACTTAGATTTTGGTAGTTAAGCCCAGTAAAATAGCTAGACAATTTTATCTCGTCACTTCCTATCTCGGAAGGTAAGTAAATTACTTATAAGACGGCTTGTGAGTAAATTTCAAAGCAGCCAACTAATGTCTCATAAATAACCCCAAGTAACCGCGAACATATCGTTTCACGCAAATTCCCAAAACTCCAAGACAGGAACAAACTTTTGAATATTATCCAAGTCCCCATGTTTGTAAATTACTCCAATGGTGGTAATACTTAGGTAGGTAGGTACTGGTTAAAACGGGATTAAACTACACATTTCGGTTAAAGTGGATTTAACTTTAAGAAAGGCAGCCTTATTATAAGTGTAATTACTTCGGTAGAAAAAAAAAATATCTTTCATTATATGTACCAATAGACACTGATCACTAAAAGAACTGTGGCGCCTATCCACCAAATAGAACAAAACTTTAATAATCTAATAATTTTACAATAGCGCCATCTAGCGGAATCTATTCAAACTTCATACTCAAACATCGATTCTTTTGTTAATTTTAATACGTGCGCTATAGTTAATACTATTTTAGTGTCTTTAAATGCCGGTAGATGGCATTAGTACTAAAAATGTAAACAATTTTCTTTTTGGTGAAGATACTTCATAAGAAGTGTACTTAATGATTCCGAATATTATCCTACCAATATTATAAATGCAAAAGTTGGTCAGGAGGGATGGATAGATGTTTGTTACTCTTTCACACAAAAACTACTCAACGAATCTGGATGACATTTGCACACAGATGGTTTATAACCTGGCCTTGTAGCCAATGTAACATCGCTTCATAACGAAACGAAATCGAATACCAAACTAACCAATAACGAAAACGATTGACCACATGACGCGATAAATCACGTGGTCAATCGTTTCGCGATGTTACATTGGCTAGAGCCCTAGGAATAACACCTAGGATACCTTTTATCCCGATATTTCCACAGGTTCGACAATTACGCGGGTAAAACCGAGGGAAGGAGCCAATAATAATTATTATTAGCTGCGCCCCTGAATTATAATAATTTTAATTCTAATACTACTTAATAAAACAAATACTTGCTGGAGGATTATTCCAACAGGGATTTGGGAGCCACTAGTTTTAGTTAGAAACTCCAACGGGAGATAATAACCCAATTCACCCTGGAGGTTTTATAATAACTAGGCCAGACTCTGTTATTAGATGGCTGCACCTAATTTGGGTACGCCAAGCTGAGCTTGTAACATGCTAATTTCATTTGTATTTAATCTTTCAGGCAATGTTATACATTTAGATTTTGCTGGGCCTAAATTTAGCTACTGTTAATTTCTGAATAATTCTTCTTTGTTTCAAACATTGGAATTGGACCACGCATTAATGAGGTCTATGTATTTTCGCCGGGTAGGTACTAAGATTTTTCTATTTAAAAAAATCGGTGAAATTGGGAATTGTTTAACATAACATTAAAGTACTTGGTTATTGTTCGTTATAATAGGTGCATTAAAATATGTATAAACTAAGAAAAAATATCATTTTTATTTTATCTGATTGATCACTTTTTAACCGACTTCAAAAAGGAGGAGTTTACTCAATTCGACCGTATATGTATATGCTTTTTTATGTTTCTTTTCTTACTTCGTCGTTTATGAACCGATTTTGATAATTCCTTTTCTGTTGGAAAGAAGACATTCCCAAGGTGGTCCCCTGATAAGAATATCAGGGTTTGATGTTGGAAGACCAGAGAAATCAAGGGGAACTTTCAAAAATCGTAGGGGCAACCAGTGCGTTTGTAAGTTTTTTCATTATGTATTTTAGCGTCAGAATCCAGTCTAACCGGATGCAGCTGAACAGTACTTTTCACAACTAAAAAGTGTAAAATAAAAACTTTTTTTTACAAAAAAAAAACAACCGACTTCCAAACACTACAAAGTGAAAAATAACTAATTTCGGAAGTCGGTGTCAAAAACTAATATACAAAAACCAAAGACACGGACTTTCGAAATTAGTTATTTTTTATATTATTAGTTAGTCGGTTGTTTTTTTTGTAAAAAAAAGTTTTTATTAATAACTAGCGATTGGCAGTACTCAAAGTCGGCCTGTCAAGTACAGAATTAAATAGAATTTGATTATAATTTCTTCCGATATTAGAATTTAGGTACACTAGTATTGCCAGAGTTAATTTTTTTGATTTGGTTCGTGTGGTTACCTCCCTAGCTTAATGCATCCACAAACAGTAGCAAAGATTATACAATATTTAAGGGCTAGGTAATAAAAGTATTGTTTTCTCATAGGAACCCATACTCCCTTATTCATATTACGTGATCCCGTTATAGGAAATGGGTAACTAAATAGCAGTGTTATAGTCGGTCTATAAAGTCGTGAAAATAAATGAGCGCGCTGCGGTCGTGCATATAGCAACCCTATTGAGTTGTCTGAAATCATTTTGATACTAGCAAATTATTTTGTACTAGAAGCAAAACTGGTTTTAATGAAAATACAAATCTTTGGTCTCAGGCGTTTAATTAAAAAGAGTAAAACAAAAAAAAAATATACATATTTATTATTGTATTTTAAACGTGTTTTTTTGACATGTCTTGGTGGCCTAGTGGTTATAACACCAGCCTCTCAAGTATGAGTGCGCGGGTTCGATTCCAGGTCAGGCAAGTACCAATGTAACTTTTCTAAAATTATATGTACTTTCTAAGTATATCTTGGACATCAATGACTGAAGGTGAAGGAAAACATCTTGAGGAAACCTGAACTTTATATGTCTGAAATCGCCAATCCGCATTGAGCAAGCGTGGTGATTACGCTCAATCCTTCTCTGTATGAGAGGAGACTTGTGCCCAGCAGTGGGACGATAAAAAGGTTGATAATGATGATGAAACGTGTTTTTACCAATGAAAAGTATTCCAAAACATAATAATTGCATTCATCATCTGAGTCCAAATACTTAATCTTCGTTAAAAAGTATTTTCATTGTCAGTTGCATCACTAACAACGTCTCCGCTACTGCTGTCATCAGCCTGCTATCTTCACTTAAGCGAATAACTAGTTCATACATATCTTGATAAAGGGTTTACTCTCACATTTTCCTGAAAGATTAAAAATAATAATATGTAATTTCTATCAAAAGACGGATAGCACAATTTTTTTATTCCGAACATGATATAATTCACTTTTAATATCAGCGATAAATTAAAACACCTAAATTATCAAAACTGCTAGACGATTTTTTATTTACGGCAACATCACGTCAACACCGGCTGTCGCTGAAAACAAGCTCTAGGGCTTTGTCTCCTAAAGGATCTTAGCTTTATGTTTGGCGAGCCGTTTTGCGTGCGTGTGACACATGTTTTCGCCCACTTGTTATTTTTATTGTCCGTTTGTGTTCTGTTTGATGCTTCATTTTTGCCGTAAATAATCGTATTTCCTTTTAAGATAATTGAATAAATTCTTTAGAGCTATTTGAGAGGATGTATGGAGTGTGTAAGATGCCTAGGTAGGTATTTCATCGTCATTATCGACAGCCCGAATTCGCCCACTGTTAAGCACAGGCCTCTTATTTCAAGTGTCAATTCTCGCCGTTCTGTGTCAGCCTATCCAGGTTCTATGTTCTATCTGTGAAGGAATCAATATCTGCCGCCTATCTCTCTCGTAAACATCAATCGTAGGTACATACGTAATAATAATGTTTTTTTTTTTTAAATTAACTACCTACTAGTCTTATGTTCTGTAATTTATATGGAGTACGTAATAAAAAGTATTCTATTCTATTCTCATTGATCTGGTTGCAAGCGCGATTGGTGAACGTCCTGCTCCCTAACTAAGTATGTAACACATTATTTCTATCAATTTGCAAATATGTATTGTTAATCCACTGCTCCATATGCACCAAAAACTTGTCTGCTCAATAACGTTGTAGCGACATATGTATCACACATATAATTGCCGTACCTAAAAACAGTTACCAGTTACCAATACCTTATCCAACACTTTATTACCAACACATCGTTTTGACAACATCCATCAAGAAACAATCGAAGAACGCCGTCTCCAGAGAGACGCCATACGTTTGACACATCTGTCAAAAGGAACAAGAGGCCGCCTTGAAAAAGGCGTTTACTGTTAAAGGAATAAGATACGTGATGCGTTGCGTAGGTTCAACGACATCACTCGTAAGCACGTTTTGACACACGGAGTTGGTACATAGCAGCGGAGATCTGTAGACGAAGACTGCACACGAAGGATGCATCGTAGCGGAATCTTGGCGCGAAGACTACACACGAAGTTGGTAATAAAGTGTTGGATAAGGTATTGGTAACTGGTAACTGTTTGGAGGTACGGTAAATATATGTGTGATGTATATGTCGCTACAACGTAAATAACGCAATGAATGTTGTTGAACTGTCACAATTAAACCGATTGCTACTGATAGTGTGTTACGTAATTACACTGCCGGGTTCAATACTTTTATATTAATTAGGGCGCCCTCTGTGGGGTGATTACGGAACTCGGCTTAGGGCGTTGCCGAGAAGGGCAGCAGAGTCCAGGCTAGATCGAAATTACCTGATGCATTCATAATATTTTTGAAAAACTATGCCAGGAAAACAAATGTACTACCAACATAAATTGTCCGTATATTCATAACACAACTGTCATTTTTGTCAGCTGTATGAAACAGGTATAACACTGCAAATTGAAGTAGGTAGGATGTCAACTTTCTCAGCTTAACGATGAATGAGAACATATTTTTCCTCTATATCTTCCAAGGCTTCCTATCTATATCTAATTGTGATGTCCTCTTAATACCCTAGTATTTTGTGGTCAAGTAAATTGTTCCGGTGCCTACTTTTATTTGTTCTTATTAATTAATTCTTATTAATCCTAATTTTATTCCCAACGGATTTGTGATCGTTGAACCCTACCTTTGATTCTGAGATTACCAATGAAGTTATGTGGACGACCCACATAACTAATGTAAAGTGGGCCTCGTAATTGCTTTTCCACTATTGACAACGATTCTCAGCAAATTGAAACTTCACCAAAGATGCATTTATCTAACTGTTGCATTGACAAATAGACTTGCAGCGTAATTGAGTATCGATGAGATCGTGGCGGCGATCGGCGGCGAACGGCGGCGATCTCTCGCGTCCGACCCTGGTCCAGGCCATGGTCCGGAGCGAAAGTGCATGGCAGGCCGTCTCCTCCTTCTATGAAGCAGTGATGCTTGCTATGGAGGAGGCGGAGCGTGCGAGGCAGCGGGAATCCCAGCGCCTTCACGCCACTAGCCGCCACAGGAGACGCCCTGGTCGGGAGACACCGAACTCCCAGCCATCGTAGGCGCGGGCCTGCGGGCGGTGACCAGTGGGCAGCTCGCCGCCCGGTAAGGAACGAAGACTGATGCCTCCTTGGTCAAGGTTGCAGGTTGGTTAAAAAAGAATCCGTGTCCCTGGCCTACAGGCAAGTGAAGGAACACGGGTGGGTTTTAGTCAGTAAAAGTCTGAAACGCCCTTCCGCTCCGAAGTCATTTGATGATTTCCCATCACAAACAAAAAAAAAAAAAGGTTAATTGCATAACGCACTATCAGTAGGAATGGGTTTCATTTTGACAGTTCAACAATTTTCATTACGTTATATACGTTGTTGAGCAGACACATTTTTCGAACATGGAGGGCAATGGATTAGCAATATGCTTCGAAATGATTTCAATTGGCAATATGGTGTATTACGCAATTAGGTTCATTATTGCTTTGTCACGTGCAAGTGAATTTCAACCTTAAGGTGGTAAGCCACTTTCGAGGGTGACCACACCAACATACGTAGATTATATACATACATGTAGATTTAGGTATGTAAGTGCGCACATAAGTACGGGTAGGATTTAGGGATATTATGAAACTCAAACTTTTGCCTTCATTTTCTGATATTGGAGGAATAATATGTTTTGACAGTGTTTGTAATATCCATGCCATGGATACACGACTTTTCCTGGTTTTATTAATCATACAAAATGGGACTGACAGGATAATGTAAGGCGCGTTCGCGAATCTACGCAGTGGAGAAAGGAACACCGTGATAGTTTTTGGGTGAGTACAGTTTTCTTTATTTTAAACTAAAATAAAACGGAAATCTGTATCAGAGAATGCGGGATGACGTAATCCGGCAGAGAACCAAAATCGTCGAGGTAGCCTAAAAATCATCAACATCATTAACCTTTTATCGTCCCACTGCTGGGCACAGGTCTCCTCTCATACAGAGAACTTGCGGAATACGGGATGGCGATTTCAGACTGAAAGTCCAGGTTTCCTCAAGATGTTTTCCTTTACCTTGTAATCAGTCATTAGTGTCCAAGATATACTTGGAAAGTACATATAACTTTTTTAGAAAAGCTACATTGGTACTTGCCTGACGGACCCGCATACTCATACTTGAGAGGCTGGTGTTTTTAACACTAGGCCACCACGACTTGCGTAAAGAATATGTAAGCTGAATTGGCAATGTATCGGTTATAATTAGCCATAGAAGTAGAATCGAGGACCGTTGTACTATACGTGTTATTAAGTGGAGATCGCGAATCAGCAAGCGTGGCGTAAGACGCTTTGAAGCTAGGTGGAGCGACCATTTTTTTATTGATGCTATCGTTAATGGTAAAGCGCGCTAGTTTAATAAGAGCCTCATCATCATCATCATCATTTCAGCCGAAAGACGTCCACTGCTGGACATAGGCCTCCCCCAAGGCTCTCCACGACGACCGGTTCTGCGCCTCCCGCATCCAGCAGTTTCCCGCGACCTTCACCAGGTCGTCGGTCCACCTTGTCGGGGGCCTACCCACGCTACGTCTTCCGGTGCGTGGTCGCCACTCGAGAACCCGTCGGCCCCATCGGGCATCGGTCCTACGGGCAATGTGTCCAGCCCACTGCCACTTTAGTGTTGCAATTCTTCGGGCTATGTCGGCTACTCTCGTTCTTCTGCGGATCTCCTCATTCCTGATTCGATCGCGCAGTGTAACCCCAAGCATAGCCCTCTCCATTGCCCTTTGAGTGACTTTGAGCCTTCTCATAAGGCCCATTGTTAGCGACCACGTCTCAATTCCATATGTCATCACTGGCAACACACACTGGTCGAAGACTTTTGTCTTGAGACACTGCGGTATTTCGGACGAGAAGATTCTTCGTAGCTACTCAAAAAAAAACTGAGTGAATAGGAAGGAAGACGGCAGTAGAGCGAGGTGATGCAATGTTAAACCCAACGATGCTGCACCAGAGGGAGATTGATCCGGAGAGCCTCCACGACCAAACTCCCGACACAACAACATTGGCGCATCGTACCGTACCCGGCACACATGGCAACACAACTGCTCAGTCCCGTCCTCCGTATGGCTTCACCTGACATCACGCCGAAACACGATGAATCGTAACTTATGTCGGCAGCCGATGTTATGGCCTACTACCATTTACGTAGATGAGCAGTGGTCGATCGATTTTGTTAAAATCTCACACTAAAAGTTAGGTGAAGTGAGTTTAGAGTGAGTCGTCAAGAGTTTTATTTTTGTTTATGCTAAACCGGAAACACGTGTTCAGTATTTTCAAGTGAAGAATCTATGTACAAAATTTCAAAAAGATATAACGAAAAACCATAAAATTATGAGCTTGCTATTCTAGTTGGTTGTCCCAACAAAAATATGGTCAAAGCTCTTCTTGGGCAGGCGAGCGCGAAGCGTTGACCTCTGGCGTCAGCTGTTGGCCGCGCGCAAGCACGCAGCTTACGATAGATTACATAGTACCTAAGTACTTAGGTACTATGTAATCTATCGTAAGCTGCGTGCGTGCGCTCGATATCCACATTGCAACAATTTCTAAATGTATTTGGGAAAAAATATAACACGGTATCAAAATCATTTGGAATCGTTGTTTCAGTTGCTTAATCTGGACAAACTATTTTCAGGTTTCGGATAAACAAAAAATAAAATTGTACATATACCTAACTACATATTCACGGAGAGATATTAACAAAATCGATCGGCTAGGTGAGAGTTACGCAGACTCGAGCTGAATGGCGTACAATTGCTGAGGCCTAATTCATTGATCTGTGAAAGTGTTTATACAAACCTATTTGCACAAAATAAATCATTTATCATTTATCATTTATGTCCTGCGATGGACTGTTTACGATGAAATAATTCTTTTTAAAAAGAACCTTATAGTCCCTGATAGCAGTAAGTTTTGACCTTATTGAATATGTGCATTAATTTTGGTGAAAGTAATGTATTCTTATAACTGACTAAGTATATAAACTGACAGCCGCCTGGGCCTGCTCATCTCGATCTCGTGGTCGTAAGTGCGACTGCTGGGCGTCGTTGATCTTGTGGTCTTCACGTCGTTAATCGTGTGGTCTGGGTTTGATCCCCAGGTCGAGTAAAGTATTATTGGGTTTTCCATTAGGTATGTCTTAGTAATAGGCCGAAGTTTGGATGTTGAAGGTTTCATACTTCCTCATTTATATTATTATTTATATACACACACGATAAAATGCATAAGAATATGTTAAAATTTATATATTTTTATTTATTTTTATAAAAGTGTTGCTTATTTTATAGACATTTCTTAAGAGAAATGTAGACAATAGTGTGTAAGGACAAAGAAGAACAAAAAAATTAACGTGCAATTATGAAATTAATAATATTAGATATACCTGAAAATATAATCCAAAAATAATTACTTAAGTATACTCAAATAAATACATAATACTAAAATATATGAATACGTGTATACCTAATAAACAAATTCTCACAGTATACACTTTCTTCTATACATTACCTTTCGGTAATGCTCTTTTTCGCTAAAATTAAGTGTTAGTGGGCACATTACTCGTAGAACCGATGGCCGATGGGACAGTAAGGTTCTGGAGAGGCGGCCACGTACTGGAAGACGCAGCGTAGGGGGCCCCCACAAGGTGGACCGATGACCTGGTGAAGGTCTCGGGAAGCCAATGGATGCGGGCAGCACAAGACCGGTCATCGTGGAAAGCCTTGGGGGAGGCCTTTGTCCAGCAGTGGACATCTATAGCTTGAAGAAGAATGCTCTTTTAATCGAAGCTGCTTGTTGCTGTACTTGATCATCTCATCGGACTCTAAGAATGAAAGAGGGGGAGAAGAAAGGGAAGAGGGAGTGCAACTGTGTCACTTGTACCCTACATATATCATCTCCTGCACCGAAGGTTAGTCGGTTGTGATTGGCCGCTATGACCGAAAAACTGCCTCGAGGACTTTATTACCTAAAAGAATCATAAACAAGTATTTTTTTAAAATATTTTTAAGTAAGGGGCTTCTGCAATCTCCAGTTTCATATAAATAATTTTAAACCATGAGTTAAACCTAAAAGGACGTGCATGAGAGGCGAGGCGACCACCATTTTTCTGTAATGCTAATGAACGCAGGGTTTTCTTACTTTCTTTATTTCAAGGCCATCGCGACGTACAGAGTGGCAAGGACATCGACCAGCTGATGATTCTAAATCTACTAAAATCCTTCTGTTTCTGTTGTTTGCTTGCTGTTTTCTGTAGATTAAAAATATCTACGCAAGGATTCTGGGTCTATGGTAGCATGTTGCGCGTCGATGTATGCCATCCTGTATAAAATACATTTTCTTTATCTTCATCATCAACCTTTTAATCGTCCCACTGCTGGGCACAGGTCTCCTCTCATACAGAGAAGGATTGAGCGTAATCACCACGCTTGCTCAATGCGGGTTAGCTATTTCAGACTTAAAGTCCAGGTTTCCTCAAGATGTTTTCCTTCACCTTCAGTCATTGGTGTCCAAGATAGGTATACTAAGAAAGTACTTATAAGTTTAGAAAAGTTACTCATACTTGAGAGGCTGGTCTTTTAACCACTAGGCCACCACGACATTCTTTATCTTAGAATTTAAAAAAAAACAGCTAAGAATAAAGATCCAATTCGATAATTTAGGTCTTTGAAAGTATTCTATGTAGGTGGTTAGGGGCTGTCTTTTGTAAGAACTTTTAATTAAAACTGTAAAGTGCTGTAGACTTTTAACGATTTGCGGCCAACGTTGCCATTATTCGCCAACGAGAAATAGCCGATAGTTGTTCAACTCTAAATTATTTTTAAAAGGTAGTTCTTGCCAGTTCTTCTCCATAGGACCTTCTGTTGTGGGGAAATGCCGCTGAAATTCAAACAATATTTGTTTTGCAGAAACGAGCTGTTCGTGCAATTTATAAATTAAGTCCGAGACACTCTCTCAGAGAAAAATTTAAAGAGATTAATGTACTGACCGCGCCGTCTCAATATATTTATGAAAATCTTTTGTATGCTCATAAAATATAAAATTGTTTAAAAAATACAGTGATGTCCATAATATAAACACTAGGAACAGGCACAAATTTATTGTGCCTACAACAAGGCTCAAGAAAATGGTGGCTCTTTTAGATGCCAATGTATACATTTTTACAATAGACTTCCAGAGGTGGTCAAGATCTGAGCCTGAATAAATTCAAATCCTTCATTAAACGTAAGTTGTGTCAGAAATCATTTTATAGTGTTAAGGATTATATT
Source organism: Sesamia inferens (assembly GCA_037179545.1). Taxonomy (NCBI): domain Eukaryota; kingdom Metazoa; phylum Arthropoda; class Insecta; order Lepidoptera; family Noctuidae; genus Sesamia; species Sesamia inferens. The sequence continues at coordinate 14,793,138 of CM073938.1, read as the reverse complement.
GAGGACAAAAAGGCTTGGACTTGAGCTGCGTCCGATTTCTATACTCACACTGATTGTTCTTTGATTTTTCCTCTTGTAGTTTTAATTTGTTTTTTTTTTATTCAAAGCCAGCACACACTATGTAAATATTGTTGGAGCTGCTGAACCTTCGACAAAAGTATATTTGCATTGTGTAGATTCAATTTCTTAGTATTGTATAATTGCATGACACACGTGTGAGCACAATGTACTTACTGTAAAGCATCTATTTGTTGGGTTAGTCTTTTTTTGTTGTTGTTTTTGTTTTGTGTGTTTTCCATAACGGACGCTCTAAGCGTACAATATATTGTATTTAAATAGCTTGATAATTTAATAGAGTGTCCATGGAGTTTCTTGCTCGTTCTTCTCCATAGGTACCTACTCTTTGGAATGGCCGACTAGCTTCACCTTACTGACTGACCGACCTTCTGACAATTCAAAAGTGCCTTAACGGATTAGCATGATGTTTTAAAATTATTCAAATTGACAGTAAGAGTAAGAGTGTGTTTGTTACGCAATTAGGGTGTTGGTTTGTATATGGATCAGCACCCTAATTGTCTAAGACACTATTACTATCAGTTGGAATAATTTTGAAGCTTATTACTGTTCCATTGCTCCATATGTTCGAAAATGTGTCTGTTCAACAAAGTAGATAACGCAATGAACTGTCAATGCATTGTTGAACTGTCAAAATGAAACCTATTGCACTTGATAGTCTGTTACGCTATAAGTATACCTATCCTTCAGTTTTCACATTTCTTTGCATAAAGCGTTTGATAGGTTAATTTCAGTGAATAGCATAATAAGGGTTACTTAAGATGCAGTGGATGCCTCGAAAGAGATATCGTGACTCCTGGAAGATAGGCAAGAGAACATCCACCCGTGTTCACTTTAAGTCAGTAAAAGTCTGACACGATCTTCCGCTCCGCTCAGAGCGGGAGATGTCATTTGTTGATTTCACAAAAAAGGATGCTTATGGTAGCTATTTCAAAAATTCTTAATTAGTAATGGAGCTGCGGTCAAAGACAAGTTTCATATAAGTAAGGCCCGATCATAAAACGGCGAAGGAAGGAATCGAGAATAAAGCATGTACTAGAATCAAAAGTTCTTAGACGTTTTTTTCGACATTTAATTTAATAACAATCCTGTTTTAAGAACAAGCCCTGTAAGTTATCTCATCATATCCAATAGATTGATAAACTTATTCTAGTATAATAGGACCAGTATTAAATGAGCCACGATGTCCTTGGAGGCTTCTAAAACTGTTACAAATTTAAGTCACAGTCAGTTGATCAGAGGTCTAGTAAAAGTGGTCGATTTGGGATATATTTTCTTGTAAGCGATATTTTCGTCGACCTCCGTAAGGGGATAAAGTGACGCTATAACGAGTTGGCTTTGACAGGTTATACCTTTGTCACAGGTGACAAAAGAAATTACAAGTGTTAGGTACGCAAAATAGGACAATATGACACTATTGATTAAGTTGTAAATAGAATGATCGCTTACTTGGCCTTTGAGATTATATTGCTGTTATGATTCTAGACTTAATTTTGGTTTCGTATTTACAAGCCAATCCAATTTACTTTACCCTGCCCATTATTGAGCCTTAATTAATCAATACCTCAGTACCTACTCTCATTTGAGTTTCTTACCGTAGTAAAATTTACTGGAGCAATTATGAAAGTGGGTATATTCTGTTGGATGATTATTTTATTATGCCTAGAGCACGGGCGTAGAGTAGCCAGCCTTTCGGTCTTCTATAGGATGCATTTTGGGGAGTGTGCGAAGGAATTGCATGATTTAATTCCCCCATCTCTGTTCCACCATCGGACGACCCGTCGTACGGCGAGTTTCCACCCTTACGTTGTTAACACCATTACGATCCGGACGAAGCGTTTCGCCTCCTCCTTTATACCGCGTACATCGAGGAACTGGAACAGTTTGCCGGCGGCGGTGTTTCAGTCTGACTACAATTTGAGTGTCTTCAAGGCTACAATCAATCAACGACTGCGTCACTGCTTACCACCAGGCGGGATTGCGAACAAGCGCTAGTTTGTAATTTTATTAAAAAAAAAAAATTATAATTTCTACCAAACGCTGTGGAATTTTTATACCTATATTAGATGTATGGATTCTATTAGCTCCCTTGTTCCCTTTCCTAGTTTTTTTTTTTGGGACAAAACCCGCCACACATTTTCCCACCCACTGCAACTCCTGAAAGTTCTGGCTTTTCAACAGTGGAGACCGCCAGAAAAACGCCGAGCAATGAAGCTCGACGAGTCCCGGAGAAACGATTCAACTGTGGTCCCGCAACGAAATTAATCAGAAAAGAATAGCGGAGGAGTAAGAAAAAAGATATTTTTTCCACATCCCTCCATAACAAGCAGGAGACAGAACAGAACTAGGCCAATCGGCACAAAGACACATTGTTGCAACTGGGAGAAGCCCAGATTGCCAAGCACCACGGAATAACATTTGATTAAGTTAATGGGTCCTAAGTAGGTATGTGCTGTTACAATTGATTCCAATAATAGATATGGCAAAAGCGCCTGAACGCATGGAAATTGGTTCTAGTTTCTACAAGGTCCGTATAATAAACGACTCCGGATATAACTTGTACACTATCCAACATAATATTGCGTTCATTCTGCCAAAGAATACACTCCCACAAGATGTGATGTCTCTTCCCTAATTATGAACCGAGTGATTGCATGCTTTCTCAGACCTTCTTCGTCTCAATCCGTAGTAAATTATAGTTTATGAGTCCACTTACTAAACACCATCAACCGAGGATTATAGTGAAGTATTTTTACGTTGATCCCACGTTATAGTTATTAAAACTTTCCCCTAAACTAGGGCTTACGTTCGCCATCACACACCTGCATCATTTTGAAAGGATTAAGGCCTGATATCTCTCCAAGGTGTACCTTTGGGAGTACCCAACTTAAAATGAAAATACAGGAGGGCCACCTGTGCCCTTCTCATGTTTGTTTTATACAACATATACCTGTATGATCTCTCCACTCAACGGAGTTTTTTTTTATAAGCCCTTGCTTTTGATTTTTATATATTTGACGGGGGAAAAATCGTCAGGAAAGCGGGGCCGATAGTTGAGGCCGATTCTGGATAGTTGAGGTGTCTTCTCATCCGCATGAGCATCCATCGTGGCCGGTATTTCGATAAAACGAAAAATAACTATAGTGTGATGTTCGATTCTTATTATTTTAACTGTACAGACACTTAGATTACTTTAATATTAAGGGATTACAATGATAATCTCAGATTAAAACCGATAAGAGCCACTAGGTTTGAGTATGACCATCCCACTCGATCGAAGCTTGAGCAAAGAATGCCCAGCGCCAACGGTCGATCGCTATGTCAAACGCAACTCCAGTCGGTGTTACCATTCGCTCCATGGTGTTACCCGCTCTTAATAAAAATTATTATTTATCCGAATACCGACCGATTAATCGACTTCAAAAAAATAGCAGAGTAATTTACGATCAATTGGTACTGATACGTATGTGTGAAAACAATAGTTATGTTTGAGTAGTTTCCGTCGTAGATTTTTGGAATTATTTTTACTGGAAACCAGCCTTCATGAATAGTTGCTATTAATTTTTATGAACACATTTGATAATTTTTGCTAAAATGGTGCTGTCAAACTTTAAAAAATATGTTTTGTGAGCAGAGAAAACAATAGATTATTCATCATAATTATAAATAACACATATAAATGTGTATGTTTTACAAAGAGAGAGATAACTTATCAGTCATTAATAAGAAGAAACTATTCGGCGAATAGAACTTTTTCAGTCAATTACAAAAGAAGTCAAATAGATAAAAGTACAGGTTAATATGTATTTAAGTCAACCAACTAACAAGAGAACCGCGAATATTTTTCCTAACGAGAACTACCGCCGGACACAATAGTCTTAATCAGGGGAACTTGGGACTTTGCAGAGCAATAGGGATACAACTGGGTCAAGGGCCGAGGAAGGTACACTGAGGCTCAAAATGCCAACACATTCCACAACGTTCCTTGATAAATCATTTACTGTTCAGGCCCCTTGCTTGTGGAATGTATTGCCAGTAGAAATAAACCCGCGCAGTTGTTACAGGTATTCAAAAGACTCGTGAAAGAACACTACTTGTCGTCGTGATCTTGTTGCACTAACTCATTGTTTTCATCGCTTACCTATACAATTTGTAAAGAAAACCCTGTCCAATCTGTAAAGGTATTGTTAGGTATACTAACGTAGGTATACTAATAACGAGCTACACTTAAAAAAAAAACAACGTAAAAAAATTAACATCATTTCGCAAAAGGAGGTAGCTTAATACATGTGCCGTAGCCAATACATGCGTGGCCGAAAGGGGCAGGGCATGCGGCACGCGGTCTCATCGCTACCGTCTAAAATGGTTTTGTCACTTTTTTTTAAAATAATTTTGGGGAACTTGGAATTAATTCGAAGAAAAAAAAGATTATTTCAAAATTCTTTAGTATTGTAGTTGGAGGGGCATGGACGAAGAGACGTGGGCTAGGGTGCCGGGAGCAGTGAAGGTACGGAGAATCACAAATTGAAAACTGCAAGTCGCAAGTTGCACGTGCACGGTAACTGCATGTCGACCACGCACCGCATGGACTGTTTGTTCAGAACTTACAATGGTCTGTATGGAACATACACATGGGAGTACCACTCCCCTGATTAGTAATCAAAGTATAGGTAAACGGGGACTTATACAGGATCATTTGCGTCTATTTGCCCTACACACAACACTAAAAACATCTAAGGTTTAATGTAAATGTGCTTGTGTAGTTTGTAAGACAAAGGAGCTGGGGATTCGACCCTAAAAATCTAATTTGATTGAGATTACACTGTGAACGTTCCTATGTTTTTCATTCATATCAAGCGCTCACCACAGACAACGCCATCTGTCAATTTAGATGTTAACTATCACATCCGTGTTCAAGCTTAGTGTACAATCGGAATTCTCCGAAATGATTGGCACTGAATCGACAATTTCTGTTAGAATTTGAAATGCAATATGCGGGAGTTGCGATTCGGCGATATGACCTACATCCATCCTGTTTTATGTGCATACGTGTTGAGCTCGAGAAATACGCGAGTCAATCGGCTTTTCAATATGTGCTCATTTACCTATCTACTGTTCACTATTTAGTCACGCTTCGAACGTAAGGAAATACCCAACCTTCCTTCCTCCCACCTCCAATCTACTTCGCAATATTTGCGTGAACCAATCTGAAAAAAATAACTAAGAGTAGTACCGACAAACTTTTATTATAATATATGGAATGTATCCGGAACGGAACCGCATATATATACATTTTTTTAACGTTGCCACAAACTAAGAATTACTGCTGTATCGTGGGTTCGTTTTCTAATAAGTATTTTATTTTATATACACAAAAATCATGTCTATTTTAGTATTAATTTGAATTTCTGCTACTATATATCGCTCAGATTTCGGTTTAGGGCCGGCCCAGCTTCAGCAAGTTGTAGGAGCTATGGTCTTAATCTCTCTTTCCATGCTGTACAAGTCAGAGGAGAGAAAGCCCATCCCAGTGTTTGTATCTCAGAGGATAGATTAGCAAACGGTCATTATTTGCACACTATTGCAAACAGGTGAATTATGCATCCTGTGTTGAATCAGTAATTGGACTCTGTGATATTATCAAATATTGTGTTGATATCGTTGGCCGCTGCGCAAGGAGTCGCAGTGCAAATAATTGTATGCACTGGTCTGGTCGTGCCCCAGAAAGCACGTTAAGCCGTTGGTCCCGGTTGCCATACGAACATCTAATGGCAGTCGTTACAGGTTGTTGGAGACTTCAAAAGTCCAACAATTGGTCTAATTGCAATGCTTCGATATCGCCTTCGGGTTGTGGAGGTCAGACGGCAGTTGGTTCACGGCAAATATCGAAGTTTCGCCAAAAACAGCGGTTAGAATGATAAAGCGGACCCCAGGCAACAAAGCTGAAAATCTTCGGATGCGACTGGGATTAACGCTGAGATGATAATGATGATTCTATGATGTTCCAATTGTAGGGGCACAGATCTCGACTTCTCATCCTCTTTTCGAGAGGACGTGGGATGTAATTAACCACACGGACCTGGTGAAGGTTGGTAGATGTATTATGATCCGTTCGTGTGTGGAGTACTGCAGCCACATTTGGGCTGGTGCTGCTAAGTGTCACCTGGCCACTTTGGATTCAGTGGAGAGGCGTGCGAAGAGGCTGATTGGTGACCCTGATTTAACTCGAGTTGGTCTCCAAAGCCTAGAGCACAGGCGTAGAGTAGCCAGCCTTTCGGTGTTCTATAGGATACATTCTGGGGAGTGTGCGAGGGAATTGCACGATTTAATTCCCCCATCTCCGTTCCACCATCGGACGACCCGTCGTACGGCGAGTTTCCACCCTTATGTTGTTAACACCTCTACGATCCGGACGAAGCGTTTCGCCTCCTCCTTTATACCGCGTACATCGAGGGACTGGAACAATCTGCCGGCGGCGGTGTTTCCGTCGGACTACAATTTGAGTGTCTTCAAGGCTAGACTGAATAGGCTCTTAATAAACTAGTGCGCTTTACCATCAACGATTGCGTCACTGCTTACCATCAGGCAGGATTGCGGTCAAGCGCTGGTTTATACTTTAATAAAAAAATAAAAAAAAATTGTTCGTTCTACAGGGTTTTTCATTAACAGCGCTCGAACATTGAAATGAAATAAAACAACCTGTTTAAGTGATATTATCACAATTTTTATTACATTTTAAAGAATATTTAAAGACATTATGTGTGGAAAATAATATCAGCCAAATGGCAACCGCGACTCCGCTGTAGATGGTGTATTCTGGTGGGCTAATTGTGAAGGATGTCTTCGCATAAATGAGGCTCAATTTCACGAAGAACGCGATTTATGTTGGCCTTTAGGGCAGCAATTGACTGTGGTTTATCTGCATACACTAGATATTTCACGTAGCCCCACAGAAAATAATCGAGCGGTGTTAAGTCGCACGATCTCCGTGGCCAGTTGATGTCGCCACCACCCGAGATGACGAAGCCCTCGAACTTCTCTTTCAATAAATTTAATGTTTCCCGTGCTGTATGGCAAGTGGCGCCGTCCTGTTGGAGGAGCCACATGTTTGTAAGATCCATACCACCTACCCTAGGCCACAAAATAATTGCTATCATCGTCCGATATCGGTCGTCATCGCATCGCACGGAACGTTAGGCTTAAAGAGCACTGATTTTAAAAATAAATTTTAATAATTTCTACGCGTTATTGAAGCGTGTAGCGTTCCATGGTGAAATGTCACGACTAAATATGTATTCATGCCAAATTTGACAGCCATCGCATTACCAAGATGGCCGCTATGCGCTGTCAAAGTTCGAGCGTCCCTATTGAAAAACCCTTTACTTTTAGGATATTTTTTTTTTGGGGTTGGCTTAATAGTTACACATACACACTGTCTTTCACAATGTTTTGCTTTACCTTTTTGATTAGGTATTTTATTTTCTTAATTATCCTGCTATCACGATAATAGTGGCAACCTCAGATCAACTATGATTGGGGTTGACAACATTCAAGTCATAATACTGGTGTATTCAAAAAATAATTAAAAATCAAGAAATCAGAATTGTAATTTTGCATGCTTCGCAACAACTTTTCTATATTAATACACTTGTTTTAAGTAAAGATATGATCGTAAAAAAAAATTATAAGTATATGACAGTGCCCAATTATCTATTTAACAATTTATGATACTACAGTTAACAGTAATTATGATAATATATTCCTTTCTTTACCGGCATGATGTCTGGTGAAGCCGTACAGAGGACGGGTCTGAGCAGTAGTGTTACGATGTGTGCCAGGTACGATGCGCCTAATGTTGTTGTGTTGGGAGTTTGGTCGTGGAGGGTCTTCAGATCAATCTCCCTTTGGCGCAGCATCGTTGGTCGTGTTGTTGGGTTTAACATTGCATCACCTCGATCAACTGCCGTCTTCCTTCCTATTCGCTCAGTTTTTCTGAGTGAATAGGCTCTTAATAAACTAGCGCGCTTTACCATCAACGATCGCATCACTGCTTACCATCAGACGGGATTGCGGTCAAGCGCTAGTTTATAATTACTAAAACAAAAAAAAAATATTATACCGTGTGGGAGAAAATGAAATAAAGCCAGAGCCATCAAGACTAGGTACTGCTTTTCCTTTCAAAGTTTCACACTATTAGAAACCAGATTTCCCTCTGTATTTACTTTGTGGAAATGATTAGCTTGTGTTTCTCACAGTTATTATCTAATTCTAAGGCCCCTAACATTATATTTGGGGTACAGCTGTACCCCGGGTCTTTATCCAAGGGTTCATGTTTAGGATTAGTGTGGTAGATTCGGCGTTCATAAGCGCTCGGGTCGAGTAAATTGAGTTTAGTTATGTTTAAACTTCGTGTGGTATGCGTTTAGTGTTTGTTTCTTGTTGTACAGACGACGGCACCATGTTACTACAATCTGTCAAATTCCTTTGTTAGATTTTCAACTTTAACGCTAAAGCATTACGACTGAAGCTTGATTGGGAATATTTGACAGTTTCGGGTAGCTTAACCTGCTGTCGTCCGTAACATTTGGGAAGATATTGTGTATGACTGAACAAACTTGTATAGTACCAACAGTAATACATACGTTTTCCCTATGTTATGCTTCGTCTTATGTTTCACGGCCAATATACCGGGATCCTATTTTAATTTGAGCCAGGACGAGTGTCGGTATCAGTAGCTCCATGTAAACTGGGGTCAGCTTCCAGTCTAACCCGGTGGTCAGACTAGAAGCTGACCCCAAAAATTGGGAAAAGGCTAGGCAGATGATACCCAGTGTCCAGTAATCGAAATCTCAATAGATATCAAGCTATAAAATAACAACACAACAAAGCTAGTATAAACAAATATTTGCGATCTCACATTGATACAAAGATCTCAATACTCACCGAAAGTTTTGTTTACACAACATCTCCCTATATCTTTTATTTCACCGTCGACACGTGTAACCTATTGTTCGCTGAAGTGGCAACGAGGTAATGTAGAAAACATGTTTGCTTGACTTCATCCATAATATTTTAATGATCGCAACAAAGTATTGAAAAAGCCTAATAAAATTAACAACAGCGGTAAAGATAAACCGTACCAGACATTGTGCCTTATTCATTTTAAATTTTTTCTCGGCGGTAGGCCATATCGGCTGCCGGCAGAAGTTACCACCCACCAGACAAAGTCCTGCCGCCAAGCGATTCGTCGTGTTCCGGCATGATGTCTGGTGAAGCCGTACGGAGGACGGGTCTGAGTAGTTGTGTTGCGATGTGTGCCGGGTATGATGCGCCAAGTGTTGTTGTGTCGGGAGTTTGGTAGTGGAGGGTCTCCACATCAATCGCCCTCTGGCGCAGCATCGTTGGTCTTGATGTTGGGTTTAACATAGCACCACCTCGCTCAACTGCCGTCTTCTTCCTATTCACAAAGTTTTTTAAGTGAATGGGTTTAATAAACTAGCGCGCTTTACCATCAACGATTGCATCACTGCTTACCATCAGGCGGGATTGCAGTCAAGAGCTAGTTAATAATAAAAAAAAAAAAAATGCGTAAGTATTTGCCTGTACATGAATTGAGGCTGAGTACACATGATCGCTTTTTCTAGCGTCATATTTCACGGCTCGTTGCCCTGAACGGAATATCGGTGGCATACCGTTGTGTAACAGCGGTAACTGGGAGTTAATTGCACGCTGGTGTACAATCGATTTAATTGTTTGAATGGTATGCCTCGTTTAATGAAACGTTTGCCGATAGAAAATTAAAATCAATAGCCTTCAGCCCGAGTTCGACGTAACTGATATTGTAGTTGAGTGTTTCGCTATCGACTTATCATTCTGAGGTTGGAAGGAGGAGGGATCTTGAAGGTTGGAATAATGTTTTGCCCGTAATTCATCAAATGATACAATAATTATTATAGATCTTTTTGATATTGTTTGCCTAGATTAAAGAAGGCTTTTTGCACTTTTTCGGCAAAATGACAGTTTTGTATGCGAATATACAGTATCTATGCGGGAGGAATACTGTCTGCTATTTATCACATAGTTGATTGTGATTCTATGTGTCAAAACTTCTAATTGGCCATTATAGTTCTTGCAATTTACGAGCGCGCGTGACTCTTGCTTGTGGTATGTTGTGTACATGCACAATGCGTTAGTGTGTGTGCCTGACGGAGCGTTCAGTAGCGAGCGGTCGCCCGCTCAGGTCACTTGTGCTTATTGTTTTCACGTCGCTATCCGCCACGAAGTACCGTCAGCATGTCAAATACCGATAAAAAGCGAAAAATTATTCGTAGTGAGGTGAGTTATTTAAATATGCATTTATAGCGTTAATTTAATATTAAACTTTTTGTATGAATCAACGATCATGAACATTGTATTATCTTTATTATTTGTAGGGTCGTGCAATTATCGCCAGAGTTTTTCATTTTCTTCAAGAAGAATATAATTTCATGAAGGCGAATAATAATGATAATTGTGATTTGAGTCCTTTGGCTAACGTAAGAAAACGAACCGCCGAAGCAACAGGGGTCAGTGAACGTACTTTAACTTCTATTATGAAAGTAGAAAAAGAGATGCCCTCTACATCTGCCAAGTTTCTATCACCAATGAAAAAACGTCGTAAACGAAGTAGCAAATTTGATTTTGATAATTTCGACACTAATTTGATTCGAAGTACAATTCAAAATTATCACATCGAACACAAGGAAATTCCAACTTTAAACAAAATTCGTCAGTTCTCAGAGAAAAGATAGACTTTGACGGGTGTCTAAGCACTTTACGTTCATTGCTCATAAAAATTGGTTATAAATGGCGAAAGATTAGCAGTAACCGACGAGTATTACAAGAAAGGCATGATTTACAACTATGGCGTTTAAAATATTTGAAAAAGATTTCTCAGTGCCGTGCAGAAGGACGTCCTATTGTTTACACTGACGAAACATATGTTTTAACGTCACACGTTCGACAAAATACATGGGGCATAAAGGATAAAGATACTCCATTTATGAAGAAATTAGGTACTGGGAGCCGGTTTATTATAGTGCACGCAGGTACTAAAGATGGATTCATTCCAAATGCCTCATTGGTATATAAAGCATCCTCCACAACTGGAGATTATCACTCAAATATGAGTTTTGAAAATTATAAGAAGTGGCTGGAAGAGAAACTTATGCCAAATTTGCCAGAAAGGGCAGTTATTGTGATGGATAACGCGTCCTATCATAACGCCCGCAGCAGTAAAATTCCTACGTCCAGTTCAAGGAAGAGCGATATGATAAAATGGCTAACTGATAACGGAATTTTATGTGACGATCGATTAAAAAAAATCGAACTCTATGATTTAATAAAAAATAATAAACATCGTTTCATAACATTCAAAATCGACGAAATAGTTAAAAGCAAGAATTTTGAAATATTACGTTTGCCGCCCTATCACCCTGAGTTGAACTGTATCGAAAATATCTGGGGAATTTTAAAAAATAAAATTGCAACTAAAAATATCGGGCAAAATATGACTATTTTACAAAATTTAATAAATGAGTGTATGAACGATATCGACAATGATACCTAGCGTAAAACTTGCAAGCATGTCGAAAAACTTGAAGAAGAATATAGAAAATATTTCGATTTGGACTTCGAGTTAACGATTAATGTAGAATCAACTGAACAAAGCGACACTGAAGAGTTTGAAGATAGTGACACTTCTGACGATGAATAATAATTAATTTTAATAAAACTTACTATTAAAATATTTGTTTTATTATCATTGTTGGTTTCAAAGAAAAAATAATTTTAACATTGATTATTTGTATGCTAACCGTAGCGCGTCTATGCTCACGCACACATTTACACGTATACAGATACGACTTGAACACAACTAAGAGCCACGCGCGTTCGTGAATTGCAAGAACTATACTATGTTATGTATATCTGTATCTGACATCGGTACGCAAACTAGGTACGCGAAAAGGCTAGACCACATGCCACTAATAAAATTATGATAGTCATTTATGGCGTTAATGAATGGTTACAGAAATAACAATATTTAAAAAAAAGTGTCAGCTCGGCCTTTGAACGTTGCAAGCGTCAGCCGTGCGGGTTTGTAGGTATGACGTTGATCACTGATGTGAACTCTATTAAATTTTCATTGGTTTTTTGTGCACTTAGCGAATTAATTAATTTTTACTTTAAAATCTTATGGGGTTATAAAAGTATAGCAATTATGAACGGTCTAAAGTGAAAAAACTACATATACGAGTATATTCTTTAATCATGAAAAAGCCGACAAAAAATTCCACCACTGGGGGTTTCAGAATCATGTACTGGATCCATGGTACTCCTTTGTGCGTCGATGTCAGATACACCCTTTATAAAGCTGAAGAGTTTGTTTGAACGCGTTAATCTCAGAAACTACTGGTCCGATTTGAAAAATTCCTTTTGCTTTGGATAGCCCATTAATCCAGAAAGGCTTAGGCTTATATAACATCACGGTGCGACCAATAGGAGCGGAGTATAACAAAAACTTAAATGTGTGCTGTATATTTTGGGGTTAAAATAAAATGTTCAAAAGACTAAGTCCGCGCGAACGAAGTCACGGTGGCCTCCAATAGTAAATATTAGTAAACTTTATGCTTAAATATGAAAAATATTCTAACAACAAAGTTGAACAGTTCTTTTATTTGTGCGCGCTAATCTCTGGAAATGGCTGATGGATTTAAATTATTTTCGCATTTGATAGTCTAATTCTTGAGGAATGTAGGTTTCTTTACATTACGCTAAGATCCTTAGGAGCCGAGCTAAAAAAAATGTCATTTTCCTGCATTCAACTGCATTACATTCCAAAACAATAGTAACAGGGGCTTAGATTAACAACTCTAAGAACAGAGTAATAATTCTAAGAACAGAGTAATAATTCTAAGAACAGAGGGATAATTCAAACGTTCATAGTTTGATCTCAGTTTTTTTTTATAAATTATAAACCAGTGCTTGACCGCAATCCCGCCTGATGGTAAGCAGTGATGCAATCGTTGATGGTAAAGCGCCCTAGTTTGTTAAGAGCCTATTCACGCTAGCCTTGAAAACACTTAAATTATAGTCCGATGAAAACACCGCCGCGGGCAAATTGTTCCAGTCCCTCGATGTACGCGGTATAAAAGAGGAGGCGAAACGCTTTCTCCGGATCGTAGTGGTGTCAACAACGTAAGGGTGGAAACTCACCGTAAACTCAATTTGTCACAAAATACCTTTAATTTCCCTACATTTTTGAGAAGCTTTTGACAGTGATTGATTGTGGCAAGATTTTGAACGTTTTTAATGACCCCGAATTAATTTGTGGATGGGTTATCATCAAATGAGCTCTCCCGCTTTGGGTGGAGCGGCAGGGCGTGTCAGACTTTTGCTGACTAATACCCACTCGTGTTACTTCACTTGCCTTTAGACCAGGGCCACGGTTTCCTTTTTATGCAACCGTGACCCAATAGGCATCGGTCTTCGTGGACCCCGTCACGATGCGCTGACATCTCTTTGAGGCTCAGATGTCCATTTCCAAAATAGAATTCTAGACACTTATTAAAATCATTATCACTTTCTACAACGACAATATGGATTTAAATTCGATTTTTTTTTTCACTGTCCTTTTAATTTGAAATGTCAAACGTCATCCTTTTTGTGTCCGGAACGTGCACACTTCTAAATGCGAAACAGTCATTATATTTTTATAGTGAATCAATGAATTGTGCTGACACTTGTTTAAATTTAATTGAATATAGTTATTATCATCCACAACAGTCTACAATAATGTTACTGAACTGTCAAATGATTCGATATCATTAGAAAAATTAATTTCCATCCACCCGCAACTGAGATTTCTCAATATTTTTTATATATGAGTTCTAAATCTCGCATTCAAAGTTTTCATTCGATTTGGATACATTATCAACTTTTTATTAATTTCATCGAGTGTCCGTATATACTCAGGAAGCCACTTGGGGGATCTGGTGAATGTTTCTCCTGTACTATTCGACGGGCTACTTTAGAAGGCATTACTAATTAGTAACAGGTATCCTAAATTCCTGCCAATAGTACCCTCTCTGATACTGCGAAAGTCTGGCAATATTTAAATGTGTGTGTGACTTTGTACAGCTGGACGCACTACTGAGTATATGATTTGACACTTTTGGCTTTTATATATATTTATTTTTTATGTTAATAAACGTAACAACATTTACCTATTATGTAATTTTTTTTATAATAGTTTGTTATATGTATAAATTGTTAGTTCATCCAAATTATTTATGAAAAAAAGTTAGTAAACAATATGTCAAAAAAGAAACCAAAAAGTAAAACTTGTCCAGAGATAAGAATCCAAGACTACTTGTTTACGCATTCGCACAATTAGTAATTGCATTAAAATACCAACAATGCCTCGAAAAATAAAAGACTAAATAAAGGATGTTATTGTGTTTCAACTATGAGGGATGTGTTGAAGACCAAGGTCAAATTCTTGAACAATCTGGTTCTGGAAGTCCTCTGATACCTGAAAATGTCATCATCATCATCATCTCAGCGTTAATCCCAGTCGCATCCTATGCTTTTTCAACTTTGCAGTCTGGGGTGCGCTTTGCCAGTCTAACTGCTGATTTTGGCCAAACTTTGATATTTTCCGTGAAGAGATTGCCGTCTGACCTCCACAACCCGAAGGCGATATCGAAGCATTGCAGTTAGACCAATTGTTGAGCTTTTGAGGGCTCCAACAAACCGTAACTACTGCCACTAGATGTTCGAATGGCAACCGGGATCAACGTCTTAACGTGCTTTCCGAGGCACGACCAGACCAGTGAAAATATTCATAATTATGCATACAAATATTTGCACTGAATGGGGATCGAATCCGGGCCTCCTTACACAGCGGCCGCTATCGCTACCGCTACGCCACGGAGGCTGTCATGATACCTGAAAATGTCTCAAAAAGGAATAACTGCAGTTTTTGTTCCTACAAGAAAAGGAGCATGACAAAGAATCACTGCAATAGTTGCAGAGTTCCCTTTTGTGGTGAACATACAGTCGATTTTTACAAATAAAATCTAAATATTTTGATACTTATGATTAATTTTAAGCTTTTTACTATATTATACCAAAAGAAAAAGAAGAAATTTCTAAAAAAAATAGTTCCTAATTTAGTTATTGTATGATTTAGTGCCTTGTTATCAAAGAAACGTGTGCCATTTAAGATTTCAAATCAAATCAAATCAAATCTTTTTATTCGTCAATGCAGGTGTATAATACAAAAGGTGTTAGAGTTGCAGGAAGTTCGCTACATTGTGCCTGTGGGCATACGAAAATTATTTTAAACGAGAATTACTTATATTCCATTAACCTATCTTTATGTATATAATACTATCACATTTATATAATACTAATTCCATCACTTATATCTAATCATTGCTTAACATATAATATAGTTTTTATTTTTTAAATTTATATTAATTATTGGGCTTTCTTACTCTATTATATTTATACATATATAGTAATGTTAATATCTATTGTAATTATAATTATTATTTCTATTATGCATACATATTTATACAGTCTGTTTCGAAAACTTTATTAATTATATTACACAATTTTGTTTTTTAAATCAAAATTAATTATATGAATTATAATCATAATAAAAATTCATTAATAGAATAGCAGCATTTCTTTATTAAGAGTTCCTTCAGCTTTTTCTTAAAGGCATTTATATTTAGTATTTTTAAGTCATGAGGTATTTTGTTATATATTCTTGGAGCCATTTCATAAACGCTTTTCCGTAAAAGGGCAGTGTTGGTATGCTCAATGCTTAGTATATTAGACTCCCTTTTCCTTAACCTTGGATCTGCTGGGGGCTTCATTGCAAATAATTGTAAGTTACTTTTTACAAACACCGCCACCTCATAGATATAAAGAGCTGGAAAACGCAGGCGTGTCTCTTCACCGCCAAAAGGAGCCCGTTCACCTTGGCTCCTACTTTTCGGAATGTATCCTTGGAGTGTACCGACCGCCTTCAGCTTTTGGGTGTTGAGATTTCCTCGAACCTAAACTTTGGGCGGTTCATTGAGTCCAAGGCCAAGGTGGCTGCCAGAAAATTTGGTGTAATCGCAAAGGTCCGGCAGTACTTCACACCAGGGCAGCTTCTAATGTTGTACAAAGCACAGGTCCGTTCGTGTGTGGAGTACTGCAGCCACATTTGGGCTGGTGCTGCTAAGTGTCACCTGGCCACTTTGGATTCAGTGGAGAGGCGTGCGAAGAGGCTGATTGGTGACCCTGATTTAACTCGAGTTGGTCTCCAAAGCCTAGAGCACAGGCGTAGAGTAGCCAGCCTTTCGGTGTTCTATAGGATACATTCTGGGGAGTGTGCGAGGGAATTGCACGATTTAATTCCCCCATCTCCGTTCCACCATCGGACGACCCGTCGTACGGCGAGTTTCCACCCTTATGTTGTTAACACCTCAACGATCCGGACGAAGCGTTTCGCCTCGTCCTTTATACCGCGTACATCGAGGGACTGGAACAATCTGCCGGCGGCGGTGTTTCCGTCGGACTACAATTTGAGTGTCTTCAAGGCTAGAGTGAATAGGCTCTTAATAAACTAGTGCGCTTTACCATCAACGATTGCGTCACTGCTTACCATCAGGCGGGATTGCGGTCAAGCGCTGGTTTATATTTTAATAAAAAAAAAAAAAAAAAAATGTAAGAACATTTAATGACTGAAAGAACAGTTTACAACTGTCTCTAGGGTGCAAGTTACATATTGCACGAATGCACCTCTTTTGTGCTATAAATACTTGTTCTTTATCTGTTGAATTGCCCCAGAAAATGAGACCATAACGCATAATAGATTCAACACTCATTTGTGATTTAGTACTTAAAAGTTAAATAAATATTCATTTATGTAATAATATTTTTTTATATATTCCATATTGCCCATAAATATAATATACCTGATTAAAATAACATAAAATTTTAATAAATTTCACGTTTAAAAAATGATCGTCAAAACGTCGAATGGTTAGCTTATCATAGATGTTAAATGAACGTTAGCTATCTAGGATTAAAACCGAATTGTATAAGTAGGCGTGGTTCGAATCTTAGCATTGATGACACAATGTTTTTCTTTTATTATTATTTTTGAAGTGAAACTTCTTTACGCACGCTTGACTTGGGGAGTAAGCTGGCGAAAGCGTTACGAATAAATGATCGGGCAAGGCGAACGGAAGTTAAGTGGGGGATATAAGCACAGAGGCGCCCGTGGCGCGAGCTTAGAAAAAAAAAAAACTCGTTGTAGACCTTGTAGTAACAAGGTCTACAACGAGTTTTTTTTTTTTTCAATAAATATAGAAGATCCTCGAAACCTGTTACTTCACTTGCCTTTAGACCAGGGCCACGGTTTCATTTTTATGCAACCGTGACCCAGGAGGCATCAGTCTTCGTGGACCCCGTCACAATGTGCTGAAATCACTTTGAGGCTCGTGTGAAACACAATGCGCCAGAATTATTAGCCCTCAGATGTTCATTTCCATAATAGAATTCTAGACACTTATTAAAAACATTATCACTTTCTACAACGATAATGTGGATTTAAATTCGATTTTTTTTTCACTGTCCTTTTAATTTGAAGTGCCAAACGTCATCCTTTTTGTGTGCGGAACGTGCACACTTCTAAATGCGAAACAGTCATTATATTTTTATAGTGAATCAATGAATTGTGCTGACACTTGTTTAAATTTAATTGAATATAGTTATTATCATCCACAACAGTCTACAATAATGTTACTGAACTGTCAAATGATTCGATATCATTAGAAAAATTAATTTCCATCCACCCGCTTCTGAGATTTCTCAATATTTTTTATATATGAGTTCTAAATCTCGCAATCAAAGTTTTCATTCGATTTGGATACATTATCTACTTTTTATTAATTTCATCGAGTGTCCGTATATACTCAGGAAGCCACTAGGGGGATCTGGTAAATGTTTCTCCTGTACTATTCGACGGGCTACTTTAGAAGGCATTACTTATTAGTAACAGGTATTCTAAAGTACTTCCTGTCAATAGTACCCTTTCTTCACCTGCGAGAGTCTGGCAATATTTATATATGTATGTGACTTTGTACAGCTGGACGCCCTACTGAGTATATGATTTGACACTTTTGGCTTTTATATATATTTATTTTTTATGTTAATAAACGTAACAACATTTACCTATTATGTCATTTTTTTTATAATAGTTTGTTATGTAAATTGTAAGTTCATCCAAATTTTTATGAAAAAAGTAAGTAAATAATATGTCAAAAAAGAAACCAAAAAGTAAAACTTGTCCAGAGATAGGAATCCAAGACTGCTTGTTTACGCATTCGCACAATTAGTACCTAATTGCATTAAAATACCATCAATATCTCGAAAAATAAAACACAAAATAAAGGTTTTTTTTTATAATTATAAACTAGCGCTTGACCGCAATCCCACCTGATGGTAAGCAGTGATGCGATCGTTGATGGTAAAGCGCGCTAGTTTATTAAGAGCCTATTCACTCAGAAAACTGAGCGAATAGGAAGGAAGACGGCAGTTGAGCGAGGTGATGCAAAATTAAACCCAACAACACGACCAACGATACTACGCCAAAGGGAGATTAATCTAAAGACCCTTCACGACCAAACTCCCAACTCAACAACATTAGGCGCATCGTACCCGGCACACATCGCAACACTACTGCTCAAACCCGTCCTCTGTACGGATGGATGTGTGTGTTGGATGTCATTGTGTTTTAACCATGAGGGATGTGTTGAAGACCAAGGTCAAATTCTTGAGCAATCTGGTTCTGGAAGTCCTCTGATACCTGAAAATGTCATCATCATCATCATCTCAGCGTTAATCCCAGTTGCATTCTATGCTTTTTCAACTTTGGAGTCTGGGGAGCGCTTTGCCAGTCTAACTGCTGATTTTGGCTACACTTTGATATCTTCCGTGAAGCGATTGCCGTCTGACCTGCACAACCCGAAGGCGATATCGAAGCATTGCAGTTAGACCAATTGTTGAGCTTTTGAGTGCTCCAATAAACCGTAACTACTGCCACTAGATGTTCGAATGGCAACCGGGATCAACGGCTTAACGTGCTTTTCCTGCATTCAACTGCATCCCAGTCCAAAAAAATAATAACAGAGGCTTAGATTACTAAGTCTAAGAACAGAGAAATAATTCTAAGAACAGAGTAATAATTTTAAGAACAGAGGGATAATTCAAACGTTCATAGTTTGATCTCAGTTTTTTTTATAAATTATAAACCAGTGCTTGACCGCAATCCTACCTGATGGTAAGCAGTGATGCCATTGTTGATGGAAAAGCGCCCTAGTTTGTTAAGAGCCTATGCACTCTAGCCTTGAAGACACTTAAATTGTAGTCCGACGGAAACACCGCCGCTGGCAAATTGTTCCAGTCCCTCGATGTACGCGGTATAAAAGAGGAGGCGAAACGCTTCCTCTGGATGGTAGCGGTGTCAACAACGTAAGGGTGGAAACTCGCCGTAAACTCAATTTGTCACAAAATACCTTTAATTTCCTTACATTTTTGAGAAGCTTTTGACAGTGATTGATTGTGGCTAGATTTTGAACGTTATAATGACCGGAATTAATTTGTAGATGGGTTATCATCAAATGAGCTCTCCTGCTCTCGGTGGAGCGGAAGGGCGTGTCAGACTTTTACTGACTAAAACCCACCCGTGTTACTTCACTTGTCTTTAGGCCAGGGCCACGGTTTCATTTTTATGCAACCGTGACCCAGGAGGCATCAGTCTTCGTGGACCCCGTCACAATGTGCTGAAATCACTTTGAGGCTCGTGTGAAACACAATGCGCCAGAATTATTAGCCCTCAGATGTCCATTTCCAAAGTAGAATTCTAGACACTTATTAAAAACATTATCACTTTCTACAACGATAATGTGGATTTAAATTCGATTTTTTTTTCTCTGTCTTTTTTATTTGAAATGCCAAACGTCATCCTTTTTGTGTGCGGAACGTGCACACTTCTAAATGCGAAACAGTCATTATATTTTTATAGTGAATCAATGAATTGTGCTGACACTTGTTTAAATTTAATTGAATATAGTTATTATCATCCACAACAGTCTACAATAATGTTACTGAACTGTCAAATGATTCGATATCATTAGAAAAATTAATTTCCATCCACCCGCAACTGAGATTTCTCAATATTTTTTATATATGAGTTCTAAATCTCGCAATCAAAGTTTTCATTCGATTTGGATACATTATCAACTTTTTATTAATTTCATCGAGTGTCCGTATATACTCAGGAAGCCACTAGGGGGATCTGGTGAATGTTTCTCCTGTACTATTCGACGGGCTTTCGAATTTAGAAGGCATTACTTATTAGTAACAGGTATTCTAAAGTACTTCCTGTCAATAGTACCCTTTCTGCTTGCGAAAGTCTGGCAATATTTATATTATATGTATGTGACTTTGTACAGCTGGACGCACTACTGAGTATATGATTTGACACTTTTGGATTTTTTTACATTTACCTATTATATATATATTTTTATGATAGTTTGCTATATAAATTGTAAGTTCATCCAAATTTTTATGAAAAAAAGTTAATAAATAATATGTCAAAAAGAAACCAAAAAGTAAAACTTGTCCAGAGATACGAATCCAAGCCTGCTTGTTTACGCATTCGTACACCTAAATTAGTACCGAATTGCATTAAAGTACCATCAATGCCTCGAAAAATAAAACACAAAGTAAAGGATGTTATTGTGTTTCAACTATGAGGGATGTGTTGAAGACCAAGGTCAAATTCTTGAACAATCTGGTTCTGGAAGTCCTCTGATACCTGAAAATGTCATCATCATCATCATCTCAGCGTTAATCCCAGTCGCATCCTATGCTTTTTCAACTTTGCAGTCTGGGGTGCGCTTTGCCAGTCTAACCTCCACAACCCGAAGGCGATATCGAAGCATTGTAGTTAGACCAATTGTTGAGCTTTTGAGGGCTCCAACAAACCGTAACTACTGCCACTAGATGTTCGAATGGCAACCGGGATTAACGGCTTAACGCGCTTTCCGAGGCACGACCAGACTAGTGCAAATATTCATATTCATGCATAGATACAAATATTTGCACTGCACGGGGATCGAACCCACGCCTCCTTACGTAGCGGCCGCGATCGCTACCGCTACGCCACGAAGGCTGTCATGATACCTGAAAATATCTCAACAAGGGAAAACTACAGTTTGTGTTCCTACAAGAAAAGGAGCATGACAAGGAATCACTGCAATCGTTGCAGAGTTCCCTTTTGTGGTGAACATACAGTCGATTTTTACAAATAAAATCTAAATATATTTATACTTATGATTAATTTTAAGCTTTTTACTATATTATACCAAAAGAAAAAGGAGAAATTTCTAAAAACAATAGTTCCTAGTTATGATTTAGTGACTTGATATCAAAGAAACATGTGCCAATTAAGATTTGTGATTTAGTACTTCAAAGTTAAATAAATATTCATTTATGTAATAACATTTTTTTATAAATTCCATATTGCCCATAAATATAATATACCTGATTAAAATAAGATAAAATTTTAATAAAAATCACGTTTAAAAAATGTTCGTCAAAAAGTCGAATGGTTAGATTGTCATAGACGTTAAATGAACGTTAGCTATTTATGAATGATGTAATCAAATATTTGTATCAATAGCTTGATAATTTAAAAGAGTGTCCATGGAGTTTCTTGCCCGTTCTTCTCCATAGGTACCTACTCTTTGGAATGGGTGACTAGCTTCACCTTACTGACTGACCGACCTTCTGACAATTCAAAAGTGCCTGTAACTGGTTTATTTGAAATAAATGCTTTGATCTGATTTGATTTGATTAGGATTAAAACCGAATTGTATAAGTAGGCGTGGTTCGAATCTTAGCATTGATGACACAATGTTTTTCTTCTATTATTATTATTTTTACCATTACACTCATACATCTTTAATACTTACTTATTTCTTACTTTTGTCTAACAAACATTTAATGCGTTGCTTGCTTTTTTGTTAGGTTTCTTCTCCTCACACAATAATTTACCAAAATGTCATCATAGTCGATCATTTGTAATTTTTTGTGAGACGGCGGACAATTAATCCATTCTTAATATATAAAGCTGAAGAGTTTGTTTGTTTGTTTGTTTGAACGCGCTAATCTCAAGAACTACTGGTCCGAATTGAAAAATTCTTTTTGAGTTGGATAGCCCATTAATCCAGGAAGGCTTTAGGCTATATAACACCACGCTGCGATCAATAGGAGCGGAGCATAACTAACTCCACGCGAACGAAGTCACTGGCGGCCGCTAGTTGAATTATAAATGTACAGACAACGGCATGAAAAGCTACTACAATCTGTCAGATTTCTTTATTAGATTTTCAACGTTAATTCTATGGTATTAAGGCTCAAGATTGATTGGGAATATTTTACAGGGTAGCTTGATGTGCTGTCATCCGTACAAAAGAAGACTGACAAGAACATTTTGCAGGAAAGTGTTACAGGTATACTTAGTTGATCCACTAAATATTAGTACCTATTCGTCTCCTGAAACTATTTTCGATCTATAGCCATGCTTATGGTTTTCTTTTATAGGAAAACATGGTACAAGTTGAGTGCGTTATAACTTATAATCCCGAGGCCTTTTCTTCATGGTGGGGCCATAAAACATTATGTTGAATTTGTTTTGTCCGACCGACGCGGGCGAAACGGCGACGTCGCGTCGTACTGTCGCCCGCCAGTACGACGGTACTATGTTTTCATTTAGTTTTTACGAGCGCAAACAATGTTCCTGCTCGCTTCTTGCTGTGAAGGCGTGGTTGAAATTGAAAATGTATGGTTCGGTTTTATATGTATGTATTTTGTGGGAACAGAAAACGGTCGTATTAATAGAATGTTTCTGCTAATATTAGACTGTCTATCGCTTTTAATACATTAAAATGCTTGATATACTTGCTTTTCTCGATGTTAGGCCATAACATCGGCCGCCCGTAGAAGTTATCAACCACCAGACAAAGCCTTGCCGCCAAGCCATTTGTCGTGTTCTGGCATGATGTCTGGTGAAGCCGTACGGAGGACGGGTCTGAGCAGTTGTGTTGCGATGTGTGCCGGGTACGATGCGGCTAATGTTGTTGTGTTGGGAGTTTGGTCGTGGAGGGTCTTCAGATTAATCTCCCTTTGGCGCAGCATCGTTGGTCGTGTTGTTGGGTTAAACATTGCATCACCTCGCTCAACTGCCGTCTTCCTTCCTATTCGTTCAGTTTTTCTGAGTGAATAGGCTCTTAATAAACTAGCACGCTTTACCATCAACGATCGCATCACTGCTTACCATAAGGCGGGATTGCGGTCAAGCACTAGTTAATATATATTAAAAAAAAAAACCAACGAAAATTGTTTTGAACTAGATGTAGCAAGCAGTTTTTTTTAATACCTCGTAAATCGTAAACCGCTTATTACCGCATAATCTTACATACAAATAACTTAAATCCTTTAATTTCATAAATAAATGGTACGGAACCCTTTGTGCGTGAGTCCGACACGCACTTGTTTTTATCCTAAATATGTGTGAGCCAATTTTTGTTCAAATTCGTCTAGTACTTCTGACCCTACCTCCGCCTTCGGTTCCGACTCCGGTTCCGGTTCCGATATAACTACCTCCGTTACATCCCTAGAAAAAACCAACGAACTCCCCACTACTGGGCACCACAATCATTGCCCATATATTAATGAATCACCAACTAGGTACTTGGTACTATCCAAACAAAAGTACGTCTAATAAAAATTGGCTCCAATTGGTAATAAGTAAGTTTTGTAATTTGCCTGCCGTGTCCGCGACAAATTAATGTCACAAACTGTCCAGTACCCTAATGGTGTAACACACTGTTTCAACCAATTGGAATCATTTGGAAGCATCATGCTAATCCATTGCTACTTAAGTTTGAGAAATGTACCTACTTAACTATGTATAAACGCAATGGATATTGTTGAACTGTCAAATTTAAGCCCATAGCTACTGATAGCGTCTTACGCAATTTACTCTGCCGGTTGAAAACAACGATTTGTTATGTTCGAATAAAAAGTTATTTGCGAAATTATACCGGCGCCACCGGGACGCTTATTTGTCTGGAAATCGATATCTTGATACCGTAGAAATAGAATGTAGGTGAATAGGGTATTTTACTAAAAAAAACTAATTATTCCTTTAATCAGATTTCTAAAAAATACTAGACACGTATTTTTTACTTTTTCATGTACCTAAACATAAAATGAAGACGACACAGTGCGTTAAAAACTGGTGTGACGTTACTGACACGCTACACTATTTAGCGCGCAGTGACGCACCACTCCTGATCTTTGATGCCTTTTATATTTGTCCACTTTTATTGATTTGATAAAACAAAATATACGTAGGTATCCAATATTTTTGAAGTGAAACTTCTTTACGTACGCTTGACTTGGGGAGTAAGCTGGCGAAAGCGTTACGAAAAGTGATCGGGCAAAAGCGAACGGAAGTTAAGTGGGGGATATAAGCACAGAGGCGCCCGTGGCGCGAGCTTGGTACTACAAGGTCTACAACGAGTTTTTTTTTTCAATAAAAATAGAACATCTATGCAAAAATATTAATTTACCAATGAAACCATGAAATAAATTTAAATATTTATAGAAAATTAATATATGTATATGTGTATACAAGTATATATTGTACACACATATATATATATATATATACACACAGATATAGAGATAGACATATTTATAATCTGAATGACGGACTAAATAGATTTTTTTTTTTCCCCAGGAAACATCCCTATTGTAACGTGTGAACGGTGAAACTGCTCAAATTATTTTCGCTCAAGTTATTAATTAGCCTACTCTTGCGATGATCCCCAGGGTTGTCACTTTTAATATTTTCGAACAAGCAGCACTTGAACTAAATTTATGTAATAAAAAGCATATTATGATCAGAAAAAAAAATAGTAATTTGCAATATTAATTATTGTGAAACTGCTCTTATTACACTATACGCGACAAATACGTTTACCTAAAAGATATTTCATACTCAATCCTCTGTTTTATAGTAAAACTAGGCTTCTTAAAATAAAATTAAGCTCGAAACATAGTATTCAGGAAGCAAATTTGGCAATATATTTATATGGAAAAATGCGACTCGGCTAAGCACACATTTTCTAATAAGATTTAAGTGTATAAGTAGGTACTTAAATTTCTGGTTCAGTAGGCCTAGTATGAGTTTTCATTACGAAACTCGTTCGCCGATATCGAGCGCGTTTGACTCAGCGATTGGCCCGCTTCAAGGTCGTAAGAACTCTCAACCAATGAGAGCGCCAAACGCGCTCGAAACGATCGAACGAGTTTCGTATTGAAAACTCATACTAGGCCTACAGTAGGAACTATGAACAATGTTAAGTCCGGGTTTGCGAAATCGTTATTGAGGCACCCGTAAACATTACTTTTTTTTTTCCCCTTTTTGAAGTCATGATACTCGTAATCTATACTAATTATAAATGCGAAAGTACCTCTGTCTGTTACGCTTTCCCACTTAAACCTCTCGATCGATTTTGATGAAATTTGGCACAGACAATCTTTAGACCCCGAGAAAGAACATAGGCTACTTTTTATTGAAAAGAAATGATATTCCCGAGGGAAATCTAAAAAGCGTGATATAACCCATACTGGTATATGCTCAAGATCTACACCACACCGAGTCTTGTGGTCGTAGTTTCGAACGCAGACAAGCAGGTACAATACACGTACCTACTGCCTCCATGATAATGGCCGACGGGCGAAGCTCACATGACCGAGTTGATGCTGTGACGCGTTCGCTCAGCTGCTGAGGGCTGCTCCCGCGAGAAGAGACCCGTCTAACTCGCGAAGACGGTCAAGGCTTGCCGGGGGTTCCTTAGAATTAGGAGGACCTGGTACCCCAGAAAGGCAGATGACGAACGCTTAGGTGGTTAAGAGTCTCGCACACCCTTCCGCGTCCTCGAGCGGAGGATAGTCCATGAGCCTTTATCCACCTTCGGAAAAACAAAGGTACAATACACGTGGAGGTCAGACGGCAGTTACTTATACCGAACGGTCCGTATCTTGTGATACCGAATCCTGCAATCTGCACTGAGATATCTTAGAGCACTCGCTGTAGGTTTTTAATGCTGTCTTCTGCCTTGTCTTTTCGGTTTCCACCCTTACCTGACGAGGAACGACTAATTAACTGACCACCACAACCCAGTTACTGGGTAATACGAGTACTGGGTAATATTCATTTATCCATTTATTTCAGGCTTCAGGGCCCATATAAACATATACAATACTATAACATAAAAACTTAAAATACTGTAAATACATATAAAACGATGTGTCGGCGTCGTGTTTCGCTGACTGGTGCCAGGTAGCTGGCCACGAAATCGGCGGTATACAGCACCTTTTGGCCAGAACTCCTCTTTGAGGAACTTCTCAAGATGATAAATAAATAAATATATACGAACAAATCACACAGATTGAGCTAGCCCCAAAGTAAGTTCGAGACTTGTGTTATGGGATACTAACTCAACGACACTATATTTTATAATAGATACATATATAGATAAACATCCAAGACCCAGGCCAATCAGGAAAAGATCGTTTTCTATCATGACCTGGCCGGGGATCGAATCCGGGGCCTCCACGTCGAAGGCAGGCGTGTTGACCGCTGCGCCATGGAGGACGCATGATGGACGGATGATGTGTCGGAACACACACTACGAACAATTTGAAATTCGTGTTGTAACGCGGCTCCTACGTCTGGACCCTCAAAGTCCAGTTGGTCTTGACGCGCAGATACTCCACGATCTCCTCAACCTTCGTGGAGTGGTGCAGTCTGGACACATAGAGCAGCGTTGTCGGTACTACTTACTGGACGCAGCAGCATATTGGGTCTTGTCTGAGCTGTACCACACTGATTCCGACATGGGGGCTTAATATTGAACCCCTTGTAAGGATTTTAATGCTATTGAAATAAAAATAATATTGATCAAACTCACCCATTTTGCTGCGGCTCCTGACTCTCATCAGCATCATTACTGACGATGGACTCCAACATTTGTATCTTCAACATTGTAGTGCGTCACATGACAGTGCACAGTTTACTCTTTGGCACTTAAAACACTTAACAACACTTTTTAACATTCACTGATTTAATTGAATTACATTTAACACTGGCTGGATTTTTTCTGGAGTGGTTTGATGTTGGCCTGAAACAATGAAAAATATTTATTAATTTTGCAGTGAATAGTGCTGAGATTCACTATGATTTTAAAGGAGAGAAAATGGCGCCGATTCTGTTGCAGTTGTTGTAAGTGCATCTTTTTCTTTCCATTTCGTTAAGAAAAGGATAGAGGATAACATTTTAGTTTAATCTTGTCAAATTAAGGTACTCCATAGACAGTTTAGACGCGATTATAAACATGGCGATTAAAAATACCCTAGTTTACGTCAGGAGCGTACCTACTAATTGGACAGGTCTACCATACTACCATAGAAAACTCCAAATTAAACAAAATTTTAGTGGACTAGACAGCTGGAGTGGACTGAAATGGAGTGACGGCAACATAGTTGGGAAAAGTCTAAACAGATAATGAGGTGATATTGTAAAAATCCAAATCCAATTCTCTTTATATAAACATATATTTTATTACTTTCACTAGATATCAGTAGTATTATCTCACATTCTTATTATTTTTTTTCATTTTTATTATTATTTTTTTTTAAATTATAAACTAGCCCTTGACCGCAATACCGCCTGATGGTAAGCAGTGACGCAGTCGTTGATGTTAAAGCGCACTAACAGACACTCAAATTGTAGTCCGACGGAAACACCGCCGTTGGCAAATTGTTCCAGTCCCTCGATGTATGCGGTATAAAGGAGGAGGCGAAACGCTTCGTCCGGATCGTAGTGGTGTTAACAACATAAGGGTGGAAACTTGCCGTACGACGGGTCGTAAGATGGTGAAACGGAGATGGGGGAATTAAATAATGCAAAAGTCAACCATTTAGTTATGCCAGACTCTATTCGAACTTGTACTGCCGGCAGAAAACTTCACCAATAACGGCTCGAGTCAGAAAATTAAAATCTTTATACTATAGAATTCTAAGAGTTCTTACATCTGTGTACAGTTTGAAACTTCAAGCTCTTGCCTCTCTTCGACTTAAATCATCCTTCTTCATCCTTTGATCATTGTAATTAATTAAATTAGTTTTAATCCGGGCTTAGTGACAGTGTTTTGAGTATTGTTAGTAAAAGCCTTTTCACTAGAATCTTGGAGTCAGATTTCAGTATTCAGGGTGGCAGGGATAACCGCGAACCGTACCTACGATTTCAGGTCGCAAAACATCTAGCTGTGTCAAAGCAAAGGGCGCTATCTTTGCGGCCAGGTATGGAACAGTTTTTTTTTTAATTTTAATCAGCGGGCTTCGGAATCAAGTACCGAAAGTCCGTAGTTACGATTTGCGCGTTATTGTTGCTGTCATCCGTATAAAACTCCATTCATCTTGTCACAGGCATCGGGGCAAAGGCATTAGACAAAGGTTTTTTCCCTTCGACATTGGGATAATAATATCAACATAGACATGCTAAAGTGTTGGCTAGATAAAGTGCTGTTCTTTCAGGCCTCTTATAGAGTACATTCTCAACGTTATAAGTGTTATAACGCCATTCTTTGAGCCAAGGACCTCTTTACCCTGAGGTAAAGGCGAAGAGACTGACAAAGCTCGTATCTACCTCATGCAACGTGAAACGTAAATGATCTAAATATTCCAAGGGCGTGGTTTTTTTTTGGATGATACCAAAATTTTCGTTTTCATATGTCTCTTAGATTAAAATCATAACAAACGTGTCACCGTACTACGTGAGTCAATAAATACATGTTATATTTGTTAGATGTCATGTTACTTGTCACGATAAATCTCTTCCGTAATTCTGCGCGCCTAGTACCTACTGTACTGGCCTACCGCAAGCGGTCTTTTTTATCATATATTTTTTGTAATTATAATAAACCAATGCTTGACTGAAATCCCGTCTGATGGTAAGCAGTGATGCAATCATTGATGGTAAAGCGCGCTAGTTTAGTAAGAGCCTATTCACTCAAGCCTTGCAGACGCTTAAATTGTAGTCAGACGGAAACACCGCCGCGGCTAGTCCGGTGATGGAACGGAGATGGGGGAATTAAGTCATGAAGTTCCCTCGCGTACTTTCCATAATGCAGCCTATAGAACACAGACAGGTTGGCTACTCTTTGCATGCGCTTCAGGCTTTGGAGACCATTTTGAACCTAATCTGGGTCTCCAATTAGTCTCTTCATACTCCTCTTCATGGAATCCAAAGTTGCCAGGTTGCATTTTGCAGCACCACCCCAAATGTGGCTGCAGTGCTCCACACACGAACGAATCTGAGCTTTGTATAACATTAGAAGCTATATATATTACTAGCTGACCCGGCAAACATTGTTTTGCCATATAAATAATTGATTAAATTACTAAAATGGCTATTAAAAAATAAGAGTTGATCGTAGAAAGGTGAAAATTGAGGATTGTATGTATTTTTGTATGTTGTATTATAAAAAAATAGAATTTAAAAATTTTGTCTAAAAAATAAAAAAAAAAATTATGGGTGGACACCTCTAACTTTTAGGGGGTTTAAAAATAGATGTTGACCGATTCTCATAGATACCGGATAAGCACAAAAAATATTATCAAAATCGGTCAAGCCGTTTCGGAGGAGTATGGCAACGAAAACTGTGACACGAGAATTTTATATATTAGATCTTCTCAATATGTACATGTAGATACATCATATCACATTAGAAACCTCAAAAATAATAGTATTTCTCTACATACTATTATACACATCAACCTTCAATCAATCTATCTATTAATAAAAACCCTATCAAAATCCGTTCCATAGTTTTATAGATTTCAATACAAAAAATCAAAATCAAAGCATTTATTTCAAATAAACCAGTTACAGGCACTTTTGAATTGTCAGAACGTCGGGCAGTGAGTAAGGTGAAGCTAGTCACCCATTCCAAAGAGTAGGTACCTATGGCGAAGAACGGGCAAGAAACTCCATGGACACTCTTTTAAATTAATATAAGGAGACAGGGATGCGATGTGTGCCGGGTACGATGCGCCTAGTGTTGTTGTGTTGGGAGTTTGGTCGTGGAGGGTCTTCAGATCAATCTCCCTTTGGCGCAGCATCGTTGATCGTGTTGCTGGGTTTAACATTGCAGCACATCGCTCAACTGTCGTCTTCCTTCCTATTCGCTCAGTTTTTCTGAGTGATAGGCTCTTAATAAACTAGCGCGCTTTACCTTCAACGATCACATCACTGCTTAGCATCAGGCGGGATTGCGGTCAAGCGCTAGTTTATAATTATTAAAAAAAAATATACAATATGTAACGAAAACCCTGTCCGATCTGTAAAGGTATTGTTAGGTATCAATAACTGATTCTACTAATGGATACAAAACAGGGTTAAACTTAAAAAAAACCCCCTAAAAATAAATATTATTTCGCAAAAAGAGGTAACTTAATAAATGTTCGTTAAGCACCCTTCCGCTGGCGGCGGGCGGCAGGGCACATGGCACGTGGTCGCATCGCTATTCGCTCATAACAATACCGGTGTTGTCACTTTTTTAAAAATGACCAAATTTCGGGGAAGTTGGAATTAATTCGCGGGAAAAAAAGATTATTTCAAAATTCATTTGTATTGGTACTATGATGATTACGTAAAATTTTATATTATATTTGGTCATGTGTTGACCTAACCTTTATTATCCTTATGGGTCGGACAGGGTTTTCTTAACATACTCTATATATATAAATGAAATACAAGGACCGAACACGACAAACGGGTGTCGATATGAATATTTAATTAACAAATTTGTTATAACGTCCTTAATATATATATATATATGTATGGATTTCTGGCGGTCTCCTTTATCTGCCGCTCCATTCGCCAGTTACGACTCTATTCGATTGATAGTTTGACGTTCGTTTTTAGAAAGCTTAGAATTAATTTGAGGTTGTTTCTTGGATTTGAACGAAGTAACTACTATTAGGCATAATGGATATTTTCGACAGTATTGATGACCTGGCTATCGAAGAAGAGATCATAATAAATGAATATGTAAATCCATCTGGAAGAAAAGAAAGAATCGTTAGACCAAGGCATGATCACTTTACAAATTGGGATTCATTCAACAATTTCATCGAAGATTCAGACTTTTAAAAGAGCCTGTGCAATATTTACTTTCCCTGATTGAAGATAGAATAAAGCAACAAACACAAAGGTGAGTTTTTGATCACACATTTGGTGATAAACTTATATAATATACCTACTTGCAGCCTAACTATTACAGGGCTTACTTTTAATTAAAATAATGGCGATTATTTGTTTCAGAAACCCGTGTATTCCACCTATGTTGCAGTTATTAATGACACTGAGATTCTATGCCACTGGAAGTTTCTACATAACTGTTGGTGATTTTGGTGGCATTCATATCTCCACTATGTGCAGTGTTATAAAAAAAGTTACAGAAGGTATAGCATCTTTACGACCAATGTTCATAAAGTTACCAAGGAGTGATGAATATATCAAAAGATCTCAGGAAGAGTTTTATAAAATAGCCAGATTCCCTACAGCAATCTCATCTATATTCTACTCGTAGATGGCACTCACATTAGGATTTAGTCGCCTGGTGGTAACACAGCAGAGGAATTCAGGAACAGAAAAGGATTTTTTTCATTTAACGTACAAGCAATGTGTTCAGCAGAATTGCGATTCCAAGATGTAGTTGCACGTTGGCCTGGATCCACCCCGACTGTATGATATTCGCCAATTCACATGTAAAATTCTGCTGTGAGAATCGTGAATTTGGTAATGGAATTATACTTGGAGATGGTGGTTATGAAGAAACAAATTTCCTACTAACTCCTCTTCAAAACCCAGATACACCAGCTCAGACTTTGTATAATGAATCACAAATACGAACAAGGAATGTCATCGAGAGATGCTTTGGAGTATGGAAAAGATTCTTTCCAGTATTGAGCATAGGATTAAGTTACCACTTGGTAACTTACACACTTGCACAAGATATAATTGTAGCCTGTGCTACTCTTATATTACACAATTTAGCCAGAACAAGTACTTCTGGGTCCACCTCCAGTGGACCCAGAAGTACTAATTCCACCACAGCCAATATTTCCCACCTCCATAGCAGATGCCACCGGTGAAGAAAGGCACCATACTAGGAACTTAATGTTAAATTACTTTAATTCCTTGCTTTAATAGTGGAATTTCATTAATTGAGCTAGGTACTTTAATACATTCAGAGGCAGAATTAACCGCCCAGACAGTTATTTTTATACAAATATGTTTTATGGTAAATAAAAGATACAACCAAGTTGAGATCAGAAGCAAACTGTTTTTATTATCATTTTGCCCTCATTACAAAAATCATACACTTGACAACTAATGAAAACTATCAGCAAGGTTACACACACATCTGAATCAAATCGCTTGGAGCAGGTCCACACTTGCAAGTAATTCTTTTAATTAACAATGCATGTAATTCTTCTTTTCTTTTTTCATCGTTGGCCAAATGTAACATTTTTATATTATGTTCTTCTGCCATAAATTGTTGCTCACTTCTGGCAGTCTTCATTTGCAACTGTACAAGTTCCAACCGAGCTGCACTTAATTTGTCTAGCTTGGAGGTTTTCTTGGTATTTTTTTTTAAGCCCTCGTACTTCAGCTTTAAGGTTTTCCACGAGCGAACACTTGTTGAAATACCACAAGAGTTGAAACAATCCTCAATTTTCTTCCATGCAGCCGCTTTATCTTTATTAGTAACTGCATCTGTCTTTTTATTTTCAATTATTTGTTTATACTTGGTGATTAAACTTATAAGTAACTGAACCTCTGCGCCATTAAAGTTTGCCGAACGCTCTCTTTTTTTAGATTCCATTATATTCCACTTAAATTTACTTACACTTTCAATTAAATTAAAAACCACATAAACCAAACAACATAACCTAAATATAACAAACGTGCGCGTGACGAGACGATGACGCTATTGACAGAAATTTAGAAAAACATCTGTCTTGCTCTAATGTTTGTCTAAGCAATATATTTGTCTCGCTTCTTTCAAGTTGCAGTTGCCAGACTTGAATTATTATGTCAGATAGTTATCAATGGAATAAATAACAGTTGAAAAACCGGTGAGCATTTATTCATTTGTCAAATAACTTTATTCGTTAGATAGTTATTGAACCTTTTATCTGAGGATTAAAAAATCAGCCCTAACAAAATAATGTTATAATAAAATTTTTTTTCATTACCGTACAGATTACAAACCATAGATAGCACTATTTAATTTTTTTATCTGTGGCTGCGCGCGCTTTGGCGCGTGCGCTTTGATGCAGGGTGCAGAATTTTGGCGCCAAATACGTTTCTTTGCATTGAGAGTCGTTGTTGTGTTTCGCTGGACACATAATTGATTATTATTGTTTCTTAAAATGTATGAGATTAGATAAAGTAGTGTATGAAACTGTACATAATTAGGTATTATACACTCGTGTAATACTATTAAAAAACTCGCTTCGCTCGTTTTTTAAACTCACACTCGTGCATAATATCCCTCATTATGTAACAGTTTCATAAACTATTATTATATAATCATCATAGTAACAATACTAATGAATTTTGAAATAATCTTTTTTTTTCCGCGATTTAAATCCAACTTCCCCAAAATTTGGTATTTTTTTAAAAAGGGACAACACCATTTTTGACGGTATTATTATGAGCGAATAGCGACGCAATCGCCTACCGCGTGCCCTGCCCACTTCGCCCGCGCATGTTTTACCTACCGCACATGTATTAAGTCACCTCTTTTTACGAAGTAATATTTATTTTTTTAGGAGATTTTTTTTTACTTTAGCCTGGCTTTGTATGCATTAGTAGAATCAGTTATCGATAGGATCGGGCAGGGTTTTCTTAGTATAGTCAGATTTAAAAAAAAAACTAGACACGTATTTTTCTTTTTCCATATAAACAAAAAATTGAGACGATACAACGGGCTGAAATCTCGTGTGACGTCACGCCTTGCTACACTTTTTAGCAACGATGACGTCACCAGCCCCGGCCACTCCTGATCTTTGATGCTTTTTTTTATTGTCAATTTTTATTGATTTGATAAAACAAAATATCCAATATTTTTCTATAATCTGAATGACTGAATAAATAGAATAATTTTTTTACCCAGGAAACACCCAAGTTCTCATATGAAAACGCGGTCAGTTTCATCAGATAGATTTACAAAACGTGTCTATAAACTACTAAACTATTTATTGAGTGGTTCCCGTGCTTATCCACAAATTAATTTTATCCTTCCATTTCATGTAGGCCATCGCAAGCTACAGTAATTAATGTATCCGAATCTGACCACATTTTATAACACATTTTTTGGTAAATTTAATTTAAGTCTCATAATTTTACCAAATATTTTTATAAGCCAACATCTTTATCAGTGTAATTTACAAGAGTATTTAATAAAATATTTTTAATGAGACTAAATTGAATTTACTCAGGTAATTTCAGTTAATATTTGTAAGTTCGTTACTAGTAGCTAATATTTTAATAACGTAGCTTCGAGAAACTCACACTGGGAAACTTGTGAAAATATTCGGTCGTGTACTCATAACTTATTAATAATATAAGTGTAATAAGTTTAGTGGTTTGAGGACTATTTTATATATTCAAAATAAATTCCTAAGATTCTTATATCTCAAACAGTATGGAGTTTATGCTTTTTATCCATTGATGTACCCGAGCTTGTTTATATTAGGCATGGTCGGGTTCACCAAACTGGCTGTGGAAGAGACGTCGCGCTGGTGAAGTATGTTGTGTCTATATTATTAGGGGTGCTCCAACATCCAGAGGTACTTGAAGAGCTACGCCTGTGCGCGCCGAGCGGGTACGTAAGTGCACGTCGTCGCCCTAGCCTTTTAGATGTCCCCACGGCTAGGACTAACCTACTAAAGTTTGCCCCTATGTCTCGAGCCGTACGTCTGATTAATGTGATTACGCGTACGGAAGACTTGTTTGGCCAAAAACTTCCTAAGTTCACTTATTTTGTTTGTGCCCGACAGGGTCCACGTGAACTAATTTTAAGTATTACCATCTAAGAATACATGTGGAAAACAATAAAAGTATTGAGTATTGAGTATTGAGTATAAGTTCTTACAAGCAGCACAGAACCTAATGGAACAAGGTATAGACTTATAGGAAATAAGTGTATAATGATAATATATTAAAAATGTTTCTGTACTAATTATTCTGACCTTATGTATGTTATGTTTTTTGTTTTGTTTTTTTTTTTCTTTTTGTATAATTTATCTTACTTATAGCACTGAATTGGAATGCTCTGTAATAGTGCTATAATTGTTTGTTTCTAAATAAATAAATAAAAATTTTAATATGTAATAAGAGTAGGTAGTTGGTTGGTCGCTTTTGTTCTTCCTCCAGAATTAGTTAGTTACTGAGAGTTATATGAGTTCATATAATTGTTTACTTAATATTTTTTACAATGCGTAAAATATGGGAGCTGTTACGCCCTTATGCATGAAGGATTTTATTTACTTACATTTCCATGTTTGATGATTTTTTATTTTTATTTTTTGGTATTTTTGGTATTCGTGGCTAGCTGGTATATGGTAATCAATTTAATTTAATTTTTTTTAATGACTATAAACTAGTGCTTGACCGCAATCCCGCCTGATAGTACCTAAAGCGGTATGCGGTAGTAAAGCGCATGGTAAAGCGCGCTAGTATATTAAGCCTATTCACTCAAAAAAAAAAAAAAAAAACTGAGTGAATAGGTAGGAAGACGGCAGTTGAGCGAGGTGATGCAATGTTAAACCCTATAACACGACCAACGATGTTGCGCCGGAGGGAGATTGATCTAGAGACCTCCGCGACCAAACTCTCGACACAACAACATTTGGGGCATCGTACTCGGCACACATCGCAACTGTGTGCTCAGACCCGTCCTCCGTACGCCTAGCAGACACATTCCGGAACACGACCAATCGCTTGACGGCAAGACTTTGTCTGATGGGTGATATCTTCTGCCGGTAGCCGATGTTATGGCCTACCTCTGAGAAAATATTTTTATGACTATATACAGTATGTTAAGAAAACCCTGTCCGACCCGTGAAGGTGTTGTTAGGTATCGATAACTGATTCTACTAATGGATACAAAACCGGGCTTAAAAATAAAAACCCCCCCAAAAAAATAAATATTATTTTGCAAAAAGAGGTAACTTAATAAATGTGCGATAAGCACCCGTCCGCGAGCGGCGGGCGGCGGGGCACGCGGCACGTGGTCGCATCGCTATTCGCTCATAATAATACCGATGTTGTCACTTTTTTAAAAATTACCAAATTTCAATTTACCATCAACGATCGCATCACTGCTTACCACCAGGCGGGATTGCGGTCAAGCGCTAGTTTATAATTATTAAAAAAAAAAGATTATTTCAATTCATTTGTATTGGTACTAAGTATGATGATTACGTAAAATTTTATATTATATTTGGTCATGTGTTTACCGAACCTGTATTATCCTTATGGGTCGGACAGGGTTTTCTTAACATACTGTATAGTACTGTATAAAGTCATGTGTTTTCTTAATTGAACAGACATTTGCCATGCTGCTGGGGAGTTTGTTCCGCCACTTCTTCCCAGCGAAAGCCCTAGGAAGTAACGAAGGGTTTTGGGGGATAGTCTTATGTAATATCGACATTCAAAAAGTATTGAATCTCAGCCTAATTTGAATAAATAACTTTTCATTTTGAAAAATAAGGCTCTGGATTTGTTCAAGTTTCTTCTTAGGGGTAGTTCAAAAAGTACCAACTGGATTTATCTTATTTTCAGTAAATAGCTAAAGTAAAAAAAACATAATAACATTATTAGTTTATAACATTACCGACCCGCTCTGATGTAATTACCTCATGTAGTAGTCAGTAATAAACTAATGAAAAAAAAAAAAAAACAATCGAACATCTATCTATGTCACAGCTTGATTACGATTTGTACGCGATTGTACGAGACGCGTACATTGTATTCGGCGTGTATGCCAATCAAGCTTACACGTTGCAAAGGTAATTAGTACTTCACTCAGAACCTAGTTCTACCTGTATATTACCTAAACCTTTACATTTGTGTAATCTAAATTCAAAACATAGCATTATTTTTGTTACTACAAAATTCTTATAAAGAGATAAGTTTTCGATTACTTAAAATGTACAAATGTAGGCATAAATTGTGTATTTAAAACATTTTAGGTATGTGTCTTGACTGTTATTGAACCTATTGGTCAACTTATTAATCAGAACAGATCTACTTTTAACACTTTATAAAAAAAAAACACCTCATGGGGTGAGAAATAGGTATGACGTTAGCTTCATCCCGTTTGACAAACGTGGTTGCATCCATTTTTTTTGGTCTCAGGTAACTGCGTTTGCTCCGCCCCTTGCACACCATTTGAGGGTTAGAAATTCATAGAAATAGATTTTTTTTCTATGAAATCCTAAAACTCGCAATCAAAGTTTTTGGGGATTTATGGAGAGATAGAAATTTCTGATTGTAAAAGGTGGAGGAGTCCGTTTCTACGCGGTAAGTGTGTCCTTTCAAATAGATAAGTACACAATAAGTTGGAATGACGTGAAATACTAAAGTATGGAGCGCCAGCATTAAACGCTGAACGTTTGTAGTTTTATAGGAACCTTGGTGCCGCTCCCTTGGTTCCTCCATGGTTGATAGTCATTGGCTAGTTGACCTCCGGTTTAAGCCAGTGTCAATAAACCATGATGCAACCCGGATGCGTTGGATGCAGAAAGGGAAGTGCGTAGCACTCCACACCACCGATGTAGAAAATTTGACTTCTCTTTTGGCTTACAAATAGTTTGGCTGCTCCAACTTGAAACCGAGAAAGCAAAATAAGAACAAGAAAATTGATTTTGTTTATTTTTTCGGTTCCTTGGAAGTTAAGCAGAAAAAAATACTTACACCATACCATGATAGGTCCCAGGATCCGATGATAGACTAGAGTGGACTAGAGAGAGAGAGAGAGGAGCTCTCGTAATTTTAAGAACGTTGATAGGCTGATCTTTAAAAATGCCCTTCTAATTTCCATATGTTTATTTCTTTCACTTCCTTGAAGACTTGCACCATACCAAGAAACACTGGAATCTAGTACACTGATTAACCAACTTCCTGCCTCTCTCCATGATAGGCCTGAGGACCCCGAGAACAGTGAAGTAGTTGACGATAAAAACTGAGCTACATTCTAATAATTTATTCTAATAATTCCAGTTTTTAAACTTTGTCCCTAATTAGAAATTTGTCCTGTATCGTAGGTTCGATTATAAACATTGAAATACTCACATAAAGTTAGACCCGGAACAAATATTTGTAGGTCATACAAATATGTTTTCCGTGCGGGTATCGAACCCGCGACGCGCAGAGCAGACGGCGCTACTGCGCTGCGTGTTGAGAGTTCAATTCAATCGCTCTACCCATTACGCCAACTGTGCCGTATTTATCGTAATATAGTTTTATATCAATCAGAATCAAGTCACACTGTCATCTCGGCGCAAACAAATGTCAAAAACTTGTCACTCAAAATGAAAAGGAAAATTAGAAGTAGGTTTTTTGACAGGAAAGCCAAGATCAGTATCACGCGCATTTTTTATTGGACTTTTAAAATTATTTATAGTGTCGTTTAATAAATAAAAACGCGTGATTTATGTAGTAAAAAGTGCATTCAGTGAATAATTTATAAAGAACATTGAAATATCGCAGCATAGTGGCCACACCATGGCTTTGCATCAAATCTCCTAGTAGGCGGCACGCGGTCGTTTTTTCAACTGTCATTGGCGATATCCGCCATTATTGTGAAATAAAATTTTTAAAGAATTTCTATAATTTGTCACACTTGTTATTGGCAAAATTGTGGTATCTAACCACAGAGGCCATTGAAGAGTTGAAGTAGTATTCAGTCTAAAGAAAAGAAAGAAAAAATTAGAAGTATTTTTGGACAGCTTGAGACCGAGATATGACTGACTGTAGACGTTCTTATAATTGCGATAATCAAGGTGAAAGTATTTTTATAAAAAAAAAGTTGTTCGAATCGATTCTGTTTCTATATAATGATTAAAAAAAGTATTGCACAACTCTATTTCAACCCTGTCTACTTGCTTGTCTAGCTAGATAAAAACAGCTAACTGTAAAAGATAAACTTTAGGTTTAGACGTTTGTTTGTCCTGGGTGAGCACTTTAATAAAACTTGAATAATAAGTACAATCACTGTTATCTGACAAAGACAAAAGTACGAACAGAATAGGGAATGTTTTACAAGAAATATCTTTATTATGGTCCAGATAGAACAAAACATAATTAACTCGTCTTCAGGTGTTAAGATTTACGTATTTTTACATAACATAATATTTCTACATAGAATATTCCCCAAAAGTTTAATCAAATATTAGTTTCTGGAAATATAATTCAATTAATAACTGAAACACATAATAATTCGCCACTCATAATGAATTCTGTTATCACTTTTAACTTATTCGAAGTTTAATTTTATCAAACAGAACAGTTTGAAAAATGATAATAGTATAAAGTTTATACTATTTATTTTATTTATTTATACATCCATTTCAGGCATCACAGCCCATACAACACAAACAATGCAATATTAAAATAAATCAAGAAACACAAATAATAACCAACTACAATTACACACATATATTATGCAAAATTTTAAATGTCAAAAATAAAGAAATAAAAAGAGAACATATTTAATAGTACGCCTGCCTCTGAGTCATTTGTTTGTTTGTCAGTACATTAATCATATAACAATGGTTAATATATTGACAATCAAACCTATTCGCAAATACGTTCAGGATAGTGTTGGAGGTGATCCGGAGCCTGCGCCCCAGAGACGCGCACCGCTTTCGCATTGTCGTGTAAAAACATGTGTTTTTACACGACAATGCGAAAGCGGTGCGCGTGAGTGTTGTAATGTTACAACACTTACATTATTACACTATAAACAACATTCTTAGCGACTACAGTTTGTACAGGTTACAAAAATTAAATACATAGGTTGTATTTTTTTTTATAATTATAAACAAGTGCTTGACCGCCATCCCGCCTGATGGTAAGCACTGTTGCAATCGTTGATGGTAAAACGTGCTAGTTCATTAAGAGCCTATTCTAACCTAACAACACAACCACCACCATCGGACTCGTCGCTCAGCTACGCCTCGCCGCTGCCGGTCTCCAGCCCCACTGTGAACGCTGTGAAGACACCGGGCGGGGTAGTTGCGTTGAGCTCGAGCGACGAGTATTTCTCTCCGCTGACGACGCCACCACCTGCTCGCCGACGGGGAGGACGCCGGCCGCCGGACTGCTAGGGACCTCGAAGCCCACTCGAGGGTTCCCGCTGCCGGTGGTTGTGTGCAGCGCATGAAATGGACGCATTCAATGAACGAGAACGTCATGCGCGCATACTTTGGGGCTACAGAGGGAGGAAACAACCTGACCGCGTACCGTGTTCGGATGCTCTTTCTGTTTCAGGTGCTTGAATCGGCTGTCAACGTTTTGGCACAACGACTATCGGATCGGGTACACCAGAGGGAGATTCGTTTAGACAGCGAGGATTGAGAGTAATCATCACGCTTGCGGGTTGGCGATTTCAGACTTTAAGTCCAGGTTTCCTCAAGTTGTTTTCCTTCACCTTGTAATCAGTCACTGGTGTACAAGATATACTTAGAAAGTACACATAACTTCGAAAAGTTATGTTGGTAGGTACTTGCCTGACCTGAAATCGAACCCGCACACTCATACTTGAGAGGCTGGTGTTTTAACCACTAGGGCACCACGACTTTACCTGTAGGACATACTAATATTAGTTCGATGTGGAAATCGAACCCGCGACAGGTAGCGCAGTAGTCTATCGGTCAGCCACTGGGCCGACCATGTCAATGAAAGTAAAGTAAATAAATAAAATACTAAATATATTGAGGACGTAATAAGAAAATTTTTAATTAAAAGTTCATATCGACACCAGTTTGTCGTGTTCGGTCCTTGTATTTCATTTAATTGTGATGTTCTCGTATGAAGATGCGGTCAGTTTCATCAGATAGTCTAACATATAATGGTTAAACAATTATAAATTGAGATTAATAAAATACTAAACTATATATTGATTGGTTCTCGTGATTTCACTTAGGGCATCACAAGCAGAAGTTTGCATTTGCATTTGTTTGCATTTTAAAATTGCATGATTTAATTCCCACATCTCCGTTCCATCATCGGACGACCCGTCGTACGCCGACTTTCCACCCTTACGTTGTTAACACTACTACGATCCGGACGAGGCGTTTCGCTTCTTCTTTTATACCACGTACATCGAGGGACTGGAACAATTTGCCGGCGGCGGTGTTTCCGTCACACTACAATTTGAGTGTCTTCAAGGCTAGAGTGAATAGGCTCTTAATAAACTAGCGCGCTTTACCATCAACGATCGCATCACTGCTTACCATCAGGTGGGACTGCGGTCAAGCGCTAGTTTATAATTTATAAAAAAAAGTAATTAATGTATCCGAATCTGACCACATTTTATAATATGTAGATATTTATTTTTTGGTAAATTTAATTTAAGTCAAATTTTGGCTAGTATTTTTTACAAGCCTTCTGAGACTAATAGTATAATTAATAATTATATTATATTAATTATTATTAATTAATTATTACCACCAAACGGAGCCCGTTCTTCTTGGCTCCTACTTTTCGGAATGTATCCTTGGAGTGTACCGAACGCCTTCAGCTTTTGGGTGTTGAGATTTCCTCGAACCTAAACTTTGGGCGGTTCATTGAGTCCAAGGCCAAGGTGGCTGCCAGAAAACTTGGCGTTATCGCAAAGGTCCGGCAGTACTTCACACCAGGGCAGCTTCTAATGTTGTACAAAGCACAGGTCCGTTCGTGTGTGGAGTACTGCAGCCACATTTGGGCTGGTGCTGCTAAGTGTCACCTGGCCACTTTGGATTCAGTGGAGAGGCGTGCGAAGAGGCTGATTGGTGACCCTGATTTAACTCGAGTTGGTCTCCAAAGCCTAGAGCACAGGCGTAGAGTAGCCAGCCTTTCGGTGTTCTATAGGATACATTCTGGGGAGTGTGCGAGGGAATTGCTCGATTTAATTCCCCCATCTCCGTTCCACCATCGGACGACCCGTCGTATGGCGAGTTTCCACCCTTATGTTGTTAACACCTCTACGATCCGGACGAAGCGTTTCGCCTCGTCCTTTATACCGCGTACATCGAGGGACTGGAACAATCTGCCGGCGGCGGTGTTTCCGTCGGACTACAATTTGAGTGTCTTCAAGGCTAGAGTGAATAGGCTCTTAATAAACTAGTGCGCTTTACCATCAATGATTGCGTCACTGCTTACCATCAGGCGGGATTGCGGTCAAGCGCTGGTTTATATTTTAATAAAAAAAATAAAAAAAAATTACAAGATTATTTCGAAAATATTTTTAATAAGACTAAATTGAATTTACTCAGATAATTTCAAGTACTATTTGTAAGATGTTAATAGTAAAATTTTAATACCGTATACTAGAAAACTTAGCCCCGGCGTTTTGCCTCCTCTCGCCACTCCCACGTGTAAGCGAGCCTTTACATTGGTGTAACATTCGTAAAACCATTATTTTTGTTACTACAAAATTCTTATAATGAAATAAGTTTTCGATTATTTATTTTCTTGTCTGCCAGTCAACCTTTTGATTAATTTCAGAAAAGAACCATTTTTAACAGTTTATGAAAACAAAAATCCCGCCAAATGCGTGTCGGCAACCCGCACGACGGGTCCCGTACCATCTTTAATTTAATAGCAAAAAAATCACGTTTTTTGTATGGGTGGTGCAATTTGAAATTTGGCAAATTTGTTCAGACGCTGATATAGACTAATACATTTTGTATAATTTAGTACTAGCGGCCCGATACGTGCTTCGCTACGTATGAAGTGAAATAATACAAACAAATTCATTGGATCTTCCAAATTATTTATTCAAAGTTAAAAGCAATTTTAAAACTTAATCCAAAACATTTAGATAAACAATATTCTTTGTTTTTCCATTTCTAGCATGTATAAACAAACGACTGGGGGTATCGACTCCCGAACAGGCAAAGTAAAGTTGGTTTTTGATAATGAACATAGCAAATGATAAACGCACGGGATATCGCAATCGTTTGAACTCAAATAGCATATCAGTTGGGATCATAGGGATACGCGGTATCCAACACACTTCTCCTTTTGATTTACCAGTTAAAATCGTAGCTTAAATTAAAGTTGGCAATAAGTTTTTCACTGCCAGTCTGGCGCCATTACACAGTTTTGGTGGATTATAAAATTATAAAGAAAGTGACATTGATTTATATATATATATATATATATATATATAAGATCATGATCCACCGTTTATTGAATTCATTTGTTACCAAAAATAAGATAAATGAAGAACCGCTCATTCGATTTTATTCAAACTTCACATAAACCATCTACTCATTAGGCAAAACAAAGCCTAAACATTTGGATAGGTAAGTCCGTTCTTGAGTTATAAAATTACAAAGAAATTGGCATTGATTTATATATATTGTTACGAATGCACCTATGTCGATTGCCTACGATCGACTGTACCTTCGTTGCTAATACACTTCGCAACCCTTAACCGGCGTTTTAGTACCGCTAGCCCGTAACAATATATACATAGATTACCTGAGCAGTTCTGGAAATATTACATACATACGGGGCGAATTGATAACATCCTATTTTTGAAGTCGGTTAAAAAAAAAGGTGTCAATATTACTCTTCTACGGTGGGGTAGAGAACAGACTGAACTCTCCAGGCGATGGGATCATGGGAGAACGTCCCGGCCCTGACCTCTCCCACGGCCCTATCAAAACTGCCATA
The DNA here is from genome assembly GCA_037179545.1 of Sesamia inferens. Taxonomy (NCBI): domain Eukaryota; kingdom Metazoa; phylum Arthropoda; class Insecta; order Lepidoptera; family Noctuidae; genus Sesamia; species Sesamia inferens. The sequence goes on along the minus strand of CM073938.1, from coordinate 14,748,854 downwards.
GTAAGACCAACCAAACTACAAATTTAGAACTGTGCGGGCACAGAAGGTCTGAATTATTTCCAAACACCCTATCTCTCATCATACGTTACATTAAATGCAACTTCCCGAGAAGAGTCGGACACCCAGTATGCTTACATCTTCTTATCTATTTAAGATAAAAAGCATCGAAAACGCTGATATCGTGATTTAAAATTTAACAAAAATATTTAAAAAATATAAACGGTTCGATCCCATTTACAGTTGATATTATATTCAACGAAGGTTGTCCCCAATTTACATTCGTACATATGAGATTCCAGTGGACCTTTATGTGCGATAATGGTAATATTAAAAACAAATAGAAATTAAAGGAGTCAGGGCGACATCTATTGTAAATGTTTGAAATCGATATTATATGAAATGTGTCTGGGGGTAGTTGCATTTTTGTTGAGGGTTTGGCGTTTTGTACTTACCTTATGTATATTGTCTATAGAATGCGATAAAATAGGAAATTAGAAATATTTTTGCATATACCATTTGTGAACAGTGCTTCAGTGGACAGCTAAGGAATTTTGTACTTGCAACGGAAAAAATACTTATGAACTACAAATGCTACAAAGTGATATCCTTCTTCAAAGGGAAGTGGACAGTGTTTAGATCGTTAATAGAAATATACTCACACTTGTATAGGACCTAATTGTAATGAGATTAACTTCATTGTGTAACGCTTTTGTTTATCCTTCGTAGAAAATGTCGATGTTTGTTGGCTGATATAATTTACTTAGTTCAAAGTGAAAAGGTCAACTGAACTCTTATTTGGAATATTGTTTTAGAGGAATAACAGTTGTTATTCGATCATTATTGAATACATACGAGCATGCACATAGAAGTGGTGAAATTCTGGCAAAAGGAGAAAATTTTGGACAATACTGTTTTGCCGAAGTATCAGGTAAGGCTTAGTAGGTAAAACTATGTGTAAAACAATAAAAAAAAATCTGAAGAGTATATTTGTTTCAACATTCTGTACTCTGTAACTATCAATTTGAAGAAAAAAAAAAATTAAGAACCAAATTCTTGATGACATTACGATGATGCAAGAATGCTAAGCGAGATCGAGGTAATAGCACAAACAGATGATGCGATGCGACGGGGTAGATCGGGAGAAGAGGAAATTTCTCGGCCACGAAATCGCGGTAAGAAAGTAGTTAAAGTTAAGATAGCTTTGTAAGATCTACTTACGTCGTTAATTGGAAGTTTATGGAATTTTAATAGATATAAAATTTTTATGATGAATTTTTTTTTATTTCAGCTTTAAACCTGGCCAAAAGGATCTGGATACCCAAGTGTGTTTAATAATCGATATTATGCAAAAGATAACAAATAAATTAGGATAAAAGAACAGAGATTATACAAACATTTTAAAGGTAATGAACAGTGTACTCAAATATTTCTTTATGTTATGATTTTCATGGAATTCAGCACAAGACCGGTCATTGTGTTAAAGAATTGAGGGAGTCCTTGGTCTAGCAGTGGATGTCTATAAGCTGAAGAAGAAAATCGTTATGCAGATACCTGTACAAGTTCCTTTACAATTCTTGAGATCAAGCGTTTCACCATAAAAAGTTTGTTGAAGTGAGTATAGAGTGTCTTTGTCAATAGTAACAATCCAATGAGTTTGAATGACATCTCACTCCACGCTCACTTAACTATTAAGGATACTACATTATCAAGGATTATCTAGGGCACAAATGAATAGAATCTAGAATTCGTAAATTGGATTAATTGACATCGCTGATTGTGAATATATTTGCACGCCATGTTATGGCAGAATATGTCGTTACAAATTTATTGTTACATCTTATCTATGTACAGAGGACTGCACATCGAGTGATTACAATCTGTCAAATTTATTTATTAAGGAAGGAAGGAATATTTGACAGTTTCAAATAGCGTATAGTCCCGGTTGCATCCGCGGCTTTGGCGTTGAAGCCCGGGGTCCGCTTTCTTACACATTTGCCTCCATTTCGCACGATCTCTGGCACCCCGTGTTGTGAGATTGGCACACATGTGATCTTTTGTGACGTCAAGCCAGTGTTTCTTTGGTATATCTCGCTTGTTCCGGCCCGGTGAAGGAGCCATGGCAAGGCATTTGTTATCCACGTACTTGCTGTCGATTGATTGACTTCACCTATCTTTTGATATTGAGGGGTGATTACAGATTCGCACTGATGTAGATAGGTATGTAAGTAAGAACAGCCAGCACGAAAAGTCGATTAACACTTTTGTTTTCGGAATGTTAATTACTCAGCAATTTTTTCTATATTGAAACCGAAGCGGCATTTAATTTAAAAACGGCACTCTCTTTTAACTCTTAGCTTCTATTATAAAATGCCAAAAGTATATTATCAAAAATCATATTAATAGGGTAGGAAAACGAGAGTAACCGACATATCCCGAAGAATTGTAACACTTATGTGGCAGTGGGCCGAGCACATTGCCCGTAAGACCGTAAGATGCAGCGTGGGTAGGCCCCCAACAAGGTGGACCGACGACCTGGTGAAGGTCTCGAGAAACTGCTGGATGCGGGAGGCGCAGGACCTGTCGTCGTGGAGATCCTACGGCGAGGCCTATATCCACCAGTGGTCGTCTTTCGGCTGAAATGATGATGATGATATTGAATTAATTGACCGTAAGTACCTATACAATTCTTAAGGTAGGTACAAGCTCTGTTGTATCTCAAGAGATAGGGTCAAAAGATTTTATACTGTATGCCAATGCCAAGTATAACCCTTTTCCACTTAATTATCTAGATGAACATTGTTTGTAAGAGATTATGCAAATACAAGAAGCACCGAAATCTAGTTTAGTCCTGGCGGCGGCGGCTCCTACCCTATCCAAGCCCTATTGTTATTATAATGAGATTTATGCCACAGCACTTTAGTTAGATACTAAAATAACAATTGCTGGTTTATTCAGTAAAAAATTTCACAGTGAAAACTTAAAATAATATTGAACTATATTCGCCAAAAATGTGAACGAATAGGAGTTAATGGAAAAATAAATTTAGGTAATTCGTACACAATACTTTACAACACTAATGTTTTTTTTGTCTTTTCAATAGTGCTAGTCACTCTGATATCAACTTAATTGACATTAACATAAAGTTGATATTTTTTGAAACTGAAATAACGTCAATTTACTTTCAAATTACTAACATATACAACTTATGACGGGAGCTGTCGTTTGATTTGATGCTAAACATTCACACTATTGACAACTCACTTAGTTTTTGTCAGGAAAGCTAAGATGACTGTCACGCGCATTTTTCATTGGACTTTTAAAATTATTTATAGTGTCTTTTACTAAATAAAAGCGTGTGATTTATGTAGTAAAAAGTGCATTCAGTGAATAATTCATAAAGAACATTGAAATATCGCAGCACAGTGGCTACATCCTGACTTTGCATCAAATCTCTTCGTAGTCGGCTCACGCGGCCGTTTTTTCAACTGTCATTGACGATATCCGCCATTATTGTGAAATATTTTTTTTAAAGAATTTCTATAATTTGTTACACGTGTTATTGGCAAAATTGTGGTATCTAACCACACAGGCCATTGAAGAGTTAAAGTAGTATTCACTCTAAAGAATAGAAAGAAAGACAACTCACTTCAAGCTATTTTTTTTTTAATAATTAAAAACTAGCGCTTGACCGCAATCCCGCCTGATGGTAAGCAGTGATGCAATCGTTGATGGTAAAGCACGCTAGTTTATTAAACCCATTCACTTAAAAAACTGAGTGAATAGGAAGGAAGACGGCAGTTGAGCGAGGTGGTGCAATGTTAAACCCAACAACAGGACCAACGATGCTGCGCTAGAGGGAGATTGATCTGGAGACCCTCCACGACCAAACTACCGACACAACAACACTTGGCGCATCGTACCCGGCACAACATAACTGCTCAGACCCGTCCTCCGTACGGCTTCACCAGACATCATGCCGGAACACGACGAATCGCTTGGTGGCAAGACTTTGTCTGGTGGGTGGTAACTTCTGCCGGCAGCCGATGTGGCCTACCACCGAGAAATAATCTAATTACGCTTAAGTTTTCACGGTATTTTTTATTTATTTTAGGGCTTATTTTTAATAATAGAAAGATAGTATTTATTCGTAGCATAAAATTTATTATATTTGTTTGACAGATTGTGTATGGAAGAAAAATCAAACATGTTGAATAATTCCTGGCCAGCAACAAATGTCTTTCGGCTAAAAAGATGATCATAATAATGAGTTTTACAAATAATTAAAATCTTTTCAGATTATAAAAACAAAACAGACAATTATAAAAACAAAATCCGTTGTGAAGAAAACATATTAAATAGAGGTGAGTAAATTTTCAACATTATTAAATCTAATAAGGCTGAGATTTCCTCGAACCTCAACTTTGGGCGGTTCATTGGGGCCAAGGCCAAGGTGGCTGCCAGGAGGCTTGGCGTTATCGCAAAGGTCCGGCGGTACTTCACACCAGAGCAGCTTCTAATGCTGTAAAAAGCACAGGTCCGTTCGTGTGTGCAGTACTGCAGCCACATTTGGGCTCAAGCTGTAAAATGTCACCTGGCCACTTTGGATTCAGTGGAGAGGCGTGCGATGAGACTGATTGGCGACCCAGAATTAACTCAAAACGGCCTCCAAAGCCGTAGAGTAGCCAGCCTTTCGGTATTCTATATTTCCACCCTTATGTCGTTAACACCACTACGATTCGGACGAAGCATTTCGTCTCCTCTTTCATACCGCGTACATCGAGGGACTGGAACTAGTTTCCAGCGGCGGTGTTTCCATCGGACTACAATTTGAGTGTCTTCAAGGCTAGAGTGAATAGGCTCTTAATAAACTAGTGCGCTTTACCATGTTCGATTGCATCACTGCTTACCATCAGGCGGGATTGCGGTCAAGCGCTAGTTTATAATTTATAAAAAAAAAAGGAAAATAACGGTATGGAGTGTTGGTGGGATATTCCAATAGTTCTTTTTACCATGTACGGAGTCTGGATTTGTGGCTGGATATTAGCAAAAGGTTTGTCCCGTTATATGGGACTTGGGTAACATTTGTTAGTTGACCTTTGCGTATTACAGCCGTATGTATAAAATGTAAAATTGCGGGATGTAAAATTGTAAAATTGCGAAATGTATACGAATTTATAAAAAAAAACTAGTGGCCGCCAGCTGTTTCGTTCGCATGGTTTAGTTATGCTCCGCTCCTATTGGTTGCAGCGTGATGTTATACAACCTAAAGCGTGGATTAATGGGCTACCCAATGTAAAAAGAATTTTTCAAATCGATCCAGTAGTTCCTGAGATTAGCGCGTTCAAACAAGCAAAGAAACAAACTCTTCAGCTTTATACAATATGTAAGGAAAACCCTGTCCGACCCATAAGGGTAATAAAGTTTAGGTAAACACATGACCAAATATAATATAGAATTTGACGTAATCACCATAGTAACAATTCTAATGAATTTTGAAATAATCTCTTTTTCCCCGAAATTTGGTAATTTTTAAAAAAGTGACAACACCGGTATTATTATGAGCGAATAGCGAGGCGACCACGTGCAGCGTGCCCTGCCGCCCGCCGCCCACGGAAGGGTTGCTTACCGCAAATGTAATAAGTTACCTCTTTCTGCGAAATAATATTAATTTTTTTAGGGGGATTTTTTTTTTAAGTTTAGCCCGGGTCCATCCATCAGTAGAATCAGCATCCATTAGTAGAATTAGTTATTGATACCTAACAATACCTTTACGGATCGGACAGGGTTTTCTTTACATATTGTATATTAGTATAGATAAATTGTGAATCACTGTTCACACGATTACATCGAGTAGAACTTAACTAGTACAAGATGACTTCTAATTGTATGAAAAATACTTATATTGTATAATCCGAGATCAGCTGAAACTGGATGTGTGGAGCTTGCTGTGTAGGTAACCGTGTTTTCTTTACTAGTGCTTTAGCCGCCATCCCGCCTGATGGTAAGCAGAAGTGCAATCGTTGCCTTGAAGACACTCAAATAGTAGTCCGACGGAAACACCGCCGCTGGCAAATTGTTCCAGTCGCTCGATGTACGCGGTATAAATGAGGAGGCGAAACGCTTCGTCCGGATCGTTGTGGTGTCAACAACGTAAGGGTGCAAACTCACCGTACGACGGGTTATTCGATGATGGAACGGTATCCTATAAAACACTGACAGGCTGGCTACTCTTTGCCTGCGTTCCAGGCATCTCATCATTCCACCTAATCAATTAGAAATCAAATCAATTAGAGTTTTAATATTGTTGTGCTCACAAAAACTCACATAAATAAGACAATCAATAAACCGACAGTACAAAAGAATCTTGAAAACTTTTAAAATTCAATTTAGGGTGATCCAATAGAAGACCTTGTTCCTAACAAAGAATAAGGACACCGCTATCTACCGCTTTGTGACGGAATTAAGGCCAGACTGACCGGCAACCTAATTCTATAACAGAGTATCAATCAGAATCTGAATAATTTTGCAGATTATTCCTAATCCATTGCTTTAGAATAATATATAAAAATACCTGCGTAACAACCTAAATAAAGCAGCGAATGTTGTTCAACTGTCAAAACTTCTTTTTCTTTAAAAACTATGATAAAAAAGCACTTCCTCTCTCTTTAAACATATCATTATTTTCTATTTGCTCTTGTATGATGTTTATTAATAACATAATTTCTCTCTCCTTCCCCTTAGTATTCCTTCCAAAGGTTGTCTGTAAAAGATCGCTTTTAGCGAAAAGACCGCCCATTGTAAAATCTTTATATTTATGTTCTGTAATCTATATGGTGTACATAATAAAGAGTATTCTATTATATTCTAAAACTTGACAAGATAAATACGCAATGGATGTTGTTGAACTGTCAAAATAAAAGTCACACTAAATGACACCGTGTTACATAATAACTACGCTGGAGGCTCAACGCGGGCCACGTTTGATAAAAAATATTCGTAAGCGAAAATTATTTTGAATTTTATTTTTTACTCCTAGCACTTAAATTTTATTGATATCACTACATGCCAAACCGTCAGATTTTACCAATCAAACTTGAGCCTTAAAGCTTTAGAGATAAAGTTGAAAATCTAATAAGGAAATCTGACAGATTGTAGTAGCTTGATGTGCTGTCGTCTGTACATACCGCGGGTCATACGGTGGTTTGCCGGGGTAAATGGCTCTTAGAACCGATTACTGATGGGGCAGTAAGGTTCTGGAGTGGCGGCCACGTACCGGAAGACGCAGCGTAGGCGGGCCCCCAACAAGGTGGACCGATGAACTGGTGAAGGTCGCGGGAAGCCGATGGATGCGGGCAGCACAAGACCGGTCATCGTGGAAAGTCTTGTCCATCAGTGGACCTCTACAGTATGTTAAGATAACCCTGTCCGACCCATAAGGATAATAAAGGTTAGGTAAACACATGACCAAATATAATATAAAATTTTACGTAATCATCATAGTACCAATACAAATGAATTTTGAAACAATCTAGTAATAATCTAATTTTCCCGCGAATTAATTCCAATTTCCCCGAAATTTGGTAATTTTTAAAAAAGTGACAACACCGGTATTATTATGAGCGAATAGCGATGCGACCACGTGCCGCGTGCCCTGCCGCCCGCCGCCCGCGGAAGGGTGAACGCACATTTATTAAGTTACCACTTTTTGCGAAATAATATTTATTTTTTTAAGGGGATTTTTTTTAAAAGTTTAGCCCGGTTTTGTATCCATTAGTAGAATCAGTTATCGATACCTAACAACACCTTCACGGGTCGGACAGGGTTTTCTTAACATACTGTATATAGGCTGAAGAAGAAGACGTGTAGGCCTAGTATGAGTTTTCAATACGAAACTCGTTCGATCGTATCGAGCGCGTTTGGCGCTCTCATTGGTTGAGAGTTCTCACGACCTTGAAGCGGGCCAATCGCTGAGTCAAACGCGCTCGATACGATCGAACGAGTTTCGTAATGAAAACTCATACTAGGCCTACTGTTATGCCGCATCGTACCGCGTAGTGAGCGCCCGCCTTTATGTTACGAAGTAGGGGCAGAGGCGTCTTCCTGTCTGCTAATAACAACATTATTGAGATCGATAAACCTTCTCCCAAGCAGTTTTATTAGGTCAATGTTTGCTTATGACCAATCATACTTCGAAGCGGGTCTTAGTTTTGTTACATCAAAGTACTGTAATCAATGCTGATCTTACTAAAATAAAAATATGCTTTTCTGTAATGTTTTGCAGCAAAATTATGATTATTTATTGACAAGATAGACTAGTACACTTTACCATCATTTGCATTTCCATTTAAATGATATTTTAATTATTTTTCTATTGGTTTGCTCTTATTTTGGTGTGTTCATTACTATACAATATACATAGTATTGAATAAAGTCATGTGTTTCTCTTAATGATCAGACAGCTGAGCTGCTGCGGAGTGAACCTTTTGGGAGACTGTCTTATGTAATATGGACGTTTCTCAGTCTAATTTGAATAAATGAATTATGATTTTGATTTTGCATCACTGCTTATAGGATAGCGTCAGGATAGCGTTCAGGCATTGGTTTATAACATTTAAAAAAAAAGACAAGCCAACTCTTAGACAGCCTTTACGATGCAAATTATTTGTTTTTATATCGCTGTCAATATTGTCCCTGCTTGGATTAAATTAAATGAATGAATATCAATTCAAAATCAAATATCAATTACAAAAAATTCTACTAAATTCTAAATTATAAATTTGTACTATTTTTTTTTCTTCTCTTTGGCTTCGTACGGTTTTGTGCATTCAGCCAATGTCAAGTGTTGAAATTTGTTCTTTAATGCTGTGTTCATTTCATGTTCTTTTTTTTTCAGTTGTTTATAGTGATTAGTTGCCTGTAACAATTTTGTTTTAAAAGCAAAAAAATCCAAAAAAGAGGTTATAATCGTCTACCATGGTGAACAATGGTCAGGGTTTTTTTTTTTGTACTAAGGTCCAATTCTTATATACTCATACTAGCAGTTGGTGCAATGTAGGCGGATTAGATTACTGTAAACTTGGTCCCCTCTATTAATTTCCCAAGCCGGGCACTTTAGTGAGCGAATGGTTTCGATTCAAGGTGAGTACCCGACCGACTCGTGTCGGTTCGGTTCCCCAGGTAAACACGTACCTCCGATGTGATGTCAAAGGTCCTTGTATTTATACAACGGTGCGCAAAAACTCTAATTGCGCGATGCAGAACTCTTTTGTGTGACCTGGCGGGGCGATATAAAAGCATCTTGATCTTAAAGTTTCGGAAGGGCCAATAGTATTTTAACGTTCTCAAATCTTTGTGATTTTGAGAATTATATAAATTCCAGTTGGTATATTATTTCCTTGAAATGCACAAAGATGTCACACTATTGTCTATTGCAGTTTTAACAATTCTATTATTTTATTAAAATAGCCTAAGAAACTTGAGGAAAAACAAGTTAGGTTTTTTTAATCATTACCAAAAAAAAAAATTGTTTAATTTATCAATTGTTATATTAAAATATTTTGTAATATAAAAGCAATTAACTCTGGTTATGTTCAGAAATCCCATTGTAGATAGTTATCGTTAAATTTTTATAAACGAAAAATGATTTGCGCGTCCTCAGGATCGATCCGGCGACCCCTTGTAAAAGCTCTCCATAACTGAGAGACTTTACGCAGGATGTACTTATTGAATGAGTTTTTGAGTATAAAATGAAGGTGTATCAATTTTATTTTAGGTGTTATCTCAGAAGTCTGTTTTATTTATGACTAAAAATATTTTGGACAACTTAAATTTTAAACCAGTTACTGCTTGTTTAATTATATACCCATTTGTATTTACGTAAAATTGTAAAAAAAAGCTAAAAAAGTTTTGTTTGTCCTGATAATCGTCACATTTAGAATCGATGTTACCCCATCATGTTGCATGTGTTAGGCAAATCAAAGTAACTTAGATAAACCGTATTAATGGTTATTGTAGTAAAGTAACTATTTATATGAACAGAAATATACCAGGGCTTTAGAAATTTTAATGTTTTTCCGTGTTGATATCAGCGCAACACACCACAGGATAGACTGTTAACGCTGGTTATTATTATTGTTCATTATTCCCATTGATAGTTACGGTTAAATTGTAATAAACGCAAAAAGATTTGCGCGTCCTCGGGATCGATCCGGCAATCCCTTGCAAAAGCTCTCCATGTAGTTTCTTTTTTTACTTGCGTTTATATTACCTTACTAGCTTTCCACTTGCGGTTTCGCCCGCGGTTATATCACGCTTTTTAGATTTCCCTCGGGAATATCAATTTTTTTTCAATAAAAGGTAGCCTATGTCCTTTCTCAGGGTCTAAAGCTTGTCTGTACCAAATTTCATCAAACTCGGTTGAGAGGTTTAAGCGGGAGAGCGTAACAGACAGACAGACATCACTTTCACATTTATAATATTAGTATGGATTAAGTATTTGTTTCATCACTGCTATTGCACTGACAAGTTAGACAGAAACTAGCTAGAGCATACTTCACAGAGTTGTAAGTCAAATAAAAGCATTGTATTTTTAATTTTATAACACTTGCCGAATATAATATTTACATATTATTACAATATACGATTAAAAAAATCATGATTCCCATTTTGAATAAAGAACATACGGTTATTACACCATACCTGAATTAGAAAATTAGATTGTAATTTGTGTTTCGAACGCGTAGATTTAGACACAAAAGAAAATCTGACTACGATTTCTAACACCAAAAAGACGTCAAAAATTCTTCGGCATTGGTTTTTAGATCATCTAGCATGCACTTAGTGCCAAATACTAGACATATCTAAGAGGTAGTTTGTTGTGAATTAAGGTGGAGGTCATACACTAAGGTTCATTATCAGGATTTAGATCAGCTCCTGTCAACTGATTTAATGCGGAGAAACGGACGCCCATAGAAAGGGCTTTAAATTTCGTATCTATTCCAAAACGTTAGAAAATGTTATATGTGCGATGCAGCTCTATTACCTGCTAGATTTTGGGACAATAGAATAGTTTTTGGGTTCACTATTGTGTTTCCAACGATATCGATCCCTAACGGTATTGTCATCCATCACTTGCATTGTCGTTGTGACGTCAGAAACTTTTTAAAAACGGAATCACAAAAGCATTTAAAAATGATTATTCTGATTTGATTTTAATTAATATCTGATTTGATTTTAACTGAAACATAGGCAGTTAGTTTCAATTAAAATGATGCAATGCAAAAATTAAACACGAATTGGTACAAACATTTTATTCGTCACTGGCTCTTGTATACAGAAACTTTCACAGTAAAAAGAATTTTAAATTAGAACATATTACAGCTTCTTACAGTTGTAATAAAATTTAGTTTCTACACCAAAGTAAGAATGCTTGTTGAAAAATTTATAACTCTCATAACCGGGGTTATTGTCGCCGTCAGCATTATTGCAGCCGTTAGAACGGGAACTGAGAAATAAGGGCCTTTATGGTTAGAGCCAGTAATAACACATATAACTCTATTAATTCTTTTTAATCAGGCTATAATTATGATTCTATAAGACAAGACGATAGACAAGTTCGATAGACATATACGCAATAACGGACACGTAAGTCATAAGAATCCTAGGATTTTCGTACGATTTCAAATTGCCCGCGAACAAGGTGACTACATCTGCCCAGCGATTAGGGCTGGAACGCTAACGCTTACACGAAGTACTTATGTATATGAATTGCGGTAAAAATTTTAAATTTATTTAAAATTATGTATTTACAAAGTACAAATACAGGCTGTATCTGACATCGTAACGCAAACTTCGCGAAAAGGCTACACCCCATGCCACCAATAAAATTATGATAGTCATTTATGTCGTTAAGGAATGGTTACAGAAATAACAGTGTTTAAAAAAATGTGTCGGCTCGGCCTTTGAACGTTGCAAGCGTGTCGCCGTGCGGGTTTGTAGGTATGACTGTGATCCCTGATGTGATCTCTATTAAATCAGCTGACAAGATATTTTTTTGAGTTTTGTTTTCATTGTCCTTTTTTGTTTAATTAGCGAATTAATTATTGTTTACTTAAAATCTTATTGGGTTATAAAAGTATAGCATTTATGAATGGTCTAAAGTGAAAAAAACTTATATGTAGTTTTTTTCTTTTTGTTAAACATGAAAAAGCCGACGAAAAATTCCACCACTGGGGGGTTCAGAATCATGTACTGGATCCTTGGTACTCATTGTGCGTCGATGTCAGATACACCCTTTATGTATACTTGAGGCCAGGTAGAATTACATAGACAATATCCAGCAGAGTAATCGCGTAGCACATTATCATTAGCAATGGATTTCATTTAGACATTTCGAAAACTTTCATTGCCATATCTACGTTGTTGAGGAGAAACATTTTGCGAACATAGGAGCAATGCAAACGGGGGTAAACGGAGCCTATCAAAACTAAAGCAGGTTCTGATAAGGCAGGCTCCAGTAAACGACACGTGCGACGAGAATGGATTAATTAAGGTAGAGAAGAGGATGAAGAAGCCTCCTTGTCGGAATCAGTGCGGTACTGCTCTGACAGGACCCAACATGCTGCTGCGTCCAGCAATACCGACGACGCTGTTGTATGTGTCCAGACTGCACCACTCCACGAAGTTTGAGGAGGTCGTGGAGTATCTGCGCGTCAAAACAACCTGGACTTTGAGGGTCGAGAGATTGGAGCCTCGTCACAACACCATTTTCAAGTCGTTCGTGGTGCGCTTTCCGACACATCATCTCGAGAAGGTCCTTAAAGAAAAGTTCTGGCCGAAAGGTGTTGTCTACCGCCGGCTTCGTGGCCAGCATGTATTTATAGTACCTATTTTAAGTTTTTATGTTAATATATTTGTATGGGCTTTGATGCCTGAAATAAATGGATAAATCAATGAACAAATAAATAAATGTTCAAAATTAATCCAATGATAGTAAAGTGTGTTACTCAATTATGGTGCTGTACAGTATTATGATGTCATTTCAACTCAACTTCAACTAAGTATAACAGCAGGGCCAAATGTTTGCAAACATCTCGCGGTACCATATAACTAAAACCAATACGAGACATTTCACTTTGTTATATTTTATTTTAATTTGACAGTCTCCGTGCCGTAACGGTAGCGAACGCGGCCGTTGCGCAAGGAGGCGCGGGTTCGATCCCCGCACAGTGTAAATATTTGTATGCATAAATAAAAATATGAATATTTGCACTGGTCTGGTCGTGCCTCGGAAAGCACGTTAAGCCGTTGGTCTCGGTTGCCATACGAACATCTAGTGGCAGTCGTTACGGGTTGTTGGAGCCCTCAAAAGTCTAACAATTGGTTTAATTGCAATGCTTAGATATCGCCTTCGGGTTGTGGAGGTCAGACGGCAGTCGCTTCACGGAAAATATCGAAGTTTAGCCAAAATCAGCAGTTAGACTGGTAAAGCGGACCCTAGACTCCAAAGCTGAAAAAGCTACGGATGCGACTGGGCTTAACGCTGAGATGATGATGATGATACTTTATTTTAATTTCATTTGGGACTGAGACACGTCAGAACCTAAAATGAGAACTGGATTCATTAGTGAACCGATCCAAGATCCAACCAATCTTATCATAGCCAATGAATTATGATGAAAGGAAAGGAGCAGATTATGAACGTTCACTGCTTTATATCCGTATATACATATAAGAGGAACAGTAAACAGTCACATTATGATTTTGAAATGAGATTTGTTCAATGTCTCGGGAACGTGGAGAGAGATATAACGACTCGCTTTCGCATAGCTACCGCAGTCGTAGGACAAATTGTAGTAGTTGTTAAATTTATCATTAACTGACAGTACCCCGTGCGCGTGTGGTACCGGGCTTAGAACAGTACCAACCCATATCCTCCCGTGGGTGTCTTTTTTTTTTCCTTTTTTAATAATTATAAACTAGCGCTTGACTGCAATCCTGCCTGATGGTAAACCGTGATGTGATCGTTGATGGTAAAGCGCGCTAGTTTATTATAAGCCTATTCACTCAGAAAAACTGAGCGAATAGGAAGGAAGACGGCAGTTGAGCAAGGTGATGCAATGTTAAACCAAACCACATGACCAACAATGCTGCGCCAATGGGAGATAGATCTGAAGACCTTCCACGACCAAACTCCCAACACAACAACATTAGGCGCATCGTACTCGACACATCGCAACACAACTGCTCAGACCCGTCCTCCGTACGGCTTCACCAGACATCAGTGTCTTAAGAGGCGACTAAGGGAACTCTCACCAGGGTAGCGGGCAGCAGCGATTCTCCTGTGAAATATCAAACTACTGCTATCCTCAACCCGCCTGCCAAGCGTGGGGATTATAATGGCAAACCCCCCAAAGATGAAAGCCTTAGGGGAGGCCTTTGTCCAGCAGTAGACCTCTATAGGTTGAAGAAAAAGAACAGTGCCCCGAGTTAAACTAGCGTAAATTTCGATCCCGTGGGAATAACCGGATAAAACCTTTCCTATATTTTAATCTTGGTTATAAACCATCTGTGCGCTTTTCATCCAAATCAGTTCAGTAGTTTTTGCGTGGAAGAGTAACATATATAAACGTTACATATAAGTGGGATTCTCATGAATACATTATACGGTATACCTTTTTTCGACAGTTATAAAATACTTTTACAAGTATAATAATAGTCATTACGTAGGTATCATAATTATAACCTCATAGGTATTGGTCATGGCGAATATATTCACACCCACAAGCAGATCTGTTCATGAGTAGAATTACACATGGTATGACATCATCATAACTAATTATGTTGGAATAAGATTTAGTCTGGCGCTAATACATTGTTTGTTTTGAATCTGTATTATCTCATTCTGGCGTCTTACCACCAGCTATTACGACAGGGCAGAACTTGAATTACGTAACGCACAATCAATTTAACAGCATTGACTTATACAGAGTGGTGCTGACAATACGACAATAAATGAGAACACGAACAATGCTGGTTAATAGGAATAATCCTAAACCATAGAAAAAAAAAAATCCAGCATCAGAAGTAAAAAAAATAAAATTTCAAATAAACTAAATCGCGTAAAATTGCAAACGAAATAGAACATCCTTTAAAAATATTGGTTCACTGACCTCCGATCGGCGACAGCGCGATCCTGTATCGACTTGCTTTTTTAGCACCATTATTATTAAAGTTTGGTACCGCATGATGCGGCGGTCATTAACCTGTAACCGCCTCCTTATCAACATATACATCATGTAGAAAATGTGTAAAACGAATAATAATTTCCTGTGACTAAACTAATGGACATATTTATATGATTTTTTATGGGTAGACCGAAAATGCGTTGAGGTACACGATGTTTAATTTATTGTCGTATTGTCAGCACCACTCTGTATGACAGTTTCATTTTGACATTTCAACGACTTTCATTGCGTTATTTAAGTTGTAGAGCAGCCAAATTTTTCCAGTATACGGAGCAATGTATTAGCAATATGCTTCAAAATTATTCCAATTGATTGTGTGTGTGTTACGCAATTGGGGTGTTCCGTGTTGGTGTAGGAGCACTATGCCTAGTATGAATTCTCATTACGAAACTCGATCGTAGATATCGAGCGCGTTTGACTCATCGATTGGCCCTCTTCAAGGTTGTAAGAACTCTCAACCAATGAGAGCGCCAAACGCGCTCGATATCGATGATCGAGTCTCGCAATGAAAACTCATACTAGGCATACTGGTGATAAGCCCTCTGGACTTCATTATAATAATATTTGTTTTAAAAACGTTGCCCCGCACTAGGAATGACTCCTGTATCGTGGGTGTGTTTACAATCATTTAAACTCATACCAATAGCCAGACTCGGAACAATTACCTGTAAGGCTTTGCAAATATTTTTTATATAAAGAATCGCTAATCACTAGTTAACTTTAAACATCGTTTATGAATAAGGGGGAATATCTTCCGCACTGAAACTTAGTCTTCTGTCATTGAGAATAGCCGCCATGATCGAAGTACAGTCTACTGTTAAATCTAGAACTCGGGCCAAATGGATCGTATCGCCGCACCGATTGGTTCAAAATTGGCGCGAATAAAATAATTAATCATTAAAACAATTGACACGCGCAGTCACGTCCCGCATACGATCTGAAGGATGTTTTTTTATTTAACAGAGGTGGCAAGGTTATTGTCAACAGATTTAATATGCAAGTCTGGTTTGGTTTTCATATTAATAATTTCTCAGCAATCGCGATAGAATAAATAATTGCAACAAAATTGAGTTCGGAATACAATGTATATTGGGGCGTGCACAAAGATTTTATTGGGGGTATGCATAAATATACCTACTATCCAAATCTCTGTGCTTATATATGGTAAAACTTAAAAAACGTAACTTAGACGTAGTTTCAATTTAACATAGTCGCGTACTTTTTCGCATGTCAACATTGAATTGATGTTTGTGCGTGGCTACAATGAACATCTAAGTATGTGATTGATGATAAGAACAAGTCAAATAAATGATATACGTGGGGTATTAGGTATTTTTTATTTGCCCAAATGAATACAATGAAATCATCATCATCTCAGGGTTAATACCAGTCGCATCCAAAGCTTTGGAATCTGGGGTCCGCTTTTCCAGTCTAATTGCTGATTTTGGCGAAATTTCGACAATTTCCGTGAAGCGACTGCCGTCTGACCTCCACAACGCGAAGGCAATATCGAAGCATTGAAGTTAGACCAATTGTTGGACTTTTGTGGGCTCCAACAATCCGTAACGACTGCCACTAGATGTTCGCATGGCAACCGAAACCAACGGCTTAACGTGCTTTCCGAGATACGACCAGACCAGTGCAAATATTCATATTCATGCATACAAATACTTACACTGCGCGAGGATCGAACCCGCGCCTCCTTACGCAGCGGCCGCGTTCGCTACCGCTACGCCATGTAGGCTGTCAAAATACAATGAAATGGTATTACTAACTCAACTGTAAATAAGTAATAATTTATTTCTCAAAAAACTAAAAAAAAATATTTCACTATCTATAAATTAAATCAACGCGCCTATCTATTTTTAAATAACTCTGTAAAAATCAAATATATATAAGATCGTTTTGAAATCGCTAAAAGTTCTTTTAAAATGGACAGATAGACAAATCTATGAGTCTGCTTTGGCTTTTCATAAATATGCGTAATGCACTACTCATTGGAATCATAACTATTAAATTTTGCTAATTTGTAAACTTCAGGAAAATTATTACAACATAAAGTATAGTATTGAAATTCAAAAGCAAGTAGGTTGAAAAACTTAAGGTCTTTTAAGTTTTTATAACGTCGAACTGTCAAAGCCGTGTTTTAAAATAATATACCTATACGAGAAACAAAACAATTTATTTGTACACACTACACAACCTGCTAACCACATATAATTATCATAATACTTTTTATAAAGACAACCTTTCTTTTGTGTTAAACCAAAAACTCTAAAATAAATGAATATTCAATTCCGCTTAAAACAATCAATACATAATATTTAACCCAAAAACACCAATAATGAAACAACATAAGCTGCTAAAATAAAAAGGTATTTGAACGAACAACAATCATGCTATATTTCTGAACTTCTTAAATTCGTCGCATTATTAGAAGCTGTGCTTATCATGGGCTTTAAACCCAAAGAAATTTCACGCACACGTACACAACAGTTTAGGCACACAAGCAAATAATTTTATACACAGACAGATACGGAAGAGGCACATTTTGTTTATGCTTACGCCGTAAGAGGCGCGGGTGTCGCGCCTAAGGCAACTATGTCTCGTTAGCACTAGGCCCAATAGATGGCAGTGTTATCAATAACTGATTAACAAAGTCTTTTAGTTTTAACTTTGTAGTATATAAATTATTTTACAGTATATTATAATTTTAGAAGACTATTAGGGTATGCAGAGCTTTTCTGCTTGTAAGGAGCGCACGCGCCTGTGTATAAATTATTGCGACGATGAAGTTGACGGGTTAGGAAGCAATTGTGCTGCCCTAACTTGTAAATAAATTGAAATTTTAATTTCACTTCACCATTATATTAAGTTGATTGAAAGGCTTTATTTACCTGGGTTATCTGGGTTAAATTTGCGGTAGCACTTAGCTACAGTCCGGAGTAAAAGTCGATTAACACTTTTGTATTCGATATTTTAATTACTGAGTAAAATACTTTAATAAAATCAAAAATGTAGTGACATTTAATTAATGAACAGCACTCTTTTTTAAAAATAATTATATGCTAATGCTTGACTGCAATCCCGCCTGATATTAAGCAGTGATGCAATCGTTGATGGTAAAACGCGCTAGTATATTGAGAGCCTATTCACTAAAAAAACTTAGTGAATAGGAAGGAAGACGGCAGTTGAGCGAGGTGATGCAATGTTTAACTCGACAACACGACCAGTGATGCTGCGCCAGAGGGAGATTGATCTGCATACGACTTCACTGGACATCGTGCCGGAACACGACGAATCGTTTGGCGGCAAGACTTTGCCTGGTGGGTGGTAACTTCTGCCGGCAGCCGATGTTATTAAGGGAGAAAAATCTCTCAAGAATCTCTCTCTCTACTTTTACTCTTAACTTCTATTATAAAAACGACAAAAAATAGATTATAGAATCATATTAGTTTACTCAGTTTTTGTTGTTGCATTTTTGTTTTCTTTGTGTTACTTCTAGCATGAAGAAGGAATTATTGTTTTATAAATAATGTGGACATTATTTTTAAATGACAGTTGTGTGTGAATTGATTTAATTTATCATCATCATTCATCATTTCAGCCGGAAGACGTCCACTGCTGGACTATGTCCAGTCCTCCCCCAAGGTTCTCCACGACGATCGGTCCAGCGTCTCCCGTATCCAGCGGTCCATCTTGTCGGGGGCCTACCCACGCTGCGTCTTCCGGTGCGTGGTCGCCACTCGAGAACCCGTCGGCCCCATCGGGCATCGGTCCTATGGGCAATCTGCCCGGCCCACAGCCACTTTAGTGTTAAATTCTTCTGGCTAAATCGGTTACTCTCGTTCTTCTGCGGATCTCCTCATTCCTAATTCAATCGCGCAGTGAAAGCCCAACTATAGCCCTCTCCATTGCCCTTTGGGTGACCTTGAGCCTTCTTATAAGGCCCATTGTTGAGACGTAGTCGCTAATAATGGGCCTTATTTAATTATTTCATTCAAATTATTTATTTAAAATTAACATTAAACATTTATTTTGATTGTAATTTTTAAATGATTTTTTTTTTTGACATGGGCGTCGATTCTCTTGTTCACCAACTAAACTAAATTCAACTTAGATGCATCTTTTTCTTTTTAATTAATTAATAAAAGGATACAAGATAAATATAAGTTTAGGCCTAAGTACTTGTGTATTAGCGGACTAAGCTGTCCTACCAAGGTACAATTTCGGCGGTCTACGGGGAAATTACGGACGACATATCTAGAGTTATGGTGTTCATAAAATTTTAACGATCTCATTATTTATACATATACATAAATGCATAGTAGCCCGAAAATGCTAACAACTAAGCTTTGGCCTTGTGTGAGTGTGCGGATTCGATTCCAGGGCAGGCAAGTAGCAATGTAACTTTTCTACGTTATATGTACTCTCTAAGTATATCTTGTACTTTCACCAACATCTTCAGGAAGCCTGGACTTTAAGTCTGATTGATTTTCAAGGATAATGATATGCTAAATCCTCGCTCAATCCTTCTATGTATGAGAGGAGATCTGAGCCTAGCAGTGGGACGAAAAAGTTGATGATGATGAAGCTTTGGCCTTCGGCCTGTGGGTTCAGCGACAACCACAGAAATAAAAAGTTAATTTCATTGATATATGAATTTATGTCTGCAATAAATAGGTTTTTAAGTAACATTTTTGTAAACTGAACCTTGATTGCGCAACTTACTTTAAATCACATTCTGAATGATTTTCAAGGATAATGATATGCTAATCCATTGCTTAGTATGTTCGAAAGAAGTGTCTGTTTGAAAATGTAGGTGAATGTTTTTAAATTGTCAAAATTAAAACCATTGATACCGTCAACGTGTAACGCAATTACCCATCAAACCTAAACTTTGGGCGGTTCATTGAGTCCAAGGCCAAGCTGGCTGCCAGAAAACTTGGCGTTATCACAAGGGTCCGACAGTACTTCACACCAGGGCAGCTTCTAATGTTGTACAAAGCACAGTTCCGTTCGTGTGTGGAGTACTGCACAGCCACATTTGGGCTGGTGCTGCTAAGTGTCACCTGGCCACTTTGGATTCAGTGGAGAGGCGTGCGAAGAGGCTGATTGGTGACCCTGATTTAACTCGAGTTGGTCTCCAAAGCCTAGAGCACAAGCGTAGAGTAGCCAGCCTTTCGGTGTTCTATAGGATACATTTTGGGGAGTGTGCGAGGGAATTGCACGATTTAATTCCCCCATCTCCGTTCCACCATCGGACGACCTGTCGTACGGCGAGTTTCCACCCTTATGTTGTTGACACCTCTACGATTCGGACGAAGCGTTTCGCCTCCTCTTTTATACCGCGTACATCGAGGGACTGGAACAATCTGCCGGCGGCGGTGTTTCCGTCGGACTACAATTTGAGTGTCTTCAAGGCAAGAGTGAATAGGCTCTTAATAAACTAGTGCGCTTTACCATCAACGATTGCGTCACTGCTTATCATCAGGCGGGGTTGCGGTCAAGCGCTGGTTTATAAATTAATAAAAAAAAAACTAGGATAGGGTAATAAGAAGAAGAAAGTATGGTAAAAGGAATATAACCGAAAATTTCCGTTCAACGTAGACATGGCGAAATCTTAAGCTATATATTTCCAGTTTTAGGTGGCCTCGCTTTGTATAAGTTTTTCGTACAGTCAGAAGTCAGCTAATATTGGTTATACACTACCAAGGTACAGACCAAGCTCTATAGTTTGATATGTAACTGTGCCTACCATCATAGTGTTATTTACTCGATGTACTTAATTAGGTATAATACGTAGGTAATCAATCAGCAATCAGATAATATAATACTATTAATTATGTTAGCGCGGCTTCAATTATTTCTACAAACTAATTGTGCGTGGTTTCCCTTAGGCCTTTTTTTTATTTTAGTAATTATAAACTTGTGCTTAACCGCAATCCCGCCTGATGGTAAGCAGTGATGCAATCGTTGATGGTAAAGCGCGCTAGTTTATTAAACCCATTCACTTAAAAACTTAATGAATAGGAAGGAAGACGGCAGTTGAGCGAGGTGGTGCAATGTTAAACCTAACAACACGACCAACGATGCTGCGCCAGAGGGAGATTGATGTGGAGACCCTCCACGACCAAACTCCCGACACAACAACACTTGGCGCATCGTACTCGGCACACATCGCAACACAACTGCTCAGACCCGTCCTCCGTACGGCTTCACCAGACATCATGCCGGAACACGACGAATTGCTTGGCGGCAAGACTGTCTGGTGGGTGGTAACTCTTGCCGGCAGCCGATGTTATGGCCTTTTTTTGCGGATTTTTTTTTTAGGAAAATGCTTCCAATGTTTTACGTTCCGTGCGTGGGCAGATATCCTAGAAGCAAAGAATCAGGTCATGCGAGTGTCAAATTTACAAACCCACATAGGGCCCATGTGGTGGATTACGATCCATTCCTTCTCACCGATACGAGACCGTTCTCAGGGTGCATAATTTTAGTGTATAGTAGGTATCCTAAGTTATGTTTTGTTTATGCAAAACCTGAATATAGTTTGTTCAGAATAAGCAACTGAATCGATTCCAATCATTTTTACACCATGTTATATTTTTTTCCCAAATACATTTACAAATTTTTGCAGTGTGGTTACCGAGCGCCCCACGCTGCTTACGATAGATTTTAGGTCACACCAGAGGTCAACGCACCGGTCACCCGCCCGAGGGGAGCGTGGACCATATTTTTGTTGGGACAGCCAAGTAGGATAACAAGCTCATAACTTTATGGTTTTACATGATATCTTTTTGAAATTTTGTGCATAGATTCTTTACTTAAAAATACTGGACACGTATAGACTACACATACTATATATACTACACTTAGTATATACAGTATGTTACGAAAACCCTGTCCGACCCATAAGGATAATAAAGGTTAGGTAAACACATGACCAAATATAATATAAAATTTTACGTAATCATCATAGTACCAATACAAATGAATTTTGAAATAATCTTTTTTCCCGCGCATTAATTCCAACTTCCCCGAAATTTGGTAATTTTTAAAAAGTGACAACACCGGTATTATTATGAGCGAATAGCGATGCGACCACGTGCCGCGTGCCCTGCCACCCGCCGCCTTCGCCGCCTCCGCCGCCGCGCGCGGAACGGTGGATAACGCAGATTTATTAAGTTACCTCTTTTTGCGAAATAATATTTATTTTTTTAGGTGGATTTTTTTTTTAATTTAGCCTGGTTTTGTATGCATTAGTAGAATCAGTTATCGATACCTAACAACACCTTCACGGGTCGGACAGGGTTTTCTTAACATACTGTATAGTATGTGTAGTCTATACATATAGTATTTTTATGTTATAGTTTATATTGTATTTACTATGGGCCCTAGTTGCTTGAATTAAAGGAATAAATAAATAAATAATATTTGCACCAACGACTGTCCTGTTTTATGTCCAGGAGATCTCTGTCCATTATCACTAAGGTTGCCTAGAAGAGATTGCATTAGCTATAAGGCCGCCCACTGTATATTTTGTAGTGTTGAATGTTTTTTTTAAGTTATGTGTAGTTTTGGTGCACCTACAATAAAGTATAAATCTATACTTCTATATCTATACTAATATATAAAGCTGAAGAGTTTGTTTGTTTGTTTGAACGCACTATTCTCAGGAACTACTGGTCCGTTTCGAAAAATTCTTTTGCGTTACATAGCCCATTGATCCAGGAAGGCTTTAGGCTATATAATATCACGCTGCAACCAATAGAAGCGGAGCATAACTAACTCCACGCAAACGAAGTCGCTGGCGGCCGCTAGTATAGTATAAAGCTGAAGAGTTTGTTTGTTTGTTTGAACGTGCTAATCTCAGGAACTATTGGTCCGATTTGAAAAATTCTTTTGGCGTTGGATAGTGCTTTGATCCAGAAAGGCTTAAGGCTATATAATATCACGCTGCGACCAATAGGAGCGGAGCATATAAAAAAAACCATATCGAACCCTACGCGGGTGAAACCGCACGGCGCAGCTAGTAAATAATATACATATCCATCTAGTTCCGCTAAATACAAAATGTCTATTAATTTTGAAGTTTCAGACAGATTATATATAGATTATACACCGGAAGACGTAGCGTGGGTAGGCCCCCGACAAGGTAGACCGACGACCTGATGAAACTCGCGGGAAGCCGCTGGATGCGGGAGGCGCAGGACCAGTCGTCATGGAGAACCTTGGGGGAGGCCTATGTTCAGCAGTGGACGTCTTTCGGCTGAAATGATGATGATGATGATGATACACAGAGTATTACTTGAAGTCTATTATTACCTACAAGATTATATGTCCAATAAAGGTAACAAAAGGTTCTCCATTAGAAAAGGACACCATTTACGACACGGAATACGGCAATTAAGTCAAGGTAAATTTCACCTTTGGACAAGACAGTTCGTTATTATTTTTAGATTAAATTCCTAGTCCTTGACTAGGGTTAACGGCAGCTATCTATACACGGCTACTCAACCAGATATATAGGTATATATTTCCAGTTTGAGCTGAGCTCGAATGGTATAGAGTTTTCGTAAAATCAGAAGTCAATTTATACTGGCTTGATTTGTAGCCATGCCTACGTACTTCCCAAAGAATATATTAGGCCTACAGCACTAGCCGACTTCTTACTAGCCGTTTATTTAGCAACTAGCTAATGCTCGCTGCTCCGCCTGCGTGAAATATCTTGTACCAGTGACCGACTCAGTCTGTAGCGACAGCAGTGAGGTTTGTGAAAACTTAGGTTTTATATTGTTGAGGATTTTGATTAAAACAATGTGTTGGGTTTTTTGACGTTTTTTTTAAATCGTGTTTTCGCCATCTTATACAGTATGTTAAGAAAACCCTGTCCGACCCGTGAAGGTGTTGTTAGGTATCGATAACTGATTCTACTAATGCATACAAAACCGGGCTAAACTTAAAAAAAAATCCCCCTAAAAAAATAAATATTATTTCGCAAAAAGAGGTAACTTAATAAATGCGCGGTAACCACCCTTCGCCTGCAGCCCGCGGGGGGCGGGCGGCAGGGCACGCCGGCACGTGGTCGCAACGCTATTCGCTCATAATAATACCGGTATTGTCACTTTTTAAAAATTACCAAATTTCGAGGAAATTGGAATTAATTCGCGGGAAAAAAAGATTATTTCAAAATTCATTTGTATTGGTACTATGATGAATACGTAAAATTTTATATTATATTTGGT
Organism: Sesamia inferens; assembly: GCA_037179545.1. Lineage (NCBI taxonomy): Eukaryota > Metazoa > Arthropoda > Insecta > Lepidoptera > Noctuidae > Sesamia > Sesamia inferens. The sequence goes on along the minus strand of CM073938.1, from coordinate 14,724,361 downwards.
CATGTGTTTACCTAACCTTTATTATCCTTATGGGTCGGACAGGGTTTTCTTAACATACTGTATACAATGTTCGAGGATAGGGGAAAGGGAACAATATTTTTGGTAAAATCAATCACGGTGAAGATTTGCTATTACGTAGCGTTTGGTGTCGTTCTCTGCCACGAGATGTCGCCGTCAGTCGATTTGTGTGAACTTTGTTGTATGAGTTCTCAACACAGTCATATCACAATCTCTTGTCCGCGCATGTATTTCCTAAACGTTTTCTTTTCACGTTTTGCTCAGCTTCTAAGGGTTATAGCGTGATGTGAAATAAGCCTATAGCATTCCTAAATAATTAGGCTAGCAAGTACAAAAAGACTTTTCAAGTTTGTTTAGAATATTTTGAGATTACCTCTTACATTCAAAGTAACAAATTATGTGGATTTGAAGTTTTTGAACCACAGAATATCTCTTAGAATTTTACCTACCGAAACTAAAAATTAATATCGGTAGATCTAATTAAGTCTTCAAACTGTCTAATAGAGTTATACCCATCATAACCCAGCGCTTGTCCTTTATTTTTGGATGGAATTTCTTCAAACCTCTACCGCTCTAGGCAGAGCAGAAGGGTGTGTCAGACTTTTACTGACTAAAACCTACTCATGTTTCTTCACTTGCCTGTGCACCGGGGGCCACGGTATATCTTTCGAACAACCCACTGCATCCAGCGCTTATCCTTATATCTTAAAATAATTATCATATCATTCATTATTCATTTCCCAAGGGCTTTTTTTTTGTCAGTACGTCATAACTTCCTTCATACTTTAGCAATATACAGTAAGGGTCAAAAGTGCACTACCACTTTTGAACTTTATTGCGCTAACAATAAGTGTCAAAAGTGATACTCCACTTTTGGACACTTACTGTAAATACATAAATGAGGCATCATTTTAAACATATTTTATATATTATTACTCATATTTCAGTGGTTTGTCAAAAATTTACGATTCAAAATCAATGTGCGAATACTTCACACAGGTCACCTAGTTACAACTAATAAAGTGCAGACGTCAGACGTAGCTTTTATGGGTAGCTAGGGTAGCTTTATGTAGCTACCCGTAACTGTCAAAGTTTTCCAATCAATCTTGAACCTAATACTTTATCGAATAAGTTGAAAATCTATTAAAGAAATTTGACAGATTGCAGTAACTTGATGCGCTGCCGTCTGTACAGTTACGAGCATAATTTGAAATAGGTTATTTTATTTTTATTTCATCATCATTACTGTCGAAAGACATACACAGTTGGCCATAGGCCTCCCCCAAGGATCTCCACGATGACCGGTACGGCGCCTCCCGCATCCAGCGGGTTCCCGCGACCTTCACCTGCTCGTCAATCCACCTTGTCGGGGGCCTACCCACGCTGCGTCTTCCGCAGCGCGGTCGCTATTCGAGAACCTGTCGGCCCGATCTAAAGACTTAAAAAAACCATTTTGAAGGTCAAATATTGTTGCTATACATTCATGAATATCGAGGTCATTAGTACGATCCAAGCAGGCGCTTTGCTTTAAGTAATCGTTGTTTCACCACTGTTCTTAAAACGGAGAAGAAAAACATCTTAAAGAAACCGTAATATCCTTGAACCGAAAATTTGTAGTCATGTGACATTTACCTGCATGAGGCCCGCGAGGTAATTTACAATCCACTCCCTCTCACAGAGGTGGTAGATGACCCGCGGTGAGAACATTAAGTGTAGGCTGATTATATCTACTGAAGCTACTATGACCTATTAAAACCATCATGGTTTCGTTGCGAAAAAGAAATAGCTCTATTCATCCTGTATAGCTCTGTCTTTGTCTGACACTGGAATAATGATGCTTTAAATACGTCCCCCCTAACCTCCCTGTGCTATATTATAATTACGTAACTTTAAGTAACTACATAGTTCAGCCATGTTGCCGTAATAAATCAATCTAAAAACAATCAGTCTAATTGCTTCACCATCTGTGTACGAAGGCTCTTCAGCATTAAGCTTTAAGATCCTAACTAGTGATCTTCAGTAACTTTCATAACTGGAATAAGCAGATTTATTTACACGGAGACCGCTTCTGACGGTGTTTTAATGAATTTATCCACACTGTTTTTTAAGGGTTAAAATGGAGATAATCTTTTAGTAGTGAACTGAAACTATTATATTAAACATAAAGTAAATAATGGGTCAAAAAAGAACTATTTTTACTTCATCTACGAGGTAATTGTGTATGACATATAACACGGCAATTGTTTGCACTGCCTTTTAAATGGACATCTATCAGTTCATTTTTTTCATATGTCGGTCTTCTTAACCATGTAAGTAACCCAATGAACGGGGCTGAAATGTCAAAATTGTCGTTGTGATCGATTGTCAGTTTAAGAAAATTACGCTGATGGATGCATTAGCAGTAAATTATCAGTATACAATCAACTAAATCTTTTGAGTTGCTATAAATGAGCAACAATCATCATGTCTGCTAAAAGTCTCATGTCAGCTAAAAGTCGGCGTCCATTGCTAGATATACAGAGTGCTGCTGACAATACGACAATAAATTAAACATCGTGTACCTCAACACATTCTCAGTCTACCCATAAAAAATCATATAAATATGTCCATTAGTTTAGTCACAAGAAATTATTTTTAATTATTCACATTTTCTACATGATGTACATGTTGATAAGGTAGCGCTTACAGATTAATGACCGCCGCATCCTGCGGTACCAAACTTTAATAATATTGCCGCAAAAAAAGCACAGGACGATGCAGGATCGCGCTGTCGCCGATCGGAGGTCAGTGACCCAATATTTTTGAACGATATTCTATTCCGTTTGCAATTTTATGGGATTCAGTTTGTTTGAAATTTTCATTTTTTATTTTAGATGCTAGGTTTTTTCTATGATTTAGGATTATTCCTATGAACCAGCACTGTTCGTGTTTTCATTTATTGTCATATTGTCAGCACCACTCTGTACGCTTCCCCCAAGCATTTCAACTTCGATCACTTCTGCGCTTCCTGCGTTTAGAGGCTATATGTGGCCTTGACAAGGTGGTCTTTTGGAAGGCCTTGCAACGTTCCGTGTTTCGGCACAGGTCCAATATTCTAGAAGCTTCTGAGAGCAATGCCCTAACCCGTGACACTTAAGTTTGGCAATTCTTCGAGTTACTTTGGCTTTCGGATTAAACTCTTCATTTCTGTTCAGTTTGAGTGTTCATTTTCAGTTCGATTACGTAGGGAAAATCTAAGTATACCCTTACCCTTTGGGTGACTTTAAAGCGATTATCGTACTGCCCGGCATCAGAATCATCATCAACCATTTTTATTGTCCCACTACTGGCCACAGGTCTCCTCTCATACAGAGCAGGATGCATTGTTATGCCGGCATCACAATGCATGGTATATATCAGTTGCATTTTTTGTGTGAACTGTGCGTGTTTTCTATACAAACGTAGATACTTTCAAGCAACGTTAGAACACGTATTCACGCTTGGCAGTGTGATAATCGCCTTAGCCTTCTAATAAGGCACAATGTGAGCGACCATTTCTAAAATGAGCAACAGTAACAGTTGTTAAATATGTCTTTCCTTTTTGTTACCTAGTAAGTTTAAAGGTTTACTTACAAACGTTCCTTAAAGTTAAGTAATGATTCACTATTTAACCTAACATTCTCTTAACTTATAGCTACGTTTATAAATAAAGGGGAAGATTTAAAAAAGTGACTAGCTTTTCGTGACTGCGCAAATCATCCTGAAGTTTAGACCTTTTTTATAGGCAGGCAGGTCGAAAGACTGACGGTTTGTCTAAACTCAAGATAACCCTATCAGTAATTGGTTAGTGAAATGCAAAGGTCAGATGCCAATCTTTCCATATAAAATGCTGATTACCTGTCGTATTTGGTTAGACTAGTCGCGACTTAGTCGATTAAAAGTAGAATTATGATTGTTACTACTTAGTTCCCACGATTTGGTTTATATAAACGGGGTTACTCAAGGGTTTAGTATACAAAGATATAGTTAACAGAAAATAATTCTGCACATTTCGCATATTTATTATATACAATATGTAAAGAAAACCCCGTCCGACCCATAAGGAAAATAAGGGTTAGGTAAACCCATGACCAAATAAAATATGAAATTATACTAACATAGTGTTGAGACATTTAACGTATTATCTATTAAGAAAATGGATTTTATGATAAATTAACTGTTATTAATATATTATTTCTTCTTTCACAGGTCTGCTGGGAGACATTTCTTAAGAAATAAGCCATTATAATAGGTTATGTACCTATTTCGTATCTGAAACAGTTTTACTGTGTGAGGGTAGGTAATGGTGTCATCGGTCAAGGGTCATGTCTATACATGACGTAGTTTTACTTTTCTTTTTTTATTGTGTCCACAGACAAATGATAAGAATATAAGTATACAAATAATAATATTCTTTAAATTTTAATATATTTAAACTTACAGTTTTAGTTAATCCCCCTTCTTCACAAACGCTGCTTAAAGTTAACTAGTGATTAGCGATTTTTTAACCATACATTTTTGACCTTTTTACGTTACTTAACTTTAATCATCCTTTATGAATAAACTCATAGTGTTTAAAGGGTTTATTCATAACCATTGACTAAAGTTAAGTGACGTGCATACGTCTAAAATGTATGTTTAAACAATCGCCATTCACTTGTTAACTTTAAGCAGCGTTTATGAATAAGGGGTATGAGTAATGACGATACGGTTGGTGCAGTTGCTGAGAGATCTCTCTGGACTGCTGCGCTGTGTGTAAACAACAATAACAATTTACTGTATTGTCTGCAGGTTCGGGGTCTGCCTGTTTGTGTAGGTATGTGTAAACTAAGTATAGTCAGGTGGGGGTTTAAGTAATATGGATGTATTTACGGCTCAAGTACTAAGTACATTGGTGCTGCCATCTCTGCTATATGTAAGGTACTTTTTGAACTTCGCGTCGATCAATTCACAGGAATCACAGGAAAGTTTGATGGACTGGTGAGTGAATCAAACGTTAAGCCAAAGTTAATTCAATTTTATTACTATTATCCCTGATTTGTAACTATCCAAATTCCTGAGAAATAGATCAACCTCATTACATTTACCCTGAATAGCGGGTAAATACCTACGTAAATACAATAGTGGTGGTTCCCTTAATTAAAAAAAGAACTTCTTACTTATCCGAATGACTGTTAGTGTTAATTAAACAAATAACTTAAAACTTTAGCATAATAAATACTTAATACACGTGGTAAATAATTATAAATTTTATACTATTAGAAAGTAAAATATTCTCAATGGTTGAATATATTATGTCATTCTAGTTATGGTAATCGCATTTGATTTTCCATAGTACCTACTTTTGAAAAAATGTTTAATAAATATACAGTCTTATTCATAAAACTTTAATCAATTGCTAAGCAACTGATTAGCAAAATTCTTATTCATAAAAGCTGTTTAACGCTAAGAGGATGCTAAGCAATTGATTAGTAGCTGTCAAAATTAAACATCACCGGACCGCTGTTAAGAGGATGGTTAGAGGCAACAATATGGCGGATTTTATTTGAATCAGCTGTTTGATTTAATATGATCATTATTTTTCGAAGTTATTTTGTTTATAATATCGAATAGTGCGTAAATATGGATGTTGAAAAACTATTTTTGAATTTACAAAACGACGTAGTAAAGTTATATTAGCTTTGAAACTTTTTTGACTTACAAGCTTTACTCGGTAGTAGGCTATAACATCGGCTCCCGGCAGAAGTTACCAGCCGCCAGACAAAGTCTTGCCGCCAAGCGATTCGTCGTGTACCGGCATGATGTCTGGTGAAGCCGTACGGAGGACGGGTCTGAGTATTTGTGTTGCAAAGTGTGCCGGGTACGATGCGCCAAATGTTGTTGTGTCGGGAGTTTGGTCCTGGAGGGTCTCCAGATCAATCTCCCTCTTGCGCAGCATCGTTGGTCGTGTTGTTGGGTTTAACATTGCATCACCTCGCTCAACTGCCGTCTTTTTATTAACTCAGTTTTTTTTAAGTGAATAGGCTCTTAATAAACTAGCACGCTTTACCATCAACGATTGCATCACTGCTTGCCATGAGGCGGGATTGCGGTCAGGCACTGGTTTATAAAAGCAGTAATAAAAAAGATAGTGCTAATTTTTGATGCTGGCCTATGTTTCCTTGTGTTATCTTATGTCATATCTTAGGCACAGGACTAAAAGAAGTCATGTTGTGGCAGCAATACACAAAAAAAAAACATTTTTTTAGAAATATTTTATTTTGATACTCAATAAACCTGTTTACATTTTTGTTCTAAAGATAATTCATTGTTTTTGTTTTCCAATACTTTTCTTCCATAAGCATGAGAGCCATTCTTGACTCACGCGATCCTCATTCCTCATATTTTTCACTCAGCATGGTCTTCTCCTTCGCCGTCATTGCGAGGTTGAATATTATTGCCGCTAGGTGATAATAGTGGCTTCGTTTATAACTATAAAACGTGTGCCTGCGAACAAGTATAATAATACTGTAAAAAGCAGTACAAGAGCGGTAGGAAGTAATGTAATATATACACAAGAACCCACTTCAATTGCTTAAATAGCAAATGGATGTTTAGAAGCATAAAGAGCAGGAAAATACACAGTTACTATCGGCTACTACTTTAACATTAATTTCATCAGTTTAGATTAGTAATTACATATAAATACAGAGATAAATACCTTTTTCTGTTTACTATAATATTATTGGACTTTATTACTTTCACTACTATCATCACAAATACAATTATTTAATTGTAATAAATCATTTTATTTATATTCAAATTATCCGATGAAATTTCTGACATTTTTCTGCCAAACACGACAGATAAAAAATCATAGTTTTGACAAGTTTTTTCTAAAAAAATATATATTTTAGTCAACTATTTTGATTATAATCTGTGCCGTACGCATAGTTTCACCTCTACCGCACCTCTACTTCGTATCGCTACTAATCATCTGCTAACTAGCTTTTATGAATAAAGAAAAGTTAAGCATTGATTAAGAGCTAACTAAATGGTTAGCTAAATAGTTGCTAATGAGTGATTAACGAGTTTTTTATGAATAACACAGTATATGTATATGTGCTCTGCTGTACCAAGAAGGTCCATTTCATTATTTATTTCTGACACATACTATTTGAAAGCCGAACATATATTTTAAATTTCTAGGTACACAGAAACTCAATAAACCACCCAGGCACAATTTTACAGTGCCAATCGTGTACTTTAAGTAAATAATGGGCAGTTTGTCAAGTTTTAACCACGGGAGCTGTTTAGAACAAGTAAAGTCCATTTAGTATGTTATAATAGCTGTTTTAATAAAGTTGCTTTTACATTGCATAACTATGTTACCGCCAGGACCACACGAGCTGAGGATTAGATTAGTTTCAATCGACCGAGAGTTTTTTAATTACCATTGCGGGCAGAATACCTAATGCCAATTGTATTTGGTATTATCTAAACGCGTTGTACTCGTTCATGAATAACACGTAAACCTATCTGATAATGTGAACGTAGCATTACCAGATACTGGCAACCAGTAAGATTTTGAACATCGGCTGCCGGCAGAAGTTACCACCCACCAGACAAAGTCTTGCCGCCAAGCGATTCGTCGTGTTCCGGCATGATGTCTGGTAAAGCCGTACGGAGGACGGGTCTGAGCAGTTGTGTTGCATGTGTGCCGGGTACGAAGCGTCAAATGTTGTTGTGTTGGGAGTTTGGTCGTGGAGGGTCTCCACATCAATCTCCCTCTGGCGTAGAATCGTTGATCGTGTTGTTGGGTTTAACATTGCACCACCTCACTTAACTGCCGTCTTCCTTCTTATTCACTAAGTTTTTTTTTAAGTGAATGGGCTTAATAAACTAGTGCTCTTTACCATCAACGTTTGCATCACTGCTTACCATTAGGCGGGATTGCAGTCAAGTGCTAGTTTATAATTATAAAAAAAAATGTTCCCACTGTGGGAGTTGGGACGTTGGCTCAGAGCAGGTTGGTAGATGTCACATGTCATAGGTATTTTTCTTGGGCTAGGACATGCCGGTTTCCTCATGATGTTTTCCTTCACCGTTTTGAGAACAGTGGTGGTGAAATAATATACAAAAAGTAAAGCACCTGATGGGGTTCGAACCTACAACTTGTAAGTCGCGGCCGATACCACTAGGCCACCGCTGCTCTCCTAATATATATACAGCACACTTTTTTTTTATAAATTATAAACCAGCGCTTGACCGCAATCCCGCCTGGTGGTAAGCAGTGATGCGATCGTTGATGGTAAAGCGCGCTGCACTAATTGGCTGATTTAAATTGAAGTTAACTATAGCGTAACTATACCTAGCATTAAGTGTAAAATGTGCTGGCCCAGACTCCATACATTTCTGAAACATCTCCTTTCTAGTAGACAATAATTTAAAAATATGGCGACAAATAATACGTCGATTGACGTCAGGCGCGCACGTATGTGATAGGTCTAAACTAACATTTTATTTTCTATCCTTTTCTTAATGAAATAGAAAGAAAAAATGCTTTGAATTTAAGTTTTGTTTAGTTATTGAAAGGGTATCGGGGCCAATGGATAAGTGATTCTTTAAATAATCTATACTTTTATACTAATATAAAGGATGTCTCTGACATCGACGCACAAACGAGTAGGGGAAAGGAAGGCAAAACGGACCCTGGCGGCAAAAAGGTCCACCTTGATTATAATGAAACATGTAACGCCATCTATCTGATTGTTACGTCAAATTATTGGAAGCCATGTTGCCGTTTTCGGTCAGTGTACTCAGTTCCACCGGCCGCACGTGCACCGATTTAGCAAGGTAAGTTGATTTTTTTAGATTTCGATGTAAAAATTGCATTTTTCAATTAGCCTACAGTTTGATTAGGTTTGTAATAAGGTGATCTTATGATAACCACATGTATACTGATATACGATTAAACGAATAACAAAGTAAGCCAACTGTTTCTCAAATTTATAACCTTTAAATTATTCGATTTTCTTGTAAGTACCAAAAAGGCAAAACGGACCCAGGCAGAATGGACCGGTGTACCATTTTGCCTTCACTGGGACCGTTTTGCCTTCTATAAAGTAATGTGAATGTTAATAAATCTAAATGCAATAAAAATAGAAGAAAATAATGTTTTCATTTGTTTTTTTGATTTGGTTTCAGATGGTAAATAATTATAAAAGAAAATCCAATCGAAATTCCTGGGATGAAGCCAGCATGAAAAATGCAATCGAGAAAGTGGCAGCTGGAGAAATAGGCCTCAATAAGGCTTCTAATCAATTCCTGGTACCAAAGACTACTCTGAAGAGAAAATTAGAGAAATATAAGGCTACTCAAAATATTGATACAGCCACACATAAGAAACTGGGTAGATTTGAACAAGTTTTTACTAAGGCTCAAGTGACTGAATTAGCTACTTATGTGAAACAGATGGAAAGTCGTTTGTTTGGATTAACCACGGAAAATCTAAAGAAGTTGGCATATGATCTAGCTGAGAGAAATAACATAAGTCACAATTTTGATACTTGCAAGAAGATGGCAGGTAGAATTTGGTTAGAAAACTTCTTAAAACGTAACCCAGATCTTAGCTTGCGTAAACCTGAACCAACATCTGCAGCCCGAGCAGCTGGCTTCAATCAAGTTGCAGTTAATAATTTTTTTGATTTGCTGTCACATGCAATTGAAACTTATCATCTGACTCCAGATAAAATTTTTAATGTAGATGAGACAGGAATCACAACAGTCCCCAAGAGTATATCAAAAATTATTGGCACAAGAGGGAAAAAACAAATCGGCTTATTAACTTCTGCTGAGCGGGGTCAACTAGTCACTGTAGTGTTTTGTTTTGGAGCAGATGGGTCCTATATGCCACCTCTGTTTATTTTTCCCCGTAAAAGGATGAAGTCTGAATTGATGAATAATGCACCTCGTGGATCTTGGGCTGAGTGCCATGAGAGTGGCTGGATTCAGAAAGATATTTTTACCTCTTGGTTTCGGAAATTCATTGTTTTTTCTAGAGCTTCCAAAGACAACCCGGTGCTGTTGATATTAGATGGACATAAAAGTCATACTATGAATCTTGACATTATTGATCTAGGGCGAGAGAATGGAGTCCAAATTTTGGCAACCCCACTGCACTGCACTCACCGTCTCCAACCACTGGATGTGGCTTTTATGAAACCTTTGTCAACTTATTACTCGGAAGCAGCACAGAATTGGTTGAGGATGAACCCAGGAGAGGTTATTACACAATTTCAGATTGCAGAATTGGTTGACAGAGCTTTTCAGAAAGCTGCTACAATGACAACAGCTTTCAATGCCTTTCGTGCCACAGGAATCTGGCCTTTAAATCGTGATGTATTCACAGGAGCTGACTTTTTAGCAGCAGCAACTACTGACATCGAGCTACCGAATCCAAGTTCGAACCCGTATTCCTCGACAGATGTTTCAAGCGCCAAAGATCCTCAGCCGTCAACATCAAAAGCTAGTCAGCCCTCACCACCAGTTTTGAGCACCGAAGATCTTCAGCCCTTAGTATCACGAGATAACCAGCCCTCGACATCAAGGGCTAACGAGGCAGCAAACGATGTTGAAAATATTTCAGCATCCACTACTCCTTCCATCGAGGATATTGATTCAAGGGTGTCATCGCCGTCTATATTAAATGATAGTCAAATTGACAACCAACCTGCATTGTCTACCACTCCAACAAAAAATGCTGGCGAACTAACAGTTTCACGGCCATCACTTCTGAATGAAGGTGATACTGAACTTTCCACTTCCTCTACAATTATGGACAATGAAACTAGCAGTGTATTTCATTTCGGACCAAAAGATATAATGCCTTTCCCGAAAACAACTAAGACTAAAAGAGCCAACGTCAAACGAGGTAAAACAGCAATTATTACGTCATCACCCTACCGCCTTGAAGTGGAAGCTTCTCAAAATAAACAGGCTGAGAAGATCAAGAAAGCACTTATTTTCCAGAAAGACATGAAACCTACAAAAAGAGAAGCAAAAAGTAAGACAGGAAAAAAGAAAATCAAGAAAAATAAACGAAAAATTTCAGAAAAAGGAAAAGCTAGCAAGACGTCTGATGTAAAAAGGTCAAAAACTAAAAACAATTATAGTTCATCTGAGGAAGATGACACTGAGTGTCTGTACTGTTCTCATTTGTACTCAGAATCAACCGGGGGTTGGGTGCAATGTCCAGTATGTCGTTTATGGACACACTGCCTTTGCGCAGGAGTCGAAGATGAGGACGAGGAGACAGAATTTACGTGTGAAAAATGTGCTAACTGATTAATTTTATGTAAGTCCGTTTTGCCTTCATGTGTGGTCCATTTTGCCTACCACATGAAGGTAAAACGGACATATTGAAGGTATTAGAAATCAAGTAATATCCTCATTGTTTGTGATTTTATCAAAGTCTGATTCGTACCTAATGTAGAGTAAAGAATGTTGATTAATATTACTTTGAAGAAGTTTAATAAAACCGAATAGTTTCTTTTTTATAGTTGTTTTTTGTTAAGTGGTCCGCTTTGCCTTCCTTTCCCCTACCATGGATCCAGTACATGATTCTGAACCCCCCAGTGGTGGAATTTTGCGTCGACTTTTTCCCAATAAAAAAAAAAAATATGCAGTTTTTTTCACTTTAGACCGTTTATATTTGCTATACTTTTATAACTCTATAAGATTTTAAAATAAAAATTAATTAGTTCGTTAATTAAACAAAAAGCGCAATGTGAACAATACTATAAAAACTATGCTATCAGCTGATTTAATAGAGTTCGCATCAGGGGTCAACGCAATACCTACAAACACGCATGGCGGCACGCTTGCAACGTTCAAAGGCCGAGCCGACACTTTTTTAAACACTGTTATTTCTGTAACCGCTCATTAACGACATAAATGACCATCATAATTTTGTTAGTGGCATGCGGTATAGCCTTTTCGCGAAGTTTGTGTTACGATGTCAGATACACCGTGTATAAAGCTGAAGAGTTTGTTTGTTTGTTTGAACGCGCTAATCCCAGGAACTACTGGTCCGATTTGAAAAATTCTTTTTGCGTTAGATAGCCCATTAATCCAGGAAGGTGTAAAGCTATATAACATCACGCTACAATAGGAGCGGAGCATAACCAACTCCACGCGTACGAAGTCGCTGGCGGCAGCTAGTATGAAACTAAAACCAGATGGGTATAACGTATGTATATTATTGATTTGTTCTCAAGCACAAAACTTATCATTCAGTCTTTGCAAAGTCCCTCGAAAAACAAGATGAAACTTTGCTTTTATGATAAAGTTGTAAACTTGAAAATCTTTTATCAGTTTTCGTTCAAAGTTCTTATATCGTTTTTGGTCTGTAAATAGATTAAGGCCGCTTTCACATTAGTATGATAGCAGCGTGATAGGAGCGAGCCGCGCGGGTGCTTGTTTTAGTTCCTATCGTTCGATGTCAAACTCTCTCATTGTGCAATCTACAATATGTAACAAAAACCCTGTTGCTCCTTCAACCTACGTTTTAAGAATCGGCATACGGACGTAATAAAGCAAGTAATTTATAAAAATTGTTCAACAAAATAATTTAAATAAATGTTTAATTATTAATATTTATAATCTGTAACTGATTTCTTAGCTCTGCAATTCTGCATGAAGAAACTAGACATAAGTAGAACGTTCCCGCCAATTTATTTAACTTATAAAATCAGATATTCCAAAAAAAAAAAAATCGAATTTTTCGGTTTTAATAGGTATTCGATTGTGACCCCTCGATTAGACAATGATTACTGTTTTCTAATTATGACTTCATTAATGATGTGCTTGTAGGTAAAATTATATGTCCCTGAAAGGAACAACAGGGTTTTTGTTACATAGTGTATAAGCACATGTAACTACACGTGGTTTTAGATTGCAGTACAGTGCAGTTATAGAGTGTAGTGTTGGTACTAGCAACACTTTACCATCGCTGACTGAGCAATTGAGCACACGGCACTGGCTGTGCCGCAATTTCGTTTATGAAAATTCTGACTGAGCACAGCCGCGCGTCTGTCGCGCTGCTCTTCGCCTAAGTGTGTAAGCGGCCTTAATATGAAATCGATTTGTGTAGGTAAATGTACGATTTTCCTTAGCATATTTAAAGAGATTCATTACTTTATTGCCCCAAACATTCAAGTCTTCTTCACTTCATCAACATCTTTATAAAGGATGTCTCTGATATCGACGCACAGACGAGTACCATGGATCCAGTACATGATTCTAAGCCCCCCGCCGATGGAACATTTTCGTCGGTTTTTTCCTGATTAAAAAAAATACAGTTTTTTTTCACTTTAAACCGTTCGTGATTGCATACTTTTATAACCAATAAGATTTTAAAGTAAAAAATAATTAATTCGCTAATTACACAAAAAAGCGCAATGTGAACAAAACTCGAAAAACTATCCTATCAGCTGATTTAACAGAGTTCATTCATATTAGGGGTCAACGTCATACCCACAAACACGCGCGGCGGCACGCTTGCAACGTTCAAAGGCCGAGTCGAAACTTTTTTTAAACACTGTTGTTTCTGTAACCGCTCATTAACGATATAAATGACTGTCATAATTTTATTAGTGGCATGCGGTATAGCCTTCTCGCGATGTTTGCGTTACGATGTCAGATACAGCCTGTATAAACTACTAGTGTCATTGTCATCATGGCTGATTGTCACTTATTATTTATCATAAATTATATTCGTTGTCATATCAATTACGTTACGTTGTATTCCGGTGTGCCTACATAACACGATATTATTGGTCTATAGGGAACCTATTAACATAACTGTTTATGCTTATTTCCCTATAGACAGAGTGGTTGATATATGTACATGTGGATCCAATTTCCGTTTTTTTTTTTGTAGTAGGTTGAATAGGATGTGTGGTACCGGGCATAGAAAAGTATCAACCTATATCCTCCCGTGGGTGTCGTAAGAGGTGACTAAGGGAACTTTCACTAGAGCAGCGGGCAGCAGCGCTTCTCCTGTAGAGTAACAAATTATTGCCATCCCCAAGCCGCCTGCCAAGCGTGAGGATTACGGCAATGCCCCCCAATAGAATGAAAGCCTTGGGGGAGGCCTTTATTTAGCAGTGGACCTTTCTAGGCTGAGAAGAAGAAAGGAATAGGATTGTGAGTAAACTAATAGATAATAATTTTTATCTACTCTCATATCAAAAAATTAAAAATATAAAACTAAAAAGGAGTTTATATTGACGTACTTTACCCTTAGTATATCGAAAGGAAATTAAAAAATTAAATTATAACATTATTTCTCTAACAAAATAATGTTATAATAGTTTTTTTTTTCATTACCGTACAGATTACAAACCATAGATATACATATAGATATATTTCATTTTTTTATCTGTGGCTGCGCGCGCTCTGGCGCGTGCTCTTTGATGGAGGGTGCAGAATTTTGGCGCCAAATACGTTTCTTTGCATTGCGAGTCGTTGTTGTGTTTCGCTGGACACATGATTATTATTGTTTCTTAAAATGTATGAGATTAGATAAAGTAGTGTATGAAACTGTACATAATTAGGTATTACACACTCGTGTGATACTATTAAAAAACTCGCTTCGCTCGTTTTTTAAACTCACACTCGTGCATAATATCCCTCATTATGTAACAGTTTCATAAACTACTATTAACGTCCCACTGGTGAGACTAAACCCAAAATTACAATCGAAATGTAATTAATTACTTGAGAATCAAAACAAAGTTAAACCTTTTTATTCTGTTACGTCAAGCAAAGAATGAAAATTATTTCCTGTGAACGCAGGACACGCGCGGTTATAAATGGAAGTGACACAAAACGAGTTCTGCTTATTCCATAAGCGTAAAGTAGCTCAAAGATAAAGAGGAAACACAATATTAAACTTGACAAACTATGTTAGCCTAGTTTCGAAGAAAAAAAGCACGGACCATCTGTTAGTAGCCGCAGCACGTAGATAGCTAAGTGCTTCGCAAGTCCATTGGCTAGTTTTAATGACAGTCTTCGCTTGGTTGTTCAAATCCAATTAAGATGCACTGTTATTATTTTTCTAATCGATTAGACATTGGCACCTCTCTCTCGTTCAAAACACAAACTAATTTTAAGTTAAGTGCACCTTTGTCTTTCTATTTAATTAAGAAAAGGATAGAAGATAAGATTTTAGGTTAATCCTGTCAAATTAATATACTTCATAGATGACGTCATCTATGAAGTATCTTAATTTGACAGCCTTTTAGACGCGATTATAAATTTTACTGATTGTCTACTTTTTGTGTATTCTGTTTCTTAATGATTTTAGTTTTCATTTCTATCACGACTGATTTTTTTATTATCTATTGAATTAATTCTGTATCATGGGTTTATCAAACATTTAACTTATATACATTAACAGCCAGACCCGGAATAACTATCTGTAGGATATACAAATATTTGTTCCGTGCGGGAATCAAACCCACGATACGCAACGCAGCTTTTTATCGCCCCACTGCTGGGCACAGGTCTTCTCTCATACATAGAAGGATTGAGCGTAATCACCACGCTTGCTCAATGCGGGTTGGCGATTTCAGACTTATAAAGTCCGGGTTTCCTCAAGATGTTTTCCGTCACCTTCAGTCATTGGTGTCCAAGATATACTTAGAAAGTACATATAACTTTAGAAAAGTTACATTGGTTGACCTGGAATCGAAATCGAACGCGCACTCATACTTGAGAGGCTGGTGTTTTAACCACTAGGCCACCACGACTTAGCCACGGCTTAGCTACTGCTTTAACTGTATTGTCAAAATAAACACAATTTCCAATCAGACACTATTTTCAATCAGCTCAGTAGAAACATCATATTGGTTTATTAAAGTAATGAAAGATTACCGTTTGATGTTTTCTCGGTGGTAGGCCATAACATCGGCCGCCGGCAGAAGTTACCACCCACCAGACAAAGCCTTGCCGCCAAGCGATTTGTCGTGTTCTGGCATGATGTCTGGTGAAGCCGTACGGAGGACGGGTCTGAGCAGTTGTATTGCGATGTGTGCCGGGTACGATGCGCCTAATGTTGTTGTGTTGGGAGTTTGGTTGTGGAGGGTCTTCAAATCAATCTCCCTTTGGCGCAGCATCGTTGGTCGTGTTGTTGGGTTTAACACTGCATCACCTCGCTCAACTGCCGTCTTCCTTCCTATTCGCTCAGTTTTTCTGAGTGAATAAATATAAATATATATACGGACAAATCACACAGATTGAGCTAGCCCCAAAGTAAGCTCGAGACTTGTGTTATGGGATACTAACTCAACGATACTATATTTTATAATAGATACATATATAGATAAACATCCAAGACCCGGCCAATCAGGGAAAGATCGTTTTCCATCACGACCTGGCCGGGGATCGAACCCGGGGCCTCCACGTCGCAGGCAGGCGTGTTGACCGCTGCGCCACGGAGACCGACAAAATAGGCGAATAGGCTCTTAATAAACTAGCGCGCTTTACCATCAACGACCGCATTACTGCTTACCATCAGGCGGGATTGCGGTCAAGCGCTAGTTTATAATTATTAAAAAAAAAAAAAGATGTTTTTTCCTATTTTTTTTTCCACTGCTCAAATTTAAAGATGATAAAAGATAACTGTTGTATAGTATAGGACTACAATGAGGCAATTAGGCGAGGTTTTATCAAAACTCTTTACTGAGTTTACTTTTTTTTTACATGTCATGCTTTAGCTTACAAATCTGATTTTATTTTGGGGCTTTTATGGGGATATGTCAGTCTAATCATACCCTTTACATTGATCTTACTTACTAAACAGAGTACAAAATCTAATAAGATAACTATAAATATAAACAAAACTTGAGCTATTCATATAGCACCGTAATTAAGCGGCACAACTTAGCTTACAAAGGAACCAACGCATCCTTTGGGCATGTTCAATCATCGTAGGATTAAACAGGCATAAACTTAAAAGCAGCCTAACTAACTGGCTTCATAATAAGAACTACACAAAACAGAAGAGTTACTGACATACATCGCATAGAATTACCCACACATAAAAACACACGTTACCATTACCTACATAACACCATATTCACATCCAACACAAGTACAAAATCACACACATACCTACACATTAACACGCTTACATACACTTACTCACTTATACACATATCCACTCAACAATCCATGGTCCACATAAGTAATATTCACATATAATCATTATATTTTTCTTTTTCTATTAATTATCCAGCGATAACGTTCACCCGCACGCACAAATGATGTAAGTTGTAATTACCGAGCCACATTAAATGACTGAACACTGCCACCCAAAATACAAGCTTTCGCTTAGTTTGGGTGGCAGCATCAGTACCTACAGCTCATTACATTTACCTGTATCTATTCAATAGGTAAAGAAAACCCTGTCCGATCCGTAAAGGAATTGTTAGGTATCAATAACTGATTCTACTACCATTAGTATTGCCCGGTTTTGTATCCATATACAAAACCGGGCTAACTTTAAAAAAAATCCCCCTAAAAAATCAATATTCTTTCGCAAAAAAGAGATAACTTAATACATGTGCGTTAAGTACCCTTCCGCGGGCGGCGGGCGGCAGGGCACGCGGCACGTGGTCGCATCGCTATTCGCTCATAATAATACCGGTGTTGTCACTTTATTAAAAATTACTAAGTTTCGGGTAAGTTGGAATTAATTCGTGGGAAAAAAATATTATTTCAAAATTCATTAGTATTGTTTCTATGATGATTACGTAAAATTTTATATTATATTTGGTCAAGTGTTTACCTAACCTTTATTATCCTGATGGGTCGGACAGGGTTTTCTTAACATATTGTTATAAGTCACCCTGTGAACAGTAAACCTTGCGACAGTAAAGATTTTTATTATTATTAATCAAAATCAACGTACCGTGTCGCAGCCCAATTGGGTCCAAACCAGAGAGCTTTTAAGATCTTTGGTCAACAGAATACAACAGAATTTAATGTGGACTTGACAGGAACCTGAACTTTATGTAAATATGAGTAAGCCGGATTATTATCGCTCGTGCCTTATCTGTGTATTTTCCCCGAAGTGAGAATAATAGGCCGGTATTAACATATTTCCATAATCTATGTATTCTAGTCAGAATTCAATTAATAATCACGTAACTGGTCCATTTACAATATACTCGTAGCTCAAATTGGTATTTTATGAAAGTTTAGCCGCAAATACTACATTACCAGCTACTAGCAGTTTTTGGGTCTGGGGTCCGCTTTACCAGTCTAACTGCTGATTTTGGTTAAACTTCGATATTTTCCTTGAAGCGACAGCTGTCTGACCTCCACAATCCGAAGACGATATCGAAGCATTGCAGTTAGACCAATTGTTGGACTTTTGAGGGCTCCAACAACCCGTAACGACTGCCACTACATGTTCGTAGGGCAACCGGGACCAACGGCTTAATGTGCTTTCCGAGGCACGACCAAACCAGTACAAATATTCATATTCATGCATACAAATATTTGCACTGCGCGGGGATCGAACCCGCGCCTCTTTGTGCAGCGGCCGCGTTCGCTACCGTTACGCCACAGAGGCTGTCGAAGTGACTGCATTACTAGCTACTAAATTAAATTAAAAGTTAACAAAGGTAGAAATAATTTGAATTTTATAATCCCATAAAAAATAATGGTTGTTTTATGTAAACGGTGAGACCATGAACTTGGAGCATAATACTGCCCTTAAGGCATAATTTATTACGGTGTTACAAAAGTAGTAAAATTGTTACGGGATGATCATAAAAAATTCATTGCTGGAACTTCTCCAGGAGTTTCTGATTCAATTTTGTATGATAAATCCATTAAGGGAAAGAAATTTGTGTTCATATTTTTCTTGAATTTTTTTTTTTGTAATATGCATTGCTTAGTATTGTAATGATAAAGAAACCTTATTCATTAATTCCTTAATAAGTTTTATTAGGACAGTCTGTTGGTTGTTTGCGATGTTTTGCTCACTATACTTGTTACTAAGCGTAGTTTCTTTGCTCGTAAATTGATTGCCGCCTGACCTCTGCAAGGGAAACTCGGTTTCCTCCAAAGTAGGGATATAGAAAATAAAATGCTTTTATTTTCTTTATCTTACTTAATCTATCTAACCCCACAGTAACCAACGTAAGTAAATCATTGGCAAAACTTATTTGTCTGGTGTAAATCTGATAGGATTTCTAATAGGATGCCCTACCTAAAAATAGGCTTAATAAGATGTTAGTTAGAGACCTAAAATCCTATAAGATTTACACCAGCTCATTAATTGGTAATACTTTACATAAAACAACAATTATTTTTATTGGATTATAAAATTAAAATTATTTCTACCTTTGTTAACTTTTAATTTAATTTAGTAGCTCGTAATGTAGTCACTTCGACAGCCTCCGTGGCGTAGCGGTAGCAAACGCGGCCGCTGCGCAAGGAGGCGCGGGTTCGATCCTCGCGCAGTGTAAATATTTGTATGCATGAATATGAATATTTGCACTGGTCTGGTCGTGCCTCGGAAAGCACGTTTAGCCGTTAGTTCCGGTTACCATACGAACATCTAATGGCAGTCGTTACGGGTTGTTGGAGCCCACAAAAGGCCTACAATTGGTCTAACTGCAATACTTCGATATCGCCTTCAGGTTGTGGAGGTCAGGCGGCAGTCGCTTCATGGAAAATATCGAAGTTTAGCAAAATAAGCAGTTAGACTGGTAAAGCGGACCCTAGACTCCAAAGCTGAAAAGCTTCGGACACGACTGGGATTAACGCTGAGATGAAGAAGAAGAAGAAGATTAATTGCTAATACAAACAATTGCTCTATTCTATTGCTCCATATGATTGAAAAATGAGTCTGCTCACTTACTAAATTACTCTACTAGCAAAAGAAGGGTGTTTTGACCAAATTTCAATAAGCCATAAATCGTATTCTAAAAGTATTTTAGTTGATATTAGATAACATTACAGATTTTGGAAGGTCCCCTCGTGTTTGGAAGGTCCGGCAGGCAGGCGTAATGCGACTGTGGCTCAACTTCAGTAGAACCATTTCAATGAACACTACATGGAAATTGTTCGACGAGCGGGGTATAATAACACATTATCAATAGCAATGTGTTTCGTTTTGACAGTGCAATAACATTCATTGCGTTATTTACGTTGTTGAACAAACACATTTTCGAACATGAGGAGCAATGGAATTGCAATTGTGGAGGCATGAGGAACAGGGTGTAAAGCTCACTCATCCTCCATAGAAAAGGGAGGATCCTCCAACCAGACGGGTGTTATGTCTGGCGGGCACTTGCCCGATGGTTGAAATTGGCAAGTTGTATGTATGCTAATTGCACGGTAAACTCTGATTGCGAGATGTAGAATTCGTGTGACGTCAGTCTGACGCGTCGTTCATTTTGTGGCGTTTGTAGGTACCGCTACACAATAAATGATTCCAACTGATAGTAATAGTGTGCTACGCAATTAGGGTGCAGATGTCGCGTGGTATCATCCAGTTGCATCCGTGTATGAGAACCTTATAATTCTATAAATTTATAGTAGATACAAGTAACTAAGTTAGGAAAGAAAAATGGTTATTGCGACTCCTACAGGAAGATTACAAACTAAACACAGACTACGAATAAAAATTTTAGAAAAATTATAATAACCAATTTAGCATACATTTTTTTCCGTACGGGAATCAAACACGCCACACACAGCGCACTAGATCGACTACTGCTCTTCCTCGGTCTATAGATGTCCACTGCTGGACAAAGGCCTCCCCCAAGGCTTTCCACGCTGACCGGTCTTGAGCTGCCCGCATCCATCGGCTTCCCGCGACCTTCACCAGGTCATCGGCCCACCTTGTTGGGGGTCTCCCTACGCTGTCTCCCGCCACTCCAGAACCTTACTGCCCCATCGGTCATCGGTTCTACGAGCAATGTGCCCTGCCCACTGCCACTTAAGTTTAGCGACTCGCAGAGCTATGTCGGTGACTTTGGTTCTTCTGCGGATCTCTTCATTTCTGATTTGATCACGCAGAGAAACTCCGAGCATAGCTCTTTCCATTGCCCTTTGTGCGACTCTGAGCCTTCGTATGAGGCCCATTGTGAGCGACCACGTTGCAGTTCCATAAGTCATCACTGGCAACACACACTGGTCAAAGACTACTGCTCAGCCACAGTGATAACGTGTCGTCTATCGTCACGCATCATGAGTAAAGTTTTGGGTATGTACTGATAAAATATGTGTTGGAAGACTAGAGGGGAAGAGTAATGATTGATGAACTGCGTGACAGATGATATGGCTAGAAAGAGGGGTATATGAGATGGCGTTTAATTGAAAAAAAAAAAAGTATGTACACAAAGTTAGTTTTTATTTATGCGAAACCTGAATATATTTGTTCAGAATTCAGCAACTGAATCGATTCTAATCATTTTTACACCTAAATACATTTAGAAATTGTTGCAGAGTGGTTACCGAGCGGTTACAATAGATCATAGTACTTGCGCCGCGCGCCACATCTAACGCCAGAGATCAACGCACTGCGTGCGGAACTGTGACCATATTTTTGTTGGGACAACCAAGTAGAATAGCAAGCTCATAACTTCGTGGTTTTTCATTATATCTTTATGAAATTTTGTACTTACATTCTTTACTTAAAAATACTGGACACGTATTTCGGGTTTCACATAAACAAGAAATATTGTTGTATAAGGAAGAATATATGATGCGTTGACCCCAAATATACTGGAGGAAGAGAGGACAGTGATGTGTATTTTTTTTTTCTTTTTGTTTTCGCTTCGCACGGTTTATGTATTCAGCTAATGTCACGTAATGAATTATCCATGTCGAAAAAGACGGCCGCGTGAACCGTTTTACGAGGGAGGTTTGAGAAAAAGTCATGATGTGGCCAATATGCTGCGATATTTCACTGTTCTTTATGAATTATTTACTGAATGCACTTTTGATTACATAAATCACGCACTTTTATTTAGTAAACAACACTATAAATAATTTTTAAAGTCCAATGAAAAACGAGCGTGACACTCAGCTTGGCTTTCCCGCCAAAACTCAATATTTGTTCCTACAATGACAAAATGCTAGTATAATTTTCACGAGTTTACCTGAGTATTCACGAGGATACACGGAACATGAACGCCAAATTCAGAATAAACTGTTTTACTATGACATAGACTCTGAAGATACTCGTACTTTCTCTCAGGAATAACAGTTGTAGGAAAGCCTACTATAAAACGAATATTAACATAAAAATACAAAAACATGCCCATGTTTGAAGCGAAACCTTTTTAATATGTATGCGGACCCAGTCGTTCCATCCTTTTGTAGCTTCCTCGAAGTGAGAGTTGTCCTCGAAATTTTCTTGCAGGTCAAGGTCATCAGAGTTGAAAATGTTTGATGCATAACTATAACCCAACTGTGGCGTAGCGCTAAAGGAAAGACATGAATTAAGTCCGTCGTTTGTATGAGGAGGTTTGCGATTGCTTATATCGTGACATTCGAAATTCAAAAAGCGGACCTAGATAATGTATATCTTTTTTAATACAGTTGCTCAAAAAGTGGTGTATTACAGGGACGTATAGCGTTCGGAAAGTGGGCTTTTACACACTCGTGCTTTTTCTTTACCTTTTCCGAACTAGTCTTTCCCAACTGTCAAAATATTGTCTATTAAAAATAAAAAAAAAACCAACCATGAAGTTTTACTTTAAAAAAATCATAGACGTTTTTATGATTCATGCAAATAATTCTAAAAAGAAGCTACTAATTTGTTTCAATATCAGATTTAATGATTTAATTCAATAAGTTAGGTTAGGTTTTATTTAATTTCATCTCATTTCATTTTCATTTCATATCAATAAAAAAATTCTACTGAAGACTTGGCTGTATGGGCATAGTTCCCTTTGCCTAATCGAATGGGTGAAAGAAAAAAAAATCTCTGCTTATATTCTTTTACGGTTTGCGCCATTTTTCAAAAACTTTCTTTGCGAGTTTATTGTGTTTTTATTATTTTAATAAATTGCTTAATTTTTTCGCAACTGTATTAAAAATAGTTGTTCAGTACACGTGCGGAACCGTCATTGCAACTTGTTCCGACTGTCAACCCTCAGCTTCGGCTGCGCCTCGGCTCGGGTCGACATTTGTCGGAACTCGTTGTAATGACAGGCTTTCCGCACTTGTAATGAAATATACTATTTTTTTGGTAAAAGTTTTTACTTTAATCTTATCTCACCTATGTACGGTTCCGTACAGGTATTATTTGCTTATGTCGCGAGCGACCCACTTTGCGATTCGTATTATTTACGTTAATTTTGACACTTCGTTAGTTGACCAACAGCTGTTAAAGCGCTATACCCGCGGATTAACATCCAAACTATTTTCGTGTACTTTTACGATTAGACTTAATAATCGTGAAGTCTGTGGTTTTCGTCAACTTATCTTCAACTATAAGCATCTGGTTTACCCTACATAAGCCCTAATACACTTTGTACTGATCACAGTTTTAGTAATTCAGTACCACAGTCTAACCTCTAAATAGTGAAGCAAAAGGTTATAAGGTATGGCCTACAACTAAAAAATCGTTGGCGTGTGACATTAAGTAACCCGCACTGACCCGTAATTACGGTCCAATCTATCTTCCACGGAGGATTCCTGTCTGCCTGCCTGCCTGCTGTTATGTCCCAGCAGTGGGCACAGCTCATCATCATTCATTATTAAGCTTATGCTCACTACCGGCGGCCGACTATACGCCTTGATGCGAACACTGCTTATTTAGAACACAAAAGGCAAATAAAAAGATTCGCAAAAAATAAGTCTAAAGTAAAAAAAAAAGTTTTTTCAGCTCTGTTTGCTGTCCTGTGAAAGCATAAATTTTTTATTCACCAACGAGTTTCGTGATTGCTGTGAGATAGGCAATGAATTTCCAACTAGTCTCTAGTTTATTCAAAGCAATACGTAAATATTTGGTGTTCTATAAGTTAGTCTTTACAAGTTACACTTGCAGCCACAGTATATCACCAGGATTAACAAACATTACTTACAGGTTTATGGTAAAGTCTTGCCGCCAAGCGATTCGTCGTGTTCCGGCATGATGTCTGGTGAAGCCGTACGGAGGACGGGTCTGAGCAGTTTTGTTGCGATGTGTGCAGTTTGGTCGTGGAGAGTCTCCAGATCAATTTCCCTCTGGCGCAGCATCATTGGTCGTGTTGGTCTTGGGTTTAACATTGCATCACCTCGCTCAACTGCCATCATTCTTCCTATTCCTAAGTTTTTTAAGTGAATAGGCTCAATAAACTAGTCCGCTTTACTATCAACGATTGCATCACTGCTTACCATCAGGCGGGATTGCAGTCAAGCACTAGTTTATAATTATCACTTATACACTAGAACTAGATTCACAATTAGCGTAAAAAGATGGTTGAACTGAACAAGCCAAAAACATAGCACTTGGGTGCATCTTTCATTTAGTACTTCCTTTAAAATTGTGACTTTAATGTATGCGTGTAAGGTTGAATTTGGTTTTATGTTTGATGGATCGTAAAAATTAATTCCTTTTTGAACACTGCTTTGTAATAAAAACTTTATACAGTGCACTTAAGGTTGATTTTAAATTAATGTATATTTATTTTGCCTACTTTAGACTGCTTAATATTTGTCGCCATTTTTGATAAGACTTTTGTTCGAGACTGTGTATCTAGTGTATAATTGATAGATGCTTGATTATAATAAATTCAGTATCAATCTTAAAAAAAGCACAATATATATATATATTAAAGAAAACCCTGTCCGACCCGTGAAGGTATT
This sequence comes from Sesamia inferens, assembly GCA_037179545.1. Lineage (NCBI taxonomy): Eukaryota > Metazoa > Arthropoda > Insecta > Lepidoptera > Noctuidae > Sesamia > Sesamia inferens. Next base: position 14,699,464 of record CM073938.1, on the reverse strand, counting down.
GTTAGGCATTGATAACTGATTCTATGTTCTATTCTATAATTATTATATGTATACTCGTATACATTATACATATATGCTATATTACTCTCATTACAAAATGTACCCTAGAACCATAGAATAGATAACTGTTCTGTGCCTATAACTGCCGTTTTAACTTTTTCTTCTTTTTTTTTCTTTTAAATTTATTGTGAAATCAATTTCTCTGTATGTCATAAAAAAAATATAATATTTTATATACCCTACACTTCTACTCAGCTCACCCTATTTTATTCAAGACAATGAAATTATAAACAAAAAAAGGCTTGGACCAAGATATCGCTCCTTTTTTTCAATTCTGTAAAGAGAATGCTTAATTGAGTCGTCTAATTGAAAAAAACTATTTACTCCGTGCTTTTTAAAGGTACAAAGTAAATAGCGCGTTAGAGTGTACCCTTTTATTTTAAAAGTTCTAAGAAAACCAGATATATGACTTTACTTAGCTAAGTAAGGAACAAGTGCCGAGACTTTTTAGCTTTTAGCAAGTTCGTCTGACGGAATTCATCTTACGTCAGTTTACGTTGGGGATGTTTTAAGATATTAGCCGTGATTTCCCAAAAGGAGCCTTTATTCCCCTTTAAAATAGGTACCTACCGTTTACATTTACCGAGGAAGCTAATTTTAGTTGTACGATTAATTCCATTTAGTATCTACGTACAGAGATGGTTTATTTCATAGACTTATATTAATGGACATGATGTACACGTATAATCTGCAGTTATTTTTCGGTCCCAAAAAAGTGAAAGAGATGGCCTATGCTTTCGATCTAGCAATATCTCTTTCCTCATAGCTGATTGATGATTTTAAGAGAGATACAGATAGACGAAATATCGAAGTTTAGCCAAAACCAGCAGTTAGACTAGTAAAAGCGGACCTCAGACTCCATAGCTGAAAAGCTACGGATGCGATTGTGATTAACGTTGAGATGATGATGACAGATAGACGAAATACCGACACATAACTGTTAGTAACAGTATACATATGGGCATTTTGTAACTCAATTGTGTGGTAATAATTAACATTAATGCAAATTATTTATGGATGGTAATAGTAATATTTAATGGTATCAAACAATGTAAACATTGATGTATGATCGATGCGCGTGCGACAAACCACAAAACACAGATTATGTTATAAAATACTGTCAAACTGGAGCCAGACATATGTCATTTTCGAGAATCGTAGTTTTTATATGTTCTGTATTTTTATTTTCCTGTTTGCGTTTGTTGTAACTGTACTCTCACCATTTACAATTAGATTTACTTTTTATATGTGTTTATTGTTACTAAAATAACCGGTTCGGTGCCACTTTTAATTGTTTGTTGCATCGGGTGACGTCTTTACGTCGGCGCCAGCTGTCGCTGAAAACCAGAGCTGGGCTCTGTGTTTGCATGGAGTCGGAGAATAATGCTGAGCGACAGCCGTTTTGCGTGGATGTGACGCATGATTCCCTCAAATATTTCTTTTTTTTTGTGTTTTTGTAAACTCTTGCTTCATGTTTACTGCAAATAAAGGTGTTTTCTTTTCTTATCTCTTTCTTTTCTTTCTTTTAAAACTTCGTTTCCTCTCAAACTTTCGAAGTGGCACAATTCTCATCTCCACTCCGGCTTTCACCCGTATTATGTAGTTGTGATTTCGTGGGAATATCGGGATAAAAGTTTCCTGTATGTTGCATGCCAAATTCTACTGAGAAATTGCAGAACACGTTGGGGAGAATTGGATTCATAACCTCATACCCAGCAATAGCGCTTATGACCACTTGATCAACGAAGCAGTAACATTACATACTTAGATTTAAGTAAACCTCTCAACACAAAATTCTATCTCATTTGGGATTCTCCGAATGCCATTGGTAGCATCGTGTACCCTAAAATGGCTGAAATAAAGTTAAGTGCCTTTGGGTCATTTGCACAGAACCCTCAAATGTTTCTTGGTTGGGCCTTATGTGGATCCTTGGGTGAAACTCGGGACGAAGAGCGCATAAATATACGTATGTATTTATGAGAATATAAAGAGGCGTAGGCCCAGCTTTCCTACTATAGAAACATGTACCACAAAGATATATGTTCATGTTAGTTACCTACTTTTAAAGCTAGGATATGCTCGGTAGAGAATGAAATGAAATTAATGAGTAAAACTTTCCAAACGTGCCGGGTATCGATATCAAACTGTGGTAACGCAGCTGTCAGCTGTGGTACCGCTGCGCTGTCACAAAAATGTATGGTGTAATTTCTCTACGTCATATATTTGAATTAGGCTGCGTATCAAGGCAAAAAGTGTCCTGAACGTCACAGTTACGTATGATAACGTGAGAAATAACGTGCTACACGCCTTCCTATTGTTTTAGCTGGGAGGTAGAAGTGGCGCAAATATCTCCTTCTTTTTTGATTTGGTTGGGAAGCCATCGAATGAACTCTCCCACTCTGGGAGACGAGGAGGGGTGTGTCAGCGTGTTTTACTGACTAAAACCCACCTGTGTTCCTTCACTTGCCTGCGCGACGGCCAGGGCCACAGTTTCGTTTTTAACCAACCTGCAACTCTGATCCGGGAGGCAACGGTCTTCATCGACCCCGTCACGATGTGCTGACATCTCTTAGAGGCGCGCGTGAAATACAACGCGCCGTCGACCCGCGCCGGGGCTTGCGGGCGGCAAGCGATGGGCAGCTCGCCGTCGGCAAGCCCACGCCTACGATGACCGGGAGTCTGATGTTGTCTCCCGACCAGGGCATCTCCTGCGGCGGCTTGCTCACGGCGTGCTCTACCCAAGCCAGGCAGACTTCTACCGTATGTTCTACCGTGTCCTTAGGGCGATCGACACAGTGGTGACACCCTGGCGTGTCCTCCTGTCTTATACGGAACAGGAACCTCCTTAAACAGCCGTGTCCGATGAGGACCTGCATCAGGCGGAAGGTGAGGGCGCCGTGGCACCTCTCTAGCCACTCCTCAAAGAAAGAGGGGACTTACCGCCGCTATTGTGGCGTGCCCAGCACTGGGTTGCGGCAATCGCACTCTCCATGTCACCTGGAAATCCCACTGGAGCTCTGTCCGCCGTACCGCAATTTCTCGCGGCAGCAGTGGCGTTTTGCCTCCTCTCGCTACTCCCACATGTCTGCGAGTACCTATGCCTTTACAATGGTGTAACCTAAATTCAAAACATAGCATTATTTTTGTTACTACAAATTTCTTATAATGCAATAAGTTTTCGTTTGCGATTTTTTTTTTATTATTAAAATTATAAACTAGCGCTTGACCGCAATCTCGCCTGATGGTAAGCAGTGACGCAATCGTTGATGGTAAAGCGCACTAGTTTATTAAGAGCCTATTCACTCTAGCATTGAAGACACTAAAATTGTAGTCTGACGGAAACACCACCGCAGGCGAACTGTTCCAGTCCCTCGATGTACGTGGTATAAAGGAGGAGGCGAAACGCTTCGTCTGTATCGTAATGGCGATAAATGTATAAATAAATTGAGATTTTAAAACATGCACCCAACATTAGGTAGGTACCTATGAGTTGTCTTGTTTGCCAATCAACCTATTGATCAACTTATTAATGAGAACAGAACTATTTTTAACAGTTTATGAAAACAAAAATCCAACTCATGGGGTGAGAAATATGACGTTCATATTCGAGCTTCATCCCGTTTGACGAACATGGTTGCAACCATTTTTTTGGTCTCAGGTACCTGCGTTCGCTCCGCCTCTTGCACACCATTTGAGCGTCAGAAATTCATAGAAATACATTTTTTTTCTATGAAATCCTAAAACTCGCAATCAAAGTTTTTGAGGATTTATAGAGAGATAAAAATTTCGGATTGTAAAAGGTAGAGGAGTCCGTTTCTACGCGGTAAGTCCGCGGTGTGTCCTTTCAAAAAGATAAGTACACAATCCGTTGGAATGTCGTGAAATACTAAAGTATGGAGCGCCAGCATTAAACACTGAACGTTTGTAGTTTTATAGGTACCTTGGTCTTAATCTCACTTGGTACCTCCATGGCAGATAGTCATTGACAATGAAGTGAAGTCAGTGACAATATGCCATGATGCAACCCGGATGCGTTGGACGCTGAAAGGGAAGTGCGTAGCATCCCACACCACCGATGTAGAAAATTTGACTTCTCTTTTGGCTTACAAATAGTTTGGCTGCTCCAACATGAAACCGAGTAAAGCAACATAAGAAAAAGAAAATTAATTTTGTTTATTTTTTTCGGTTCCCTGGCACTTAAGCGGAAAAAATACTCACACCATACCATGATAAGTTAGTTTTTATTTATGCGAAACCTGAATATATTTGTTCAGAATTCAGCAACTGAATCGATTCTAATCATTTTTACACCTAAATACATTTAGAAATTGTTGCAGAGTGGTTACCGAGCGGTTACAATAGATCATAGTACTTGCGCCGCGCGCCACATCTAACGCCAGAGATCAACGCACTGCGTGCGGAACTGTGACCATATTTTTGTTGGGACAACCAAGTAGAATAGCAAGCTCATAACTTCGTGGTTTTTCATTATATCTTTATGAAATTTTGTACTTACATTCTTTACTTAAAAATACTGGACACGTATTTCGGGTTTCACATAAACAAGAAATATTGTTGTATAAGGAAGAATATATGATGCGTTGACCCCAAATATACTGGAGGAAGAGAGGACAGTGATGTGTATTTTTTTTTTCTTTTTGTTTTCGCTTCGCACGGTTTATGTATTCAGCTAATGTCACGTAATGAATTATCCATGTCGAAAAAGACGGCCGCGTGAACCGTTTTACGAGGGAGGTTTGAGAAAAAGTCATGATGTGGCCAATATGCTGCGATATTTCACTGTTCTTTATGAATTATTTACTGAATGCACTTTTGATTACATAAATCACGCACTTTTATTTAGTAAACAACACTATAAATAATTTTTAAAGTCCAATGAAAAACGAGCGTGACACTCAGCTTGGCTTTCCCGCCAAAACTCAATATTTGTTCCTACAATGACAAAATGCTAGTATAATTTTCACGAGTTTACCTGAGTATTCACGAGGATACACGGAACATGAACGCCAAATTCAGAATAAACTGTTTTACTATGACATAGACTCTGAAGATACTCGTACTTTCTCTCAGGAATAACAGTTGTAGGAAAGCCTACTATAAAACGAATATTAACATAAAAATACAAAAACATGCCCATGTTTGAAGCGAAACCTTTTTAATATGTATGCGGACCCAGTCGTTCCATCCTTTTGTAGCTTCCTCGAAGTGAGAGTTGTCCTCGAAATTTTCTTGCAGGTCAAGGTCATCAGAGTTGAAAATGTTTGATGCATAACTATAACCCAACTGTGGCGTAGCGCTAAAGGAAAGACATGAATTAAGTCCGTCGTTTGTATGAGGAGGTTTGCGATTGCTTATATCGTGACATTCGAAATTCAAAAAGCGGACCTAGATAATGTATATCTTTTTTAATACAGTTGCTCAAAAAGTGGTGTATTACAGGGACGTATAGCGTTCGGAAAGTGGGCTTTTACACACTCGTGCTTTTTCTTTACCTTTTCCGAACTAGTCTTTCCCAACTGTCAAAATATTGTCTATTAAAAATAAAAAAAAAACCAACCATGAAGTTTTACTTTAAAAAAATCATAGACGTTTTTATGATTCATGCAAATAATTCTAAAAAGAAGCTACTAATTTGTTTCAATATCAGATTTAATGATTTAATTCAATAAGTTAGGTTAGGTTTTATTTAATTTCATCTCATTTCATTTTCATTTCATATCAATAAAAAAATTCTACTGAAGACTTGGCTGTATGGGCATAGTTCCCTTTGCCTAATCGAATGGGTGAAAGAAAAAAAAATCTCTGCTTATATTCTTTTACGGTTTGCGCCATTTTTCAAAAACTTTCTTTGCGAGTTTATTGTGTTTTTATTATTTTAATAAATTGCTTAATTTTTTCGCAACTGTATTAAAAATAGTTGTTCAGTACACGTGCGGAACCGTCATTGCAACTTGTTCCGACTGTCAACCCTCAGCTTCGGCTGCGCCTCGGCTCGGGTCGACATTTGTCGGAACTCGTTGTAATGACAGGCTTTCCGCACTTGTAATGAAATATACTATTTTTTTGGTAAAAGTTTTTACTTTAATCTTATCTCACCTATGTACGGTTCCGTACAGGTATTATTTGCTTATGTCGCGAGCGACCCACTTTGCGATTCGTATTATTTACGTTAATTTTGACACTTCGTTAGTTGACCAACAGCTGTTAAAGCGCTATACCCGCGGATTAACATCCAAACTATTTTCGTGTACTTTTACGATTAGACTTAATAATCGTGAAGTCTGTGGTTTTCGTCAACTTATCTTCAACTATAAGCATCTGGTTTACCCTACATAAGCCCTAATACACTTTGTACTGATCACAGTTTTAGTAATTCAGTACCACAGTCTAACCTCTAAATAGTGAAGCAAAAGGTTATAAGGTATGGCCTACAACTAAAAAATCGTTGGCGTGTGACATTAAGTAACCCGCACTGACCCGTAATTACGGTCCAATCTATCTTCCACGGAGGATTCCTGTCTGCCTGCCTGCCTGCTGTTATGTCCCAGCAGTGGGCACAGCTCATCATCATTCATTATTAAGCTTATGCTCACTACCGGCGGCCGACTATACGCCTTGATGCGAACACTGCTTATTTAGAACACAAAAGGCAAATAAAAAGATTCGCAAAAAATAAGTCTAAAGTAAAAAAAAAAGTTTTTTCAGCTCTGTTTGCTGTCCTGTGAAAGCATAAATTTTTTATTCACCAACGAGTTTCGTGATTGCTGTGAGATAGGCAATGAATTTCCAACTAGTCTCTAGTTTATTCAAAGCAATACGTAAATATTTGGTGTTCTATTAATATATTATATATAATATTTGGTGTAATTTCTCTACGTCATATATTTGAATTAGGCTGCGTATCAAGGCAAAAAGTGTCCTGAACGTCACAGTTACGTATGATAACGTGAGAAATAACGTGCTACACGCCTTCCTATTGTTTTAGCTGGGAGGTAGAAGTGGCGCAAATATCTCCTTCTTTTTTGATTTGGTTGGGAAGCCATCGAATGAACTCTCCCACTCTGGGAGACGAGGAGGGGTGTGTCAGCGTGTTTTACTGACTAAAACCCACCTGTGTTCCTTCACTTGCCTGCGCGACGGCCAGGGCCACAGTTTCGTTTTTAACCAACCTGCAACTCTGATCCGGGAGGCAACGGTCTTCATCGACCCCGTCACGATGTGCTGACATCTCTTAGAGGCGCGCGTGAAATACAACGCGCCGTCGACCCGCGCCGGGGCTTGCGGGCGGCAAGCGATGGGCAGCTCGCCGTCGGCAAGCCCACGCCTACGATGACCGGGAGTCTGATGTTGTCTCCCGACCAGGGCATCTCCTGCGGCGGCTTGCTCACGGCGTGCTCTACCCAAGCCAGGCAGACTTCTACCGTATGTTCTACCGTGTCCTTAGGGCGATCGACACAGTGGTGACACCCTGGCGTGTCCTCCTGTCTTATACGGAACAGGAACCTCCTTAAACAGCCGTGTCCGATGAGGACCTGCATCAGGCGGAAGGTGAGGGCGCCGTGGCACCTCTCTAGCCACTCCTCAAAGAAAGAGGGGACTTACCGCCGCTATTGTGGCGTGCCCAGCACTGGGTTGCGGCAATCGCACTCTCCATGTCACCTGGAAATCCCACTGGAGCTCTGTCCGCCGTACCGCAATTTCTCGCGGCAGCAGTGGCGTTTTGCCTCCTCTCGCTACTCCCACATGTCTGCGAGTACCTATGCCTTTACAATGGTGTAACCTAAATTCAAAACATAGCATTATTTTTGTTACTACAAATTTCTTATAATGCAATAAGTTTTCGTTTGCGATTTTTTTTTTATTATTAAAATTATAAACTAGCGCTTGACCGCAATCTCGCCTGATGGTAAGCAGTGACGCAATCGTTGATGGTAAAGCGCACTAGTTTATTAAGAGCCTATTCACTCTAGCATTGAAGACACTAAAATTGTAGTCTGACGGAAACACCACCGCAGGCGAACTGTTCCAGTCCCTCGATGTACGTGGTATAAAGGAGGAGGCGAAACGCTTCGTCTGTATCGTAATGGCGATAAATGTATAAATAAATTGAGATTTTAAAACATGCACCCAACATTAGGTAGGTACCTATGAGTTGTCTTGTTTGCCAATCAACCTATTGATCAACTTATTAATGAGAACAGAACTATTTTTAACAGTTTATGAAAACAAAAATCCAACTCATGGGGTGAGAAATATGACGTTCATATTCGAGCTTCATCCCGTTTGACGAACATGGTTGCAACCATTTTTTTGGTCTCAGGTACCTGCGTTCGCTCCGCCTCTTGCACACCATTTGAGCGTCAGAAATTCATAGAAATACATTTTTTTTCTATGAAATCCTAAAACTCGCAATCAAAGTTTTTGAGGATTTATAGAGAGATAAAAATTTCGGATTGTAAAAGGTAGAGGAGTCCGTTTCTACGCGGTAAGTCCGCGGTGTGTCCTTTCAAAAAGATAAGTACACAATCCGTTGGAATGTCGTGAAATACTAAAGTATGGAGCGCCAGCATTAAACACTGAACGTTTGTAGTTTTATAGGTACCTTGGTCTTAATCTCACTTGGTACCTCCATGGCAGATAGTCATTGACAATGAAGTGAAGTCAGTGACAATATGCCATGATGCAACCCGGATGCGTTGGACGCTGAAAGGGAAGTGCGTAGCATCCCACACCACCGATGTAGAAAATTTGACTTCTCTTTTGGCTTACAAATAGTTTGGCTGCTCCAACATGAAACCGAGTAAAGCAACATAAGAAAAAGAAAATTAATTTTGTTTATTTTTTTCGGTTCCCTGGCACTTAAGCGGAAAAAATACTCACACCATACCATGATAGGCCCGAGGACCCGATGGTAGACTAGAGTGGACTAGAGAGAGGAGCTCTAGTAATTTTAAGAACGTTGATAGGCTGATCTTTAAAAACGCTTCTAATTTCCATTTGACAATTGACTGTTGCCCAAATGGACTGCGACTAGATTTTGAATCTGCCCAGTTTCTACTGCCCGTTATGTTGGTACCTTGTGTGCTTTCAAACTTTTTAGAAAAATTTGACAACTTTGATCATGAAATTATTGTGAATGTACTTGCGTGTATAATATTAGATCAAGCTAAGATTGCAATAATTATAATAAAAAGTTACTTGAAGCATAATAAATCTTCTTGGGCAAGTTTTTATTTACTTCATTACTTATTCGGACAATCTGTGTATTATGGACACAGATTTTCCGGATAAGGAAAACAACAGGAAAATTGGTCGTAAATATTCAAAATGATTGATGAGGTACAAATTGATGATTCATTATGCATTTGGACTAAATCGATTTAATGGAAATTAACATCGTTTGAATATTTTCTCTTTTCTTAAAGAGCCTTCTGAAATAAATTTATTCGTTTTTTATAAAGAAATTTTTGTTGTTTGTTTATTAATAAGTTTTAAGCTTTGTATTTTAGATTATTAAAGAGAGAGAGAGAGAATATAAATGGGTAAGTAGTGGTTTCGTATGAATTGCATCGCTGTAGCTGTAGCAATTGCGTTGTCGCATTAGCGACAACCCAATTCACAGGCCACATCGCAACTTAATAGTTGCGATGTGGTTGCGATGTGGCCTGATCTGATCGGTATACCAAACGGTCAAGGGTTGGTCAAAGGTGAAATATGATCATTGAAAATGAACTATTTCATACCGAACAGGAAGAGAATAGCATAGGAAGTGTTTTTGCATTCTATAACAACTCACAATATCCTATCGTTTAAAATGATAAGCCACATTGGCAGTAATTTCAATGATAATAATCTGAGAGGGATTTTATAGGATGTCCCTATTGTAGGACGACCATTATTCAATTGTTTTCAAGGCTAAGGTTATTTATATATGTATACTGCCACTCGTAACTTTATTAATGCATTCCAATAGAATTATAGTGGTGATATTTATGTTATTGCTCTATTACGGATGGTCGGAGGAAAATACAGAAAAACAAACGAAACACTCGGGCCATTTATTGATTCCTAAATTTTATGTTTAATGGTTGACTTGGGCATTTTGATTGGCAGCTCCATATATAATTCATACTAATATTATAAATGCGAAAGTATCTTTGTCTGTCCGGCTTTCACGCCAAAACTACTGAACCGATTGTAATGAAATTTGGTACACAGATAGTCTAGAGCCTGAGAAAGGATATAGGCTATATAACATCCCGCTATGATTAATGGGAGCAGAGCAGTAACAAAAAATGTTGCGAAAACGGAGGCAAACGCGGACGTACATATTGCTCCCATTATTTTAACAGGCGCTTATTTTATATCAACACGCGGACGGAGTAAAAGTATTTTGGCGGTACTTACATTAATGCAGAATACTCTTTTCTTTTTTTTATGTCGTGGTGGCCTAGTGGTTAAAAGAACAGCCTCTCAAGTATGAGTGCGCGGGTTCGATTCCAGGTCAGGCAAGTACCAATGTAACTTTTCTAAAGTTATATGTACTTTCTAAGTATATCTTGGACACCAATGACTGAAGGTGAAGGAAAACATCTTGAGGAAACCTGGACTTTAAGTCTGAAATCGCCAACCCGCATTGAGCAAGCGTGGTGATTACGCTCAATCCTTCTCTGCATGAGAGGAGACCTGTGCCCAGCAGTGGGACGGTAAAAAGGTTGATGATGATGATGACTCTTTATTGTGTTTACCATATTTATGTGTTCGTTTCTATTTGGTCTAGGTTCGAACCCCATCATTTGCTTTACTTTGTTTAAATTATTTCATCACCACTGCTCTGAAAACGGAGAAGGAAAACATTGTGAGGAGGCCTGTGTCCCAAGAATGGAACATGGCTGATGATGATGATGAATGTTCTGTAATGTTAATGTTTACAGTTCTTCAAATAAAAGAAGTGCAATTTGACACTTCTAACTTACTGAAGAATAGGGATTGGGTTAAAAAAAGCGTTTATGAATATAAAAACCCCTTAAACACTGTGGTGTTTATTTATAAAGGAAATATTAAAGTTAACTGGCGTTAAAAAGTCAAAAATGTATGGTAAAGAATCGCTAATCACTAGTTAATTTTAAACTACGTTTATGAATAAGGGAGAATAGCTATAGAATGTCTTTTTTTATTAATTATAAACTAGCGCTTGACCGCAATCCCGCCTGATGGTGATGAGCCGAGTGATGCAATCTTTGATGTTAAAGCGCTCTAGTTTATTAAGATCCTATTCACTCTAGCCTAGAAGAAATTTAAATTGTAGTGTGATCGAAACACATAAAAGACGAGGGGAAACGCTTCGTCCGGATCGTAGTCGCCGTACGCAAAACTCGCCGTACGACGTGTCGTCCGATGATGGAGCGGAGAGAGAAGAATTAAATCATAGCAATTCCCTCGCACACTGTCTAAAATGCATCCTATAGAACACCGATAGGCTGGCTACTCTTCGCCTGTGCTCCTGGCTTTGGAGAGAGTTTTGAAAGTTTTACCGAATTCTAAACGTGTATTATTTTTCGCCTTAGTGTGTTATTCTATCAGACTAATGAATAGTACTGAAGCATCATACAAATACAAATATTTGCTTGTGACCTTGCACAGAGGGCATGGGCAATGCAATCTAATTTAAAATCTGCCTAGGTTTTATCCAACTATATGTTAAGGTCGTCTTCCAGTGGTTGCAGTGTAAACGCATTTGTCTTGGAAGTTGGTTGCTTTTTTAACTGAGTTCAAAAAGGAGGAGGAAAAAGGAATATATAAAAACCAAAGACACCATCATCATCACCTACTTCCGAAATTAGTTATTTTTTGTGTTATTTTTTTTAAGTTTTTATTTTACAGTTTTTGTTTTTGTAATAGTAATATTTAATGGTATCAAACAATGTAAACATTGATGCATGTTCGATGCGCGTGCGACAAACCACAAACCACAGACTATGTTATAAAATACTGTCAAACTGGAGCCAGACGTATGTCATTTTCGAGAATCGTAGTTTTTATATGTTCTGTATTTTTATTTTCCTGTTTGTGTTTGATGTAACTGTACTCTCACCATTTACAATTAGATTTACTTTTTATATGTGTTTATTATTACTGTAATAACAGGTTCGGTGCCACTTTTAATTGTTTGTTGCATCGGGTGACGTCTTTGTTGTTACTGTATCAAAATGTACCTACTAGCGCCATCTAGGCTTTGTAATGTAAATTAAATGTTGATGTCATTGTGTTAAATAAAAAAACGTTAGTCTGTGGTCCGCACTGAATCCGACGTGTTTTATTAAGAGGTTATGGGCTACCACGCCAATCACAGTTATTTTAAAGTTTAAAATAGTGATTAAATCGTATATTTTTGGACACGATCGCGATGTGCAAGATGTCGACAAGTTATTTAGCCAGTGTGCCTAAACTAAAAGGCAGAGAGAACTACGATGAGTGGACATTCGCAGTGGAAAATGTGCTCGTTTTGGAAGGCATGTTACATTATGTGAAGCCGGTGGTTGGAAAGGAAATAAAACCTGAAGACGATGCTAAGGCAAGGGCCAAGTTGTGTCTAACCATCGATCCAACTTTGTACGTGCATATCAAGAAGACTACGACTTCGAAAGAGTTGTGGGATAAACTCAAATCCCTGTTTGACGACTCAGGTTTTTCGAGGAAGATTACGTTATTGCGTCACTTGATTTCAATACGGCGAGAAAATTGCGAAGATATGACCACCTACGTGACTCAAATTTTGGAAACATCTCAAAGATTGAGTGGTACTGGTTTCGAAATAACCGATCAGTGGATTGGATCATTAATGCTTGCAGGATTACCAGAACGTTTTTCGCCAATGATAATGGCCATAGAACACTCTGGAATCGCAATCACGGCTGACGTCATCAAGACGAAATTGATAGATTCAGAGCCATTAGAGATGGGAAATGGAATGACATCGAACGAAACGCAGAATACTGAATCGGCATTTGCTTCAAAATGGGTTAAGTCAAAACCAAAACGTGGCAAACCCATTCAGAGCGGAAATGGCGGGAAGTCTATGTCAAATGTCACAGTGACAGGCGGAAATAAAAACATAACCTGCTACAAATGCAAATCTCCGGGTCATTATCGTAACCAATGTCCATTGTTAGAAAAATCGAACAAAAACAAAACCACATACGCTTTTAGTGCCGTTTTTCTTAGTGCTAAATACAGTAAAGACGAGTGGTACGTGGATTCAGGAGCGAGTGCCCACATGACTGCTATTGCAGATTGGTTAGAAGTTGTTTCAAGTTCGCAGACATGCCCAGAAATCATGATAGCAAATAATGATAAATTGCAAGTTTCATGCAAAGGAAACGTAAAAATTTCTACGCGGCAAGGATATGATATAATTGTCAAAGATGTTTTGTGTATTCCAAACCTAACAACAAACTTGTTGTCAGTGAGTCAGTTGATCAAAAATAACAACAGTGTTTCATTCTCTGACAATCAATGCATGATCTACAATGCACAGAAGGAATTGGTAGCCGTTGCTAACCTAGTTGATGGGGTATATAAGTTAGATTTATGTTCTACACCACTAAAAAGTAAATGTTTACTTGCCAGAGACAGTGCTTTGTTATGGCACAGGAGGTTGGGTCACATAAACACGAATGACCTAAATAAAATGAAAAATGGTGCTGTGGAAGGTGTCAGCTATGCAGATAGTTATGAAGTGACGAAATCTAATTGTGTGGTTTGCTGCGAAGGCAAACAGTCACGACTGCCATTCCCCACAGGTACGAGAGCTACACAAGTACTGGAAATAGTGCATTCTGATGTATGCGGGCCAATGGAAACAAAATCTATTGGATTATCAAGGTACTTTCTTCTTTTCGTAGATGACTACACTCGTATGTCATTTGTCTACTTTATGAAAGAAAAGAATGAGGTGTTCAAGTACTTCCAAGAATTTAAAGCCATGGTGGAGACACAGAAAAATGCTAGTATTAAAATCCTGCGAACAGATAATGGTGGAGAATATTGTTCGAAAGAAATGGAGGTGTTTTTGAAATCATTTGGTATTATACACCAGAAATCAAATTCCTATACTCCCGAACAAAATGGCATGTCCGAGCGAAATAACAGAACAATAGTTGAGAGGGCAAGATGCTTGATATTTGATGCTAAGTTAGATAAAAAGTTTTGGGCAGAGGCAGTGTCTACAGCAGTTTACTTGAAAAACCGATCTATAGCATCAGGTCTTAATAACAAAACACCATACGAGATGTGGTATGGGAAGAAACCTATCTTGAGCCATTTAAAGATCTTTGGCAGCCCAGTAATGGTACATGTGCCAAAGGAGAGGAGGACCAAATGGGACAAGAAATCTCATCAGCATATTCTTGTTGGTTACTCGGAACATGTAAAGGGCTACAGAGTGTATAATCCAGTCACAAACCAAGTCACTACCAGCCGAGATGTGGTGGTGATGGAGACAACAGCATCAGGAGGAATATCTGCAGCTACTGAAGCAACATGGTGTGTGGAGAAAACACTGCCTGTTCCTGTAGGAAATGATCGTTCAGGCGGGGAATGTAGCTATCAAGAACGATCAGAGTCAGATATTCAGGACAGCTCTGACAGTGAATCATCACAGACAACATTCTATGAAGCTGATGCAGATGAGACATATGTTCCTGAATATTCATCAATATGCAGCAGTCCAATTGTATCACCAGAACCAGAGTCTCAGGTCTTGGACAGACCAAAGAGGGAGAGAAGGAAGCCTGAAAGGTACAATCCTATGAGCTTTTTGGCTACAACTGATCCTGAGTTGACAGTGCCAGCAGCATTGAGCAGTCCAGAGGGTATACAATGGAGGCAGGCAATGGATGAGGAGTTGGAGTCATTCCGAAAGAATGAAGTGTTTGAGCTTGTTGATGCTCCAAAAGGTGCTACAATAGTGAAGTGTCGGTGGGTGCTAAAGAAAAAGTTCAAAAGTGATGGTGAAGTGCAATATCGTGCGAGACTAGTTGCCAAGGGTTTTACCCAAAAACAGGGACTCGATTATGATGAAACTTTTTCACCAGTAGTGTGTCACTCGACATTGAGATTATTGTTTGCGCTAAGTGTAAAACTGGGACTGGACATTACTCAATTAGATGTTAAAACTGCTTACTTGAATGGTCATTTAAAAGAGGATATTTATATGTGTGCTCCTGAAGGCTATGTATCTGAAATGTCAGGAAAAGTCCTGAAACTCCATAAGGCTGTATATGGGTTAAAACAATCCGCCTTAGTTTGGTATGAGAAGGTAAAAGATGTATTGTGTAAAAATAATTTTAAAAATTGTACACAAGAGCCATGTATATTTACAAAGCTATATAATGGTGTAAAAATAATTATAGCACTGTATGTCGACGATTTCTTAATTTTTTTCAAATTGTAAAATCGAAACCGATAAGTTAAAGTGTATTTTAAATTCTGAATTTGAAATCAAAGACTTGGGTGAGGTTAAGAATTATCTAGGTATGAATGTTAATGTTTACAAAGATCACAATAAGTATGAGATAACTGTAGATCAACAACAGTACATAGAAGAGTTATTGCTGAAGTTTGATATGACTGATTGTAGAATTGCAGAGACACCTATAGAGAGTAAATTAAATGTAACAAAAGCAGAAAAATGTACACCAGGAATTAATTACCAAAAACTCTTAGGTTCTCTTATGTATTTAGCTGTTATGACAAGACCTGATATTGCTTATTCAGTAAGTTATTTAAGTCAATTTAATACTTGCTACAGTGTAGAGCATTTTAATTATGCTAAAAGAATTCTTAAATATTTAAAGAAAACTAAAATGTATTGTTTAAAGTTTAGTAGTGAAGGTGAAAGCTTACAGGGATTTGTTGATGCTGATTGGGCAAGCGACAGCTTGGACAGAAAGTCTTACACTGGGTTTTGTTTTACAATGTCGGGCACAGCTGTTTCTTGGCAAAGCAGAAAGCAGAGAGTAACTGCTCTATCGAGCACCGAGGCTGAATATGTTGCACTTTCTGAAGCTTGTAGGGAAGCAATATATTTAAGACAATTATTGTATGAGTTAA
Organism: Sesamia inferens; assembly: GCA_037179545.1. Taxonomy (NCBI): domain Eukaryota; kingdom Metazoa; phylum Arthropoda; class Insecta; order Lepidoptera; family Noctuidae; genus Sesamia; species Sesamia inferens. The sequence goes on along the minus strand of CM073938.1, from coordinate 14,683,270 downwards.
CTGGATCTTTGATAACAATCAGGTTGAATTGTGACAATCAAAGTGCATTAAAAATGGCCACAAATCATCAATGTCATAATAGGTCAAAACATATTGATGTTAAACACCATTTTGTAAGAGAAGTTATCAATAGTGGTAAATTATATGTCAATTATTTATGTACAAATGAAATGCCAGCCGATTTGTTGACAAAAGGTCTAGGAACAGTAAAACATTATAAGTTTATGGAAGCATTGGGTATTTTGAAATTGTAATGTAACATGTAACTTCACTTCAGTCTTTTAAAAGCCATGTTTACTTTATTTTGATAAGTGGGGGTGTTGTTACTGTATCAAAATGTACCTACTAGCGCCATCTAGGCTTTGTAATGTAAATTAAATGTTGATGTCATTGTGTTAAATAAAAAAACGTTAGTCTGTGGTCCGCACTGAATCCGACGTGTTTTATTAAGAGTCTTTACGTCGGCGCCAGCTGTCGCTGAAAACCAGAGCTGGGCTCTGTGTTTGCATGGAGTCGGAGAATAATGCTGAGCGACAGCCGTTTTGCGTGGATGTGACGCATGATTCCCTCAAATATTTCTTATTTTTTTGTGTTTTTGTAAACTCTTGCGTCATGTTTACTGCAAATAAAGGTGTTTTCTTTTCTTATCTCTTTCTTTTCTTTCTTTTAAAATTTCGTTTCCTCTCAATCTTTCGAAGTGGCACAATTCTCATCTCGACTCCGGCTTTCACCCGTATTATGTAGTTGTGATTTCGTGGGAATATCGGGATAAAAGTTTCCTGTATGTTGCATACCAAATTCTACTGAGAAATTGCAGAACACGTTGGGGAGAATTGGATTCATAACCTCATACCCAGCAGTAGCGCTTATGACCACTTGATCCACGAAGCAGTAACATTACATACTTAGATTTAAGTAAACCTCTCAACACAAAATTCTATCTAATTTGGGATTCTCCGAATGCCATTGATAGCATCGTGTACCCTAAAATGGCTGAAATAAAGTTAAGTGCCTTTGGGTCATTTGCACAGAACCCTCAAATGTTTCTTGGTCTTTCTGGGCCTTATGTGGAACCTTGGGTGAAACCCGGGACGAAGAGCGCATAAATATACGTCTGTATTTATGAGAATATAAAGAGGCTTAGGCCCAGCTCTCCTACTATAGAAACATGTACCGCAAAGTTATATGTTCATGTTAGTTACCTACTTTTAAAGCTAGGATATGCTCGGTAGAGAATGAAATGAAATTAATGAGTAAAACTTTTCAGACGTGCCGGGTATCGATATCAAACTGTGGTAACGCAGCTGTCAGCTGTGGTTTCGCTGCACTGCCACAAAAATGTATGGTGTAACTTCTGTATGTCATATATTGAAATTTGACTGGGTATCAAGACAAAAAGTGTTCTGAAAGTCACATTTACGTATGAAAAAAAAAAATAACGGGTTACACATCTTCCTATTGTTTTAGCTGGGAGGTAGAAGTGGCGCAAATATCTCCTTCTTTTTTGATTTGGATGGGAAGCCATCGAATGAACTATCCCGCTCTAGTAGAAGCGGAAGGGTGTGTCAGCGTGTTTTACTGACTAAAACCCACCTGTGTTCCTTCACCTGCCTGTGCGCCAGGGCCACGGTTTCTTTTTTAACCAACCTGCAACCCTGATCCGGGAGGCATCGGTCTTCATCGACCCCGTCACGATGTGCTGACATCTCTTAGAGGCGCGCGTGAAATACAACGCGCCGTCGACCCGCGCCGGGGCTTGCGGGCGGCAAGCGATGGGCAGCTCGCCGCCGGCAAGCCCGCGCCTAGGATGACCGGGAGTCTGATGTTGTCTCCCGACCAGGGCATCTTCTGCGGCGGCTTACTCGCGGCGTGCTCTACCCAAGCCAGGCAGACTTCCACCGTATGTTCCACCGTGTCCTTAGGGCGATCCACACAGTGGTGACACCCTGGCGTGTCCTCCTGTCTTATACGGAACAGGAACCTCCTTAAACAGCCGTGTCCGATGAGGACCTGCATCAGGCGGAAGGTGAGGCCGCTGTGCCACCTCTCTAGCCACACCTCAAAGAGGAGACTTACCGCCGCTATTGTGGCGTGCCCAGCACTGGGTTGCGGCAATCGCATTCTCCATGTTGCCTTGAAATCCCGCTTGAGCTCTGTCCGCCGTACCGCAATTTCTCGCGGCAGCAGTGACGTTTTGCCTCCTCTCGCTACTCCCACATGTCTGCGAGTACCTATGCCTTTACAATGGTGTAACCTAAATTCAAAACATAGCATTATTTTTGTTACTACAAATTTTTTATAATGCAATAAGTTTTCGTTTGCGATATTTTTTTTTTTATTATTAAAATTATAAACTAGCGCTTGACCGCAATCCCGCCTGATGGTAAGCAGTGACGCAATCGTTGATAGTAAAGCGCACTAGTTTATTAAGAGCCTATTCACTCTAGCATTACACACTAAAATTGTAGTCCGACGGAAACACCACCGCAGGCGAACTGTTCCAGTCCCTAGATGTACGTGGTATAAAGGAGGAGGCGAAACGCTTCGTCTGTATCGTAATGGCGTTAAATGTATAAATGTAGGCATAAATAAATTGAGATTTTAAAACATGCACCCAACATTAGGTAGGTACCTATGAGTTGTCTTGTTTGCCAATCAACCTATTGATCAACTTATTAATGAGAACAGAACTATTTTTAACAGTTTATGAAAACAAAAATCCAACTCATGGGGTGAGAAATATGACGTTCATATTCGAGCTTCATCCCGTTTGACGAACATGGTTGCAACCATTTTTTTGGTCTCAGGTACCTGCGTTCGCTCCGCCTCTTGCACACCATTTGAGCGTCAGAAATTCATAGAAATACATTTTTTTTCTATGAAATCCTAAAACTCGCAATCAAAGTTTTTGAGGATTTATAGAGAGATAAAAATTTCGGATTGTAAAAGGTAGAGGAGTCCGTTTCTACGCGGTAAGTCCGCGGTGTGTCCTTTCAAAAAGATAAGTACACAATCCGTTGGAATGTCGTGAAATACTAAAGTATGGAGCGCCAGCATTAAACACTGAACGTTTGTAGGTTTATAGGTACCCTGGTCTTAATCTCACTTGGTACCTCCATGGCAGATAGTCATTGACAATGAAGTCAGTGACAATATGCCATGATGCAACCCGGATGCGTTGGATGCTGAAAGGGAAGTGCGTAGCATTCCACACCACCGATGTAGAAAATTTGACTTCTCTTTTGGCTTACAAATAGTTTGGCTGCTCCAACATGAAACCGAGTAAAGCAACATAAGAAAAAGAAAATTAATTTTGTTTATTTTTCGGTTCCTTGGCACTTAAGCGGAAAAAATACTCACACCATACCATGATAGGCCCGAGGACCCGATGGTAGACTAGAGTGGACTAGAGAGAGAGAGGAGCTCTAGTAGTTTTAAGAACGTTGATAGGCTGATCTTTAAAAACCCTTCTAATTTCCATTTGACAATTGACTGTTGCCCAAATGGACTGCGACTAAATTTTGAATCTGCCCAGTTTCTACTGCCCGTTATGTTGGTACCTTGTGTGCTTTCAAACTTTTTAGAAAAATTTGACAACTTTAATCATGAAATTATTGTGAATGTACTTGCGTGTATAATATTAGATCAAGCTACGATTGCAATAATTATAATAAAAAGTTACTTGAAGCATAATAAATCTTCTTGGGCAAGTTTTTATTTACTTAATTACTTATTCGGACAATCTGTGTATTATGGACACAGATTTTCCGGATAAGGAAAACAACAAGAAAATTGGTCGTAAATATTCAACATGATTGATGAGGTATAAATTGATGATTCATTATGCATTTGGACTAAATCGATTTAATGGAAATTAACATCGTTTGAATATTTTCTCTTTTCTTAAAGAGACTTCTGAAATAAATATATTCTTTTTTTATAAAGAAATTATTGTTGTTTGTTTATTAATAGGTTTTAAGCTTTGTATTTTAGATTATTAAGTGCACGTAAATCCACATTATCACAACATGGCAGAGATAAAATATAAATGGGTAAGTAGTGGTTTCGTATGAATTGCATCGCTGTAGCTGTAGAAATTGCGTTGTCGCTGATAGTTGCGATGTGGTTGTGATATGGCCTGATGTGATCAGTATACCAAACGGTAGCTTGGTCAAAAGTAAAATATGATCGTTGAAAATGAACTATTACTAACTATTTCATACCGAACAGGAAGGGAATAGCATAGGAAGTGTTTTTGCATTCTATAACAACTCACAATATCCTATCGTTTAAAATGATAAGCCACATTGGCAGTAATTTCAATGATAATAATCTGAGAGGGATTTTATAGGATGTCCCCATTGTAGGACGACCATTATTCAATTGTTTTCAAGGCTTAGGTTATTTATATATGTATACTGCCACTCGTAACTTTATTAATGCATTCCAATAGAATTATAGTGGTGATATTTATGTTATTGCTTTATTACGGATGGTCGGAGGAAAATACAGAAAAACAAACGAAACACTCGGGCCATTTATTAATTCCTTAATTTTATGTTTAATGGTTGACTTGGGAATTTTGATTGGCAGCTCCATATATAATCCATACTAATATTATAAATGCGAAAGTATCTTTGTCTGTCTGGCTTTCACGCCAAAACTACTGAACCGATTGTAATGAAATTTGGTACACAGATAGTCTAGAGCCTGAGAAAGGCTATATAGCATCCCGCTGTGATTAATGGGAGCAGAGCAGTAACAAAAAATGTTGAGAAAACGGAGGCAAACGCGGACGTACATATTGCTCCCATTATTTTAACAGGCGCTTATTTTATATCAACACGCGGACGGAGTAAAAGTATTTTGGCGGTACTTACATTAATGCAGAATACTCTTTATTGTGTTTACCATATTTATGTGTTCGTTTCTATTTGGTCTAGATTTGAACCCCATCATTTGCTTTACTTTGTTTAAATTATTTCATCACCACTGCTCTGAAAACGGTGAAGGAAAACATTGTGAGGAGGCCTGTGTCCCAAGAATGGAACATGGCTGATGATGATGATGAATGTTCTGTAATGTTAATGTTTACAGTTCTTCAAATAAAAGAAGTGCAATTTGACACTTCTAACTTACTGAAGAATAGGGATTGGGTTAAAAAAAGCGTTTATGAATATAAAAACCCCTTAAACACTGTGGTGTTTATTTATAAAGGATGATTAAAGTTAACTGGCGTTAAAAGGTCAAAAATGTATGGTAAAGAATCGCTAATCACTAGTTAATTTTAAACTACGTTAATGAATAAGGGAGAATAGCTATAGAATGACTTTTTTATTAATTATAAACTAGTGCTTGACCGCAATCCCGCCTGATGGTGATGAGCCGAGTGATGCAATCTTTGATGTTAAAGCGCTCTAGTTTATTAAGATCCTATTCACTCTAGCCTAGAAGAAACTTAAATTGTAGTCTGATGGAAACACATAAAAAAAGAGGCGAAGCGCTTCGTCCGGATCGTAGTGGTGTCAATAAAGTAAGGGTAGAAACTCGCCGTACGACGTGTCGTCCGATGATGGAGCGGAGAGAGAAGAATTCCCTCGTACACAGTCTAAACTGCATCCTATAGAACACCGATAGGCTGGCTACTCTTCGTCTGTGCTCCTGGCTTTGGAGAGAGTTTTGAAAGTTTTACCGAATTCTAAACGTGTATTATTTTTCATCTTAGACTAATGAATAGTACTGAAGCATCATATAAATACAAATATTTGCTTGTGACCTTGCACAGATGGCATGGGCAATGCAATCTAATTTAAAATCTGCCTAGGCTTTATCCAAATATATGTTAAGGTCGTCTTCCAGTGGTTGCAGTGTAAAGGCATTTGTTCTTGGAAGTTGGTTGCTATTTTAACTGAGTTCAAAAAGGAGGAGGAAAAAGGAATATATAAAAACCCAAGTCATCATCATCATCGCATGTATATTCGTTTTTGCCACCAACTTCCGAAATTAGTTATTTTTCGTGTTATTTTTTTTAAGTTTTTATTTTACAGTTTTTGTTTTTGTAATAGTAATATTTAATGGTATCAAACAATGTAAACATTGATGCATGTTCGATGCGCGTGCGACAAACCACAAACCACAGATTATGTTATAAAATACTGTCAAACTGGAGCCAGACGTATGTCATTTTCGAGAATCGTAGTTTTTATATGTTCTGTATTTTTATTTTCCTGTTTGTGTTTGATGGAACTGTACTCTCACCATTTACAATTAGATTTACTTTTTATATGTGTTTATTATTACTGTAATAACAGGTTCGGTGCCACTTTTAATTGTTTGTTGCATCGGGTGACGTCTTTACGTCGGCGCCAGCTGTCGCTGAAAACCAGAGCTAGGCTCTGTGTTTGCATGGAGTCGGAGAATAATGCTGAGCGACAGCCGTTTTGCGTGGATGTGACGCATGATTCCCTCAAATATTTCTTATTTTTTTGTGTTTTTGTAAACTCTTGCGTCATGTTTACTGCAAATAAAGGTGTTTTCTTATCTTATCTCTTTCTTTTCTTTCTTTTAAAATTTCGTTTCCTCTCAATCTTTCGAAGTGGCACAATTCTCATCTCGACTCCGGCTTTCACCCGTATTATGTAGTTGTGATTTCGTGGGAATATCGGGATAAAAGTTTCCTGTATGTTGCATGCCAAATTCTACTGAGAAATTGCAGAACACGTTGGGGAGAATTGGATTCATAACCTCATACCCAGCAGTAGCGCTTATGACCACTTGATCAACGAAGCAGTAACATTACATACTTAGATTTAAGTAAACCTCTCAACACAAAATTCTATCTCATTTGGGATTCTCCGAATGCCATTGGTAGCATCGTGTACCCTAAAATGGCTGAAATAAAGTTAAGTGCCTTTGGGTCATTTGCACAGAACCCTCAAATGTTTCTTGGTCTTTCTGGGCCTTATGTGGAACCTTGGGTGAAACCCGGGACGAAGAGCGCATAAATATACGTCTGTATTTATGAGAATATAAAGAGGCTTAGACCCAGCTCTCCTACTATAGAAACATGTACCGCAAAGTTATATGTTCATGTTAGTTACCTACTTTTAAAGCTAGGATATGCTCGGTAGAGAATGAAATGAAATTAATGAGTGAAACTTTTCAGACGTATCGATATCAAACTGTGGTAACGCAGCTGTCAGCTGTGGTTTCGCTGCACTGCCACAAAAATGTATGGTGTAACTTCTGTATGTCATATATTGAAATTAGACTGGGTATCAAGACAAAAAGTGTTCTGAAAGTCACATTTACGTATGAAAAAAAAAAAATAACGTGTTACACATCTTCCTATTGTTTTAGCTGGGAGGTAGAAGTGCCGTGTCCGGTGAGGACCTGCATCAGGCGGAAGGTGAGGGCGCCGTGGCGCCTCTCTAGCCACTCCTCAAAGAGGGGACTTACCGCCGCTATTGTGGCGTGCCCAGCACTGGGTTGCGGCAATCGCACTCTCCATGTCGCTTTTGAAATCCCGCTGGAGCTCTGTCCGCCGTACCGCAATTTCTCGCATCAGCAGCGGCGTTTTGCCTCCTCTCGCCACTCTCACATTTCTGCGAGTACCTATGCCTTTACAATGGTGTAACCTAAGTTCAAAAATAGCATTATTTTTGTTACTACAAAATTCTTATAATGCAATAAGTTTTCGATTTCGTTAAATGTATAAATGTAGGCATAAATAAATCGAGATTTTAAAACATGCACTCAACATTAGGTACCTATGTGTTGTCTTGTTTGCCAATCAACCTATTGAACAACTTATTAATGAGAACAGAACTATTTTTAACAGTTTATGAAAACAAACATCCAACTCATGGGGTGAAAAATATGACGTTAGCTTCATCCCGTTTGACGAACGTGGTTGCAACCATTTTTTTTGGTCTCAGGTACCTGCGTTCGCTCCGCCCCTTGCACACCATTTGAGCGTCAGAAATTCATAGAAACAGATTTTTTTTCTATGAAATCCTAAAACTCGCAATCAAAGTTTTTGGGGATTCATAGAGAGATAAAAATTTCGGATTGTAAAGGGTAGAGGAGTCCGTTTCTACGCGGTAAGTCCGCGGTGTGTCCTTTCAAAAAGATAAGTACACAATCCGTTGGAATGTCGTGAAATACTAAAGTATGGAGCGCCAGCATTAAACACTGAACGTTTGTAGTTTATAGGTACCCTGGCCTTATTCTCACTTGGTACCTCCATGGCAGATAGTCTTGACAATGCAGCCAGTGACAATAGGCCATGATGCAACCCGGATGCGTTGGATGCTGAAATAGAAGTGCGTAGCACTCCACACCACCGATGTAGAAAATTTGACTTCTCTTTTGGCTTACAAAAAGTTTGGCTGCTCCAACATCAACATCAGTTGAAAAGTAGTCCAGCCTGTGTGTGTGACACACAGGCCATAGAGACAGTCCAGCACCTTCTCTTCGTGTGTCCGAGGCACAACCGCGACAGGTACGACCTGGAAGTAAGTACAGGCAGAATACCGACGGAAATAACTATTGCCGACCTTATGGCGGACAAACACTCCAGGCCGTATCTGGAGCGGTTTTGCCTTAAAGTGGCTAAGCAATCGATAGAGAGAAACCGGACAAGGGCAGCACAGCCGAGCACTGTGCCGTCGGCAGGAATTATTTGAGAAAATTTAAATATATAGAAGTAAGGAATAAGATAGATTTAAGTAGATAGACTAGTATAAGAAACTGTAAATATGTTTAAAAAAAAAGACAGAAAAGAAAAACTAAGAAAGAATATAATAAGACAAGACGTGGGAAAAGAGCGACCCTGAAAAGAAAATTGACAAGGCCATGCCGTAAAAAATTAATAGCGGAAAAAAGAAAATTGGCGAAAATAAAAAAGGTAAATAATGATTCTTGCCATGCAAGAAGGAAAAGACGGCACGTTATAAAAAAAAAAAAACATCAACATCAGCTTGTCTCGGTGGTAGGCCATAACATCGGCCGCCGGCAGAAGTTACCACCCACCAGACAAAGCCATGCCGCCAAGCGATTTGTCGTGTTCCGGCATGATGTCTGGTGAAGCCGTACGGACTCAGGTCTGAGCAGTTGTACTGCGATGTGTGCCGGGTACGATGCGCCAAATGTTGTTGTGTTGGGAGTTTGGTCGTGGAGGGTCTTCAGATCAATCTCCCTTTGGCGCAGCATCGTTGGTCGTGTTGTTGGGTTTAACATTGCATCACCTCGCTCAACTGCGTCTTCCTTCCTATACGCTCAGTTTTTCTGAGTGAATAGGCTCTTAATAAACTAACGCGCTTTACCATCAACGATCCCATCACTGCTTACCATCAGGCGGGATCGCGGTCAAGCGCTACTTTATAATTATTAAAAGAAAAAACACGAAACCGAGTAAAGCAACATAAGAAAAAGAAAATTAATTTTGTTTATTTTTTTCGGTTCCTTGGAACTTAAGCGGAAAAATATACTCACACCATACCATGATAGGCCCGAGGACCCGAGGGTAGACTATAGTTATATATATATATATATATATATATATATATATCCCGCCTGATGGTAAGCAGTGACGCAATCGTTGATGGTAAAGCGCACTAGTTTATTAAGAGCCTATTCACTCTAACCTTGAAGGCACTCAAATTGTAGTCCGACGGAAACACCGCCGCCGGCAGATTGTTCCAGTCCCTCGATGTACGCGGTATAAAGGAGGAGGCGAAACGCTTCGTCCGGATCGTAGAGGTGTTAACAACATAAGGGTGGAAACTCGCCGTACGACGGGTCGTCCGATGGTGGAACGGAGATGGGGGAATTAAATCGAATTAAATTAATAGTGGACTAGATGGACTAGAGTGGAAGCTCTCGTAATTTTAAGAACGTTGATAGGCTGATCTATAAAAACCCTTCCAATTTCCATACATTTTGACAAGTTTTTGACAATTGACTGTTGCCGAAATGGACTGTGACTAGATTTTGAATCTGTCCAGTTTTTACTGCCCGTTAGGTTGGTACCGTGTGCTTTTCAAATTTTTTATAAAAATTTGACACAACTTTGTTCATGACATTATTGTGAATGTACTTGCGTGTGTAATATTAGATCAAGATACAATTGCAATAATTATAATAAAAAGTTACTTGAAGCATAATAAATCTTCTTGGGCGAGTTTTTATTTACTTCATTACTTATTCCGACAATCTGTGTATTATGGACACAGATTTTCCGGATAAGGATAACAACAGGAAAATTGGTCGTAAATATTCAAAATGATTGATGAGGTACAAATTGATGATTCATTATGCATTTGGACTAAATCGATTTAATGGAAATTAACATCGTTTGAATATTTTTTCGTTTCTTAAAGAGACTTCTGAAATAAATTTATTCATTTTTATAAAGAAATTATTGTTGTTTGTTTATTAATGAAGTTTCAAGCTTTGTATTTTAGATTATTAAGTGCACGTAAATCCACATTATGACAACATGGTAGAGATAAAATATAAATGGGTAAGTAGTGGTTTCGTATGAATTGCATCGCTGTAGCTGTAGAAATTGCGTTGTCGCTGATAGTTGCGATGTGGTTGTGATATGGCCTGATGTGATTGGTATACCAAACCTAGATAGGTAGATTGGTCAAAGGTGAAATATGATCGTTGAAAATGAACTTCTTCTTCTTCTTCTTCAGCCTATGGATGTCCACTGCTGGACAAAAGCCTCCCCAAAGGCTTTACACTTTTTTTGCTGCCCGCATCCATCGGCTTCCCGCGACCTTCACCAAGTCATCAATCCACCTTGTTTGGGGCCTCCATACGCTGCGTCTTTCAGTACGTGTCCGCCACTCCAGAACCTTGCTGCCCCATCGGCCATCGGTTCTACGAGCAATGTGCCCTGCCCACTGCCATTTAAGTTTAGCGACTCGCAGAGCTATGTCGGTGATTTTGGTTCTTCTGCGGATCTCCTCATTTCTGATTCGATCACGCAGAGAAACTCCAAGCATAGCTCTTTCCATTGCCCTTTGCCATTGCCTTTGATTGCCTTTCTGAGCCTTCATATGAGGCCCATTGTGAGCGACCACGTTTCAGTTCCGTAAGTCATCACTGGCAACACACACTGATCAAAGACTTTAGTCTTGAAACACTGTGGTATCTTGGACGACGAGAAGATGTATCGTAGCTTCCCGAAAATGAACTATTACTAACTATTTTATACCGAACAGGAAGGTAATAGCATAGGAAGTGTTTTCTGCATTCTATAACAACTCACAATATCCTATCGTTTAAAATGATAAGCCATGTTGGCAGTAATTTCAATGATAATAATCTGAGACGGATTATATAGAATGTCCCCATTGTAGGACGACCATTATTCAATTGTTTTCAAGGCTAAGGTTATTTATATATGTATACTGCCACTCGTAACTTTATTAATGCATTCCAATGGAATTATAGTGGCGATAATTATGTTATTCCTTCATTACGGATGGTCGGAGGAAAATACAAACAAACGAAACACTCGGGCCATTTATTGATTCCTAAATTTTATGTTTAATGGTTGACTTGGACATTTTGATTGGCAGGTCCATATATAATCCATACTAATATTATAAATGCGAAAGTATCTTTGTCTGTCCGGCTTTCACGCCAAAACTACTGAACTGTCCGTGTAAAAGTCCCTAAAGTAAATAAAGTGAAAAAAAAATATTTAATCACCACTGCTCTGAACATGGTGAAGGAAAACATCGTGAGGTGGATGAGGATGATGAATGTTCTATAATGTTAATGAGTAATGATAATAGTCCGCTCTTAGCGATAACATGGTGTTATTGACAGACAATAAACGAAGCACCGGGGGTTTGGCGGGAAAGTCAAGCTGAGTGTCACGCTCATTTTTCATCGGACTTTTAAAATTATTTATAGTGTTGTTTACTAAATAAAAGTGCGTGATTTATGTAGTAAAAAGTCCATTCAGTAAATAATTCGTAAAGAACAGTAAAATATCGCAGCATAGTGGCCACATCATGACTTTGTCTCAAACCTCCATCGTAAGACGGATCACGCCGTCTTTTTCGACATAAACAATTCATTACGTGACATTGACTATATGCACAAACCGTGCGAAGCCATAAAAGAAAGAAAGAACGAAGCACCGTCACAGTAAGAAAAGCAGTTTTGTAAAAATATATCAATTTTTTTTTATGACGCTGTAAATACATTTGAAAGATTTATCGTTTTCAAGGATTCAAAAGAACTTTTGAGCAGATCTTTGTCTCTAAACATTTTCCTGTACCTTTAGGTAACGCGAATAATATAGTACTCGGAAACCTTACTGTTATTTTTTTGTTTGATTTGGCGAAGGGTTTATCGAATTATGAGAACATTGTGTTCTTGATGCTGAGCCAAATGTTATTTAAGTAAAAGTAGTGGCAATATTTTGGAATATAAAACATTTACTAAGCTACTGATAAATTAAATAAGGTCACTGTTTTGGTTTCGGTTAGATTAGCCAAAAATATTGTGGTATTTATATTCCCTCGATAAAGGTATGGACTGTAAAACGTTTAAAAAAAAAAAAAAAAAATAACCGACATCTAAAAACACTACAAAGTGAAAAATAACTAATTTCGGAAGTCGGTGTCTTTGGTTTTTCTATATTTATTTTATTATTTATGTACACACAATAAAATACATAAAGATACGACAAAATTAAGATCTGAGTACAAAGGTGCTGCTTATTTCTTAAGAAATTCCTTCCAGCAGACCTGCGAAAGGAGAAGTAAATCAGAAATGTAGATAATAGTGTGTAAGAACAAGGAGGAAATGAAATATGAATATGATAACTATTAAAGTAATAATATTAAATATACCTAAACATATAAATCAAAAATAATTATATAAGCCAAACCAATAAAAACAAAAATAAGTATAGGTACTACTTAAATATATTAGTTTTTTTGTAGTGTTTTTTGGAAGTCGGTTGTTTTTTTTTTGTAAAAAAAGTTTTTATTTTACACTTTTTAGTTGTGAAAATTACTGTTCAGCTGCATCCGCTTAGACTGGATGCTGACGTTAAAATACTTAATGAAAACTTATAAACGCACCGGTTGCCCCTACGATTTTTGAAAGTTCCCCTTGATTTCTCTGGTCTTCCACCATAAAACCCTGATGTCCTTATCATGGGACCACCTTGGGAATGTCTTCTTTCCAACAGAAAAAGAATTATCAAAATCGGTTCATAAACGACGAAGTTATCCGCGAACAAACATAAAAAAGCATATATACGGTCGAATTGAGTAACCTCCTCCTTTTTGAAGTCGGTTAAAAATAGGTAAACGTTAGGTATATTGAAATTGAAATACGGAGAGAAACCGTGAGCAGGCGAATAATGAAAAGGTTACAGGTACAGGGGTCTTCCGGCGATGTAATTCTGTGTCTAGTATGACTTTTCATTACGAGACTCGATCGCCCAAACTGAGCGCGTTTGGCGCTCTCATTGGTTGAGAGTTCTTACAATCTCGAAGCGGGCCAATCGATGAGTCAAACGCGCTCGATATCGACGATCGAGTTTCGTAATGAAAACTCATACTAGGCCTACTGGTTTGTTGATGTGGATGGAGGCCCCCACCAGATGTTCACTTAGCGCTATAGACTTTCCGATAAGCTCGATAAGGTGGCGGTTGGATTTCGGTTATTTGATGTTGTTCAAACCAGTAGAGAGAGAGAGCAAAAAGTATTATGACAAGAGAAAACTTCTTGAGTTTTGTTCGTTCTCCATTCCTTAATGCTGATTGGATGCTCCGCCAGACAATGAGGTTGAAGGGAAAAAATGCGGGATATTTGAATATTTATGTACTTGGTTATTGATGTATTTAATTGTTATGAGGATAAAAATATCTGCACTGAATACACAACTGGTAGCTGTTTGTATCAGTTGGTAGATAAACAATTAACAATCACATTTACACAATACTTCATTACCACCTACAAACACTAGTTCACCATGACATTTTTCAATTATAAGTTTCAAAGGACCGCTTGCTTATTCGTTGACCTAGAAATTTACTATCGATACCTTTGTAAAGACTCCATACATATATGAACATAAGCGATACCTGTGAATATCGACGCAAAATAGGTGACTTCAGAAGGATGGTCCATATAATAAACGAAATCGCTGACAGGGGTATTCGGCACTGGTGCAGCTACACAGGAGCTAAACTTAGCATTCGGGAACACCGTTGGAGCTGCTGAACCTGGGACAAAACTGTCTTTGCATTGTGTAGATTCAGTTTCTTAGTATTGTATAATTGCATGGAACACGTGTGAGCACAATGTACTTGTTGTAAAGCATCTATTTGTTGGGTTAGTCTATTATTGACTTGATTGTGCTATGGCTGTTGAGAGTATGTCATGCTCACTCAAATGTCTCGCTGGTGGTGGCGTGTGTGTTGGATCATTAGGTTCCCTTCAATATGGTTGAGCTGAATGATTCTGATTCATATGTCATGTTCGTGAACGGACGCCGTCAGAGGGGACTGGTCATCTCTTAGCTGCTACGGCGTATTTTAATTTCTGAATAGGGAACTTGCACTTGATTATTTTTTTGGTGCAAAGCAAAGATCTGGGCTTTACTTAAATAATTTTAAAACTCAAATTTAGAAAAATGCTATATTTATTTTAATAACCGCGTGCAAAATATGATTTTTCAAATTTCGCTCCATAACGCCAAGTCACGTGACATGACGTCACTGCATCGATTTTGTTTTATCAAAGGTTATGGTTAGCAGATTATTAAAAGTCTGAATATTAAATTAATCTCATGTGATCTGTGATTAATCTTATAAAACATTAATACGGAACTCCCAAAATGGATTGCCCTTCGACGATTATTTTGTGTTTTTACTTTAAACAAACATCTAAAGTAACATAACCTCAATTCAACTCACCGCGCAAGTTTTTGCCCTTTCATCTCCACACCCGTATAGTTTTTATTTTCCATGAAGAAAAACCTCACCATATCCATGTCTACCTTCGGAAGATTTCTCGAATCTGCTCTAATAAAGCCTATATCCATATTTATTATTTTCGCTAACACCTAAATACAATCCAAAACAATCCGAAATCGATGTAGTGACGTCACTGCTCCCTGATTGGTGTTTCAAATTAAGTTCCATTTCACGTAATTTATACTTAAAATATTAAGTAAAAATAGCATTTTTTTCTTATAAACCTTCCAGTTTAGCAATATCATATCTTGTTGAATTTGAATATCAATATAATATCAAATTATAAGTTTAATGCATGTACCCCATTGTTGTTTTTTCCATAATGGACGCTCTCAGCGAACAATATATTTCTGCATCGTTCTCACACGATTGATTTCAAAATGAATGATGTAATCAAATATTTGTATCAATAGCTTGATAATTTAAAAGAGTGTCCATGGAGTTTCTTGCCCGTTCTTCTCCATAGGTACCTACTCTTTGGAATGGGCGACTAGCTTCACCTTACTGACTGACCGACCTTCTGACAATTCAAAAGTGCCTGTAACTGGTTTATTTGAAATAAATGCTTTGATTTGATTTGAAAGTAGGCAAACGTACATGTGTGCTTGAAGCAATGAAGGATCGATGCCTGCCAGAGCCGCGTATTGTTCGAACGAGATACTGTGGGTGCACAGGCAAGAAAGGAACACAGGTCGGTTTTAGTCAGTAAAAGTCTGACACGTCTTATCCCTCCGCCCAGATCGGGAGAGGTAATTTGATAATTTTCCATCAGCAAAAAAGGGTGGCTCCATATAGAAAACGATGGTAGGCCAAAGCACACATGTGCTAGGAGCAATTATCTGTACTCCAATTGCGTCATAGACTATTAAGCTCAGTTTGAATAATTTTGAAGCTCATTTCTAAATCCATCCGATATCCTATCAGAATATGTGATGAACTGCAGCATTCAAAACTGAATCGTAGTAATGTGAATGGATCGCATTTCGATTTTTTATTAATGTTAAAACCAGTGCTTGACTGCGATTCCGCCGAATGTCTGGCTACCCTACGCTTGTGCTTCACTGTTTGGTGTCCGAAACCTCTACTGAATATAACAGATTTTCTCGAACGAAAACCAGTAGCGGGTGTGCTTGTATTCGTTCACTGTAAGCAAAGAGTATCTCTGTTTTTATTTTTTTGTCTGGAGTTGGCTTTCTGCTTCTATATATTTTGTATCTCGGGTCTAAGTGTCTATTGTGGGTACAGTGAGAGGAGATTTTGCAATTTCTCTAGCGTCCTCATGGCGTCGCCGTCGGTGGCCGGCAAAAGATTGGCACTATGAGGGATGAATTTTTACTGGTCCCTTCTGAGAATTTATTCATATAAATTTTTTGGATGTTCTTATATTTTGGATTGCGGTTTCACTCGAAATGCAAACATTGCTCGACACATAATTACTTCAAAGTGTTGTATCGAGTTTTCTTGGCGGAGTTAACAAACAGCACTTTGAATTAATGATTAATAATGGGCATATATTAAGTCGTGGTGGCCTAGTGGTTAAAATACCAGCCTCTCGAGTATGAGTGCGCGGGTTCGATTCCAGGTCAGGCAAGTACCAATGTAACTTTTCTAAAATTATATGTACTTTCTAAGTATATCTTGGACACCAATGACTGAAGGTGAAGGAAAACATCTTGAAGAAACCTGGACTTTATGTCTGAAATCGCCAACACGCATTGAGCAAGCGTGGTGATTACGCTCAATCCTTCTCCGAATGAGAGGAGACTTGTGCCCAGCAGTGGGAAGATAAAAAGGTTGATAATGATGACGATGAATGGGCATATGGTACCTCTTTTATCAATACATTTTTTTATTAAGATCGTTCTTTTCAACTAAGAACAATTGTCTCGTAACTATATGTTCACCAACGAACAACAGCTAAGTAATATTATTTGGGTTATTGTAGCTAATAAGTAGTTGAATATTTTATGTGAACTAGTGATTCACTTTGTTTCAATCTACCCTCATCTTTTTATAATGACTCGAATATAAAAAAAAATTTAAAAGAAAGTATCCTCGTTAAGGTGCGGATCGGTATCTTTACATATTTTGTTGTCAGCATTCATAACTCACCAATAAACATTTAATTTTTTTTTGTAATAACTTACAAAAAAAAATTTTGGTTAAGTGCATAAAAGTGGTTAAGTGCACTACTCTATATACATATCTTCTTCCGAACGCTCGGGGAATACGACCGTTGCCGAACAGTGACGAAGATTTCTATGCGCATTATCACTTTGGGAGACCTTTATAATACTTTAACCAGTTTTTGATATTTCATTGTCTCGGAGTAGAGTCTGTGATAAAATTTTGAATTGTGTTTTTGTTTTTCTTAAAAAAACGTTGGCCCACACTAGGAATTTCTCTTCTATCATGGGTGCGTTTATAAACATATAAATAATATGTTAATGACTTAAACCTGCGCTAACCGTGCTGTCAGCACGGGAATTGCCTTTCTGTATTTACAAGTTCAAATTAGAAAACAATAAAATGCTCTTTTATTGGCACCAACTACCACATGCCATCTTAATTGGCGAATTTATTTTATTTCGAGATTGATACAATCTGATTTGAACTCCTGGCTGCTATTTGGGGCTGCTATAAAGTCATCGTAAATTTCATCAATAAATTCTACTACTTCACTACCAGCCACCTTTTTGATGTCATCGCTCCATCTCGCCCAAGTCTCCACTAAGTAGCGTTATAAATTGTTAATTTAGGCTCAGCCAATAACAATTGTATTAATGTTAATAACGCATTTTGTTCACGATTTTCAAAAAGCTTATCAGTTTATACAGGACCCGGAATTTCTGCAAAATCTTGTTGTTACAGGACCCCTAAAAGAATTGTGTATCAGGACAATGCACAATATATATTCTATGAACGTGATACACTACATAATGACAGCGATTTCATTGTCAACACAATAACATACTGCACCAAAAATTATAGACGATGTGTTAACAATGGCGGTACCATTGTTAACACTGATCATTTATTCTAAGTGCGTGCGGATGACGCGTTAAATGTTAAAATATTTCGTTAGAAAGTCGTCAGGGTGCTCCATTCACGGTGTCAGAGATAGTGGCCTTCACCATTATAGGTTCATTTGTTTTTGAGGTGAGAACTGTCATTTGGTAGTAAAATGACCTGTTGATGATTCGGACCGCGTACACAAGGCTCGCTATTACTGGGAAGTTTCCGATCGGTATTTTTGTGTCACGCTCGGTATTTTTATTGAATGGGACTTCAGTTTCTGTGATTAAATGTTCATTCCACGACAAAAAATATCTTCATACTTGTTTTATATATCTTGTGTAATTATATGAGTTCATATAATTTGCTTTTTTACAATGCATAAATATGTGAGCTGTCACGCCCTTTATACCTGGGGCTTTTATCTAGGTAATAAGTTTTTACTTATTTACGTTTCCATTTTAATGATATTTTATTTTTTGTTTTTGCTCTGCTGGTATTGTGGCGTGGTTAGCTGGCATGTGATAAATAATTTCATTGTTTCTTTTGTTCATTACTGTAGGCACCTACGTAGTATTGTATAGACACATGTGTTTTTTTTTTTAATGAACAGACAGCTGTGCTGCTGGGGAGTTTGTTCCGCCACTTTTTCTTCCCAGCGAAAGTACTTGGCAAAGGGCGGGCGTTTTGGGGACTGTCTTATGTAATACTAACTTTCCGCCCGCGGTTTGGCCCGCGTGGAGTTTGGTTATAACTCGCTTTTTAGATTTCTCTCGAGAATATCAAATTTTTCCGGGATAAAAAGTACTCTATTACTTAATCTGGATTTCTAACTTTACGTCCGCAAAAATTCAAAGCAATCCGTTTAGTAGTTACGGCGTGAAGTGTAACAAACAAACAAACAAACTCACTTTCCCATTTATAATATTAGTAAGGATAGACGTTCAAAAAGTGCTGATTCTCAGCCTAATTTGAATAAATGACTTGATTTTGGTTTTGTAGAATTACAGACCGTAACAGACAGACCTTTTTATATCAATAAATTTGTCTTTTATACTAATTTATTCTACCACAGTTTCGTCGAATTTGAGTTACGAGAATAATAATCGGCTCTTTGTTCCATCAAACGTCATTTGGCTGAACTCCAGGACTGAGGACGAGCTTGCAATAAAGACAGCCTTTAATGTGCCTAATAGATTGTTATTGTCTGGTTTTCAAGGAGAATTTATGTCTAAGGCAATTTCAATCGCCTTCGATTTTCGTAGTTGTATAGTAGTTTCGCCGACATGTTGGCTGTCTTCGCTTGGCTATAGAAATTAGTTAATAGCACTATCCATTTGTATACTATCATTAATATCTGGATTAAGGAGACCTGATAGCCAATTTTCCTAATTTGAAATATTCAAAATCTAATCGCAGCCTGATCTCGGCGGTGGCGGTGGAGGGCTTAACCCAGCCTTTAGCTTTGCCTCTGGCGGGTGAGGCGCAGGACTCGCTCTCAGCCCAGTGCTCGGCCGGCTTACCAGCTGCCGCACATATAGTGCAGTTCGGAGCGGGATTACACGAGCCGGCCTTGTGACCGGGCTGACTGAGTGGAAGCAGAGACCGCTGCGTTCCACCTCCGAGGTGCAATTCGCTCCCACGTGGTGGCCCACCTGATATAAAATTCACACCAAAAAATTAAAAAAAAAAAAAACACTCACCCAGACCAAAAAGTCTGTTCTCGCCTACACACAAATGTCAAAAACTTATAAAAATGTAAGGAAATTCGATATATATGACAAATCGAAACAGATTAGACAGCGAAGTTTCTTAAAATTATGAGAATTAGGCAATGACACACGGCACTGCGCACCGCCTCGGTAGGATCTCATGTCGCATTGACCTCTATTAAATCCATAGACACACATAGACCGCCCGACCGCGCGGTCCTCACACACGGGGCAGCGCATAACCGCGCGGATCATCGTGGGTGCAGGGCGAAAATCAGAAGATTCTTACCAGTATCCGTGAGTGAACAACCGTGTTAAATACAAACAGATTTCTCAGCGGTGCTCCACGCGGAAAGGCGGTGTATGCGCCTGTCCGTGCGGAGCACCGCTAAGAAATCCGTTTTACCGTCTCCGCCCTCCGCGGTGGTACGCGGTGTGGTGTGTTAATCGCCTAACTCCTCTGATAAAACGTTTTTTTTGCTTTCCTTCAATGTTCTCTATCTCTATCTAAGTAAAGATCGACAAGCTTTTTAAATATTGGTGACTGCATAATGAATATTCATAATAAAATTGAAGACAATCAGACATAACAGGCCCTTATAGGAAGATGTTCTGACGCCTGACCATTTTACCGTAACATTTCGCAATGAAAAATCTGCACGGTCTTTATCTTGCTCCAGACAATATGTTTGGAGTTATCCGACAGTTACACAAGCTACAGTACAGTAACATTAACGTTTTGTTAACAAAACACCGGTCGTTAGTTGTTTTTTCACAATTCTCCCCATTGTCTTGTTTAAAAGTTGATTGAAATAATTGTTCTCACGTTCCACTAGATATGAGCCATTGTTGGAGTTCCAATGTCTCTGATATATTATGACGTGAATGTGATATTAATTGATATACCTATTTCAATTAAAATCACAACTATGTACGTCACGTTAATTAATAATTTTAATTTGCATGATCTACAGGTGTAGATATTTGTGAATTAATCGCAATTTTGATATTACTTAATATCATCATCATCATCAACAACCTTGTTATCATCCCACTGAGCACAGGTCACCTCTCATACAGAGAAGGATTGACCCTAATCACCACGCTTGCTCAATACGGGTTGGCGATTCAGACTTTAAGAACAGGTTTACTCCAAATGTTTTCCTTCACCTTGTAATTAGTCATTAGTGTCCGAGATATACTTAGAAAGTACATATAACTTCGAAAAGTTACATTGGTTGGTACTTGCCAATCTTGGAAAACTTGGTATCGAACCCGCACATTCATACTTGAGAGGCTGGTGTTTAAACCACTAGGCCACTACGAATTTTGCTATTTAATATGATATGATACTTAATTATGATATTCTGGTAAAATGAAGTTAATACGATGTCGACATGTCGATATTCGATGTTGATGTGTGATGTCAATATGTGGCTTCTAATTTGCTATTCGCGCCCCATACCTGCAATCATAGGCCCAAGTCTGCTATTTTTATAAATTTGTAATTCCAACACGATTCCATAGACATTGTGCATTCATAATGATCGATCAATTCGATCAGATGGCCATTGCCGTATCGCCAATATTATAAAACCCATTAGTAGTACCCTCAATTTGAAAATTTATTAATTGAGTATTTTGTTAGTAGATTACGAAACTTGTCAAAATCGATCATTATGAAATCACTGATTGACGATTCTGAAACTATTGTAATAGCAGTCTAGGGCCCCAGAGCTACTTCTGTCCTGACACTGACGACGCACTAGAAGAGGCAAATGATTCGGCATCATTCATCATCATCACTCTTCCGCCCGTATTCCACTTTATTTAGGGTCGGTGCAACCTTTTTTTTTTTTTAATAATTATAAACTAACACTTGACCGCAATCCCGCCTGATGGTAAGCAGTGATGCGATCGTTGATGCTAAAGCGCGCTAGTTTATTAAGAGCCTATGCACTCAGACAAAATTAGCGAATAGGAAGGAAGACGGTAGTTGAGCGAGGTGATGCAATGTTAAACCCAACAACACGACCAACGATGCTGCGCCAAAGGGAGATTGATCTGAAGACCCTCCACGACGAAACTCCCAACTGGCGCAATACAACTGCTCAGACCTGTCCTCCGTACGGCTTCACCAGACATCATGCCGGAACACGACAAATCGCTTGGCGGCAAGGCTTTGTCTGGTGGGTGGTAACTTCTGCCGGCGGCCGATGTTATGGCCTACCACTGAGAAAAGACTTTTTATAGTGTGGATGAGTGTTATATTATTTCTTTCATAATTCTGATTTAGACCTTTAGGCCTGATTTAGACCTTTGATGACAAAGGGGGTACCCTTTGTAACCATTAGGTATTAGGTATTTGTTAGACCATCTAATCTTTCGTGTCTCATTCTTTGTTATCGTACATCTGGTATCATCCACACGATGAAAAAGAAGATTACGAGTTATGGGAGCAGTATCAATGTTGACTAAGTAGATACACGTGTAAATGAACTCGAAGTAAATGTACTTAGTAACTGGAAATGAGCGGTAAGTACTAAGCTTTGCGAAGTAAAATAAAAAAAAAAGTGATGAGAACATGGTAATCCTGTAGTAGGGCAATTCCTGTAAGTATGTAAATTCCATAGATTTTATTTCTCATTTCTAGTTTGTTTTCATCATTTCTGTTGTTGATCCCTACAATGTTCTGATCTTTCTTCTCTGGATCATCATCATCATTATCATCATACATCACACGCATGGCACAGGTCTCCTCTCATACATAGAAGGAATGAGGGTAATCACCACGGTTGTCCAATGCGGTTTAGCGATTTCAGACTTACAGTCCAGGTTTCCATCAAAAACATATTTGACATCAAAGAGAGAAATCGTTTAATTGATGGTGTATTATTATCCCTGTTCATTTGCCTATTGTTTTCATCGATGAGAATTTCTATGACATCACTCTGTAACTGTCTGTATAATTTACATTCTTAAGGACACTTTTTTTGTTCTATTCACGTGAAAACAATTTCCTCTTAATGTGGGTATTGTTTCATTATCATTATTGACATTGAAATTATATTATTTTTAAAATCCTACTAACATCTTGATTAAACATTACGTCTTTCTATACATTTGTTTATTATCTTTGGTGCATAAAGTTAGTCACTTAATAAATAATGTGTTTGGATTTTTCGTTTTTTTTTGTAAGTAACTAACTTTGTAAACTCATATTTGCCAACAATGGCAATTAAGCGCAACGTAATAGGTGATATATACACAGATCCAGTTAAAAACTCCACGCTACGCTCTATAACTCAAGAATAGTGGATGTTGAAGATAAGACGGCCAGGCTGAAGTAGAAATGGGCTGGACACATCTCGTAAATGCACTCCGAATGCTGGGCGAAGTTTGACACCCACTGGACGCCTGAGGGAGGCAGCGCGGTAGTCCATGGTGAAGGTGGTGTGAGGATTTGGTCACGTTTGTATGATCATCATGACCAGACATCGCACAATAAAGGTAATGTTGGACAGAAAAAGCATAGGCCAGTGGGCCACAACGAAGACGAACAATAAAATACTCTACAACCTAAACTTCACGTTTACACCTTCTTCCCTACATATAAACATTGCATAGCTCACACATAATAAAATATCTCGATTTCATCAACACACCTACACTTATTTTGACCTTCAAAAAAATTAGGAGTTCCAAATATATTTACGTACTTTCGTATAAAGTACTTCAGAGCCCTAACACTCTCAGCATACTCTATTATTGAATCAAAATGAATATGTCATGAGCAGGGTTTGCCTGCGACGCCTGTTAAAACAACAGAATATGCTGGTTACACAACATTAGCTGACGTAGATAGAACGTGTTACGTTTATTTTGTTCTATGATTAATTTAGGAAATACTGCCTGAAATATTTGGCTTGTGACGTCATTAGAATTTTGGGTTTGAACTTTATGACTGTCGTCAACATTGGTAACGTGGATTACGTAGATATTACGTAAGGGAAAAATTACAAAATACGATGCAAATAGGAATAAGGTCAACTGTTCTATATAGAGAACAGTGATCCCAAATAAGAGAGCATAATTATTATAGATTTGAGCAGTTCTTTACAATTTTAATACAACAGTAACCGATGATGAAACAGAAGTATAAATCTATAGGATATTTCAAAAAAATATCGTCGAAAATCTTCGCCTGATTAAAATCCACCTTTTCCATGTGAAAATAAACAGATTTGCCTCTCTCGACGTGCCATTCGTTCGCATTGAAATATTCCTCGCCCTACTTTCTTTATAGCCTCGTGTCCAGAATGATGGTAACTCATTGAAATCTCTCTTCAAACAGCCCACCTTTCCTCTGAATGTATTTTTTTAATGCGAATTTTTCGACTACTGTGCATTTCCTGCCAAATAGAGATAAAATATTTCCATACTGTATTGCAATGTGCTACAATAAGAATCAAGGGGTGTTGAAAGGGGAGAAAGTTTGGTGATTATCTTTCTAGTAGCTGTGCAGAAAAGTCTGGCACAAGAAAGTGTCAAGCGAAAATTAGAACAACAAACTCTCTTTCGCAAGAGGAAATTAAACGACAGTGTAGGAGACACCAATACTTACACTTAGCGAATTTTTCCTGCCTAGATCTGCCATGAAAATAAATATAAATATTTTGGTGTAAGTACTTATTGACACAGGAGACTCAAATATTTTGTAAAGGAAAACACAAAAAGTACTTAGGTGTTACATAATGGAACCATGTAGATAGGATCGTGTTGGACACATACACTGTAAATATACAAATAACTTCTTTAGAAGAAGACCAAACTAGATCAATTGGGACAAACACATGACCCTGAATACAAATAAAAAGTAGGTTTATTTGGGGATGATGAAACCTCTTTGAAGTACCACCTTTAACTTCGAAATTCAAACACGAACTAGTTCCAAGTTTTTTATTTGTAGAAGAAAACCTTATTGGAATTCAAATAATGTTCGATTCCATATCCAAACAATGTTGTGACCGAGTAATAAATTATTCGATTTAAAAAATAAACAATTTTCATTCCCTTCCGAAATGATTAATGAAGGCAGTTCATTAAAATATTGTCATGAAATCAATGAACTCGACGAATATATTTGTATTCTGAATTAATTTTCTCTGTTTTTAAATAAGATCAGATATATTTGCTTAAATATGACAATTTATTGAGTAATAAATTATTAATAGAATGCTCTTATGTACACCATATAAATATACAAATTTTACATGAGATCAAACAATGGGCGGTCTTATTGCTAATTAGAAAGCGATCCTTTAAAAACAACCTTTGGATGGAGAAAAAAGATGACATAAAATGAAAGAGGATTGGGGATTTATTAAGGTAATAGTTATATTTATTCTTTTATAAATGTATCTTTATATATGTTGACGAATTAATTTAATTAAACTGATTTTATCGCCGCACCAGTTATAAAACTTTATGAACCCTACATTATAACACAATTTCGATATCAAACTCACCATCCAGTGTTGGTTAGGTACAGACCTTCGTCTCAACAAGGCACTTGTAATTTCGTCAACCTCAACAGATTTTTTATAGATACTTACTACGTTTTTAATACCTAATACGCCTGTCTGAGGACTGTGTAAGTGGGTTTAATTAAAACTCGTAGATGACGATATTCTTGATTCTCTCACCTTGTAAAATTTCAGTACTCAACCATCGCATTTATAAAAGAGCTAGATTCGACTTCGTCCGACGGAATTATTTTGTTCCCTGACCCACCGCGGCGTGTCGTATCGCCCGCGCTTCACTTTCTTTTCACTTAGCGTTCATTTTGTCTTTTATCGTTTTCCTTGGCTCATGAATGTCGTAACGGGATGTAAATCTCATAAACATCAAATTTTTTACTTTACGTACATAAATAACAGCATCAAAAATCTGACTGATAATTCCGCAGAGAGTCAGTTTTGTAGTATTAGTACCTACTTATCTTATAGATTTACAAAGTTCCACACTTTTCAATACAACAAATGGTTAAAATCGAAAGAAAATGAAACAGAAATAAAGAATAATACACACCATTTATTTACTATATACTATATTTTCTTCTATATTTACTATTAACAGAACATAAGAGTGTCCTTTAGAAAACAATGTCCAAAGAACGTCCGTTTAATTACCGGAATACTGTAAGCGATGTAAGTACCACATTTACTCAACATGGTGGATGTCGCTAAATGATTTTTGTCGTTAAGTATTTTGATGCAAAGTTGTTCAAAACTATGGAAAATTCACTATGAAACTAAGACCGTATAGAAATATGTACTCACATAGCCCTTTAATACGGTCTTTGTTTTTTGTTTTATAAAACTACCTAGTAAGTACTACTAATTTATAATTTCGTGTTGGGTACCCACAGCAGTCGTCGTAATAGTGCACTGGATGTAGATTATTTCATTGCGGAGAAGGCTTAGTAGGTCGGGAGTCGCGTAGATTTATTATTGAGTTAGGGTGAGTTCAGAATGGCTTAAACCTATTTTCTATCTAATAGTCAACTAGAACATATTTCCTTTTTGGTGGAGAAACGTCTTGCTTCATTTGCAAGAAAATACAAAATATGTTTACTTTTCTATTTATAATGATCTACATTAGGAGAGTATTTAACAAACGCTGTTAAAAACTCATTAATTAAGAATACATTCTTTCTTTAAGCCTCTCCGGGTGATTAACAATATTCGTTGCATTATTTACGCTGTCGGGTAGACAAACAGTTCAAACCTATGACTTTTCATTTCTCGGTGGTAGGCCATAACATCGGCCGCCGGCAGAAGTTTCCACCCACCAGACAAAGCCTTGCCGCCAATCGATTTGTCGTGTTCCGGCATGATGTCTGGTGAAGCCGTACGGAGGACGGGTCTGAGCAGTTGTGTTGCGATGTGTGCCGGGTACGATGCGCCTAATGTTATTGTATTGAGAGTTTGGTCGTGGAGGGTCTTCAGATCAATCTCCCTTTGGCGCAGCATCGTTGGTCGTGTTGTTGGGTTTAACATTGCATCACCTCGCTCAAGTGCCGTCTTCCTTCCTATTCGCTCAGTTTTTCTGAGTGAATAGGCTCTTAATAAACTAGCACGCTTTACCTTCAACGATCGCATCACTGCTTACCTAAAATATTTGCACGCCATGAGAAGTGGCAGACATGTCGTGAGCCACTCTTTCTCAAGATCCTACATGCATGAGTTTTGTATTCTGTATGTATACACATGTTTGGGCAAATAAAATTTCTTATTCTTATTCTTATTCTTATTCTTACCATCAGGCGGGATTGCGGTCAAGCGCTATTTTATAATTATTAAAAAAAAAAATATAAAAAAATCTATGTTTTTATTATTGTAATTTTTTAACTCCATGGCTTTCAACCATGACAACGATAGGCTACTAAATACGGCTCAAAGCGTTTAAATTGCACGGTGCCTTACAATCTTCGTGTCGTGTGCGGTAAACATGGCATTTCCACCCAAGTTGGTTCGTTATGACTGTTTATAGACCAGTCTGCTACAGTAATGGCCGTTTTCTAGCTGTCAGGGAAATAATTACTTGTGTTGCACGCTATCTGTGTCTACAGTCTAGTTTAAAGTTAAAAAGTTTTGTCTTTACAAAACTAGTTTGTTGTAGACTAAACTGTTGCTTGGTTTAAGGTGGTATTCTTTTTGGCGCAACGCTACTGAGATTGACACATTTATTGAAATCAATTTTCACATGCATTATTAATAATGAAAATTAAAATATATTGTCTAAAATGTTCGAGCGTGTAAATGCGAATTTCAATAATAATTCGATCAATAGCTGACCAAGCGGCTGATCAATAGATGACTGCACGATTAGCACAGTGGTCAAGCTAATTACTGCTGCACTGCGTGTCGCGGGTTCGGTTCCCGCACGGAACAAATATTTGTATGACCTAGAGTTGTTCCGGGTCTGGATGTTTGTGTATGTGAGGTTATATGTTTGTAAACGCACCCATGATACAGGAGAAATTCCTAGTGTGGAGAAAGTTTAAAAGAAAAAAAAATAGAGTCGATATTTTCATCATCACAAAGTGTTTTCTCAGAAAGTCTGTTTCTTTTTTAGGACCGCTCCTGAAAATACAGAATATGTTAAGTGATTGAATCATTGCAGCCATGAAAACGGGAAAATGCTACAAGCGTACAAGAAAAAGATTCAACTCAGGTAGGAAATATTTTTATAAGCCCATTGAATGAATTTCTTATTACACTCGCGTCCAATCCGAACTCGGCTTTGTAAAAATATGAGTCGGCTCACGAGCAAATTGCCAGTAACACCAGTATGGTGGAGTTGGAAATTACTGGTGAATTACTGGTATCTTCGGTTTGAATCCTTCCTTAGTTAATAATGTAGTGAGTGGTCAAGAAACCTACTTTTCGCAATAGATAGATATATCACTATCACATTATTTGTTTAATTATGTTTTCTCACAGCCCTGTCTCTGGATCTGTGCGACTGTGCTGCGATTAAAGCAATAAGCTTGCCTCCTTAGAACTGGTCACCATCATCAACCTTTTTATGGTCCTACTGCTGGACATGGGTCTCCTCTCATACAGAGAAGCATACTTGAAATTCCAGGTTTCCTCAAGATGTTTTCCTTTACGTTTTAATCAGTCATTGGTGTCCAAAATATACTTAGAAAGTATATATAACTTAAGACAAGTTACATTGGTACTTGCCTGACCTGGAATCGATCACGTACACTCATATTTGAGAGGCTGGTGTTTTTAACACTAGGCCACCACGACTTGAACTGGTACTTTAACGTATATACTCCTTCTGAAAAACATGCGTAGAAATATTTTGTGTGTATCCTTGCTATCCTTTCTTCTTCTTCCACAGGAGCTTAAACAAACATCCCTGTTGCGCAGCAGTATCAGGTCATCCCATCCGAATTCTGAATGCGTCATCATCATCAACCATTTTATCGTCCCACTGCTGGGCATAGGTCTCGTCTCATACAGAGAAGGATTGAGCGTAATCTTGCTCAATGCGGGTTGGCGATTTTAGACTTGAAATTTCAGGTTTCCTCAAGATGTTTTCCTTCACGTTTTAATCAGTCTTTGGTGTTCAAGATATGCCCAGAAAGTACATATAACTTAGAAAAGTTACATTGATACTTTCCTGACCTGGAATCGATCACGCACACTCATATTTGGGAGGCTGGTGTTTTTACTCCTAGGCCACCACGACTTGAACTGGTACTTTAACGTAAATACTCCTTCTGAAAAACGGGCGTAAAAATATTTTGTGTGTATCCTTGCTGTCCTTTCTTCTTCTTCCACAGGAGCTTCAACAAATATCCCTGTTGAAATCATACATCAAGGGTGGTGTATGATTTCTGAGTTTAAAGAACCCATCTTCTTTTTTGTTTAATAATTATAAACTAGTGCTTGACCGCAATCCCGCCTGATGGTAAGCAGTGATGCAATCGTTGATGCTAAATCGCGCTAGTTTATTAAGCATATTCACTTAAAAAACTTAGTGAACAGGAAGAAAGACGATAGTTGAGAGAAGTGATGCAATGGTAAACCCAACAACACGACCAACGATGCTGCACCAGAGGAAGATTGATCTGGAGACCCTCCACGACCAAACTCCCGACATAACAATATGTGGCGCATCGTACCCGGCACACATCGCAACACAACTGCTCAGACCAGACCTCCATACGGCTTCACCAGACATCACGCCGGAACACGACGAATCGCTTGTGCAAGATTTTGTCTGGTAGGTGACAATTTCTGTTGCCTGCCGATATTATGGTTCACTAGCTATAGACAGAAGCGCTTGCACCTTAACGTTTAAGGGAAACCGTCGCCTTACTATATGTACAAGAACCACGCGGCGACGAGTTAAATTAAAAAGAAAACCCTCATTTACAAGAACTATTTACAGATTAGATAACATAGAACCTAAAAAAAGTGAAGTTCACGTAGGTAAATCGTGTAAATTAATATTTCAATTAAGAGATGCTACATCAATTAATCATAGTAGTGTCCTTTTCATATTTTCATTAAAAATTCATATATCAGCGTAAAGGTTCTCATTTATTATTCATCTGCTGAAAGTATTTCGAACGCCTGAAAGTAAAAACAAAGCTTGGAGTTTTAACACCTCTAGTTCATGAATTTGTAATAAATTTTTATGAGATATATTTTTAGGCACTTCTCCTTTATCTCTTAAATCCCCTTCGACGTCGACAACATTTTAGACTTCGTCATCTACTAATCAAAATCAAAGTCATTTATAAAAATTAGGGCAAGAATCACTCTTCATCACTTTTCGAACATCAAAATTACTAAAGACAGACCCCAAAACGCTCGCCTTTCATCAGTTTCAGTGCTTTCGTTGCGAAGAAGTGACGCACTCAACTCCATAGTAGCATAGCTGTCTATTCAGTTACAATACTGGACTGATACGCAAAGTAACCAATGCCACAAGACACAGAATATCAAATTAAATTTTTTGCCATTATGACAGCTAGCCTCGTGGTGGCCTACTGCACCCACCACCACCAACACCAGCCTCTCAAGTATGAGTGTGCAGGTTCGATTCCAGGTCAGGCAAGTACCAATGTAACATTTCTAAAGTCATATGTACTTTCTAAGTATATCTTGGACACCAATGACTGAAGGTGAAGGAAAACATCTTAAGAAAACCTGGACTTGAAGTCTGAAATCGCCAACCCGCATTGAGCAAGCGTCGTGATTACGCTCAATCCTTCTCCGAATGTGAGGAACCTTGTGCCCAGCAGTGTGACAATAAAATAAAGTTTGATAATGAAGACGACACAGTGCGTTGAAAACTCGTGTGACGTCACAGCACGCTACACTTTTTAACGCGCAGTGACGTCATCAGCCACCACTCCTGATCTTTGATGCCTTTTATGTTTGTAAATTTTTATTGATTTGATAAAACAAAATATACGTTTCCAATATTTTTCTATAATCTGAATGACGGACTAAATAAAATCATTTTTTTTACCCACCTACGTTAGGACCGGATTCAATTTAATACCAGTATTTTACATGGAGCGTTTGCCTATCTGACTTCCACAACCCAGTTACTAGGTAATACGATACCCCCTTTTTAGGGTTCCGTAGTCAAATGGCAGAAAACGGAACCCTTATAGCTTCGTCATATCAGTCTGTCCGTCTGTCCGTCTGTACTTCCGTATATCACAGACATTTTTTTCCGAAACTATAAGAGCTATACTGTTGAAACTTGGTAGGTAGATGTAATCTGTGAACCGCATTAAGATTTAGATGCAAAAATA
Source organism: Sesamia inferens (assembly GCA_037179545.1). Lineage (NCBI taxonomy): Eukaryota > Metazoa > Arthropoda > Insecta > Lepidoptera > Noctuidae > Sesamia > Sesamia inferens. The sequence goes on along the minus strand of CM073938.1, from coordinate 14,652,170 downwards.
ATAATAAATATTTGGGGGCTCCCCATACTTAGAACTGATTTTTTTTTTCATCTAACACATACGTGTTTAAAATATTTGCACCCTAACTTCTAAATTAAGAAAATGAAAAATCTAAAAATAACATATAATGATGTACATTACTATAAAAACTACCAACGAAAATTGTTTTGAACGAGGTCTAGTAAGTAGTTTTTTTTAATACCTCGTAAATCGTAAACTGCTTATTACCGCGTAATCTTTCTACAA